>OX637396.1:40314284-41576668 GCA_951799425.1 Ilex aquifolium | reverse complement strand
AGTTGACCCTCAAATGTTAAAGGAAATTCGTGGTTAGAAGCATGTTCAATAGGAACAAACTCTTACCCTTTGTTTGGTTGGATGGAAAAAATAAAAAAAAATAAAAAATAGAGAATGAAAAATAAAAAGAAAAGAATGATTTTGCACCGTTTGTAGTGTCAAAGGAAAAATGGATGGAAACACCATCCATCCCGCCCACCTAACCAAACAATGAAAAATGTGTCTTTGCTTCCTCTTTTTTTTTTTTTTAATTAAATGGTCCGTCATGTTCAAAATAATTTACGTATATTTTGATTAATTTACTCTTTAGTCCGATCAAAAATAAATTATCTATGTCGAAACTAGAATATTCATAAGAGAGATAAATCTCTTTTGACCTAACATAAAAAAAAATTATCAAAATTTAAATTTAAAACGTTTGAATTTAAACATTACTCTAATTTATATTTGTACTAGCGATACCCCGTGACTAAAGTCACTTGACATTGAACTATGATACTATACGTATACAGCTGAAGTGTGTATGTATGTGTGTACAGCCGTGATGTGTTGGGTTTGTAAAATTTGGGGGGAGGGGGGGGGGGGGGGAATGTGTTGTGTGTGTGAAATTAGGGGAGAAAATATATCCCACATAAATTCAAAAATCTAACTATCTTATTATATAGATTTTATTTGTCTTCTCTCTTTTATCCAACTTAATTTCATCTAATTTATAAATAGACTATTTACTTTTATGTTTCGAATTACTAAATAGCAGACATTGATAATTGTGACGACTACAATAAACCAATGCAATTTTGACAAGTGTTCAAGTCCCACCCATAGTTACTAAGTTTTTTTTTTTTTAAAATAAAAAATGGGATCCATCAATTGTCAAGTCGAAAGACAGCAAAAAGTCAAATGTTGTACTGTGAAGGAGGGTGTTGTGTACATGGAGAGTAATTACCTCACCTACAATGGGAGTAATTGCCTAACGTACGCTGCTGTGTAAATTTGGCGCAGGACCTAACGTACGCTGGTGCGCAGAAGCCGGAGAAAAAAATTCAGGGACAAGCAGCAGAAAATATTAATAGCACGTCAAGAACACTACGTGAGAAAATATTAATGGCTTTGCTTTGCCCCAGTATGAAACATTTTTTTTTATTATATTTATAAATATTTTTATCACTATTATAATAATTATTTTTATTATTTTTTTTAGTACCACAACAATAAAAAAAATATTTTACAAATGTGGTAAAAATTACAACAAAATTTAATGTACCGTAATCAATCTCTCTAATTTCGTATTATATTAACGAATCATATTATATTTTGACACTCTTACGTGAGATTTATCAATAAAAATAGCATAATATGTGGATTTAATGGATTTTATTATTTAATAACGCGTAATAACCATTCAATTTAATAACTAGTATGTTATAATATTGAAGTTCATCAATTTTATTTAATGTTTTATTATTAATTGATAATGTCAATGACCGTGTTGAAGCTTCAAATATAGAATTCGCAACAACTCTAGGGCTTGTTTGGTATGGGGGTTTGGGGGGGTTTGAGAACATGGGTTGGGGAGTAAACCTTCTTAAACCCATGTTTGGTATGTGTGAAGTATGGATAGGATTTCAAACCCGGCCCGCTCATGGCCCGATCATAAAACCCTCATACTTGGGTTTTATGAAACCCAAGGGGGGTGGGTTTCATATGTTGGTTTGGAGGTTTAACATGTAAATGACATTTATACCCCTATATATCATATATACCTCATATATACAAATTGGTTAAGGGGCAAAATTGTCATTTATATACAAATATATTATTATAATAATCATATATTCCTGCGCATACCAAACATGGGTATGGATAGCATTGAATGTTGAATCCTATCTTTGAATCCCATATTTGGATCAAACCCCGGTTTGGACAATCCAATCAAAACCCCTCCCCAAAAACATACCAAACAAGCCCTAAGAGATTGTTTGAATAAATTTTTGGAGAGGGTTTGTATTGGCTTCACTAAACTCTTCCAAACACAAATCATTCTTTACAAAGATAGGATTCAACATTGAATTCAGTTCATACCCATGTTTGGTTTGCAACACATATATGTGTAAGACTCACTAATATATCAAAATTATTAATAACCATTTGTCTTATAAATGACTATTTTGTCCCTTGATCAATCAAATATATACACATGTTAAAATGTACAATTGTCTTTTATATCCTTAGCCCGTTAACTCATCTTTCAAACACACACCCCTTAAGTTTAATGAAACTCATGATCATAGATTTAATATTCAGATCAACTGTGGGCTGAGTTTGGTAACTTCGAATTAAAATTGTAGGCTAAACATAAAATTTAAAAATTCTTTAAACTATTTTTTTCCAAAGACACCAATCCCCAAACCCAGTAAATAAACAGGCTCCAAGAGTGTGACAGAAAAGACATATTAATGATGACATGAGAATATTATTGCACCCCAACCAACTCTTAACCCGTGGTTCATTATTATATCGCAATTGTACCGTACCTCTATTATTTAATTAATAAAAAAAGGCATCACATGTATAGTTTTTCTATAATTAATAATTATTAATTGTTAAAATTAAATTTAATAATAATTTAGATCCTCATGAGCGTATCAATGTTTTGCAAGGACCATCAATTATAAATGAGCACGTCGAAATCGGAAGGTTGAATCAATCAATCAATCAATTGAGTCGTGGCCTGTACTGGTGCTGTGTTACACCCGCCTGCAGGCTGTCTCCTCCGTGCCTTGGGGGATTTCCTTCTTTGTCTCTTGTTTCCCATGCCTACTCTCACAGGCTCAACAATAGTCATTGTACGCGACTTTGTGTACTATCTATCTAATATTATAATTTTTATAAAAATAAAACAGCGATTGAAATTAATATATTTTTTATTTAATTTTATCTACTCTAGGGAAAGTCCTTGGGCCGATTGTTCAGGCCCAAACCATGAGTCCATCTTTTTTTTTTTTTCCAAGTTCTGAACTGCAAATTCATGTCCACCAAACAAAAATTCTTTTATCATATGGTCATAACAAAACTACTTTCATATTGAAGGCCTGGCCCACCGGCCCAAAGACTTGGCAAAGCTAGCCTTCGGCCAGCTGAAAACCAGCACAAACCTTTATTTTCTGCCAAGGGTACTTGGGCCATGCGCATCGTATCGTACCTTCTTTGGTACTGATATACTGTCTTCGAAATTTCTGAAATTGCACAACGTCCCTTACCCAGAGTTTGTTTCCTACTAAAGATTAGTGGAACACTTGGCAAATAGATCCAAAAAGATGGCAAAAAAATTGTTTTGAGAGAGAGATCTCTTATGGGAGATATATATATATATATATATATATATATATATATATATATATATATATATATATATATATTAGCGTTTACTGATACAATTCGAATATAAGGGCCAAATGAAAACATGTTGGACATTATTGTCATGGATTAAGACATTGATCAGGGATAACCATCTCCTCGGTGGACAGTAGAAGAAGAGTGCACGTCCGATGATACACACTGATTACAAAGCACTGCATGACATACCCCTGACATACGGTACGATGGGTAAACCCACCCAACTCGTCTGATGAACCACTTACACACTTATGAAAGTGACCAAGTGACAATAAGTTTTCGTCTCAAACCCTCAATAACCATCACTTGTCTCGAAGACTTAAGTCCACACTCAAAGTCCCCTATAAGTACCTCTCATAAATGAGGAAAAATGACAAGTTAAAAAAGAAAAAAAAAGAGGAACCCAAGCTTGCTCAACCCCTCAGTTTCTTCCTTCAAATTTTCCACTTATACATTTATTTGATTGTTGATTTATGCATCGGAGGTGATTCGGTTGTTATCACAAAAGACTCGACCTCCGAGCCTTGTTCGTTCCTCACCCCTACGAGCCTATCACGAACCCCAACATCCGTGGTTCTTGCCTAGATCTGATCCATCAAGTGCATGTGATACCAATTTCTCTTTCAATTTGTATTGATGGACGGTAGACTTGGTGTTGGTGTGGCCTATTACTAATGCCTTTAGAGGCAGATTGGCTATGAATTGTTGGTTAGGTGGGAATGGGGTGTATTATATACTTGGATGATCACCCCGATCACGTCATTGGCGAAATTCAAACTAAACGAGGTATAATAAATCTTGCTCTTAAAGTTGAAGAAAATCACCATCACCACCACAACCACTATCGTTCCAATACTTTTAACAACATCGCCATGAAACTAATTTTTTTACAAAACTTGAGATTTATGAAGTTATATATTTAATTTCATGATTCACATTGTATATTCTTGAGGATTTAATGAAATGATGAGTATTCCATGGTGTAATCTTTGAAATATTTAGGTTGAAAAGTTAAACTTGTTAAATATGAGCAAAGTTATTTACTGGCAAGACTTGTAAGTCGTGTCTAAGCGCACTCATTCTCGTGAGAGCTCAACTTACAAATTTACCCAGAAGTTATTACATCGAGTTTTTAAGTTCAAATACCACAAAATTTATTTTCGTTAATCCGACAAAAATTTACATTGTAACTAAAAATCTAAAAAGGTGAGACAACAATGCTTTTTCTTCTTTAAAAAATTGTCATCTATGTTTATGACATTTTTCTACGTAGCTCCAACAAAAATTACAAGTAGTACAAAATGAATGTGGGAAATATTCATTATCACTGCAAAAAATTCACTTCACTACCATTATGTTCAATAGCACTAGATCGCCTCCTTTTTTGGATGATCTCGACCGTTCATTTCTTCTCACAACCTATACGGACCGTCCATCAATGCTTCTTTTCCAGCGATTCTGCACAAAACTGAAAATTCTGATCCGACGGACTCAAATGGATCTTCCTCTGTAATATTAACCCGCACAGCGATCCTCCGCCGTCCGATTTCAAGTCCTTCTTTCCCGCCATTTCTGCCCTCCCAGCACCGCCGTTCCACTCCTTCAACACCGTTGATGTGGTCGACGACGACGACGACGTCGAATCACCACCGTCTGAGAAATCCAAATCAATCGAGTCTCCACAAGAAAAGTCACAAGACTCGCCACCAGAGGATTTCTCACTCTTCTTCGATCCAATACGACTCAGCCTTCGCCAGCGGCGATCATTCTCTCCCTTCATCAAATCACGGAAACATATCGCCGATAAACCGTCCAAGATTGTAAAATCGGAGCTTTTATACACTGTAACAGCGATATTGAGAACGCCGTGAAATCGGCCAGAGGGACGGCGGATTTGAACGGCAGTAAACGCTGGAATTCCGATTCCGGTGACAGAATCACCGCCTTGGAGACAGCTGCTGAGAAGGAAACGGACGGTGCCGATGAGTTTATCTTTGATGTAACCGACGGCGTAGATCTCGACAGACACGGCGGAGGTCTCGCCGGTGACGAAGTCTTTGTCGACTCGAAAGAGGAATTTGTCATTCCAAGTAGGGTTTTCGCCTCCAAGTCGATCAATTTGGGTACGGAGCTTTACGGAGGGTTCGACCCAGATGAGTGCGTAGGTTTGCATACTGCGCAAGTTAGCGGAGGGGGTCTTTAGATCTTGAGCGGACATCAAGCTAATCTCTAGAATCTGAGTCTCGCCTTCCATGTGCGTCTCCCTCTCTCTCTTGCCCTCTTTCCTTTAAAGCTTATTTTCTCTCTCTAAATACATATTTGCATACTGCGATACATTTATCACCAAACCTTCTTGAATTCTTTGTTTTCCGGTGATTGGAATAAGCGACTCCGATTTAATTCAAGAATGGATGAATTCAAAAACCAACGAAGGACACTAAGCACTGAAGAGAGAGAGAGAGAGATTTGAAGTGAGTTCTCTCCCCGTCTGTGTTGCCAGTAGGCAGTACCGGCCTAGGCCCTAGGGTTTTAGGGGACAATTATGGGTGTGGTCTTTGGGCTCCCTTGGCCAGCAGTAAATAGGCTGGACTCCTCGCATGTTTGCCGATCCTGGCCCTGCATCCAAAAGCCCAAAGTGGTTTCCTTCACTTATTTTCTTTTTTCTTTTTCTTTTTTTAACTTTTTAAAATTTCTCAATACTTCCATTCTTTGTTTATATTTTTTGGTAACTTGGAAACTAAGGTCACATAATACTAAAAAGTTAATAATCAAGTTAAATTTTGTTAATTTGAACCTAGTTTATCAAACGAGTCTAAAAAAAATTTCAAATTCGCTTAAAAAATAAGTTGAATCTGAATAACTCGATTATTTTATATATACAAGTCGAATTAGAGCCAAATTTAAATAGCTAGACTTAATTACCAACCTTACTTACAATATTAGAAGTCTCGTACACTAAATTACAATACATCATTTTTTTATGTTCATCTAAACTTCTTGATAATTAGTGGGGCTTAACTAATTGTGACGGACCAAGACATTGGCTTTAATTGTACCTAGTATAATTCTTTGAACCATTGCTAGGCAAACAAAGTGTTATGATCTTTTTTATTTTCTATTAGTCTTAAGATTTGCAAGCATCGTCCTCGGAAAATCAAAATAATAAAACTATCTTACTAATGCACCAAGACCCATGATTTATTATATATTACAGAATAGACAAATATTACACACGACTTAAACAGACAATGAAATCCAACCCCAACATTACACCCACTTGTTTACATCCAAGAAAAAGAAAAAAAAAAAATTGGATGATATTTATCACGATGCCAATCCCACAGCTGCCTCTTTCAGCGGATCATTGGACGGTTTAACACATGAAGACCCAGATAAAGGAACTTTGTGTCGTCTCATCTTCAATTTCTTTTGCTTAGACAATCTCTTCTCCAAGTTTTCGACTCTTCCTGAGAGTTTGGAAATGGCAGTTAGCTGTTGTTTCCCAGCTTCAATCTGCTTCTCCACCATCTCCCTCAACTTGTCGTTCTCTTCAATTAGCTTTCTATCATTTTCCACCATTAATTCACTTCCAAGAGAAACCTGGCTAGCAGTTGGAGACATAAGGGAAACCTCTGCCTCTTTAGCTTGCTTAGCACTAGCTGGAGGAGCAAACAAGTCCTCTTCGCCCTGGCCCGAGTCAAAAGACTGGTTAATCTTCTCATTTTTTCCAATCGGTAATTCTAACTCGTGAGATTTGTGCGCACAGAATTTCGCACAATGGTTATGGAAGGCAGGTCTCTCCCCAGGTGAACTCGTGCCGGCGTCGAATGTCGACGATCCCCCAGCGAAGCAAGGGCTGAGAGGGCCAAAGGGCCTGATGGAGTGATGATGAATTGTTTCTTTAGGTTCCTCGATCCTTCGGGCCGTTTAACCAAGATTCCGGCCTGGGAGGTGGTATCTTCCGCAACAAGGAATAGGTTGAGAGGGCCAAAGGGGGACTAAGAAGTGGTGATGAATTGTAGTTATGGTCGATCGATGCCTTCAGGCGGTTCTACGGGGCTTCCTGGTACACAGAAAAAGGGTCAGAAAGGGCGTCGGAGTGTTTTCCGGCGTATCCCCTCCAACGATCAAGTCAGTTTTGTGAGAATGGGGAAGAAGAAAACACTGGTTGCTCTTGAGAGTTGTTCTTGCGTACCTTTGCAATGTATTTTTGGGAGCTATTTATACCCACTCGGACTCATCATTGTTGATAGTCTAGAAAGTAGGTAGTGTTCAGAGGGTGGGCAGTGTGCCCCCTATTGCGCATGGGGAAGACCTCATCATTGACTGCTCGGATCCCCGAGCAATCAAAGCTCGTCTTTTCATGGAAGGACATTGAATGTTCGGTTCCCGGAGTATTTAATGTTCTTCTTTTGAGGACAAGCCATTGATTGCCTCGGCGCTGGGGCACTTAATGCCCATCACTTCTCGGCTTCCTGTGTCTTTGTAGACATCCCA
The DNA here is from genome assembly GCA_951799425.1 of Ilex aquifolium. Taxonomy (NCBI): domain Eukaryota; kingdom Viridiplantae; phylum Streptophyta; class Magnoliopsida; order Aquifoliales; family Aquifoliaceae; genus Ilex; species Ilex aquifolium. The sequence continues at coordinate 41,568,775 of OX637396.1, read as the reverse complement.
TCAGGTGGGGGTTCATTAAATACTCGCTCGTTACTGTCGCACGTTAACAGGGGCGGTCTCGTCCGCCTGTAATTAATCATGCGCTTTTTGCCACGTGTCTCACTTTCCTTGGAGGGGCGTCCTGTCGATCCTGATATACCAACTCCCTTGTGCAGAGTGCCCTCATGATCCCTAGTCTAGTCGAGGTAGGACAGTTGTCAGTGACTTTTTCAGGAGTAGGAGCCGCGTCAAGGTCATAATCGTAGTCAGCATCCCTCGGCGCCGATGGAGAATGATGTCCTCATCCTAAAGGTACCCTCGATGCCGAGGGTATGCAGTCGGAGAAGCTGGATAACCCTTATTCGCCGAGGTACGTCACACCGTCATAGGGGTCGAGAACACGTGTCCTGATCTGCTTTGATCTCAGAAATGTCCCATCAAGATTCAAGCTTGCCATCCTGCAGCTCTTGCTCCTCTTCAACTGCTGTCTTTTTCTCCATTATACATTCCTTGGTTCCAACAAGCACTTCCAACTCTTGAGAGAGAGAAGCAGTACATTGCAAACCCGAATCAGTGCTGTCAACACCCGTCATTCCACGATCGTCTTTGTGTGTTACATCATAATTTTCATTTTGCTTGAATGAGATCTCTCGTTGAGCTTCTGCAAATTCATTATCGTGAATGACCTCTCCTCGTAGTTCAACTTCCTGAGCTAAAAGGCTGGCATCCCCAGTGAAATTCTCTTCCTTGTCTAATCTAAGCTTTTCCTCCTCCGCTTCACAAACTTTCACAAGCTCCTCTACATAAGCTGCTTTCCCTTGGTCTTCTTGTGAGTGTTGCAGTGATTCAACCCCAGATTCCACGAGGACTTTCTCATCTTTTTCATCACATTTCTCTGATTCAAACTTATCCACGATTGCTGCAGGGACTAGCCCTTCCTCCAGTGCTTCCTGTGGCTGCTGTTTTACTTGAGTTATATCGGGCAAACTTGTGTCAACTGCCGTTTGTGAATAAACTAATCCACATTGGAGGGCTGCATCTTTCCCCGTCTCAATCGGCCTGTAATTCTCCAACTCTTGAACTTCAGGATTTTCATCAAATACTTCTGGGGGCAATTTTGCCAACTCGTTCACATCCAACTCATACTTGTGAGACTCCCGAACCTCAGAATCTTGACCTATTACATTTTGTATACCTTTGTCCATATGAATTGAGTCATCAACCAGGTAAGAGGATAGTGCCACCTCCACTGGACAATTGATCTTCTTTTCCAGAGCTGACGGAAGTGGCTGGTCAACAGATGGCTCAAGCTCCAAATATTCATGATTCTCTGTGAATGGAACTTGACAAACATCAAGCACTTCATTTCTCTGCTCATCTTTTGGTTCCGTCAATGTCTCTGATGCTTCCTCGTTGGAGTCTACACACCTCGTCACTTGTAACTCCATGGCCTTATCCTTCAGATCCCCACACACTTCTTTATCAACAAAGGTTGCCCCTGAAGTTTCCGCAGCTTTGGAGCCAGACACAACATCTGCTATGAGGAGAGGCTCACCTTGACATTGCTCTACATATTCAGTCTTGTTACTGATTCCACTCTCAGAAAATTCAGGTTCTACTTTTGGCCCTTGTCCTCCTTGAATGCAAGCTTCATTCAAGGGTTCACTGGGAAAATCTTCCACAGGTTTGGCCGCCTGCTCAATGGGTTGTTGAATTTTCTTCATAGTTAGAGAATCAAGCTTCTCCTGCAGGCTCACAAGCTCCCTTGCCACAGATTTCCTAACTTCCCTAATGCTCGGGTGCAATCCCTGACAAATTGAAGAGATATAAAGTAAGGTTCGAATATCAATTTCTGATAATTCAAGAAACAAAGAAGCCAAAAAGAAAAATTCAACTCCAAGAGAGCCATCAAAATGCTTTGCAAATCAGTCTCAACCAATTTTAATTGCGAAAAGCTCAAAGATCATGTGTGATGGAGATAATAAATGCCATGCGTGTGTCAAAGAGGAATAGTGATGTACACTGACTAAAGATATGCAAATACAAGAGTATTAATAATGACAGACCCAACCTGGACACCATTGGGTTGCCAAAGTCTAGTTTTGCCCTAATATTGCTTGTACACATACCTGAATGGTGTCGAGCTTCAGTAAAACGCCCATTATAGTTTCTCCAATTGCTACTTTTTGTTTTTCATCAACCTCCAGGTCGTATGAAGATTCAAGAGCATGAATACATCTCTTAACCTCGGCCACTTGTTCACTGACTTCAGCTATCTGCTTCAGTTTCTTCAATGGTTCCCCTTTCCTCAGTTCAAAGCCACGGTATGCCGACTGGATAATGGTAGCGGCTTCAGCATCTGATAATTTCTTCCTCTTTCCTTTATGTGCTTCGTCAGTGTTATCCTCTTTTGACTTTGTAGCTTCTTTATCCTCTCCACTCTGCCATGCATCATCACAAATTTGCCCATCTAATGTTGCCTTTTCCGGCTCAATTGCTTGACCAGAATTCTTCCCCTCCATAACATTGTCTCCCAGTCTGGTTTCCTGAGATTTAAGGGGCAGGATAAAAGGTCCCTCAGTTCGAGCCACATTCAAATCATTTCTCTCTTGCCTGGCTGCCCCTTCAACAACTTTAATAGTTTTGGTCTTGGTTTTGCAGGGCTCTACCTCCTTGCTGTTGTCTAGTGTACAATCCGGTGATTGCATATTTCGTTCAGAGCTTTCTTTTATTACAGATGAGGTAGGAGACTTGGAACCGTCTAATGACAACTCCGCTTGCTTACCCTTGTCACCAGGAGGACTTGGAGACCTTGAACTGCCTTTATTGCTTTTTCTCCTTGGCAAGGGATCAACCCTCAAACAGACCGGAGGTAACTTGGCTGTCTTTGGCGGGGAAGAAGACAGTCTTTTGGCACTATCTTCAGAAGATATTTTCTCTTCATCACATGAGGGCATAACAGGAACACCTCTGGCTTCTCTGTCACCTTCTTCAGAAGCCTTCTTTTCCTCATGTTGTTGCACTTGTTTCACGGGAATTATTTTTTTAACAGCATTTTTATCAATCAGCTTAGAGCCAACCTCACTGCTAGAATTTTCTTCGCTTGTTGTCCTGTCATCAGCGTCAGGAAATCTCACTGGAGTAATCTTGACATTGGATGGTAATTCCTCGACAGATTGTTGACCACCCTTTGTTTCCTTAAGGTCTTTTCTTTTCACTTCCTCAGGCTTGTAAGGCATCCAATATATTGGAAAAGGGAAGGGACTATTTTCCTCATTCAGCTGACATTTGCTTCTCCTCTTATCCCCCCCTTGCTTCAAAGATCCAATGTTATTCATGTCCAGTGGAACCAATCCATCGCAGACTTTTGGGTGCTGTTCAGAGGATTTCACATCACAGGGATAGTCATCCCCTTGTGTAGATTCAGATTCAATACAATCTCTGTACTCCTTATTTTTTATGTAACCAGGTGGAAACCACATAACTGGATACGGATAGTTTTTCAACTCGAAAGGAACCAAGGAATCATTGCTTTTCTTTTCAGCATCGGGTTCTTGTTCTTCAATCCTCAGATTTTTATCTCCTTTTTGATTGCATTGATGATTAGGACATCCACAACAATGATGGTCTCTAGGCATATCCTTTGCGTATTCATACCTTGGCTGCTCCCTTGCACACTGAGGAGGAAAATAGTGGGTCGGATAGGTTCCTGGGAATGCAGGGTAACTTCCATAACATTGAAACGATGATTGTGGTGGAAAATGAGGATAAGGAGGTCTGAAACCATAGTAACCGGGGAAGTAGTTATGGTTAAAGCAGCCATGACATTCCACAGGATATGGAAAGCCACCATAAGGCCAAGATTCACATGTTGCAGGAGAGTTGGCTGGAACATTCACGTGTTGTGAGACAGCGTCCAAGCTTGGACGATAATGTGGGGCGTAATGCATTTTATTCGTCTGATAGGGATACGAGTCCATGCACCTGTCGACAGGATACATCTTCTCTGTTCAAGAAAAATCACCTCGTAATATGGTTGTGTGAGAGTGATCTCTCCCAACTAAACAACCAGATGTGAATGCAGTACCACGATTAAGAGAAAATATCAACTGCAAAGAAAACAAGATCTGTTAGCAATATACATACTAATCTAGGGAAACCACCAAACATGATGAGGAACAAAGGTTCAAATCCAGTAAAGTAATTATACCAACGGATGCATAACCTGATGTTATCACAATCAAAGCCCAAATCTTGCCAGAGAAACGCCGGAATGGTTATCTACTAGGTTACACATAGGTAAAGCGATAAAAAATGAAATAACATTACTACACACGGTTGAGGTATTCGAGTTTGCAAGATTAGCAAAACATTAAGTAACAGAAAAAAATTATTTCTACCACAGATGAATTAAGACTATGCAAAAAAATTAGGCATCTATAAGATTCAAGGGGATAGTTCAAGGATCTACCTTTCATCAACTTCTCTAAGAATATCCACAAGTTAAATCTAAAATCTAGTGTATCACCAGATTTCAACAGCAATTATGTAATGGCATATTAGATGACATGAAGAGACAGGTATATTCAAAATTGTGGGACACAAGTCGTTTGCCTCCAACCCTTTAATTCTAGCACTGGTAACTAGACATAATAAGAACAAAAAACAAAGAATTTATGAGTGGTTGAAGTTACAACGAAAGATTCCATGCCATGAATAAAGACAACCAAACGGCTAAGACAACGCAATTACAGTATATCGCATATGTTAAGAGTATTATGTAAATGAGTAATGCTAGTTGTAATAAGTTACCACTAGAAGGTATACACGCCTTTTGTATGGTATGAGTTAACTATAAATATAAGTAGTTTGTAAAAAATAGGTTAAGTTTTTGACCACCCTCTATCTTTCTCTAATATTATGTTAACACTGTAAATTTAACAGCATAATTGCTAATCACGACAAACTATCAAGATTAGAAAAAATATTTCCTGCTCTATTATGCAGCCTGACTCTGGCATCTAATAACTTACCGATCTTACATATATCCTCGGCAATCCCTAACCAAAATGAAGGCGTGATTCGATTCTAGCACTTTGATACGATACCAAAGAGACTTTTCTAGCTTCGCTAGCTGATCCCCCCCCCCCCCCCCCCCCCCCCCCCCCCCCCCTTTTTATCGTAACTAATTTCTATAATGTGCATATTCAAGAGACAATTTTACAAGAACTAACTCGTGAGAGACCTCATCGTTCCCCAGCGAAGCAATAGAAAAAATCATGAGCAAAAGAACGTTTTAACCACTAAAAGTATTGAAGATCAGACCCAAGGAAACAATCTTAGAATTGATCACCAACAAGACACACATGGTACACACAGAACACTTATTCATCCACCAAAAATTGAACAAAAAACCCTTCACAATACCAACGCATACACTTCAAATGCCCCCAAACACTTCTAATTCCGACAATAATCCAATAGTAAAAGCACATCAAATTGTCCAATGAACAAAAACAAAAAAAAACCTTAAATTCAAATTCTAAGAGCACCATACAAATCTAAAATCTGTATCCTAGAATTGAAACACAATGCAAATGCAACATAAACTCAAAAGAATCAGAAAGTTTGAAGCGACTTACAGTTTACAGAAGAGGAAACCAAAAATAGAATTACTCCTTCCAAGCGGTTCCACGAATCCAAATGACTCAGTTATCGACACAAATCCGTCCACAACCCAACCGAAAACTAGATATTCAAAGAGCTAACTCTTCTTTTATGCGATCAGTGTTCTCTCTTTTTTTCTTTCTGATGATCAGTTTACAACGTTCCAACCCTTTTAAATTGTGTGAGAGAGAGAGAGAGAGAGAGAGAGAGAGAGAGAGAGAAGGAGACGAAGAAAATCAGTTCTTTCTACCGGTTTCGAGATCTTTCGCGCGTTTATTTCCCAGTGAACTGTCCAGATGCATCTTGCCACGTGTCCACTGTGGGTGAACTACTCTGCACCCTTGTCTATATTCGTCCAGTGCAACCGACATTTGGCATCAAATTAATGGTCCCAAGTAAATAAAGCCTACTTCTAATTCCAAATTAAAATTTCATTACAATATCAAAAAATATATTTGCAGTATCATACCTGTGTATTTTTCAACCACTAGAAATGCATTATAGGTATAATTTACATACTTATTATATTTTTAATTAATATTATAAGTCATTCAATTCAAAATTGATATCAGTGTAAAGTTATCGCCCCACAATTTTTTGAGGGGTTTGAACTAGACCTGTCTGATTCATTCGAATCGGATTCATTAATAATATATATCCTAGCTCATTTTATCAAAATTTCAACGAATAATTAATATATATATATCGAAAAATTTTCAAATCGAATTTGTATATATATTTATTCATATTTAATTTAAGTTATCTAATTGATCATGATAAGACCCGTATCCAATTAAATGAATTCAAGTAGAATTCGAATTTGAATCCGATCTATTACGTCTAGTTTGAAGTGTGCACCCCCTAGTCGACTAGCTAATTCTATGCATTGCCATGCCAGCGTTATCCCAATTTAGGGTCTGGGCTAGTTTTTCAGGCCTGCCCTGATCCGGAGGCCAGTATGGGCTTTATCGGGCCTAGGCCCATGAATAGCAGCATCTATCTCCCTCTACCTCCGCCTGAGTCTGGGCTCCTTCCGGGCCCAGGCCCATGAATAGCAGCATCTCTCACCCCCTCCCCCCGTCCCAATTTCTCTGTCTCTGTCTCTCTCTCTCTCTCTATCAAGGTTTAGGGTTTAGAGCAAATAACCCAACATTCAATCTCTGGAAGAACGCTTGTGTTGTTTTTTCAATCGCTGAGTAAGGAAGATGGGAAAAGCAAAGAAAGCCCCAAAATTCGCAGTCATGAAGAAGATTGTCACCAAAAAAGCAATTAAACAGTAAGTTCATTAGCTCTCTCACTCGATCTGTTTATATGCCTTTGGCTTTGTGTATATATTCGATTTTAAGGTTGTTCTGAACTTTGTTTTTCAGACACAAAGAGGAGGTTTTGAACCCTAACAAGAAAGATTTGACTAAAGAAAAGCTCCCCAGAAATATGTAAGCAAGCACCCCTTCTGTCTGACGTTTATTGAGAGAGTGTATATGTATTAAATTCTGACATGAAGGAATGCTTACGTGGTGCAGACCAAATGTGTCGTCTGCACTGTTCTTCAAGTACAACACTGCCTTGGGGCCGCCTTATCGGGTTTTGGTTGATACCAACTTCATCAATTTCTCCATTCAGAATAAAGTGAGTGATCAACAATTGTTTTTGCCTTGAATTAATTTGAGTTTGTAATTGTTGGGGGTGATAAGAAATTGTGGATCTATATGTTTTGGAAAAAGATTGTAATGTTGCATTTTTTAGTTCAGCCCATTTCGGCATTGCTCTGTTTGGTTTCTAGGACATTTTTGGGGTTTGATATAGAAAGATATTGATTGTGCATGAATCTTACAAATTGTTAGCCGGGTTTGAGTAAGATAAAGAATAGTTTAATGTCCCATTGTAAAAGGGATCTTGTTTTTCTTTTCTCTTTTTAGATTTATAAATGTGCTTGCTGATGATATGCAGGAGAAGAAATACAACATGATTTCTTGACTTTTAGGTATTTCAAAAATGAAGCCCAAAAGGGTTATGTTGAAAGGTCCTATGCCTTTCTGGGCCCATTCAAGCCTTCCTTTTTCTTTTTTTAATTGGGGAAAAACGCAGTGAAAGGAGAGTAGAGGCTTAGATGAGACTAACAGCTATTCTATTCCAAGTGAGACTAACAGCTATTCCATTCCAGATATAGAGTTGAGTATCACGGATACCAGAAGGAGATTAATTGTAAGATACACTATGTATGTATGTATCTCCATCTGTGTGTGCACGTGGGAGGGAGAGCCATATGTGACTTATGAATCTAGTGAAAAAATGCTGAAAAACATGATAGATAAAGTGCTTGTGGTAGTGCTTTTAGATTTGAAATAAGATGAACTTCTAATGGCAAGGGCTTGAGAGAGACTTTTGTGAAGCAGATTATAACCGGAGGGGTGAGGATGATAGATAGCATGATCTTAATTCTTACTAATGTATTAGTTTCCCTATCTATGGAAATCTATTTCTGTGAAAATTGCTGGATGTTGTTTTCATTATTTTCTTTAATCATACCACATGACAATTATTTGTACTGATTTTTTTTTTTCATTTTGTTTCTTGTGGAACAAACAGAGCCTGAGCCTATTGGTTTATTAAATACTACATTATCTTCCTTTTTGATGACTTATATGAATCCTTAAATTCTGGTGCAGTTGGATTTGGAGAAAGGAATGATGGACTGTTTATACGCCAAGTGTAAGTTCCATAATGACTGTTTAAATACATATATATTATAGATTGTTTTTACTACTGCCTCCGGTGCATGCTGTCTGTTCTTCTCATGTTGATGCTTGTATTTGATGAGAATCAGAGGATAGTGTAAATGATTTGGACATCTACATCGGGTTTAATCATGGTTCATTTGCATCAATGTGCATTCAACAATTGCTAGTTGTTCGTGTGTGCTATTGAAATCACATAGAATGGCATTGGAGTAGGAGTGTGTGTCAATTTCAAGATAGGATTGGTGTTTTAGTTTATGCTATAAATTCTACGAAATTGCTTTAAGTTTTACCCTACCCATCTGCTGCTACTGCAGCATATGTGCTGCTTTTCCTTATTTCTTATCAACTGCAGATGAAGAATTTACAATCTCCCTGTTTAATATCTATATTTCTTTATATATTACTTAATTAAAGGTCTCCTTGTTTAATATATATTTCTGTACCTTTCTTTTCTGAAAAAAGGTACTCCTTGTATAACGGATTGTGTTATGGCGGAGCTTGAGAAGTTAGGTCAAAAATACCGTGTTGCTTTAAGGTATGTCCTCGTATGCTTTTCTCAAGAAAGTCCTACTTCTAAAATGTTTTGCTTCTCTATTCCTATAGATATATTATTTTCTTGCTCTGATTTGCTTTACAAAAATTGAACAATCTTAACTCCTGACGCTGACTTAATGAAGAACAAGAATATATGTCACTCTTAATATGTGAAGGATGGTGAACATATGTTCACTTGTTATGAATTATTCGATATGCCCCTTAGCCGACGATTCAAAAGCATAGGACTTTGAACTGTATATGCCAGGAATTAAACAGAGAATGCTGTATGTAGTGGCCTACTTTCATCTATGAGCCATTCTCTTTGTTTTTTCCTATCCTACATTGTTTATGTACTGATGGCCCTCGGGCTTTCTAGTATTTTGTTGATATAACAAGCCTTCTTTCATTGTCCATTACCTTTTTTTCCCTACTCAGAATTGCAAAGGATCCTCGATTTGAAAGACTCCCGTGTATTCATAAAGGAACCTATGCTGATGACTGTATTGTTGATAGAGTCACTCAGGTATGATTTGATCCGAACAACCTGCTATGTCATTTCCTGGCACTACACAACAAATTAAGTCAGTTTTGACTTCCAAATTCAGTTTACTTGTTACTTCTGTACTTTGAGCCATTTTCTACTGCTTGTTTTGGTTCTGTCCAATGTCAGAAGAATAAGATGCTTGCACATTTGCACTTTTAACTAGATGCTTGCACATTTGCACTTTTAACTAACAGATTCATCTCCACTTCAGTGTATTGACACCCTTGCCATTATGCTCCGTTTGGTACAATAGAAAAATAAAAGGATGGAAAGTTGGAAAGATGGAAAGTTAGAGGGATAGATAAAACATCATATTTGGTAAGGAAAGAAAATAGGAAGGATGAAAAAGTGAATAGATAAACTTTCCTTCCAACTCATCAAAATCAATCCCTCTAAAATTGGAAGGAAAGTAGATGAGAAGTTAATTATTTGTGTTAAAATGTATCTTATTTGTCTATATATCCTTTGATATATACATATATTATGTATACATTTATTTCATATATAAATACAATGATAAAATATGTATTTATACTTTTAAAAAAAAATTAAAAATAAAAATTTTTGAAAATAAAAAAAAATATTTTTTCCATCTTACTAAGCACAAAAAAAAAAATAATAATCATTTTTATTTTTCATCCATCTAACCAAACATGAAGGAAAGAAATTGTATAATTCCTACTTTCCTTCCTTGGAGGATAGAAAGTGTATTCCTTCTACTTTCCATCATTCCTACCAAACGGAGAATTAATGTGGTAATAAGTGTTCTCACAGGATATTGTGCTTGAAGTATGCTTTTATGCATGGGCTGTGCATGGTGTCATTTTGTCAACCAATTTTTCAACCCAGACCCATTTGACACACCCACATACATGCACACTGCTAGGAGCTATATAGCTTAAATGACATACACATATCCATAATGCAAGGCATGGGTACTGGTGGGTGGAAGTATTTCAAAGCCAAGAAGTACATGCGTTTCTCTTTAGCCACTGTAATTGTTCTGTTAAATAATACCATCTGTGACAGTCATTCTTGTTTGGATTGCATATTTTGGCAGGATTTAGCATGTCCTTGAATGGAGGGTTTATTTTCTTTCCCTCCTCTTTTGAAGTGTATAACCTTTATATGTTTCATGGATTTGCAATTTACTTTGATCTATCTTCTTTTCATGAGACTTGTTAAATAATGTGACCAATTTTCAATATTAAAAATTCATAATTGTGTAGATTGGTCTGGTAAATATTCCCCTTAACCAATCTGTATCAATTATTTGTTGAAAACAGCACAAGTGTTACATTGTAGCAACATGTGATCGAGATCTAAAGCGGAGGATTCGCAAGGTATGATAAACTAATTCAATATCAGTGGTTTGTTATTATCTTATTGGGGTAAATTACAATGGCAAACCTTGATCATAAATGACAACGAGACTCTAAATGGAAAATTTTGTTCGTAATTGTTCAAAAATGAGATTTCAATGTTGTAGGGTGTCATTGTAACTTATCCAAATGTCAACAAGGTTTTAGCGTAATGTTGGTGTTTGGAGTATTAGTTTTGCTTTCTTATCTTTTTCAGTGTTGGAATGAGATTATGTTGTTACATCTTTGAAAATGTTAAAGAGCGGAAAATTCTCATAGATTTCCCTATCTGAAGGTCAATTTTGAAATGTCAGGGGAAAATAAACCCAAATGTCAGGTGCCATTGTAATCTAGTTTTTCATTTATCCAAACTGGATTGTGATGCTTGAAAATTAATGATTCATAATCAGATCCCTGGTGTGCCGATCATGTACATTACTAAACACAAGTTCTCAATCGAACGCTTGCCAGAAGCTACAATTGGCGGAGGTAGGCTAATAACTCGAAATATATTTGCTGTGAAGGTCTTGAATTTCTTTGTTTCAATCTTTTACTTTCCCGTTTGATGTGTTATCTGAAACTTGCTATATTTTGGTGCAGCTCCAAGGTATTGACAACATGGGTATGACTATTTACTGCAATGACAGCGTATAGTTATATGATTAGGTTCAGAAGCCCATGCTAGTATGTCCTTTTGAGATCTCTGAGATTAAGCATTTTTTCTATAAAGATACAATTGAGATTGAGATGCCGATCGAAGTCCCTTCATGTCTCGGGGAAAAGGGTGAATTTTTGTTGAAATATTGTTTCTTTTCCCTCTGAAGTTCATATTGTCAGCTGTGGTGATTGTATCTTCTTTTCAGCATTAGAAAGTCAAAAAATTTATTTTCCTCTCTGCATTCATATTTTTCTGATTCTTGTTGGGGACCTCAACTTATCCTGTTCAAGTTTTCCTTTAACAGAGAGCAACTTTCAGCTGAGTTAACAGACCAGGACTACTTAATCGTTTGTGCAGCTGTATCTATTTGTTTCCTGCTAATCGAAATAAAATCATTAATTAGTCGTGTAAACTGCTTTCTCATGATACACTTCTTTAAATCATTCTATTTGAACGTTGGATTGGGGGTTTTCCTATGATAGGGTTGTGTATAATCAGATTCATGTCGATTCATTCACTAAGCATGTCTATTCGGTTTAGAATGAAAATCTTCGCCTTTCAAGGCGTTAGTCCAGGGAGGAGAGCGAGTCATGATTTGAAGCCGTTGAGATTAATTAACTAATTAGATTGTTGAAGAACTTCGGATTGCATTGATCTCTTAAATACAAGAAGCTCTTAAGTTGGAACAGAAATGCATAGGCCTTATGTAAGCATGTCCAACTTCAAAGGGTAAATCTCATTTTGTCCCTTGAAAGATACAAAAATAATCAATTTTATCCCGAATAATTAATTTTTTCCCATTACTCCCTCAAAGAAATAAAAACGTTACAATATAATTCACTGTCTTATTTTCGTTTGATTTATGCCAAATCAACAAATCAAAAATCACAAAACAGACCAAAATATAAGACAATGAACCACGTTTCAACATTTATATTTCTTTGAGGAGACAATGTGAAAAAAATCAATCATTAGGGGAGCAAACTAAATTTTTTTATATCCTTCAAGGGGCAAGATGAGATTTTTCCCAACTTCAAAAGGTTGCAATAAGAAACAAGTAGACAACAACTAGCTTCTGAAGTCACAAATCATTCATTCACACAGATCTCAAACAATGTTACTCATCAAACTGCAAAGTTCTGTACCATTTTCCTCCTAGTTATAGCAGCTGAAAGAAGTTGCAAACACCCACCCGGGTCATACACCTCCCCCGCTCCCACTCGAAAAAAATAAAAGATGCTAGTATACAATTAAGCATTTCCGGCAGAAGGATGCAATTACATACAAGACTCTTACCTACAAAATATGAACCTAGGCATCCTTTTGGACAAATGAAAAAATGGAAGAATAAAGAGGGGAGGGGGAAAAACAATTAGGTTAGACTTACTACTAGCAAGAATGACCACCACTCGAATTGAATAAATGCTATCTGACTGCCACAGTTGTGTTTGAGTTTTCGATCTCGTCTGGCGGGGGCTTTACATACTTTCCTATTACTTTTTGACGAGTCCGTTTCCTAATCCTAGAGATCTTATCCTTACTCTGTTGCCTCCTCTTCTCTTTCTCTCGATTTCTTAGATTCCTCTCTTTCTCGTAAAGACCTTGCCAGAAAACCTCACCTGTTGATGGCCACAGCCACCTTTTCTTAGGGTGGTCTGAATCTGACTCCTCAGCTAGGTCCTCATCCATGCTCTTAAGGGTGTTGGCCTGGAACCATTTGACCCACATTTGACCTCTCCGGCTCTTCAATTTGTGGTGTTCTTGCATCACACCTGTCTTTGGATTCACATAAACCATTCGTCTTGCACTATGGTACGCCCAGACATTTACGAGTAGCTCAAGCACCCGAGAGTAGCAATGCTTGTCCTGCTTAATGAGCGCCATTTTTGCAGTTCCAAGACAGTTAATTTAATGACAACCCCAAAAAACAAAACGAAAAGCAAGACTTAAAATATGAAGGAAAGGCAGTAAAAAGAAAGAATTGCACACTTAGTCCATAAATAAAGCACAAAATGAAATAAATCCATCTTGTTTGTGTTCAAAGCATAGATAGCACAACTGTAGATGTTTATAGGAGACTCATTTCTCAAACTCCTCAGTAGAATGGAAAAAAAAATCAAGGATTTTACTAGATAATGAGTATGACCAGCTAATAAGTCTCACTGTCATTTTGACCTTGTCATGCTGTCAACAATAAACTTTCCAAGCAATGCCTAAGAATTAAGACGGTGAAACAAAGTCTGATCTTGCGAGCACATAAAAAGCAGTTATTGAAAATCGAAGCAAGTTACCTTGGATAGACTTAGGTAACACTGCCCACTTTGATGGTGCTCATCATAGAATTGTGCATCAAGTGCATCCACAAACATTCTACAAATGACATGGACCATATCAATTTTGTATGTGAATGAACTATTCAAGAAAAACAAGTAAAAACAAAAAACAAAACTATTGAAACATGGATTACGCCCCAGATATTCAAATAGAGGCATAAAAAACATAAATTTCCTAACCTTGAAAACATTACAAACTCTAGGAAGGACCTGGTTGGCAAAACCCAGCTATGCATGACGGACCATGTGTCCCCGTCTACAGGCATGGGAGGGAGGGAGCTCAAGTTATGTTTTATGCCATACATCTTCTTAAAAGCCTCGGAGAAAGCAAACCTTCAATCAATGAGGCAAATATATCAGGTTGAAAACCCGTGCAAAAAAATTAAACCATGTGAAATTCTTATACTGGCTGAAATATGACATGACAAGAACAAGAAACAAAGTGGACAGTTTTAAAATTAAAAACAAGAAAAGGGAACAGAAAAAATAGGTGTATTAGACATGACAAATCTTACTTGCAACTTCCTGCATTTATAGCATCACAGAATGACCAGAAATCCTGTTTCAATGGGTTTCTTGAATCCATGTCCATACGAACCCAAAAGTAGAGAGCGTCACCATGTCTTCGTGCTTGGATATCATCCAATAGTGCAATTTCAGCAGTCTTAGACAAAGATTCCTGTTCCAAGTCCTCACTTTAGACATGAAGCAATGCTTGAGATTATGTCCATGGTAAATTGATCTACTTCAAATTGGATTTGAGAAGAGCAAGTTGTATTATTAATGCCCTGGTAAACCTATGAAAGTAGAAGCGAAAGTTCAACTTCCAAATCTTAGTCAGTTGAATCTACTGTCCCGGGTACCGCTCTACAACTTAAAGGAATAAAAATTTTCTTGCTTCTTGGTTTCAACAAAATACACCCTATCTAAATAAAATGATCTTTCCAATGATATGCAGTCAATAGTTTGTTTTACCTTTTTTTTTTTGTTGGATAGGTTAAGGTTTGGATAGTTGACTAACAAAAGAATGTATCATCATTTTGGCCTTTCAATATGAAAACAAACAAAATTTGTAAGTCATAAATTTGTTGTCATTTTGTACTTCTACAATCTACAATTCTGAACTTTTCGGTCAATTTAAGTTTTCCAAACTAATGAGACACTACCATTTCCATTTGTTCATGAATCGCAATATTCCAAACTCACATCAAATACTATCTTAATATTTTATAGTGTTATGATTAGCAGATCCAATTTGAGGACATTTGGCAAGTTTTATACTTCTGTTTGCATTTGATCAACATTGGTAGGCCCTCTACCACCAGTAGTTTCAGTCTATAGACATAGGGGCACCTGATGCCAACCAAGGGTCATACAGTGCCTTGCGGTGCATTATATTAAGCCAAAAAAAAATCCATCCCATGAACAAATCTGGTTGCACAACATTACTCCGATAAACCGAGTGAAACAAAATGAAAGTCTCATACCAGATTAGTCTCCAACAAAGTCAAGTCATAGCACTATAAGCAATCACGTACCTTCCTAGCCATTGCTCTCCAAGATTGGAACCCTATCCAAGCATTTTTGTGAATGCGGTCAATCCGATTAGCAATTGCTAAAAAGGCACCATAGTCACCAAGGACATCTCGATAATAAGTATTGCTCAGGAGTGGAAGACGAGAAGGAGCATCAACATCATCTGTCCCAGGTCTTCGACCTTTGGTGGACTGCAACCAAATTGTCCATGTATCAACATAAGAAAGGAATAGTACGTGATGACCTAAGCCAGACTAATATATCACGAGGTCACCCCTCTCTAATTCACAAATAAATGACACTTTAGGTGCATAATTACACCCTTATTGCATCAATCGAACTATTATTGCTTCAGATTTCTCCCTATGGAGATGAAAAAAGAAAAGATGAACATCGGAGGCAAAATCAAACAATGGTTGTTTGACAAGATAGGGGGAGAATAGTGTGGGCTGTCAACCATACGAGGCATTATTGTAAACCACTTTTTAATTCATTTTTTTATTCCATAGTTTTAAAATTGGATTCTGATTGTAACCCAAAATGTTGAGACAAGTTTCCGAAGTTTGGCGACACTTCATTGTTTTTGGCAATTCCCATGTCATCAACTGCACATGACCCAGCAACTTGATAAAAATGCACGTACACCCTCAAATAAGCATATAATAACTCACATAAAAGTTGTACCATTTTAACAGAGTAGCTAACATGAGCTTGGTGACTCACCAGTCCGAGTCCACGATAGAGTGATCTACGTTGTAAAAAGGGCCAGGTTCCTTCACCAAAGTAAGGTTCATAGATGCATAATGGTTGACCCGTCCTTTCAAGCTCCCCATCATCCCTTTCATGCAAATCATTCTTAGAACGATCAGCCCTTTTGGCACTTTTATACACGTCCTCCCATGTTCCCCGAGGCTGTTCAGTTCTGTCCTTCAACTGCATCAAATTACAAAGAAAATGGGTTTCCGCCAGGGAGGCAAGAACAAAAATAATAGATAGAAATACCAAAGATTGTTCAAGTCAAATTCACAACATGTAGATGACTGCCTCCGTCACTTACCTCTTCTTCTTCCCTTCTCTTCTTTGTGTTATTCATCTGAACAGATTTTTCTTCGTTCCAGATACTGTATAAAAATGTTTCATTAGGTGCAGTCACAGCTCCAGTACTCTCCCTTTGAGTATGGTTCCATTGACTTTCAACGTTGTCTAAAAATCCGTAGCTTCTCGAAGTTCTATTTAGATAAGTCAAATCTGCCACTTCTTTGAAAAGATGCCACTGCCATTCTGCTTTCAACTTGGGAGGGATTTCTTTGACAGACTGGGAAGGTGCAACTTCGGATGGGAGCTTGAGAATTTGTTCCAATAGTAAAGCATACCCTTCAACGGTTTCTAAAACCATGAGATTTTTAGCAGTTTGTTTTCCAATTGAAGCAATATTGCGAGCTAGAGGTGATAGTTTTCCTTTCAAGACTACTTGCAACATTATCTGTTTCAGAAACTTAATATTCTCCTTTGGAAATAGATAGCCATTCACCCTATCATCAACCTGATAGTATTGCCAATGGCCAACAAAGTTAGTAGCTTGCTTTAAAAAAAAATCCATCCAAGAAATTAAAAAGTTTGTATTAGGTAACAAAATGGAGAGATTTAGGATTGGATGTCATCAATGGTCTAGGATGTCATGTATTACTAATGCAACTGACAAATATCAGAGACTAATGACCCCTGTGTTAACTAGTCCTTGCACCCGGGATGCCTCGGACCACAAATTTAATCTGCCAGAAAATTTCAGCTATGTGATGTAGAAAAGGGTCGACTAAAAAAGGAATCAGAAGTTTGAGTAGCGTAGAATCTATAAGGATACTTTCCTCTCGGTGTCACACAAAGTGGGACACATGTTTAACAGGATCAGTGTTTCTTTTCCTCCTGCAAACTCCTGTCAGCAGTATTTTTTTGGGTTCCAAACAGATTTTGTTAGCTTTTACCATGCATATAATCTATGACACATGCATGTGAAAAGGCAATATAGCACCAGAAACATACATATTTTTTAATCATCGAGAGATCCGGGGCTATTATTGGTTTTCCAAAGCACATAGCTCTTATCAAAATGTCCGGAAAAGATTGCTCTTCACGAAAAGATCCATATATCACAAGATCAGCCATGCTTAGAACACTGTCTACACCTTCATCAAGAGCAACATGCTTCACAATTCCCTTTGGGTATCCCAAGTTTAGAGCAATGGCCTAAAACAGAGGATTAATACTTATTTAGAGTGATCCAAACAAAATTAGAGCAATCAAGTACCCCAGAAAAGTAGAAATGAAGATAAAAGATTAGCAGACATGAAACCAACTTTTTACCTCCACAGCCACACTGTAGTTGCTAGCTGAATAACCACTTAAAATAATGATTTTGAGATTAGAAGTGGGATTGCTATCAAATGCCGAACCTACAAAATATGGGTGTAGTTCCTGTAAAATAAGGGCCTGCTCCAGCCATAAACCTCTATAAGAGATTTGACTTCCCACGATTGCAATAACTAAGTCATCTGGCCCATAGTCCACCCTGACACGCAGATTATCTTTATGTAAAGCCAAAAAATTGTCTGCTTCCCATGCTTCAGCAGGAGAACCCGGTATAACAAAATAGTTGCCAACATCAGCTGCCAAATAGAACACCTGGCAAAGGCAGAGAAGAGGAAAACATACCTCAGCAGAAAGTTATGCATCTTTAAGCATCAATTTTAAGCCAATGCACCATCATTGATACAGTTAGAGATTGAAATGGGTTCAAGCTGTTCTGTGGTAGGATATTGTCAACATATAATGAAAAGAAACATAACTTGATGAATCATCGAGTGGTCTTTTATTATCTTGAGTCATAAATCATCTCCTGATTGAAAAACATTTAGTGGTACATGCAAATAATCCAACAACCCCTGCAATCATGACACTTTCACCAAGGAGATTTTGCTGGATGCATCAAAAGTTAAATGGACCAGTTTGGGTATCAGATATTACCGGCAGGACATAGTTGGGGAAGACAACAACAGTAGCACGATTGAAAACTTTTTTCCAAACTTCTACAATCTCAATTTGGCCACTTGATAGGTGTTGACGCAAACGGATGGCTAGTGTTTTCTCATGGATAGTCCATATAACAGGTACAGATTTGAATGGTTCCTGCATGAGACTGTAGCAAGTAAAATTATTTTAATAGGATAAAGAAAATGCTAATAACAGAAACTTCAAAATCTAAACAACTTACAAGAGGTAAAATAATTCTGTATATTTACATAGATAAGAAAAAGACTAGTCTCCTGCAGAACTGTATTTTGCAACAACAGCATTTTTCTAATCCAAACCATTAGGTAAAGACAAGAAGGGACACAAATAAAACAAAAACAACAATCAGTAACATTTCCATTCTTGTGACTATATAAAGAAGCAAGCGGATCAAAGTGTCTGCATCATATGCATACCAAAAGTATTTAAGAACTTTGGAGTATATGAATGTGAAACTCCTTCCAAACCCCTAATAGAACCACCAAAAGATACTGAGATACTGAGCTAACTCTTTTTGAGCGTGATAGTTTAGTGGCATGCATATAATAGAACCAGCATACTGATAAACTCCAAGAGGTAACTCTAATAAACAGCCATATCGTCACTACGTGAATATCCTGCCCAAAAGAGATGAATTATCTCCAAGAAACAGCACAACATGAGAACTTGCCCTCTCTCAAAACAAAATCAACAAACTTAGAGCAATTTCTCCACAATCAGTATTCTCTTTGTGAGAAAGGCTAATACCAAGAGTCCATCAATACAAGGAACATGCACTTATCCCTCCTGTACACGTGTAATTCATTATCTCCCCCAGCTTGCTACTTTGATACTTCAAATGCACAACTAAAAGCTGAAAAGAAGGTACTTACCAAGACAAAACCTGAACCATTTCAATTGACCAACTTTCACTATATCAAACCCACTTCTTCCTGTTTTTCAAAAATCAAACCACAAAATGGATTCATAATTTGTTCATTCCATTGGTCTAATATCCAAGCAAGACATTTTTACAATCTTTGCTTGCAAAAACTCAAAAAAGCCAAAGGCAATGTTTGCTGTTCTCCTCAGTTTTTTTTTCAGTGCATGGACCTTCTCTCCTCATGTTTACAATCATCAAAATTGTGTTATTTACAGCCTTGCTACAAAATCAAACCTGTAATGTACAGACATGAACGTGGTTTTTCTCTTAAATCCAGAGCAAGACAACATCACTGAACCTAAATCAAGTTTATAAAGCCACCTTATATAATTAGAGAATATGCCTTCAACCACATGCTCATAACAGCATCCTAAAACAATGTTATTAGCTATGAACTTTCAGCAGGATTCACATCTTCAAAACAACTTTGACTTAATGTATGAAACTTAATATAAATCTGATTCACCAACGAATTTATCAACTATTAACTGAGATATAGGAAAATAGTTTCCTGGGTTCAGACAGCTGGAAATGTATACTCTGCAGAGAAGGAGATTAAGAGAGGAGAAGACAACAAAAATATTGATTTCTGTAAGAAAATGCATCTGATTGAAAGATAAACACACAAGACTTACCAAGATAAGACTCCCATGGCTTCAAAAGAGTTCACAATTACGCCATCATAGCTACAAAAAGGGATATAGAGTTATAAGGGAAAATACCTCAATTCATAGTTATGCTGAATTGCTAATATTTGAGCAATAAAAACCACATTACACACACACACCCAGACACACACTAGGGACATATCTGAAAGTGTAGAGGTTTAATATCTGTGGAACATTATATTCAATTAAATATGATTGCTTTGGAAAGGATTCAAAATAAGAAAAGTCCCAAAAGTGCTAAAATATTTTGGTATAGAGTATGGCTTCTATTCGGACCACCATACAGCATTTACTGATGGCTCCAGTCATAATGAAGCAAAACAAAAACTGCAAGTGATTGATTTAAGGACCATGAGGATAGCCAATGCAAAGAAACAAAATGAAACGATTGTTGTTTGCTCAAGCAGCAACAGGATGGTCTTCAACCAGTTAACATTCCGCCAGTTGAATTATTAATCATAATTGGAGATACATGATATATGACCAATTGAACATCCAAACATACTTTAGCCAGTCTACAGTCATCTTCCTATTCTCAATCGTTTCAATGATATTGACTGTAAGGTTGAGATTTTTCCAAACAGTGCGTACAGGACCATCTTCAAGTGAGTAGACCTGCAGACAGGAGGAAAAAACAAGTGATAGTTACACTAATACATTTATCTGATGCAGTGTTACTTAAGAAAGTCAAATCCACCAATTTAAATGCTTGACAAAGAAAAGCTATGTGCATTATATAGCCACCAAACAACTAAACCTCTTCAGACGATACTCGTCTTTGATGACAACCAACCAAGGACAGGCACAAAATCACACAACCGGACAGAGTGAGTAAATCAAATGACTTGAATCAAAGAATTTAAGAATATGCACACAGCACACCAATCTCTCATTCCCTGACGTATGCTCACTGCAAATAAAGACAAATTTGCAGACATGCATGGGGGAGAGAGAGAGAGAGAAGATTGGATGAGGGTGCTCCAAAAGATTAGTACTCTTCCCCAGGTCCGCCACGGATCAAAAGTGAGGTCTATTGTATAGCTTAATTTGAAAATGAAGCTTCAAGGAGAGGTGGTATCATGAAATAGTCCTGACGTTATTTTAAGGTGATTTCAGTGAGCAACTAAACTCTATCAAGTGCAATGCTATGGCTCCAACCCAAATGTCCACACAACTGTTGACTTCCAATGTCGAGGAATTAAGCATTATAACTTTTGGTATCTCCAATGACAATGAGAGCTAACAAATAGAACTAAAAGCCCAGTGAGGCCACGGCCCTGAGAAATTTCAAATAAAATGGAGGACATTTGGGTTGCAAATAGAAGATGCATGCATCCAATAATGTCCCTCAACTCACATGGTCGGTGTTCCTAATCTGAGTTCAAAAATCTTTCGCTGACCTTTTTACACTGCTTCTTGTAAGAGTTTGGAGTATAGGTTTCTTAATAATAAATGCCCAAACATAAAAGAACAAAATGCATTGCCATTGAAGAACACCTTTAGCACAAGTTGTTTAGTAAACTCATTTTGTTATTGAAAACATGTATAACATGAGTAAAGACATGAGATCCCAAGTAAGCTACCCTAATCTTCATCCTTTAACTTTGTTATTTTTAAAAACAACAAAAATGCTGATAAATTAAATTACACTGCAGGTTACTTAAATCAAACACATTTCACAGGAAACCTAATCCATAAGATGAAAGGTCAATGTCCGTAAGGCCACTAGGATGATGAAAATTGACAGCATTCACTGACCAATTACATTACCTCAATTTCGTATCCGATGTCTCGCAAAGCAGCTGCAACCGTAACCATTAGTATCTGCTGTGGATCAACCAACATATCTGGAAAAACCTACAGGAAGACATCAAAATAATGTAAATGTTAACATACAACAAAAACCAAGTAACAATACGTCCCCCAACAAGCTACTTACCAAGGATTAGGAGAATACCAAACATTACACAATTCCATCAACAATTACACCCATCAAACAGACATATCAAATAATAACAGTAAGAAGTAATAAATATCAACCTCTAAGATGAAATCAAACCAATAGAAATAGTAACATGAAACAAAAAACTTACCCAAAAAAACATGTAACAAAAACCCCTAAACGAGTATAACTCCACAAGCTATCCACTTAGAATTAATAAAACACTAAACCAATGCAACCCCCAACAAATAAACCGTGTAAACATTAATCTCCAGAGAGTACAAACTGGCAAAATCAAGACGTCAACACGAAACAAATTGCAATAAGAACTAACATACATAAACAGTACAAAATTGGTAGGGAATACTAAATGCTCACCAAAGCAAGCTTGGGTTTTCTATACCCAAATCTCACTCCTCTCCTTGAAGCAGATGACCCATTGACCTCTCTGACCTCTTTTTGAAATTTAGCCAAAAGCCTAGAGGGCTCAAACTTTATATTGTCCCCAAAATCCAACCCACCAATCTCTCTCAGAAGGGTCAAATCCCCAGAAATTATCTGATTTTCCTTCAGGGAATTCCCAGATTTTTCCATCACTGAACCAGGCAAAAACATTTGAAAAAGAACTACAAAGAATAAAAACACAGCCACTGTACAAATCCATTGTAGATAATCAATTTTCTTGAACAACACGAATCTTGCAAATCTCGATCTGGGTCTTTGACCAAACAAATATCTCTCATTCCTGCTTGTTGCCGATGAAGAACGAAGCAAATATGAATCTTTCTTAGACGAAATACCACTTTCAAGAGAACCCATCTACAGTCCCATCAATATACTCAAAAACATATACACAATTTTTATATACCCATATAGTATGAGTAGCATGGAGAGAGAAATCTAGATTGAGAAAAGATAAACAAATAGAGTACTTTTTCTTGCTGTTTTAAGAAATGGGTTTCTAGTATGGGTGACACAAGAGTGTAATCATAATCCAAGTGGAGTTGGCAGAAGACTGTTTGTCTTCTACCATTAAAGAATTCAGCAAGACGCTTGTGGGTTTTTCTTTAGAGTGAAAGAATCAGCTACACCGCATGGAGAGAGAGAGAGAGAAGTGAAGGGGCGGTGAATATGAACAAGATTGAGCCTATGACGTGGGTTTGGTCGTCAACGGGTGAAGTTATTAAATCGATATTGTCATATTGACACCCCAGAAAAGTTTGGCCTTTGAGACGCGTCTTCGTAGGGATTTCTTTGGTTTTGCTTGTGATTGAGGGTGAGCTAATACATATCTTTTCCTGAAGGTAAGGTATTAGCTATATACATGGTGATTATGAGAATCTAAATATATGGTGATTATGATGAGAATCTAAAATATATATCAGTGGGAACCGACTAGAAGGGTATGTCTGTAAGGTTGATGATATTTACACACTGTGTCAAGGTGACTAAATTGCCCTTTGGAGTGACATTGATTATTGATTATTAATAATGTTTTTGTGTTTAAAAAATTATAATATAAATAAGTTCATCCGACAGTCTTAAATAGACTCATCTAACGGCCACCAACATTCCTCTCAAAATCATTCATATTGCACCGTACCTTGAGGCACGAATTACTCCTAATACTCTATAATATTAAATATTAATTATTAATTATATAATATTTTTTTATTTTAAATAATAAATTATTTTTTTATTTAATTATGTAATTTAAAATTAAAGTGAATATAGAAAAAGGAGAGAGAGAGAAAAGAGAGGGATATGTGTGAACTGATTAGGTTATTTAATAACCTAATTGGATCAAAAAAATTAGGTTATTTAATATTGGATGTTGTTTAAAAATAATTATATTTTTTAGTAGAAAATTAAAGTTTAGATTAATTTTCTACCATCAGATAAAAAATTAATCAATTTTTATTGTAATTTTACTTTTATAAGTTAAAAAATAATTTCTTAACTATAATATTAAATAGATGTTTATAATCTTGCTTGAAAAAGTAGTTTTTTTTTTTTTGTGATACAATGTGTGAGTGAGTATTAATTGAGATGCCAGCATTATTTAGGATAAAATAAAAGAAAAGCAAAAAAGAATATCTAAATGTTAATTATCATCCAATAATAAATTTTACGTGGGTATAAAAACAATTATCTCTTGTGCATTTCATATGATTATTCTAATATGATTTAGAGTAATGATATAATTATTATCGTATAGTCCAAATGTAATGAGTTTGAATTTAAAAAAAAAAATCCTCATATACATGATAAAATTGCAAAATTATATCTGACTTTTTTCAAACCTCGATCGGATCCCCATGGGGACAAGAGAATATTTAGATATCGAACTATAATACCATATCCAATATAATTGGTAATTTAATTACTTTGTAAAATCATAAGATATGATACGTGATGTGATATTTACTATTACCATGAATTTTGGTCCAATATTAAATGCTTTACTACTTACTATCCACCGACAATTGTTTGCTGCCGCAAAACATTTGAGTAATACTTTAATTGCTGTCAAATGGAACAAGACAGCGTTTGTAGTCCAACGGTTAGGATAATTGCCTTCCAAGCAATAGACCCGGGTTCGACTCCCGGCAGACGCATTTTTTAGCCACAAATATTTTACGTACCCAAAAAAAAAACAAAGAAGAAAGAGGCATCCAGAAATAGGCTTCTCAATTATATCTAAGAGTCGAGTTCATGTTAAAAAAATATTTTAATTATGCTTGATTCGTTTATTAACAAGTACCCAATTCAAAATAGAAACGGCTAATTTAATAAAAAATCAAACCTTTCTACCCAGACATATTCATTGATTTCCATGTCCGATTTTTGGAAAACCTTTAATGCTTTCGGCAGATGCTTTTCTTTTTTGACAAACAAACATGCAACAATAAAAAGTGCGTTGGATCTTGATTCCAAAGTAGACTTTGGAGCAACGTCTGGAGGTAAGTAGAACCAAGCAGTAACATTTTACTGCAGCAACAACATCAAACACTGTTTATTTTCTGGAATTCACCTAATCTCAGTAAAGAACGAGCAGGGTCTGCAGATCAAAACTCGCCTGGGTTCGCGGGTTCAAAGAAAATAACGCGTACATTAGAAATGGAAAAGATAATTAATAAGAAAGCGCCAAAATGACCGCAATATACAAACAATTTTTCGCTGTTCTTTGTCCATTGTTTGCAAACAGTCAATTCAGGAAATAGCTGTCAATGGACTTGTATACTCGAAAAATGATTGCAGAGCCTTCGAGCACCAAAAGGAGAAGATTGGCAGTGGGACTTGCACTAGTGGTTCAACAATTATTCTGTTGGTTCCACCAAAGAATCATGAGGTCCCTCAACTTATCCATTATTCACAAACCAAATTGATCCAAACTCATTTTAATCTACCAAGTGGGGACTCCAAGGCATGATCATCCACCAACCATAGGCCAAAATCATGGAAGCGCTTTATCTTCTTCTCAAAACCAGTAATGTAATTATTGTGAATGATGACATGCATTCCCTTAGTTTCCTGCACCCATGTCTGGTTCTTGAAGTATAATCCACCTGTTGGGAATGCTGCCTGCGGGAGCAAATACAGATCCACCTGCAGCAGTTTCTGACATACATGAGTTAATTTCTTCTACGTGTTAAGTGCAACCAACAGAAGCTTTACTTTACCATGAGTGTTTCGACTGTTCAAAAAATCCCAAGCATTTTGCACGATCATAAAGAACGACTTCTGTTCCAAATTCTCAGATTTTCAGTTAATCCCTTCTACCAGGATATTTTGGAAATGGGTTTGCAGAAAAATATGAAGCTTTCTCTAAAATACAGGTCTGGCAAATGGCGCGAGTGACTATCCCAAAATGTATTAGTAGGATACAGATAAGGCTACGGTACCTCACTAGTAGGATACCGGATGCAGTGCAACGTCCAGGGACAAAAACTTATGAAGTCGGTAAAGAAGAGAAGTGGGGGGTGGTGAGGTTTGCCACTCAACTCTATGTTAGGAAGCCATGATTAATTGAGTAGGAAGAGGCCTTTGGCAGATACAACAAACAACATAACGAAGTTGTTTTAACAGTTGTAGTACAGTAAGAGCACTAACATGGTTTTGTGATCAAGATAAGTCATACAAAAATATTGGTACTAATTGTACCATCTGAACTAAAGACTGTACAGTGTCTCAATTCAAAAGAAATACACCTTTCAAATATCAACAGGATTTAAGGGCTTGGAAGCTTCAACAAAAGAGAAAACGTTTCTCATTTTTCCATGAGGTTGGTCTAAAAACTTGAGTTTCTACATTTCCTACAAATGAGGAATTCTTCAGTCACACAAGGTTGGAAACTTCCCTCATAAGAAAAGCAACAAGGAATATATACTATTGGTCCACAGGTTGGACCAAAACTGGGAAACGATACTAGGATTGACCTAACCCATCTTACAATACTCACTTTTGTAGTGAAAGCTGTATAACATGCTTTCACTCAAGAGAATTAGGCCTACCTCTCATGCTAAGTCAGAGTAATACATTGATTATAAGCCAACATTTTGAGTTTAGTAGGTGACTCATGGTTACCCTTAAACAGTCATAACCCTAACTGGCTTTCTAAGAGGGTGCTTTTAACAGAAAAAATCCTCCAACAAGAACAAGCAGCAGAAACAAGAACAAGATAGAATATACCTGTCCTGCAGTTTTGTTTAATGCCCAGTTGAAGGCTGGCTGGTCATTTGATTTCTTTGCTTTGGACCATGGCTGAGCCTGAAGTTCTTCAATCCACTTCTTCATAACTAGTTTTGCTCCAGTAGTTGGCCGCAGATAAATCATACAGCTGCAAATGTAAGTGCGCCCCTTTTTTCCTGGAGGTGGCAAATTGTGAGAGTGATTCAGAGGTTTCACCTGGTTGTCCCAAAGGATACAAGAAGAGAGCAATGCTTTCATCATTTAATAGTCAAGAATGCACGCTAAAAGGAAGGAATTATAAGCCTGCAAGGGAAGGGAGCAGTGCCATCCTTGTGTTTAAATCAACAAAATCATTACATGTGAGCAGGATTCATTGCCAAAAAAACTTAATCTCATAATGTAAGTTTGTTACCATATTCCAGACTGATAGTGCACTAGCAAACAAATGAACATACTGACAGCATCAACCCCAACCAATCTAATTTGATCTAAGTCCATCATTTGGATAATCCACCGCATATGAAGAATTTTGTCACCAAGACCAATCTTGAGTTATTATCATATAAGACTATAACGCAACTGAGTAATAAATCGCAAAACCGAAAGGTTAACCAAAGCTAGTGAAAATGCAAGTACTCTAATCAATAAAAGAACAAGAAATTTAAAGTGGTTGTAAAGCATTGCCCGCCTAGTTCATTATGAACATAAATAAGTCATTTTTTGACAACTTATGTCCAGCATACATACTACTGCAGTTCTATTTAACTCAAAATGGCATAAATTTAACCCTAGTAAAATTAAAATTAGAAGTGATGTCAAGATACATACCGCAGTCATGTCATCTGTGAAGTACACATCATGCTCCCCTTGCAAATAAGGAAATGGATCTGCTAACCAGACCATATCAACATCATTGTACATGACATTGTAGCCAAGCTCCAGAATTTGTAGTAGATGGCGTGGCCTTCGAGATGTAAAATTGAAGAACCCCTAAAATTTTACGAGGTTATTTCCAACAAACCAATGGAGATAATCATATGAAGCGAATAGATCATATACAAGTAGGCAAGAAAAAGTGAAGGATCAATGTTAGATGGAGCTTCAGTTTACGCGCTGGCTTGTTTGGAAAGTGACAGTAGCAGAAAGGAAAAAGATTCTTGTGCTATTGCCTGTGGTTATGCATAATCATTTGTGTTGTCGCACCCGATAATATAAGAAGAAATATAATGATGCAAGCAAAGGTAGTAGGTGCAGTTAGTTCTTGGAGAGTAACAACCTTAAAATATAAATTTTATCATTATGAGGAAATGCAAACTTGCCCGCGTAGACATCGGTAATGTTGTGCTGACAGCATGACATCAGCACAGTTTTCTAAATACATAACCTTAATAAGATGAAAAACAATAAAATCTAATAAAACATTGCATCCAAATTTCCTCATTGGTGCCAATGCTAACAAAATATTGGACAGCATCACCAATTTACAGTAAGAACTCATCGAGTTCATAGACGAAACGGTTAATGAAATGACATTGTGATTGTCAAGTTTGGATCTTCATGAGTTTCGCAAGAGGAACTCAACAATAGAAATGCCCATCAAGAGGGGTTTGAGCAAAAGTAGTGGAGATTCAAACTATCCCATTTTAGCAAACAAGTATTCATATTCAAGATTGCAACATATAGCAACAACCAATGGAATAACAAGGCAAGCACACATCACAGCAACTCGAATACTATAATTCAAGTAGGCTACATTCAAATTCAGCACAAAATAAGCAAAACCCACATGTTAAAGTACTCAAATACAATATTACCTGAGACCCAAACTTATGAGCAGTCTGAGAATCTGGCGCAGGCGGCACAAGCACAGCATGGCCAGGCCATTTCTCATTAACCATATACAGAGTTGCATAATCCTCCGCGATCACAAGCACCTTCTCCTGGTGCTTTTGCCTAACTATACTAATCAACCAATTATTCAAAAAAGGCAAGTAAGGCTGACTCACAGCACAAACAATCACAGTCCCATTCTTCGCCACACTCGCCACCGCCTCGGCCAACGTGTAGTCCTTCCATTTCGATACTGAGAGTTTTGAATTGGTACTGAAGAGACCTTGGGGTATAGAAATCCATGGGAAGAGAACTCCGAGGAGTACTAGAAGGACCAAGAGGAGTAAGAGAGTGGTTCGATTGAGAATCGTGGACGGTTTTTGGTAATCATTCGGAGATCGAGGGGATGATGGGTCTGAATCCGTTTGAACATTGTGAAGTGGCCTTTGATGTAGAAATGCTGACATTGTTTTTGAAAATTAGTACTAAATTCTAATTCAGATGAAAAATCAAATCAAATAGAGCTATATCCATGTATAACTGAGCTTTGGTATATGATCTGCGAGAATTTTAGGGTTTCCACAAAGTCGAAGAAGAGATCGAAGATCAGATCCGTTGAGCTGTGTACGAATGAAATTTCTGTAATGTCGGTGACGGCGGGTGGCGAGGCGGTGGATTTGGATCGAGCCCAATCTGGATGGGAAATTTGGAATGGGCTTTTTCCGGGAGTCTAGAGCTGAAATTGGACTTTAGCCCACACTTACAGCTCTGATGTGGCCCCCGTGGCCTAAACGCTGATCCATTAGCCGGATAGCCCACGGTTAATGGCAGCTTGAATGCTTGATACGCCACCTGATGGCCCATGGATAGTTCAAGATCCAATGGACATTGTCGTTATG
Source organism: Ilex aquifolium (assembly GCA_951799425.1). NCBI lineage: Eukaryota > Viridiplantae > Streptophyta > Magnoliopsida > Aquifoliales > Aquifoliaceae > Ilex > Ilex aquifolium. The sequence continues at coordinate 41,539,400 of OX637396.1, read as the reverse complement.
AGGTTCAGACTCAGACCCTCCAATTCTCTTTTAAATGATTAAGTTTTGTACACATCAACTGAGTTAATTAATCTGCTAATTTTTTTTCAAAAATTCAAGATTTTTTTGAATTAATTGAATCTATTTTATTTGTATATTTCATAGTCATTCAAAAAGAATTGAAAGTTCTTTCAATTCTTATGAAATTGGAGGGAGTTGAACCCATTTTGAAGCATGTTGGCACTCACCAACACCTCTTGCGGCCCGGACAACAGTAAAATTAGGGGTGTTCACCCTACCCTACAGATAAAAAATATAATCTTTCGTCTTCCTACTCTATATTTTGCGGAAGAATTTTTTTTTGGCCTACCCTATCCAATCAGGTGTGGTATTCCTACCCGACTTCCTACCCTATTAATCGGGTAGGACGTCGGGTAGGAAATCGAGTAAACACTTTTGTAGCTATTAATTTTTGGATCATTTTAACAATTCAATTAAATAACATGCACCAATTTAACAACACAATAAATCAATAACACTAAAATTTAAAACAACTACAACAACAATTAATAATTGTTACACAAAATATAATAACAATTATTTTAAGTTTAAACCATACGAAAACACGTTAAAATCATAACTGTTCTAATAGATCACCAGTTCATCACAAATCATGTAACATACACAAAAAATAAGTCCATGTTTTAGTAATTCACAAAAAATAAGTTCACAACAATAACAATGTTATAATATAAATTATACGACACAAATACTCTTATAATTACTAAAAAAAATATAAAAAAGTTAAATATATTTTTTGCGGGTATGGTAGGAATGCGGAATACTCATTGAGTATTCCGCATTCCTACCCGATTTAATCGGAAGACCAAAGACTCTTCCGCATTCCTATCCGATTTTTGAGGTTAGCCGTTCAATAGGGTAAGGTAGGGTCGGGTAGGGTAGGAAATTGCGACCAATCGAAAATTTGAACACCCTAAGATAAAACCCAAATAGAAATTCTATTGAATTTGAAAAGGAATAATGATTTTGACCCCAAAAAAATACAATCGAATTTGTTGATGATGAAACTTAAGAGTTGCAACTAGAATAATGGCCCGTTTGAAGTAAACTTTTTTGGATGTAAAACAGAAATTGGAAAAGTAAAATGAAAATATAAGAGTTATAAAACTTATTGGAACCATTTAGAGTATTTTCGAAAAAATTGGAAGCCATTGAATAAGTCCATTTTTTCAATTATTTCTTGGTATTGATAAAAGTTATTTTTGCTCAATAAACTAATAGAAAAACCACCGAATAAGCCTAGGTCAAACAGACCAGACTTTTTTTAATTTGAAACCAAAAAAAAAAAAATTATTGATGTTTTCAGTTAGTTCCAAACAAGCCCAATGTTACTAAACTATGTAAGATTCTTCATCATTAAATCTACAAATACATAGATCCCCTGCACTAAGCATTTTATACAATCATTCATGTGGAGAAATTCGCTGGATAAGCAAATAATCCTCATGATTTTAACGAAAGAATATTAAACAATTTCTGGTTGTTATTAGCCACCAAGCAAAACGTTCAAACAATAAAGGGTGATTTACAATGAGTGACCAAGGAAAAAGCCCACATCATCAACATGTGCAAGAGATGACCAAGTGAATTTCTTCCCCCACACACTCTCTAATCTCTATTACACTTTCCCTCGGTTTAAGTCAGTGGTAAATCGCCTAAAATAAATTTAAATAAGACCCAGTATTTATAAATGAACTCCTCACCCGTACATAGTGTGTCAATGGAGTGTCTTCTATAGTATGTGTTCTACCGTGAAATGAGAGAAAATGTAATAGAGTTTATCGAAATCCCCACCCCACCCCAAAAAATCCCAACAGAATCAAGAGGTTAGCTGGTTGCAATCTTCAATTTGCGGATTAAGGATTCACAAGACAGATGTGGCCTTCAATTTCGGTGTCTTCTGTTTAACAAAGAAAGCCGAAAGCACACTCTTGCTGCGAACTGGGGCGTGGACAATCTCACGTCGGCGTGGGTTATCAAACGATCGGAATGCTGTCAAAGACTTGGAGCCCTCCTGAGAATCCTACAAAAGAAACACTTTTAACATCTTTTTCTCATCCAACAAGACAAAGTATAAGAGAACAATTAAATTTACAAAACAAGAAACATATAAATATACTTCCGAACTAATGGGAGAGGAGAGCAGTAAAATCTGCGACAAAAAGCTACCTAGTGTTTTCACTGGTAGAAAATTACTAGAGGTAAGTACACCAGCTGGAATAGGCATGTTTGAGTTCTTGTTGATTTTGACATTACCTCCTGTATGGCACCTAATGTTTGCATAGCTGCACTTGAAGCAGGCCCCAGATTGGGCAACTGACGGTGAGCTGGTGAGGATTTCGCCCTTGTCCCGTCTTCATCATATGCAAGTATACAAATTAGAAACAGAAACACTAATATTTTTGCTCAATGGAGAAGATAATCCAGCAGCAGCACGATAGTAACTAACAACTATGCATACCTAACGAATTGAACACCCCAGAAGTTTTCGAGTCTTCAGTGCTGCACAAATAAGGAGACATAAATAACATAACTCTAATGGAATATCAGTGGCAGTTCCATTCATCAAAAATAGAAATGTAGACTTAGCATTGTCATCTCCATTTGCTGAATTTCACGGACTAACCTCATCAACACACGTGGAGTCCCTTTCAAGGTAGACTTGGTTTCAGATGCTAAATGCCAAGACAGAGTGTTTGATGCTGGGGTACCTAAATTCAATGCATGACATAAGTGATACAATATGCAGTGATTCCTCACTAGACAATTTTTTTTTACACAAATGTGAGTAATGACACGACATAAGCATCTGTCAGCGACAAATCCACTACCTGAAGGATAAAGACGAGATATTGCTTGAATATGACTTTGTCTGGCATCTGTCTGTCTTTGTGGGCTAAAATGCACCTTCTTGTTTACTGAATCTGCTCGCAAGTCAAACCAGGTAAGCAAATGGAAAATAAGAAAAGAATTCTTATCACCACATATAGAAGAACATAGCAGTAATTAGTCTTACTTGGCAAGATGTAATGCTTGTGATGCTTTGGGATGATTGGTAATGACTGTTGCTGCCTGAGACCTTCTTTATTCGTATAGGTTTGGCATGTTAGAAGTTGCTTAAAAATAGGACAAAAGGACAAAAATAAATTCAGCTTCTCTAGTTATTCTTCTAAGAAGAAAACTTCAATTAGACAACTGCAGAAACCTTACCTGATTTAAACATGTAACCCTCAGCTCCACGGATGAAACATCTGTGGTTTGTTGCTCAAGAAGGTCAGTTAATTTGTAGGCAACGGTGCCAATGTGGTCAACAGCATTGACAAGCGCCCTTACAGCATAATCTTTCAGGTTGTCTAGCACCCTATACATATTTTGAAATCAAATTACAGTACAAGAATGGTAAGAGTGCACAAGACCCATAAGCGTTACAAAATGTACATATAAAAAAAAACGAAGCAGTAGACTGAAGTTTGTGTCATATTCCAACACATACAAATGGTGGAGATATATCAAGCAATATTGTCTTACCATTTTTTCACCACCCTAAATATGAGGATTAATGAATTGAAAGCTTAAAAGTGCCAAGGTGGTCAACAGCATTGACAAGGGCTTGTACAGCATAATCTTTCAGGTTGTCCAATACCCAATACATGTTTTGAAATAGCTTCCCGTAGAAGCAGAGTAAGAGTGCACAAGACCCAGAAACAGTATAAATTCCAGACATAAAAAATTAAGTTTATCTCACAGTTCAACACAAACAAATGGTGGAGACTAATCAAGTGAAAGTATCTTACCATTTTTGTCACCCTACTAAATAGGAGGATTAATGAATTAAAAGCTTACCCATACATATTTCTAGGATAGCCAGGCAACAAACCTGCTTCGATGCTGGGTGGACCACGGATAACAAAAAACCAAGGCTTGTGCCATCGTGCATCAAAATATCTACTTGTTCACAAGAAACTATATTCCAGATACATGAAGCTCCAAAACTTGATGGAAAACTCTTTGAGAAAGAGATCTCATAATTTGCAACAAATAATTTTAAGTCTTGCAAACAGAGGATGGAAATGTGCCACATCATCAGTTACACTTTAAGGGCATCTAAATTACAAAATTTTCCTAGTAAATAAATGCTCAAAATCAGTATCAATTGAACAATGAGCTCAAAAATTACAATTCTAATTGCTGCACCATTGATTTTTTGGGGGGTGTACCATATAAAAATTAGAAAGAATGACAAGTAACCTATGGCTCTCCTAGTCTCCTATCATACAACTCCTGTGGAAAACCTTAGATCTCATGAAGTACACAAAAACTTCACTATGCAAAAAGTGAATCAAGCAATTTCAAATTTAGTGGCAGCAGTCTTACATTTGTTTCTGTTCACTGTGAAGATAAGACTTTTCACAATATTCAGCAGCAGAATAGAGTTGAGGCCTTAAGTTTTTGAGTTCCTGAAATGTTCATGACACCATGATCAAATTGGAAACAATGCAACAAATTTTCTGACAAATGGCCAAAACCGTGATCAGAAACTATTGGGAAATGTGTGCTACCAAAATAGAGCAAGCACACCCAAAACAATTTCTACAGCAATAGCAGATTGCAACACTTTCTGTAATACATGATAATAAGTCAAGGATTTCAGCCATCTTACGCCAAAGTACATGATTTCACAAACTAAAATTGAATAGAATGAAACAAAATCCATGGGCATGCACTTACTTAAGTAATAGGTAGAGCATGATTAATTTCAAAAAAGATTAGACCAAGGGAAATCATGGCATATGTTTACAACAAAAAGGCCTGATGAGATCAATAAGGCTGTGTATCCAATTCCAGTCCACAAGGGTCGGCTGAGGTGATGCTTCGTTGAAAAATATCTCAAGTTCAACTCTCTCTGGCTTGTTCCAGACAAAACGCAGGTGGGTGATTGCATTTGTATTGTAGGCGACACCTTGGCAACACCCACCAAAAAATGAAAGAAGACAAAGATAAAGACGAAGTTGTGGGCTTTACAAACTTCAAAATTATGGCATCAGTGGTCATAGAAATTTATATCTTTTAAAAAAAGAAGTAAAAACTAACAAAACCCATCTGATTTAGTCATCTATGAAAAAGGTGATGTAGTCGACTCAAAATTTACAATATCCACCGATGATGATGGATTTAAGTTTGTGCCCTCTCTTGCGCCCAAAGTCTCTAATGGGCTCATCAAAGATAAACCAAGCGGTCTTTCTGAATGACAGCTTCCATATCAGAAATGTATTTTGTGCAAAGAAAGATTGGGGCTTGGACAAGAAACTGGGCAGTTTCTTGTCCAAGCCCCATCCACAAACACACACAAAGTCCCTTCTAGGCCTCACCCCATCACAGTTCTGTAATAGGGTAAACAGATTTCGAAAACCATCACCCACAACATGTAGAACAAATCTAGCAATTATAGCTAGTGGTCAAACAAACAAAACAAATTTCCTTGTATCCTTGTGATTTGCATTAAGACATGAGGAGATTAAGGTCGAGTAGCATTTATATTGTGAACATGAAATTCAATAATAAACCCGCCAATGTTAAGGTCGTCAACCTAACACTCAGAAGAGAACAGGCGTCTTCAATAAATCCAAGTCATAATTTCAATGAGACATGAATAGCAGCACCTTAACGTTAAATTGACAATACATGTATATAACAACCAAGATTCATTAACCGAGACCTATTAATTGCTAGAAATAACCCGCAAGTAGCCCAGCGGTGTAGGATTGACCCTGGATGAACAGTAAATTTGGACATCAGAGTTTGACCCTAGCTGGTGTGCTTAACTGAGACGTAATTGCCGCAGATATCCGGGGTTTACTAGGTCCAAAGTGGTACGCCTAAGAGGTTGCTCGTTAACAAGAAAAGAATACTAGAAATTAATTATCATAAATGACTCGCATAGGAAAGAAGAATTAACTCAAAAACAACACAGAAGTCAGTTGTACAAACATGCAACAATCGAAATCTTAATGATTATACTCAAAAAGTCTCGAGCTCAGTTAGGAAACGGAGAAAATGTAGGAAGAAGACATTCAATAATAATAAGTTTGAGGAAATTTATGAACTTCCACTTAATTTTCTTTCAGTCATTTCAGAGCAATCAAATGGAAGGTAAACCAAAAGTCAACGGCGTCATATACGTTATAGCTATCTATGTAAATAGAGGAAAAAACTAGATCTGATATCAAACTTTGTGAAAGAAACAATATAAATCGAACCTGCAATGCTTTGACGAAATTCTTGCTTCCCTCCATCGAAACCTCATCGACCGTCATCGCCGGATTCTCCGGCCGTGACCACTCCAACTCCATCACAAACTCTCTCTCTCTCTCTCAGACGTTCCTTAAATTATGAAAATTCTGAAAAAGTCTGATCATAGATTCACAGAGATTTGCTGAAACGATAAGGTGATCATCATTATTATAATTTTGTAAATGGAACGGAAGACTGAGAGATTATTTATAGTGTATATTATATCAATGGTTAGGTTAGGTTAGATTCGAAGTTAAGAAAGGTTTTTTTTTGGTGGGAGAGATAAGCTGACGACGAAGGAAGAAAGAGAGAGAGAGAGAGAGTTTATGAAGCAATCTCGGGAAATGAGTTAAATTTGGAGTTACCTGCAAGTGAAGTGGGAGTGGACTTTCGTATTTATTGTGATAGGTAAGAGTTTGTCGGAGTAGTTGAACCGAGCAGACTTCCTGAGACAGTGCCGATGGACCAGAATTAAACTAACCCGACCTGTCGCTATCAGACCACCGATGAGAAAATTGAATGGACTACAATGCCACTGTTTGCGCACTGATCCAATAGTGACGACTGGCGAGTAAATATTGGGTGTAATTGCTCAATAATTAGATAAGATTACTTTTTTTGTAACATTACTTTTTAAAAAATGAATTATTATTAAACAGTTACGCCATACCATAATACTGACATAGTATATCTGTTATACTTAATATTTACTTGTGATCCTCATATCCAATAAGATGAGATAGCTCTCATACCAAACATTGTCAATCCTAAGATATGAGACAGTTATTATCTTACATTAAGCCATGAATGATTATTTGAAAGAGTGATGTCTATTTTATTTTATTATTGAGTTATCATTGAGTAATTATACCACATGACAGTGCTGATATAGTATAATCGTTACACTCAATATTTACTCCAGGATATTGTTTGGATGATTGAATGGGAAATAAATAATATTGAAGTTTTTCATCCTTTTTAATTATCACATTCTAATATAATAGTTTACAAGGTATATTTCTAACTGATCTTATATTTGGTAAATACATTTATATTATTGTGAGTAAGATTGATAATCGAGTCAAGTAATTCGAATTCAGCTCGTTTTGGATTCGGCTCGGGCTTGATTTGTTTTTTTAAACAAGTCGACCTTAAACACTTTTTTAATAGCTCGGCTTGAGTTCGCAAAGTACAACTCGTTTTATATATAAAATATTTCAACTACTTGAGCACAATTTCAAATTCAGCTTGTTTTCTAAATGAATCGAACTTGAACAAAAATTTAGACTTAATTGAGCTAAATTATATTAAGAAAATTTTATTTGGCCCTAAGTGCATTTAAAAAAAAAAAACTAAAAAGTCATTTATTACTCCATTATTCTCTCTCTCCCTTTCTCTCCATTACTCTTCAATTCTCTCTTCTACATTTTCTCTCGATCTATCTATCTCTTTCTCTCCATTACTCTTTCTATTTATCCTTTATTATCTCTCTCTCATATTGATAATTTATTTTTTTCAAATATGTAAAGATTTGATTTAATTTTTTCATCTCTCTTATTCTCTCTCCCTCTATTTTCTCTCACCGTTATCATTTTTCTCTTTATTCTCTCTCTTTATATCAACGTTATGACAATACAATTACACCAATTAGTTACAATTAATCTATAATACACCAAATAGTTATTCATGTATTATAAAATCAAATAGTTACAATAAACAAATACACGAAATTATAATACCAACTCAATTTTTCATTCAATTGTTTACATAAACCAAAGAGTTACACCGTTTTCATATCACGACATGATTTTTACCAATTATATACACCAAATTAGGTTTATCATTACATAAAAGGATTTACCATTGTACCAAATTTAGTGTATATAATTGGTGTAACCATGTCGTAATACTAAATTGTGCAACTCTTTGGTTTATGTAAACACTGAATGACAAATTGTATTGGTGTCATAATATTATGTAATTATTTGATATAACTGTTTAGTTTGTTAGAACATATGAATAATTGTTTTGTGTATTATAGGACAATTATAACTTATTGATGTAGCTTATTAGTATAATTGTGATGTTGTAATGTTAATATAAAGAAAGAGAGAATAAGGAGAAAAGAGTAACAGTGAGAGAAAATAAGGGGAGAGAGTGAGAGAGAGAGAAAATAAGGGAGAGAGATGAAAAAATTAAATTAAATCTCTACATATTTGAAAAGAAAATAAATTATCAATTAGAGAGAGAGAGAGAGAGAAAATAGGGGAGAAATAAAGTGAGTAACAGGGAGAGAGAGATAGAGAAAAAATAGAGAAGAGATAGTGAGAGAGTAATGGAGAAAGATGAAGAAAAAATAGTGAAAGAATAAGAATTATACATAATTTAAGAAAAGGTAAGTAAATAAAAAAAATTAAATGTCATTTGAATTTTGTATCTAATCATAAGATATTTTATTAAAATTGAACTTAATAGAGTAAAATATTTATCTATACATTTTCTCTCAAATAAGTCTAAAAAATGTAGCCATTCCCAAAAAACTCGTGAAAAATATATAACTATTTAAATTGGGTTTTGGATAGACTCAAATGGGTTATCCTAGAACATTTTTGCTTTCCAAACATTAGATAAGTGGAACCCAACCCAATTGTGTCCAATTAAACATGTTTTCACATTCTTTATCTCTCTATCCAAACATCACCTTGCAAATTAACTGGATTGGGCGAATAGGAGACTTTTTGGACTTCGGTTTTTTCATTTTGAAGAACGGTTCAGATCGATTCGTGATTGTGACAAGTTTTAAATACCTTGTTCCAACGAGAGAGTAATTTTCTCTCAAACTCGAACTTGGCTTGATTTGTCTAATTAAAACAATCAAACATGAGTTATTTTCTCTATTAAAGTTCGACTCGTTTTTATTTGTATAATATATGTAATACATTATACTTTGTGCCCCATTAGTACTTTGGTACAATATTTCACTAACACGTGTATATTTTGTGCCCCATTAGTGGCCAATTGTCAACTGAAATGGCAATGACATACAAATCAAGAAAACCGTAAATTATACATTTAATTAGATTATACTGTACAAAACTATACAGTAATAGTGGAATACCATAATGTGCCTGTAAACATGACCGCAAACAGTTCACACAGAGGTGTTTATATGTGACAATTTTCGTTTAGCATAACACAACATAGGCCAAAATTTTGGAACTACAAAACATCACTATGACCTTTCTGATGATTCTGTCTCAGTTCTCTGAGCAGAGGTTGATATAGAAGCCAGGTAACTCCCAACCCCCGTGAACTTCACAAACACCTCATTGTTCCTGACAGAGGATGACAATATCTCAAAATAAGTTGGTTTTGGGGTCGAGGAGCAACCAATAGATTGGATTAAATCAGCTACAGCCAGTACTTGAAACTTTGGGGGTGCATTCAAAGCAATGTTGTGAACTCGATGCTCGTAGATCTTCCCATTCTTATCAAGTTTGTACTCCGAGGTGCCATCAAATCGACCACGGCTCTCCCATGGCACTCGTGGGATGCCATGGACAGTCCAACGGACCAGTATCATATTCTCCACAGGCTGCCACACACTTATAATGTCAATCCACAAGGCCCTGAAAAATATCCTGCTTTGAAATCGTAGTGCCCACAAGATTGATTTATAGTTCTCAATGCCGACAAAAGTGTTGAGTGGATCTTTGAAGACAATGTCATCCCTATACAGAGCAGAAGGAAGATATTAGGTTCTTACATATTATTAGCAGGAAATGTCAAAGTGTGATTGGTAAACGTCCAGCACATATTAGTCAGCTAACCATTAGTTATTATACATAAGGTCCTTTGAAAAGTATATTAATGAAGGAATATGCTTAACATTAGTCATTAATTGCTTGCATAATATATGAAACCCGAACAACACACAATCTACTTTTCTCCAGCCTCATGTGCGCAACAACGCTTGCATGCAATTCCCAACTAGTTAATATTGCTTGAAAACAAGGAATATAAACACCTACTCCATGCAGCTTGCATATTTGCAGCAGATAAATCAAATGCAAAAACAAATTCAGTTCTTGAATATCGCTAAAGAGCCTTTCTTGATTGGTACATAGGTAAAGTCACTCTAATTTTCTACTGAGCAATGCATACTCTCAGTAAGCCAATCAGATATGAACAGAAAAGCTATACAGTTCAATCTATCTTTGCCGCTCACTTATAATCCAATGTACAACTACTAACCAACAGCACACGGCAGTTAGACTTTGGTTCTAAGGGCTAAGGCTCCCCTTATTCCCCCCTCCCTTTTCTTTTCCCCTGGCCATGTGTGGGCCAAACTTCAGAAAGGCTATATGGGGTCCTTAGTGTGAGAAACGCCTGCTCATGCTCCTTACCAACAACTCGTCGCCGCACCACACCATAGTTTGGTCCAACACCCAATTAATTCATTCCTCGCCACTGCACATTAGCAAAAGTGAGTGAATAGCCAGTCCATGCAAGTCACAATAAAATGTCAGCCTCAAACATTCTCACTTCTATTTGGAGCTCCATTTTCAACACCAAAGACCCACACTCCATACTATGTCTGCAACACTGATTAGTTCTGTCCTGCTACCCCTGCCCCCCTTTAAAATAAGCATCTGCAACTCCAATATAAGCAGGCAGCATTTCACAGATCACTCACTGTATCTTACAAAACAATCAATTCATCTTTGCGGCATATTTTCTTAAGAAGAATATGTGACTTCAAAAGACAATTACCCCCAAGGTTACCCTATCCTAATACCTAAGTCAAACACAATAGAATCCATGTGCTAGTGCACGCTACACAGGAGCTTAGCTACTGCAGCACGTGAACTTTATGGGTACATATCTGCTGGAATATAGTCATCCACCAATTGTTTGACACAAACCCTTAGATGAGAAGTGCACTATGAAACTACATTTACACTTGGATCTATTTCTAGCATGCCGTGGAATGATCAATAGCCGAAGATTATGAATAAATGGGAATTTTCAACATAGTTGCCCTAGCACAAGTTGCCATGTATCAAACAATCACTTTCCATTTCATCAATAACTGCTTCTTCAGCTATCTATCTCCAATTAGAACAATTCAGTTGTAAGCAAGTGAAGAAGTGTACAAGTGTCTTCAGCTCAGTTGATATTACTTGTATTAAGAACTACAAGCACCACACTCACCATAGCTCTACCAAAGTTAGCAAAATGTCACTCAACTCACACTAAGATAGTTTAATTGCTAACTCGGGGCTACTAACTCTCTAACTGCAGAACAAATCATAGCATTAATACCGAAAACACACACACAAAATCATACAACAGCTTAAAGAATAAGAATCAAGACTCACTTTCTTTAGTTCTCATCAATTAAACACACCAGAAATAGAAATCCATCAAGGAAATCAAATTCAAACCTGTAAATGTCAAAACTGAGCTCCTTATAGAAAAGAGCCGGAAACTCCTCTCTTAAAGTCCGGATCGCATAACCTGTATTCACATAGTAATTCTGCTTCTCTTCATCCTCTTTGCTTTGCTTTGATGACAACGTAGTATTCGGCTCCACAAGAGCCCAGAATTGTCCGGGAAACCTCGCATTATGCCCCAAATTCGAAACCCTAGCCTCCAAATCCTTAATCCTCGAACAAACGCCGCCATTAACCCTAACCTTTATGCTATTTTTCAAGACTCTCTGATGTTGAACATTCCTGGGGTTTGATTGGAAATAAATTACCGATGGAATTTCCGGCGAAGGTATGAGCAGAGCCATAAGACCGACGTTACAATCCGTCGAGTTTTTACGGCGAAGAATTGGAGGAATTGCAATTACACTCAGAGTCGGGTCAAATTTGGAATGTCCATTTGTTTTATGCGGAGGTGAAAAGAAGAAATACGAATATTCGGGAAAGTATTTGTTTGGTTATTGAGAAAATTCATAGTATTTAGTAGTCTATAGTTTGGTATTTATTCGGGAAATGAACGGAACGGAGAAAAGTGTAGAGTCAAGCGAATTGGATAGATTCTGTTTGGATAATGGGAATTATCTTTTAATTAAAAAGCGAAAATATCTGATCGGCCGATGAAAAGGAAAGCTCAAACCATTTCAAAATATGGGTTAGGGCCCAAATTTGGGCCAATTGGGCTCGGGCCCAAATTTAGTCAGTCTGCTGACCAAGTCCAATAAATACCAAACTATAGACTACTAAATACTATGAATCCCAACGGGGGGTTCAAACTTCAAATGACTATCAATCCTTGAAAGAGTGACCCTTATTAAAAAAAACTAGTTTTTGAAAGTTGGTATAGTGTCTTGGATTTTTAGGAGGAAACATTCAAATAGAGATTTTTTGGGATTTTAATGACATATATTCGTACAAAGACCGAAATAAATCTATTTCAAAATACAATTCAAAATTTAAAAATCAAACAAAATCAAATATACAATTCAAAAATCAAATAAAATCAATTACACAATTCAAAAATTAAATAAAATAAATCTCCTTAATATTAGATATTTCATAATTAAATAACCGTATAAAATTCATATATCAAAATTTAAAATAGATTCAAATCTCCTTTATTTATTATACACACACAAAAAAATCAACATACATTAGTTACTGTCATTATTACTGTCCTCACAACTGTAACGGTCTTCTGTTACTGTCTATTACTGTCTTTGTTACTGTTTTGGGATAGTGAAAATCACATTGTTACTGTCCGTTACTACATTAGTTACTATCTTGAGATAATGAAAATACTTCACTATTACTATCCTAGAACAGTAAAAATCACTTATTGAGAGTTAGATAGATTCCACTACTTGTCAAACACAGTGACTGAGAGAGAAACAAAGTCGAATGTCGACAGAGAATGGGGAAGACGATAATGACTTCATCAATTTTGTGTCTTCTCTTGTATTGTACTACGGCTTCCTTTGACTTGGAGTCTTGGACAAGTGGGATGGCAAAAAAAAAAAAAATTTGACAAACAAATTTGAATCTCCTAAATGTATTGAACATCTGATGGCAAAGAGGAAGAGAGACGATGATGGTTTAGGACTGAGAGATAGGGGGGAGAAGAACGTTAAATGATATATTGGAGATAAATGAGAAATTGAAAAAGAACATTAAGTTAGAGTTAGAGAGAGAAATTAAAGATATAGATAGGAGAGATAAATTAAGGGTACGGAAAAAAAAGGAGATAAAAATTAAAGAAGGAGAAAGGAGAGAGAAATTAAAGAAAGAGAGAGTGGTCTTGAAAAGATATGAGTGATTCACTGAAGGACAAAATAAGAAATAAAAAAAAGTAAAAGAGACTATTGAACCTATTTATAAAAAACTACTTAATATGTGTTCTTAATAATCAAAAAAGATTGTGTATGTCCTTATTAGCAAAAGAGTTCCTCATATTATATTTGATCCAATTTTCCCTTAAAAAAAATTTAACGAGACACACTGGTCTAAGAGTCCCTACCGATTTGAGATCCCTAACATTACTTTTAAAACTAGCAGTTTTCCAATCTATATATCACTGTTGCAGTAGAGTAAGAGTTAGGGCAAATTATACCTTCACTCTCTAAGGATAAGTCTATGGTATTGAAAGTTTTTTTTTTTCAGTATCATACCGTCAATTACTATTTTTTTGGGTCACCTCATAAACTTCTAGGGTCAAATTACGACTTTTTTTGGGTGTTTAGGATTGATCTTGCAATGTTTAGGATTGATCTTAAAATACCCAAACCCTAAAATTTATAATTTTATCCCAAAAATTTTTAATGTAACTCACAAAATTTATAACTTCTTTTGTTGTAATTAAACCCCTAAAAGTTGTGGCTTGACCTACAAAAATTATAAATTTCAGTATCGTATCTACTTTGGTACCATAGTCAAACCGTCTCTCTAATATTTATTAGTGGTTTCACTTCAATCTCTAGTCTTTTAATTTTCTAAATAGTGAAAATACTGAAAAACATTGGGGGACAATGATGTAATTTACACCAATATTTAATTTCTTGCCTCCAATGTATGAACTAATTTTCGTTGAACATTGATCAAACTTTCATATATCCTAGTAATTCTAGAAATTTGTTTTTCCCCCTTCTTATGCATTTTTTTTTTCAATGATCAAGGGTGTACAGTCCAGTTTACGCACATCTGAACTAATCGTCTTCTCAGTCCGGTCAAAGGCAGGGCATCCATACCGGAACTAGGATATTCATGAAGAATATTCCTCATGACATGACCCTAAAAAATTATCAAAATTCAAATTTAAGACATCTAGATCTACCGCTCATCATGTTATCACTTGGACTACCGTCTTTTTTATCCTTTTAGATATAAGAATCATATCTCTTTATTGCCAATGAGTTCTGAATCATATCTCTCTGTCATTGCCTTGTGCAATCACTACAGCTGGTACAACCATCATTCTGTGTTCCAGAGTGAGTTGGCTTAGCCATATAGTTTAGCTGAATTGAACCGACTCATATAGTTTAGGGGCTATTTTGTATTTTATTCCTTTTTTAATAGTTAATTGCATTACATCCATAGCCACAAAATTTTCAGTCCATCCAGCATTTGATTCCCTAATGAGGGAAAGAAACAGGTGAAAACTTACAATGCCAATGCAAACTAGGGTCGTTACAGTTATCTTTTAAAATGGTTTCCAAGACATCACTTTTGTCTCCACTATATAGTCTGTCTATGCCAATGATAAAATTACATTCAAAAAATGCCAAAGTTGTCTGTAAGAAATGATCAATAATTGAGAGGATATGAAACTTTTGTCTGCAAAAGTTATATAGAATGCCTTGTACGATAAACTGACATTAAGATAAGACCAAGTGACCATTAATGCACACCCTCATTGGCCTTTGTGTGAAAACAAAAAAAAAAGTTTTCAACGCAGACACATTCTCTTATAAAAGCTCTGAAACTATGGCAAAGCACATACCCTTCTCAGCTTGTGAGAACCTCATAGTAGTGAGTTGAAAAGATACTTCATAATGGCAATCAGGTCAGCCACATCACTGGCAGTAGTCCCTTTTCTGCTGCTAATACTGGCGTCGGGTTCTGATGCTGGTGGAATTTCAATCTATTGGGGACAGAATGGAAATGAGGGTACTTTAGCCGAGACTTGTGCCACAGGGAACTACGAATTTGTTAACATAGCGTTTCTTCCAACGTTTGGCAATGGTCAGACTCCCATGATCAACCTTGCTGGCCATTGCGATCCATACAGCAATGGCTGTACTAGTTTAAGCTCGGACATAAAATCGTGTCAAGCAAAAGGAATCAAGGTGATTCTTTCGATTGGAGGAGGAGCTGGAAGCTACTACCTCACTTCTACTGAGGATGCTAGACAAGTTGCTACCTATCTTTGGAACAACTTCTTAGGGGGGAAATCATCCTCTCGCCCTCTTGGTGCTGCTGTTTTGGATGGAATCGATTTTGATATTGAAGGAGGAACAAACCAACACTGGGATGACCTCGCGAGGTTCCTTTCTGCATATAGCAAGCGAGGCAAGAAAGTCTACTTAACTGCAGCTCCACAGTGCCCTTTCCCTGATGCTTGGGTTGGGGGTGCCCTTAAGACAGGTCTATTTGACTATGTTTGGGTCCAATTCTATAACAACCCACCTTGCCAATACACTTCTGGCAATATTGGTAACCTTGAAGATGCATGGAAGCAATGGATTTCTATACCAGCCACCAAGATCTTCCTTGGCCTACCTGCAGCTCCGGCTGCAGCGGGAAGCGGCTTTATTCCAGTGTCTGACCTCACTACAAAAGTGTTACCAACAATTAAGGGTTCTGCCAAGTATGGAGGTGTGATGCTGTGGTCTAAGTACTATGATGATCAGACTAAGTATAGTGCTTCCATCAAGAGCCATGTGTAAATACTGTGTTGCTACCTTATGTTTCTCTTAGTTGCATGTGTATTATCTCCATGAAATAAAAAGTGTGATTTTCATTAACTCTACCTGTATTACTGCAATGCCAGAATGGATTGGTCCATATTTCCTCTGGTCAAGAGAGGTAAATAGAAGTCTCACTTAGCACTAATATCTTTCTACTTAAAATCAAAACGGGCTCTGTCAAGTTGAATTCACTTTGATCGAGCATTAAAAGGTTTACCATGAAGATTTTGTTAAAATGAACTAATAAGGCCTGATTCCCAACTACACATAGAAAGACGGGCCTGTTTGCTTTGCGTCTCAAAAAACAATATCCAAAAACTGTTTTTGAGAAGAGTTTTAGAAAATTATTTTTAGTGTTTTTTGTGTTATAAAACTTGTTTGGTTATATGATTGCAAAAACAGTTTTACGGAATAAAAAACATTAAAACTTGTTTAGACAGTAACCCAAAAAACAATAAAAACAGAAATGTGGTGGTGGTGGTGTAGTGGACGTGGTGGTGGTGGTGGAAATGTTGGTGCGAGGGTGGTGGTGGTGGTGGTGGTGGAAGGGTGGTGGTGGGACTGTGGAGGTGATGGCGGTGGAAGTAGTGGTGGTGGAAGTGGTGTTTTCTAAATTCTGGAACGATTGTCCAAAAATAAACAAAACAGTTCTAACTTGTTCTCTAAGATATATCTAGTTTTTTTTCCCAGTTTTCAAAAAATAAAAACAAAAAACAAATAGCCAAACTGCTTTTCTTCTCAAAACTGTTTTCGAAAACAGAATGCAAACAGAACCGGGCCTTTTCAGATCCTAATGTTGCTCCTCCTTAGTTAATACAACTGATCTCCCTTTCCTTTCATATCACAGTCTATTGTAATGGTGGCATGGTCCAGCTATGCAGCATGGTTGATCAGTTATTTAACATTGTCAACAAATATTTAAGATTCTATCTTCAAAACATCAATTACTGATGACTATAATTTCGTTGTCTAGTCGATACATAGAGCTAACTTTTATATTTTATGCACTAAAACATACCAAATCCCTATTGAGCAGCATCACCAAAGTGCAACATTCTTTCAAATTCAAAAACAGTTTCATTGTCTCTCTACAAAAGCACCAACTTCATATGCCCTCAAATATTCATGAACTGCTTGTTCAGGAATGTAGAGCTTTTGGTTCCCTAAATATGCTAGACCTCTCTTAATTTTCGGTTTTAACACGAGTTGAAAAGTAATGTAAATGTATCGACTATATGAGATGGTCCGAGTTGAAGGACAGACTACACATAAAACCGATTATTTCTCATCTTCATCTTTTATTTCATATTTTATTTTCCTTTTTACTATTGAACTTAACAGTCCATAACCTCCATGAAATTATATACAGATTTTTGATACATAGGAAGATTATGTATAATTTGACCAAACAGATTTGCAAAATGTGTAAGACCCTCTCTTCAAAACAGGTTCATAGTATATCAACAAAGTATGCAGGTTTATATGCCCCCCCCCAAATATTCTTAACTGCATATTCAGGACCTATAGAATAATTTTTTTAAAAGGTTAAAAGAGAATGACAAGAGCTTAGAGACAGGAAAAAAAAAAATGCTTTTGTACGACTCTGTCTGCCGTAAACTACTGGCTATATATATATGTGACAGATGAGTTTAGACAACATAACTGTTCAGCCACGCATCTCTACAAAAGCACAAGATGGTAATCATTAAGTTCTGGAAGAAAAAACACAAACAATAATTATGATTGTTAAGTCACCCTTCCTCTATAAAAGGCAGGCATTGACGAAAACAATGCAAGTCACTGAAATTCTATAGCAGTGAGAGAAATCCAAGTAGGCCTAGCTAGATTGACAATGGCACTTTTGAAAGTCAGTCCTCTAGTTTTCATCTCACTAGTGATGCTAATACTAGTGGTGGGTTCTGATGCTGGTGGAATCGCGATTTATTGGGGACAAAATGGAAATGAAGGCACCCTAGCTGAGACTTGTGCCACGGGGAACTATCGTTTCGTGAACTTAGCATTTCTTGCAACATTTGGCAATGGCCAGACTCCCATGATCAACCTAGCAGGTCACTGTGATCCATATAGTAATGGCTGCACTGGTTTAAGATCGGACATAAAATCGTGTCAAGCTAAAGGAATCAAAGTGATGCTTTCTATTGGAGGAGGGGCTGGAAGCTATTCCCTTGCCTCTTCCGAGGATGCCAGACAAGTCGCGACTTACCTTTGGAATAACTTTTTGGGCGGCCAGTCCTCCTCTCGGCCACTTGGTGAGGCTGTTTTGGATGGAATTGACTTTGATATCGAAGGAGGAACAGGCGAACACTGGGATGAGCTTGCCAGGTACCTATCAGGATACAGCAGAAGAGGTAAGAAGGTTTATCTAACCGCAGCTCCCCAATGCCCTTTTCCTGATGCTTGGATTGGAGGTGCCTTAAAGACAGGTCTCTTTGATTATGTTTGGGTTCAATTCTACAATAACCCTCCTTGTCAGTACACTTCTGGAGCTGTTGTGAATCTTGAAGATTCATGGAAGCAATGGACTTCAGCTATTCCAGCTACCAAAATTTTTCTGGGATTACCTGCTGCTCCTGATGCAGCTGGAAGCGGTTTCATTCCCGTAACTGATCTCACTTCACAAGTGCTTCCAGCCATCAAGAATTCTGCCAAGTATGGTGGTGTGATGCTGTGGTCTAAATACTATGATGATCAAACTGGTTATAGTTCATCCATCAAAAGCCATGTCTAAAATGTGTTGTATTCCCATCAGCTGCAAGGGAATTTTATCTTCCATGTGTAATGTTTTACATATATTACTTATTGTTGTGTGCCAACTACCATATATAAATACAGATTGTCTCTAATAAAAGTTGTAATGTAGATGTGAAATTTTAATATCGAAAATCAAATTTCCAGTACTCTGATATTTCAAAGGTCCTTTCATTGGTGAGGCATTCCAACAATGATGGAGATGTTATCATGTCATTCAATTATTTCACAATATGATAGTTCTTCTTGAAGAACTGGCGTAAAATCTGAATAATGGTTTCAGTGCTTGGCACAGATAACACAAAAACTCAATGTTTTAGACTTTCAGTCTTACACATAAACAAAAGAGCATACAGACACACAGAAAGCCAAACATAACATAAGTAACAATCCAATGCCTAAATTAGAGAGTTCCCGGTAATCAACACTGCAAGGTGCAATATTTAGTTGCCCATATTCCACAGGAAATAAGAAATTTTACTTTTGTTGAGTCTACCTGGATTATTGCAATAGCATAATTGATTTATGGTTCGTCAACTAACAAGTTGAATTCATTCTGATAGACCATTCAATGATTTAACATGAGGTTTTTATTAACATTAAATTAGGCCTGCACCCAAAGTGCGCTCAGATACTTTGTTTTCAGATTCTAATGCTGCTCCCCTCTATTTCATAGAACTAATTTCCTAGATTCAAAAGACAAAAAAAAAAAACAAGTTTGGCCAATGTTAAGGATAACGTATTAAGTTAGAAGAAACTTTGGTTTAATCGGCCTTCACCCTTCTAATGCAGCATGGTTAATCATCTTCAAAACTTTTATTACTCTGAACCATAATCTCATCATCTAGTTGACATACTGAACAAACTTTTATATTTTCTGCAATAAAACACATTGAATCCAAATTGGGTAGCATCACCAAGTGAAACATTCTATCCAATTCAAAACAGGTTCGTTTTCTCTCAACAAAAGCACCTAGTATGCAGGCTCTTATGCCCCCCCCAAATATTCATTACTGCTTGTTCAGGAAACTATAATTTCTTCTTTTTTTAGTTTGCTAATTATCTTAGACCTCTCTAAATTTTCTATTTTAACTCGAATCCAAAAACGATGGAAAGTAACAACTATCTATTTATGATGGCCCGAGTTGCAGGAATGCTATACGTAAACCTCTTGTTTATCATCTTTATCTTTTATTTTCTATTTTGTTTTCCTTTTGCTATTGAACCCTATAGTCCATAACTTCAATTAATCATATGCAGATTTTTTATGCTTAGGAGGATTATGCATAACTTGGCAAACAACAGGGCAACAAAATGCATTTCAGCTGATATTATTATCTTAACCATTTGACATATATCATTATTTTAGCACGAAAATATTCACGTTTGATAGCTGCCTGAGAAAGAACCTTGACGATTGTAATTTGTAATTAGGTAAAAGAGAAAGACAAGGACATAGAGACAGAAAATCATCAACATCTGAGTAGATGTAATTTGTTTTTTTTCAATTCCGTCTACTTTAAACCAATTGTAACAGATGAGGTAATACAACTTGACTGTTCAGCCACGCAGCTCTAGCATAAGCACAAAATAGTAGCTATTAACTTCTCTGATAAGAGACAAACAACAAGTATGGTTGCTGAGTCACCCTTCACCTATAAAAGGAAGACATCCCTTGACATGTTTGAGCAGTGAGCACGAAAGCAACATAAGTTACTGAAGTTCCATAACAGTGAGAGAGAATTCCAAGTAGGCCTATCTAGATCCATAATGACATTTCACAAAGCAAGTCCTCTAGGTTTCATCACACTAGTGATGGTAATACTAGTAGTGGGTTCTGATGCTGGGGGAATCGCGATTTATTGGGGACAAAATGGAAATGAAGGCACCCTATGTGACGCCCCTAATTTCCGGGGGTCCTTTATTAACCGTTGATCATCCGTCAACCCGCGGAAATACTCGTGATAGTCGTATAACCCGACACCACGTCATTCACATGCTTTTAACCGGATTTACCATCCACAAGGTCAATTATATCTCAATTTATGTCCATTTATGTCATAGGAACCAAGGAAAACAAAGCCCAAGAGCATGGCTAAGCATTTTGAAAGTTTCAGATTTTTGGAAAAACCTTCCGGAAGGTCGTCATACACCTACCGGAAGGTCGCTGAAAGAACAGTTAAATGAAAATGATCAATTTCAAGAACTTCCGGAAAGTCTACATCAGTAGCAAAAACCTTCCGGAAGGTCCATTCCAGTAGCCAAAACCTTCCGGAAGGTTCATTCCAGAAAACAAAACCTTCCGGAAGAATTTGGCAGTCAAAAAGAAACCCAAGGCAAAACCTTCCGGAAGGTTCATTCCAGTAGACAAGTCCTTCCGGTAGGTTTTACTCCAGTAGCTAAAATCTTCCGGAAGGTTCATTCCAGTGGGCAAAACCTTCCGGAAGGTATTAGCTGTGAACAAGGCAAGCTGGGGTTTTTTAGCAAAACCTTCCGGAAGGCCGACACACACCTTCCGGTAGGTTTTCAGTCTGTGGGCATAAAAATGGATTTCTTTCCCCTCCAAACCATCCTTAAAGCTACCCCATACACTCCAAACTCATTCAATACATGTTTAATGAGATTTTCCATATAATACCCATCTCATACAAGCTCTATTACAATTCATTCCATAATACATATACATCAAAATGGAATTTTGTTAAAGGTTTTACAAAACTTAAACTAAGGCCACAAGCCGGCCCCCTTCATGCTTGATGCTCTCCAAATGAGCCATCCGCCGGAGCAAAACCCACACCTGAAATGTTTTTCCCATAAAGGGTGAGCCACGCTCAATAGGGTATCTCCTAAAGAGGCTACTCCCCAACCTAAATGCATATGAAATGTCACATGCTATCAATCAACAATCCACAACAAGAATATATTCCATGTTGAAACACGTAATGCCATGCTATGAAATGAGGTGAGACTCACTCATGCACATCAACCGAGCCCTTCCCGGCTCCTCTACACATGCAAGTGCCAATGTGTACCAGTCCGTCATTTATGTTCCACATCAAATGACATTTCATTCTAGGGTCTTTGTAGGGGTGGATGTTCATGGACTCACACCAAAGGTCACCCAACCTACACGGAATTCATGGACTTCCACCAACGGTTCCGCGTACACCGACACACTTTATGGGCTCTTATACCAACGGAGTGCGTATCCAATCACCGGGTCTCTCACCCGAGGGATTTTCTAGCCCTTCTTGCTACCCCAACCCTATCAACATATAAACCATGCTACTCGACTAGGTCATCGACCCCTATCACCCGAGCTCACTCGTCATCCACCATGGGTGGTGAAGACAAACAACCATGCACACACACCTCCTAAAATGCGATGTTCCCGTGCATATGCAATGTGGTGCTCCATCGCAACACCAACACAATGTTCAATATGGTATGAGTGACATATGAACCTTCTCAACACATTTCTCATATTCCATGGCAAAATCATATCAAAAGCATATAATTCCCATAATACAAATTTCAAGCATGTCGTCAACATACTAAAATTTCAAGGCATATATATAAACACATAACATGCCCACAATTTCATAAAACACATGAATTCACATTGGGTTCATTTCACATATCCAATCATAGAAATCACATTTAGTAACTTCCAAATATCCATCCAAATTAGGATTTCTTTTACCCATTTCAATACCCAATTCACCCAATTTTACAACAATAGGCAAGAGATACATATGTTATCATTCTACCCATTCCATAAAAACATTATAGGCTTGGAATAAACCTTAGTAGGAAGAAACCCTACCTCTTGAAGCGTGAGGAACGACCAAGGGAAGTTCCAAGACCCGATTCAAGCAAAAACCCTCACTTCCCGAAAATCCCGTACCTTGACCTTCGGTAAAACTTGTGCTTTTTGGTATAGCCGCGTAGCCCTCGATGAGTAGAGCGACTTTAATTCTTGGATTGAATGGATCCGAGCTTCGTAGCCTTCTAGATCGTAGAGAGAAGTGAAGATTTCAAGCTCCCTCCCTCTCCTCTTTTCTATCGGCTGAACGGTAAGAAGAATGGGGGAAAAATCTGATTTTCCCCCCTTTATATACCCTTGGAACACTTGGCCCACAACGCGCCACACGGCCTCTCTTTTCCGGGTCCGTTTTAACCCCGAAACGATTAAATTTCGTCCCGATTTAAGTTTAAAATATTTTTATTTCACTTGTCTCTAATATTTCCCCAAACTTGGAAATTTTATAAAAAAGAATTTCGTGTACAGGGTCACACGGGGCCCGTTCGTCTCGTAAAACGCGAAAAATCTGACTATCTCGGAATTCAACGAAATTTGACGTGGTAACTAGATTTCGCGAGACGAATCCAACGGTGAGGTCCGTTTCGTCATCCGAGTTCTAGAAAAATTCAGGTTTACAACCTGTACTGTAGTGGCAATTTACCGTTTTGCCCTTTTTCACAAAGGTTGAAATTTTCTCGGGTTTTACACCCTAGCTGAGACTTGTGCCACGGGGAACTATCGTTTCGTGAACTTAGCATTTCTTTCAACATTTGGCAATGGCCAGACTCCCATGATCAACCTAGCCGGTCACTGTGATCCATATAGTAATGGTTGCACTGGTTTAAGCTCGGATATAAAATCGTGTCAAGCAAAAGGAATCAAGGTAATGCTTTCTATTGGAGGAGGGGCTGGAAGTTATTCACTTGCCTCTTCCGAGGATGCCAGACAAGTCGCGACTTACCTTTGGAACAACTTTTTGGGTGGCCAGTCCTCCTCTCGGCCACTTGGTGAGGCTGTTTTGGATGGAATTGACTTTGACATCGAAGGAGGAACAAGCCAACACTGGGATGAGCTTGCCAGGTACCTTTCAGGATACAGCAAGAGAGGTAAGAAGGTTTATTTAACTGCAGCTCCCCAATGCCCATTTCCTGATGCTTGGGTAGGAGGTGCCTTAGAGACAGGTCTCTTTGATTATGTTTGGGTTCAATTCTACAATAATCCTCCTTGTCAGTACTCTTCTGGAGCTGTTGCTGATCTTGAAGATTCATGGAAGCAATGGACTTCAGCAATTCCAGCCACAAAAATTTTCCTAGGATTACCTGCTGCTCCTGATGCAGCTGGAAGCGGCTTCATTCCCGTACCTGATCTGACTTCACAAGTTCTTCCAGCCATTAAGGATTCTGCCAAGTATGGAGGGGTGATGCTATGGTCCAAGTACTACGATGATCAAACTGGTTATAGTGCATCCATCAAAAGCCATGTCTAAAAATGTGTAGTATTTATATGAGCTGCATGGGAATCTTATCTTCCATGTATATTCTGTTACATCTATTATGCCATTGTTGTGTGCCAACAGCCATGTACCGTGTACAAATATATCAATTATATTGAATAAAAAGTAGTGATATGGAGATGTGAAATGTTATTATCGAAGCCCCTGTACTCTTCATAGTTCACGCGTTCCAACAATCATGGAGGCGTGACACAGTGATTCAAATTATATTGATCTAGCAAGATCCTTGTTCTTTGGCAAGAACCGGTCAGAAAACTGAATAATGGACTTAGAAGTGCCCATAGATGAACATAAAATCCTCAAGGTTTCAGTCTCACACAAAAACACAAGCATGCAGACACTCAAGTGAACTTGTGAATTTGCTGCATAGTGAATTGGTTTACATATACAAGGCAGAAAATGACCAGTGACATAGGTATTTTCGGACAACCACGTTCTAATGGAAGTATGCAACCATGCATCACCAATTCATTAACAGAATTTTATATATGAAAATTACTCATATGTTGACCCATAGTTATTCTATTCCTAGTCAAAACTATTGATGTTTCAAACTAACAACCACTAGGAACTAGCAATCTTTGTGAATGTGAAAGCCTGAAATTTATTTGCCTCTCTATCCTACTTGGTATCCTTCAGCCGAGTGGATCCATGTGTCGACAGAAATCTATATTTATTTCCTATGTGTAACATTAGTAGATTTGCGCCGTTTATGACAATCCAATAGCTCAGATGAGATGCTTGGTGATTTGACCAGGTGATTGAGGTTGAAACCCCTTACTCATATGGCTGCAACTTCGTGTCGCTGTAGCTGGTAGGACATCCAAGCCGACCATTTAATTTTTCAGCATACTGTTTTTTCTTCTTTGTTTTACGTGCCACAAACCCTCCAGAGAAGACACAGCTGCAATATTATAGTAAGGGCATTGCTGTTTTCAGCATGTTATATGCCATTACTTCTAGATTATATTATACTGTATGCATGGATATCACTGTTTAAGCATGGTCCATGGCTTATATATTATTGAAACATAACTTTCAAGAAAAAAAATAATTGACCTCACCTTCATGACCCATTCTTGCAGATCATTCCATTCTTTATGTTATATATCTTTGCAATCAATATGCTTCTAGAACATCATCTTCTACTTTATTTCACCAATTATATTTTCTGTTTAGAACTTTCAGAGATGGACACTGTATGGTATTGTTTGTGTAACAATTCACATGTTATATAAGAAGAAAATTTCTTTAGAAGTAAATGGTACTGGATCTTTGTATGAGACAATCAAACAAAGAAAATGAAACAATCTTTAAAAATCTTTCATTAATCATTGTCCATGTCAATTGGAACTTGGAAGATCTCCAAAACGGTGATGATGGTGATGATAAGGATAATTATAGTCAAATTGGCCATTGAAACAAAATTTGAGGAGGTTTCCTTTTGGATATGATTATACGTGTCGTTGTAAGTCTTGTGTTCGTGTCACACAAATAGTTTCTCCACATTGGAGATAAAGATGCGTACAGAGTCTATGGCCCTCCCCATTTCATGGTGGTAAAAGTCTCGTGCACTAGGCTGCCCTTTTTACATGTGTCACTGCTTGATCTTGATTACTTAGAAAATATGCATTTTCGGGTGTGCATGATATTGTGGTTAATGGTTATTGTAGGATACTAGTCATGTGAGCCCTATCCCTCTAGTGACTATAAAATCATTTCATTCTTTTCATTTCCTTCTCACACAACAATTGCAAACTGCCCATGGAAAACTGTCCTCTAGCCACTGACAGCTTTTCATACAGTTGGTTAATAAACAGAAAACCTTCTGTAGATGGCCTTGATGAGGAACCCCTCAGACCATCCCTTGACAGTTCCAATGAAGCCACTAAGGAAATGAAGTATGAGATCGTAAAATCGAGAAGATTCTTTGAAGAAGATCAGAATTTCAATTTTGATACTCCTGTCTTTAAATCTCCGGTTACTCTTGTTCATGCTGATGAAATTTTCTCTGATGGACATATCATGCCAGTATATGATAATCGATCCAAGATAGAAGCCTTCAACACCTCAAACTCTGATACTGCCATACCAATTTCTGCTCTTTCTTGCAGAACTGTATGTCCAGTTGATAGGATTCATTGTCATTTCCTCAGGAAATGGAGGAAATCATCAAAGATAATATTTAAGAAGTGTTTTGGATTTCTCAGACCTTGGTGTCTGGGGGTTGGATGCTCCAGAAAAAGTATTAGAGTTGATGATATTGATGGGAAAGTGTTGGAAGTTCATAGCTGGGGCAATTCACTCCATGAATCTCCACAAACACAAAGAAGTACAGCTTGTGATTGGTCTCATTCCAAGCACATAAGCAATAAAGTTGATAGATATTGGAGACTGAAGAAGACTAAGAGGTGGAACAATTCTCCACAATCATCTCCACCACGAAATCCTTCTTATTCTGCAGATGGTTGGTGTGATATTGAAAGATCAATTGATGAGGCAGTTCTTCACTGCAAAAGATCAATTGGTATGTTCATACTATCGTAATTTACATAATCATTTACTGACTACTGATGAATCTTTATAGGTTCTAATTAATGTAAGAGGATTTTTGTTTTTACTCAGAAGAAAAGGAAATGGCAGAAGAAGAAGGTGATGCAGAGCCTTAAGGAATGCATGGCAAGAGATTGAGTGATGCTTTAACAGAACATGTTCTTTTTCCCATTCTCTCTCCTTTTCCCTCTTGGTTGTATGTGCAATTTTTGTCTTTTAAAGGAACAACAGTTTCATTATATCTCAGCTTGGAAATTCTCATATAAAGAATATACATTAACTTATTTTTTGTTCTTCCTTTTCAAAAACTCCCTCTCTCTCTCTGGTTATTTTGTTTGTTCATCCATAGTTCAGAAAATGCAGGAATCTAAGTGGCATATGATTTAGTGCATTGAGTTCATACCCACGTCATGGTTTCGTAGAAAGTATGGCCATTGATAGAGCACACACTAGTGAAACAAGATTCATTTAACCGATCCCAAAAATATTAGAACAATGTTTTGTTGAGTTGAGTTAATACCCAGTTTAAGGAAAAGAAAAAAGGATTTTTTTTTAACGGGAGAGAGCTGGTGAGATTTGAACCCACGACCTAACAGTCCAACAACGGGCTGCGGTGGCTATTAGACCAACTGCTAATCCTCAAAAAAAGAGGATTAAGGTGTTGGGAGAAGAAATGTGAAAGGAATATTGTCCTTGAGGCACAATGATGGCATCATCTTATTGGAGTTATTAATGGTGAGATAGGGGTTTAGAGGGACCTCACATAGTTTCATTTTTCTATTTTTGTTCTTTTGTGGCAATTGTTTTGCCATTTTGTGGTTAGCTCCAACAAAGTTGATGCCAGGGCCACCAAGAACTCTTCAAGATTAGCATGCTTGCAAAGGAACTAAAACTAATACAATATGCCAGCTTTTTTGGCTGTTCTGCATAATTTCTTTACTGTCATCATTTTTTTTTTTGCACAATTTAAACTAATCAATTGGATTGCATCTATAAAAATTGTCACCGGATTGCTTCATCACCTGGATTACACTATATTAAAATGCCCTTAACAATTTTTTTTTCAGAAAGGCATGGAATCTCCCACTATTATTCTTCCCCTCTTGATGTGCATAGTATCGACAATTAGGGTTAATTCCAAATTGCACCCTGAAAGATTGTTTAAATCTCAATTTACACTCTCAATATATAAATCTGTATCAATGCATACTTGAAACTAACGACCGTCAATTTGTTGTCTAAAACTAAATGGATAAATTACACCTAGACCCTCTCATGTTTGTCACTTAATCATTTAGACTCCTCACATTTAAAATATTACACTTACATTCCTTGAGAATCTTAATATGACTAAAAATGTTCCTCTAATTGGGCATCCAAATAATTTTGTTCAAGTGATGTATTAAATTGGATATAAAGAAAATTATATAAATACCTGCATTATATTGGGCATTCAAATGGTAAGTTTGATTTTAAACTTTAGAGTATAATGAGTTCACAAAATAAAGAGTAGTATAAAAATTATAATTTTTTATTAGAATGAGATTATGTTTTTTAACGGTTATATTAACAGATATTAACGACAAGAGATTATGTGTTACACATGCACAAACGTCATGAGGTATAGAAGTAATATTATAAATGTGAGGGGGTCCAAATGATTAAGTGACAAACTTGAGGGGTCCAGGTATAACTTACCCAAGTAGTTTTAGACGGCAAATTGATGGCTGTTAATTTCAAGTGTGTATTAATACAAATTTATATATTTGAGGGTGTGAATTGAGATTTAATAGATCTTTTAGGGTACAATTTACCATTAACCTCGACAATTATCGATAGATGTTTTTGTGTTGCTTTTTAGCATGAAACTTGCTATTAAGAACATAAAAAATAATGCCAATTCTACAAGTAAGAGAGACCTCTGAACAAGGATCAAAATTTCGTTTTAAAATGATCGAAACATTCGAAACGTTTTCGTTTCCAAGGAAATTGAAACGAATCAGTGATGAAATCAAAATTCTAATATTTCGAGATATTCTATAATGTTTTGAGATGTTTTGAAATATTTCAATACATTTGAAGAATTGTTTCGGAATATTTCAAGGTATTTCAAGATATTTTGATATATTTCGACCAATATTTTGAAAAAATAATTCTAAATTTTTTTATTTATTTCATTATATTTTCTGAAACGGGTCGAAACGTTTTTGTTTTTTAGGTGACCGAAACAATACACCGAAACAAAAATTTGATCCTTACCTCTGTATTATTGAGACAAAATTCAAAGTCACAAGCAAGACAATAGGGGTCCATGGACAACCTCTGCTAGGAGAAAAAACCACAGTTGATGCCATCAACCTTTTTTGTTTTCTGTATAATTCTTTATTGCACTTTGTTTCTATCCTCTATCATGAAGAAGCACCACAAAATGAGTATCATAGCCCTTTACATTATGTCCCTCTTGTATCTGAATTTAGGTCGAGGGGACCAATATCCAAGACATCTTACTTGTCACCACTACCAGTTCTTCTGTCCATGTCAAGTGTTAACACCAATAACAAATTGAAATGCAGTGATGAGGTATGGAGGATCATGGAATTGGAGATAAAGCATTTCAACTTGTTTGAACTTTGATTAGTCTCAGCTTTGATATATTCAATGCTTAACCATTCTTGTATTTAAGTTGGAATCTACTTAAAAAAAAGAAAGCATCTTACACCTAAACTTTGTGTGTTGTTTATTTCTTACCTACCTATAACTGATTAAAACCCGAGTAAAAGAGAAGAGTTATGTTAAGTAGAAGCTAATATAAAATTAAAGATAAAATATATTTTTGGTCTCTAAAAAGGGAGAATTACACCCAGACTTTCTGAAGTTTGTCACTTAATCACTCAGATCCCCTGACATTTGAAATATTATATACAGTCCCTCTGAGGTTTGTACACGCGCAACACTTAGACCCCTGCTTTAAATATATCCGTTAATAAATTACACATAAACCCCTTTGAAGTTTGTAAGCATATAATACTTAAACTCCTTAAGTTTAAAATATTATATTTAGACCAAAAATACTCTAATAAAAAATAGAATATCAAATATTTTAAATTTTACAACTAAAATTTATGTTATATTGTATCATTTATTGAAATAAAATCAAAAATAAAAATTTAATTTTTTCTTAAAAAATCGTAATTAGTATACAATTATACTATCTATTAAAATAAAACTAAAAAATCAAACAAATGATCTAAGTCATTTCATAATAGAACATAAATTTTATAACCAAAATTCATGTTCTAGTATGTCATTTATTAAAATAAAATCAAAAATAAAAATCTAGTTTGTTTTAAAAAAATCATCGTTAGTATACAAGTATACTATCTATTAGAATAAAATTAAAAAAGGAGTCAAACTGTAATGGATACAACGTCTTTTAGCTTTAATTCGGGTAGTTTGGTATTTTAATTTGATTGTTTAAACGACCAAATTAAATTCCAATAGACAATATAAATGTATATTAATTATAATTTTTTAAGAAAAAGTTAAATTTTTATTTTTAATTTTGTTTCAATAATTGGTACAATAGAACATGAATTTTAAATGTAAAATTTAAAATATTTGATATTTTATCTTTGATTGAAGTATTTTTAGTCTAAGTATAACATTTTAAATTTAAGGGATCTAAGTAAAATATGTTTACAAACTTCAAGGGGTCTGGGTGTAATTTATTATCGAATATATTTACAGCAGGGGTCTAAGTGTTACGCGCATACAAACCTCAGAGAATCTGTGTGTAATATTTCAAATATCAAGGGATCTGAGTGATTAAGTGACAAACCTCAAGGGGTCTAGATGTAATTCTCCCTAATTCTAAACTATGTGTGTATCGTGTTTAGTGTCTATTTCTTACCTACCTATAACTGATTAAAACCTGAGTAAAATAGAAGAGTTATTTTAAGTAGAAGCTAATATAAAATTAAGGGTAAAATATATTTTTGGTCTCTAAAATATGCATTTAGTGTCTATTTTGTCTCTAATCTTTCAATTGTGTCTATTTGGTTCCTAAAGTTTTTAATTTATATCTAAATGGTCCAATCCCAAATGTCGTTAGAAAATCATTGGTAGTTCTGGTCACGTACTAATCACGTGGTTCCTATTTTTGTGTATATTTGGTCCCTAAAGTTCTTAATTTGTGTCTATTTGGTTCCTATAGTGCATAATTTGTGTCTATTTGATCCCACGTGATTGGCGCATGACAAAAACTGTTAACAATTTTTTGATGGACATTTGGGATTGAATTACGCATATACATATTAAAAACCTTAAGGACCAAATAGACACAATTGAAAGATTGAAGACCAAATAGACAATACATGCATACTTTGAAGGGTGAAAGTGTATTTTATCCTAAAATTAACTGGTGTATCAAGTAGTGTATCAGGTACCAGACCAGCTCAGTCGATTGCTGGCTTCTGATTCTGATTAATTCAAAAAAAAAAAAAACTTATTTGCAAGGAAAAATCCCCATCAAGGGCCCCTTGTGAAACAAAGTAGAATCACCTGAGAAGTTAGAGAGGGGGACCAAAAACATGGCAGTGTTGCATGTCGGGAAATGTCAGCCATAGGTGCTTGTTGATGCACTGAAAGACAAATGGTAAGTAGCTCTTCATGTTCCAAAATTGCATATGCCATGTCCAAATTGAGATTCATTGCACTAGACTTTTTTGTTTGAAAGATGTAGAACAATGCACCAAGTCAAACAAGTTGAAGAAAACGCATGCCGACAGCACTACATGAAACTCGTGGTTTGAAGAAGGTCAGATGTATACAATCTTATTTTACGTATTCAGAGTCTATTTTCGTGATTGGTGCGTGCCTTGTCAATAAATCGGAAAAAGTGTCTAGGTTCACACATAATGACATACAAGATTCCCCATAGCCATCCAGTTGGGGACCAATGCCTCTTTGCAGCTCAGCTGCAGTCACACAAGTCATTGTTTAATTTTAAGCAACTCTCTTTCATCTTGAAAACTTCTACAACAAACCCCACCTAAACTAACATCAGTGACAAATAATCACTTAAATTCATCCACAGACTTCAAGCTTGTTTGAGCCTGCATTGCAGTCAATCTTTTTAAATTTCATCATGTTAAGATTGGATGATTTTTTGTCAAATTGGTAGAACTATTCATTCCCCTTTTGTGAAGCATAATGCATATAAGATTAAACTTGATCCAAGGCTTGTTTGGTTGCAGAGAAATTGCTTAAAAAAAGAAAGAAAGAATTTTTTTTTTTTTTTTTTTTGAGGATCTCCCATAATACATTTCTTGAATGTTATTAAATGGAGTAAGTGATTGTATTAGTTGGTGAACACTGCTATGCACACCAAATTTGTGTACTAAAAGTATGCATCAAATCATTGTTAGTCGTTGGATCAGTGGGATTCACTATCATCCAATGACTGACAATTATTTGATGCACAAAATTAGCGCAAATAGAATTATCCTTAGTTGATACCCAAATTTGTGAGTGCGCCCATTACTTCCCTTTTCTACGCCCAATCAAATCCCTATGCAGCCCTAATTCCCGAGTAAATATTAGGCGTAACGGTTATACTTAGCATTATCAACTAGTGTAACCATTCAAATCATATTACTCAATTGGGTTAATTGCACTAGAGGTCCCAAAAGTATGGGGTTTGTCTCATTTTGGTCCCTAATATTTCAATTGCATCATTTTAGTCTCTAAAAATAATGCAATTGAAACATTGAGTACCAAAATAAGACAAACTTCATACTTTGAGGACCTCCCGTGCAATTAACCCTACTCAATTTACTAAAATGTTCATTACATGAATAAAAGAATAAATTTTTGGATAAAATTAATTTTTTGTGTTCAAATTCAATCTTTCACTTTTAAAACCTACTCGCATGAATTTCATCAAACCCCTCATACTTGATTTTTAATGCACTATTCATTACGGATAGAGAGCAAGTCAAGATATGAATGTCGAACTTAAAAGTTCTATGGGATTATTTTTCTTAAAGTCCTCTTCTAAACCCACCCAAACCCGCTAAACAAACCGGCCCTGTAACTGTTACACCCAATCCTCTCTCTCATCTGCTATCTCTTTCCTTGTGTTTCCTTCTGTATCTAAATCATCTCCATCTCAGCCCATAATTCTGTCCCCAATCATATGTCCATCGCAGCCCTATATCTCCTTGAACGATGTGCGTACAGATTTTTGCACAATAGATGTATGAGAAGGAACAGGGCACAGGTGAACTCGTATTTACCTTTGACGTCTAGTCCTCATGGCAAAGAGAGAGGTATGAAGTAAACAAAGAGAACTTAGTTGGTTCCCAGCGGCTTCCCACCGGGATAGTTGGCTCAAGCCCAGCCGGCGATGGTGTACTCCGGTGTGTCCTGGAGGCCAAAAAAAAAGAAGGGTTAGAAGGGTGCCGGAGTGTCTCCGGCGTATCCCCTCCGACGGTCAAATTAGTTTTTTGAAAGAGAGAGAATAGGGAGAGCACTGGATTGTATTTTTCGGTTCTTTCTCGTGTCCTTCTTTTGTCTCTTAGAAGACTATTTATACATTTGTTGGTAGTAATCATTACAGGCTAGTGAATAATAGGCTGTGCCAGTCATGAGGAAGTGCTTTCTTCCTTTTGCAGGGATGACTGCCAGTCCTTAAATGCTCGGCACCCCGAACAATTAATGAGCCCTTCCCCTGGCGCCCGAGCAATAAATGCTCTTTCTTCTATGTAAATACATTAAATACCTGATCTTTGAGGCACTTAATGCGCCCCTTTTCGGGCTCCATCAGTCATTATAAACGTCCCATCGTTCTGGGAATTTATTAAATGATCCCCTGCACAGCCGCATAGTGGCTGAGACCTTTCTGTAAAGCTGTGTACGGTTTTGTTCATAATGCCACGTGTCCTTACCCTTTTGGTTGCCAGCTCTGTTTACCCCGCCTTTCTGACTTGATGGAAAGGATAGGCTAGTGACTCATTTCTTGACTTAGTTTAATAGGTTGAAGGCGTCGGGGCGTCTTTGGTGCCGAGATGACGTGTAGTCGGGTCTTCGCATTCCGAGAAGACTTGGAGCCGAGGCCACGTGGGAGCTGGGGGAACACTGAAATCCTTTGATGCCGAGAACACGTGTTGCCATCGGGAAAAGTGGAGCACCCATGGCACCGAGGACACGTGTTGTCTCCCTATCTCTCGGTAGCACTGTTGTGCCGAGGCCACGTGTCGTCTCCATAATTCTCGGTGGTACTTTTGTGCCGAGGCCACGTGTCGTCATTGTGAGGCTTTCACAAAATGTCCCATCAACTGCCCCCCAGCCCTTGGCCTTCGTACGACCGAGGACACGTGTCGTCCAGAAGGTGAAAGGGCTCAACCACCCCATCACTTCTGCAGCCGCATTCCCCCCTTCGGAGATCGTGCACATTAAATGCGTCCAACATCGTGTTTCGTGCGCAATGATGGGGACAGGCCCTATATAAACGATACTTAGCCCCTGCTTGATCACCTTTTCGAAAGCTAGCCTTCCTTTGGAGCCATTAGTCGCCGGAGAGTCGCTGCTACTGATTCATTTTGCCTCCCTGATTGACGTTTTTCTGAAGACCAAGGCCATCCATTGCCACTGCCTCCACCTTCCTTCCTCATTCCGGTGAGTTTTCTTGCACCATTTGCTTCCTTTTCTTTATTTTCTTCGTTTTTCCGGCGACCAGTCGCCTTCTCCTTCTCTTTCTGTGTCGAGAGTGGTCTTGCCCGTTCATTTCCCGTTCGTCGCTCTGCTTTCCGTTGAGCCCAGTAAGTTCATCAACCAGGAAGAACACCCCTTAGGGTCTCATTTTCCCCGAGATATGCCCAAACGTCGCCCAAAGAAGGTCCCCGAGGCAGACGAGGCTGGTCCCTCTCGGCCTCGCAAGTACACCGTAGCGGGTCGGCAACAAATAGTGAACTTTAAAACCCATTACTCCATTCCCCCCGAGGTTACGGTAGACCCGTTCAAGGCAGATAAGCACAAGGCCAATATCGGCACCGAAGCCGAGATGCCTTTCTATACTAAGGCCATCATGGAGGGGGGGATCAGGTTTCCTCTTCATCCTCTTCTCCTTCGTTTCCTGCACCGATTTCGGCTCTTCCCCGGGCAATGTTGCCTCAACACTTTTAGGATTATCATGGGCGTCGTTGTGTTGAACGAGCGTCATGATCTTCACCTCGGTCTAGACGACATTCTTTTCTGTTACGCCCTGGTGAGGGTCATGCCTCAACAGATGTATTATCTCAAGGCTCGGGACCCCACCATGTATCTTGTCACCCACCTCCCTGATTCCGACAAAGGGTACAAGGATGACCTCCTCATCTTCGGCGGTCAATGGGAGAAAGGGCTCGGTCCAGAATATGCTGCTGACTTGTGGTGCCCCAAGCAGTGGAGGACTACGAGTACGTCGGCCCTTCTCTCGCTCAAGTTTATGCTTTTCTTCTAATGTTCTATAACTGATGACTATTTTGTTGTTAGGGATCCCTGACGCCGAGACAGCGGCCCTTCCTCGGAACCAAGTGAACATCGGCGACATCAGCTTTGTGTGGAACTTCTTGGGAACTAGAGGCCTAGGCCGGGCTGCTCATCTTCTTCTTGACTACACTCCGGGGTACAAGAAGTTTTCTCAAACACCTCATAACTTCGATCCCTTGGCGGAAGAGGAGCTTACTGCGGTAAACTTGGAGAACGACCCCGACAGGGCCCCTGAAGCCGAGGTAGAGGGGGTCGCCGAAGGTACACCCGTTGAGGAAGAAGACGACGAGGTCGTCGAGATAAGGGGTCCTGTCGTTGCTACTGATACTGAACCCAGCACATCGGTGAGGGAGACTTGGCCAAACTTTGAAGTTCTTCACAGCTTGAACGTAGAGGACGCTTTCGAGGTCGCAATGTCCGGATATCGCCTTGACCTGAATCTGATCAAGAAGCGAGTCGCCCTCAAAGACTGTCGGGGCCGAGGGTCCAGCTCGAATGAACCTCCTCCTCCACCGCCCAGAAGGACTCCACCCACCAATCATCCTCCGCCGCCCAGGGGGACTCCTCATACTGATCTTCCCCCACCTCCTTCCCCCTTGAGGTCGTCGAGGCGTGGCCGGGGCCGCGAGAGAGACCCTCAACCAGAGGAGGAAAGGAGAGTAAAACAAAGACAAGCCGGGGCTGGCCGGGGCAGGGGCACTCCTGCTCCTCCTTCATCATCATCAGCTCCTAACACAACTTCGCCTCCTCCTCCGGTGCCTACGACTCAAGCAGTGGAGCGGCGCCCTCGGGCTCGGGATCGTGAAGGCGGGCCGATCCGAGTGTCTGACTCAATCCTTAATTCTCCTCACGTGGCCTATGCCGTGAGTGAGACCCTCCTCTTTCATGGCGACATGGAGGAGCACCGGGGCAGGCCACTGAATCAGCTCCTTCGTAACATCATTCAGAGCTCGTTGGTGGTGAGTATCTAAGTCAACCTCTTTCTTTTATTTTCTAGCTTCATTAATTTTGTTTATCTTTCAACTCTCTTGTAGACTGCCCAGCAAGTCTCTGTCATTGCCGATCGCTTCTATTCCTAGCGGGACGTGCTTCAGGATTTGGAGAAGCAAAAAGCTGAGGCTCAGGCCGCTCTTGCAACAGCAAAGGAGGAAGTGGCAGCAAGAGACAAGACTTTGTCTTCTCAGGCTGCTCAGATAGCTGCACTCCTAAAGGAAGCCGAGGTGGCGAAGCTGAAGGCCGACAAAGTCAACGCCGCCTTCGCCGATGCAGAGAAGAAAATTACTGAGTCAACCAAGCAGCTCTCGGCATCGGAGGCTAAGGTGGCGGAGTCGGAGCAGACTTGTTCCGCTCTTACTCAGGAACTGGACAAAGTCCGAGCCGCATTGGAAGCTGCTAATAAGACTCGGCAGGAGATCGTTGATCAATGTGCCGACGACATCCTGGTGGCTTTTGAAGAACAGAAGAAAGAATTCTTCAAGCTTGGATGGGACGCGGCCCTGACGGCGGCGAGGGTGCCCGAAGACTCTCCACTCTTCCAGGAGCATGTTTACGTCCCTTCTTCTGATATAGTAGCTGCCTCGGGGGAAGCAGCAGCGGATGGTGCAGAAGGTGTTCAAGTGCCAAGTGTCGCGCAGACGGCTGCCAATCCTCCTGCCCCAGCTTCTGCCTCGGTGCCTCCTGCCGACGCCCCTGCTGCGGATACCTTCTCTGCCAGTATCGATGAGCTTTTCGGAGACATAGGGGGCAACATTGGTGGAGACGTGGCCGGACCCCCAGCTCAGTAGTTTAAGCCTTTCCTTTTTGTTCTGTAACTTTTCACTTTAAACTTTTGTAGCTTGGGGACGCAAAGCCCCTTTTCGTAATGAAAAATCAACTTCGTTTTTTGCATATCACTCTTCCTTTTGTTTATTACTTTGATAAACCTCGGGACCATTTGGCCGAATGCTATACCCATGTAGCAGACGTCGGGGGATCCTTCCCATCGGGGTTTGATTTCCTGTCGTCGGGCGTCCACTTGGGTGATAACTCGACGTATTATTCACTCCGGTTAGCTTCATCTCCCTAATTTGTTGGTCCAAGGAGATGGAGTCGAGTTCCTTCGTCACTCGGCTCCGAGGGGTTGTGTCTTTAAGAGTCATGCTCCTGTTTCCTTGTTCGGAAGCGAGAGTCTGGGACTTCTCCCTCGGGGTCATGCCCTCTTCGGGAGGCCCATCCTTGTTTGTTTGCTAGGAGCTTGGGACTCCGCCCCCCCTCGGGGTCATGCCTTTTCTAGGAGTACGTTTACTATGAGATCTGAATATCAAAAGTAATACTTTTTCAAATTCATTACATTCCAAGGCCTTTTTACAATATTTCCTTCCATGTCTTGTAACTCATACGAGCCGGAGCCTCCTACCAACGTGACCTTGTATGGGCCCTCCCAGTTAGGCCCCAGCTTGCTATCCGCCGGATCCCGGGTGTTTGCCACCACCCTTCTGAGCACAAGGTCACCTACTCGGAATTCCCGAGACTTGACCTTTCTATTGTAGAGCCTAGACACCCCTTCTTGGTATTTGGCTAGCTTCAAGGCGGCCACTTCTCTCTTCTCTTCCACGAGGTCTACGTCCAAGCCGAGTTGGCGGTCATTGTCTCCTGTGTCAAAGGCCAGTGTCCTTATAGTGGGAAGACCCACTTCAAGAGGGATGACTGCTTCAACCCCGTATGCGAGAGAATATGGCGTCTCCCCTATTGACCTTCGAGGGGTGGTTCTGTATGCCCAGAGGACATTGAGGAGCTCCTCCACCCATTTTCCCTTGGCCCTTTCCAGTCTCCTCTTGATACTATTGACGATAGCCTTGTTCGAGGATTCAGCTTGCCCGTTCCCCTGAGAGTACGCGGGAGTGGAATAATAGTTTCGAATCTTGAGGTGTTCACAAAAAGACTTGAAAGGTCCGCTGTTGAATTGGGTCCCATTGTCTGACACGAGGGCACGGGGGATCCCAAATCTTGTGACGATGTTCCTCCACACAAACTTTTTGGTGTCCACGTCTCTGATGTGAGCTAGGGGCTCTGCCTCGACCCACTTCGTGAAGTAGTCGGTTCCCACTATTAGGAACTTCTTGTTGCCGGGGGCCCTAGGGAGGGGTCCAACCAAGTCGAGTCCCCACTGGGCGAACGGCCAGGGACAAGTTAATGGGTGCAAGTCCCCGGCTGGTTGTCGAATGGCTGGGGCAAACCTTTGACATTGATCACATCTTCGAACGTATGCTTGTGCATCCCTCTGCATTCGCGGCCACCAGTACCCTGACATGATGCGGTGGGCCATGGATCGTCCTCCTGAATGCCCCCCACATATGCCTTCATGCACCTCATACAAGAGTGGTTCGACTTCGTCTTCACAGACGCAGAGTAGATACGGCCCGAAAAATGACTTTCGGTACAACTTCTGATCCGGAGAAGCCCAGAACCTTGGGGCTCGTACCTTTATCTTCCTAGCCTCCTTTGGACACTCGAGGAGTACCTCCGAGAGGAGGAAACCGAGTAGTGGATCCATCCAGCTAGGGGGCTTCCCTCCCTGTTGAATAACGGCCACACAAGGAACTGGATCTATGGAGGGGCCAGGAAGGTATTCCATGATGATCCTTCGCGTTGTGGTGGAGTCCAACGCCGAGGCCAGACACGCCAAGGCGTCGGCATGGGAGTTCTCGCCTCGGGGTATTTGCTTGATTTCTCTCTTCTCGAATTTGTGGAACAAAGTCACGGCTTCATGATGATAGGCCTTCATCTTAGGGTCCCTTGCCTCGAATTCCCCGCTGACCTGATTAACCACTAGCATGGAGTCACAATGG
The DNA here is from genome assembly GCA_951799425.1 of Ilex aquifolium. Taxonomy (NCBI): domain Eukaryota; kingdom Viridiplantae; phylum Streptophyta; class Magnoliopsida; order Aquifoliales; family Aquifoliaceae; genus Ilex; species Ilex aquifolium. The sequence goes on along the minus strand of OX637396.1, from coordinate 41,500,101 downwards.
ATTGTCAACCCTGTTGCCCCTGCTGCATCGGCGAGTTTGAGCCCAGAAATGAGAGCCTTGTACTCTGCTTCGTTGTTGGATGCTTTGAACCCTAGTCGGACAGCTTGCTCTGTGACCACTCCTTCCGGGGAGACTAGTAACGCCCCGATACCGGAACCCCTGTTGTTGGAGGATCCGTCCACGAAAAGATTCCAGGAGAGTTCCTGGGATGGAGACGTAGGTTGTCTGACAGCGCCGAGGGTTTCTTCTTGAGGGAGATGAGGTCTCTCCTTGGAGAATTCTGCTATGAAATCCGCCAATACTTGCCCCTTTATGGCAGTACGAGGTTCGTAGCGGATATCGTGTTCCCCCATCTCCACTGCCCACTTGGCGAGCCTCCCTGAAAGGTCGGCTTTCCTCAAAATAGCCTTCAAAGGTTGGTCCGTGCGGACCGTGATTGGATGTGCTTGGAAATAATGCCTTAGCTTCCTCGCAGCTGTGATTAATGATAAAGCCAACTTTTCCAATGGCAAGTACCTCGTCTCCGCGTCCAACAAGGCCTTGCTTACGTAGTATACTGGCTTTTGTTCGCGTTCATGCTCATGCACTAGTACTCCGCTAACTGCGAATTCCGATACTGCCAAATAGAGGAATATCGTTTCCCCTGGTGCCGGGACGGACAGGGTTGGGAGAACCCTAAGGTACTCCTTGATCCCTTCAAGTGCTTCCCCGCACTTATTGTTCCAAGTCCCCTTCCCGGACCTCCTGATAGCATCGAAGAAGGGCTTACATTTGTCCGACGACCGAGATATAAATCGGTTTAGCGCTGCTAGCATTCTAGTGAGTCTTTGGACTTCCCGAACCGTCCGGGGGCTCTGGACGTCTAGGATTGCTTGTATCTGCTCTGGGTTGGCTTCGACCCCTCGCCGGCTCACTAGATACCCTAGGAATTTCCCGGATCCAACTCCAAAGACGCATTTCACCGCATTCAACTTTAAACCATACTCCCGAAGGGTGGAGAAGGTATCATCCAGGTCCCTGATGTGGTCATCCTTCCTTCGACTCTTTACTAGCATGTCGTCGACGTAAATTTCCATCGTGTCCCCTATTTGCCTCTTGAACATTCGGTTCATAAGTCTTTGATATGTGGCCCCAGCGTTCTTTAGGCCGAAAGGCATGACCTTGTAACAATAAACTCCCATGGGAGTAATGAATGCGGTCTTCTCTTGATCAGACAGATGGAGGGGGATCTGATGGTATCCGGCCCTTGCGTCCAGGAAAGCCATGCGCTGGTGCCCTGCTGTGGCGTCCACCAGTTGATCCACCTTTGGGAGGGGGAAGTCATCCTTTGGACAAGCTTTGTTCAGATCTGTGAAATCCACGCATATGCGCAACTTTCCACCTTTTTCCTTTGCACAAACGGTATTGGATAGCCATTCCGGAAACTGGACTTCCCGAATGGCGTCAGCTTCCAGGAGTCTTTCCACCTCTTCATTTACGGCTTGGGCATGATGCGGGGCCGCACGTCGGGGCTTTTGCTTGACAGGTTTATGAGTGGGATCGACATGAAGTCTGTGAGTGATAACATTGGGGCTTATCCCCTTCATTTCCATGGAATCCCACGCAAATACGTCTGCATTTTTTCTCAAAAAGTCAGTCATGTCCCTTTGTTCAACCAGAGCCAAGGTGGAACCAATCAGGAAGTATCTTTCCTCGTCCCCTTCTACCAAAGGTATCTTCAGGAGATTCTCCATTGACCGGTCCGTCGGGTCGACTCGTGGCTCATCGATCCCGAGTCGCCCGGACTGTAATTGCTATTTATTTAGCAACTCCTCTGGGGGCCGTTCCTTTTCCTTGGAGGCGACCCCCGCCTTCACTGCAGTGTAAAAACACGTCTTGGCGGATGCCTGATCCCCGCGGATCTCTTTCACTCCCTCCGGAGTAGGGAATTTCAACTTCTGGTGGTAGGTGGAATGCACTGCCCCCAGCGCATGTAGCCAGACACGTCCCATGATTATGTTGTAAGGCGAATCAGAGTCTATCACCACGAATTCCGTGTTTGTCGTCACCGACCCTGTGACGACCGGTAGCGTGATCTTTCCTAAAGGCAGAGCATATGAGCCATTAAACCCGACGAGGGGTGTGTCCACCTTGACGAGATCCTGGGGGCCAAGCCCCATACGCTTCAGGACCTCGTAGTACATTACCTCGGAGGAACTCCCGGAATCCACCAAGACCCTCTTAACATCAAAGTCACCAATTTTCAGGGTGAGGACCAAGGCATCCTCGTGAGGAAGGACAACGCCCGTCAGGTCGGCGTCGGAGAATGTAATATCCTCGTTGCTCGTCCGGACTCTCTTACCGAGCCGGTCTCCTTTCTCCTCATCCACCTTTCTCGTGAAAGTTACTCTTTTCAAATCAGACCTGAGGGTGTTGGATGTCGGGCGATCCGTGGGGCAGACGTGGATTACGTCAATGACATTGCCTTGGACATTAGCCTGTCCACCGGCGACATGGGTTTCCCTTGGAGCCGCTTCCTCAATATACTCCTTTAGGTGCCCCTCTTGCACCAACCTTTCCAGGAAAGACTTGTAGACCCTGCAATCCTCGGTGAGATGTCCCACATCTTGGTGGTATGAACACCTTACTTTCTGGTTTCTGGTGGATGGATCACCTAGCATTTTAGGAGGCCACTTAAAGAAGGGCTCCCTCTTGATCATGTTGAGTAGCCTGTAGATAGGCTCCTTGAACACGGTATGGATCCCTTTGAAGGAGCTGCCGGGCGAGGGCATTAATCCCTTCCGAGGGAGGTCTCCTTTCTCAATTTCCTTCTTTTTTGGGGCCAAGAGTTTTCCTTTGCCTCCCAGCATTTCGTCTTCTACTCTGGAGTATTTATTGATTCGGGCCATCAGCTCTCCCATGCCCATAGGCGTCTTCTTCGTCAAGGATCTATAGAGGTCGGTGTCTCGTGATAGGTCAAGCCTGAAGGAGGCAGCTGCCATGACCTCAGAGCAACCCTCCACTTCGTTTACTTCCTCCCAGTAGCGGGTGGCGTACTGGCGGAGCGTCTCTCCTTCCCTTCGTCTTAGAGTCAACAATGATCCGACATCTTTTGGGCGCTTACTCCCCGTAATGAATCGAGCCAAGAATTGCTTGGTTAATTCCTTCCAAGATCCTATACTGCTGGGTGGAAGGGTTTCAAACCATTTCATGGCGGAGTCGCCCAGACTCATTGAAAACACCCGACACAATAATCGGTGGTCCGAGTGATAGAGAAACATCATTTGCTTATATTGCCTTAGATGAGCCTCAGGGTCCGACCACCCGTCATAAACTTTGAACCTCGGCACGACGAATTTCTTCGATACTTCCATCTCCGCGATACCCTTAGTGAAGGGTGACTGAATGAACTCGTCATCCGTATCGTCTTCTAACGCGGCTTTGCCCCTCCTGACAGAGTTCAATTGCATTCGGAGGTCCCCTTGATGTCGGGGTCTGGCCTCTTGCTCATCTCGGAGCCTGACGGCACATTCGAGCCTGTTGTTTCTCACGGAGAGGGTAGACCCCTCCTCGGACTCATCCACGCCCCCTCGCCCAGAGAGTCTCCGACGGAGGTCGTCCCACGTCAATGACCTTGCCTTTTTGGCTGGGACCTCCGGAAGCTCCTCTCTGGCCCTCGGGTGCTTCGGAGCCCTGGATTTTTTTGATCCGCCACTGAGGCGGTTTCTCAGATCTTGGGCCCCCACTCCCTTGACGGGGGGCTCGTGTGGTCGCCGCTGGTTCCGAGATCCTCCGCTGGGGAGTGTGACCTCATTGAGTCGGTTTAGGACATTGACGTTGTCCTCTTCCAACTGTCTCAGGCGATCTCCGAACTGGTCCTCAATCACCTCGGCGAGTTGTCGTGCCAACGGGGCATATTTCTCAGTTCCAACACCCACGTTGGTTCGATGGGTCCGCTCTTTTGAGTGAACGAAACATTCTCTATTCACGCTTTCCACGCGATCCTTTGTTCTCGACATGGAGGAGGCTGTGAATTCAACGTCCTTTAGCTGAGTGCTCTTTCCCTTTTGACGAGTATTCACCATGGTCACTGCTCCTCGGGAAGTATGATCTTTCCCACAGACGGAGCCAGATTGTGCGTACAGATTTTTGCACAATAGATGTATGAGAAGGAACAGGGCACAAGTGAACTCGTATTTACCTTTGACGTCTAGTCCTCATGGCAAAGAGAGAGGTATGAAGTAAACAAAGAGAACTTAGTTGGTTCCCAGCGGCTTCCCACCGGGATAGTTGGCTCAAGCCCAGCCGACGATGGTGTACTCCGGTGTGTCCTGGAGGCCAAAAAAAAAAGAAGGGTTAGAAAGGTGCCGGAGTGTCTCCGGCGTATCTCCTCCGACGGTCAAATTAGTTTTTTGAAAGAGAGAGAATAGGGAGAGCACTGTATTGTATTTTTCAGTTCTTTCTTGTGTCCTTCTTTTGTCTCTTAGAAGACTATTTATACCTTTGTTGGTAGTAATCATTACAGGCTAGTGAGTAATAGGCTGTACCAGTCATGGGGAAGTGTTTTCTTCCTTTTGCAGGGATGACTGTCAGTCCTTAAATGCTCGGCACCCCGAACAATCAATGATCCCTTCCCCTGGCGCCCGAGCAATAAATGCTCTTTCTTCTATGTAAATACATTAAATACCTGATCTCTGAGGCACTTAATGCGCCCCTTTCCGGGCTCCATCAGTCATTATAAACGTCCCATCGTTCTGAGAATTTATTAAATGATCCCCTGCACAGCCGCATAGTGGCTGAGACCTTTCTGTAAAGCTGTGTACGGTTCTGTTCATAATGCCACGTGTCCTTACCCTCTTGGTTGTCAGCTCTGTTTACCCTGCCTTTCTGACTTGATGGAAAGGATAGGCTAGTGACTCATTTCTTGACTTAGTTTAATAGGTTGAAGGTGTCGGGGCGTCTTTGGTGCCGAGATGACGTGTAGTCGGGTCTTCGCATTCCGAGAAGACTTGGAGCCGAGGCCACGTGGGAGCTGGGGGAACACTGAAATCCTTTGATGCCGAGAACACGTGTTGCCATCGGGAAAAGTGGAGCACCCATGGCGCCGATGACACGTGTTGTCTCCCTATCTCTCGGTAGCACTGTTGTGCCGAGGCCACGTGTCGTCTCCATAATTCTCGGTGGTACTTTTGTGCCAAGGCCACGTGTCGTCATTGTGAGGCTTTCACAAAATGTCCCATCAACCGATATTCTGTTTCAGTCTCTTCTCTCTCTCTCTCCATCGGCTCCCTCCCTCCCCAATCTCCCGTTTCGCTCTCATCACCGGTCGAAGCCAGCCACAGCCATTGGGCTAAACAGGTCGGGTAGGGAAAAAAAAATGCCAGAAGTGGGATTTGAACCCACGACTTTCACGAAGAGCAGAACTTGAGTCTGGCGCCTTAGATAACTCGGCCAAGAAGAAGGCTGAAATTAAACTCCGTTACCTTAGCAACCGACCTGAGAGTCGCAAGCACAGACCATGAGCGCTCCACCGTCGCCCGTCGGGGTCGAAGAGTGATTACGAAACTGAACGCTACCTCTGTTAGGGTTTGGATTTTTGAACGGAAAGACACTTGGAAGACGTGACGAAACGCGCGTAAGACTCTCTCTCTCTCTCTCATTCTCTCTCTTAGGTCTGTTAATTCCAATTTCTTATATTTGTATGATCCATACACATCCATTTGCCTATCCATATGTATATTGACAAATTCGATACTTTAACGGTTTCTTTTGCTCGCGATATGCTTTAATGCTACTTGAACCGGTAATTCCAGACAATGAAACTCACACACACACACACACACATTCTTAGACTCATTGGAGTGTACTAATTGTTTCTGCTTAGGTTTCCGACTGTACAGTTAGATTCCAGTCTGTATACGAGCAATCAACCATTTTATTAGGAAAGATCATGTCGTTTTTTGTAATGCAAGTGTATTCTTATATCAATCTGTCGCATTGAATTTACATGTAATAATAATGTGTTGCTTTTATATCCTCAGTCAGTCCTTATCCTCTGTCTTTCCGATGAATACAATGTATACAATGCACCAAAGAAATCCAATGAATCCGGCTCCATTTACGTCTTCAGCACCACCGCCTTGGCCTCCAGTATTACCACCTTTGCCACCACAATCCAATGTTTTTTGGGAGACCACAAATGTGTATGATCGTCTTAAAGAATTGCATGACACTATTGACCTCGCAAAAGCAATGTAAGTAATTCTTTGGTTAATATTTAACTCAGTCATATGGGAATTTTAGGCTTCATTGTTTGATATTTGGCTTTAATAATACCAGGCAGAAAGAGTTAGAGGTGTTGATTGTAATGAAAGATGGTAAAGGGTCTATTGAGGGTGTGGAGAATGGGTGTAGTGACACTTCGATTCATAGGTTCTCTAAGTTCATAGTGGATAATAGGATCAATGTGGCTTCCCAAGAATCTGAGTCGTTGGAAGCTGCAAATGCATTAATATCAAAACTAGGAGTTCAGCTTGAGCTATTTAGGGTTGTCACGGATGACACAAGTCCTTGGGAGGAAAAAAGTGCGGCTGTGAGATTAGCCAATAAAATGCAGAAACGCAAGAGAAACAAACTTTGGCGTAGGAGGAGGAGGAAACACATTGCGGAACAGCTAGCGAAGGTGGTTAAGTTTCAATATGTTCTCCTTTCCCTTCCTGTTCATTTTTTTTAATGTTATCTTTTGAACAGAAATCAAAAGTTATGTTTTTAGCTTATTTATCTGTTGATGACCTTTAGGAGCATGAAGGATTTGCCCAAGCTGATCAAGAAGCTGATGAATGGAGAGCTAGAGAGATTGCCAAGGGTATTGCCAAACGCAAGGTATGTCTTTGTTGTACGCAACTCACCATCATTAGAGTGTTAAATCTCCATTCTTTTGTTTGCTTCATTTGAAAAAGATAATTATTGTTCGAAATTCATTCAGCAAGAATCAAATGGATTACTGGTTATTGAAATTGCCTAGGAATTGCCATTTTCCTGCTATTGGGAAGCTAATTGTTTTTGCTCTAGTCACTGAGGCATGTTGTTGTGCAGGTAGAAAAGATGAAGGAAATTGCAAAGGTAAAAGCAAAGGAGGAGAGAAAGAGATTAGAATCCGAGGTGAGACTGGTTGACCCAAGGTTTTTGATACTAATGAGAAACTGCTTCAGTCTACACATTTTTATTCTATTTGCTTACTAATGAAAGCTTGTCAGATGTCCTTGTAAATAATATGCTTTCCAGGTTTTTTGTTTGAGGCCAGACCTTTTGTTGATTACACATGTGCACTTTTACCACTATCCAGTATGTTTTTTTCTTTTTAATTTGGCTTTGGCTATAATCCATATTTTTTGAAATTGTGTCTTTCATAAAAGTTTCTATGCACGGAGTAGGCATTCTATTTTTGAAGCATGGGCTATTAATCCTGTTAAATCATCAACTCCTTTAAAAGTTTAAGATGCTAGTGTAACAGAAGTATTCATAGATTTCAACACATCCCCTCAAGTATGGACCAGATTTTGGGCTAACCACCAAGTACTATAATCATCAGAGTGGTGCCAAACTTTAAACGCAAGACCTCCTGCATTTCTGAGTTGCCCAATCTGACAGAATATATCAAATTTCAGCTTGAGCTCGTATTGATTGTGGAGAAGTTGCAAGAATTACGGTCCATCAGGATCCAGAAATTAAAAAAACAAGGTGAGCCTCTTGATTATTTTTGTTCACTTTGCATTTGTTTTGGATTGTAATAGCTAGTTTTTGAGTTTTTCAATCTCTCATTAACATGATTGTGCTCATTAATGTCATGCCAACAACCAATGTTTTTCAAACTTACATAACATATCTTTGGTAAGTTAGTTAAATTTTGTAGTTGAGAGCACATTGAGTTGTGTAGTCTGCCTTCCCCAAACGCAAAACTCCCCACCACCACACAAATGAGATCGGTTGCAGTTTCTACTTGTAACATTTGGACTTGAATACTCTTTCCCATGTAAAATTGCTCCTTGATTGGTAGTAGTATAACAAGAGGTTTTTCACCAAATATAATTTACTATCATTTTCATTTTGCCATTTGTTTGATTAAATCTAACCTGCATATGAAGCTTATATGAAGGTCTGGTTATATCTCCTTGTGCGGGTTTTCGAACACCTGATGGATTTATTAGAATTGCAATTCTTAATAAAATAGCCGAAGTATGTCATTATTTGATAACTAGGTGGAATTTTGCATCATCTTTCTGATTTACATTGAGATAGTGATATACTGCATTTTTCTAGTTGATGGGATATTTTAGTGCACTGTCCTCCTGCTAGAAAGAATTATCCTCTTTTTAATTTAAAATCATGGCTGGTTATGTAACTATGCAGGGTATTTCCTACCAGAGGAGGATGACAAGTTTCTTGATAGAGTTCGAGCTGCAGTTGAGGAAGAGGAGCGCCAAGCAATAGCAACAGCTGATATAGATGCACCTAAAGATGCCATTTCAACTGCTGAGGAACCTAGAAAAACTATCCAGAGTCATGGACCAAAACCAGACGATTTAAAAAGTAATATAGGCAGAGATAAGGAAAGTCAAGACCAGATAACTCAGAGTGAAAATAGACACTCTGGTGAAGTCATTGGCAAGGAATCTGGAAAACACGGATCAGAAGGACAAGGTTCTGGCAGGGCATATGATCTCGTGACAAGTTTACCTGTTGAATTTTATCACTATTACTATGGCAGCAATACGGACATGGGCACACTTATTGAGGTGATTTCAATCAAAACCTTTCAGTTCTTGCATAGCTTACAGAATACTGCACTCTTTGTTGACAATGTTGTGCTTTCCCGATATTATAGTGGCCACTTGTACATTTTTAGTGATGATTATGATTGCAGATTTGGCGAATTGAAACCTGAAAAGTGATTTAGTGGATAGCCCGTCCATGCACCAGCATCTATTTTTTGGCTGTGTATCTCTTGCTTTGGTTTCTGTTCACAGGGCACAGGCTGAATTTCCTGCATCTGCAGAAACACAGCATCAGCTGGATATTTCTGCAGTTGGAATATTTGCTTTTACATGCATTTTTGTGGTTTTATTCACTTTCATGATCTCTTATGCATTTTGGAATCTTGACTAGTCCAGTTAACCTAAGGTGAGTATGTCCTTGCATTCAGGTAAGAAGAACGTGGGATCAATATATAAGACCTGGAGGAAGGTGAGGATACAATTTTTTTCCTGCTACAAGATCTATATATCTTATTGTTTGTCTAGTAATGGTATAATTTGGATAGTGCATGAGAATCAATGTTCTACATTCTATGTAGCTCAAATTGAATAATCTACTTTTCCTTGATCATGGCCTTCGCCATTATCACAACCAGTGCAGCCATTGCCTTCCCAACCAACAGTGCGTCCAAAACCACTTCTGCTTTCAGTGTTATTAAGCACCACTGGCTGCCACTGCAGTCATGCCTAATACCACCTTCCCATCACTAGTTCCACCAGTGGGTACCTATGCTATCAGCACCAACATTCCCATTTCTATTGGTGTTGCTGCTTTCTTCAACAGTATGCGCCATCATGCTTTTCCCTGTTAAGGTCTTTTTTAGTAGTTAACTATAATGGCTGTCTAAAGAATTTTAACATGAACATGCTTCGAAGCTATCTGCTGCAACAAAATGATTACAGTGAAACTGCTTCCTTGCTCTTCAGAGTACTTTTATGGAGCATTATAGGAACTTCAAATTTTGCCCAACTGAAGTTGCTTTAAATTTCTTCACTGCTTTAGAATATTTCTTCTTAATTTAAAGAAAGGAGAGAACATTCAATTTAACCAGTAAAGAGAGTACAGGAGACGAAATACCAAAGAAAGTTAAGACTGGCACAAACACTAAAATATCCCAACAATCAAGAAAAAACAAATTCCAAAACAGCCTGAGAACTGCACTGCCTAACGAGAAAGTCTTTGCAACCAAAGTGTGCCGAGGAGCCAAGTGACGTGCCTGAAACACACCTGCATGATAAGCAAAATAAAACTGATAAAAATTCACTGTGTCAACAACTACAGCACAAATCCTCTGAGTTACCACATCATGTTGAAGAAGATGCACCAGAGAAAGACCTAACCATGTACTTACCTATCCATGTTGACGTCCATGGGTTTAATAACTTTATGATTATCAAAAGACCTGATAAGATACATTCTTGAAGGCCAAATAACCATTTAGGATCAGTAATCCTTACCTCTCTTGTAGCATTGACTAGCATGTATCTCCATTCTATCCCTAGTCTCTTCATGCTGAAAAAACACTGCCTTCCTGTTTAGCATTTCAAACTGATTTGTGTTTCTGTGATATGAAATTGGCTGATTTTATAGGACTCCTATGGAAAACCTGGTGGTTGTGATGAATTTGTTTAGGTCTATGAATCTTATGAAACCTATTTGGATGCATTCTAACTGTGTTTGCAGTTGGCTAGCCCTCTAGTATGTTGCCGCATATGTAGCCCAATCTTTCTGTCTACTGTGCATTATATCTTGAATAAACAGACTAATTGACTGGTGCCCCATCTAGGTCCCTTTTCCCTTGCTCTTTATATTTCTCTTCTTTGAAAGCATTAGCAGAGATGTTTTAATTTTCTTCTGGGGCTTTCTGTACTTTACCATCTATCTTTATGTGGTCCACCTTCAGAGGTTTTTAAGGACACCAAAAGGGATATATTTAATTCTGTACGTAATAACACAAATGCCATACTTGTATTGTCATTCTCTACTTCTCTTTAAGTCTGTATGTAGTTGAGGTTGTGCCATTCTCTTCTTATCTGTACTACTGTTTCGTCTGATCAGCGATTCCCATAAATGTTCACGAATTTTGCTTGAGATGTAGAGCATAAGATTGAGCCCTTTTTCAAATGTCTAGCTAAGAAGGTCTATCCAAGCTGAAGGGCTCTCCTGTGTTTAGAAAAAGCACTCTTTAGCTGATTTATCAAGTCTATTTCTGCATTCAAACTGGTCGGTGCCAAGCCTGTTAGCCAGTAAATATCTGAAGTTGATGTAACATAGTTATTTGGCATTTTCTTTCACGTTAGAAATTTTAAACAAGCTGCATGCAAAAAGATCAGTTATTATTCTCCCCCTCATTTCATCAAATTTATCCTTGTGGAACTCTGGTACAGCCGGATACCTGGGCACTGGGTTCAGCCACCACCTCCAGCAGATGGGACATGGGCATCATATCTGGTGAAACCAAAATGATCTTTATCTGCCACCAAAATTGCATGTATTTGCTGCAAAAGCACCGGGTATGTGGTTTTTGTGGTTTCATGATGTTCCTCTAACTCTTTTTTCAGTAAATAGATGTTCCTTGACTTTTGATCTCTTTTATACCCAGCATAATTTGTGCTAATAGTACTTTTGAGGGAGGTTTGTATCCAGTCGAACAGTCCCTAATTGCTCCATTTATTCTCTATTTTCTCTTTCAATTTGTACATCTCTTGCATAATGTGGTAGCAAGAAACTTTAACATTGGAGCATGAACCTAACCTAGCTTTTTCTTTCTTTCAAGGTACAGATGCAAGATCACCTTTTCGAAGAATAATCCTTCAAGCCTAAACATTACTCTGAACAAGTTTGTTTATTCAGAAAGCATGGAGAAACTGAAGTATACTGAAGCAGAAGTTTGTGCCTACGGCCATAGGAATGCTTCAGACACTGCTATCATAGACATTGAAGTGATACATGTTTTGAATAAGCAACCAAAATTGATTTGGAATGTGCATTGCAGTTGCCAAATATGTTTGTTGAAGAAATGGCCTTTGGTTAGTGGTTGAAAATGAATTTGCAACCCCTCTAAGCCAGGTCTAAGTGGCCGTTAGTGCCGGTTAGGGGAGATAAATGATTCATTAGACATAACCGACCATCCAAGTTTTTACTCCGCTAAAGTCAGTATTTCAGCTCTATATATTCATCTTCTTCTTTTTTTGAGAGTTTGTGCATGTTTCTGGACTGAAGCTTTGGCTATAGTCTTCTATGTCAAAAGTTTTCATAATTGCTCTTTACATTTACATTATAGCTACAACATGATATTTTCAAACATCAAAACCATTACTGGACATTTTTTTTTTTTTTTTAAATTATAATTAATCTTTAAACTTTCTCTAATAAATTTTTAATTATCGCAATTTAACTCCCAACTATTAATTCCGTGTCAACAAAATTTCTGTTCATATAACAAGTCACATTTATTCTAATGAGTGAATAACTTCAGTGATACAAAATTGATAAAAATTAATAGTTGAATGACCAGAAAATTGAAAGTTGAGGTACACCGAAACCACAAAGTTTAGGTACAGGATTGTTTAAGAGTTCTCATTTGCCGATCAATCCTTGAGAACTTACATTGTAACCACACGACGACATAATCAAGATTTCAAATCATAGCTATAACTCAAAAGGATCATGGGACGTTTCTACAGAATTGTTTGAACTGCAAATCTGGAGTCAAGTAGGGCATATCAATTAATGATAAACTATATCAATTTCGAAAATGTACAAAAAAACCCAGAAACGAAGAAGATTTAGAATACAAGAAGAACAAAAAGAAAATAAATTGCATGTGGCCGAGGGTTCAAGACGCACCAAAACAAAACAAATTTGGGCATCCTACGATTCGGCTGATAATCAATCTGCGAAGGTATTAGTTAGTGTTAGAGAGGCCTCGTTCTAGAGTCCTTACCCTCTCTGCTGGGACCTTCGCTTCACTCCTAAACTAATAAAACAGCAGAAAAAGGTGCACAAATAGCGAAGAAGAACTTCATAAAAAATGTTGAGCTGTGAGAAGAATTAGATCCAAAAATAGACCGAACCGGAACGAAAACAATGAAAACTGGTTCGGCGATCTGCATTCTGAGATCGATTTCCGAAGGCAAACTTGGCCGAAAGCGCATCCATTATCGCGCTTCCTCCATAGGTCCTTCGTTCAACAAAAAAAGATCAAAATCGTAAAATCAGATACGAAAAAATACGACTAAGAGAGAGAAAATGCTCAGTGAATACGAACCATAGAAATAGAGAATCATCTTGCGATACGATTATGGAATCATCACGCAATCATGTTCTTTTTCTCGGTTATCTTCATCGCATCTCTTCTTACTCCAATGAAGATCATGAAGGAAATGAATGCAAGAAATCGAGAATGGATAAAAACAAACGCCGACCTCCATAGTCATTGAACCCTAGGGTTTTTGTTACCTACGCAGCCCCATCACAACACAACTATAAAGAGTAGACGGTCGGCGAAGCTATTTTTATAAAGAGGTTAATACATCTAGGGCGAATTTTATTTTTTGATTAATTGCACTATAGTCCCCAAAATATAAAAATTGTCTCATTTTGGTCTTCAATATTTCAATTGTATTATTTTAGTCTCTGAATAATTGAATATCTATATAATAAAGTAGTTTACAATTCAAATCTCAAAAGATAAACAAAATGACTTTTGCTTTTCGCGGTTCAGATCGCTTTAAATTTTACTTTAAAGTTAATCTAACGGTTAATATTAACACCCTAAATTTAATAGGAAAAATAGACCCCTAAGGGTGTGTTTGGAGTAACTTTTTAAAAGTACTTTTAGAAATTATTTCTCATAAGTACATTAAAAAAATAATAATATTTGAAACCGCTCTACCACTACCTCTACAACCACCATCGCCGCCACCACCACTACCGCATCCACTACCGCCGCCGCCACCACCACCACCGCCGCCGTCTCTGCCACCATCATCGCCGCCCTCGCCACCACCACGGTCATTGCCACCCATCACAACCATCATCGTCTCCTATCACCACCACCTCTTACCCCCACTACAAACCGATGCTTAAATCCCTTTATCTCTTCTCTATATTTGTGATTTAATTTTGGATATGAATACAAAAATGTTTATTGTTTATTATTTTTTATTACACTGTGTCTTCAGGCACAGGCAATAACTAGTATTTTTATATGGTTCTTAGATCAAATAACATTCAAATTACTAATAGTTATTGATCATAAACTAACCACGTGATAGTTAAATATGAACAAAAAATAATTTAGGTAGCTCTTGACCAAAATTTGAGTAGCTTTTAACCAAAACTATGAAATATGAATAGCTCTTTACTAAAATTTGGATAGCTCATGATCAAAATTGTGTAATTTAGGTGGCTCTTTGATAAAAATTTGGTCAAGAGTTTTACAAATTATTTTTTACTCATATGTAAGTATTACGTGACAAGTTTATAAGAAAAAATCGTTAGCAATCTGGACGTTATCTGCTTAAGAGACCACATAGAAACATATTTAATACTTCAATGAACAATTTATCAAATGACTTATCTTATCATTGACACATTGTATCACTATTCAAGTGAACCACGTTATTCCAATCAGATAGTTATTGAATGTGGTGTTTTATTAGTAACTATTTGAATAATAAAATCCATTAGCTTCACATTATATTTTATAACTAATTGGTTATAACCAAGTATTAATAATGATGCAATATCAATAACCGTTACATTGAATATTTTTTCTCTTTAGAGATCCCACTAATTTTGAGTTACATCAGCATAATTTTGATTATAAAACTTTGAAATTGACCATGTAACATTAGTCAATATTCTATAGAATAGAAAATGGTCGTGAATGTTCATAAAAAGACAACAACAAAATGATTTTTTCCGACCAAATGAAGTTGAGTAATAGGCCCTTCTTTGCCTTTCTCCTTCTTTCCCATTCTTCACCATTGGTGGCACATCTTTATTCTATTTTTACATACACCACCTTCATTTGAGGTTCCTAACACCCATCATTTTTTTCTTATCCATATAGATGTATGCATATATATACACAACATAAAATAACAAATAGAGAAGCACATCATTCACTATCATCACCATCACTACATGCATGCCACCACCATATGCTAGTGCCCAAAAGTAGTGTTCCCATGGGAAGGGGGGATATGGTGACAAGGGTGAGGTTTCTTCAAAGGATAGATTTTGAGTTTTCAACCAACAATGAGTCTAAAAGTGAGGCTAATTCTCAAATAGAGATTTATAGTCTAGGTGTATGGGGTATGCTTGATATAAACTATAAACTATGTATACCTCTATGGTGTATGTTTGCAATAGGTCTAGGCATATTATGAAGGGCACATTCATCATTTCACTACCTCTTCCTTTTTTTTCGAACAACAACATTATATTTTGTAGAAAATAGAAGCAAATTGGTCTTTTCATCATTTTTGTTACTTTGTCCCAAAAAAATTAAACTAGGGGGGTTATATTATCATTCTACAACAATAAAGGATAAATCTGACTAATTGATAAATCTTCGAGGGTGTAAATGTAATTAATTGATCATTTTGAACACTACAAGCGCTGAGCCTTCACGCCTAGGTCGCTAAGCCGACCCAAGACCCTCATTGCTACTGAGAGAGTAAGCGAGAGAGTATCGAAACCCTAGCAACGCAATCGGATCCGGTAAAGCTCATCCTTCTTCATTATTGATAAAAACAGTATATGATACGTACGCGAGTGAGTTTGCCTCGCATTTCGTTGGATTTCGATTTCTGCACATCTATCAAATGCCTTTTGTTACTTAAGTTTTGGTTTGAAAACGCTTGTCTGTGTGCGTATTTCAATTGTATATATGTTTTCTACTTCGATTCCATTCTTAGGCACAAACTGTTTGAATTTAGATTTTTTTTTTTTTTGCTGAGCAGTTTAACAATTTAGTTGGTTGAATATATTTGCATATAAACGAATAATTACACACATACTTGTTTGGAGGTGTGAGAAGCATACATTTGTATTTGTCAAATGGATTGGTGTTATTTTCATGGCATATACACAAAAAAGTTTAGTATTATGAAGCATTGTTTTTGTGCAGATTTGACGGTTTAGAAGTTGTTGTATTGTTTCAGATATTACATTAGAGAATTCAGTTTCCTGTCTCTATTCTTTGCCATGGTACGTGCAACACTAATAAGTCCACCTGTTTGGAATTAGTGTTTTGATTTTATCAATCCAGTTTGTATTTGACTTGTTGAATGTTGTAGGCTGAGAATCTCTTCAAAGATGAAGCCATTGAAGAGAAGGGTGAGCGGGCCAGACTGGTGAGTATTGTATAGTACAAACACACACACACGACATACTGGGGTGGAGGTAGGATTGTTCTGCAGTGGGGGCAACCTAGAACTCATTAATTGGTGTAGTTAGACTCAAATTCAATACTTTATCTTTGAATTCTTAACAGACAACTTATAAGGAGCAATTTTAGAAAAAAAAGTACAATCTTCCCCAAGTATATTAAACCATACTTAGAAAGAGGAATAGTTAATCAATCACAAGCAAATTATTCAAGTCCAATTAGTGAAACAATTTAATCCAAAGTGTCACTGAGAAAGAGAGTACTGATCTAGCATGCCAAGTTTAGGGGACAATTGACTCTGAATGACATCAATCAAAACTCTTCAAGACAATAAGGCTTCAACCTCACGGATTAGATTAAAAACAAATAATGTATTGGAAAGCTTGCTTGCTTGAAGAGTAGCACTGAGTAGAAATAATGTATCTGTATGGATACTGAGTAGTCAAGGTCACGACATTGACCAACCATTCTATCTTAATTTTCCAAGTGTTCCAATAAAATAGTTCAAGATTGCAACCCTTTTGATCTTGGGCAGTCCATACTTTGCTTATTTTGTCATGGTTTTTGTCACATTTTCTCATAGACCACAATTTCTTCCTCTTAGAAAATAAAAAAATTCATAGAATCTTTCGAAATCCAAGAAATCTTCAATGGGTTATTGGGTAACCTCTCGACAGCTCCCATAGCATCTTCTAGGGCTCTCGTCAAGGGCCCCTTTACACGATGATCGGTGTGGTTCGAGGATTAGAAAGAGACACAAGCAGAAGGTGGAGATAAGTAGATTTTGTAGCTTATGATTCTCTGAGGGAAATTGGTTGGGCTTGTGACTGAAGAGGAAAGGAAGAGCTCTGTCGTCCGAAGTATATTTCTGAAGTAACTTTTTTGATTTATTAAGGAATCCATTTAGTTTCTAGAATATAAAACTCCCCAAATGTTTTACAAACTTTTAACGAGAGGCAAGTTTTAAATGCTTACAAATTTTTTTTTTCAAACTAGGTCCCGAACTTTTTTTAAAATTACACTGGGGGCTGGCATATTCGCTCCTGATGACACATACATAGATATATGTATACGAATATAGGATTACATTTGTTTTGCTGTCTGCTGGGGTGACATTTTCTTTTGAGCTCCAAATTCTAACTTCTATCTTTTTGATTAATAAACTGTTTTGTTGTTTAGGCATCCTTTATTGGAGCAGTGGCTATTGCTGACTTGGTTAAGACAACCTTGGGGCCTAAGGGAATGGTAGGATTTCTTCTAAGCTCAATTGTGTTGTGGAATGAGAAGGAGCTCCTATTCTGGCAATTAGTTTCCAGTCTGTGCTTTGACCTCGTCATGTACGTGCTCATGTGTTCCTTTGCAGGATAAAATTTTACAATCAACAGGCAGAGGACGCAGTGTCACTGTTACGAATGATGGTGCAACCATCTTAAAATCACTCCACATTGACAACGCAGCTGCTAAAGTACTTGTTGGTATCCTTATTGGTATTATGTGGTTATGGTTTATATTTTTAATCTAATTCTTTTCTGTTGCTCACCATATTTTATGTTTAGAATCTTTCTAATTTGGAATGCTGGTAGTTGTATAATGCTTACTGAATAAGTGCAAACTGTGTCGATGTGTAAATCAAAACGGATGGTTAGATTATGTCATCATCCTTAATTAAGGTCAGATATCTCAAAAGTTCAAGATGATGAAGTTGGTGATGGGACAACCTCAGTTGTCGTTTTGGCTGGGGAGCTCTTACGGGAGGCTGAAAAGTTGGTGGCAGCAAAGATTCATCCGATGACAATAATTTCAGGTTCATTTTAAACTTCTTTTCATACCTTGTTACAAAATATTTTTTACTGATGGAGAACATTCAGTTGTGCAGAGAAGTTAGAATTGCTCCCTCACTCCTTTTGGAGGTGATGATTGAAGTGTGTGATGTTTGTTTGAATCTTCAGGTTATCGGATGGCAGCCGAATGTGCTCGCAATGCTTTGTTGCAGAAAGTCATTGATAATAAAGAGGATGCTGGTATAGATCGTTTCTAATATTTTAATTATCAAGAAACCAGTTGTTGTTTCCCTGTTTGGCACTCCTTGGTAGCTTCTTACTTATCAATTTATTGTCCAGCTTCCTTATGTTACTTGAATCATTTTCAATTCAATTCTTACTCCCAAGTCCCAACAGATTGTAGGGAAATAGCAATATTTGCCCAGAATACTCAATAAAAGAATACTTCGATAGAACTCGAATCATTGGGAGTTCTTTTTCCACTCACATAGATGATTGCCCATGGGCTTAATTAAATCAATTTATTGGAGGGTTATTCTGAACTGCAATGAATGTTTCTCGCCATCTTTATCTTGTTCCCCTGTAGTTCCTTGCATACTTGTATGTCTAATGCATGACATGACTGGAATATGCAGAGAAATTTAAATCAGATTTGATGAAGATTGCGATGACTACTTTGAGTTCTAAGATACTCTCCCAGGATAAGGAGCATTTTGCGAAACTGGCTGTCGAAGCTGTTATGAGGCTAAAGGTGAGTAGTTCCTTCCAATTAGTAGCTTAGGATTGGGATAAAAAGTCTAACTGCAATTTTGCTGTTCAAAGGGGAATATTCTGTTTGAAAATGAAACTAAGTATTGCTCTCTGATCATGAATTGAGTTGAACGTATTCCACTTTTATTGAACAAATCATTTAACTTCATTTGAAATAAAATTTTACATGAATTCTCTCCCCCGCAACCCAAACCCCGAGCAGACTGTTCTTCATTTTTCATGTTTGGTGTTCTGTGTTTGAGCATATGTCTATGTTTGTTCCTAACTGATACTTGGTCTCAATGCATAATCTTACTGAATATGCTATATTTGTCATTTTGCGTGGATCCATTCTTTCTCTCTCTGCATATATATGTGTGTGTGTGTGTATATATATAGTCTCGCTGTCTATCTATTTGTCCAGTTGGTTGGGTGTGTGGTACTCATTTCTGTTACAGATTGATACTTGTTGTTAATGCATTATCTTACTACGGCACTACCTTATTGAGTATGTTGTTTTTCAGGTGGACCTAGTTTGTTAGTTTCTCTCCTCAGTTTGTTGGTTTGTCTTTCTGTTGTCGTATGCCTTGTGTATAAATAGGCCTTTATGCCTTTCATCCTTCTGTGAAAAATTTATCATTCATTAACACAAACACAAAAATTTATGTTCTTTTTCATATCGCTAGAACAGTTCACTAAATTTACGCTTCTAGTCACACTCTATAGTTTACCTTTTGTTATACTAGTCTGTCTGATAAGCTTCATGGAATGCCAGGGCAGCACAAACTTAGACTCCATCCAAATTATTAAGAAGGCTGGAGGATCTCTGAAGGATTCGTTTCTCGACGAAGGGTGGGGTTTTACAACCTATGAACTTCATGCTATGTGATTCTAGTTTGCACCACATATTGCATTATTACCTTTGAATATATTGCATAATTGCAGAAAGGAAAAATGCCTTTACCATTTTGCATAAACCATTGGCTGACAAATTTCCTTGCTATACGGCTGACTGAGGCATTCTGTATGCACATGGATGCCCCATAGCCGAATGTGTCTTCTTTGTTTGGTTCGCGAGACACCGAAACTTCTCTTAAGCCACTAGCTTTCCAAGGAGACATTTTTGTTTTATGTTACATTTATACTACAGCTTAAATGTTAAATTGACGTTTTCTGGAACAACTGTGTCAAAGGTTTTTTCTTCTCTTTTTACTGGTGTCTTCCTTCTTTGTGGTATCTGGTTTGCATTGCCATTGGCATCATCTTACGTGGAGGTGTATCCTTTATGCAGCTTTATTTTGGACAAAAAAATTGGCATTGGCCAGCCAAAACGCATAGAGAATGCAAAGATTCTGGTGGCAAATACTGCGATGGATACAGATAAAGTAAAAATTTATGGGGCCCGTGTTCGTGTTGATTCAATGTCTAAGGTTGCCCAGATTGAAGGGGCTGAAAAGCAAAAAATGAGAGAGAAGGTGCAAAAGATTATAGGTCATGGAATTAACTGCTTTATTAACAGGCAGCTGATTTACAATTTCCCAGAGGAACTATTTGCTGATGCAGGAATACTTGCAATTGAGCATGCCGACTTTGAGGGTATTGAGCGCCTGGCTTTGGTTACTGGTGGTGAGATTGCTTCAACCTTTGACAATCCCGAGACAGTTAAGCTTGGGCACTGTAAGCTCATTGAGGAAATCATGATTGGCGAGGATAAGCTGATCCACTTTTCTGGTGTTGAAATGGGCCAGGCTTGCACAATAGTGCTGAGAGGTGCAAGGTATATTATGTTAACACCAATTGTTATTTATTTTTTTATTTCTTGTACAAATAACCTTTTTGTGCATCTCAGTGCATTCTTCATATCTAATTGACTATTTCGCTACTCAACATATTTTGAATTTGCCTGTCTAAAAGGAAAACTGTAAAAATGCATCATATGATATTTTGGATCCTAAATATTTGGGAACAGATGATAATTTGAACAACTTATGTGGAATATACGTGATATTGTATTTGATTATGCTCTTACCCTTCCATATCTCTGTCTACATCAAATGAAGGGAGCATTCATTACCTTCTGATTACGTAACTGGTCTTTCATCTATTATATGAGTATCAAGATGTTAATTGACTGGACACATGCAAATTGTCAAATCTTTGAAAGCCTATTCTAGAAGTATCTCCCTACTTCATGAATTTAATGTCAGTACACGTGGACATAACTTGAATAACCCTTGCACTGTTGTTGGCTTGATTAGGAATCACGAGTTTCTGCAGAGATGTTGGGTTTAAGTATATTTTCAGAACGGATTTAGTGTTAAGCAAATCATGATTCAGGATGGTTCACCAGTGGCATAATAGTGTTTTGGGTGTCATCGGGACTTACCATGACGCACTTTGATTACAATTATTTGTCAAATCTACTGTTTTGGAGTATTTGTAGACATGATTGTTGTCATTGTTTCAAAGTAAAAAGAGGAATGCCGGGGTCTGGATATGACCATACTGAAACTATTGAGGAAGTTGGCTTGCCCGTGAGGAAGGGCTCATTTCTCAAATGGAGAGATGTCCCCATGGCTAGTTTCTCCTATCTTCATAAAGAAAAGAGAAGGGATTTCACTATCAATGTTTATCACTTTCTGTTGGGAATTACAGAGTTGGAAGACATCTCTTTGATCTCATGTTACATTTGACCTGTAATTGACTTCTTTTGGCAGCTTTCATGTGCTTGATGAGGCTGAAAGATCTCTGCATGATGCGTTGTGTGTGCTGTCCCAGACTGTAATTGACAGCAGGGTTTTGCTCGGTGGTGGATGGCCTGAGATGGTGATGACAAAGGAAGTGGATGAGCTTGCCCGGAGGACCCCTGGGAAGAAGTCTCATGCTATTGAAGCGTTCTCACGTGCACTCCAGGCCATTCCAACAATCATCGCTGACAATGCTGGTTTGGACAGTGCCGAATTGATTTCTCAGCTCCGTGCAGAGCACCACAAGGAAGGAAGCCGTGCTGGGATTGATGTCATCACTGGATCTGTAAGTATTGCAAATTGAAAATAGGAATTATATAAGGTTTGCCTCTGGTGTCAAATTAAAATAATTTGAATTGCTTATATAAACTGCGTATTGCTTGATTTCTCTTGGTTTATTGGGTGGAGACATAGTTGGCAAGATACATAATAATAACAACAGTTGTTCATCCCTTAAAACTTCGAGGCCTTTGCCTTCTGTATACCTTCTTTCATATACCATGAAGCATGATATGAAATTTAATAGATGATAATAGATAATGATTTTAGTGGTTTGAGCTGACAATTACATGGCCCAGGATTAGCCTGCTCAATGGATTTACTGAAACACCAATTCGGTTTCGGGAATGACTTCCTTTTTTTGGTAACTATAATTCCCTAATAACGATGCCAATAGGGGGGTATTGGGTCAAAGCATGCTATTTGTCTGTTTGCGACTTGCACCTCAACAATGCAATTTAATACTTCATAGTGGATGCCTCGGAATTTTGGAGTTTGCTCTGATTTAGTTGGACAATTTTGAAGCATTGCCCTCATTTTTTGCTTGCTGTGTTCTGTCATAGTGTAGTTACCTTCACTGTTGGTTCTTTGACAGGTGGGGGACATGGCGGAGCTGGGGATTTCCGAGTCATTCAAAGTTAAACAAGCAATATTGCTCTCTGCAACTGAAGCAGCAGAGATGATTCTTAGAGTTGACGAAATCATAACCTGTGCCCCTCGGAAGAGAGAAGATAGAATGTGAGAACAAGGGAGATTATGTGTCGTGGCCATTGTTGTAACACTCTGCTTTTTCTATAACTAAGGTTACGATGTGCTTGCATGCTGATTCTTATATGACTTACACTGGTCAGGTTGCAAATTGAGGTCTTATTTTGGGTGATTTGGCTTGTCAGGTTGAGAAGAAACCGAGGGGTTGTTTGGTTGCCATATTATGGGGGGATAAATCATTGTATGGGATTAAAATTGTTCTAATCGTCTCTTATTCTGTTTATGGCTGATGAAATTTTTGCTTTTAAATGCTTATTGAGGTTAAGTGCATTCATTTGCAATCACAAGTTAGAAGGGTGACATGGGTTGAATGAATTCTTCCCAAGCAGGTGCTTTGGACAATTGGACTAGCTTCAAATGGAGGTGAACTACTTTTTTTTTAAGTGCTCGATGCGGTTGGATTGGATTACAGGAAGAGGAAAATGATCCCCAAATGCTTTATTTTCTCTTTCCTACACATAAAAGGAAAAAAAAAAAAATCAACTTAATGTGATTGCATGAGGCATAGCAAATGAGAAAATAGGAGAATATGACAAAAAAAACTTGGGTTGTCGTGTAGGTAAAGAATGACTGCCATTCTTTGGTAGAAGTCTATAAGATTGTCCAGTGTCAAATAGTGTTCTGTTTGTTAGTGCATTCGATTTTTTTCCTCCTCATGTTGTTACGCAAGAAAGGAGATTAAGCTTGGTTTCCTCTGTAGACCCTTATGTATTATTCACGATTCTTTCAATTTGTTTCCTTTTAGAGCAATGCTATATATTTCAAATCAGTAATCCAAATTTACATCTCAAATGAAGGAGGACTATTGGATCAGTGAGTCTGATTTAAAAAAGTTGATGGGACCCACTTATTCAACGGCCTCATTTCATTTGGAATGTAAATTTGGGTTACAAATTTGAGATACATAGTATTTTTCTTCCTTTTAATGTGAGATTCTCACATGTGGTGTCTAATAAACTCTCCCTCAAGTTCAAGTATTACATACAAATCTGTTTTTATGAGTGATCACAATTCTCTCGGGCTTTCAAAAGTTTGAGTATTTGCCCACATTTTCAATATGTCTTTGCCCAGGTCTTACCTTTTTTTGGAGGACTCAATTTCAAGTCTGGCAATCGTGTTGGGTGACGCGTGTTAATGTCGAGTCTTAATAGATTTGTGTCAAAAAATATTTCACCCATACTTGTTTATTAATTTGTGTCTTACAAACCATGTTATATCGGATAATTAGTATATAAACGAGTTGTGCAGTGTATTTTTATCGATTGACTTTATTCATATCTGATTCATTTATTAATTATATCAGGTATATTCGTTTACTAAATGGGTACTTTAAAAAATACCCAAATCATTTAATTTTGTATAGTATTTATGTTGTGTTAACCAATTGTAAATCTACGTAATCGAATAGCGCTTTTTGATTCGGCTAGTAAATTACAGAAAGCCCGACCCATAAATTTAGGTATCACACAGGTAACGGCCCAAACTTGATACGTTCTCTTTCCGGGTGAAGTAAAATTTCCTATCGCAGATCTACTGACATAGCGCCTGAAATCGAGTCCTTTTCTTTTTTCCTCTAAATTGAGCACAAAACTCCTATAAATTTGTCACCCATTTTGAGCGTTAGCGTTAGATTGTTGTTTGTAGAAAATAGTTGTTGGCTTGAGATCGAATGATGTGGAATACAATCGCTAACTTGAAGGAAAACCTCAATAAAATCGTTCTCGATGTTCATGAATACGATGATGTAGATGAGCTAGAGATCTACAATTCACGTGATGGAGAAGATTCTTCTGTCGCTGATCGAAGAATTTCTCACAATTTCGCACATTCTAAGTCTCCTTCATATTCTCCGCTTGCCAATGGCTTCGATTCCGCCTACAACTCTGAGGTATTCATCGTCCAATTCTACACATAATTTAGGTATAATAAATTTGTCGGCTGAAATATTCTGTTGATTTGATTGATTACACTTATACTATTGTTGTATCCGGTTTCAATTTTGATAAATTCTCCATTTGAATTTATATGAATTCTCATTCATGCTTAGGGATTGTTTGAACGTATGGTTTTTGTGTAGTTTTAGTTGGAGTTAAGTGTGTGAATTGGTACTACGATTTGAATATGTGATGTTAATGAGTTGATCTACTATTAGGAACATTTGGCCTTGCAAAACTACAATTAGGATCAGTAGGTTAGACGTGTTTTTCAGGGGTAACTATGTAATAGGGTGTGCTTTAGCAATCTGTAATCCAGATTGCATGTTTTGGAATAGAGATTGTTCTTCTGAATATAGTAGTTTGGCACTTTTTGACTTTTCGGTTATCTTTTTTTTTTTTAATGTGAAAATAAGTGCAATTGAGTCTGGCAGAAAAAATGGAATAAGACAAACCAAAATTTTATGGCAGATTGTTCTCTCACAACCTATTTCCATTATAGACATTATATATATGAATTTCAATATTGTTCAATGTAAATGTGTCCTAGGATTTTTTCTTTTAATGAACATACTCAAGTGTGTACATGCAAATTATGAAGATACTTGTTCTTGGATTTGGTTGAAGCAATGCTATTAGCAAATAGCAATCAAAACTGATCATACATGTCTAATAAGAACTTGTATAATACAACTTGTATTGAGTCTGCCCATCTTGTGTGACCCAATTCTTAGGTCTACTTACATCATATGGCTAAATCCTGCAGCTTATGATTCTACGATGTTTTCGCCCAAATTCTGCTTTATAATCTGGTTATACAGATCTTATCTGTGCTATTGCCCTCTCGGATGATTTATGATTGGTTCCTTGGTGACT
The DNA here is from genome assembly GCA_951799425.1 of Ilex aquifolium. Taxonomy (NCBI): domain Eukaryota; kingdom Viridiplantae; phylum Streptophyta; class Magnoliopsida; order Aquifoliales; family Aquifoliaceae; genus Ilex; species Ilex aquifolium. Next base: position 41,474,771 of record OX637396.1, on the reverse strand, counting down.
TGATGAAGTTTCTATGATTTCTAAAGCCCTCTATGCTGATTTAGATTGAGCTAATGGTTCGGAATTGGACACTTTTTAATCTTGACGTTTGTTAATTGGGTCCTTAAGAGTGTTTGACCTGGATATGATTTCAATGGGTTGTGATTTGTTAGAGAGTGCTGTCATATGTGGGAAAAATCAAGTTAAATTAACAATGCCATTTTCATTTCAGCAAGTTGTATAGGTTTGTGGTATCTTTTTGCTTTGCCATTAAAGGTGGTAATCGGGAAATACACTTTTATTGATTTGAAAGCAACAATTGTTGCAAGAAAAGAGGATGATCGGTAATGTTCAGATCGTGAGGACTGAGGACCGTTAGACCAATTTTTAATGCTACTAGGGCCCAGCAATGAGCGCTTCATCCTCAACTTCATTGTTTGAACAACCTTTCAGCAACCAGAGAAATCTATTGCTATACTTGGTGCTTTTTCTGTTGCTATAATGATTTGAAAAAGGGAGAGGCTTGATCATATTCCCTTCCATTGTTTCTAGTTCTCTTTAAAGTTCAACTTCCATTTTTTTATCATTCGGGAGTCTTTTGCCCAATGAGTTGGCATTTCCTATTTCGTGGTGTTGCAGATTGAGCAATATAAAGCAGAAATCAAGAGGCTTCAGGAATCTGAGGCAGAAATAAAGGCATTATCAGTTAATTATGCAGCTTTATTGAAAGAAAAAGAGGTACTTGTTTATTACTTTATTTGTCTATTTTTATTGGATGTAATATCTTGCCTTTTGAACAGATATATGAAGGTTCTATTAAGTATCCAAATTCTTTGCTGGCTATGTATTAGTATGGAATTCAATGGAATTCTGATGTTTTATATTCAAATAATTGGGCATGTGTTTGAAGAATGTTACATTTTTGTGTCATGTGTCTGGGGTTGACATAAATTTACATTTACTTTAGTTGGGCTTAGCTTTTAGGGTTTTGGGGGAGTTGAGACTGCAATTTTTGAATTGGATGGAAGAATCACTCAGTCCATTTAATGCAATATCTGCAAGTTTTCAGCAAAAAAAAAATTGTAATTTTGCTTTTTGTTTTTTACTTTTCCTTTCTTTGGTCAAACTGGTAAGAATTTCATTAGGTAAAGGAAAATCTATACTATGGTCCATGCTCAAATTGTTGTTAATCACCTGGCAAAATCTATGCCTTCTTTTCATACTTCACGTGGTTGTTAATAAAAGTGCACAGTATGCTCAAGTTCTTGTTATTCACCAGGCAGTTTCATGATTCCATGGCGTGTGCTCAAGTTTTCAGTATTCACGGGGCAATCCCCGTTCATTCATTCATTATACTTCTAAATTTGTTTGTGCTTTTTTTTAGTATGTTATGATTCATAGCTTTTTACAGGAAAAATATATGCCTAATGAGACTGAGAAATCCATATGATGCAAGTGACTGGAATTTATTTTGCAAATCTCTCTTGATATTCAATCATGAATTGATGGAGTCAAATGAGACTCAGATTTCGATACTTGATATGCGAACCGGATATGATAGTAGACCTTGGTGATTGTAAATGCTATAGTATATTGACTATGCAATTGCTACTTTCACCTCCTCCTTCCCCTCCATAACCCAATGCATTTGCAAGAGAGTAATTTCTTTGTGAAGGTTTTTTCTTTCTTTCTTGTTGTTATGATGCCTATGGCTTAAGAGCATTGGACATATATTTTACTTAAAATATTCATTTCACAGGACCAAATTTCCAGATTGAATGAGGAAAAAGGATCATTGAAACAAAATTTGGATGCCACAAATGCAGCTTTGTGTGGATATAGAAATGAAAGCTTCAAGACACCAGTAAACAGCCCTAATGTGCTCAAGGTGACATTTGAAGTTTGGACCTGTTTTATTTTGAGACTTGTAAGAGTTGATTTATCTGATCATTTCTGTAAGGCTGCAGTTGGTTCAGGTTTTGGAATTGGCAATCATTGTTATAACACAAAGAATTGAATTCTTAGAATTACATTTTTTGGTGTTAATTGGAAATAACATAACAGTCATATAGTTTGATTCTAATGATGGTGGGTTACTCGTTTATGTGGTAGTGCTCGACTATGGTATAATATACAGGTGGATGCATTATTATGCGAGTCTTTGAAATAAAAGCCACAAGAAGTTGAGTTTTTTTTTTTGGACGAGATGTAAACTATCCTTGTCAGCCCTAGAAGTGTGAAAGAGAATTCGAATTGCCAGTTTTTAGTTTGATTAGCTTGTAACTTGTTTGTAGGACTCATGTAGCATAATAATTTTTTCCGAAATCTCATCATAAAATATGCCGGAATATCCTATGCAACTTGGTGTTTAGAAATGATGACCCCCCCTGTAACAATTGGTGTGCAGTTCCTCTCGTCTGCCATTTCTTGTTGTGGTGTCTTTTCCTTCCATCATCATTCTACTTTAATATTTGACAGTGGTAAGGTTGCTCCATTGATACCTAGATGTTAAAGGTTCGAGTCATAGAAACTATGTATAGGATAAGAGGAATGTTAACTGTCTCAATAATGTTATTGCTGTTGGTATTCTTACCATTAGTATTGGGATATTGATGCTACTGCATCAAAGACAACTAACTTCATGGGATGAGCTTTTTTTTTTTCTTGAACATTTTACGAAGGGAATTCTCACGTATTCCCATCAGATATAGGCTGATCAGTTTTCTGGAATATGTTTAGGGGAGTAGTGATCAGTTATCCAACCGCCAGCATAAAGCTGTAATGAAAAATAGCACCAATGGTGTGGTTTCTAAACAGGACAGAATGAGCAACGGAAGCACACATTACAACATCCAAGGCAATATTAAGGTATTAACCCACCTTCTCTTCTGTTTAGTTTTGTTCCGGCAAGTGCATATCTTGCTAGGGAGTTTGGCAATTGACTATTGGTGATTAATGTGATTAATATGCATCACTTACTCATGGCGTAGGCTGGATCGTGATGTTTTAATTAGTAATTGGACTGTGTGCCAAATTTCCTAATATTTTTTGAGTAGCAGCGCCTTTATTTGCAGTAAATACTTTTGGTTAATTTATTTGTAAGCATATTTCTTGGAAAATATTTGTCTGTTTTATTTATTTTTTCTTCCTTTTTTGCCTCCCTCAAGTGTCTAATAATGTTTTGGATTTGCTCTTTGTCAATGAATGTGACAACTGATATATTAATGCCTTCTAGGAGCTTGCAGATTTGCTAGAAGAGAAAAACAAATCTTTGGCAGAGATGCAAGCAACTCACGAATCGCAAATAAAGCAGTTGGGTGTGGAACTTGATCAAGAACGTGGCAAGTTGGCAAATGTGCATCTAAGATTACAAGGTATTTTGCAACTCTTAGACAATCCAGTTTTTTATAATCTGTGTTCTGTCATCTTGAGCATTTGATCTGATAGTCTACTTTCATTCTTAGAGGAGCAGAAGTTGAATGAATCCTTCCAGCAGGAGCTGAACTCGTTAAAAGTGGACAGGGATAATGTGAGTTCTGTCTTGGTTCCTGCCTTAGAACTGATGGCTATTAATGCCCTTTGAGACTGCATAATTATAGCTGATTCGAATTTATATTTGTCTTTTAATCTTATTTTTGGATCATTTTGTAAAATATTGAGACAGTTATGTATTGTTCTCAAGTTGATCCTATTTTCTGACTTACATATCTGCTATAATATTTCTTTGATTGAGATCCTATCAGCTTTTCAAATGGACCTAGCCTCTGTGTTCCCTGTTTTCTTCTTGACCATTTATGTGTGGGGGAAGAGCCAGATATCCTCAAAAGGATTCTGCTTTCTGGTTCTTTAGAACTTATGAGTGAGATTGTCATGTTTTTGCTATCTGCTTTACAAAGACAAATAGTTTCTGGTGGTTATATTGAGAAAATTTTCTATTGTTCTCGGTAATTAGGATGTGTGTGAGAGCAAAATATGTAGTTTAATATGCAATACTTGGTTCTCGGATTACTAAACATTCTTTTTTTTCATCTGTTGTGTAAACCTTTGTTTCTTTTTGCAGACCGTCATGGAGATGGAAAAAACCCGTGACGAATTAGATAAAAGAATATCAGATATAAAACGATTGGAAATGGAGTTGCATAGGAGGGACAATGAAGAAGCAGATGACGAAGTGGAGAGCCTGAAAAGAAGAATAGCTACACTTGAGATGGAGAACAGTTCTCTTAAGGTTTGTATCTTTGTGTAATATGATTCCTACTGCTTAAAAGCATCTCACGTGTAATCTGTGCACTGTTTTTCATTAAAGATTACCTTCATCCTAAATTAACATTTTTGGCCGTCTTAGGCATTAAACCTTCTTTGATATTATTCGATTCATGCTAGGTTGAAAAAGATGGACTTGAGGCTGCGTTGAGAGTGGCCAGTAATTCTTCGGCGCACAAAATTTCAGATGGGACTTCAAATAAGAATTCCAATAGTTTGAATGGGGTGGGTTTGATCTAGCTTTGGTAACTGTGGGGAAATACCCTTTTTTCTGCATTTTTGCTTGGGTCTCTACTTAAATGCTTGTTTTTTGCCTAATTTTTTCCGTTTAGAAAACTATTTGGTTGTTTCACTTTGTTGAGTCTTCAAGGGTGATGCTCTTGTGTGGTTTCCTCATTCTGTGGTTAATATTTCTTTGTAGACGGCACTCTCAGAAGGTTTTCCTGAAAAGGAAGAAATGGAGCTATCTTTGCAAAAACTAAAGAGTGACTTGAAGGAAACACGCAATGCAAGGGACAAAGCATTACAAGAACTAAGCCGTCTTAAGCAGCATTTATTAGAGAAGGTTATATATCGCTAACTTCCATACTAGTCTTGGGGGAATTGGCTTTTTTTCTTATTTTTACCTTTCTAGTTTGCTTCACATAGCATGTTGTGCCATCCAGTTAGCTATTTATGATGTGATCTTATTTTGCACAGAACATACGCCCCTCTAAATTTCTGTGTTGTTGGTTTTGAATTTCTTTCTAGTGGACAATGACATCTTCATGTTAACTAAATAAATATTATGTTGTAGGATTTGTAACAATAATATTATGCTTGGTTTAGATGCGTCTTTTTTTAAAGTGAGCTATATCTTTTGTCAAATATTTATTGTAAATTTTAATTAGATTCAGACCAAAGCTTCATGATATGAACTTGTTAATTGTTGAGGCTTTTGTCAATCACTTATTTGGCCACTATAAACAATAGGTTCTCATAGAATAGGTTATGGACTTGGGGATTTTGTTGCCCCAGCATCAGTATCATTGCCTTTGAATCATCGATATTCTATACATCTTGAGTAAGATTAATCTTTTAACTTTCTGCAGTCAAAATTGAGGATGGTTTCTCTTGCTGCCATATTGTCTAGGAATCCGAAGAATCGGAGAAAATGGATGAGGACAGCAAGATCATTGAACAATTACGAGAAAATATTGAATATCAAAGAACTCAAATACTACGTTTGGAGAAAGCCCTGAAGCAAGCAATCACAAGTCAGGATGAAGTCCGAATGATTAATAACCACGAGTTGCAGAAGTCTAAGGAAATAATTGATGACCTAAACAGAAAACTGGCAAGCAGTACGAGCATAATAGAAGCCAAGAACCTTGAAGTTCTTAACCTTCAAACTGCTCTTGGCCAGTACTATGCTGAAATGGAAGCTAAGGTAAATGTTCTCCTTTTGCGTTAGAAAAGGAATTGTAGACTAGAACCATGCAGCTTTAATGTTATACCCTTTTTAATTCTTAATCAATCTTCTGCTTGTATGTGGTTAGGACCGTTTGGCAGAAGATTTAACTCTGGCAAGAGAACAATCATCGAGACTTTCAGAGCTTTTGAAGGTGTAATTCTCCCTCATATTTTTCTTTTTGTTGTTGATTAGATAATGGTTGCAAGTTTTTTCATAGAACTCGCACATCCTGGGGCACGGGAAAGGGGATAGGAGACGTACTCCCACAGCTAACCACGGTTCGGGGTGTTGCCTGTGGTCCCAGGGCCACTGCACCATCCCATGCCTTCCTATTCTCCCTCACATTTCACTGTTATGATTTTAACTCCTCCATTCTTTTTAGAGTCGTTCTTTTTTGCTTGGAAAGATTACCTGTAGGCATTAGCTTTTGATTTTTTTTTTTTTTGAGAGTTAAGATGGGATATTTTTCATGATAATAAGATAACATCCTTTACATTATAAGATCATTCTGGACTTAAAATTGTATTCTTTCACCAGGATGCACATCAGCAAGCAGAGGTTTCAGAGAGGGAAAAGGAAGAAATCTTGGCAAAGCTTTCTCAAGCTGAAAGAACGCTAGCAGAAGGGAAAAACAGATTGAATAAGCTTGAGGAAGACAATGAGAAACTACGCCGTGCTCTAGAGCAGAGTATGACAAGACTCAATAGGATGTCAATGGATTCTGATTTTTTTGTTGACAGGTTAGTCTTCATGAACTTCTTGATTTTTTTATACACGTGTGTGCAGTTTTACTCTGGTGGAGTACGAGTATGGCAGCTTAATTCCAGATATTTTTTTTGATGCATCTTGCATTCAAGAAATGTTTGTTTTTTTTGATATGTTCAAAGAATAGTTTGCAAATTAAATGGAATAGTTGAACGAAAGTTTCGAACAGATGAATGTGTTCTGTTTCGAAGATTGCCTGGGTTGTCTGTTTAGATATATTGGGATGGAATTAGAATGTAGGCAACACACATGCAGTTATAAACAATGGACAAAGACATAATATAATATTTTGTGAAGCTTTTAAACTGCCTTCTTGATTTTGCCTCCTATATCATGGTTATCAATATTTCTCCTTGTTGCATGCATTTATGTGATCCATCTGTTCAAGATTTCTGCTTCATTAAGAACTCTAGCCATTCCAATATGAAACTAATGCTATTTAATTAGATTCCTCAGAATTGTTGAATCATAATCTTAGATTGCAGTTCCCTCTAACATTGACTCGCATGAGTTTTGTTTCCCCCTGTTAACAGGGAGTTTTTTTAGCCTCTTAAAGCATTCAAGTAATACTCCTGAGCACAGGCAGTAACCCTCTCCCTGGTCCCCAAGGTCCCATATGCAGTAGACAGTTAGGGGGATAAGTCCATGTGGGATTATGCCAAAGTAGACGACTCTAATTCACGACCTCTAATTGTTGAATGTCTACCACTTGAAATTGATTTACATCAGCCCGTGATGTGTATTTTGTTGAATTCTTTTTTCCACCACAACTTGCCCAGCTATCACCACTACATTAGCTTATGACACTAAACCTATCAAATCCGCCTTAGTATTTTCAGCCCAGCGTGCTCACTAGTGCTAAAACTGCCACCAACATGACCATCCCCATCACTATCTCCATCACTACCTATTCTATTTCTACCTTGAGAATTGCATTGTACTGGTCCTAATACTTTACTGATGGTTGTGTTGTTTAAGGATCAAAATTTCATTTCGAAACAGTCAAAACGTCCGAAACGTTTCCATTTTCAAGGAGACTTAAACGAATTAGTGATGGAATCGAAATTCTAATATTTCGAATTGTTTCATAATGTTTCAAGATGATTTATAATATTTCAATGTATTTGCACAATTATTTTGCATGTTTCATGATATTTCAAGATACTTTGTTTTATTTCGACCAATGTTTGGAAAAATAAATCTGAATTTTTTTATATTTTTCATTCTGTTTCCGGAATGGGTTGAAACGTTTCTGAAACACGTCATTTCCGTTTCTTAGGTGACCGAAAGAAGGTACTGAAACGAAATTTTGATCCTTGGATTGTTGTTATAGATCACATTTGGAAACTGTTTTAAGCTGTCTGTTACGTAGCACTGTGTGCAACACTTAACATAGTATAACCATCATGCCCACGGTTTTACCTGCACGACAGCCATATCCTTTTGACACACCAACACCTCTACCGAGTGTCGTAGTTGTCAGCCCAGAATTCCTCCACGCCTCTCATAAGAAGAGCCTTAGTCTTAGATTTGGAATTGACATGTTTTGCTAGCTGTATTGTATTGCATGACTATTTGAGAAAATGAAACAGCATGGTTGTAATTACAGATTACTGGTAACTTATTGCAGGCGCATTGTGATAAAATTGTTGGTGACTTACTTCCAGAGAAACCACAGCAAAGAGGTATTTTATTACTATAAAATAAGATTTTTGTTTCATAATTACCAATGTTTCTTATGTCTCTTAATTTGAATCATGCGAAAGAATTGCAAATATCAGTCCCATGTTCTCATACCCAAAGACTGTTTGTCTTCCCGTATGTAGAGAATCCACATAAGGCAGAGCAATTTATTTTCAAACTTCGAGAAACAATTGGTTTGTTAACTTCCCTTGGTTTTTCCTCCATACACCAGGTTCTTGATCTTATGGTTCGCATGCTGGGATTTTCTGACGAAGAGAAGCAGAGAATAGGGCTTGCTCAGCAAGCAGGTAAAGGTGTTGTTCGGGGTGTCTTAGGTATCCCAGGCCGTCTAGTCGGTGGCATCTTGGGTGGTGGTGGTGGTGGTTCAGCCGAAGTTCCTGCGAATATGGCATCTGATAATCAGGTAACATTTTCCTTTTATAATAACTGTAGAATTTTTATACCTTGCATATTCTCCCTTCAAGATGTTCTGGTCACCATAGAACGTGTGTAGGTTTCTGTTTGTAAGGGCACGCAAAAGTACAATGTGTGCATGTTGTCTTTGTGAATTTTTCCCTTCACAAAGGCAAGAGAATGCCCTTTTGAACCCCATTCTCCGTGGCTTTTCTGTTGTGTGTACATCTTTTGGATTGAGTTCACTTTGCATAATCTAGTCTTTTGCTGCCCCCCAAAGATCAACTTGGTGGTTGAACTTTCTTTTTTCCTTTTCCCCTCCATCTTCTCTCTAATAAGAGCAATGCTAGGGATCCCAAATTTGGGATTCCAAACAAATATAGACCCTTGATTCAATGGGTTCCATTAACCTTTTTGCAATGGGACCCACTCATCCAAGGTCCATACTCATTTGGGATGCAATTTGGGATTCAAAGTATTACCCCTCTAATAATAGTGGGTGTCCTTGCTAAAAACGTTAATGCTCACAAGTTCATTCTCTAATTCCTGCTGCACTATCTTTTCTAGTCCTTCGGGGATTTGTGGGTTGATTTCCTTCTCAAAGAAGCCGAAGAAAGAGAAAAAAGAGAATCTGCAGAAGCTGTCAATGGATCAAAGGCAGACCAACAAAAAGGAAGTCCAAATGCTAAAGGAGCAGCTGCTTCATCTCTACCTGAAAATACAACGAATGCTACGGCAGCTGCTTCTGGTTTCTCAAGATCAAACCCTTTTCTGGACCATAGCCGAAGTCCCTTGTCTCGTGGAAATTTTTTGCATTCCGGCGGCCACTCTGATTTGGAGTTTTCAACAGTACCTCTCACTTCATCAGAAAACAGTTCTCAAATTTCAAGATTCCCTCCAAGATACTGAAAACTTTGTAATTAAGAAAGAAAAAAAAAAAGAGGTATAGGTCTGTTTTTGTCATGCAATTTGTTGCATTTATTCTTTCAACCATATGTTGAAACGAAAGCAATTTCCTGTAATTATCGTCATTGTGCAAATACATAAACAGATGAAGGGATTATTGATTTATAAAACTGCTCAAAGCGTCCTGATTATACCGTGAAACCAGCAGCAATTCATATATAGGGGTATTCTCCATATTCCATTAGCTCAGTCTAATTGTTGAGCATAAATTAATTCTAATGTGGCCCTCGAATTAATATCTATTTTAAATTTCATTAAAAATTAATATACTTGTCACTCACGTGTATTGTTATTGGGCAAAAAATGTAAACTCACAATTTATATCCTTAAATGGCATGTCAATCAATTTTTAATGAAATTTAAAACAAATGTTAGTCCAAAGCAACATTGGATTTATGACATTGCAGGTGCAATGTGGGGGTGGAAAGTGAGAATCAAGATATTTTTTAGAATACAAAGTGCAAAAAACCCTTTATTATATGTTTTTATAGTCAAAATTCACCCACACATAAAAAATAGACAAATCCCATCTGCAACAATTTAAAATTAAGTACAAAACCCATGTACAAGGCACTGAGGACATATTGTACTAAAAGTAATCACCAAAACACATCCGGTTGGTGCGCAGGCCACTGCTGCTAGTAACATAATATTCAGACAACATATCAAGCTTACAGACAAATTCCAAATTCATCCGATTGAGAACCTAAACACAAAAAACAGCAGAAAACATAATAAAACCATGGCTGAGACAAATACACAAAAAGCGGGCTACATCCTAAAACTAGTTGCCACCTAAATCTCTGCCAAGAGGAAAGAGTACCTCAACTTCTCTAAGCCCTCTTCTTGTCTTTTGATAGCCCTCTTGGAATTTTACTCAGAACCTTGGCATTAAACACGGCATACTGCTTCTTGATCTCAACCATTGCTTTCTCTGCAAATGAATCAACCTTGTCTTCATACTTCTCATAGAGAACAGGTACAGTGTGCAGTAACACAAAAGCTGTTTCATCAAAATCAAGACTCCAACTTAGAATGAAAAATAGGAGAGTGGTTATAAAGTAAAAAAAAAGGTAACTAAAGCTTTTTATTGTCCTAACATATATAGAGCAACGTCAAGAAATTGCACCAACTCCCCACAACTGAGAGCACCCACAAACCAGCAATAACCTGAGAACAACACCACAATCTACAAGAGTCAGCAGATCATAACCTGAGCGAGTAGTCATGACACAGGGCATACAATTAAAGAAGTAAGATATTTCACCAATAGGGCAATAAATTCGGTATTTAGCCAAAATTACCAACTTACATTCAGATTTGGACTAAAAGAGAAAAGCAATTTAACTAAAGCTCAACTGACATCATTTTCTTAAAATGAAAACTACTGCAATAAAAGGTAAATAAATGAAAAAGAAATTAACATAGATTGTGGCAAGCCCATTTCACTTCTATTGTTGCTTGCTGCCCTCTCTAATCTAAGAGTAACTCAACATTCAGTTCAAAGTGAATAGAATTTATTCTGAAAGAAATTGGAAACAAAACCAGGGCAGCCAAAGAAATATATTCTTGCCAACCCACAGATTAAAGATAGTGCTGAAAATGTCTGACTCACAAATCACATTTTTAGATATCATTTGAGGTGCAATATCACTCATTTATGCATCTAAGTAAAGCACACAAGTTCAATAACAACAGAAACTACCCCGAAAATGGCATTCAAAAGTCTATCAAGGCAACTTTTTTCGAGGAAAAATATCAAAATAAACTGAAAATATAAAACATACAGCTAGAAACTTCTTCAGATCTCTCCCAGAAGCAATATCTCGCAACATAGCAAGACCTCGGTTAATTTCAATCCTTATAGCAGAAGCAACTTCAAGGAATGGGTCCTTAGGAATTTGCACTTCCGGGATACGTGGAGGTGACCTACAGATCAAACAGTTAGGCTACATTCCAAACCACAAACAAGTCACATAGTAAAAGCATAAACGATTGAAAGACCCAATAAACCTACTTTTTAATAAAGGTTGAAGCATTTGACCACAAGAACAAGACTGCGAGCGCGAGGATTAAAGTGTGACAAACTAGAGCGAGCAGATGATACTCAACCAACTCAAAGAGAACCCAGATTGCAGTCACCCCACCAAGAACTGAGGCAGATATTTTTTTGTTCCTCCACAAGAATACATCAGCAGCTGCTCCATAATGATCACACCAATTCAATTTTATACAAGTAAAATCAAAACTTGTGAATTTGACAGGTAAAAGACATCTTCAATCTTTTTAAATTTATTTCATTGTTTTCCGATCACATTATACTATATTAGGTTTTGACTTAACTGAATAAGAACAGTGAAAACACACACATCATCAACGTTTACCATTCTACTCACCTCAACTAATGGAAAATAGTTATTGCAGATTAACTGAGTGGATCATCCACTCAGAGGTCATATGTAGAAAACAAATTCACGATCCAATTAATTTCTTGTTCTTTAACTTTTCCTACATTTTTACCGTCACAGCAAACTCAACTTCTTCAAATTACACAATTATGTGCACAAATCTACCGAACATTTCGAGCTGATGTAAGTGCACCTGAAGTTACTACGAACTCTATTCCATTATCCATCCAAATCTCACTCTTCGTCTGTGCTATATTGCAATCACTAAAACTTCTCAAATCAACATAAACATATACAATCGCTTATGTGTCTGCGTGCGAGTTTAATCCAATTTTAACGGATCTAAAGACACTTCAAACCTCCAAAACCCTAATCTACTCCATAAATCTATAGCATGTCCAAAATCAAATAAAACGAAGAATTAGATGTATAGAGAAAAGAAGTGTACGTTTTCCGCCACCGAAGACCTTGTGAACCGGTTTCTCCCTACCGAACAACCGCCAAATCTTGGCCTTGTTTGACGACGGCGAAGCTAACTTCGGAGACGCTGATTTCTTCTCGGAATCCGAGTCCGACGACGAAGAATTGTCACCGTGAAGCTTCTCCGTTATCTTATCCAACAACGACTCTCCTTTCGGATCCGAATTCTCTGCGTGTTCAGCCATATCAAACACAGAGCTCCGACTCAAATCCCAAATTAGAAGTTCCAACGAAAACGAAACTGTGATTTGTGCTACGAAAGTTGTTATCGGTGGAATTCTTGTGAGCTGTGAATATGAGCGATTTTATTGTATACAATCTGTGGGCTATATACGTGTAGGAAGGTCGAGAAGGGTACGAGCCTCAGCTTTGAAATCCGCAGCAGCTGGTTTGGAGGTGTGAAGGATATAAATTTGACGGCCTGGATTTGATGTGGGGAGTGAGAACAGTGAAGATTGTCTGGTCCTGTGGAGCCTTTATGTGAGTAGGGCTGCCGACCTGGTAAAGATGTGGTGGTCGGCTACTTTAGTTTTTTAGGATTGGACTTTCATAAATCATACATCAATGTGGGCTCCACATACCTGGAGATACCCTAGAGTACGTTAACGGCCCTGGCCCGGCCCATTGGTTGAATTATACTTCGTTCATATTGTAAATAAGAGAAAATTGTCACAAAGGTGTTATTGGTCAATAATAAATTAACATTTAAGTACGTGTATCCTATTTAATTTAATAATTACTATTTTAAGTAAGAAAATATCACACTATATAAAGAAACTAGATATTGCTTATGTCTGAAGACATAGAGTAATAAAAAAAATGTTTAACAATAAATATATTTATATTCATATCCAAAATCAAATCACAAACATAAATGAGAGACGAAATGAATTTAAGCACAGGTTGTAGTGGAGATGAGCGGTGGTAGTGGTGGTGGGCGATAGTGGTGGTGGTAAGAGATGGTGATGGTTGTGGTGGGTGGTGATGACCGTGGTAATTGTGACAGTCGTGGGTTACAATGGTAGTGGTGGTGAGTTTTGGGTGATGATAGTGGTAGTGACAGTCATGAGTGACGGTGGGGGTGGCGGTGGTTGTAGTGAGAATAGTGGTGGTGGGGAGCTAGTGATGGTGGGGGTGGTGGTGGTGGGGGGTTGGGGGGGGGGGGGGGGGGGCGGCTATGGGGACGGTGGTAGTGGTGAGACGGTTTCAAACACTACTTTTAAAAAAAAATATATATATATATATATATATATATTTATTAGAAGTTATAAGTTCTAGAAACACTTTTAAAAAGTCATTCCAAACACACAATTATGAGCCTATTTTACCTATTAAATTTGGGGTGTTAATATTAGCCGTTGGATTAACTTTAAAATAAAATTTAAAGAGACCTTAACCGCGAAAAGCAAAAATCATTTTGTTTATCTTTTAAAATTTGAATTGTATTGTACTTTAATTATATAGATGGTTACCCTAATACATATAAAATATTTTTATGTTATATTAATTTATTATTTTTATAATAAATATCTACTAATCAGACACACGATAAAATCGCTGATGCCAACCACCTGCCACTATCATGTTGTTGCTAATAAATACTATTATTTTTAGTTTTGAATCCTCTAAATTATTTCAGTAGAAAATCCGAACAACACACAAAAAGACCCGTCAAAATCCTCTAGATTAATTTCGATATGTTATTAAGATCTTTATATGGCTGTCATAGACGTATGTTTGACTTCTAATGAAGAGATTATGGATTAGTTTAAGTCTTATTGGACATGGATTTTTAGTATTCAGTTCATCCCAAAAATGAATTAAGTTCGCTGTATAAAAACTGAATCAAATTGATTTGAGCGTATGATGTAAAAATTGAGCCTAGCTTTGATAGAATTCAGGCTCGACAATCAAGCTCGAATCAAGTTCTAGCATACCAAGATCGGCTAAATTAACACCCTACTTTTTAAGTACCATTTTGGATCAAGTCTTACTAATTACATAACATCTTTCATCTACAAACAGTTGTGTGATCTGAATATTGAAAATTGTAGGCCAAGCACAGAACCCACTCTATGAACACAACTGCTTTTTCATATCCAATGACTCAAAACTACCAACAACAGGGCTGTGCGTTGACAAAATTCTTAAGACACCAGAGCATAAATCTCATTCTCCAGTGTAAGAAATCATCGGAATGGTCTCGGTGGCTTTTCTAAGATGGCAGAGAAGAATACCTCTCTGTGATCATTTTTATCCAGCTTTGGTAGAATAACCCATTTATGCTTCTTATACCTTAGCATCTTAAATGCTTCCAAGTAGTCATCCAAATCCTCCTTCAAACAGAAGAAGCTATCAATCCACAGCAGCCCTCCTGGCCTCAAAACTCTGTCCCAATCATATAATACAAAGTCCAGCAGCACATAATCAATCCACCCATCAAGAAATCTCGTCGTGTGAATCAGATCCAAAGTGTTATCGAAGAAGGGAAGGCGTTGATTGATAGATAAGTAAATTGGGACGAGCCCACGAAGAGCGATCATTTCGTTGAAGGGTGCCCCAAGATTGATTGTTGCAGAAACTATTGTGACATTGAATTCCCTCATTCTAGCAGCAAAAGTCCCGGTGCCAACGCTGAAATCCAAGCCAATTCTAATCTCTCCTGGCTTCAAGTTGAGCACTTCAGTGATAAGAAAATCTGCAGTCAGCTTTGAGTTTGGGTCCTGATATGTGGGTTTAATCCATCTGGGCATTTCGTGATGAGTGAGATTGAAACAATCTGCACACTTGAAGAACCCCTTGCGAGTTGTATTACTACCCAGGCAAACGAAGTTCTTGCATCTGTACTGACTCCATCGGACATTTCGATCATCAGGAAGCCTCCATAGAGACTCATTGATAGGAAATGGTTTATCGTATAGTTTAGGAGCTCTCGAGAAGCACCTCCTCCTTGGCAGTGGATCACACCCATGAACCATCAGTTTTTGAGCCAGTTTCCAGTCATCGTTGCAGATTTCACCAATATCATAATCCATGTACTCTTCAAGATCTTTCTTCATGGCAAAACAAGCATGGCCAATGCTAGTAAAAGCTCCATTAGCTCCCATGAAGTTTTGTTTTCCTAGTCTGTTGGGTTTGACTCTGACATACTTTCGGATCTCTTCAATCAAGAAGTACTCAGCAGGATCATCGGGTTTTTGCTTCGGTCTTGATAGAGGATGCAGAGTCCCGAGTTCATTTTTGTGCTCATGAGTGCTTTCATTAAGTGGGAGATATGCCTGCACTGACTCAACAAGATCCAAAATCTCTGCAAGAAAAGCATTGTGCCTCAACCCAGATGATGACTCTTTTAGGGAATCTCTTGTATTATTAATTTCCTGTTGGATTTTCTTAATAACAGTATCCAAAGTTAATTTCATCTGGCTTTTGGTTCTGCCATGGTTTACAGGCTCTTTACAGTCGCAAAAGGTCTCGGTTACACGAAAAGACCCGAGAGAGTAAAATTTCGACAACGTAGCAATACAAACCAAAAGAATAAGAGTACCAAATATGAAGATAAACCTGTTTATCCCTCTGCAAGTTCCCAATCTCACTATAGCATTTGTTTTACGCATCCCTGCCCTTATAAGCAAGGAAGTGGAGATTCTCAGATATTTTATTAAACACGAGCAGTGATAATTGCAGAAGGAACTCTACTCTAATACAGCCATAGATCTGATCATTTTCATGTGATTCACATCTAAGAACAGAACACAGAGATATGACTTGATCAATACTAATCACGGCACCCCCAACAGCATTATAAAAGCCAGAGAAAACTCACACTTCGGAATAACTTTTGAGATTGCAATCAAGAGTAAGAGGAAAGATGTTTAGGTTGTACCTGAGACTTAAAGCCGAAATCTTCGGCTGGAGGAGGGCTGAAAGCTTTGTCTGAAAGAGGGTAAGGAGTGAGCTCACATTGACTCAGGTTCTATATTTCAGTAAGTAAAAAAAAGATGGGGGTCAGAACTTCAGAAGATCTTGAGATCAGAGTCTTTTTTATTTCTCATCAACTTGGGTTTTGAGTTTCTTGGGAAGATTTCCTAAGCATTTTTAATAGCATAATTTTTTTTTTTTTTGCTTGGATTTAATAGCATAATTTATTCAGTTATTACACCGTTCCAAAACAAAAATAAAAAATAGTCAACTCTCCACAAAAAGTTCACCCTATACTCCCATGCAAAAGTTGCATCTAAATGTGCAGAAAATCTATGAAATGGGAGGAAGCAACCATTTGAATGATGGTTGGTGGTAATCATCATCCTGAGTTGAGGAACATGAGAATGAATGCTTGTTCAGGAATGAAAGTTCATACATGTCAAATGCACCCAAAAAATAGGAAGTTCATGCATAACAGTGTTTAGATTGCTCCTTGATCACGACCATAACTGTTTATTTATTCACTGCATCACAGTAAAGAATGAGTCCTGAGATGCATACAAGAGCCACTCCCCAATGTTATCTGCCTCTACCTGTAATAACAAATATTTAACTTTGCTTAGAGAGCAGCAAAAAGCAAGAAGTACAGCACAAGTAATGCAGCCCTATATTTAACTAATGAAAGGGCTGTGGGATGTTAACCATGAATCATGAATTATGGAAACTTTGTATTGGGGCAATAAGCTGCTACAAATGATAAACATAAGTTGCGTTTTCCTATTCTATTATAAGTCAGTATTCTACCAAGGTTTGGTTTTTTTATGCTGGAGAAACCAAGGAGAAGCCAGGCATGCACATTTTATATTGGTTTTCTGAGCATTAAAGATAACATTCATAGACAAAGTAGTAGAAGCAACAAAAGATCAATGAAAATCTGAGTCTGCATTTTAATTTACCCATACCAAATAACATTATGGAAGAATATCAGCAAAATAACTCCAGCCAGTGTGCATCATAGTACTCTATTCCAACAGCAAGTGCTCAATATCAAACAGTTGTTTTGCACACAGGAAGATACAGACAAAGTTGGAGCCATGACCTACCAACAAATAAAGAAAGAAAGGAGAAAAAGAAAAAGGTAACAAAAGTTGGAATCATGAGGGCCCATATGATGAGATCCCAACTGTTGTGCCTATATAAACTTACACCTACAAGGCTACCCGAGAGAGACAAGCAATAAGAAACTACTCAAGAACACCAAAAATCAGCCGCCATAAAAAAAATTCAGACAGTAATTATTGGATTCAAACACCCACTACAAATTTCAGCCTTGATTCACAAGGATGATATAGATCAAGAAATAATGAAAATGAACCACACCCTCATTGATGTCAAAAAGAGTAAATAAGAACTATCCCAATTTCTTCCATTAATTTGAACAGCTCAACAATGATCATAAGTTTTCATTTCCATTTCTCTACTTTATAATCAATCAAAATTCACAATTCATTGAAAAAAAAGAAAGAAAGAAGAGAATCTTTCAACTCCATCACCCCGAATCACTCCCCAAAACTTTGCTCTTAAACTAAACAACCACAACATCATCCAAAGTCACGAACCACAATTCACCCAGAATCATGGGGTCCACCTATCACCTCCTCCGACCGTCCGAGTACTGAGACAGCGGCACCACCTCCTGCAGCGGCGTGGACAACGGCGTCGGCAGCGGCGAGTTCCGACACACCGGACAAGAA
This sequence comes from Ilex aquifolium, assembly GCA_951799425.1. Taxonomy (NCBI): domain Eukaryota; kingdom Viridiplantae; phylum Streptophyta; class Magnoliopsida; order Aquifoliales; family Aquifoliaceae; genus Ilex; species Ilex aquifolium. The sequence goes on along the minus strand of OX637396.1, from coordinate 41,456,685 downwards.
GCATTAAGCTTCAACCATGCGTCGATACACATCAAGTGAAAGTAATGCTTACAATCCGGCAACATCCTCAACATCTCCGCCTCCCTATACTCACACAAACAGATCGAACACATGGAATCACTATTCCCACCACTACTTCCCCGGTCCTTGGAGAAAGCAAATCTCGGGTACGAATTAATCACAGCTTGATCAAGCCCAACCACGGAGATTTCGTTATTGCTTTCGTCATCGTCGTCTTCGGCAACAAAAATAATCCGAGGGAGATATATTCCATTGTCGGATGAAGAGTTATTAGTGCTGGGGTTTTGGTTAGGGTTTTGAGAGCGACGAGAGCGGCAACAGATATAGGATGTGAGGAGGATGGCGGAGAGAAGAACGAGGAAGCCAAGGGCGATGGCTATGGCGTATCCGAGGCCGAGGTTGGTTAGGTTGTGGGAGGTGGTGACGGGTGGAGGTGGTGGTGAGCCGCCGTATGCGGCGGAGGAAGGTATGGTGGTGGACATTGGGGAGAGGGGAGAGGGGCAGTGGGGGGTTCCATTTGTTTGGGGAGAGGAGAGAGAGAGGGGAGGAATAGAAGAGGGGAGGATTTTTTTTGGAAGGTGGGTGGGTTGCTTAGCTGCTGCATTTAATACCGTGGTTTGGAAAAATTGAGGGTCATTTAATGATCAATACGTAGGGTGAGGGATCCGATTTAAAGCCTGGGTATCTAACCCCCGTAAAAATTTGAATTTTCTCGCTGGAGTTCGAGTTTTTATAGTTACAATAACTCGTTGGTAAATGTGTTAATCGAAGTGATTTTTAGGAGCTTAAGTTTGAATTTGTCAAACTCGTTTTTTTAAATGAGTTTAAAAAATTATTCAACCTTAACTTAACTTAACTTAAGCCAAACTCGAACCGAGTTCGAGTTCCTCGATTATTTTACATATAAATGAGTCAAGTTTTGTGAGTTTGAGTCAAGTCTTTTAGAGCCTAAAAAATTATTCAAGCTCAGATCATTTAGAATACGAGTCGAGCTCGAGTCAAGTCCTATCTGAATCGAGTCCGAATAGCTCATCTCGATTAACACCCCTATTCATTGAGAGTTAAACTTATTTTTCAGCATTCAAAGCATGCAGTGAGACCTTAATTTCAGGCTTGACATTAAACAAAATATATACTCATCTAATCCACATTAATATAAAATATCAAAAATCTTACCTTCTAGATCTTCATAACCACATTTATAAACTATCTCATCTATCTTGATATCATATATCAAAAGTCCTAACTTCTAGGCCTTAATCACCACATTTATACTCAAATGTTACTCTATAAGTTACTTCTTGATACCATCATCACACCAAATTCATCTTGTATTTCAAAATAAAAAGAGAAATATTATCTAACTCAAATTTGTAATTCAAATTTGTATCTCAAATGAAGGGTGATCATTGGATCAGTGAGTCCCATCAACTTTTTTAAATGAGACTCACTGATCCAATGGTCACCCTTCATTTGAGATTCAAATTTGGGTTACATAGTATTGCTCATTTTTTGTGGTACTTGCGATCAATCATAATTCCTAACATGATATGATATATCAATAATAATGATAAAAATACTCATTAAAATAGTAAAATTTGTCGGTACGATATCGAAATTTTTTTTTTTTTTGGAGTTCCGTAATCAAGTCCCAAGCAAAAAAGTCTTGGTTCTTGAAGAGTGCATGGCCCGGCTGGCCAGAAAAGAACAGTTTTGGGCGTTTGCGCATGAAGTACGGCTAATGTCTAATGTAAGCACACTCCCTGCTAACAATACAAACGGAGCCTAATTTTGTTTGTTTTTAGTTTTGTCAACGAAGACAGATTAGATTTAAGAAACACTGTCCCCCTTGTGATGTACCATTTTGCACAGTCCACACATTTCTCTTAGTGTTAGATCATAGTGTGTGGTGTTTATGTTACATACAAATGTTGAATAGTTTAGATTAGATTAGATTTTGTGTGGTGTATAGTGTATACCTCTTTTTGTAACAATTCTGATGGGTACTTATCCATTTTTGCGTGTGTTTAACAGATCATGTAAAAAATTGTGTCCGCTTTGTATACTGTAAACGTTTAGAAATAAGTCAATTTTGTTTGTACTTGAGCTTTGATGTGCCGAGAAATCATTATCTTACAAAAAAATAATTCTTTCATTCAAATCAACATACAAATTTGATAATAATGAATCAAAAAGTTGTTCTTCTTTGGGTGCGGGATTGACACTTACGTTGGACAAATTCAATGTTTTTTTTAGGTCAAACCACCCTTATCAACCTCACCAACACCACCACCACCATTGTAAAACCAAAAACAAAACTTCATGAAATGAAATTTGAATGAGATACATCTATGAATGTGGTGATTGACCACATGACTAAAATCAAATGAGTAAATCATACCATAAATATGATTACCAAACCAAAACTATGGTAGGCAAAGGAGTTGTTTAACAAGAATAATGTAAACGGGAGTAGCAACAATATAGATAATTTTTAAGAAGTAGTTTAATGGTCAAGTCTGTCTTGTTTCAAGTAAGAGATTTCAGGTTCGATACTTTCCACACTTCTAAGAGTCTGTTATTTTTTATTTCTCATGAGACATGTCTTTAAATTAGTTCGACAGTGGCCGGTCTCAAAGCTTAAAGAAGTAGTCGACACAAATCTGAATATCTTTTAATAAAAAAAAATATTGATGATCTTTGGACCATTGCCATCTCCATCTACCATTGCCCACTTGAAGCAAATTAACCTTCTTTTCCTCATAAAATGGACATGTGAAAATGTCATTAGATATGTGTTTTTGCACAAGATGGAGTTGGAAATCGAAGAAATCATTGCTTTCTATAAGTAAATACTTTCTTCTTTCCGATATTACAATTCCTTGGCCACTTGAATGACCCACAGAAGCAATCTTCCGAATAGGTACAACCAGTCCCATTAATTTGGAAGTAGACAGAAACCTATTTAGTGTATGTGTTTTTTCGTATGAGTGACAAATTTTAATTGTGAATTACAAGACAACTGTCAATAACTTTTAAATATACCCTCTAATACTAAAAATCGAGAATTGATTGTGCAATATCTGTATTTAAAATAGTAACTTTTTTTCTTTTATTTAATATCCAATTTAAAATTAATGTGAACAGAAAAAAAATAAGATAAAGGTAAAAGAGAGAGAGATCAAACCTATAGTTAGTCTTGTTTCGATCGACTTCTTTCTCTTTATTATTGAGGATCTTAATCAGGTAGGTAGGAGAGATCTCCTATCCCAATTCGGGCCAGGACAAGAATACATAAGTGAGCGAAGGGATTGCCCTAATACTTAAGTCAGGCTAAAAAAGAGAGATGATCTGGAATAGGTATGGATAGTACTTAGATGCTATGAAGGAGTCGACCAATAATTTGTTTCTTGTATTGAAAAATGTATTGGTTGAGTTGTGTGATATTAGGAACCGTGCAGAGAATATGATGTTTTTAAGCAATGAAAAAAAATATGAGATAAATTTTGTATAATTAAATCAAAAAAATAAAAGTATGCGTTTGGTGCCGATTTGTCTATCGAGTTAGACTTAATGGGCCTTTAGCGAGTTGCCTTTTATGATGGTACAAAAAAGGAAAGAAGTGTATAGACTTCAAAAAAAATCTTATAAAAAATTATTTTTTTTTCTTCCAAGTTTTGAGTTTCTTTCAAATTTGACAAAATGGTCAAATTGTTTGAACTTAAACAGGGCCGCCTTGATTCGAGTTGGGGAGGCTCGTCGGGTCGAGAAGGGCCGAAGAGAAAGCATCCGGGCCTACTAAATGGGCTAATGAATTTTCCCACAGACTGCCATGAAATGTTGTGCCTCTTCTCCCCTGCAGCCAAAAGTGGCTCAACAAAACTTAACCCGTGATTTATTATTATTTTTTTATTGTTTAGTGTTGACAATAGAGTTTTTTTTTTTTTTTTTGGGTTACACCATTACACGAAGGAGACGACGAGATTCAAATTCGTGACTTAAAAATTCAATAGTGAGGACCAAACCTGACAATTTCTACCAAAAACTCAATTTCTCCAGCTTTTTAAATAAAAAAATACGTTTGCATGTTACATATGTATAATACCATACACGATATTAATCTTGAAGTTAGAGCATTTAGTTTAGTGGTAGTTCAGCCACCTGATAAATATTTCATGAAGGGTAAGTCAGAAGTTCGAATATCCCACAAACCATAATCCCTTGCAACAATTGTTCAAAAATTTATCCCTTTGTGTGGGAGTAATTGGGATAGTATTGCGGTGCTCAGATATCAAAAAAAAAAAAATTAGAAACAAACTGAAAAATAAAAGTGCAAAGTAAACGTAGAAATACTTAAAAGAAAAAATAAGAATATGTAAAAAACACTATCAAACAAATACCTAATTTATTTTTCTCCTAGTATAAAATCATATTCACTAGCACAGTAACACACATCAACTGTTAGTCCAAAGTCCACATGAATCATGGATTTTCTTTATCGCTTAATAATTTATCTAATATTTTAGTTAAAAAATTAATTTTATTAATTTAAAAAAATACAACAACGATTAAGATTAATTCAATTTTTAATTATTTTAATCAAATGATACAAAATTCATTATATTTTTTTTTTCATTCATAAACATCAACTCAATTAATATATTCCTCAATGTTATATAACTCCACTAATTCACATACTCCTCTCTTCTCTCTCTCCCCTACCTCTCTCTTATTTTTTTTTCAGTTCATTTTAATTTTAAATTTTGTTATTAAAAATAATTACTATTTAAAATATAAATATTACATAATTAATATTTAATTTTTAATATGACAGAGTAAATTCAGACGAAATTATTGTTAATTATTTAAAATAGTGACAGTTGAATAAATACATTAAAGTAAAATAATATATCTGTTATGAAACACACCAAAGCAACTTCCACTTTGAATATGATATGATGGTTAACGGTGAAAATCACCAAACTTTCATGTAAACAATGGAAAAAGCAATTCATTTTTGTTGACAATGTGCATTACTATTTTCAAACTACTTTTTCTGCAATTAATTGAAGAAAGTGAAAGATACCTAAGACTGAGTTTAATTGAGTCGAGTTGGACGAAAATACACCAATCGCTATTAAAAACTAATTCTGAATATATATATCTATCTAATATTAGAGCAATTCTAACGGCTATCCAAAATAGTTAATCATAATATATTATTTATTTTAACTGATCACTTTTACAAATTCACTTTAATCACGTTATTTATTATAATTAACTATTTTAACTAATTTTAATTAACTTTTAATAATATAATTAAAAATTATATTTTAACACTCATTACAATCTCTGCTTTTGTGTTTGGTTGTCCACATGTGGGCACCAAAGCTTTCAACGAAAAACTTTCAAAAAAGCATTCAAATTACAAAAACTTTCAACAAAGCTTTCAACGAAAATTTCAAATTACTTCTACAAAGAGAGATAATTCAGGGTTTTCGATCTGAGTTTTGGTGCAATTTTAGTGGGGTTTTCGCTGGGGGTTTTTTGTGGGTTTTGAGTCTGATTTTTGGTGCAGTTGCAGTGGATTTTTCATAGGGGGTTTCAATGGGGTTTTCGGTCTAGTTTTATGGGGGATTTGATGGAGTTTCAGTGAGAGAGAGAGAGAGAGAGATGAGAGCCAATTAGAGAAAGTCCATACCTGGGTCTTGAAAGAAGATGCCACAGCCAACCTCCCTCTATGATTGTGGATGAAGACGATGAGAGGGCTGTGAAATGAGAAAAATGGAGCAAAAAAAAAAAAATACCTAATTGTTGTTGCCTCGCTAGAAATAGCCAATAGAATGGGAGTTATGGAAAATAACTAGTGGGATACATAGTTTGTTGGAGACAAATTTTAAGGAGGGCTAGCTAAAATAGCTAAGAATGAGTAAATACAGAACTCCTTAGAGTTGCTCCTACAGTTAAAAAATTGAATTCCAACTTATAAAAACACAACCATCAAAATTGATCCAAATTTTTTTTTCGTTCAACAATATCTTTTTTACACGGTTCTCAATATCAGATAACTCAATTAACACATTAACACTTTCTAATTAATGTCAAACAATCTTATTAATCCAAACCTACATTTCTCTTACCTTTTTTTATTTTAATTTCAAACTGCGTAATTAAAAAAAAATTTATTATTTAAAATATAAATATTATAGAATGAATGTTTAACTTTTTATATTATACAGTGTCTTTATACACAAAAATTATTGCTAATATATAAAAAGTATAATACACCAACCCTATAATACAAGTGGAACAACAAAAAAAAGCCCAAAACTTATAAAACTATGTGGTACATCACAGACTAGTAACGAAATATCACGAGGCTAGTGAAAAAAAAACAGTACTCATGTTGAACACAAGTGCATGTAAATCATAGATAGATTCATACCCCCTAGCCACTAGATCTAGAGCTTGACTTTTCTCTTGCACTTCTGTTCCAAAATCTCTCTGCTTGTGATATTCACAGTCATACTGCAATTCATCTTCACAATCACATGTTTCTTTATCAGCTTCAACATATTCACCCTCCCAGCAACTCTCGAGTAGCTGGTCAAAGTAAGCTTTCCAGAGTTCGCATCACTCTGTAAATTAGGGTTCGAAATCAGATTGTCAGTCATAATATCCACCGTTATATTCATCCTCATCGTCCGGTGAGCCTTCGCCTGCCCCGGCGGCCCTCTAGCTTCTCCGATTTGTGACCCGTTGTAGTACAGCGCCGTTGTCGTGTTCTTGTACTTGAACGACGCGAAGTTAGGGTTCTTGACGGAGACGTCGGCGGTCAGGGACATGTTGGTGCCGGGACGTGGAAAATTTGTGCCGTTGACGAGCTCGAGTTTATCGATGGTGACGCCGTTGAGTTTGATTTTTGGATCTTTGACTTTGAAGACGGTGAATATCAGTATGATTACAACGACGGCTTGGATGAGAAGAAGGGCGGCGATGCAACCACAGCACCGAATGCATTTTTTCCGGCGGAGTGCTTTCTGGTTCAAAACGTTCTCGTCATCGTCGCTGCTGAGGCGTTCGGAGGCCGGAGCTAGAGGTCTGACCTGCTCTCTTTCCACCATGGCTGGAGCTTGGGATGGAGTGGAGAGAGAAGAAGGGCTTTGGTGGGAGAGGACTGAGAGGAGTGTTAACTCTCAAGGCCTGGTTTTATAGGTTAATTTTCTTCCTCATGTTGACTTTCCAGCCTTTTCTTTTTTGAATACATTTGTTGATTATATTTATTTATTTATTTTATTAGTTGATAATGATATAATTAATTGTTGTTCTTAAATCGACAATATGTTTTAATTAATACCAGAGTTTATTGTCAATTTAATGAAAACGATTGATAAATCAGCAAAATAACTTGGTAAAATAGGTTCAAGTAAAATAATTCATTTTCAATAAAAAAAAAATTGAAAAAAATAAATACTTGCAATAATACACCTTTTCTATTGTTTATATTCTCGGATACATATTTCCATTTTCACACCCTTTTTAAAAATGGGAATTAGTGTATAGACTAATTATTTCTCTTATGCAACTTTTATAAATAGGTATCCCTTTTTTTTTTGTTCATATATATATTTGACATTTTTCACTATAGTAGGATGTCAAAATATGACACAACCCGTTAACACGACATGAAATTACAAGGTTTGAGTATTCCTTAAGCCACCCATATAGTAAACGGGTGGACCCGATAAGACACGACATGATTAATAAACGAATCGGGTATGGGTAAAGTCAATCAGAATAAATACACAACACGACTCGTTTATATACTAATTATACATAATTCATACACCATACGAACCCGATATAACACGATTCGTCAGATACGAATCAATAAACAAAGCGTATATAAGTGAAATATTTTTCAATACGAATTCGTCTCACCTGACACAATTGACAGGCTTAAATCATCTGACACATTAATTCAATTCCAATTCATTATATTCAACAATTTTTTCTTTTTTTTTTGAGGAAATTGAGAATCAGAGGAGATTTGAATTCACTATTTTCTTTATCAAGCATCCTTCTTTGAACAAAGAATACTGACCTTACTTGGACCAACCTTCCAAGACCGCAGCTTCACCTTAGCTTAAGAGACATTATGACACATGTCATCTGTTCAATGGCCTCATGCTTCATAACCTACTCAAAATTCTAAGTTTGGAGGTTGGAAATTTTCAAAGCCTTCGATATTTTTGTGTGGCAGCAAATAGAAAGTCTGCTTGGGAAATAATGTTGGTGGGGCCTACATTCCCATTATATCATGGCATTGAATAATTTAACACATAGACACATAGCATGATGAGACCAACTACTAACAAATTGACCTCCTGTATTTATTGAGAGAGAGAGAGAGAGAGAGAGAGAGACCATAACCCAACGACTTTTGCTTTCTTCATCACCTGTTTTTTCTTCTCCTTAATTGTTTATTTTTTGTTCCCCTCTAGAAGCTCTGTTTTTTTTATGCATTGTCGTCTTCATTTACAGCTTGGTAATTCTTTTTTCACAATCTTAGTGATCTATTGGGACTAGTACGTGAGAAATTTATTTTTTATAAATATTTTAGTCTCGGCAATAATGACTTTCTTTTAACCAAATTAGAGATAGAATTAGTCGAGATACGCGTAAGCTAATTCGGACACTCTTGATTGTTGAACAAAAAAAAAAGTTCTTTTTCACAATCTTTCGAATACAAATTTAGCTTTAATGAATTCATAACATGAGTGAATTGATCCGTGCTTCAATATAACGTATGATTTAGATTCACAGGCCCAAAAATCTCAATAACTATTGTGCGTAATAGAGCGATTATTTATGTGATTCGAACCCGTGATGTTTACTGTTTAAAAAAATTTGTTAAATATCTTTTTTAAGATCTTTTTCTTGATATATATAAAAAAGTTTCTAATGTGAGTGTGAAATCAATAGATCCCACTTTTGAGAGAAACGTCGGCCGCCTTTGTCTTATCCCAATCTCAGTCCATTCCTTGCCGTATTGGCCAGGACTTGGGCACTCAGACTTCTATGTATAGCATGTATCTTCGTACCAAATGAGTAATTTTATGTAAAAATTTAGGCTGAGTCATTCGAGTTGGATTTATAATGACTTGAGTTCGGCAAGAAAATTTATTTGGGGATGAGTCCATTTTTAAACTTATATATAAGTACTTAAGTCCACTTTTTTTTTTTTAATTTAAAAAATACCCCTAACGGTGTTAGTGTTGTTCAGTTATGAAAAGTCACAGAGGTTAATTCATTGAGATATATATGAAAAGAAGATATGTCTGCCTAATTTTACGCTAGTAATTGTCTGTCACAATATTTCCATAACTCTCTCTCTCGCCTCATATAACTTCCCTTTCCTAAACAGATTCTTCACACGCTCTTATCTCTGTCTTCCCAAAAATCAAAGTCCTATAGGCCATTGCCACCGCCAATCCAAAAATCCTAACCCACCGCCCTCAACAACCCACTAAACCTCTCATATCCGTTACTCCCACAACATCAAACTCACCCACTAAAAACTTTGACGAAATGTCCTGAAGTATGTTATTATTTTTTCAATTATTGAAATACCAAGTTATTGCCTTTTTTTTTTTTGCGCATGTTACTACTTTTTTGGTTGATCGGCGATGTTTCGATTTAGTTGGTTGTGTATTTTTGTGAAGAAGATGACGTTGTACCGGTACAATTTTTTTTGATAAGTATGTTACTGTTAATATTGTATGTTAATATTTTTTTCGAAAATATCAATATTATATATATATATATATATACTACTTAAAAAGTGAGGATACATGAAAAATATTTAATTACCATTTTTACCCTTAACTATTGGTATAAAGTCAATCATATCTACTATGTCTTTTGTCTTCCCTTAGCATCAAATTGATTAGCTGCATTGTTCAACAAGCAATGTCAGTGCATGATCATCTAATTATATTTAATTTCCTTAAATTAAATCTAAAACGTTTACAACTCATTGTCTCCCACAACAAATAAATCTTTCTCTGTTGATACAAAAAGTTACGTTCTCGATCATCTTCTCTGTCTTTCATTCTCTCGTTTATTTGCTTTGTTATATTTCAAAATTTTTGCTCTTTGTTGTATCAATTTCTGGGCATCTGTCCACAATCTTATCGATCCTCCAATTACTTTCAACTCACCAAAATTTTGGACTATGTGTGAATAGAATGAAAAGAAAGAGAGAAGAAGAAGAGAATACAATGGCTGAGGACTCTAAGAGCCAGAAGCTGTTTCATGAACTTACTGAATTTATTTTTGAGCACATCTGATTATTCATGAGGTGGTAGTGGCTTTATGTGCTTTTATTTGCAGATGCATTTGACTTTTATAGTTTTTTGTTTGTAGGTTTTGGATTTTGATTTCGAGAAGTTTTGTTCTATTTCTTTTTCGAATTTGAATGTTTATGCGTGTTTGGTCTATGAGAAATATTACTAAGGAAGAGGCCAGAAATCTCATGCATACACTCAGCCTTGAAGCAGGACACTAGGTTTACACAATCTTCGAACAGAGAAAGTTTATTGCCTTCCCGATGGATATGAAATCATTGACTCTTCATTAGATGACATTCGACATATTCTTAACTAGAGGTTCGCTAATATTTAGCTTTAATTGCTTTTTACATGTGGCAGATTTTTTTATCATTTTATATCTTTGCTAATAGTTTATATTCCTATTTTAATTAATCTTCTCATTCGATTTCTTTGATATTATTGTACACGTTTACTCGAACACAAGTTCAATAGCTTGATAGAAATAGGCAATGGTCTAGGGCACTTAATGGTTCTGATATTTGTTGCTATTACTATGATATTTCAATCTTGTTGCTCATTGGTATATTCTAGACAATTTTGAATATAAACTTAGACAATCAAGTGTCCAATTTCACCATTCTCTGGTGCTAATTATAATCTCATGGCTCCGACAATTTTTTTAGGTGGGACTCAATAACATTAGAAAGACTAAATTTGTGAATGTTACAATTCAATCTTTAATGCGAGTTACTCCATTGAGAAACTTTTTCCTTATCCTTAAAAATTATCTACACTCATCCTTCGATTTGGAGAGCTCACTCGAAAGAATTGGCACTCAAGGAACTTCAAGGGACATGTTTGTTCCTGGTGTAATCAAACTTTAGCAATGACTTTTGTTCATAGAATGCATATACTTGACATTTTTTGTGTCTCCAAGTGAGCCCACATGAGTTTCTACAGGCAGTTATGGACTACATTCAATTTTGAAATCTTTATGTTTTTTTTGTTCTGAGCATATAATTAAAAGGGGTTGACATTGATTTGTTTTTAAAAATATATGTAGTGTCTACATCAATTAGGTTTATGAATGTATTATCTTTCTTTATTTCCTTGGTTAGATGTTTCATACGACTCACAAGGAATACAATAAAAAAATAATCCAGATCACCATTTTTGGGTAATGGAAGCTTGCGATATCCCATTAACTGATGAGACACATCACATAATAACAGCAAATCGAAAGAGTGGGTCAGTTGCTGGCTAGAAAGTATGTATACTTGTCGAGGGTGTCGTGATAGTGTTGGACACAACCAGACATGTGTCCGACATAGATAGAAGTGTCCTGAATAATGAGTTCAGTCGAACACGATCAATAAATTTTTTTTTAAATGATTGTAGCTTGGTTTTTTTGTGTGTGTGTGTTTTGTTATGTAACTTATGTATTATGAATGTTAATGTATGTAATGATGTTTGGTGAAAATTATGGATGTTTATTTTGATCTATTTTAATTTTAATAAAAAAAATAATATTTGCTAGATCTTATTATTAATATTATTATAAAATATGCTTTATTTTTAATATATTATAATTTTATTATTATCTAAAAATATATTATATTATTTTAATTAGTTGTATCTTTGACATACATGTGTCTTATATTTTTGAACTTTGTCATATCCCAGTGTCCGTATCGTATTAGATATATATTTTGTTTGTAAATTAATGGTAATCTTTTTCCTTCTCACACTTGATTCTTGATTTTTTTTCCTACAAATTCTGAATGTATGACCAAATGTAGGGTTTTATTTATAACCCATTCAGTTAGTATACTTGTTGCAAATCTAAATATCTCCAACTAGGTGTGACTTGACTAGATTTTCAAACCATAATCTTAAGGTATAGTGGTTAATGCCTCAAACCAAACTAAGCATTATGTATTGTCATTTCAAAAAACTTTCTTGCCTTTCTACTTGCACAAGTAAATAATTTAGCTTTCAATTTTCTGTGAACAACACTTTCATTTAGTTGCTGAAAAAATACAAGACTTGGCCAGAAATTGGAAGTTGATTTCTAGGTTTTCAACTCAATAAAATTGAATATCGATTCTTATATTTTCTACTTAATGAGGTAATTGTAATATTACCTTCTAGAAAAAGACGCAGTTGTAGTATTAGGTCTATTTAGGTGGAAGCTAATTTGAATTTTTGTGTAGAAAGTAAGTGAATTTGGATGTTAGTGATTGTAGTACTTTTATAAAGTAAATTATGTGCTTTGATGAGGGAATTATTTATTGAAATTAATACCAGTTATTTAAAATCAAATGGAATTTGATGAGAAAATCATACGATGATGAATAGAAGAGAGCAGAAAACAAAGATGAAGATATTGTCTCGATTTATTTGTAACATAGGAAACTCGGCCAAATCGATCGAGTTTCCCAGGATACATTCATAAGTTTCAGACATCAAGAAACTCAATCAATTGGCAAATATGAGAAATTTTACGAATGAGACATCAATTAAGATGTCTAATTAGCTATTTATTGTCTTTTAAGAGAGAGATTATCTCTATGACTTCCCTTTTCCTTTAATTTTGCTATTATAAACTATTACAGAGGTTCTCTATATAACTTCTCTTTTCGTATAATTTTTTTTCTTCTCCTATAATTAACTATTAATTTTTCGTTAATCTTGGTTAACAGAAGACATTGAATTCTATTTGACTAAAAACTTGCCATAGGTCAAGAGTTATTTTTGTATTCTATTGTGTAGGTAATGATTAAATTATACAGAATTTCCAATATATATAAATGTTAACAAAACAACACTAAACTTTTCTTTGGGTGCAATTCTTATTTTGTTGTTGCTAACCACTCAAGCAGTTTGGAGTGAAAACAAACTTGAATTATAGATAACTAAATTCAATTAAAGGGACACTCTGCTTAAGTTGAGTTGCATGATTCCTCTTACATTATTAGGTTAATTTAAGTCTGTTATGCCATGGCAAAAAAGAAAGAAAATTTGATTGATTTTGTGACAAGAGTACAACAACAATAGTCATCACCCACACAACATACTCACACAGTAGTCGGGGAAGATGATAACTGATGGGCCAAGCCCAAGGGCCCAAATCATGTTACAAGCCCAAGAGCCCAACTTCAAGAGGTCCAGCTAGCCAAGCCCAAAGAAGTCTACATCCAGTCAAGCTCATCAGGAAGCTACATCAGCTTGGCTACGTCATTAGGAGAGCATCCAGAAGCCTCACCTTCACCATCTTGGAAACAGTCAACCTTCACCTCATCCTTTGATCGAGTCTCATGGAGAACACCTCAACTGTTTCGCCCGTTGAGGAGAAGTCGTGAGCTCCACCAGAATAGTTGCTATTAAGTCGCCCCAATCTGTTAGGGGGCGACTATAAATTGTAAGCTCCACCAACACTTGGGGGGCAACACACTCAACAGAGCACATATCTTCTCTCCCTCTATAAGCTTGTAACTCTCTACTCTCCCTACACACCGGAGCTAATAAAATAACCCGGCAACTCTAGCCATTCAGAAGTGGACGTAGGTCACGTTGACCAAACCACTATAATTTTTGTCTTCTCTCTCTACTTTAATTACTGCCTTTATTTCCAATTATTTGACAGATGGTGTGCAAACATATTTTGTGCATCATCAGTTTAGCGTCGTCTGTGGGAATCGACAAAACTCTCACTTCTAAACACTTCATTTTGCTGAACCAATGGTGATCACTACCAGATCCACGAATCAGCCTGAAGACAATCCAGCACGAGAAGAGGAGGTTGCTCCTCCCCCAACCAATCTTGTCCCAAGTACGCAGAAGATACTGGAGACCATGCGGGAGCTTGTGGCCCAGAACCAGCAGATCTTTCAACTAATGCTCGTTGCGCAAGGAGGAACACAACTTGGACTTCAAGTGAGAGGAGTTCCACGCCTTAGGCGTCAAGGAGCTCCCCATATGAGTGCTCCCCATCTGGGCGCCACCTTTGGAGCCCATTTGGGCGCCCCACCCATGGGAGCCCTCTTGGGCGCCCAGCATGGGAGAGCCCCCCATGAGGGACCTCCAGCTCCTCCTCCAGCTCCTGCACCACATGTTGAAGACCCTCATCTCCAAGAGAATGAGGGTGAAAACCAAAGTATGGAACATGGGAGCCATTTCCATGATCATTCCAGAGGAGCTCCTAACCATTGTGATGAGAAAATTAAGGAGGTACAAAATCAACTGGGTGACGTCTTCAATGCCATGAAGGCGCAGGCACCCGAGACAGTGGACTACCTCGTAAGGCGAACAGACACACCTTTCAAGCCAGACGTGGCGAACTACCCCCTTCCTCAAAACTTTAAAATGTCATCCGTGGAGACTTTTGACGGAACCAAGGATCCACTAGACCGCCTCGAAACTTACAAAACTCTAATGCAGTTGCACAATGTCCCCGACGAGATCATGTGTAGGGCGTTCCCAACCACCTTGAAGGGATCAGCGTGACAATGGTTCGCCAAACTCACCTCGGCCTCCATAGGCTCCTTCGCCGAACTGAGCAGATCCTTTGTGACACAGTTCATTGGTGGACGCCGCCAGCAGAAGCATGTCTGTCACACCCCCACCCCGAATCACATAGGGTGAGCGGCGGACCGGCCACCAAGGCCTTAACCAACCAACCCTGTGCATAATAAATGCAAAATACAGCTGAAGACAAATAATGAAGTGATCCTCCACCGACCTAATGAATACCAGAGGAATAAACTAAACATCACCAACATCATTATTAAACCCATGTAAAATAATAATTAATCCATAAGGTTCACTACTCCAAGCACAAGCAACATTGTTCACAAAACAATTGAATATTTGTCTCAAACTGTAAAAAACATTATTTCTGAAGACCTATGGTAAAATAAATCTTCTACTCTTCTAATCCCTTGTCTATCCGAGAACTTATTCCTCCCCCTGATCCTCACCTGAAAAATGTTAGATGTTTGGGTGAGCACAAAGGCCCGTGAATAGCAACCACCTCTAATGAGGTGTGAAAATAAATCCCACAGTTTATATACCAAAAATAAACTTGATACATACATAAGTACAACAAACTGTACCCCAACCCCTCTCCCAAAATCATTTAAACAAAACGTTTTCATGATCACAAATAACTTTAACTCAAAACAATCACACACATTCAATTCCCAAACATATTTGTCAAATCATGTTTGTTACCACTAGCCTGGTAACTGGCCCAGTCTCTTGTCATCACTAGCCTAATGACTGGCCCCGTTTCTTGTTACCACTAGCCTGGTAACTGGCTCAGTCGTTTGTTACCATTTAGACCTAGTAACCCCAGTTTCAGTCGCTTGTTACCACTTAAACCTGGTAACCCCAGTCCCCATCTCATAAACATGATTTTCACACACACCAAAACTGTAGTTTTAATCCCAACGCACACAAAATTTCTCTTTCATCACCAAAGCAACGATATAAAATTTTCCCACAAGTTTTCCAAAATTCACATGTATTACAGTTCACAATTTCAAAACATTCAATAGCAATCTCAAACATCAACACATATATCATATATACGAAAAATCCACACGCAC
The DNA here is from genome assembly GCA_951799425.1 of Ilex aquifolium. Taxonomy (NCBI): domain Eukaryota; kingdom Viridiplantae; phylum Streptophyta; class Magnoliopsida; order Aquifoliales; family Aquifoliaceae; genus Ilex; species Ilex aquifolium. Next base: position 41,440,721 of record OX637396.1, on the reverse strand, counting down.
GTACCCACACATTTAATATAGAAAATTCTCTCAAAAGAAGTAATAAACTACTCACCTTGATTTCCAAAATCCAATTCAAAGCACTCTTTCTCAATCTCAATGCAATCACCACCTAATCCAAAATAACAGATAACAATCAAGCTCTATTCCTAACTTTGTCGTTTCGCGTTTTTATATTTAATTTTTATACCTTCTACCCCTTGATATATATTTAGTATATCTTTTACATATAAATATATTTTCCAATATGAGGTAATAGGGTGTAGAAGCATTATGGGCTGTTTAGAAAAGTTTCTAAAGTTTTGGGGTCAAATCATAATTTTTGAAACTTTTGGGGACAAAGTGTAATTTCCTTAAAAACGAATTTTTCTATTTTCGGGGCTGCCATAAATTTTCCAGAATAGTGTTTAAGGTTATAGAGACCCATTTTTCAATAATACAACCTCAATTTGACTTATTAGAGTAACCGTTGATTATTTAAATACTTAATCGAAACTTATAGGGGTCATTTCAAAATTTCAGAAGTTTTTCAAGACTCGGGGGCTGTTTTGAAATGATCATATTTGTTTCAAATATATTGGGTCAGTTCTATAAATTACCAAGTTCCATGGTAGTCAAAAATTGAGTTTATAAAAGTATAGGAATCAAAATAAAACTACTTAAAACTAAGGGGAGCTTTTTGTAATTCTAAAGAATTCCATCTTCTTCACCAACGTAAGTTGCAGGTTCTGCAACTTTTCTTCTTCTTCCCTTTTTGTTTTCTTTTTGCTTTGTAAGACATTAAATAAATTCTTTAAAGGCCTCAAAAAAAAATAAATCTATATTAGGTCTCATAACACTTAAATTAACAACTTCCAATAAAACTCATTTATACATTCATCACTATTTTTCACCATGAACATATATATATATATAAATGTATTCTTTATCACTATTTATGATAACATTAATACCATGTAATTAAATAGAATACAAAACCCATAAACTAAATACCTTGGATAAATTCAAGCCCCCTTTTTTTTTTTTTTCCTCCTCCTCCTTCTCTCTCTCTCTCCGCCTCTTTCTCTTCTAAGCCCTCGCTGCCTTTCTTTCTTTCTTCTTATTTGTTTTTCTTCTCTTGCCCTATTTTGACTGCCTACATTATAAGTATATAAAATAAAAGAAACCCTACACTTCCTCAAATTCATTAAATACATTAACATCCCTTTCTAAATAAAATATCCCAAATTAACCTAAATTAAGTTAGGTATATATTTCAAAATGTTGGGGTTTTACAATGTCACCCATCTGCTCAGCATAATGCAGGACCAAGATGAGAGCCTGAGAAGCTACCTCACTCGTTTTAACAAGGGGGTCCTTCAGGTCGAAGAGCCCGATGAAAAAGTCAGCATGACCGCCTTCCTGGGAGGCCTCCGATCATCGAGCTTCCTTTTCTCCGTGATGAAACGCCCACCAAAGAGCATGCCAGAACTATTGGCAAAAACTCAAGAATATATGAATGTTGAGGAAATCAACAAGTCTAGGCGAGGTGAATCATCTCTCGGATCGCCAAAAGCTTGACCTGCCTCTGCACTGTTCTCAAACAGACAGCCTATATATCCAGCTTAGCGGCTCTCTCGCGGGTCGCCAAAAGCTTGGCCTCTGCACTGTTCTCAAAACAGGCAGCCTCTATATCCAGCTTAGCGGCTCTCTCGCGGGTCGCCAAAATCTTTGCCTCTACACTGTTCTCAAACAGGCAGCCTATACCTCAAGCTTAAGGACTCTCTCAAGGGTCGCCAAAAGCTCGGTCTCAAGAGGCACAGCTCTCTCATGAGTAACTTCAAACTCTGTCTTTGCTCTCGCGCAAGCTACCTATCTCTCTCCAGGTAATCGTGTTAAATATTTTAATGTTTGAAATAACATTATTTTTTGACACCTCTAGGTAGGATCTTGGAACTCAGGTCGTCTGCAACCCGCGGGACTACATTAGATTAAATGTCAACAATCGGGCCTCGTCCATCTGACACCTGCTCCTGGGTACTAACGCTCCTCCTGGTGCCCAGCCTGAGGAGCCTAGACCTTACAGCACCCCTCAGGCGCCCAGACCTCTCAGGCGCCCAACACAGACGCCGAGCACCTCTCTGGCGCCCAGACCTCCCAGGTGCCCAACGTAGACGGACTCGCCCAAGCAGCGCCCTGCTTGCCCAAGCGGCGCCTTGCTCGCCCAAGCGGCGCCCTGCTGCTCGTCTCCTGAGATCTCGCCTCTCCAACAAAAACAGTGGGCTCGCCCACTATTGGCGCCCCCATCTCGGCGCCTAGCACCTCTACTCCGGCACTGACTGCCTCCTCCTCTCCGAGAGCAACATTAGTTCCTACGAGCTCTCCACCAAGACCCACAAGCTCTCCTCTAGGGCCCCCGCAGATCGCGTCGCCCTCGACACACGAGGAACATCCAAGCTCGCCCCCTACAGCCGGCGCCCAACCTTGGCGTGCTCACCATCACCATCAGTCGCCCAAGGCAGCCCCGGCTCGCCCAAGGTAGCCCCAGGCTCGCCCAAGCTGCCCAAGGCAGCCCGGCTCGCCCAAGACAGCCCAAGCTAGCCCAAGATGCTCCAAACGAGGCGTATAATATATCAAATCGAAACTCTCGACGAACTTCTCTATATAACTTCTATTTTTGTATAATTTGTTTTTCTTTTCCTATAATTAACTATTAATTTTTCGTTAATCTTGGTTAACAGAAGACATTGAATTCTATTTGACTAAAAACTTGCCATAGGTCAAGAGTTATTTTTGTATTCTATTGTGTGGGTAATGATTAAATTATACAGAATTTCCAATATATATAAATGTTAACAAAACAACACTAAACATCTCTTTGGGTGCAATTCTTATTTTGTTGTTGCTAACCACTCAAGCAGTTTGGAGTGAAAACAAACTTGAATTATAGATAACTAAATTCAATTAAAAGGACACTCTGCTTAAGTTGAGTTGCATGATTCCTCTTACATTATTAGGTTAATTTAAGTCTGTTATGCCATGGCAAAAAAAAAAGAATATTTGATTGATTTTGTGACAAGAGTACAACAACAATAGTCATCACCCACACAACATACTCACACAGTAGTCGGGGAAGATGATAACTGATGGGCCAAGCCTAAGGGCCCAACTCATCTTACAAGCCCAAGGGCCCAACTTCAAGAGGTCCAGCTAGCCAAGCCCAAAGAAGTCTACATCCAGTCAAGCTCATCAGGTTGCTACATCAGCTTGGCTACGTCATTAGGAGAGCATCCAGAACCTCACCTTCACTATCTTGGAAACAGTCAACCTTCACCTCATCCTTTGATCGAGTCTCATGGAGAGCACCTCAACTGTCTCGCCCGTTGAGGAGAAGTCGTGAGCTCCACCAGAATAGTTGCTATTAAGTCGCCCCAATCTGTTAGGGGGCGACTATAAATTGTAAGCTCCACCAACACTTGGGGGGCAACACACTCAACAGAGCACATATCTCATCTCCCTCTATAAGTTTGTAACTCTCTGCTCTCCCTACACACCGGAGCTAATAAAATAACCCGACAACTCTAGCCATTCAGAAGTGGACGGAGGTCACGTTGACCGAACCACTATAATTTTCGTCTTCTCTCTCTACTTTAATTACTGCATTTATTTCCAATTATTTGACAGGTGGTGTGTAAACCTATTTTGTGCATCATCAATAACAAGCACAAACGCTAAAATGGAGGCAATAAATATCTCTTCCAAGAAGTAGAAAGTCAGAGTAAGGTTTTCAAGATAAAAAGAATGCATCAAAAAGCCATCAAGGAGGGATCCAAGAGCAAATTGGAAATAATCAAACTTGAAGATGAGGAGTTCTTGAATTACTTAAATCTACATGTGGTAATTCTCTTTTTGGTTTTGTTGAAGTTATCCAAATCATGAGTTTATTGGTGAACTATTGATTCTAATTCTTGGTTATTGACTATCTACTTAATTAATTTTCGTGAATACTAAATAATGTATACCACCTAACTTATAACTGACATCTAACTAGCAAGAGAGTTCAAAAACTTGTCTACAAAAGCTGACAAAGACACGACGAATCTGTATGATTTATTGGAGTTCATGGTTTTTCACATCAACAATGAGTAATATTTGACACTCGAAATGGTCCACGTGCAACGCATATGTACACCAACTAGTACCAAAAAATGTGATTATAGAAGACTACATAATCAACTTGGAGAAAAAGTACATACATAGTTTTCAATTAAACAAGTCAGTGAGAGTAGGCAGCTTGATCTCTCCCTTACTGGAGAGAGGAATGGTTATGTCTCCAACGACTGGAAGATCAATGGTGAGACCCAATTCCAATTCATAGTCTATATCCCAATCTGCACCTATGTCTCTCCCCAAGCTCACCAATACACTGTGTGGCACCTTCACTGGCACTTCCAGTAACGTAATATCATTTCCCTTCAGCGACCCTGGGTCCGGAATGGTACCCGAAGCAATCACCCTAGCCACATTTACAGAAAATAAGTGGACACATTATTTTAAGTATTCACCAAACAGGAAAACTAATTCTTATGACTCGCAAATTTGACAGAAAATAAACGGGTTTGAATTTAATTTTAATAGGGTGAAGTAGTAAGAGCCAATCCATTAAGGTTGAAAATCCTCTGCTAGAAAAGAAAATTAAAAATAGAGGTTTTGTTGATCAAAACGGCATCGTTTTGTTAATACAATGACTTTTTTTTTGGTGCAAAACGACGCCGATGATCAGCACTTCTTCTTCTGTTAAAAACTAAGAGCAAAGGAGCTGGACCCATCTGTTAAACCTAACAAATACAAACACAGTAAATAAAAATTATATACTATGGAAATCTGACACAACAAATATGTTAAGACAATATGACTTACACAACTTTAAAACAAGAAAACAACTCGAATGATAAAACATAGTAACAAAGCTTTAAATTGACGGGAGAGGCTATGGTACCGAATGGTCAAAATGCGGTACGGTACCGAAAAAAATGTGTGGCCCTCAATTTTTGTCATTAAATATTAGAAAGTTACTAATTAAAGGTGTGGTAACTTTGTCAATAAAAGTTGTACCATTTTTTCTAAAGAATGTAACCTCAGTTGCCGTTTTTTTGTGGTACTTTTACATTTATTAGTTGTAATATAACTTTAAATAGTTGTAACTTCATATCCAAAGATAGTAATTTTACCATAAATAGTTATAACCTCACTTTCAAAGATAGTAATTTTTCTTTTAATTGTTGTAGCCTTACCTAAAGAGTTTGTACTTCACCTTTAAAGGTGATAACTTTATCTTAAGAGTAATAACTCTGTATTTGCAAGTAGTAACATTACATTTAATAGTTATGATCGATCATGATTAATTAAGATCGATCCCAATGCCATTTTTTTTTTTTGCGATTCCACTCAATTAGGATCGATCATAATTAATTAAGATCGATCCCAATGCCAATTTTTTTTTTTTTTGCTATTCCACTCAATTAAGATCGATCATGATTATATGAGATCGAACTTTTTTTTTTTTCTGAACTGGTTCCGATCCTATATTTAGTTACATTAAATTGACATGTAATTTTATGAAATTAATTTTTAATTTTATCCAACTACCACTCAATTCATCAAAAATAATATTAAATTGACCTTCAATTGTATTAAATTAACATTCAAAATTATAAATTTAAAATTCATAAAATTAACATTAATTTAAAATTAATAAAATTAACATTAATTCATAAAATGTTAATTAATTTTATGAAATTACATGTCAATTTAATGTAACTAAATATAAGATCAGGACCAGTTAAGAAAAAAAAAAAAAGTTCGGCTAGTCGTGATCGATCCTATTTAATTGGAACCACCAAAAATTTAGTTTGTTCCCAATTTTTGGACCATCAAATGCATTAAGATCGATCTTATATAGTCATGATCGATCTTAATTGAGTGGAATAGCAAAAAAAAAATTTGGCATTGAGATCGATCTTAATTGAGTGGAATCACAAAAAAAAATGTCATTGGGATCGATCTTAATTAATCATGATCGATCATACTATTAAATGTAATGTTAGTACTTGCAAAGACAAAGTTATTACTCTTAAGATAAAGTTATCACATTTAAATGTGAGGTACAAACTTTTTAGGTAATGTTACAACAATTAAAAGTAAAATTACTATCTTTGAAATTGAGATTATAACTATTTATGGTAAAAGTACTACATTTGGATATAAAGTTACAACTATTTAAAGTTAAGTTACAACTAATAAAGGTAAAAGTACCACAAAAAAACGACGACTGAAGTTACAATCTTTAGAAAAAATGGTACAACTTTTATTGGCAAAGTTACCACACCTTTAGTTAATAACTTTCTAATATTTAATGACAAAAATTGAGGGCTACACATTTTTTTTCCGTACCGCATTTTTACTATTCGGTACCATAGCCTCTCCCTAAATTGACAAATGAAATCCAAATTGCTCAAACATCCCACAAAGCCCAAAAATATTGAGTGACTCCATCGAAATCCGCTCCATTACACTTTAGACATCACACAATGGTAAATTGTCAATTCAAGTGAGATTTGCTATTTCATTTTATAGGTGTATGTGTATCCAAAACCAATGAGATTTACTATTAACTAAAATTAATTAAAAGTATAAGGGTTAATTGCACTGAAGGTCCCCAAAGTATGAGATTTATCTCATTTTGGTCCCCAATATTTCAATTACATCATTTTGGTCCCTGAAGTATTGAATATGTTTCTATATGGTCCCTTAAGCAGACAACGTTTAAATTGCTAACGATTTATTATCATAAACTTGTCATGTGATACTTAAATATGGACAAAAAAATAATTTAGATAATTCTTGACCAAATTTTTACTCAAAATAGCTACCCAAATTACACAGTTTTGATCATGAGCTACCCAAATTTGGTCAAAAGCTATCCCTATTACACAATTTTTGTCGAGAGCTACCCAAATTTTGTTTAAGAGTTATCAAAATTATTTTTTGACCATATTTAAATATTACGTGACAAATTTCTGATAAAAAGTTGTTAACAATCTGGACATTGTCTGCTTAGAAGACTATATAGAAACATATACAATATTTTATGGACCAAAATGATGCAATTAAAATATTGGGGACTAAAATGAGACAAATCTCATACTTTGGGGACCTCTAGTGCAATTAACCCAAAGTATAATGAAGAGAGATTTGAATCCCATATTTGCCACCCAAAAATCTATTTTGGTTCATTGCACTCATGAATGATTCGTGCTCAAACTATTATACGCAAAAGATAGATCTGTACCTTGATATCATTGTCTAAACGCCCAAATATATTTGTGCGTGTGCATTTGTATATATATATATATACATACAAATACGAACAGCGTCATAATATATATATGAATAGTGCGATTATAAAACTCTGCCCTGTAGTCTCTGAATATTGGATCGTGATCTAACGATTACTAATTGTAGAAAACCAAAATTTAATGCAAAGACCTTACCAAATTTGAAAAGAAATTTCAGTGGCATATTAATTGTAATCGTATTCTTATTAGGAAAATCTAGAGGAAGAAAGCAGACGAAAACCTGCCGGCGCTTTTGAGGGTGTAAGAGATCTGGCAGATGGGAATGGATGCACCGTAGGGATTGTTAACAGACACCTTGGCCTGGTATGTTATACCGTCACGGCCTACGTGTTTCAGATCCACATCGGTGATGCTCGCCTCCGGCTTCTTTATGTTCGCCACCTTCTCCGCCACAAAATTTTTCGCCTTGTCCATCAAATCCATTGTTACTCAACCAACGAATAAGCTTTACACACTCCGGTCTCCACACAGAGAGAGAGAGAGAGAGAGAGAGAATGCTTTGCAAACAAGGGTTTGTGTGTATATATAGGAGAGGCTTTGTGTGTTGGCGACACGTTGCAAGTTCTTGGGCTAGTCTCCGCGCTATTTTGGTGGTGAGACGTTATTCTTTTTTTTTTTTTTTGAATTCCAACATATTCAATTTAATTAACTCAAATATCGTAAAAATATTCAAAACCAACATAATACTCAAAACATAAGACCTATAGGATCTCTCAAGAAAGTCTCAAATTTCAGGACCTGAAAACATAATAGATAAACAGATTGTAAAGCATAGTGAAGATAATGTCAAACACTCAACGGTAGGATTTCGGAACCTAGCACGAGCACCACGACCACCGAACTTCTTGGGCTCACAGCGTCGAGGATCGGCAACAAGAAGAGTCCGATCGTACCTCACCAGCGTGGGGCAGCGTGATTTTGCCGCGTCCTAGGATCCGTGCTTTGAGTGTGCGCTTCACCGAATTTTTTTTGATAATTGCAGATTTAAGATTTAGTTAATCTATTATAACTATGGATCGCAAATTAATAAAATAAAAAATAGAACACATGCAAGAGATTTTGGCATATTTTCTGAGCTTGATTGGCTAAAATCAATATCCTTAAAAGACCTATCAAGAAGGAAACTTAAAACTAAGAGAACCTTAAAAAACACAAGACTAATCCAAGAGATTTTCCTGCCCCTGTTTCAATGAGGTTTGATGATGCATTTTGTATTCGAAAAGATTATTTTCATAATTTGAATCCATACTACTTGGGTGACAATGTAACAAATGCTTAAAAGTCGATTCTATAAAACAAAATTAACCCTTAATGACCTTGTGAGATATTTTATTCAAAACATGACGAAATGAGCTTTAACGAGACCACAATATATGTATTCAGAATTGAGAAATAGATGAACTGTCATTGATCAGACTGAAAAAAAAATTAGTTAAAATGCACATAAATTAATCTGAACACCTCTAACTATTGAACCAAAAAAAAATTGAAAATCTAAACCTAGCAACAAATAGATTTTCTGAAAGGGATCCAACCTATTGTAGGACTAAAGAAGAACAAATCCCACCAAATCAATAATGGGGTACTACATCAATCAACCTACAAACTCCCAACCATTACACCAACCCTTCCACTTATAAAAGGAAACAATTCTCCACAAATAAGATATGCAATTCTTTAATCAGATAAAATACAAAGTTACATAAAAATTAGCATTTTCTTGTCCTAAACTCAGTAATCTCTAACTTGGAACACTGCATAACCTTAAGTCATGCACCACTCCATTTTGAGACGAATTTTTAGCATCAACAATAACCAAGATAACAACTCCCAGTCAGACATACAGATTTATCAGAGACAATTCCGAGATGATTAACCCCAACTCGAAGAAATAGAGATCACTTGTTCAAATCTTTTATCAAACAGTTATACTGAGGATATTAATAATAAATACAAACCCCATTCCAACAAGATATACAAGTTACTAAAAAGGACAGGACACCTGATATATAATTTTCAGATAAAAGTACAAGAAAATGTGATTAAAGATGTGATTAAAGAAGATTACATCATAACCAACTTGGAGAAAAAGTACATATATAGTTTTCAATTAAAACAAGTCAGCGAGAGTAGGCAGCTTGATCTCTCCCTTACTGGAGAGAGGAATTGTTATGTTTCCGACGACTGGAAGATCAACGGTGAGACCCAATTCCAATTCATAGTCTATATCCCAATCTGCACCTACGTCTTTCCCCAAGCTCACCAATACACTGTGTGGCACCTTCAATGGCACTTCCAGTAACGTAATATCATTTCCCTTCAGCGACCCTGGGTCCGGAACGGTACCCGAAGCAATCACCCTAGCCACATTTACAGAAAATAAGTGGACACATTATTTGAAGTATTCACCAAACAGGAAAACTAATTCATTGACTCAGCAAATTTGACAGAAAGTTAACGGGTTTGAGTTTAATTTTAATAGGGTGAAGTAGTAAGAGCCAATCCATCCTCTGCTATTAGAAAAGAAAATTAAAAGCATAGGTGTTGTTGATCAAAACAGCGTCGAATGACCATTTTTTTTGGTGCAAAACATGCCGATGATCAGCACATCTGTTAAAAACTAAGAGCCAAGGAGCTGGACCCATCTGCTAAACCTAACAAATACAAACCCAGTAAATAAAAATTATATACGATGGAAATCTGACACAACAAATATTTTAAGGCAATATGACTTACACAACTTGAAAACAACTCGAATGATAAAACATAGTAACAAAGCTTTAAATTGACAAATGAAATCCAAATTGCTCAAACATCCCACAAAGCCCAAAAATATTGAGTGAGTCCAACGAAATCCGCTCCATTACACTTTAGACATCACGTAATGGTAAATTGTCAATTCAAGTGAGATTTGCTATTTCATTTTATAGGTGTATGTGTATCCATAACCAATGAGATTTACTATTTAAGTAAAATTAATTAAAAGTATAATGAAGAGAGATTTGAATCCCATCTTTGCCACCCAAAAATCTATTTTTGTTAATTGCACCCATGAATGATTCGTGCTCAAACTATTATACGCAAAAGATAGATCCGTACCTTGATATCATTGTCTAAACGCCCAAATATATTTGTGCGTGTGCATTTGTATATACATATATACATACAGATACGAAAAGCGTCATAATATATATATGAATAGTGCAATCATAAAACTCTGCCCTATAGTCTCTGAATATTGGATCGTGATCTAACGATTACTAATTGTAGAAAACCAAAATTTAATGCAAAGACCTACCAAATTTGACAAGAAATTTCAGTGGCATATTAATTGTAATTGTATTCCTATTAGGAAAATCTAGAGAAAGAAAGCAGACTAAAACCTGCCGGCGCTTTTGAGGGTGTAAGAAATCTGGCAGATGGGAACGGATGCACCGTAGGGATTGTTAACAGACACCTTGGCCTGGTATGTTATACCGTCACGGCCTACGTTTTTCAGATCCACATCGGTGATGCTCGCCTCCGGCTTCTTTATGTTCGCCACCTTCTCCGCCACAAAGTTCTTCGCCTTGTCCATCAAATCCATTGCCACTCAACAAACGAATAAGCTTTACACACTCCAGTCTCCACACACAGAGAGAGAGAGAGAGATGAATGCTTTGCAAACAAGGGTTGGTGTGTATATATAGGATAGGCTTTGTGTGTCGGCGACACGTTGCAAGTTCTTGGGCTAGTCTCTGCGCTATTTTGGTGGTGACACGTGATTCGACGCGCGCAGCAGCGTGATTTTCCCGCGTCCTAGGATCCGTGCTTTGAGTGTGCGCTGCACCGAATATTTTTTTGTGGAATGCTACGGTACCGACATCGGTACCGTACCAAAATTTACCTTTATTTAAGATTAAATTATAATTTTTTTGAGATATAAGTTATACTTTTTGAAAGTTATGATCGATTATGATAGATTGAGATTGATATTGAAATTATAATTTTTAAAGGTTGAGTTACAACTCATAAGGGAAAAGTTACAATTCATGATCAATCATGGACTTTCCCTGAATAGTTTTAACTTCTCTTTTATAAATTGTAACTTTATTTTAAAAATAATAAGTGACGGTACGGTATCGAGGTCGGTACCGTAAAATTCCCCTTTTTTGATAATTGCAGATTTTAGATTTAGCTAATCTATTATAACTATGGATAGCAAATTAATAAAATAAAAAATAGAACACATCCTTATTTTTATTAGGCAATAAATAAAAAGGGGGCAATTCCATAGTGCTACCCTTAAATGTTACAATAAATTATGCTCTTATCTATACGTCCAAATAGGATTATTATATCTGACGAGCCCGAATTTAATTGGGCTAAGCCCGATGAAAATAAATCAAGAAAATCCCAAATATTAAGAAATCCAAGAAGGAGTCCAAGTCACCCTAGAGTAGCCCAGAAGGAAGTCAAGTGGACAAAGGAGATCAAAGGGGCGCCAAGCGGGGGTCACCCGAGCACATGGGCGCCGCCCATAGGGCACCCCGCACCTGGACGCCGACTAGGGAGCCCCTTGGGCGCCTACCCCTTCGTGCTCCCCTTGCCTTGGTACTCAGTATGAAGTTCAGTACACCTCAACCTAACACCTCAACTTAAGGTCCAGCTCAAAGTCCAAGCTCAACATCAAACTTTCCTCCGACTGAATAGGAGCACGAGGGAGAGAATGTCGAGATACGGAGATCTATTCCTACCTTAATTGTGCTTACCAAAGAGGTCTACTCCTACCATGATTGTACTTACCAAAATAGTGGAAAACCTCTTCCTCACGTCACTGTCTCACCGCCTTACCCTAGCTATATAATGTAAGACCTCTCAAGGGTAAAGACACGCCTCCAATACCTCACTACACACTTGCTCTCTCTCTCTCTCTCTCTCTCTCTCTCTTTCTCTCAAAACTCTGTAACTCTCCGGTGACTGATATTTTATCAATAAAGAACACCAGGCCACCGCTGCCATTCCCGAAAGTGGAGTAGGTCATCCGAGACCGAACCACTATACATCCCTGTGTTGATCTATTGTTTATCGTTTAAATTCATTGATTGCTTGTTAGTTGCTCATTAATTACACTCTTATACATTCTTGACTGTTGATCTTGCACAAGACAATTTTGTGCATCATCAATATCTATAGATACTAATATCAATTAATTCGTGTGATCAAAATTACATTTTAAAAAAAAAAAGTAGAATTGATAATCAAATCAAACTTTGTGAGCTCAAATCGAGAATATCGAGCTCATTTTTTTAAACAAACTTAAAAAATTATTCAAACTCAACTCGTTTAGATCGTTTAGAAAATGAGTTGAACTTGAACCGAGCCCAAAATGAACCGATCATGAATAACTCAATTATTTTATATATAAACGAACCGAACTTTACAAGCCCGGGCCTAAAAAAATTGTTCAAACTCGTTTAAAAAACGAACCAAGCCCAAAACAAATCGAACCCAAATAACTCAGCTCGTTTAAATAAAGAACCGAGCCGAGCCTGAACAGGTCGGTTAAATTATCAGCCACATCAAAAAGAGGAAGAAAGAAATATAGATAAACAAGCAAGATAACAGAGTAAGAGTGAAGGGATATCAGCAGATGAAAAATAGGAATAAAGTTCATAAAAGGCTGCACTACATTCAATAACCTCATAAGATCAAAATCCAGAACTCAACTTCGGACAGATTTATGAAGCCCGGCAAAATTCATTTTGGCAATCAGCAGCCTAAACTTCCTATAGTCGGCTTCAACGCTCGAAAAGACGGTCAAAAACATTCCATTGACAGGAGGAATGCAAGAATTTGCTTTCTAATACAGAGAGATACAAGTAATCCATGGTTATGATCCCTAAAACAAATCTTATTGTAAGCTAGGAATTGAAAAACAAAGCAGCATCAGCTGATGATCATCTTGTTAAGGAATTCAGCTTGCTCGGGGAAATACTCCAACAGTTCATCCTTAGTCACCCAAACAAAATCTTCACACTTCTCAATCTTAAACTTGTTGGTCGCGATCACTTGAGATTTGAAGAAGAAACGCTGACAAAATGGCCAGGTAAACAAGGGGGAAAATACGCAGCTTAATCAAAATATCAGCAAGAAGCCAAAGCAATAAAAGCATATGATAGAGCTTCCCATGAAAGTAGAAACTATAGATGGGCTGATGTGTTTGAAGCAAAATTTACGGAGAAGGCTTTCCAAAGTCTGATGGTAACATACACCAAAGTTGGAAAATTCGGAAATTTCCATACCTTAAGTGACAGAGGATCCTTCTCATTCTCTGCTGGTTGTATAACCATATGGCCCATGGGAGCATTTCCAACAAAGTACGTGTGGGAAAGGTCTCCAATAACAGATTCTAATGCTGATTCTGCACACTGAAAGACACTTGAAATCCACATTACTCAAAGAATATGAGAAAACAAGAGCTAAGAGTACAAAGCAACTATCACCTTGCGTAATGTCTCTTCAGACCCATAAACTTTTTCAGGAAAATGCCATACAGGCTTCTCACTGGGAGCCCCGTCTGTGGTTCCAAATATGAGGAGATACAGCCTTCTGTCCAGCGCCCGTTGTAATGACCTGAAACAAATGAGTGTACAATTTTGGATATCACTACCTGAGTTGCATGCAGATTTAGAAATTAGTCTGGAATTCATGCATATGAGGAAAGCGTCAGTTTTTAACTAGCTTTCTAAAAAATGCAGCTTCTACTGGCTATTAAATTACTTCTATGCGATATGAACAGCAGGGGCCCAACAAACACTTTTAGTACAATGGGATGTAGTGTGATGTTCAATAGAATGGTCAACTGGGCAGACTGTCCGGTTCCTTTGGGAAGGCATATGAAGGGAGTAGCTACCTTCCAAGGAGGTTATCTTTTCCCACTTAATGTCCCTTGAGAGAAAAAAAAAAACAATCAATAACTTGGTGAAAAGAGAAGACAACCCATTTCCACTAGAAGTTGTACATGCAAGTGGGATATAGAGGCAGTCAGCCACTTTGATTTGTGGGTAGGACACTTTCTTAAGTACGCGGTACGAAGGTAGACTTAGCTGATACAGTATGGGTCGCAATTCATTTTTGAAAATCTTATTTATATCATTTTCACCACTATACAACATTGTATATTATAGAACATCCATAAATACAAAGTCAGTTACCATTTATCTTACATTTGTGCTTAATTTTCTATTATCTAAAATAATATATAATTAAAAATCTACATACACGTAGTTAATTAAAATGTATTTTATATTTATGTTATGTGTACAATTTGGATTAGTACATTTTAGTGATTTTGGATTGCGAACCCACCCCCATTTGAGATAGATGTACCCAGATCGTGGATCATGGGTCGTATGGTCCAAACACAAACCCATTTAGACATAGGTCGACCCATGAAAGAGGATCTATAATTTTTCGAATTTCAGAGGCACAGGCACATTTGGGGATATACTCGCGAGAGGCTGTTAGCATTTCTTACAAACATAAATCCTCATGCAGTACAATGAAACCACCTACCACCTTGACCGGAAAAAAAGAGTCTTGAGATAAATTCTCATGACTCTCTCACAAACCTAAATCCTGAAACTGCTGAACGACAACGGTATAGGGAGTTGAGGCACAGCCCAATCCCCAACCTCAACAGAAGTTCGAAAAATTCATTAGAATTATATATTACTTGCTAAAAAGCTCTTACAGTTATAAAGGGGTTGCCACCTAATTTTTTAACTTTCACATCCCACTGCAGCTGACGTTTAAGGTGTTCTTCCTGAGAGGTGATGCTGATGGCAGTGGTTCTTATGGCCAATGGTGATCATAAAGGATCTGTCCTTCTCTAATGAAACAGAATGTGCTCAAAGCAACAAGATTTGCTCAAGCAGAGAAGCATCTTTCCTTCTAATTCTTGAAAATGGAAAAATGTAAATCATTGTTGAATCACATAATACCTTCTATCATTAGTTTTGTCAGCTTCAGTGATCCGAGGAGCTGGTTTATAATCAATTTGGTAATCACCTTTGCCCCTGGTTACAAACATAGATGTTAACCATTATACTTGAGGAAAGCCAAAGTTCACCTTTGCATTTGTTGCGTGTGTGAGGGTGTGGGCGTGTGGGTGTGTACCTTTGTGTGTGTGTGTGTGTGTGTGAGAGAGAGAGAGAGAGAGAGTAACAAGTAACATAATGCTATGAGTTAAAAGTTGCAAATAAACATGGAATAAAACAGATTGGAACACAACAGTAGCACAATGCAAAAAATGGGGGTATCCTTTCTGATAAAATCAAGTTGAAGAGTCAATCCAGATGCACAACTATGACTGTGGTACAGCTCCAACAAATCCATAGAGCTCAAAGTCACACTACAAATCCATAAAGACCTGTTAAAATAGCACAGAGACCCTGAGTGAACAATAATTTTGTGTTCTATTGTAAATTCTTTCATGTACTTTAAATCCAACTAAACGAGATATCATGCGTCAGATTTTCACAGAGGCCTACATTCAGACCAGGAGAGACTTTAAGAAGCAAATTTATCATGTATCCAGTATCCAGTATCGTACTTGATCCATGGCTACATTTCTATATTTTGTTCCCAGCAGAAAGGTCACTAGCACCATAAGTTCATAGTACTTCATTTCTCTCATTAGTTGTATCGATTGTAAGAGTGATCAACATGATCAGGATACTAAAGAACCATCAATTTATTGGACAACTCAGAGAAATAAGCTAAAAAAAAACACATGCGGAGATTATAATGAGTGTTTTTGTATGTCTGAATATATCAACAAAAACATTCCAATTACACCACCAGTGTAAAATACTCGTCAAAAGATAGCAAATAGCATCATTTAACAACTTGCGTGTTAGATTATAAACATCAGAATTCATGTAAGAATTTCAGTCAATTATTATAAATTTTACCTGGCATCAGATTTTTTCAAGAACTCATCAGGATATGCCCGCCTATATTGTTGTCTCCACCGGAACCTAAAACCACAAAAGATAATTAAAGCACAATCAGCCAATGCAATAACAAATTAAATAATTAGTCATAAATGTAGCACCAAATACCCAATAGTTTCCAAAATGCCAAACATTCCCCTCAACTAAGCCCAGTTCCAATATGATTGGTTGAATGTAGTTAAATGAATTAGTTTCCATAC
Source organism: Ilex aquifolium (assembly GCA_951799425.1). Taxonomy (NCBI): domain Eukaryota; kingdom Viridiplantae; phylum Streptophyta; class Magnoliopsida; order Aquifoliales; family Aquifoliaceae; genus Ilex; species Ilex aquifolium. The sequence continues at coordinate 41,424,125 of OX637396.1, read as the reverse complement.
TTTTTCTCTTTGTTTATACTTCTAACCCTTTGATTGGAAGCAGAGATAAACAAATGAAGAGAAACGGAATGAAATTCTAAGTCAAAAATATTGATTAGGCATTGCTTTTGCGATTTCGGCACTAATTCCTACATTTTCAAAACAACCAAAACAAAAAAAGAATATTGAATACGTAATACTTACGAGAACTCTTGAAAAACGTAAACAGCGGGGTCGATTTTGGGAATAACGATGGGTAGTCTCTCGAAGAGCACAGAGGCAACGATCTTATCGCTGTTCTTTGATGTGCAAAAACCTCTCGTTCTTCCAAGAGATCGAGCCAATGATGTACAAGATCTCTGCATTTCCACAAAACCTAAAATCAAGGCCAAAGAAATTTTCAGCCTGATATTATTATTAATACACAAATGTAAATAAACCTAGATTGCATGCAAGAATAGTAGAAGACCTATACGAGGATTGGTCGCTTGAACCCTAACAATGGGGAGGGTGGAGAAGACGAAGAAGAAGAAGAGAGTGAAGAGTTTAGCTGAATGTGAGACCGAGAGCTGTTTACCAGTGACCGGTAATGGCAACGGGGGAAGTGGGAAGTTTTTACTCCTCTCTTTTAGTAGCAGAAACCGGACATGTCGGTGACTAGGTCTTCATCTTTAAGTCGATGACCCGTATGAAGAGTCCGAAAAAGATTTTCCGACCCTATATCCGACTCATTGCCGACGTGGGTCAGCCACGTCAAGTTCTTTCTTTAACATATTAATTCTTCTTTAAATTTGCATAAAATAAATTAAGAATAAGTTCTAATCCTTTATTCAAATTCATATTAAATGAAATAAAATTCAATTTTTTCACTCAAATGAACAAGATTTAAATTTTTCAGTCAAATAAACAACAGTCAAATTTCATCGTCATTTAAAAATTTAGTGATTATATTTTTTCTTTTTTTAAATTTGAATTTATCCTCCTCTAAATTTGAGTTTATTTTTCTTTAAATTTAAATTTTTTGGTTAAAATACTTTATATCGAACTAAATTTTTTATTTAAATTTAAGTAAAAATTTTAGTCAAAAATTGAATATAATGTTAATCCGCTCACGAGAGACAAAAACAAACCCAAACCCACCGCCTCTGTCAATCCGTTGGGTGATGTTTAGGTTTGATTTCAAATCGGTGATGTGTATTGTGTGCGTTTGTTGTGATATTTGGGTTCGATTTTAATTTCCAAAAAAGAGGGTGGGCGGTGGCGATTCGGAAGAGGCAGGTGATTTTAATGAACAAAAAAGGGGGTATATCATTGTTAAGTATATGTTATGAGCTCTTCTTTTATGATATTTATTCTTGTAGCCCATCTTTTATGATATTTATTCTTGTAACCCTTAATTAATTAAATTTATACAATGTATAGTTGAATTGCTATTTTTTAAATTTTATTATTGAAAGTTAGTTGAGGTAATTAGCTAAAATAAATAGTGTGGTTGGAGTAAATTTGAAAAAATGATTAACTAAAATAGATAATACAATACTTAAATATATTTTGAGTAACTATTTTGGTGAGCATTGTTGGAATTGCTCTTAGTTGGCAACTTCTTTTAAAAAAATTATAAAAATAATCAATATATGTCTTAGTGTAGAGAAATGATACGGTAAAAATTACAGCAAAGTGACTCACTTATCAAGAAAGACCACAGTTCATATATGCTTCAAAACGTAGAGAAAATTTCTCTCATAAATACACAAGCCCCAATTTTAAGTTCATGATGTCAACAGTCCCTCCATACGGACGCGATTTTTATACTCCATGCCTATCAAAAGCTTTGAGTAGAGCATGATAGGCTAATTACAAGACTGCTCCAAAATAGGTTACTCCCTAGAGTCGAGAATGATGAATCTAGTTTCGAGAACTTGCCTTATAGCAGCAAGAAACAGAGGAATAGTGTGTCATATAACAATTGCAATCCACAATCAAAACAATGGTTTCTTTCCGTTTAGCATTCCCAACAAATGATCCAAAACCTGACCCCCTCCGTCTCTTAGACCAGAATGCATATATTCATTAGTTATCCACAGCCTAATCCCTGCTATCTGAGGAGCAGTCTCCATGACCAGTTTGAAGTTGACATAGAGATCTTCATAATAAACAGCAGCTGCAACAGGTACCTGCCAAAATTTTAAAACAACAAAATCTAAGGAAAAATTGAACAAAAGCATATACATGGTACGGTTCATATTAGGACACCCCTTGCTGCTTATAACCATGAACTTTGCGCCGATTTCCAATGATTTGAGAACTGGGTGCTGGGATTTTGCCAAAACCTTAAACTCCAACCCTGGCTTTCTCCTTCCAAAAATAACTATTTTGAACATCAGTTCCAAATAAATAACCGTACATGTGAAATATCTTAAGACTCTTGATATCTTTTGTTTCTGCAAAATGTTATGGCACAGGAAAGATGCAGAGATATTGACTAAAACAGAAAGTCAGCAAACCTTGTTATTATTGAGAGAGGCAATGTCATATAGAGCAGGCCAATCATTCTTCTCAGCTAACAAACAAGCGGCTTGTTTGAAAGGCCTCAAAGCATGATATTCATCAAACATCCAAGGGAATATCATCTGCAGAAACAATGATCCAGGATCACATGTATTCAAGTGATACGGATGATGCAAGAAATGAGTTGATAGAAACTGGCCTCTAACCATCTAAAACAATTGTGCATATTGTGCTCCTACACACATAATTTGCATGCCCGACAATGCTTGGGAAAATCAGTGTCCGAGTGATCATATGTTCCAGTCATTGCGAAACAAATTCCATATCATCAATCGAGTTTACAACAATGGAATGCAAATGCATGGATGGATTCCAGATATGTTTCTCAATATGAGAATTGATTTCAGATATGCTTTTCAATAGAATAACCTCAAATGATCACATATCACGGAAGACTGTAAATTTTTGGAACATATTGGTAGACTACAACACCTTTTGTTACACTGTTCTTTTACTTACTCCTACTACTCTACTCACTACTACCACAACTAGCATTGGTGTTGCTATTCTTCTTGTTATTGGTATGAGGACACACAATTTAGCAAGTACAATCCTTGGGGGTGGTACCCAAGACTTCCATACAAAGCTCACTCAGAGTAGACATCGCACACCAACTAATGCTACAGCATTGCCCTAAATGAAAATTAGCATGATCACCACAAGTCCTTGAGGGCCTTGTAATATGAATGGTGGCTTGAGCATGGAAAATTTTGACTCCATTGCCTCCTTTCCTTATTGTAGTTTTATATATAATGCAAAATATTAAAAATCAAAACAAGAAACACTCCGCGCACACACTATTTGCCCAGCTTCAAGCAGGTTTAGAAGCAAAAATACTCCAAGCTCAACCCAGTATTTGATCTTAGTTTAGACTTGCATAAGATTGCATGCAATCTACTCCTGACTTGACTAGAAAGTAACTCAATTAGCAGTAGTGATTGAACATCTAGAAAAGATACTGTGAGTCAACATCTTCAGCAGATTTTTCCAGCCCTTAGAGTTACAGCACAACTGCCACAACAGAAGGCTGGGGACTTGGTGTTCAGCACAGATTAATATAGAATGTATTCAAAGAAAAGCTGCCACTTGATAGTCCAGTATCTACATCCATGCACCGAAGTGTCGGTATACACATAAAGTGCACTGTTCCCTAAAGCTAGTTCATCCTTCCATAATTCCATTCATTGCAACAAAATATGTAGCGCTTGAGGTTGATTTATATTTTTGAAGCATGATATTAATACTCTTCCTTACCTCTCCAGTGAACAGCACGGGGCGACCTTCTTTGGCAGCCTTAATTGCATCAAATTTGTTCTCATTTTCAGACCTTACTCTATTGGCAGACCACCGTGATGGAGCACCCTTCCAAGTTATAAACATACAAGAAATTAGAAACTTCAAGAAATGTAAATGTTTTGGAATGGACTGCTTGTCCATTTGGATTATGTAATACCTTCCTCTTCATTTCTAATAAATAATAAATAATTTATGTTTCTCATTAAAAAAAATATGCAATGAAATTTGTCCAGTAAACAAAGAGTCATTACCAGCAGGAAGTAAAAAGTTTACCTGACAATATATGGACTCATGCATAAGAGCGTATAGTGGGTTTGTATCGAATGACAACCACTTCTCGAACTGCATATGTATAGAGACATTAAGTCAGTTGGTTGTGGAGTCAAGCTGCTAATATGTCCATCCGAAAGTACTAAGCAATTACCAATGCCTCATGTGCCACATAAAAAGGAAGGGGTGAGGGATGGGAAGCATGGAATCAAACAAAAATGTAATCCCCTACGTACTAGAATGACATCACGCACTTTTCAAAACTATCTTTGAGTGTCTACTCTCAGAGAAACAGTGTAACTATATCCACACACGCATCTGTGTGCATGCATGCACATTCCTGCCCAAGTGAACTTCCATAGTGTTAGCCATAGTATTTATATTTAATTGCGGTATTGTCGTCTATTCTCCTGTCATGTGCTTGGTGTGTGCACACGTATAAAAACAAGTGTGATTGTGTAACCAGATAACGTAAGTTTTATTTGCCTCAATTAATGTCTCTCTCCCTCTCTCTTTTTCGTTCTACACTTTACCAATTGTTTCAAGTCTTAGTGCTACTCAGTGAAAATGAATGGACAAAGAAGTTGCTATTGCAGGTCGAGAAGCGCTTAATCTCTTTCATGATTATGGAATTCTGTTGAGGAAAATTTTCCTTTTTTCCTATTTTTTTTTGGGTTGGGGGGGAGGGGTGTTGGGGAAAAAATAACTAGAACCTCAAAATGTTTGTAATGATATATGTGTAATGACAAAGACAATCATCATGAAGAATGCCACACAAACCAGACACAAGATGATTATCACATATAAACATGAACCAGTGACTAAATGGTTAATCATACAAACCATAAGAATACCATGATTGATATCTTTACGCAGGATTAACAAAGGGCCTATTGGCCTCAGATGGAGTCAACCTTTCAACTTCTAACATAATCCTGGAGATTGTATGTGCACATCCAGATCTCCAAAACTTTCAAAAGACCAAGATAATTTAACCAGACCTTGCACGAAATTTTCAGTTTTTATTCAGCTAAATTAGGTTTTTTGTTGCTGAGAATGAGATTTTAAACCCTAGGTTTGTGGTCACTAAGAGAGCACTAAATCTTACAGCATTCAAGAAGTAGTAGCTAATTTGCTTTTGGGCTCCTGGAACTATCACTGGATCCCAGACCCTCTCAAACCTATCAGTGATAGAAAAAGGATATGGTTAACTCGAATAATATAATATCATAAATAACTTATAGATAGATGAGTAAAAATGATAACTTACATATAATGCAAATGCTCAAACCCAGTACTAGATCCTAAACCAGTCAGACCAAGAAGTTGCAGTCCCCTCGGGGTTAGGATGCCACCAGAAGGAAGAAGAACCTGTGCCACAGGGGGAGGGGGGAGAAAGAGAGAATGAGCAATGCTGTTACCAAACTTACCATTGACAGAAAAGGAAAATGAAGATTGTACAGTCCCGGATTTCCTCACCCCGCCGCCTTCAGACTCTGCCAAGTAATTCACGACATCACGAACTACTACGATATCCTGAGGAAACCTCTTGTAGTACTTTTCATTCTGATGAACAATCTGTTCAAAGCATGCACTGTACACAGCATCGGCAGTGCATCCACTTCCAATTGGAGGGATTCCACCAGTAAGAAGCACCTGTTTCAGTCCTTTTGGTGCAAAACTCAAGTAGGTAACTGCACAAAAACCACCATAGCTCTACACGAGGGAAAAGATGAAGTTTCATCAAAACTAACAGTAACATGTCACAAATCACATCATAACTTCCCTGATCACTTGAAAGAATAGAAAGCAATTTCAAAGCAAAAGACAATCAGAAAGGAAAATATAGCAAGATATGTTTTACTTCAAGTCCCCAATGACAAAATGCTCATTCTGGTAGTGATTGTATAAACTGGAAGAAGCACTGAACTTAATACAGTACAACTACCAGATACAAACAGCAAAAAAAAAGTAGAAATTTTAATTACCTGCCCCAAAACTGTCCATGGTCCAGCATCAGGAACAAGATGTTTTCGAATAAATTCAGCATCATTCACTATATTATTAGCTCGAAAATGTTTTAAGTAGTCGGCCAAATCCTCTGCAGACTTCAGTTGCAACATAGATGATGTTGTCAAAGGAGTTGACAAGCCTGTCCCTCGCTGCATTGGGAAGACATCAACAGAAGCCAAAAATACCAGGCTATGGTATCCAATTATGAAAAACTTAGCTATAAGAATGTATACAGACATGCCTGATCCATCAATATAACACGAAATTCTTCGCATGCTTTGCTTATCCATCCACTAGATTCAGTTGGTCGGGGGGCCTCAAACCCTGGCCCACCTTGCAAGTATAATAGGTAAGGGAGGAGTTGATCTTCCTTGCCAACTGCAATACACATTCATCAGTAGAAAACAAACTGACAAAACCACAAATATGACCCAAAAAAGAAATGTTATTTCCATGAGGAAACAAGCACGATACCATGTAGTAATTCCTCTCATAAAAAACCATCTTTTATTTTTTAAATAAAAAATAAGTTACACCAGCTGACAGAATGATATCATAGAGGGATCACCCCATACACATCCTTATCACTTTTGTGTCTCTTATTTAGATTCGAGCTTTTTGTATAACTTGAAAATCACTGAAAAACATAAATTATGTGATTACATCTATTGAACTCACATGAATATTATCACCCAAAACTAAGAAAACCTCATCAGTTTTGAGGAAGACTGTGAATGCACAAATATCTGCCTCTGGTCCACAATATAACAGTGAAAGAAGATATACAAAACCGAATGGCAATCATTGATGAATCTATAAGCTTTTGATATGATGAGCCTTGTAATATCAAACCAATTGGCCAGAAAACCAAAATAAAATAAAAAAAAATCTCCAGTACACTCCAATGGAAATTTGAGCAGCAAATACTGAAGTATAACGTTTTCTTATTATTAAACATATGACATTACATAAGACCTCGTATCCAATAGAACCCTTGATTGATCCAAAACTTCCAAACCAAACATATTTAAATGTGTGGTTGGATGAGTTTGCTATTGAGTTTATGTACACTTTCTTGGGTGACCAATGGAAAGTAGTTAGCAGTGAACAATGCAAATGTAGGACTTTCGATTAACAAAGGGACTGACCAGCAACGACCTCGCGAGCGAAGATAGAGATCTTGGTATAGCTTTTGTGATCGAGAGAGTAGTCGAGAGGGACTGTGAATCGATGGTCTCGAAGTCGGAGCTCCGGCACGGAGTACCAGGTTCCGGTGACGTGGTCCGGCGGGGATTCTCCGGCTGTGGTTTTGGTTCCTTCCATGGCAGTGACGGTTGCGATTAGTCCCCGGCGAGATTGGAAGCAGAGAAGTCTCCTGGGTGGCGTTAGTGATACAAACAGATGAGAAGTTGTAAGAAAAGAATAGCGGAGTAGGAGTGGTTTTATCACCGAATAAGGTGCCTCAGCTACCCACATTATAGACTATCTCGAAAGAGAAGAGTTAGTCCGTGTTTACATCGAATGTGTTTTTTTTTTTTGGGTAAATTATACTGGAGGTCCCCAAAATATAGAATTTATCACATTTTTGTCTCCAATGTTTCAATTGTATCATTTTGGTCATTGAAGTATTGAATATGTTTCTATATGGTCCTTCAAGCAGACAACGTCTAGATTCCTAATATATTTTATCATAAACTTATCACATAATACCTAAATATGAACAAAAAATAATTTTGATAGCTCTTAAACAAAATTCAGATAACTCTTGACAAAAAAATGTGTAATATGAGTAATTTTTAACCAAAATTTGGATAGCTCGTGATCAAAACTATGTAATTACGGTAGTTATTTAACCAAAATTTGAGTAAAAATTTGGTTAAGAATTATCCAAATTATTTTTTTGTCCATATTTAAGTATCATGTGACAAGTTTATGATAAAAAATCGTTAGTAATCTGGACGCTGTCTACTTGAGGGATCATATAGAAACATATTAAATATTTCAAAGACCAAAATGATACAATTGAAATATTGGGGATCAAAATGAGACAAACCCCAAACTTTAGGAACCTCCAGTGCAATTAATCCTGTTTTTTATTCAACTGTTAGGACTGATTTATGCGACTAATCTCCTATCTCAAATTGTCAATATTTGAATTCAGAACGTTTATAATTATAATTCGTCTTTATTATCACTTGAATTATCGCTGAGTTACTTAAATCGAATTTATAGTGGGCTTCGATATTTATTAAGTACGTTATTAATTTAATAATTATAGTGTATTAAGTTAATAAATTATATTTATATAATACTTTCGATTACTATTTAGATTGAGATTTAATATAATGATCTAATCAATTTCAACTATTGAATTGAAAATAGGTTTTGTTTAATCTTAAAATTCATAAGTAATTTAACAATTACAAAAAATTAGATATAAGAGTAAATTCTTAAATTAAATCTCTATAAAAAAAATTTTTATTTTAATAGTCAGTGGTGTCCACGTTAATTTACGCACACTACAACTAATTCTCTATCTAATTTGGTTAAAGGCAAATCATTCACGCTAAGATTAAGATATTCATAAAAAATAAATTTCTCATTACTTGACCCAAAAAAATTTTCAAGATTCAAACAACTGTTTGTAACATTCCTCTGAAGGTAATTGGTAATTGCTTGGGACTCAATTGTTAATTAGAACCATTTGCAGTGGTTGAAAATTAGCACTTTCGTGCAAAATTAATAATTTCTGTGGATAGTGTTGTTTTTAAATGAATAACGTTTCAACGACAAGAATTCTTATGAATGATTGATTTAGTTGAAATTGAAAAAAAAAATCTTAATTCTAAATATATTTTTCACGAGTTCTAAGAACCGACTCAAAAATGACACAATTTGATAAAAATATGTTGAATTAAAGTTAAAGTCATTTGACACGATAAATTAAATAAATTGAATTAATATTACCTCCCACTCACCACAATCTCAAAATAACACGGCTCCATCATTCTCTCTACAAATGATTATTGAACTGTAATGTTGCGTAAAAATGGTGTTCCACACTTCCACTACCAACCCTCTTTAGTGCTCCAAGTTAGCACTGTGCAAAACCAATCACTTCACTGTAGTATTGACCAAACTGTGTTCCACTCACCACTTGACGAATACAGAGAAATCTACAATGCTGAGTGGGTCAACAGATGGCAGTGGAGGTTAACGGTTAACCTAATAATCACCGCCTGCTGTTGAATTCTACGATCAAAAATTCAAAAACCTCGTCATTTCTATGATCTAAAGCAAACCCTCTCTAGCCTAACATTTGTAATTTCACAATGCTTATGCTAGGTGGGTTGGTTACGCCGAGTATATAAAACTCCTATCTATAACGAGATATAAGCGTGTCTTCGAGAGTTTGTGCAAACAATTTTATCTCATTGATTCCCGGAATACCTCTAATAGGTGATTACCTGCATACCTGTTCATAATTCTGTAGGACCTGCAAAGACACTTTGATTTGATTTGAAGTAGAAGAATAAGTGATTCCTGCCAAAAGTTATAATATGTACTAAATCAAATAGCAAATCAACCAAAAATTTCACCAATTTATTGATAATTTAACAAACAAAAACTCAAATTGTCCTAAATCCAAAAACCAAGAGTTAACAAAGCATAACTCTGATACCAAACACCTCACTAGAGCAATCACTGCTACAATAGGTGGCCTTCCTATATCCAAACATACAGGTTCTGAAACAGTGAAGGGGAGAATCCACCTGCTTAAGCTCCAACAATGAAAGCAGAATGGCCAAATCATTTATGGGATGCTTTCAATGTACAAAATACATTTTGACAAGCAACCGCGTGTAAGAATTAGGGTCAATGGCCTTATAAGAATGAAACTCTAAAATTAGGAATTGAAAAATAAAACACAGAACATCGGTTTTGCAATGATAGTTTTTCTACTTTAAAACTACTTCCGAGACACCCAAACTTCAAAACCTCTGATGTATACTGCTTGCAAAAAGTAAGAGAAGACCTTTTAACATGTTAGCTCAGCTACTTCCCAAAACTAGCATTGCAAAGTCATTATGGGCATTTTTTCATGATTAAGAAAATCATTAAGGTAAGGGCCAAACCAAGTGGAAAAGTTTGATACAGGGTGCAAGGTCAATTTGGTGGTTCTAGCCCAAATTTAGCCACTTCTTGGGCTACCTCCATCAGGTTATTCAGTGGTCTCAATCTTCTCAACTGCTGTAGCAGCTGCAGATGCTGCCTTTTCCAATCCTAGCTTCTGCAGTTCATTTAAAAAACCATTAACATCAGCAGCATTGATCTTATATGGGCTGTGGGCAGGGCCAGGGAAAGACCCATTAGTCACTTCCTCCTTGTACTCCAAAAGAGCTTTGTTGATAATATCTCCAACCTGCCCATACTGTTTACAGAACTTTGGGGTAACCTGTGAGAGGAGGAGCATCCCTTTTCGATTAAGACAAGTCCTACATTTGTAGGGGGGAGAGGGGAACAACCAACCAGAATGACAATTGTGGGAGGGACTAACCTTGGCATGATGCGGGTGTTGTAGCATTCCAAGTAGATCATGGTAAACTAGCACCTGCATGCGTAAAGAGATTTCATTAAAGTGAAACTCATTTACCAGCATAAATCCAGTGGAAAATGTATTTGGAATAAAAGTGGCTCTGTACAACTACACCTCTACCTGTAGGGAGAAATGAAGTGCAAAAATGCATCTGAATGCAGTCTACATTGTCTCTATAAAACAATAGCACCATAACAGAATAGTATAGGCAGAGAAAAGAATGAAAAAAAAAAAATCTCCAGGAGCTAAAAAAAACAACAATAAACCAAGAAAAATTAGAAGATTCTTGCTACTGGAAAAGGATCCACAAATTCAACTTAAAAGTGGCAGATCTAACCATGGCTCATTTTGCTTACTCACTGATTTTGCAAATGACTCCTGTTAACAGTATAGGAAGGGTTGGGGATATGCAACGGTCACTTGGATCTGAACCATAAGAGTATGGGCCTACTAGTAACAAATATATGACACCCAAAAACACTAAAAATTGTCTGAATTCATTATTCCCACAAACACAAGCTTGACAGAGACGCTATGCTCTGAACCATAATATAGTTGCTGCCCTTGACACTAATTCTGTATAATCCTAATAAATGTATTACATGCACCAGCAAAATACAATCAAGGATTTCAATTAAAAGTTCAATTACTCCCATGCTGAAGATCTTAACAAAGGGTAACATAGTTCAATAAAACATCATAACTTAAGGAAATGTCAATCTACAATGTTCTGTTTCTGAATAATATTGACCTAACAATAGAATCAACTGACCTGCCCACTGCAAAAAGGCCCAGCACCAATTCCAATAGTGGGTATCTGAAGAGCAGATGTAGTCGCAGCAGCCACAGGAGCAGGCACACATTCCAGAACAACAGAAAAACACCCAGCTTGTTGCAAAGCCAAGGCAGTCTCCACAACCTGCGGAAATCTAACTAATTTTTCATAACACCTAAAGTACAAGTGTTTATTTCTTACTAAGTTTCCACTTAAAACATATGTTTGTGTGTAAACTGGATTACCTTGACAGCACTAGCAACGTTCTTCCCTTGAGGCCTAAACCCTCCAAGAACACTAATGGCCTGAGGAGTAAGCCCCACATGCCCCATAACTGCAATTCCAGCTTCAACAATGGCTTTTGCCGCTGTGATTCTTGATGGCGCCCCACCTTCTAATTTGATTGCATCCATTCCTCCTTCCTTCAGCACCCTGACTGCTGTATCTACTGCCTGCTCATAATTCAGACTGCAACATCACCAACTCTACTCATTTAACATCAAGTATCCACTAATTTAAAGATTGCAACATTGTTCGATTTGTTGAAAGTAATCGTGAAGCCTAAAACTATTAAGTCATCCCAACAATTTGGTGATGATTTTCTATAACATCTCAACAATTAAGTCCGCCCACACTACTTTTCCAATTTTAAAGGGACTCTATTTACCTATGGAAAATCTAATATTTGCAAATATAATTCCAAACATAATTTTTCTTGCTTTATGAAGCTAAAAATTCAATTCCACTTCAATTATCTGACAACAGAAATGCTACCGATTATAGACTAAAATTGTGTTGGGTGTCTCAGTTATAAGGAATATTAGCTAACCGCGTGTATTCTTTGATTCGTCAAGACTCGAGATAAATTACGTATTGTTTCGAAAAGTATGAGTTATTGAGGTTCGTAGTTGGCCTAATGCCACCGCCCAGCTGTTGGACCTTAAGTCACTCGTCCCCTCTCTCTAATAGTACCTGACTAAAAAAACAGTACGAGTTGTCACAGGCTTATTCATCTCTCCAAAACCAACACAACATTGACTAAAACCCTAAAAACTTTTCATCTTCTGTTGATTTTCCTTCACTTTCTGAGCAACCACACATAAATCAGAACGCTAAATAATACAATAAAGTGAAAAAGATATAACCACGAAATTGATGATGTAAGCAAATGAACATTACCTGATTGCTGCTGGACTCGTAGGTACCAAAAGGAAGGTCACCGACGAGCAACGGCCGTTTTGAACCACGCGCCACCGAACGACAATGCACCAACATCTCATCGAGCGTAATCGGAAGAGTGGTATCGTGGCCGTGAACCACCATAGAGGCAGAGTCACCGACGAGACAAATATCAATGCCGGCGGTGTCGATATGAACCGCCGACGGGTAATCGTAAGCAGTAACCATTGTTATGGGCTCACCCTTGCGGTGCTTTTGGCGCAATTGGGTTAGAGTTACTCTTTGGTCTGGGTTCTGGGGCTTTGGTCCTCCGTATACGGTGTTTTCCGGGACATTGCTCATGGAACGTAAGAGGAATAACAGAGAGGAGTGTCTGGAAAGAGAGCCCGCAGCAAAGGCTTTTGATAATTTGGTGAGAAGTGCCATTGAAATAAGAAATATGAAGTTCAAAGGGAGAACAGAGAGAGAGAGAGATGTTGGTTGGGGGGTTGGGGAGGGGAGGGGTGTGTCATGTGTGTTGTATGAGCTGCGGGGCTGCGCCACCTGCAAGTGGGGATAGGAGTGACGTGGGGCGAGGCTATTGATTTCTAACAACCCGCTTACATTTTTGGATAATTTGAAAGTCAGGTATAAAAATTTAGGTTTATTTGAGTTAAATTATATTAGAAAAATTTATTTGGTTCTAAGTATATTTTTTTGAAAAAAAGACTAAAAAGTTATTTATTACTCCATTACTCTCTCACTTTCTCTTTCCTATTTTATTTCTAACTATTTCTCTCACTCTTTTTTTCTCACATTGATAATTTATTTTTTTAAAATATATAAAGATTTAATTTCATTTTTTCATCTCTCTCTTCTATTTTTTCTCCCCTTATTTCCTTATTCTTTCTCTTTATATAAACGTTACAACAACACAATTACACTAATCAGTTACATCAATTAGTTACAATTATCTTATACTACACTAAACAGTTACACTAAATAATTATACGAAATTATAATACCAACTCAATTTGTCATTCAGTTATTTACATAATTAAAAAGTTACACCAATTATATACACCAAATTGGGTTTATCATTACACAAAAGATTTTTCCATTATACTAAATTTGATATATATAATTGGTGTAACGATGTCGCGATACTAAATGGTGCAACTATATAGTTTATATAAACTATTGAATGACAAATTGAGTTGGTGTCATAATTTTGTGTAATTGTTTGGTGTAACTGTTTGGTTTATTAGATAACATGAATAACTGTTTGGCGTATTATAAGACAATTGTAACTGATTAGTGTAATTGTTTTGTTGTAATATTGATATAAATAGAGAGAGAGAGAGAGAAACGATTAAAGAAAATAGGAGATAGAGAATATGGGAGATAGATGAAAAAATAAATCAAATTTTTACATATTTGAAAAGAAAATAAATTACCAATGATAGATAGAGAGAGAAAATAGGGAATAGATGGGGAAAGTAACGGGGGGAGAGAAAATAGAGGAGAGATAGTGAGAGAATCTAATGAAATCTTTACATATTTGATTAGATATATAAATCCCAATCAAAAATACATAATTTAAGGGAGGATATTTAGGTAAAAAAAATTTTGATTTAATTTGAAATTTGTACCTAAACACAATATGTTTTATTACAATTAAACTTAATAGAGTAAACAATTTATTCATACACTTTTCCTCAAATAAGTCTAAAAAATTGTATCCACACCCAAAAAACCCTACATTTTTATAGTATTGCAAAATGTTATCCATACAAGCGTTAAAATGTAGGACTTCTTCTATTATATTTCTTAATAATTTATATATTATAATTTAAAATAGGACTTGATGTATAAAAATATTGAAGATAATATTGTGTGATAAGTTGTGTTTTTGTGAAAGCGAGTGGAAAGTCTTAGAGGAATTTTGACAGAATTTTGTAAAATATATAAGTTTCGAGTAAAGTTAAAAGGTTAACTTTCCAAGGAATTACCTCCCAAAGTTAATCCTAGTTCTTCTGAGAGGTAATTCTCATTCGGAGAGCGTCATATGCATCCACCTTTCAATACGTGCAATGGTCAATCAAGATTTGCACAGTTAATAGGGAGTCAAACCTATAGCCAAAGTCTGTATATGGTTTGTCCAATAAATAGAAAATCGTCCTACTAACCAAACTGTATTGACACCAGGAGGCTAACCCCAAAGGGTTGTCAAGTTCCAAACTCAGGACGTATGAGTTTACAGCTCATCCCTATCTTTACTTGAGCTACCCTTTGGGGTTTTGAGCAAATTGTAAGTAAAAATAGATTAGTTTCACCTCATTTAATACAATTTAAAACATCATGGAGTGACGTTTTAACTAAATGTCAAAATGAATCTCAAACAATCAAAATTTATTGTAATAGATTGTTTTATAATATTACCTTTATTTTATAATTATTTTTTAGTAAACTGATGGATTTGGGACTCGAGATGTAAGCGGGATGCTTGAACTGAAGAGTTCAAGGCTTGTGGATACTAGTTTCATGAGTTTGTGATGGGAGAAACGATCCTTGAGATCAAATTCGGTAGCTTTGTATGGTGCTACAGTTAAAACAGTAAAGAAGACTGAGCTAGAGAATGGACGAGAGCACACAAATTATAGTGGTTCACCAGTTGTGGAGCTTGTCTAATCCACTCTCATGGAGTCTCTTGCTCCTAGAGAAACTGTATATTACTCAGAGAAGAAGAGTTTGTTACAATATTTTGTTTTCCCCTCTCACGAGTAAGGGCCTGAGTATTTATAAGAGGCGATTATGTCATCATCAAGTGGTCCCTGGTTTATTAGGATTTTGTTGAAGGAATATTGGGTCATTAGAGCCTATATTCCCTAGGTCGTTAAAAGATATATTTCCTAGGAGTAACATGCAGTATGACATGTCCTCCGATTTGAATATTTGATGATCTTGCACGTCTCTAAAAGAGTCTATCACCTAATGAGTGTGCTTTAGGACGAGCTCTTCTATTGAGGTTAGCTCATGCATTCAGGAGCTCAGTCCAATCGATTGTACTGATCTTGCAATGCTGATTCACCTCGTGATTTCAATGGGGTTGACCTAAGCACTTCTCCATGTGGTTGTCCTGGTTCAACCTGGGCACTTTTCCCAGGATGGTCCATGCCCAATTACCGCTAGCTATTAGTGCCATTTTTTTGGGGTATCATCAGTTGTTCCCATGACATTTTTTTGGGATATACATTTTTATGTAAATTTAACAATGAGATATTAAATAGATATTTATTAATTACAACACACAACTCAATTTTCATACCCTCACCAAGATTAGATATGTGAATCTCATTACTACTTGTTGATAATGAAAGGTCTTTGAGCTCATTAGCCTCTTGTGGAATAATAATGTCACTTAATTTTTCACTATTAAGAATATTAATGGATTCATCATCAGTTTGTAGTTCTGGAAAAGAATCACTCTCACTATATGGACTATTTTCAACCTCTTGTTCTTGTATCAATATATTGAGCATGTCTTTTATCTCTTCAATATATTGGCTTATTTAGGCATTGAAAGCTTTCAATAACTTGGCTTATTTGAGCATTGAAAGCTAGTTGGCTTTGTATAAATTCACAAAAAATATCTTCCAAATTCTTTTCTTTGGGTCATGGTAGGGTGGATATTGGAGAAAGTCTTGTGGTGATGTGAGATGTACCAGTAACTGATAATATTCGTTCCTCCAACCAAAATTAGGATAAAAAGTTCCAAAACAATGGTCGAAGTAAGGTTGAAAAGAATTAGGTAATACAATTGATTTATTCCTAAAAAACTGTCGAGCAGTTGGAATTAAAGGGCACACCTCAGTGGGATGACCAAACACATTACAAATCACACACAGTTCATCCATAGGGGAAAAATTTGACACCACATTAAAAAAATCTAAAAATATAAAACTAAAAATTATGAAAAATCTACTTGAAGGAGAAAAAAATAATAAAAAATATAAGGGACGAGCTTACCGGATCTGTGATGAATCTCAAATCTAGCAAACCTCAATAGATGGCGGTGCGTTCCTTGTCTTCAAACAATTCCCCGACAACAGCGTCAAAAACTTGCTACAACTTTAGAATTGATCACCCAAGTGCAGGTTGTGCGAAGTAATATAATACTTGGAAGTCCGAGGTCGAACCACAGAGAATTGTGAAAAACTTAGAACACAAAGAAAAATAAAATAAAATTGTTTTGAAAAAATTGTTGTAGATATTTTGAAATTAGAAAACAATAAATTTGGTTTTAAAACAATAATTGAAAATACTAAAGTATCGGGGATACCCTTTTAAATTCACATAGTAATTATTAATGATCCAGTTTTCGAACTCAATTGAGAATCAACTGAGGAGTGACCCCAATCGGAATATTTAGCGGTGATAATATGAAAACATTAAAAGTTATAATTAATGAATTATCTGAATAAATATAAGAATTTACATGTAGATCACAAACATTCATCGTGCCCGGAGTCTACGATAAATCAAGCTTTCTAACAGGTAAAACTTATTTTATTGCAAATAATAAATCAACTATCTTATGAGAAATTCTAATTAATTAATTCAAGCATGAAATAACCAATTATTTGACTCGCAGGGAATCTCAAGCATTCGATGTACATGGCACAACAAATCAAAAAATTATACAGAGCAAAAACTTTATTAAAAGACAAGAATTAAATTAAAAGAATAAATCATGCATTAAAAAAGAACATTGAATCAATAATAAGTACCGTACTTCATTGAAAGTATCTCCCCTAACTTTAGTTGGGCTTTTAGCAAGCCATAAAACTTAAAACAAAAACTAGAAAATAAAATATGGAAAGAAAATAATAATAATCTAAATCCTAATTCTTCATTATCTAAATCATCCCCTCTCAATAGATGAAAGTCTTTATTTATAATAAAATAAATCCTAGGTATAGGTAGAAAATATAAGGTTGGCTTGACAAAAATTCTTTCCAAAAAAAAGTCTTTTAAGGTTAAATCCCGTGCATAAAATCTTGGAGCCACTGGTACAAAATATGTCCAGACTTCAAGCTTGAATTTCGCATATTTAGAGGCCGAATCACAAGTTATGACCGAAATACTGAAGACATGTCAAATCCTTATCTTCTAAGATAATTTTCTCAATCCAACTTTAAATGAGTTTTCTTCAAACTTGGACTCTTATAAGGATTAAATTCCTGAATTATCTTTAAGTATTCCTATCTCAATCTTGACTTTTCAATCCTTATCAATTATGATTATTCCTCTAGTGATTGATTCACTTGTCTTATACATTATTATTTTAAATCAATCAATTTACCTGCAAAATAAATCAAACAACTAGAAAAATTATCAAACTAAAAAATTAAGGAATTTAACACATTTAATCACAAATAATATGAAATTAACTAATATTTAAATATAATAAAATAACAATTTTGATTGTTAATCACGCCTCATCAAGAAAGACCTTTTCTTCTTCTTGAGGGAATGCCATAGGAGAAGTCTTCTGGCCTAGGGAAGAGGAAACGTACTTCCAAAAGGAGGGTTTCAAAAACCTACCGAGCTTCTCCTTCTAGTGAGGTTGACACTTCAGGCAGACCTGAAGAACTGCAAAGGCCTCCTTCAACCCTTATCATGATTCGTGTTTCTAAGCGCTGGCTTCAATCTCTAGTCGCCGACTTAGTTCCCATGAACACAAATAGGTCTGTCACTAGATCGAGTTTGAATCGAATTCTGACTGATCCGAATTTAAATTCAATTTAAAAAGTTCAATCCAATAATTCACATCTGAATCCGTTAACAATCCGAAAATCTAATCTGATCTGATCCGAATAACTTAAGTAACTAAATTTTAACAAATTATGCATAAATTTCAAACTAAATTTATGTAAATAATTACTTAATTTCTTTAATATTTATATAATAAATAATTCAAATTGGATATTAATATATCCAAATCCAAATCCGTGAAATATAAGATATCGAATTCGAATTCGAATTCAAATTCGTATTATTGATAAAGAAATATTAATTCATATCCGACTATTTGAATCGAATTCATATCAAAATCCGATTCACTGATATCCTTAAACACAAGAATTTTTATGAACGACTATGTAATAGTTGAAAATTAGCACTTTTGTGCAAAATTATTCATTTTGGTGAATAGTGTTGTATTTAATCGAATAAAGTTTAAATGTAAAGAAATCTTATGAATGATTGATTTAGTTGAAATTGAAAAAAAAACATCTTAATTCTAAATGTATTTTTTAGGAGTTTTATGAATCGACTCAAAATTGACACAATTTGATAAAAATATATTGAATTAAAGTTAGGTCATTTGACACGATAAATTAAATAAATTGAATTAATATTATCTACTGCTCACCACGATTCTAAAATAACATGACTCGATCATTCTCCCTATAAATGATTATTTAACTGTAATGTTGCGTAAAAATGGTGTTCCACTAGCTAGATGGCAAAAATCTTCAAGCGAAAAAATGGAACCCTCTTTCGTGCACCAATCACTTCACTGTAGCATTGACCAAACTGTGTTCAACTCACAACTTGACGAATACAGAGATCATCTGCAATGGTGAGTGGGTCAACAAATAGTAGTGAAGGTTAGCGGTTAGCCTACATGTCATCACTCCGTTGTTGAACCTTAAGATCGCGGGTTCGAATTTTATCATCTCTCTCCCCACAAAAAAAAAAATGGCAGTCCTTTAGCAAATTGGCTACAGAATTGCATAACATGATCTAAAGCAAACCCTCTAGCCTAACATTTGTAATTTCACAATGCTTGCAATAGGTTGTTGGTTACACCGAGTACATAAAACTCCTATCTATAACGAGATCTAACCATCTTGGAGAGTTCGTGTAACAATTTTATATCATTTTGAAAATATTGATTCCCAAAATACCTCGAATGGATGTGATTACCTAAATACATGTTCATAATTCCGTAAGACCTGCAAAGACACCTTGATTTGATTTGAAGTTGAAGAATAAGTGATTCCCGCCAAAAGTTATAATATGTACAAATCAAATAGCAAATCAACATAAAATTTCAACAATTTATTGATAATTTAACAAACAAAAACTCAAATTGTCCTAAATCCAAAAACCAAGAGTCAACAAAGCATAACTCTGATACCAAACACCTCACTAGAGCAATCACTGCTACAATAGGCGGCGTTCCTAAATCCAAACATACAGGTCAGTGAAGGGGAGAATCCACCTGCTTATTAGAATGAAACTCTAAAATTAGGAATCGAAAAATAAAACACAGAACGTCGATTTTGCAATGATAGTTTTTCTACTTTGAAACTACTTCTGAGACAACCCAAACTTCAAAACCTCTCATCTGTACTGCTTGCAAAGAGTAAGAGAAGACCTTTTAACATGTTAGCTCAACTACTTCCCAAAACTAGCATTGCAAAGCCATTATGGACATTTTTTCCTGATTAAGAAAATCAATAAGGTAAGTGCTAAACCATGTCGAAATTAAAAGTTTGATACGGTGTGCAAGGTCAATTTGGTTGTTCTAGCACAAAGTTAGCCCCTTCTTGGGCTACCTCCATCAGTGGTCTCAATCTTCTCAATTGCCGTAGCAACTGCAGATGCTGCCTTTTCCAAACCTAGCTTCTGCAGTTCATTTAAAAAACCATCAACGTCAGCAGCACTGATCTTATATGGGCTATGGGCAGGGCCGGGGAAAGATCCATTGGCCACTTCTTCCTTGTACTCCAAAGAGCTTTGTTGATAATATCTCCAACCTGCCCATACTGTTTACAGAACTTTGGGGTAACCTGTGAGAGGAGGAGCATCCCTTTTTCGATTAACACAAGTCCTAAATTTGTGAAAAAGAAGAGAGAGAGCCGGGGGGGGGGGGGGGGGGGGGGGGGACTGGACAACTAACCGGAATAACAATTGTGGGACTAACCTTGGCATGATGCGGGTGTTGTAGCATTCCAAGTAGATCATGGTAAACAAGTGCCTGCATATGTAAAAAGATCTCATTAAAGTAAACCTAACACCAAATCCAGCGGAAAATGTGTTTGGCATAAAAGTGGCTCTGCACAACTACACCTCTACCAGTTGGAAGAAATGAAGTGGAAAAATGCATCTGAATGCAGTCTACATTGTCTCTATAAAACAATAAACCTTGACAGAATAGTATAAGTAGAGAAAAGAAGAAGAAAAAAAAGATGCAGAGGAGCTTTTCCATGCTAAAACAAAAAAAAAAAAACAGCAATAAACTGAGAAAAATTAGAAGATTCTTACTACTGGAAAAGAATCCACAAACTCAACTTAAAACTGGCAGATCTAACCATGAACTGAAATTGATAGTGGAGAATTCAACAAGTTTTAGTTGAATTGTTCCAATGAAAATACATGAAGCATTCTCACTCATTTTGCTTGCTCACTCATTTGGCAAATAACTCCTGTTAACAGTATAGGAAGGGTTGGGGATATGCAACGGTCACTTGTCACTTGGATCTGAATCATAAGTATGGGCTTACTAGTGACAAACACATGACACCCAAAGCACTAAAAATTGTCTGAATTCATTATTCCACAAACACAAGCTTGACAGAGACGCTATGTTCTGAGCAATAATATAGTTGTTGCCCATGGTTAAAACATAGTTCAATAAAAATGATAACTTCAGGAAATGTCAATCTACAATGTTCGGTTTCTGAATCAGATTGACCTAACAATAGAATCAACTGACCTGCCCACTGCAAAAAGGCCCAGCCCCAACTCCAATAGGGGGTATCTGAGGAGCAGATGTAGTCGCAGCAGCCACAGGAGCAGGCACACATTCCAGAACAACAGAAAAACACCCAGCTTGTTGCAAAGCCAAGGCAGTCCCCACAACCTGCAGAAATCAAACTAATTTTTCATAACACCTAAAGTACAAGTGTTTACTTCTTACTATGTTTCCACTTAAAACAATGTTTGAGTGTAAACTGGAATACCTTGACAGCACTAGCAACATTCTTCCCTTGAGGCCTAAACCCTCCAAGAACACTAATGGCCTGAGGGGTAAGCCCCACATGCGCCATAACTGCAATTCCAGCTTCGACAATGGCTTTTGCAGCTGTAATTCTTGATGGCGCCCCACCTTCTAATTTGATTGCATCCATTCCTCCTTCCTTCAGCACCCTGACTGCTGTATCTACTGCCTGCTCATAATTCAGACTGCAACATCACCAACTGTACTCATTTTAACCCAAATTCAACATCAAATATGCACGAATTTAAAGATTGCAACATTGTTCCATTCCTTGAAAGTAATCCTGAAGCCTAAAACTATTAAGTCATCCCAACAATTTGGTGATGATTTCCTATAACATCCCAGCAATTAAGTCCGACCACACTACTGTTCCGATTTTAAAGGGACTCTTACTTACCTATGGCAAATCTAGCATTTGCAAACTACAGTTCCAAACAGAATTTTTCTTGCTTTATGAAACTAAAAATTCAATTCCGCTTCAATTATCCAACCACGGAAATGCTACCGATTACAGCCTAAAATTGTGTTGCGTGTGTCAGTGATGAGAAATATTGGCCAAACAGTGTATTCTTTGATTCGTCAAGAGATAAATGATGGTTTGTTTCGAACAGTAAGAATTATCACACTGGTTTATTCATCTCTCCAAAAAACTTTTAATTTTCTGTTGATTTCCTTCAGTTTCTGAGCAACCACACATAAATCAGAGCGCTAAATAATACAATAAAAGTGAAAAAGATATAACCACGAAATTGATGATGTACGCAAATGAACATTACCTGATTGCTGCTGGACTCATAGGTACCAAAAGGAAGGTCGCCGTTTTGAACCACGCGCCACCGCACGACAATTAGGGGTGGCAATTTTTGCCACCCCACGATAACTCGATACGAACACGACACGAATAAATAGATTTTGGTTGACTATTTTTTGTACAAACCGGTGTATGACACGACCCGTCAACACGAGGTGTTAATGGGTCGTGTTCGGGTTCAACCCGAATTGACCATTTAACACGAAGTTTTTGACTCGAACGAGATTGACTTGGTCTGTTCGTTACATGTATGAGTTTTCATGTTCTGATGACTTGTTTTTTTCATTACTTCTGATGTTTAATTTGGTTGCACAATGTACGATTAACATATTTAATTAGTATTATAGAAATAAAATATTAATTATTTGTAACTGTTTATCAAGTACTGACATAATTATTATATAAAAGAGATACAAATTACTCATTATTATTATTATTATTAAGTTAATTTTTTGTTTGTAGAAAAAGTATGAAGAGAGATTCAATTAAGTGAAAATAAAATATTAACGTTAAATTTTTTATTCAAAGTTTATGTGGGTCAACACGAATACAAACACGACACGAAAATAAACAAGTCAACTCGACACGACACGATTAGTTAAATGAGTTGGGTTAGGGTTGACTAATGTTCGACACGACACGAACTCGACACAACACGACTCGATTGCCACCCCTAACGACAACGCACCAACATCTCATCGAGCGTAATCGGAAGAGTGGTATCGTGGCCGTGAACCACCATAGAGGCAGAGTCACCGACGAGACAAATATCAATGCCGGCGGTGTCGATATGAACCGCCGACGGGTAATCGTAAGCAGTAACCATTGTTATGGGCTCACCCTTGCGGTGCTTTTGGCGCAAGTGGGTTAGGGTTACTCTTTGGTCTGGGTTCTGGGGCTTTGGTCCTCCGTATACGGTGTTTTTCCGGGACATTGCTCATGGAACGTAAGAGGAATAACATAGAGGAGTGTCTGGAAAGAGAGCCCGCAGCAGAGGCTTTTGATAATTTGGTGAGAAGTGCCATTGAAATAAGAAATATGAAGGTTAAATGTTGAATATTGAGAGAGAGAGAGAGAGAAAAGTAAGCGGCGAGGCGGCGGGAGGACGGTATGAGTTGCGGAGGGCAGGGCTGCGACACCTGCAAGCAGAGTAAATATTTAAGACAACGGTGACACTAATGCCACAATTCAATTAAAAAATTCAAAATTAAAAAAAAAGTAGACTACTATTTTTATAATTATTAATAATAAATTTTTTTTTTTTAGGCGGGGAGGGGAAGGGGGATTGAACCCTTGACCTTAAGAAGACAGCTCCTTTATAATTATTAATAATTACCACATTCAATTAGCAATACATTTTGATCAAAAAAAAAAAAAAATTAACAATACATAGAATTAGTGGAATCCACATTACTTATCTTCTAATTGACTGGTAATACCATATGGCGGTGTCATAATGTCACCGTTGCAAAGAATATTTTCTCATGCAACTTCATTTTTATAGTTTTGCAAAATATTCATAAGCCGAACTGTTAAAAGGCGCGACTTCCTCTAATATGTAATAATTTGGTGTAACTTGTATCTAAAGAAACAGTGCAATGTAAATAATTTTAAGAGTAATGTTAATGGTCGTTAAATGAGTCTATTTGAGACCGTTTGATGAATTTATTAAAATCTGTGTTGTTTTATATTATAGACTAACCATAACTCCTATTTAAAATGTACAATGTAATACTCCTTCCGTTCCTAAATATCTGTTGTTTTACACAATTTTTTTTGTTCCATAATATCTGTCGTTTAATGAAATCAAAGCACAATTAATATTTTTTCTTCCAAATTTACCCTTAATTCTTCAATGCATCAGATTAGGTATAGGCTAAGTGTCTTTCATATTCCTTTCCTTCCCAATACGTATTGAATAAGGGTATTTTAGTCTTGTGTAATTATTTTTTACTCATATTAGAGCTATTTAATAGCTTCCTTAATCCTTGTGCAAAAACCTTAAACGTCACTTATTTAGGAACGGATGGAGTATAAAATTTGAGAGTCCAAAAAATTGAATATTATTATATTAAATAATTAGTAATTGTCGAAAAAAATTCAATGAGATCAATTATTTATCAGCTGCCTGATAGGATGAAATGAACATCTACAAAAATTGAGTAATCATGCATTTGAGTAATGACTAATGGAAATGTCGATTAGCAAATCAAAAGGCTCAATTATGTACTTGGATGGCTACTATCAATGTCACATTTCAAAATTTTCAATTCATAATCGACCAGTCCACCAACGAAAAGGAAGAGAGCATGCACACAACCATGCAGACTTGTCAAGTGCAAATTAACACATGATCCACATAGACAAAGGGAGGGTTTCAAACCTCTATAGATTTGTAATATGCAAATGCACAAAAGTCATACCTTTATATGTAATTGGACAGCACTAATTAGCATCAAACAAAATTAGATTCATTATCAAACATATCATAGAAGAAACACATGACAATTACATTATTAGTGTGTGAATTTATCAACGTTGCCAACTTGGTTGGTGATGTTGGCAACAGAGGCATGGTGATGGTGGTGCCGTGGCTGGTGGCGATAGAGAGAAGTAGAAGAGATAGATAGACAGACAAACAGAGAACGAGAGGCATGGGCTGGTGCTGGTGGCGTGGGGTGGGGTGGATTGGGCGTGAGTTGTAGAGTGTGAAGAGAGAGGTAAAAGAGGGAGATAGAGAGAGAGACTACCTAGCAATGGCTGGGGCGAGAGAGTAGAGTCAGAGAGAGCAATCGGTGAAGTTATTGAAATTTTTAGGGTTTGTGGGTACTTGGTGAGAAGAGTTAGGATTTTGGTCGGAAGGGAATATGGCGTGACAGAGAGGAACGATTTAGAAAAATTCTTAGGTGGGAATAAAAAAAATTAAGAGTAATTTTTAACCAATATAAATTTTTTTGAAATGATCTAATCTGCGAAAAGCCTTCAGATAAGTTTCTACTATAATATATATCCAAACATAGAGGTAATATTCATTATAATGGTGATAGTATATTATCGGTGACACATTGTACCAACAATCGATAAGTATATACGTACTATGTAGGATAAGTGAATCTCTTTATTTTAGTAACTTTCAATAATCACTATGCTAACTAACTAGCTCTTTAGAATATTGGGGTTCACTTATCCTACACGGTATATTCTTATTGATTAGTAATACTACGTGTCATCGATAATATGATATTACCGTTATAATAAATATTTTCTCACAAAGATGAGTTTAAGTGGGATAAGATGGACATTTACATTATTTTAATCAATTTCTCTTTTCTAATATTCAAAGCAAACACACCCTTAGAACATATAATTATATTGACGTGTTATCATATTTACCTTTGTACCCATGACTACATACGAGAAACTGAAACATCACCTGTGGCAAGATTGGAAAGTGAAAACCAACCCTCTGACGGCAAGTCCTCCCAATGAGTGAGTAATGTGACAGGCATTTGCATTGGAGATTAAAAACCAACACCAACAGCTGTCACACATGTTCCCCATGATTCCATTATGAGAAATAACCCCTAAATCAAAATCAAAACCAAATCAACTTAATTAATCACAATAAAAGCACGTCATATTCAACACCCCAATGCAAATCCCATCAAAGAGAGAGTAATTAATCACAATTATGAGGACTAAAACCACTAATTATATAAGGTAAAGGAAAATATTAGGGGTGGCAATCGTGTCGTGTTGTGTCGGGTTCGTGTCGTGTCGAATATTAGTCGTGTCGAACATTAGTCAACCCAAACCCAACCCATTTAATAATCGTGTCGTGTCGTGTTGACCTGTTTATTTTCGTGTCGTGTTCGTGTTCGTAATCGTGTTGACCCACATAAACTTTGAATAGAAAATTTAACTCTAAGATTTTATTTTCACTTAATTGAATCTTTCCTCATACTTTTTCTACAAACTAAAAATTAACTTAATAATAATAATGAGCATTCATATTTTTTTTTATACAATAATTATGTCAGTGCTCGATAAACAGTTACAAATAATTAATATTTTATTTCTATAATACTAATTAAATATGCTAATCGTACATCGCGCAATCAATTAAACATTAGAAGTAATGGATAAAACAAGCCATCAGAACATGAAAACTCATACATGCAACGAAAAGGTCAGGTCAATCTCCTTCGAGTTAAAAATTTCGTGTTGACGGGTCAATTCGGGTTAAGCGGGTTCGTGTCGTGTACGACCCATTAAAATTTCGTGTTGACGGGTCGTGTCATACACGGGTCGTGTCAAAAAACTAGTCAACCCAAACCCATTTATTCGTGTCGTGTTCGTATCGGGTTATCGTGTCGTGTCAAATATTGCCACCCCTAGAAAATATACGAGCAAAGCTATGTAATTCAAATCTGTAACGTAAATTTGTATCTCAAATGAAGAGAACAATTGGATCAGTGGGTCCCATTTAAAAAAATTGATGGGACTCACTGATTCAATGGTCCCCCTTCATTTGGGTTACAAATTTGAGATATATTATATTTCTCTAAATACATACCATTATTGTAACTGGGGGTCACTATTGTTACTCCACGAAAAATATAAGTTTTTTTTTTCGCATTATTATAGTCAGAGGTGTCCGGCTCTATTCACGTATATTTCGACTAATCCTCTCTTTATTTCGATCAAAGACAGATCTACGCCGAAACTTGACAACTCATAAAGAATCAAAAGAGTTGTAAATTTTGAACTCAAAATGTCTTAATATAAAAGAAAATACTATGTAATCCAAATTTGCAACCCAATTTTTCATCACAAATGAAAGGAGATTATTGAATGAGTGGGTCCCATCAATTTTTTAAAATGAAAACCACTGATCCAATGATCCTTATTAATTTCGGATCTTATTTGAGATTTCAAATTTGGGTTACATAAAATTCGTTCTTGTCTTCATTGACCTACTCCTTGGCCCTTGGGTTAAAAAATAGTGTTATTAAAACTGCTTAATTGTCCATAACAAAGAGTGCTATGAAAGGGAGGAAAAAAAAAACTCATTATATCAAAATAAAATGAAAATAATAGTTATTGAGATGAGAACACTTTTGAACCTATTTTACAGAGCTTATGAAAATCCACACATGATTATGGGCAACACTTTTTGAAAAGCAAATTATCGTTTAAGTTGCCGAATCATTTGCTCTAGTTGTAAATTATCAAAGCAAAAATAGAGTTGCCCGCTTAGTACAATAAGTTATAATGGTGTTTATTATTGTAAATATTATTTGAATTTAATTTGTTGATTTTATTTATTGATCTAATATAACATAGCTATTAGATTAGTAGCATGTTTCAACTAATATTAGGACCTATTATGAATCCAATGACGGTAATCTATTGAGTCAATAAATTAGATTTAAATAGCATTTGCTTGTTTATTAATACAGTAGGGATAACTCGTGCTTGAAGATACGGTGCAACGTGAATGGTTTTGAGAGGGATGTTGGTGACCGTTGAATGAGTCTATTTGAGATCATCGGATGAACTTATTAAAACATGCCCTATTTTATATCATAGATTATAGATATAGATAAATGGCTATAAAGCCTAACTATGCTTATTAACTGAATTTAAATTTACTTAAAATGTATTTGAATGATAAACAAGTGAATCAATTAAACTCACCAAATAAATAAGTAGAGACGAATTTAGATAAACAGGACAGAAACTCATCTAAACATGTCTGAAATGCAACACAAACCAAAGTGATCACAAATATAAATAAATTGAATATGTTTTAATACCACAAGCCAGACCCGAATCAAAATGACAAATAAACAATTCTAAGAGAAGGTCAGCCAAACAAACTTCTTTTTTTTTTTCCTTAAAGAAAAAAGGGTGGAGCGAAAGAAGAGTGTTCAGAAATCATTCTAATAGATTTTTATTGGTGGGATCATGAGACATTTGATCACGCTAATAACTCTTCTCAAGATCGAACTTAACTAGACTATTATAACAGTCAACCATTAAAACCTTATTATGTACTCAAAAATTCAAATCTCTAACCTTAAAATGAGAAATTTAATCGATATCCCAATAAACCACCCAAGAAGTTGTCAAACAACAACCACAACAATAAACAAACTGTTTATCATGTAAAAAGTTAGATCAATTTTTTAAATCTTAAAAAAACTACTCATTTAAAATTGATTGGAGTGGCAGAAGCCTCTCGGAAGTGCCAACGCTATCACTGTGCTATAGTACAAGTAAGAAACACAGAATCAACTCTCCTTTTCTTCTACTAGACCGGCTAGCAATCTCATTCATTACACAGGTACAAAAACATTGTAATTGGAAGATTCTTTCCCACTGATGGGAATTTTCTCTCTCTTTATCTCTAACGGACAAAAAAAGATGGAAAGAAAAGTCAGTGCGAAGGAAGGCATCATTTCATGCTCACGTGTCACGTGTCACTTTACTGGAAAGTCAACCACCGCCGGCGGTGGTGGTTGCAGAACTATTTGTCAACCATGGAAATTCCAAACTTGTCTGTATATGATCAGAAAAGGAATCTCCGGCGGCAGGGCCAGTTAGTTCTTCCAAACCCACAAAGAAATCATCACTCATGACCATATCAGATAACCCAAATAACCCATCGTCTTCATCTTCAACTTCCACGGTGTCTTCTATCTCTTCTCTGCTCTCGGCCTTTTCCGTTGCCGGAGAGAGACTCGTCGACGGTGAGAACGGAGATGAGCAAGAAGGCTTGATGGTTTCATCGTCGGGGATGGTTTGAGGGGTGGCAGGCTTCTGACGGGAACTTCCGGCGAGAGAGCTCCGGTGAGTGGGGATAGGGTGGTTGTGCTCGCCGGTGTAGGTGACAATGAACATACCCGGGTCAGATCTGTTTCGCTCCACTTGTTTTCGGGCCAAACAACCCTTTGAGGTGCTACATCTGTAATATCCCCTGTTGATCCACAGGCCAAAAAAACTTGAGTTTACTTTCCGGGAAAAAAAAACTTGAATTTTCTCGAGAAAGTGAAATTTAAAAGGTTGAACTTGGTTTAGGTCTTCACATAGACTGATTTTTCGTTATCTATAGATGAGAATTGAACATAACAAGCTTCAATGGTAATTATTGTTACTGTTTGACAAAGTATCTTTTTACCCATTGCACTTTTGCTTTCAAAAGCAAGCAAAATGCTTTAGAAAAGCTATAAAACAACCCAATTTTGCTGGCAACAATGTTGAAGCACATTGGTATGTAGCAATTTGGAAGTCATTTTTCTGTCTGTTGAAATCCACACAAAAAAATTTCCAAAATAAGAAAAGTAATTCTTAAAAACAACCAAAAATGGCTGAAACATTAGAAACTCACCTTGGGTAAGGTGAGCCTTTGATGGGTTTTTGTCCATACTTTCTCCAAGACCACACGTCAGAAGATAAACCCTCTGCTGGTACATGACAAACCCTCTTCAATTGATTCTTCCTGTGAACCAAACATAACTTTATCTATCAGAAAGAGCTGATTTAAGAAATGGGTCTGTGTTAAATTTTGATTTTTCAGCATAACAAAGCGTAAAAAACACAAATTACCTTCTTTTAGACCTTGGACTCAGAGTATGTGAAGTAGCAGCAGAACCACCAACGGACTGCTTTGCTTGAAGTTGTTTTTGTTGTTGTCTCTCCTGTTGTTTTTCCTGTTGTGGTTGTGATTGATCTTGTAAACCACCAAGAACAGAAAGGGGTGATATGGGTAAGTTTTGGGGAGAAAGAGGTTGTGATTTGGGAAAGAAGGGTTTATATAGATCATGTAACTCCGCCATACCACTCTGACTTCTTGTTTCAAGCAGATCTGGAAAGCATAGGAAATGGTCATATCCTTGTGGTTCAAAGCTGGACAAAGAGTAATCATCTACAGAGCAGGTGGTGGTGGAAAAGGAGGAGGTGGTTGCGGTGGTGGCGCAGCCCCTGACCACCGCCTGGAGGCCCCAGTCGTCCTCCATTGCTATCTCAGTTCCAGAGAGAGAAGCAGATCTCAGCGAGAGGAAAGGGAACAAAGGAAGGCGCTGACTTTTGCAGGAGAGAGAAAGATTTGGGGTGTAAACGAGTGCGAAGCAGTATTATTTATAGAAAGGAGTGAGTGGTTTTCACAAGAAGTCAATGGAGAGAGAATTGGGGTGGGTGGGGTGGGGTGGGGTGGGGTGCGGTGGGGGATTTTGGACAAAGAGAGAGGATGGATTGGGTGGCATTATCAAAGGCTTATCTCTTGTTCTCTCCCTCTTCTCTCTGTCTCTCTCTCTTCTTTCCCTTTCTCTCTCTTTCAGACAACGAAACTGCTTCGGTTTTGGCTTTGGGGTTTGACTTGTAAAATTGTCAAAGGGGATACTCAACTAAGAACAAGTCCACACGGTCTATTTTCCTCTCCCTAAAAATTTTCCTCTCTTTCTCATGAAAAAAAGTTGTTTGGGAACCTTTGTTCGAAAAATTATACTTACCCCCCCAATTTGTTATATTCAAAAAATGTAATCTATAGTTTCTAAAATTTGTTATGTCTTTTTTTGGTTGAAAAATGTTAAATAGACTTAAAAAACTGACTTAAAAACTTGATATTTTATTACCATTGAATATGTAGTGAATCCTAAAAAATACTGAGACCAACATTTAAATCAATGACAAATATAATAGTCACATCATCAAGTCAGATTTTTAAATTTGTGCAACATTGCTCATAGATGCTACCACTACACACGCTCAATCTCCCCATAACTCTGCTCTCACCACAAAATGCACACACCATTAACACGGAGCACAAAACACAACTATACCATCGCCACACTAAAAAAATTTAAAACTAAAATCAAATCTCAATTGGAATGAAGTTGGAATTGAAATAAAAAATGATAGTCAAAATGAACAAAAGGAATTACACACAACACCATATTTCAAATTAAAACCAAGCACTAACCCAACAAAACAATTCAATCATGGGTGTATGCATGTTGATGTTTATATTTGTGCAACTATAGATGCTTGCATCTTTATCTTTATGTGACTATGTGTACATTTATGTGTGCTTGTGAAATTGTATGTGTATGCTTGTGGTAATGTGTATGTTCATGTATGTGTGTCTGTGTGCACTTTGTTTATCTTTGGGGTTAAATTATGAGTAATTTATCCCCCATAAATACTCTAGTTTCGGTGTAGATGATCTGAGAATTAATCGACGTGTATGTAAGCTAATCCAAACACCCTTGATTATTGAACAAAAAAGGGGGTGCAAGACAGATAGGGGTGATAAACAAATAAGTGAAGATTTTGACTCTAGGCTTGTGCCCCCCCCCCCCCCCAAAGAGGGGAAGAACAGGGTTGATAATTGAGTTGAACTACTCGGCCTTGACTCAGATATGACTCATTAGAGTTCAGCTTATGTTCTAAACGAGTCGAATTTGAACAATTTTTTAGGCTCGTTTATATGTAAAATAGTCGAACTACTCGAGCTTGATTTGAGTTCGGCTCATTTTGGGCTTAACTCGGGCATGACTCATTTTATAAACGAGTTAAGATTGAACAATTTTCTAAGTTCATTGAAAAAAATAAACTTGACAAACTTGACTCGATTATAAATCTTGAGGAAGAACGATAGAGATTAGGGTTGGTGTGGAGTCAAAAGATGCGTTTGTGTTAAAAGGAAAAGAAAAATTCAAGGAATTTTGAAAAACTTAGTAAATAATAATGAATGCTTGGATATTAGTAAAATATTCTCAATCCTTATAGGATTGCAATATAATGTTAGAAGCAACAACAGGGCTATCCAAAGTTTTATTAAATTACTAGGGGTGTGAATGTAATTCTCATTTTCTTTTCTTTAAATTCGTGACCCGTGAGCGAGTCCACTTACCGACACGACAGCAATAAAAAAGTAGAAGCCAGTCACATGGGGGCTGTGCTGTCTGTGTGCTCCTCGCAAAGTTGGTAAGGAAGCGTGTATTATACGTTATACTCGCTCCGGTATTGAATCGTATACAGTTTTATTCCATAAGACCAGAGAAAATACGCGTCAAAAACACCACCGCACCGAAAATTTATTTTTGGATATCATATAAAAAAAATCCAAAAAAATAATAAATAATAATGTACTGAAATTAAGTTCTACAAGTTTTTCTTACTGCAAAACTCCGAAATTAACTAATTTATCGGCACACTGATTCTCTTCTCTTAGAATGTGTTAAAGAACTATTAGCTTGTTCTTCATCAACTTCCTACGTTTCTCTATCAAAAATTTATTCTCGGCTTTAGCCGAGTTTGATTCAACAATTACTACTAGTAGTATCTTTTGGATAATTTTAATTGATCCATTTAATGTAAATAATTTTCATTTGAGTTTACATTTAATCTTAGTTAAAAGACGAAGAATGGTATATTTTGATCTTATAATCTATTGTCAAAGGGTTGATTATAAGTTTGGATTGACTTTGAGGTAATGTCCATTGAGTTTTACCAACCCTATACCAGATTCACATGGACCCAATTGACCCCATTAGTCCTGATTAGGCAGCCTAACTTTGTGACCTCAGCCATACTTTTAGGGCGAGTATACTTTTTTTTTTTTTGTGTGGAAAGTATGGATTGCTTGTGATTTACGACAAGCATAAAGCTCTATTGATGTACGGCTCTGTTTGTTTAGTAAGATAATTGTAAAAAGTGCAAGAAAAAAAAAATTTAAAAATTTAAATATATTTAGTTGATATAAAATAGAAAATAGTGAAAAAAAAAAATTTCATACTTAGATTTTTTTAGAACTAACCAACTTTTTTTCATATAAAAAGCACAAGAAAAAATAAAAAAATTGTGATCTATAATTTAACTTTGTATTTTATCCTTATTTTTTAAAAAATATTTAATTTATTATTAATTTTTAAAAAAACTTGGTATGAACTAAACTAATCATATAATTTGGCCCGGAGATCTAGGTTCACAACAAACCTCATCCCAAAATTAAGTTAGGAGTTATTTTTTTTAATATAATAAAGAGTAATTTAGAGAATTAAAAAAAATTCGTGTAACTTTCTTTTCTTTCAAACAATGGAGTAAAAAAAATTTAATTTTTTTTCATAATTTTTTCATACTAATCAAATATATATTTTTTCAGTTTATTTTCAATTACTTTATTTTTTTTTCCTAACCAAACAAACCCCAAGAAGTTCA
This sequence comes from Ilex aquifolium, assembly GCA_951799425.1. NCBI lineage: Eukaryota > Viridiplantae > Streptophyta > Magnoliopsida > Aquifoliales > Aquifoliaceae > Ilex > Ilex aquifolium. The sequence continues at coordinate 41,390,362 of OX637396.1, read as the reverse complement.
CACTTGGTGTAAGGTTATAGAATCCTAGAGCTACAATATCGAAATTGATCAAAACTAACATTAAAAAAATATAAAATTTTACAGGTTAACCCATTTTTATTATATAAAAAATGAAAATATAATATTTAAAAATAAAATTATTGATGGTCTTTCAAATTATCGAACCCATTTGAGGAGAGAATATTCAATACAACGGTGTCAACCAATAATAAAATCTCAAATAAGTAAAATAAATTTTACTTGGATAGCTATTAACTTATATTGAAAAAGAATAAGTAGTTATCTATTTACATAGACAAATAATTATTAATTTGTGTTGAGTCTATTTTTTTATTTATTTACATATTATTAATTAATAATATCACGTAATAATACTAACTACCGACGTAATTTTTTTCACTCGAGCGAATCAAAATGCGTTAGCAACGATAATTGCTGAGTAAAGATGCAGATTTTGTGGGGTCCAGACATTTCTTTTTCTGATGTTACCCAGCAACGCGTGCACCGTGATTCCATACGAACAAAGAAGCTTTCTTGCAGCGTATCCTATGGACAGAGTAGAGATTACTCTTCCGCCCTCGTCTCGGTCTATTGTCATCCTTAATTATTTGAGATAATTTTTATTGTGAAATGTTATGATCGTCTATAAATACTCCTGATTCATTATAATTTTACATTTAAAAATGTGTAATTTAACCTCAAAAAAAATAGTAATTTTACCTTTATAAGTTATAACTTCCGTTACTTTTTCAATTATAACTTATACTTTAAAAAAATATAATTTGATCTAAAAATAAAAATAAATTTTGGTACATTACCTATTTCGGTACCATAGTCTTCCTCGATTGAGTATGCGAGATGGAATGAATTACTTGTTTTTTCTTTTTCTTTTTCCGGCTACTGTAGCACGGTGTATCGTGCTAAAATTTGATATATGTATCGTTAATTTTGATATAAATAATTCATAACAATTAATTAAAAAACATTAAGTAATATAAATTAACTAGTAATTGTTCGTGCCTGAAGGCACTATGTAACACAATAAAATCGCAAAAAAATATATGTACATTAAGAGACTGTATGCCACAAAAAATTGTCAATTAGACAAACTAAGAAAAAAATATTGATAAATATAATATGAGCCCATTATTTTTTTTAAAAAAGAATTGATAGAATATTAATTAAAACAATCTCAAACATTGTTCAATAACTGTTTAATTATTGATTGATATCCAAATAGTAGTAAATTCAAAAATCATTATGGTATGAACACAATCAAATAAATGAGATAGAAAGCAAGGGAGGATGATTAAGAGATGAATTGCAACAAAAAATATTGAATTTGTATGATTCATATTTATAGTATTGTTTTTAATTTTGTATCATCCTTCTTAGTTATTAATATTCTTAGTACATTTTCTTTAATAAACGTTATTTAGATTTAGATTATTTAGTAAAGATTGTTGCTTTGTGTTTGTTCATTAATTATTGAATTTGTATAATTCGTGTTTGTATATGCATTTAATTTTATATTATTCTTTTCGGGTATTTATATTCTTAGTATATTTTCTTTAATAAACGTTATTTATATTTGGATTATTTAGTAATAATTGTTGTTTCGTGTTGTTCATTAACTATTGAATTTGTATAATTCGTGTTTGTAACGTTGCTTTTAATTTTGTATCATTTTTTCCGGTTATTTATATTCTTAGTATATTTTCTTTAATTAACGTTATTTAGATTTGGATTATTTAGTAAAGATTGTTGCTTCGTGTTTGTTTATTAATTATTGAAGAGTAATTCAATTTGTATGATTCGTGTTTGTATATGTATTTAATTTTGTATCATTCTTCTTTGTTATTTATATTATTAGTATATTTTCTTTAATAAACGTTATTTAAATTTGAATTATTTAGGCCTCGTTTGGTAACGTTTTCGTTTTTAGTTTTTCGTTTTTCAAAAACGAAAAACGAAAACGTTTTTCGATTTTTTTTTGTTTTTGATTTGGTAACGTTTTCGTTTTTCGTTTTTCGAAAACGAAAAACGAAAACCGAAAACCACGGGCGTGTTTGGTTTGTGTTTCGAAAACTGTTTTTTGTTCTCAAAATTTCAAAAACACCCAAAACCTGTTTGTTTAGCTTTTTTGTTCTCCAAATTTTAGAAAATTTTGAGAATTGAGTCAAAGAAACAGAAAACAAGTCTAGCTTGTTTTCGGAGTTTTCTTTGAAAATTTTGAAAACAAGGAGAACAATTTTGGACTTTAATGAGGTCTGCCCTTCGAGTCTCCTTAGGAGCAAATTTCTTCATTCTTTTTTTTTTTTTACTTCTTCCTCTCTCTCATAATATATAATATATATAATAATATATTATATAATATTATAATATAATATATAAATATTATATTATATAATATTATTAAAATTCGTATATATATATATATATATATTTATAAATTCGTATATAAATATATATATATAAATTGGTATATATATGTATATATATATCTACGAATTTATATATAAGAATTTATATATATATATATATATATATATATATATATATATATATATATATATATAATATAATATTATATAATATATAACTATAATATAATAGAATATTATAATATATAACCATTATATAATATATAATATATAAATATTATATAATATATATTATAATATAATATAATAGAATATTATAATATATAAATATTATATTAATATATATATATAATATAATAGAATATTATAATATATAAATATTATATAATATATAATATATTATATTATATTATATTATAATATATATTATATTTTAAAATTTGGTTTATTGAATTTATTTTTTATGAAATTATCAATCTAAAAATAACTTTCTTATATTTTTTTATTAATGTTTGAATTACTGTTCAAAAATATATTTAGGCTGTCCAAACATATTTTACTATTTTATGTTCTGTAAAATTGTTTTTGAAATCATCTAACCAAACAGGTTTTTTATCTCCAAAAATATCAAAACCATTTTCTTAAAACTCTTCTCAAAAATTGTTTTCGGATACCTGTTTTTGAAACGCAAACCAAACAGGCCCCACTTTTTTTGATTTTTGAAAATCGCCCCTCGTTTACAAAACGGTGGCAGAAAATAAAAATAAAATCGGTTACTAAACGAGTTTTTTTTTCTTGTTTACGCTAAAAATAAAAAAAAACGAAAAACGAAAAACGAAAACGTTACCAAACGGGACCTTAGTAAAGAATTTTGTTTTGTGTTGTTCATTAAATATTGAATTTGTATGATTCATGTGTTGTAGTATTGCTTGAATGAAAATTACTAAAATAACAAATAATCCTTAGAATATTGGAGTCGTCAAACATTCATGAGAAACAATATAACCAATGCCAAAATCAAATCTTGAGCAGAACTCAATGATTTTGAGTGTAAATAGTAACAATATAACAAATGCAAAAAAAATTAAGTTTATATAAATTCAAAACAAAACTCACATTGCACGTGCACAAAATAAAATATTGAGTAGAACTCAATGAACAATTCCAAGTCTTAATATTAACAATATAACCAATGACAAAATTCTGAATGTTGTTTATTTTGGCAACTCATATCAAAATGCACCTAGCACCTGAACAAAACAAATACTTGAGGAGCACTAAATCACCCCAATGCGGTGAATTTTCAGCTGTAAGAATCTAATTCGTGGAATTCTCGAACCCAAATTACAAAATACTTGTCCACCCAAAACTAATACTGGTATACACAAAAGGAAGGATATAATATCAACACATGAGAGTATAAAAATAGTGAAAAAAAATTATAGAAGGGAGAATGACTTACAATAATAAAATTTATATTGTAATTATATTGTAATTTTATATTAGATATGATTAGATAAAATTTTATATTGTAATTACAATAGATTTCGGAAAAGATATCTTCGAGTGCTTTTAAGATGATCTGTCAATGACAATTATGAAGTTCGCACTTTAATCCGATTCCTAATTCGACTAAGAAAAATAATACTTTGTCCACACTTAAATTCATGAATATCGGCCATGAGCAGACAAAGACATCAGCTTCTTAAGGGAATTTGAGTTTGTAATTAATGGCATTATTAATCATTACATTCATGAATAAGACGAAAGGAATAAAATGACATTTGGTTGTTAAAAACAACCAAGAAGGATTTTTAAAGTCCTAAAACTCAGCCAAAAGGAAATCACGTTTGCTAGAATGGAGAGAGAGTGATCCTGGGAAGCCATTAGGGTATGAATTGAGTGGCAAATTAGGGCGTTAATTTGGGGTGATCTGCATCAAGAATGGAAAGAGATGACCAACAGGAACAGAGAGAAAGAGCGTGAATGACGTCAACTTCATTATTTGGGGAGTTAAACGTGAGCATAAATTTTGGACTAAAATAGAATTTAGAATTCATTTTGATCCGTAGGATTAAAATATTTTGAACTGATCTGAGACATCAACGGCTCGAGACAGTTTGTGATAACGCCGTCCATTAGATGATGTCTTTTTGGTCACAAAACAATCTCAGCCGGTCTTTGTCTCCAAAATTCAAAATCGTTCTATTTTATTATATAGATAACTGACCAAAAAATATATATATAAATTAATAGAAGAAAAATAAAAACTTTAGACCTGCATTTTTGTTGAATAGAAAATAATATTTTAGTATGATAATCAGACCTCTATTCAGGACTCATTGGGATCTTTCACAGAATATGGTTAATTTTTTTGGGCATATCTAATTTCTAAATCCAACATACAGACTCGAACTCAATCCAAAAACAACTATACAAATACAATACAGACAAGACTAAAAATCATAATTAAAAAAAATATATATTATCAATTTATATTTAAAATAGTTAAATAAATACAAAAAAAAATAGTTTTAAGGTAATCCACTAATTGCCCAGAAGCAGAGGTCATGGTTGTTTTGAATTTGGCTGGTACATATCTTCAAGATTGCCAACACGTGGATTTGTGGTGAGGCACTACTTGTGGTTCTTATCAATTTACTATTCATTGCATTAAAATTCCAGCCAATAATACAAAAAAATTATAAATCTCAAAAAGTTTAACCCTTTTTTATAAAAAAATACAAAATGAATCATTTAGAACTCGGATTTCTATCCCATTCTATTTTGGCAGTTCGATTGCATAATTTCTTTATTTCTGTATTTCTAAAATATGAGTGTGTAGCTCCTTAGAACTAGATCATGAAAGATTTATTTCTCCTAAATATCTTAATTCCGACGTGAATGATCTGTTTTTGACTGAATCGGAGAAGAGATTAGTCGAAGTACGCATAATTTGATCTGAACATCCCTGACCGTTGAATAAAACAAAAAAATGAGTGTGTGACTTGTTATAATTAACCTTATTGATAATACATATCCTGAAAGATTTAAAGTGGTGGTTTTGTTTTATTTGAATTTCTCCTCCATTACTTTGAGAATCATGAACCTCTAACGAGCAGTCATGATTATAAAAGGATAAATCAAAGACCAAATACATTGGGACATATTAAAAATGGGACCCACCAACCACCAGCAATAACCATCAACGTGGTCGAGCACCACCACTATAAACCAACCCTCAAACCCATTTCATTCTCTGCACTTTTTATCTTCTTGATAGAAGGTGTGTGTGTAGATCATTTGGTTTGGTTGGTCGACATGCTTTTCCTTGAAAAGCTCTGTCCTAAGTTGATTGATAGATATTGAATGGCCTAGTTTCGGCCCATGTTTTGTTGGCTAAACATCTTCCAACGGGATTCAGATCTCTTCCATTATTCTTTCTATTCAATTCTTTTTAATACAGTGATAAATGAGTGACATGTGTAATATTCAGAATTTCAATCGACAATATTTTTTTTTTATAAGAAAATTCTTTAATAATAGTTAACACTCCAACAACAACAAAATTAATGAGGAAACATTTTATCCATTGAAATTCAAAATTTTACACATGTTACTCATCTAGTATTATTATATTGAGAAAAATTGAAGGGAATGGGTAATGGAAGAGATCTAAATCCCTTCCAACGAGACCTCTCCCTATTTTCAGGGGCGGAGTTAGCATTCAAGTTTAGAGGACAAAATATAACTTAAAAACTTTATCAAAGTAGTCATGTGTGCAAGACTCTCATCTATGTAAGATTTGAGGAGGGTTATATATATACAATCAATACAAAAAAAAAAAAAAAATGAAATCCAAACATGACAATATATATAAGATTTAAAACTAAATTATTTGATGAAACTAGTTTTTATTTATCTTAAATAAAATATGAAAAAGAAAGACACAATTTTTTTTAAAATGTTTAGTCAATATATCTACCGATTATGGCATGTCATGTATTTTTTATTCAATTAAAAAATAAAATATTTATTTTAGGGGGACAATGTACTACTAGCTTACAAAGAATAAACAAAATTATTTCACGTTATCAATTTTTAAAAAAATTAGGGGGAGGGGGGCAAATTTTATAAATTAAACAAAATAATGATTAATATGTAAAAGAAATTCAAAAGTCAGGGTGGCAAGTAGTCCCCTCGTCCTAGCTTGGCTATGTCCTAGCTCGGTTTTCATTTCATTAGGACAATTAGAATGAAAAAGAGTTTAAGAATTATCGCCTCAATATTCCACATTCGATTACCACGAGAGATTCCTGATTTATTCGGTGAATATAATTTGTGAATCTAATATCTATCTTGTAATCTCGAGTTTAAAAAATTAATAACTCTCACTTGCTCCATGAAAATTGTATAGGACCACGATTTTATAGGGACATGATGAAAAAGATGTGAGACCAATGTATTTTGCTGCTTGATAGAGACAATATACAGATTTGACCATTTCTTAAAAGGTTGAAGGAAATCTTTGCAACCAATGAGGATTGTAATCTATGAACGATTGCCTTCACACCTCTGTTCAAATGGTACTCCCATTCATCTTTCTTTTCCTATAATAGAAAGTAGTCCAAATAACACTTCTTTTAAAAACGTGATTGGAATTTTCAACCCATAACTATCGACTAATGATATCTATTGAATAAAAACATGCTTCAATTCACAACAACACAGTAGTGCTAGTTTAAGTAGTAACAAAAACGAGCTGTAAATTCAAATATTTTGAGTTTAGGTCAGGTTATGACTACCCTAATTTCAGCGTGGATAGTCTGTATTTGATTGAACTGGAGAAAGAATTAGTCGACCATTGAACAAAAAAAAAATAGTGAGTCCCATTATAGTATCGAAATATTACTTTTCACCCAATAAAAACGTGAAGTATATAAATCTTTATCTCATTATTTTGTACAACTTTATCATTTTTTCAATTAATGATTATAAATCACTTAACTTAAAATTAATGGCTGAGACAGATGAAGGTACGATACAGTAGTATACCATTGAGGCCCTTCCATTGAGTTATCCCAGCTGATTATGTGTATCCAATGTCCACTGCCTCAAAATGAATGAGAGGTTCAAACATGAGTTGCAGCAACGATCATCCCCACCATGTGAGTATTTTCCTCCCTTATATGATTTCATGTCCTTGCTATAAAGGAAGCTCCGGTTTTTAGCCTCTCTTTATATTATTAAAAAAAAAAAAAGGTTGGGAGTAAAGGAGAGTGTCAGATATTACTCCGATAGATTTATATTGATGAGATTATGAGGTTTCTGAACGCACTCGTCATTTTTCTAAGAAGCGAAATTAGCTAGACTAACATAACGATCAACCACTGAGTTTCAATGTGGACTCTAAGACTCGAATATCTACACTCAGAGTGAGAAGTTCGGCCGGTACCTTACTGGACCACCTCACTCACTGGTCAGTTTTTAGCCTCTCATTTCTGCTTCCTTCGTCACTAGAAATAGTTGTGAAAATATTTTAATTCCACAAGATATCAACGATATTACGATATTATCACTATATTCAGTTCCCCAAAAGGTTCTTATACTAATATCGTGACGACGGTTAGAATGTGGGCTCGTGTACAAATTAGATTCAAACTTGGCCCAAAAACTCAAGCTCATTTGGTTTGTTTCACAATTTGTATATTTAAGCCATTCTTTTCATTACACAGCACGGGGGCGGCCAGGCCCAACTCAAGTAGGGGCCCAATACGAAAATGTTAGGGTCTTTTGGAGGCCGGTCTTTTTTTGTAGACTTATTTGGACTTAAGTACACTCAAAAAACTTGTTTGAAAATAAGTTCATTCTCCATTGTCCAAAATACCCTCAATAATTATATTTAATCAAAAGTTGTATGAAAAAACTAATAACTAATAACTACTAAATTGAAAATTGTATTATTATTAACAACGTCTAACTTAAGAATTGTACTAGGATTAAAATTATTTTTCTATCAGATATATATATATATATATATCTATATAATAAAGTAGCTTACAATTCAAATTTCAAAAGATAAACAAAATGACTTTTGCTTTTCGCGGTTGAGATCACTTTAAATTTTACTTTAAAGTTAATCCGACGGTTAATATTAAAATTCTAAATTTAATAGGAAAAAGAGACCCATAAGGGTGTGTTTGGGATAACTTTTTAAAAGTACTTTTAGAACTTATAATTTTTCACAAGTACATTAAAAAAAAAATAGTGTTTGAAACCGCTCCACCACTACTTCTACCATCATCACCACCACTACCACTACCTCTACCACCACCACCACCACCATTACCACCACCACTATCTCTACCACCGTCGCCGCCACCACCACCACCACCACTACCGTCGCCGTCGCCGCCGCCGCCGCCATCACCACCGCCGTCGCCGTCGCCGCCCCCACCACCGCCATTGTCGCCACCACCACCACCATTGTCGCCTCCGTCGTCACCACCACCGCCGCCGCCACCTCCGCCACCACTGCCACCACAGTCATTGCCACCCACCACAACCATCACCGTCTCCTACCACCACCACCATCTCTCACCCCCACTACAATCGATGCTTAAATTCATTTATCTCTCCTCTATGTTTGTGATTTGATTTTGGATATGAATACAAATATGTTTATTATTTACCATTTTTTATTACTCTGTGCCTTCAGGCACAGGTAATAACTAGTATATATATATATATTAAAAATAGGAATTTATACAAGTTAAGTGGTCCTAATATAAATGCGACATTGCTAGATATTGTAGTGAAACAGGGTTATTTTTAAATTAAAAAAATGTAGTAAGACAACTACGGTTAATTAATCTTAGATAGTACATTATTTCTAGTTTTCTACTCTATTTGATAGTCATCATGTGTTTTATAAACAAATTAATTAAAAAATGATCTCAAATTTAATTTATAGAAATGTAAAATTATTATTCATACATATTATATTATAGACAATTGATTTTAATAATAAGACTGCAAAGTGATAATACATATAATATAAATTATTATTCATACATATTAAATAGTGTTTGAAACCGCTCCACCACTACTTCTACCATCATCACCACCACTACCACTACCTCTACCACCACCACCACCACCATTACCACCACCACTATCTCTACCACCGTCGCCGCCACCACCACCACCACCACTACCGTCGCCGTCGCCGCCGCCGCCGCCATCACCACCGCCGTCGCCGTCGCCGCCCCCACCACCGCCATTGTCGCCACCACCACCACCATTGTCGCCTCCGTCGTCACCACCACCGCCGCCGCCACCTCCGCCACCACTGCCACCACAGTCATTGCCACCCACCACAACCATCACCGTCTCCTACCACCACCACCATCTCTCACCCCCACTACAATCGATGCTTAAATTCATTTATCTCTCCTCTATGTTTGTGATTTGATTTTGGATATGAATACAAATATGTTTATTATTTACCATTTTTTATTACTCTGTGCCTTCAGGCACAGGTAATAACTAGTATATATATATATATTAAAAATAGGAATTTATACAAGTTAAGTGGTCCTAATATAAATGCGACATTGCTAGATATTGTAGTGAAACAGGGTTATTTTTAAATTAAAAAAATGTAGTAAGACAACTACGGTTAATTAATCTTAGATAGTACATTATTTCTAGTTTTCTACTCTATTTGATAGTCATCATGTGTTTTATAAACAAATTAATTAAAAAATGATCTCAAATTTAATTTATAGAAATGTAAAATTATTATTCATACATATTATATTATAGACAATTGATTTTAATAATAAGACTGCAAAGTGATAATACATATAATATAAACATTGTGGGAGATAAAAAAATTAGATTCAACTCTAGGATCCTAATTTTTTTTGAAAGAGGTTCTAAAAATTATACAGTAATAATTCCTACTTGTACTTAATTTAAGGACCAAATACATTGGATAGATAGTGGATTTTGCTTAAAACTATGACTCATTGCTAATTCACCGGTTATAATGCATTGAGATTTAAATTACATCCCAAAATTTAGATCGTATAACTTTGTTTAAAATTTTATTTTGGGGCTCTAAATTTTTCTACCAATTTGGGGGCCCTAGGCAGTGGGCTTAATGGCCTATAGGTTGGGTCGACACTGACACACAACAGATTTTGGATGCTTTTTGGATCTCCCATATGTGAATTCCAAAATCATTAGGACTGGTTTAGTGGTTGAGCATGATCTCTAATAACTTGGAAATCTCAGGTTCAACGCTTCTCATATCCCTTAATGGTCAATTACTCTTGTTTCTCATGATACATGTTTTAAATCCGCTTAGGCTACAGTGATTAGTATCTGAGTTTGAGAGAGTAGTCATCGTAAGTCTAAGCATCCTATAGCAAAAAATAAAATAAAACTGGGTTCCAAAATGAGGAACAAAAGTCACATATAATGCCATTTAAAAAATAAATTAAAATTCACACAGAAATACAAAGAAAATGGAAACAAACTTCCATGCTAAATTAGGGTGATTGGAACCAAACTCTAAATTGGCTACGCCCAATATGTCATTTGTAATTGCAAAATGCATCATTCTAAAGAGGGGCACGCCGATACAAGATTAAGTGCAAACTGCTCAAGGGATAACTAATAACGTCTATCGGTGAGAGCTGGGCTTGGCTTGATTAGTAGTGTCTGCCTATTCTATCATGCCTTGCTTACCCACTCATGAATTCTTCAAACCAGATGAATGTCCAAATTATAATTTTTAAAACCAGATGAATGTCACTTAAAATTTATCCAAATTATAGGGGTGTCTCTAGAATTATCACTTCATGTAATTTTTTTCGGGTAAATTTCATTTATCCCCTTAAAGATATAAAAATTCTCAATTTATCCCCAAAAGATTAATTTTCCTACATTGTTCCTCAAAAAAATAAAAAAGTTACAATGTGGTCAACCGCGCTTGGTCTTCTGTCTGTTTTGTGATTCATTGTTTGATGATTTAGCACAAAACAAAAAGACAACCAAACAAAATATAAGATGGTCAGATGATAATGTGAGAAAATTATTAATCATTCGGGGGTAAATTGAGAATTTTTGCATCTTTTAGGGAACAAAATGAGATTTTCCTTTTTTTCCCTCCAACAATTCCCAGAAAAATCACCAGCCGGCAAAAAAGACCAAACTGTCCCTGTATATAATAAATCTTCGAATTTAGTATACCCCTCTCATTCTGGTCCCTTCTTCCCGCCCTGTTTTTCATCTCTATTTTTCAAGCCCTTCGCTCCTTTTCCCCTTCATCGTGAAGGAAGGAGAGAGAGAGAGATGGTCGGAGGCAATAACATGTTTGGCAATCCGTATGTTCAATCTGCTACGAAGATCTCAAATCCCTCGTCGAAGGCCTCCAATCCATCTCCATTTGAGGCCACTTCTTTCACGAACTCTGGTGAGAATGTAAATATATAATACACACACATACAAATTTCTATATATCATTCGCGTTAATTGATTTCTCGTTGAAATATTATAAGTGACATGAATGCTGCATATGATCAGTCAGTTGTAGATCCACATTATCGGAGTCTTACATTACATGATCGGTTTGCTAATTCAATTTGCCATAGTTAACCCATCATAATGCTCATGACCATTTGGTCTTTTAATTCATTCTGCAATCTGACTTATCCATAGCCTAACATCACTTTTTCCTCACCTATATAATCATCTACTCCAAAAGTTATTTATAGATCAATACGCCCCCAATCCATGTGCAAGTTAAATTTTGGGTTTAGCATATAAAAATCTTTTACTAATTAAGATGGTGGCGAGATTCGAATACAAACCAACTGCTCTAAAACCATATTAAACAACTATCTACTTCAAAAATTTAAGTTGTTAGAGAGTGTGTAACAAAAATATTTATATTTCAACAGTTTTAATGATAATTATATTTGTGTTCTTTATGGAACTGAAGTTTGTTCTTGTGCTAGAGTTTTAATTCTATCGGTTGATTAAACAACTATCTATTTCAAAAGTTTAAACTGTTAGAGAGTGTGTAAATTAAATATTTATATTTCAATAGTTTTAAGGATAATTATTTTTGTGTTCGTTATTGAAGTGAAATTTGTTGTTGTGTCAAGAGTTTTCTATCTATTGACGATAGGTTTCATCTGACTGATATAACTTTTAGGATTCGTATTTAGTGTACTTATAATGTAACGTGGGAGTGGGATGTATTCATTGTTTTATAGGATTCTAGTGCTCTAGTTACTGATGGTTTGAATCTGGTTATCTTGAAAGCCTTGTGCTTGTGTTCCGTGAAATTGAATATGAGAACTGCAAAAGATTAATTCCACTGCTTCCTTTATTTTCTCACATTGTAAGCAAAATTGAAGATTAACGAGTCAAAACTTTTTATGTTCTGGGAAAAAATGGACAATTTCCACGACCATCTCATATTAGTATAGATGCGTATTATCTTTTTCCTCATACTGTTAGTAGTAATTTTTCATTTAAGTAGTAATTTTTCTGGTATCATCTTCTGTTGAATAAAAAAAACACCCTTGTATTTAAGAATTAAGATTACTCCTAAACATTCTAAATTTCTAACTTACTCATACATTATGAGCTTGATAATGCCACACCTATCTCACAATGTCCTGTAATCAGTGGCATCTGTCATGTAAAACCCTTTTAACTATCTTCATCCCTGTACAATAAGTCATTATGTCACACCCCAAAAAGAAGAATTACAAATTAGGAAAGGTCAGTCACTCCAGTTGGGTAGGTATTTGATAGATTAATTCAAATTTTTACAGCACACACATCTTCTCTTAATACTATTTTTCCATTCTAATAGTTGCATGGTTTGCATGGCTAATCTTATATTATTTTTGATCTGGGATGTGCTATGGTCAGTTGGGCATGCAAGTCTGAGTGTCTTTTGACAAGAATAAAATAGATGGTACTCGAGGAAATACAGTTGATCTGCTCTGACCTGCACATCGTTTGTATACACCTGGTGGTATCATATGGTATGAATCTGATGAACTCTGAAATATGAAAACTGGAGGTGGGGATTTCTATGTGCAAGAAACATGTTAGTTATATATTTTCAACCATTTTTACCATGGGCAAAATACAGCATGTGGTTTGCTGAAGGAGCTTTTGAGAGTTTATTAAATCCTTTCTTTCTTGATTTGGACTCTTGAAAGAATTGAGTCGGTGATGCCTGGATTTAATATTGCCTTGATGGATGTGTTGTTGAATTCCATGTATCCAGATAGAGATGGTAAGGACTAAGGCTTACGTTTTTGATTTTTCAATGTCTATGTATATAGGAGGTTAATTAGAAATTGGGTTAATGGTGTGAGTTTTCTAGGTAGTTATTAGATAGTATCTGCAGTAGCAAACTTGGAAAAAAAAAGGCAAAAAAAAAGTTTAATAGAATCATCGGTCATGTAAGTTACTCATTTAGCAATTTTTTTTGGGTATAATGATTGAGGTCATGATGGAATGCCCTTGGTCCTGTTGAACTGTCACAAGCTCCTTGTTGCAGGTGTACTTCTAAATGTAAGGTTAGACACCAGCTAACCATCATAAGTTTCCTGGATTAAAAGACTATGTGAAGTAGGTTTTCTCGGCAGATTATTTATTCTTCTATGTTCTCTTTCTCTCTTTCCCCCCCCCCCCCCCCCCCCCCCCGCCCAAAAAAAAAAAAAAAAACACCTCTCTTTCCGCAACAAAGGATTAGTTTTAAGATGCTACCTCCTCTTTCTCCCCACTTTGCCAACATTATTTTTGAAGGTGTTGGGAACCTAGCTAGCTGAGTATGAACCACTTTGCTTCACAAATAGGTTCTGATCATTGTAAAATCAGCTTGGCTTCAACCACAACTTCAGCACCTGTTGTAGTCCTAGAAAACCTGGCTGCTGTGGAATATGATGGAAGGATAGAAAATGAAATTCTGATAGATTGTGACTGGCCAACAGTCCACTGACCAACACCTGAGGTATTGCACATAGTCAAAACGCATGTTATGTTATGAAGAAGTATTCCATTTTGCATCTACTTCTAAGTTGCTAGTGGGTTTCATAGCATAGTTTGAAATCTATACTGGATTATCCAATTACATGAATTGGCGTTGTGTTAGTGTTGTAGGGAATGTTGCCACCTGCCATAGTGATAGTCAGATGAAAAAGATAGATAAGATGAGAAGAGATAAACATCATACTACAACACAAAATATTGGTGATTTATCTTAAAACATTAACTTGAGTTCCTTTCATCTTTTGAAGGTCATTTGCATTATAGTGGTAATTGGAGCTTATTATGTTGGCCCTGGGTCATGTTGTTAAAATTGGGTCCATTAAAAAACGACACGATTGATTAGCTAGGCCAAAATCTATTACCTTAATACAATTAATTCATTACGTGGATAACACGTGAGGCATCAACACAACAACACTAACAAATTTTTGTTGTAAAATAATTTTATTGATCATTCGTTTAACGGTTAGGGGAGTTTGAACTAGTTTACATGTATTTCGACTAATTTTCTTTCCGATTCGGTCAAAGATAGACCATTCATGTCAAGATTAAGATATTTATGAAAGATAAATCTCTTATGACTTAACCTTAAAGGGTTGCTAAAATAGACTTTCATAGTTTAGCACACTTAGTTCATTTATAGTCATAGTGAAATGTTGATTTTAATTACAGTCTTTTGTTTTTGTTATTTGATTCTTATTGGAATTTGTTAGGAATTCCTTCAAATACGTGGTAGTAATCTACAGTTTTTATGTACGATTTGGGGGAGAAATCTTTCAAGAAAAATAGGAATTATTGGGAGAGAGCCAAACAAACGGGTCCAATTGGATATCCAAGAGGGAATGCTAAACTGACCCGATAACATCAGCAGCCACCCTTAGGTTGACCCGGATCTTTGACCATTAAAATTTTAAAACGTTTGTGTTAACTCTTCTCTGTTAAGGGCTATCCTAATTCCTAGATGACTGTGACTGATCATGAGACTGAGCAGTCTTGTTCTTCGATGACTTCTCTAGATCATTTTTTGGTTTGACGTTAAATTTTCTTTGCTTTCTTTTGACCATTTTAGATGCAATACCATCTGATTGCAACGATTCATTTGATTGAATTCTCGTACTATTTAATACTTAGCCTGGTGGGACCTAGCCTGTGAGAAAATATAGGTGGGTCCCACTAAAAGTATGAGATTCGGGGTTTAAGAGGTTTGACTAAGTATATTTTATGCATAATCACGGGTTTGAGTAACAGAACTGTCATCTTTAAAGCACATTTGATTGCTAAGATCATGGTTGGGGCCAAGGTTGAAGGCCATCCGAGGGGTCAAGTAATAAATCTCTCCAAGTAGATTAACTTCAAAATCTATAGATTTGCCTTAAGGGTCTCTTTGGTATGTTTTTTGAGAGGGGTTTAAATTGACTTGTCCAAACCATTCTAAACTTAAAGATGGGATTCAACATTTAATGTTGTTTATATTCATGTTTGGTATGCGCATGTATATGATTATTATGATAATATATTTATATTTAAATGACTATTGTGTTCCTTAATCAATTTAATCCAAACATGGATATGAATATATGGAGAGCATAAATGTCATTTGGATGTTAAACCCACTAACTTACATATGACACCCGCCTCCCATGGGTTTCATGACCGGACCATAATCGGGTTGGGTTTCAAACCCTGGACTAAATACATAGTTGTTAAACATGGGTTTATTTTCCAACTCATGTTTCAAAACCCCCCAAAGCCCACAAACATGCCCTAAGAATTTCAAGCTGCACCACTGTTTTTTCTTTGTTGATCTGGAAAATTTTGTATTAATTCCTCAAAAAGGGGTGACAATCAGAAGACAAAAGATCTCTTAAATCCTGCAGTGGACAGCCTACCCAATGAAGGGGAAGCCTACTATTCATAGCTGCTGCTGCTGCACCACATATTCTACAAGCAGCACTGTTGATTAATTGCTGTTTATGAGCCGTAAGCCTGTAACCAACAATGGTTGATAAGTCTGCAAGTCACTTGTCACATGGTCACCCCAATTTCTTCTTGCTATGTTTCAATTTTTGACACGACACTATAGTAGTGGGTTAGGATTAATTGATTATAACTCGTTAGCACAAATAACAAAAAAAATGGGTGACGTAAAAAATAAATAACCTAATTTGAAACAATAACCCATTTAGTTGGCATTGATGGAAGGAACTTTGTATATTTTTATATTTTATGAATCTTTGTAGAATTAGAGGATTTTTTTATGTGAATTTGCAAGTATTTGGATTGAGTGTATTCTTAGTTTACGGAATACTTATAGGTCATTGTTTTGTTGAGAGAGGAAGATTTTAATTCTAGATTTTTGATTCATGGGTTATTTGTGTGTGAATACGATACAACACAACTAATCAAGAGTTAGTTGAGTTAGCGCCAGTTCATTTGACAAGATTAACTAAACAAGTTAAATTAGGGTTCACTTACATTAGACAAAAACTTAAAATAACACTGACCCAAACACTACACATTGTTAGTCCTACTTCACGCCTCTCCCACTTTGCGAGGGTGGTGGGATTTTTGCTATCGTTATTATAAGTAGGGGTGGTAATCGAGTTGTGTTGTGTCGGGTTCGTGTTGTGTTAAACATTAGTCAACCTTAACTCAATTCGTTTAACTAATCGTGTTGTGTCGAGTTGATCTGTTTATTTTCTTGTCGTGTTCGTGTTTGTATTCGTGTTGACCTACATAAACTTTGAATAAAAAATTTAACGTTAAGATTTTATTTTTACTTAATTGAATCTCTCTTCATATTTTTTCTACAAATTAAAAATTAATTTAATAATAATAATAATGAGTAATAATATTTTTTTTATACAATAATTATGTCAGTGTTTGATAAACAGTTACAAATAATTAATATTTTATTTCTATAATATTAATTAAATATGTTAATCGTACACTGCGCAACCAAATTAAACATCAGAAGTAATGAAGAACACAAGCCTTCAGAATATGAAAACTCATACATGCAACGAAAAGGTCAAGTCAATCTCCTTCGAGTTAAAAACTTTGTGTTGACGGGTTAATTCGGGTTAAGTGGGTTGAACTCAAACACGACTCATTAATACTTCGTGTTAACGGGTCGTGTCATACACGGGTTTGTACAAAAAAATAGTCAATCTAAACTTATTTATTCATGTCGTGTTCGTATCGAGTTATTGTGTCGTGTCAAAAATTGTCACTTCTAATTACATGGAAGGGGGCGATAATGTTCAAACTTATGGCCGAAAGTTTAACAACGCGATGACAATTTGGTCAACCGCTATTGTTAGGATACTTCCTTTTCAAATACTAACTTTCCCCGCATTTATTTCCCAAGAAACAAGTTGTCCTGCACCAGGAAAAACTTATGCCAAGACTCACTAAGCAGCCATGTAAATCAATGATAGAAAATCAAATAACTAGTAAAAAAGAACTCTATTTTGTTCTTTCTCATGTGGATATATACATAACTATTAGTATCGTACGATATATAATATGTATTATATGATATGTCACGATATACTTAAAAAATGATATGTATTATGTCTCTGTATTATTTTTTCATCTTATTATACAATACACGATACGTCCGATACGTACGACATATGAAAATTCTATTTTTTTTTTTTTATTTTGTTTTTTAGGATTGAAATGACATCGTTTTATCTTAAGATTTATTTTTAAATTACTAGCTAGTGAAACAACGTCATTTCAGTAGTTATGGTTTAAAAAAAATAAATAAAATCTGTTGTTGATGTTGTCCAATTGAATTCAAAATCCCTGATTAATATTAAGGTTATTCAAGCTGTTGATGTTAGAAGTTTGAATTAGAGGTATTTGTATTGTGATATTATTGAACTATGTTGGAAATTTGAATAGTTGGTGGAATATTAATGAAATGTTATGTTATTATGAGTTTATGACTTTTTACAAATGTATATTTATAAATTTTATTAATAATTATTTAAAAATTAAAATAACGTGTATCTTACGTTACTGTTTTCCACACTTTGAACGAGGAAATCAAACTGCAAATCCCTCTGCAATTTCTCTAACTTTTACTCCCCATATCTATCTATATATATGTCCCTCTCTCTTTCTCTCTCTCCATGTGCCTTTCACTGCATTGATTGAGAGTATTACTACACATATACATACATTGATCTTAAGACACAGACACAATGGCTTTCACGAGTGCAAATGAGCAATTCTTGTCCAAGATAGCAACCAACGAACAACATGGAGAAAATTCTCCATATTTTGATGGATGGAAGGCATACGACAATGATCCTTTTCACACTAATCAAAACCCGAACGGGGTTATCCAGATGGGTCTTGCCGAAAACCAGGTTTAGTGCTAAACACTAGATCAGAATGAGTTTTTTTTGCTCTTATTTGAAAGTCATATGATATATATATATATGGTCTTAAACAATGTGAAACCTAATGTTAAACTTCTGTTTTGTTTGGTTTTTGCAGCTTTCTTTTGACCTAATGGAGGATTGGATAAAGAAAAACCCAGAAGCATCCATTTGCACCACTGATGGAGTTGACAAGTTCAAGGATGTCGCCCTATTTCAGGACTATCATGGCTTGCCGGAGTTTAGAAAGGTATGATATTCTAAGAGCAATAATGATAATTCTTTCAAGACCATCACGTCTATGCATTATGACGGGTAAGCTTAGGATACTAAAGAGTATTTTTTTATCGCATTAAAAGTTTTATAAAAGAAGAGTGAGATCATGGTAAATATTAGATCAAAAATGGGGACGAGTTTCAGGCGGAATGGAGGGTTCCTATTCAGTTGTGGTCCGCCATGGCTGAAAGATAGGGTTATTGAGCTACCTATCTTTTAGTATGTTTCCGAACTCTCTATGGTGATCTTACTGGTATAGTCACACGTACGTACATACATGCATATGTATATATGTATAGCTATTTCTTCTTTACTGATCAAGAAAATATTTCTTTTCTTTTCTTTTCTTTTCTAGGCTGTTGCAAAGTTTATGGGGAGAGTCAGAGGTGGTAGGGTTACTTTTGATCCAGACCGTATAGTAATGGCTGGTGGAGCAACTGGAGCTAATGAACTTCTCATGTTTTGTTTGGCTAATCCTGGGGATGCATTTCTGGTTCCCTCACCTTATTATCCTGGGTATGGATCTATTTCCCCTTCACTTCTGTCGTTTTTTTCGTTTGAACAACTGTACTTGAACTTAATTTGATGATTTAATTACTCTTTATCATTAAATTAATAGATGAATTAATTATTTATTAAAATTTATTATCAATTCAATAATTATGATACATTAAATTAATAAATTAATTTAACAAGATGACTAGCAGCACATCATAGTTTAATTAAATAAATAAATAAAAATATATCAAAAAATTATTTTTAGGTGCCAAAGTAAAATTACATAACATGACCAATGGGTCTTTGGTTCAATGGTACTCTTTGTCTTGTAAATGTTTTACCTTCTTGAAGTTAAGGATTCAACTTCCCTCCCAAAAAAAAAAAAAAAAAAATTACATAACATGATGTGCAAATGAACAAATTTTTGAGATTAGCTTCTCTTTCTTTCTGGGCCCTACCGTTGACTGACTATCTACACCAGAGAGTTGACTACTGGTTAGATGGTCAACCATCTGCCAAATAAGTCCAGTCAACCCTATGGATAGCTGGATTTTGGAGAATTTCTCAACCCATTGCTTTCCTAGGACAAATTTTCCATGTCTCAACTTAAATGACTTAGGAATTAAGGAACACGAGACGGATACGGGACATAGATATGACATAATATAGACACATTGATATGAAATTTTTTAAAAAAGTAAGACACGGATACGTTAAATAATATATATTTTATATATATATAAATCATGTGATAAGATAAAAATATTATCATAATAATCATTTAATTTATCATTTCTCTAATTCTAAAAATTTATATCATGATATCACTGTATAAAAAGTATAATATAAGATATATTGATACACATTCAATATTAACATCTATGATTCAATAATCAATGACTTTTACAACTTTTACTTTAAAAAATATTTTATTTTGTAATATTAAATTTCATCAAATTTTAAGAGCTCTAATTTTGTAATCCCATTTTTTCACACATTACTTTCATATTAAAATACTATTCTATTTGTATGTAAGTTCGTATTCATATCTAAAATTATGTTAAATTCATGTCATATGTTCAATGTAATGACTATAACTTCTTTTATATTATGATTGCGACTCATATTCCTTTAAAATTATAAAAATAACTTTTAATTATAAAATTATCTAAAAAATTCTCAAAAAATTGAAAATAAATTTCAAAACGTGTCCTCCAGCGCGTTCTAACGTGTCCTGAACGTGTCGGTTGTGTACTCCCAACGTGTCCAAAATGTGTTCTAAAAAAAATTTTACCAATAAAAAAATCGGAGACTCATTTTAACGTGTCCGACACGTGTTTGAGTGTGTCCGTGTCCCAGACTTGTCCGACACCGATGCTCTACCTAAAATGAAGTGTTCGTACTTCCTAGCTAAGGACAGTCGAGGGTAGGTCAGTGGGTCACAAGCTGATCAAGAAAATGATGGCTTTTCAATATATATTTTTTTTTCTGAGAAATTTTTTTAATACTATTTAAATATAATTTATTAACTTAATTTATCATAATTATTATTAGATTGATAATAAGTCCCAACAAATAAAGAAAATAGATAAAATTTGAACTAATACATGAACTCTAGTGATTTAGCCTGTTGATTATTAAGCATAAATATAATATTAGATTATAGTTCTCTAATATCTTTATTGATTCTTAACAATATTAAAGCGATTGGAATTGCATAGAACATGTCTTCAAATTTGTTCAAAATCATCACTGGTTACTGTATAATTTTTACAACCAACATAAATAAGATACTCTAAACAGTTTTAAATTACAGAAAAATCAATCAAAATGAGGAAAATTATGAAATATGTGCGGACAAATTAAACAAAAAAAATGCTTAAATCTTTAGGTCCTATTTGATTTGCATCTTAGAAATTGTTTTCTATTTTCGGAAGCAGTTTTGGAAGAAAAGTTGTTTGACTTGTTTTTTATTTTTGTTTTTTGAAAACTAAGAATAAAAATTGGATAGATTTAAAGAATAAGATAGAATTGTTTTTTGTGTTTTTGGAAACAATTTTTCAGAATTTAGAAAACACCACCACCACACTCCCAGCACACTTCCATCACCACCATCACCATGTCCACTACCACCACCATGTCCCCACTTCCACCACTACCACCATTATGACGTCCATAACACCACCACATTTTTATTTTCATTATTTTTTGGATTATTATACAATAAATTATAATATTTTTTATTCCGTAGAATTATTTTTTGAATCATATAACTAAATAAGTTCTATAGCACAAAAAATACTAAAATAATTTTAGACCTCTTTCTAAAAATAACTTTCGGATATTATTTTTGAGACGTAAATTAAATTAAAGAGAAGCTTAGTTTTTTGGGTTGAAAAGAATGGAATTGATACTATCCTTACTGCGGACACAATTGGCCTGGATTAGTATCACTTTTGACTATGGTAGTCAGTCTGTCATGTATGCACATCTCTACATTTTATCGAAATCATTAAGTTTGGGAATGAAATATTGTAGGTTCGATAGGGACCTGAGTTGGCGAACTAAGGTGCAGCTATTTCCAGTTATCTGCGACAGCTCGAACAATTTCCAGATCACACCAGAGGCACTAGAAGAGGCGTACGAAAAAGCCATACAAGCCAAAGTCAATGTAAAAGGCTTGATCATAACAAACCCTTCAAACCCATTAGGCACCATCTTAGATACAAAGACACTACAAGCCCTCGTGCGCTTCATCAACGACAAGAACATTCACCTTGTCTGCGACGAAATTTACGCTGCCACTGTTTTCAGCTCCCCAAATTTCATCAGCATCTCTGAGATCATAGAAGAGGTAGATTGTGATCGTGATTTGATCCACATTGTTTACAGTTTGTCTAAGGACATGGGCTTACCAGGATTTCGGGTGGGGATTGTGTATTCATACAATGATAAAGTGGTGAATTGTGGCCGGAAAATGTCAAGCTTTGGGTTGGTATCATCACAAACACAATACTTTCTTGCGTCACTGCTTGCAGATGAGGTGTTTGTGGAAATGTTTCTTACGGAGAGTGCTAAGAGGCTGGCAAATAGGCACGGAATCTTCACAAACGGGCTTGAACAAATGGGAATTAGTTGTTTGAAAAGCAATGCAGGCCTATTTTGTTGGATGGATTTGCGTTCACTGCTTAAAGAAGCAACAGTTGAGGCTGAAATAGTGCTATGGAGGGTGATTATCAACGAAGTGAAGCTCAATGTCTCTCCTGGCTCTTCTTTCCACTGCGTGGAGCCTGGTTGGTTCAGGGTTTGCTTTGCAAATATTGATGAGACGACTGTTGAAGTTGCACTCCAACGGATTCGATTATTTGTGGGGAAAGGAAAGGAGAAAGAGGTAGTAGCAGTGAAGAACAAGCCATGGCAGAAGAATCTCCGGCTTAGCTTCTCATCTCGGATATATGATGAGAGTGTCCCTTCGCCGCGCTTGATGTCCCCTCACTCTCCGATTCCTCATTCGCCGCTTGTTCGGGCCAGGACTTAGCTAGCAACAATGCTACGTTGACGAAGTTTTCTTACCAAGTTTTTTATCTTAAGTGATGTGATACAATTTTCACCATTAAATAAGTGAATTCCATTAATATTCAATGATGGAGATTGTGTCACATTATTTAGGATAAGAAACTTGGTAAGAAATTTGGTAAGAATAAGATTATTGCTTAGTAGCTAGTGATCTGTGTTCTTTGCAGATCATATGTAACCTTTTAGTCTACTATGACAGTAGATTGCTGGATGTTTTTGCTGTGGAAATTACTAGTATTCATTCCATAGCTCTTTTTTCTTTTTAAGTATTATCGTCAGGATTGTCTAGGTTAGTTTAGGAACACCTCGACTAATCCTTGTTCTAGTATGATCAAAAGCATATCATACCATACCTCTGTGTAAGCTGCTAGCTTTCTGAATAACTTGAAATGTGTCAAATGTGAAATTGATTCATTTCAAATTGTGAAGTTAAACGTGTGTTTATTGTACATTTTTTGTTAAGGTATTTGTGATAATTTTCAAATCACAATAAATAACTTTACATAGATGCAATTAACTTGTTTAATTGGTATTGTATGAAAAATATTTGGTTGTTTTCTTTTTATTTCTTGATTGAATATTATATGTGTTATTATACAATTAAATAGTTTTGGATTCACAAGTTATTTGTGTAAACCCAAACATAGCACAATCTTAACACGAACAAAATAATATAATCAATTGGAACAAGAAAATAATCCAATATGAAATTGGACACAATCCAAAATAATATAACTCGAATAACAAAAGTACTCGTGTTTTTTTTTTTTTTTTTTGCTTGTAAAAATGTGGGGAAGGGTGAGACCAATGCTTAATAGCCTAGGCATGCATGACTATGAGGGTTTCTCCCATTGTGAAATGTCTGATTTGAGTCATAGTTATTAATTCAGAAAGATATATAGTTCGACATTACAACACCACCAAAGTTAAACACCAAATCACATTACTCCCGTGGATTGAACTTTACTTGATGATCATATGAAAATCAGAGACGACCTTAAATGAGTACGACTTATCACTAAACCGCTAACTCGAGTGTAAAATACTAAGTGATATAATCATGAGAAACTAAAATTTTCGGTACCTCAATTCGTGGCAATGACTCAATAAGCACAACACTAATCAATATGCAATATATCTATAATGGTGTTGATAGAACTTGAATTCCTTATCTGTAAATGTACCATGTCCACATATTCAAACCTCAAAACTTGGACGTGAGAGGGTCAGGAAGCATAATGTAATCAGCATGGTTTGTATTTGTCTAAGCCATGAGGTATATGACTAATATAGCACTAACAACACGTTATTAATCCTTGTAATTAACTTTTATGGTGGTATTTGTAGCATATTTTCTATTCAAATATTTGCCACCATTTTTTTTTTTTTTGGCGTGACTGATTCCCAAACTTGAGGCTGCGGTGACTAGAGTTGTCTGTAGGTTGTATCATATCGTTTTTTAAATTGATTGAGTTGTGTCATGCCAAAAAATTCATTAAATTCATATTCAACTTATTTATAATTGGTATTGTACAGATAGAGTTGAGCCTTCTGAGCTTTACTATGCTCAAGCTCGGCTCGTGCTATTCAAGAATTGCTCAAGCTCAGTTTTGGCTCAACTAACATCGCATTCGAGCCAAAAACAAGTCATTCAAAAAAAATTCAAATTCATAAATTTCAAATATCCAAAAAAAGTTTCAGATATTCATACCACAGGTATGAACTCCTTACAGCTCCAATGGGCCGCCAAGACTCTAATAAATTCAAAAAAAAACATACAAATATAAATTTTAACACAAATCTAAGCATAAAATACATCTACATCACAATAAAAACATATAAACTTACATTTTTTATTTAATTTTAATAAAATAATTTTAAGATATGTAATAATTTATATGTATATTATATACAAGAAGAAAAAATGAGCTGGCGGCTCGGCTCGTATACTAAACGAGTCTAAAAAATTTGTCTAAATTCAACTCATTTTATAATGAGCGAGTCCAAGCCGAGCTAAAACTGAGTCAAACCCGAGTCGCTCATGAGCCGCTAGGATTGTTTAACAGCCCTAAGTCATGTTTATGTGTTTTTGAATTCATAAAATATATACTATTCATGTGCAATAATTTAGCTTCCAAATCTGATAACACTAAACACAATTTCACTAGTTTCATGCATGCAATCACATAATCCAAGTTTGTCTCTTTAGATTGGATGAACTTAATGGGATACATGTCAATCTAAAGTCTCTTTCTCTTTGCCGATGAGACATTCCTGACCCACAAAAGGCAATAATGTTTTGATCAACTTGGCTGTCCTAGCCAATTTCAGATCATTTCGTTTGTTTTCTCAACCGACCATAGATGTTTGTGACCCACAGTACCTTGATTTTTATAAGGATGAATGACATCTTACCTCCCTAGCTAGTAGAATAAGTGGCTTATTAGTACACCTTTGAATTTTGTCTTGTTTTCTTGTTCTCTAGTTATTATTCCAAAAAAAAGAGAGAAAACAAAAACTTATTAAAACCCCTCTTATTCTTTTTATATCCTTACTCTTTTTATAATAGATTTGTTGTTTCTTCATGATTATTTTTATTTTATTTTTATGATTTTCATATTCTTAGCGTGAATTGGTTCGTTCTTCTGTCTATAATTTTTTTGTTATTATTTTTTAACCCTATTGTTATTGCATATTAATTCGATCTAGAAACATAAGTCCTGTATAGTTTGTGTTTCAAAAAATAGTATCCAAAAATTGTTTTTAGAAAGAGTTTTAGAAAAATGTGTTTTGATGTTTTTGTGTCGTATAACTTATTTGGTTATATGATTATAAAAATAGTTATACGGAATAGAAAATAATAAAACTTGTTTTGATAGTAACCCAGAAAACAATGAAAACAAAAATGTTGTGGTGGTGGAAGTGTAATGATGGTGGTGGTGTTTTTTAAATAAAACAATCCTAACTTGTTCTCTAAATCTATCAACTTTTTGTTTTCAATTTTCAAAAAATAAAAACAAAAAACAATTAGCCAAACATTTTTTCTTCCAAAAACTGTTTCTAAAAACATAAAAATAATTTCTAAGATGCAAACCACACAGGACCATAAATTCTTAACATTACACGCCTTTGAATCAACATTCATGAGGGATAGTGACGATGAGAGGGTTAAGCAAACTTTAAAATGCAAGAAATTTAATACTCAACTCTCTTCACATTACCAAGAAAACAAAACTATATACATACATGCAAGAGCTTATCTATTCTTGGTCATCATCTCATGTTTGCACCAAATAAATACAAACCTATAGCACCAACTACATAAATTCTTAGCAACTTAACTCAAGAGATAGTACATGCATTTGGATTCTCTTCGATGCTGTGATTAACATGGTAATACTTGTTAGTTTGTGGATAATATTGCCTGTATGGCATTATCATCCCTACCACAGCTTGATCTTGTTCAATCTTCTTCTCTTCTTCCGTCTTGGCAGCCTCCTCCTTTTTGGGGTCTTCTTTCTTTGCCTCCTCTTTCTTCTCAGGCTCTTTTGCAGGGCCTACTAAGATGATATCTGCACTTGGCCAAAATTTGCGCAATTTGCTTACGACGCTTATAGGATCCACTGTTCCAATCACTGTTAGTGTCTTGCTCTTAATGTCGATGGAAACCACATCAATTCCTTCAAGTAATACCATTACAACCATTTATCATGTTAATATATGTTACATCTAGCCTAACAATACTAGACACGATCTGCGAATAATATACTAGACTGACACGAAATAACAGATTTATGTTTAGTCTTATCGGGTTCAGGTAGTAAACAAATAAATTTGATAGACCCTGATATATGTTTAAACACAAAATCGATAGAGCACGACGTTCACATGGCATGAGCTATGCACCACAATACATAAAAAAAAAAAAATAGAAGCTACGAATCAAGTAAATATTGACATAACACAACTTAAAAATGATAGAAACACAACACACCATTGTTTGCATAACTAGTTAAGTCAATAAACCCATTTTTAAGGAAAACCCTCAAGAACCAAATAGAACAACACATATTATAAATATAAAGCTCAAGAAAGAAAACCATAATTAAGGACCATCTTCGAGAACCAAACAGAACAGATATTACAAAGGCACAATCGGTTATCAGCAGATTCAGAAGAGTTGAATAGGAGAATTCGAAACACTAGCTTAATACCTGAGAGAGTTGAGACTGTTTTCAGGGCCTTTCGCTTGTCTTTGGCATCAATCAAATCCAATTTCAAGATCAACTTCTGGTTACAACAAACCAAAAGCAAAAAACAAACAATCATAGTGTAATTAACTTCCTTGCAACGAACCAATTTCAACAGTATATGAAGATGTAGAGCAGATCCGTTGGGAGAATAGGAACATAGCAATTCAAGACTCAATATACATGTCTATTGTATGAAATACATACCTGCCTAAAAGATTAAGTGTAATTAGTGAGTTCATTCACACTATATTAAAACACTTGTGATTTCTTTTTTCTATTCGATACAATATCTAATACCCAACAACATCCACAGAATTTTGAGAAGAACGTGTTGGGCTGCTCCCTAGAAGCGACTGAAAGGAAGCTTGAAGAGCTTTCACTAGCGGCTTAGCTAAGTCAACCCCCCCTCCCTTTTTCCCTTTTGCAGTGGAAAGTCTTTACTTAGTAGTCGGAATGATAAGAATCAAGTAAACCCATGTTAACACCTTAAGTATGAACATCCAAAAAATTTCAAGGAACAGACAATACTAATTCTGTACATTCAATGGAAAGGTTCAAATTTGAAAGCATCCTAAAAGAAGCATACAATTCATAACCCACAAAATATATATGTCCAAGTCAGGAATTTATAAATCAGGAGTCCAACGTAATACATAGCAAGACCCATAAAAATGGTAGTTTATATTGCTGAAAAAGTTTCTTAAGAGGTAGAGGAATCAGAAGAAAAAAAAGAGTACAAATCGAATGAAATCAGAGAATCAAATATATCGTAACCTTCATTTTGCTGGGTTTTGAGGAATCTGTCTGAGAGCCGAAAATGCTAATGGATTCAGAAGCAAACAAGCACAAGGTTTTGAGATGATAAAAAGAGAGGGAGAGAGAGAGAGAAAGAAAAAGGAGTATGAGTATGAGGAGACGAAGCTGAATGATGCTCTTTTTGAATAAGATGGGAGGTTTTGTCTGTACCCAAAACCATTAAAATCCAAACGAAAAAGAGAGGGAAAAAGTAGCATATTATTAGAGAGAGAGAATCTGTGAAGGAAGGATTGTCCGTCTGACCAGTGGAGCTATTAAGGCCAGGAGTCAATTGGAAGGCGAAGCAGTAAAGAACTATCACTCTCCTCCTTTGGCTTTCTAGTGGCATGCGCTAAGACGTGAGTCCCACGCGATTCATAAGGCGCGTGATAATATTTTTTTTCCATTTTGAATTACAGTTAATGCGATATGAGGAGGACAGTTGGTACGTTGAGAAAGTGGGTTCCAGGCGGCGGGAATTTTAGCTCTTGTTGTTAGATTTTTCTTCCATTTTTTGGTTAATTGCAATGAGGTCCTCAAAGTATAAAATTTATCTCATATTGATCTTCAATATTTCAATTATATCATGTTAATCCCTGAAGTATTGAATATATTTTTATTTGGTCCATCAAACAGACATCATCCAGATTGTTAATGATTTTTTATTATAAACTTCATGTAATACTTATATATGGGCAAAATATAATTTGGATACCTCTTGATCAAATTTCTATTCAAATTTTGTTCAAAGAGCTACCCAAATTTTGGTCAAGAGTTATCCATACTGCACCTTTTTTGTCAATAGTTATCCAAATTATTTTTTATCCATATTTAGGTATCACGTGATAAGTTTATAATTAAAAATCGTTAATAATTTGTATAGTATCTGCTTGAGGGACCGCATAGAAATATATTCAACATTTCAGGGACCAAAATAATGCAATTAAAATATTGGGGATCAAAATGAGACAAAATCTATATTTTAGGGACTTCTAGTGTAATTAATATTTTTTTTTTGTGTGTGTGCGGGTGATCTGCAAAAAAAATTCACTAATATTTATTGTGGTGAAACAGATTAGATTCGAGTTAATCTCGAGCTGAAATTAAAAATAATTTTGTAATATAAATTTAAAATTTACTAATTAATTCTAAAATAGTCAGATTTCTCAACAAAGCCTTCAAAATGCACTGTCATCAAACCGGAAACCATTTGAACCAAGTCATCTGATTTTCAAATTCGGTTTGTTTACAAAGAAGGGTTAATTGCACTAAAGGTCCTCAAAATTTGGGGTTTGTCTCATTTTGGTCTTCAATGCTTTAATTGCATCATTTTGATCCCTGAAATATTGAATATATTTTTATATGGTCATTCAAGCAGACAACGTCTAGATTACTAATGATTTTTTATCATAAACTTGTCGCGTAATAACTAAATATAGATAAAAAATAATTTTGATAGCTCTTAAATAAAATTTGGGTAGTTCATAACAAAAAAATTGTAATATGGGTAGCTTTTGACCAAAATTTGGATACCTCAAAATCAAAATTGTGTAATTTATGTAGGTATTTAACCAAAATTTGAGTATAGATTTAGTGAAGAGTTATCCAAATTATTTTTTTGTCCATATTTAAGTATCATATGACAAGTTTATGATAAAAAAACATTATCAATGTGGACACTGTCTGCTTGAGGGACTATATAGAAACACTAGTTATTGTTTGTGCCTGAAGGCACAGTGTAATAAAAAATGATAAATAATAAACATAGAGAAATGGTGGGCGGCAGTGGTGGTGGTAAGAGACGGTGATGTTGTGGTAAGTGGCAATGACTGTGGTGGAGGTGATGGTGGCGAGGGCGGCCGCGGTGGTGGTGGTGGTGGTGATGGTGGTGGTGGCGGCGGTGGTTGTAGTGATGGTGACAGTGACGGTGGTGGTGGTGGTGGCGACGGTTGTAGTGGCAGTGGTAGTGGTGGCGGTGGTGAGAGTGGTGGTAGTAGAGGTAGTAGTGGGGCGGTTTCAAACACTATTATTTTTTTTAAAGTACTTATGAGAAATAATTTATAGAAGTACTTTTAAAAAATCACTCCAAACACACCCTTAGGGGCCATTTTTCCTATTAAATTTAGGGTGTTAATATTAGCCATTAGATTAACTTTAAAGTAAAATTTAAAGCGATCTCAACCGCGAATAGCAAAAGTCATTTTGTTTATCTTTTGAGATTTGAATTGTAAGCTACTTTATTATATATATATATATATATTATACTTCAGGGACAAAAATGATGCAATTGAAACATTGGAGACCAAAATGAGACAAATTTCATACTTTAAGGACCTCCAATGCAATTAACCCTACAAAGAAACTTTAGAAATTGATGAGATTCTATTTGAATGAAAATGAGTCAAAAACCAAATCAATCTCAAATCATCCTGGAGCTATTCGGATAATTTTAATAGTCTTTTGTTTTTGGTATTAAAAAAAGTGAATTTGTAGATAGGTCATTACGCATACTCACTAAAGAGTATTGTCACTATGTACCACAATTATCTGCACGAGGAGAAAATATTGGGTGTAACTGCCACACCATAATCAGCAATGCTGATGTGGTGTAATAATTTTAAGTGAAAATTGGAAGTGAGTCCTCCTAGATGTACTTGTTTGGAGATAAGTCTGCAAGGAAACTTAAAAGGGGATAAGTCCATGTTTAAAATTATATGTAATGACTTAAGTCCACTTTTTTTTTTTATCTCAAAAATACCCTTCTTTGAAAGGAAGTTAAATTAATTTCCTATTTTAAAAATTGTTATCCCTTAATTCAAGGTCAATTAAAATATGTCAATAAAATATCCATAATAAATTTAAAATTCAAATTCAAATTCAAAGCTCTCTCTCTCTCTCTCTCTCTCTCTCTATATATATATATATAATCTCTATCATAAATTTAAAATTCAAATTCAAAACTCTCTCTCTCTTTATATATATATATATATATATATATATATGTACGTTGAGTTATTATTATATATATATATATTCAAATTCAT
The DNA here is from genome assembly GCA_951799425.1 of Ilex aquifolium. Classification (NCBI taxonomy): domain Eukaryota; kingdom Viridiplantae; phylum Streptophyta; class Magnoliopsida; order Aquifoliales; family Aquifoliaceae; genus Ilex; species Ilex aquifolium. The sequence goes on along the minus strand of OX637396.1, from coordinate 41,359,055 downwards.
GTTACTATTTTTTTTATTATGTTATTGTTAATGTTATTGCTTTTGTTGAGTATGTTACTATTCATATTACTATTATGTTGAGCATGTTACTGTTTTTGTTGAGTATGTTACTACTATTATTTTACTAAATATTAATATTCAATGTTACAATTTTTTTTTTTTAATATTATTATTTTTTGTGTTTGAATGGTACTATTTTTTGCATTTGAATTTGAGAGAAATAATTATTGTCAAGTATGTTACAATTTTTGTTAAGCATATTACTATTTTTGTTGAACATGCTAATATTTTTGTTGAACATTTTACTGTTGTTATTTTTTAAAAATATTAATATTGAATGTTTCAATTTTTTTTTATGTTTAAATGTTACTATTTTTTTGTGTTTAAATGTATTATTTTTTGTGTCCAAATATATATATATTCAAATTCATGTTACTATTTTTTTATTATGTTATTGTTCATGTTACTGCTTTTGTTGAGTATGTTACTATTCATATTACTATTATGTTGAGCATGTTACTGTTTTTGTTGAGTATGTTACTACTATTATTTTACTAAATATTAATATTCAATGTTACAATTTTTTTTTTTTTTGAATATTATTATTTTTTGTGTTTGAATGATACTATTTTTTGCATTTGAATTTGAGAGAAATAATTATTGTCAAGTATGTTACAGTTTTTGTTAAGCATGTTACTATTTTTGTTGAACATGCTAATATTTTTGTTGAACATTTTACTGTTGTTATTTTTTAAAAATATTAATATTGAATGTTTCAATTTTTTTTTATGTTTAAATGTTACTATTTTTTGTGTCCAAATGATAACTTTTTTTTTGTATTTAAATGTTACTATTTTTTATTTTTAATGTTACTATATATATATACATCTAACCTATATATGGATATAGATAGATAAGAGAGAGGAAAAATTTTAATGTTAGTTAAACTCTTAACCTATATATGAATATAGATAGATATGACAGGAAAAACGTTTCTGTATAATACAGTTGCTAACAAAATGCGCAATTGCGGATATATCGTTGTTACTGTGGCTTCATCCGGCATTGCATCTTTATTATTAATGGGAGGTCGCACAGCACATTCAACGTTTTGTATTCCATTGACTGTGCTTGAAAATTCGATTTGTGGGTTTACCAAACAATCGATACATGCAGAATTGTTCAGATCAACTAAATTGATAATATGGGATGAAGTTCCTATGCAGAATAGGTATTGTGTCGAGGCAGTGGATCGTACACTTCAGGATGTCTGTGATAACCAAAATCCATTTGGAGGTATCACTGTTGTTCTTGGAGGAGACTTTCGACAAATCTTGCCAGTTATACCAAAAGGAGTCCGCGAGCAAATTGTAGGTGCGTCATTGAGGCGATCTGCATTGTGGAGGAATGTACATGTTTTGACTTTGGGGTTAAACATGCGTTTAACTAACACAAATTCTGAAAATGCTGAATTTGCAAAATTCTTAATGGAGGTAATATTTAATTGATCATTTGTTATATAATATATTATTTGGAATTATTATTATTATTCTTATTCTCTGATTTTACTTCTAATTTTTAGGTTGGAACAAATCCACAAGAAATTGTGGAACTTCCATCAACAATACACAAGTGTCATACTCTTCAAGAATTGATATTTAAAATCTATCCACATTTGGATATGGTTGGTTCAGTGACCCCGAACTTCCTAACTGAGCGCACAATTCTTTCTGCAAGGAATGATGACGTTAATGCTATAAATGCTGCAGCATTGAATATTTCCCCAGGACAAACAATTACATATTTAGCTGCTGACAAAATAACCGACGGTGATGTACTTGATCGATCTATCACGAATCGATATCCTAATGAGTATTTAAACTCACTAGACCCTTCTGGGTTACCACCGTTTAAGTTAGACTTAAAGGTGGGTTGCCCAATAATGTTGTTGAGAAATATAGCGCCAAAGGATGGGCTTTGTAATGGCACCCGATTGATGGTTATCAGATGTGCCACACGTGTAATTGAAGCTCAGATCTTAACTGGAGATAAATTTGGCAATTTGGTCTTCATTCCAAGAATATCTTTGTCACCATCATCTCTAGATTTGCCTTTTCAAATGACAAGACGTCAATTCCCTGTTCGATTGACGTACGCTATGACAATCAACAAATCTCAAGGACAGTCTGTAAAATTCGTTGGGGTCGATCTGCGTACACCAGTGTTTAGTCATGGACACCTGTATGTGGCACTATCTAGATGCACATCTTCTGATCGTATAAGTGTCCTACTTCCTGAAGATGGGTCGAATTGCACAACGAATATCGTTTACCCCGAAGTTTTGTTATAGGATTTCCTATTCGATTGCAAATAAATGGTACCATTTCATTACAAATTTATCTCTATTGAAGACGAAGAATTAAAATAATCAATGATTTGATTAACTTTGTGATTTAATATTTGTAGGATTGGTGTGAAATGGCAAGAGATATGAAAAGATTAAATAAAACTACACTGCATCAATGGGGACGTGATAATAAGGTAAACTAAGTCTTGCATTCTTGCAACGAAATATATTATTTTTAGATGTAATCAATTCTACTAAAAATTATTTTGTTCTTCTGTTTTTATATAATTAGGTGGTTGTGCATTCTCGCAACTTGGTGTTTACCGTATGTATTGATACATACACGCTCAAGAAGGTGATGAAGAAAAAATACAATCACAAGCTACAAGGCTAAACCATTCAGTTAATGTTTATGAATAAGACAAACTATTTTAATATTCTTTGAATTTAATTCATATGGATGGATTTATATTTGTTGTCTACCTTCTTGGTTTAATTGTTGCATGTTTATGATTATCAAGAATAATATTGCAGCAACGAATAATAATATGGACATTTTAATTATTCTATTTCTCTTATTGTTGTTGGTGTGTTGTTGTTATTTTATTGTTGTAACATTGGTTAACTGTTGCTAATTTTATTATTATCAATTTAATTTGTAACTTTTATGTTATGTACAGATAACATGGAACGTCCTCCTATCTATGTACGTCGTAGTATGCGTTTGGCAGTATCAAGCATAATAGATAAATTTGAAAATGATTCTTTTGAAGATGGAACCCCAATATCAGAGTTTGGGTTGGAAAAAATTAGATTAGGTCGTATGCTGCAAAACGTAGGGAAAAACATAAGTGAAGATTATATTATGCAGAAAATAGTAGAGACTCTTCCCACCACCTGGGATTCTGCAAAGGCAAAAATTTTTAATCATGACCGACCAACCTGTGCAGTACGATTTATACAATTATTAGCGGAAGCAGAGCGCAATATCCATCCATTGTGGATACAGTTTGAGACAGAGAAAATGGATCCACAATCAAATGTCATTGACCATATAAAAAAGAAAAAATCATTATTTTACGAACTGAAACAAAAAGGTTTCGGCCCGAATAATCCAATTATGTTGTATGCTGTTGTTAGCACGCTTCCATCTTCTTGGCCGATTGACTTCATTCATACGAAGTTCGAGAATGGCTTCCTAGATATGATAGAATTGGAAGATCTGTTAGAGGATATCGAAAATGACTGTATTTGTTTACGAGCATTAGAAGACGTGGAGACTCAACTGACAAACAATGAACATCAGAACCTATGAAGCGATACTTTTGAGGTAAATATGTTTTCTCAATTTTTTTATTATTTGAATGTGGATGAATTGAAAAAAATATTTGTATGTTTTTAGAGAATGAAAAAACTTCTAAATAAATTTTTTTTTTACAGGCTATATTCATTCTTTTGGAAGCTGCTGGAATTTCAAATGGCAAAACTTATTTTTTTGATAGCATTTGTGAACTTATTTTTATTATATAGATGGTTGCATTTGTGGACAATTTTTCGTTTGAGATATTTATTACATGGGTGGATTGATTTTATAATTATGTTATGTTATTGAATTAGATTATGGTAATGGTGACGAATTCTCCAAAGATTTTATTATAAATTTGATTTGGGTCTGACAATATTTTTTTTTTCTGATGTATTTGTATATGTGGTGTTGCTTTGGAGAATTTTTTGTTCATTTTTTACGAGTAACATAGTGCCTTCAGGCACGGGCAATTACTAGTATATATACATCTAACCTATATATGGATATAGATAGATAAGAGAGAGGAAAAATTTTAATGTTAGTTAAACTCTTAACCTATATATGAATATAGATAGATATGAGAGAGAAAATATTTTAATATTAGTCAAACTCTTAAAATTTAGAAGTTTTTAATTTTTAGTTTTATTTCACTTCTAAAGGGAAGGGATAATATGGTAAAATTGACAAAAAACGGACTTCATAACAAATAAGTTTCTTTGACGGATTTAAGTCCAAACAAGTCCATATAGGGGGACCGGCCTCCAAATTTCCCTAATTTTAATCCCACTAAACTACTATAACTATGAAAATTCAAACCCTAATATAGAACAAGAAAATATAGAACAAGAAAATTCGAATGGCCCTATTTGTTAGGAAAACTTGGACCGAACCCTTAGCTATTGTTGGTTAAGCCCATACGTTTCCAACACTGAAAACCAGCGGTTGGTTAGGAAATGGGCTTCGAAAAGCCGATACTGTCTCCGTTAACTCTAACGTCTTTGATCCCACGCCGTTAAACACCCCCCTCCCCCCCAAACACTCGAAAAACTCTCCACACCGCGTTAACAACGCGTGAGAGGCACACACTCCTAAACCCCCTCGGTTTTCGCCTTAATTCTCCATTGACTTCGTCTTCTTCCATCCCTTCATATCTCTCACTCCCAACAAACCTCTCGTAAATTCTCCCCCAATTCTCACCTCCCAATCCAAAACCCTAGCTCTTCGTTTTACGCCAATTATTATACAACCGATTTTTTTTCGATTTTTCGATTCCAACCCCTGATAATCTGACTTCAAAACCATAATTTTCTTCGAATTTTCGCTTTGAAAACCATAATTTTGTAAGTTTTATCGAATTTTGGGGTTTTATGGATCAGGAAGACGAGGATTTATCGATGGCGATCTATTCAACACCAAATTCAAATATGTATCGACTAATAAACGGGCATTCATCGGGAGGTTGGTTTGAAATTCGGTTATTCTACGTTCGTATAGCGCCGTGCGCGATTCATACCGTTCCCGACCACCTCACGCTTCGCCATCTCCGTCGCGAAATCGGAGTCTCTCTCGAAATCAACGGCAATCTCATCCTGCCCTCGGACACTGCTTCAATAACTCTCAAGCGCGATCGTGTGGATAAGGAGTCCTCAGAGGTAACGTATGTGAGCACGGACAGTGTGAGGGTTACGGGGGCAATTGAATTCGAGGTACATGAAGAAGATGAATTGATTTTGTGTGGGTCTTTGGAGAGAATGGAAGCGAATTGGAGCAATGGGAGTGTAGGGAATGATTTGAAGACTGGGTGGAGTATGGATTGTTACACGGCGGCGACGATTGCAAGTGGGTCGTCGGCGTTTTTTAAGCCGAAATTGGGGGTTTGTTCGCCCTCGATTGAGGTGTATATTGCTGGGTGTTGCTCGGGCGTGCCTGTAATTTTGACGAAGACAATTTTGATTAGTCCGAGGAGGAAGGTTTCGAGGCAGGGAATTCTGGATTGTATCCCTGAGGATGAAGAGATTGGAGATGAGCAGAGGTGTGGAAGTGGCTTGGTCCGGCGGAAAACGCAGGTAATGTTTCAGTGTCGGTAAATTTTGGATTTATTTTAATGTTTTTTGGTTTGATTATTATTTTTTTTCGTGAATTGATCTGCTTGTGAGTTTAGTTTTTTTGAAATTTGATTTTATTTTAGTTACAGAATATCTCTGTTTGATTAAAAGATTTTACAGTTTTATTATATGAGTTCTGGTACTGGTTTCCTCATCTATATGAGTTGCATCATGAAAGTTACAAGTGAAAGATTTTGTTGATGTGGGCAATAAAGAGTCAAAATAATTGGAGTTAAAAAGAATCAGAATAACTGTACTTAAAGATCAATGGAATGATTAGGAGTATATGTGGAGATCATATGCAATGTGATTTAGGCAGAATATGGTAGAGAAATAAATTTATATTGAATGAAATTGGCAAAGGACATTGGAATAGTTGAAATACCCTACGTAATTTGGAGCAGGATATTTCTAAGTTCTTTTAGACTACTATTTTACCTATGAATAGCTGTTAAAGCTCAGTGAATCACATCAAAAGGTGATTTGGCGAGCCATGATTTCTTGTGAGAGGTTGGGCAATCAGCTTGGTTAAAGGGATTTTCCATGAATGCGTGGCAATGTGGAAGTTTAATAAAAAGTGATGAGGGTAGAGAATTAGTTAAATAAAAGTGGGCTGTGCCAATTCAAATCTGAAATTATGGAAAAAATGGACATCGAGGATCATTGAATGACTGAGACTCGTGACTTTCAAAAGTTCAAATAAAACAGTGGTTTCAAATCAACTATTCCTTTTAGGGTAGATCTTGATTCATGAAATCATTTTATTTCCTATATTTCTAATACTATGTTAAATTTGCATGTTAGTTTCTAATATCCACACCAAGTCTGTTAGTCCGGTTTACAATTATGCCCTATAGTCTAGTTTTTTTTTTTTTTGATCTGATCCCTATAGTCTAGTTCAAATTGGGTTTCTGGTAGTAGTGTTCCCATATCATTATTATTTATACATCTAAAATTTAAGTGTTTATCACCCTAGTGATTTTGGTTCTGGTTCAATTTATTTTGTGTCATGGTTGTTTTGTGTCTCCACTGTTAGAGAAAAAGGAACAAATGGATCTTGTAGGATTCCCAATAAACTCTTCAATTTCTTGCGGAAACGGATGATTAATCATCTGCTCCTCACATTCTATGATAATTCTATCGGTAACGGATGATTAATCATCTGCTCCTCACATTCTATGATAATTCTATCGGTATTGATAGTGCAATTCATATGGAGCACATTTGTGCCGCAATGGCATGACAGTTCATCTTATATGGCATCTCCTAGTATCTGTAGGAAACGGGAAAATAATAAAATAAGGCATTCCCATATTAGCATTATTTACAAGCTGTAGTATTACTAAGCTTTTCCCAAACTTTGTAGCGAACTCACACACCAAGACCAGTTACATGCAATAGGCAATATACTTGAAGTCATATGCAAGACAGGACGTCCCAATTATAGTCCAAGAAGAGATTGAGCTTGTGATGCAGTCAACAACTTCTAATTTGTATGCTAGTTCAAGCTAATGAATTTAGTAAAAATTCCATGAGGACCATACGGAGAAATTTGGGAACAATGATAAACAGAAAAAGAAGTGAGAGGTTATCATGCATAGTGAATCATCTGTAGGGTCAATGTTAGGGGTTTCTCACTTAGCTTGCTTGGTCTGTGAGAATATCATCCATTTCTTTATGAAGTTTTTTAGGCAAATGATGGTTATAACCCATAATAAAACATGGTCCTCTTATTTTCCTTAATCTGTAGGTGTGAGGAGTTTTTATTTTTGCCCAAGATTCATTCAACAGATGATCTTGCTCAATAATTGAAGGGATTTTGCATCACGCAACATTCAAATTCCTATATAACATTCTTTTGACAAAATACCTACTCTATGAGTGAACTGTTAGTTTGTTAATTTGAACCATTCTATCTCCTCTCTCAAAATATTGTTTTTCTTTCTGAGTCTGTGAGTTGTCATTGTATGGAATTTTGCTTCAGGCACCTTTTGATATCCCATTAATGCAACTAGATTATGATCGAAATGGGGGAGTATTTTGGAGGGATGATATGAAGTTTGAATTGGAGAAATGGGACCGTATTAAGGACCCATTGTTATCCTGGGGGTTTCTTTTATTTTGATGGGATTTATTGCTTCTTTGACAATATCAACGCAAGCCTCCCCCCTTTTCTCTCTCTCTTGGGTGCTCATTTTTCTCTCTCATCTGGTTTTGTATCTAAATATGTTTTTTTTTTTTTACTTTCTTTTATTACCTTTGTGCCACCTTTTTTATGCATGTTTGTTACAACAATGATAACAAGAACAAAGAAACACAAGAAAACCTTATGTTGGTGCCCTTGCATGTCTGGAATTTCATGCTTAGTTAGTTACAGAGGTTTCTATTGAATTTGATCCCTTTTGGGGCATTTGCAGATAACAGAGACAGATGTTGACGATTATGAGTCAGATGGAAAAATTGGTCACGGCTATTATGCAGAAGACATGTACCTTGGCGAGGATGGCCAGCTCTCATGGTTCAATGCTGGTGTGAGAGTTGGTGTGGGAATAGGCCTTGGAATGTGCCTTGGTGTTGGAATTGGTGTTGGACTGCTCATGCGCTCATATCAAGCAACCACACGGAGTTTCAGGAGGAAATTCTTCTGAATCTGTTCTTGCGACTGTAGACATAATACTGTCTAAAGGACAAAGAAGAGAAAAGGTAAAAGTTTTGGGTAGTTTTTATAGAGTCAAGGGTTTCAACATTGTGGCTGATTAATTGCAAAGCACATAGTCTAAGCATTCTAAGAGAGTAGGAATGGTCTCTTGACTGTGGTGGAGGGTGGACATGGAACTATCTTGGTTCAGCTGACATTCTCTGTCCAGGAAAACTAAGGTTGATATAGCAGTGCTTTAGTCCTTGGACAAGAAGTGGCATGATAATACTATGATCAATATTTATGGAAGTGCCTGAGAGAGAAGATGTATCTAATGGTTAGTTTTTTGTCGGTATTTTGCCTTCTCTGATTTCACTGGAGGTTTATAGTATGTTGTTGTAGGACTTGTCATGCATCCCCCGGGCACCGGGGCGTATGAACTTTTTGGTGTTTCTCCATTCCTCTCCTAATTGCAGTTGCTTGCTGCAATAAGTTGATTTTGTTGAATAAGAAGAATTGCTCTTACAGTTCCTGGGATTGAATTCTGTCACTGGTTGTTAAATGCCTTCATATTGTTGTCGGACTCTTCCTCAATTGAATACGACATCTATACTTGGAAATCAAAGATAAACAGTAATCAATGTGAGCTTTGTCAGCTGTAAAGCATTCAATTTTTACACTAGATTAAGTTGTAATATGTACATCACTGCATGCCCTGTTTGTTTTTTGTTTATGACGAGGAATTTGTAGGTTACATTGGACTCATCTCTTCATCAACTCCATACTAGTGGACTATTAGTGCGGATTGTTATGATGATATCAATTATTACATTTGAATATTTGCCCTCAATGCGATAAACACTATAACATTTATAGGGCTCGTTTTGATACTGGATTAAAAAAAGAAAAATTAAATTAGGAAATACATGTTAATCCTGCATAGAAATATAAAACATGGAATTAAAGAGGAGAGTATAGAAATAATACCAATTCTAACCTAACATTTGTTAGATAAGTGTTAGATTTGGAAATGGTTAACTTACTCTTTTTTTTGGGGTGGTTTCAACAGTTAAAGTTATCTGACTCAATTTTCGTCTACTTCAACTAATTTTCTCTTTAATTCGATTAAAAACAGATTAAAGTATTCACGAGGGATAAATTCATCATAATCCTAACCGTAAGAAATTGTTCAAATTCAAACTCAAAATATTTGAGTTTACAATTTGTCCTTATTCTCACTTGAGTTATCCTGAATAAGTTCAAAGTACACAATGTCTAGCGTAGTCCAATGACTCAACCACGTCACAATGTTATAAGGGAATTAGAACTCAAGACCATTGCATAATTAAGTAAAACACTTTTTAATTATGGTCTCGTGTCACGTTTGGATTGGGAGATTAAAGTATTTTTCAGTGACGACCTTCCCAATGCATAAAATAATGTCATGATTAACACTTGGTTTGATCTTTGGTTGCCACGACCATACTCTTACTCTTATAACTATCAAACACGACCGCGTTAAAGAAAATGACAAAATTGGAGGGCGCCAGAGCATATGATTATACACATACCCGATTATCTACATTCCACACTAGCGTGGGCAGGGTTTGATGTCTGCGAATTTATCAATATTCATAAGTTGCCCACCAATTTTGTCTAAGTGAATCTCAAGTGATCTAAAATTCAATTAAAAATACAAAATTATCCTCATCTCTATCTTTTATTCCAAAAATAACCTAGAAAAATTGAACTTCTCAAGAAAGTTCAACAACTGCCTACAGAACCGCGTCCTCTGCTGAAACCCATCCCCACCAATAAACAAGTTAATTCTTTCCTTCCACCGATAAAACTCACCCCCACCTCTTAACAATAGACCCCAAACCTAGATAACACCCATTTGAATATAGAGAGAATTTGTATACACACATGAATTGAGTTAGGGGGAAGAGTGGAGAAGGGTCGGAGTTGGGGAAAAGGGGTTAGCTGTTAGGGTCTGCGAAGGTTATGTACTATGTAGGGTTTGTGTTTCAATGTGTTGGGTGGGTAAAGAAAAAAAGAAAATTGTATGAAGGGTTGGGGGTACTTTAGAGATTTTATATTTTCCATCCACTTTGTCAGTCAATTTAGTAGGGAAAAAATGTTAAGGGGACAAATTGTTGAAATTGGAACTGGAAGGAATTGATTGCAACATGACTAAAACTTTGAAGGAGTATTTTGTAATTATTTGGAAAATAGTTTAAATGGCTGACGACTGGTAAATCCTCGAGGGTTGACGCTGTATGTGTCACTCTCCGATCAAGTCACAAGACTCACAACCCAGAACGCCACGTGTACGGCCAGTTCAATTCTCTCTCTCTCTCTCTCTCTCTCTCTCTCTCCTGCATATAAAGTAAGTAAACAGAGTCGGCAACCACATCTCACTGCCTTCTCTCACCAGCCAAAGAGCCTCAGAACATATATAAAACCTCAAAAACTCCCACAAAACACAAACCCAAAATCTGCTTTGAAAAAACTGAGTTCTGTATAAATTATATATACATGTATGGTGTCTCTATATCCAAACCCAGCAGCAGGTCAAGACTTGTACATGGTGGATCGTATGAAAATGGCTCTTCATGGTCTCAATTCTATACCACCAAGTACAACGAGTACTGTTAATACAATTGTGTCATCAACTGCTGGAAATTTGAATTTCAATTGTGGGTTTTTGGCCGAAGATACGAATAAGAAGGCCCGAAAGCCATACACCATCACCAAGTCTAGGGAAAGCTGGACCGAGCAAGAGCATGAAAGGTTTCTCGAAGCCCTCCATCTGTAAGTCTCTCTCTCTCTCTCTCACACACACACACACACACACAGCGCCTACACATCCAGTTTATGGTGAATAGTGATATTGGTGGTCGAGAAACTGGATGAGAGAGAGAGAGAGAGAGGAAAAAAAGAGAGAGTTGGTTTGGTTTTGTTGTTGAAAGGGGAAATTGGATTGAGAATCTGGACAGGCGATTGCATTTTGGTAATGTTCATGAGAGGGTTTGGTTTCTGGGTGTGTCTGATTGGTGCCTCCATCGTAGTCATCCTCCCAACTTAATATTGCTTGTAATGGTGGTTGTTTACATGAATTCCAGTATGAAATATGAAATTTTTGATTGTGGAAAATCAAAAATCGTCCACAATTGAGTGTGTCCAGTCCTCCTTCATGTGGTAGAAATTATCTACATATGAACAAGGCTTAGATAATGGTCAAAAAAAAAAAAAAAAGGAACAAGGCTTATAAGGTTTTCAATTTCAATATTGGGCGTATTTAGAACTGACTTTTTTATGTGAAAAATTACGGTTTGAAAAATTTCGTAAAAAAATTAGAATTAAAGGATGTTTTTAGAAGGCCGAAAAAGTTGAAAAAAATCCATTTGGAGTTATTTTTTTAGCTTTTTTGTATCAAAATAAAAAAATAATTACACGTGCATAATAGTTTCCAAAATATGAATTTTAAATTTTTTCACATCACTAATATTTTATGAATATAATAAACTAGACCCGCAACAAAACTCTAAAAAATAGAATTTTTTTCTTCATAAAATCAACTTTTTGAATTGGCCTAAATAAGTTTGTTTGGGTTCAAAAAGTTGTTGCATAAGTTGGTTAAAAAAAGTTAAGGTCCAAACAAACATAACTTATTTTACTCTGAATTCCTTAAAAATTATCTAATCCTTAAAAATTATCTATAAACTAGCTCTAAAGAGACACATTGTGTAGGAAGACGTGGATGCTGATAATTGTTTCCCTTTGGTATTTGTCGATTTTCAGCTTTGACCGCGACTGGAAAAAGATTGAAGCCTTTGTTGGGTCAAAAACTGTTGTCCAGGTAATTTTATTGGTCACTTGTTTTATCCTGTATAGAGGGTGGCAATAGATTGAATTATCACCAGATAATTCTAGTAAATCTCTTGAAAAATAAAATATATCTCTTGAAAACAAAAATTTCTTATGGCTCACTGCTTTCTCCCCTGTTATTCTCCTTAGTCATAACTTCATGTTAGGTGAGAGTACTAAATGGAAATTGATCTGGATGCACTTTTAGTCATGTTATTTCATGAGGTTGATTTAACACAAGCATCATAGTAATCTCCGAGGTCATACTGTAGTAAAGATATTAGAAAGCTCAATTTGGTTAAACTAGTGTCTCAACCTGAAAGAAGTGACAAAAGCCTCTGAAACAGACTTAGTAGGTTATGGACTTAGCTGTGTGCATTGTATATCATGAATTCATACAATGTATTGATTTTTTGGGGAAAAAGGAAATCCAGTTTTATAAATCGAACATTATCTTTAGATTGTGACATGAGAGAGAAGGTTTTGTTCGTCTCGTGGTAACCTTATTGTTCTTTATTGCACAATTCAAAGAAAAAGTTCAAACAGCATGTCCTGTATGGCTAAATACCATCTCAGATAAAATGTACGACAAGAACTGGGACTTTTCTGTTTAGCCATTCCATTCCGCTATCTATTGTAGATTGTTGTTCTTGAACTGTAATATCTGTCCAACTCATTATAGTTGAGGAACCTAAATAGGTAATAATTTGGTATGAACTGAGTTTATTTTGTCTGGCTCGTAATTTCTAGGCAAGCATTCTGCGGCAAGTGGACTGCTTCATGTCTGCATCGATATGCTTGTGTGTTTCATCTCTAAACATGTAAACCAGATCTTAAAGGGTGATCTTTGCAGATACGTAGCCACGCACAGAAGTACTTTTTGAAAGTCCAGAAGAATGGGACAAGTGAACATGTGCCTCCCCCTCGGCCAAAGAGAAAAGCTGCTCACCCATACCCACAAAAGGCCCCAAATAATGGTTGGAACTGTAAATTGCATGTATTTTTTTGAGGCTAAGTACAGGACATGTAAGGATGATTGCTTATGCTCATATATCTGCCTGCTACGGCTGTCTCCCATGTTACAGGACCATTGCAAGCTTCAACTGCTCTGCTTCACTCCGGAAATGTTCTCTGGGCAGATTCATCCTCAGTTCCAAGAAACCCAATCAACAGTGCAGGTCTATATTCCTGGACTTGCGGTGTCGTGCCACCCAGCAGTGTGTCACATATAACGGAAGGTTTGTTCCTAGCGCTTACACTAGCTGACCTTTATTCTCGCTTGAATACATGAGTGTCCTCAGTCTGCCAACACAATATTCTTTGTTGTGATTGCTTGCAGATGATGTGGGGTTAAGCAGGCCACCCATAGCACATAATTGTAGGCCAACTGGTGAAACACATGAGCAAGGAAAAGGAGAATGGGACAAGCCAATTAGAGGTTCGTTTCTTTATGTAGTGTGTTGTCCTCAACAAATTTAGCATTTATATTTCCAAGCAAGAGAGAATTAAAAGCTGAGTCGTTCTGTTTATTGTTTAGCTTTAGCATAAGAGTTTCGTAAAATACACCTGAGCTTCTATTACACATTTTTAACTTATTTCTTTCGTATGCAGTTAAGCCAGATTTTGCTCAAGTCTACAGTTTCATTGGCAGTGTCTTTGATCCCAATGCAAGTGGTCACTTGCAGAGATTGAAGAAGATGGACCCGATAAACATTGAGACGGTATGTTGATACTTCCGGTTTTTGTTTGGCGAAATAGACGGTTTAATTGCATATTGATTCATAGGTTGGCAAAGTCGTTTGTTTAATTTTTGAGTCTGCACATGATGGAGATGGTATGTTAATCCTTCTGATATTGAGTATGTGGCCAAGATGATTTATTTGCATATTTAGTCGTGGATTGGCAAAGTCAATTACTTAATATCAGAATGCATACACAATGTGCTTTTGAGTTACATATTGTGATTTATTGCTTGAGAAGTGCAAATTGATCTGAGGGATTTTGTTTGGTTCCTGTCCCAGGCGGTGATGTTGATGAAGAACCTCACCATCAATTTGGCAAGCCCTGAGTTTGGTGATCATGTGAGTGTTCTTTGCCACATTCTCATTTCCTGGCAGTATGTTGATTGATTAGGCATATGCTTTTATATATCAGACAACCACCAAAAAGTTTGCCCTGAATGTAAGAAGGGCTCATCAATTTCATTGTTTTTTTTCTTATTTTTAAGTTAAGATGAGAAGCAATGTTCTTTTTCATGTATGTTGCCCTGTTACTTCGGCATTGGATACGACCTTTTCATAAGCATCAACTATGAGTAAAGGACCCTTCAATTGCTAATAGCTAGCACCATATAAGCACCCTATTTTTGAGCATTGACTCTGGTATTTGAGGACAATTCTAGAAAATGTTAAATAAAGAAGTGTTTATGTGGAAGAGTGTGCGTTCGTTCCATGGTTCAATGTTCGTACCATGGTTCAAGGTCGTGGTATAGAGAGGAGGGATGTCATAATTGAGGTTTTAAATAAGAAGACCTTTTGATTTTTCATCGACTCAGAAAGCTCTAAGATACATCGGTCATGACGTCACGGCGCGATATCGGATAATACAATCTAAAAGAAAATGTTGAATATAACGAGAAATTCAGGTCATAACACGGTGTTGCGGAGTCGTATCAGCCGATTCAGTGACAATAACTTTGCGACTCGGGATTGACTCAGACGACTTGGCTTGAGTTGTGTGAGACTTAGGGTTTATATGTATCGTGTAACAGTATAGTCTCGGAAGGTGTCGAGTTGGATACAACTTATATTGATATCAGCCGATACTTTGAACCATGGTTTGTACAATGGGCCATGATCGGATGATCCTTAGATGTCATTTGCTGGGAAATAAGCTGGCTATGCATATCAGTTCATCCTGTACATACAATACTTGTTATGCACTTCCATCAGATGGCATTGAACTGTTTGCGTTAGTTTAGATGTGGACATGAATTCCTATCTTTAAACCTCGTGTAACAAGTTGCATGCTTTCTCTGTTTAAATACAAACAGTTTTATGGAACTTTTTCTGTAATTGACATTGATCATCTTCTTAGTGTAAGAAAATGAATAGAGTTTTATCAGCTAATCTAGTTTTTTCTTCCTTCTAATGATATATCTTCAGAGAAGATTGCTCTCATCGAAGGTTAAATCCAGTAGTCCTTTCAATATATCTCCATTCTGAAAAGCCAGGGAATTTGATTTTATACATGTAGAGGATGAAAAAGATTGAGAGAACTACGTTGGCAGATTTTTGCTACTTATTGCTGATTATACAGAGAAATAAATGCCTGGGTATGGGTGCGTAGACTTAGTGAGCTTCACCTGCCAGCTACATCTGAAGGCGTCGATATACTTCTGTATGTGCATGTGTATTTATCTACCATCTTCTCATGAACGAGCAACAAGCACAGGCGTATTTTTCTACCATCTTCTCATGAACGAGCAACAAGCACAGGCGTCATCATCGTGTTGTGTACATATGTATGAACCAATGTAGCAAGGTGGTGTTTGAAACATCTTGAAGATGTATGGCTCGGGAGTTTTGGCATCTTGTATAATGTTTTTTTATGGCTTCAAATTTCTGCCTATTTTGCTTTCGGGACTGTTTCTTTTTTTCTCGTTAAAACTGCTATGAATTTAGACTCCAGGCGTAACTGAGAAGTGAGAACTCATGCCTGCAGTCACATTTATATGGAAAGCGAATAGAGGGGTCTGCAGTGCAAGGTCTGTCGCATGCATTTTGAGGTTTTGCCCATTAGATGAAGTTTTTTGAAACCATAATAGATCAATACATGAGAACAGTCAAACTAATGTCTGTTTGTTGTTGCATCTCTCACACAGTACGTCCACCTGTCCATAATTTCAATGTAGCAATAGCATCACCGGAAACCCGTAAAAAGTTGCGGCATCATCATGCTGCGCAATTATGTAATGTACATAAGATGATGGTGGAGAAAAAAATGTTACGATCACGCCGTATATAAGAGCAAGGAGGAAGCAATTACAGAAACTTTTTTTTTTCTTTTTTCATTACTTTTTTGTTTCTGAACTATGAAGAAACGAACCAGAAAACCCCACAAGATGCCGATGGCAATTCAAGTCAATAAACTACAGCACCCGACTACGCACATTATCCCCACCCCACCCAAAAAGCCAAAAAAGGAACTTTTTATGATCCATATGATCATTAACTACATTCCGATGTTAAGACGACTGCAATCAAGGTTGACTATCTATACCCAAAACCCATGTCTAGGTCATTACCGTACATCCCACGGCTATGGTCACCAGGAAAAGGATGGATCTGCTTTGCATTCGCCCTGAGTTCCATCTCCATGAGCCTTTGGAAGGCTTCTGGATGATTGCTGCCGCTATTAGCATCACGAACTGAAACCACAAGGGAGAAACTGTAAGCATAAAACTGTGACAGAAGCAAACGGGTATAATTTGCCCCACAACTACAAAATATGGAATTTTCCCCGCAAGTATGGCTCTGGGTCACAATCCCTCTCAACTTAAGTTAGTCCAACCACCCATGCTTAAGATCTCATTACTATCCAAACTCACTGATGGGACACCTAAACAAGTTTCAAAGAACACCTGAACTGTGGGTGACATTAGGGGTCATGTGCCAACAGTCTAGGCACAAACATATATCTACAATCAGAATTCGGTAAACCACACAAGAAATGCATTCTCTTACTGGTTATGTATTGATATTATTATCCATTACCCAACCAAATGACCAATCCCCCCAAAAAAAAACAAAAACAAAGATAATTTTTCCTCTTAATAAATTTCTAGAATGAGGTGAACAAAAAACAAAACGATAGTGAGGCTTTTACCTGGCATGGGCACTCCAAGGCCACCAACGTTGGGTTTCCGGTGACCAAAGGGAAACCTTTGCATCAGGTTTGGTTCCTGCATAAAACCCGTTGCCTGATTGCTGGGATAACATGGCATCGATGCACCCCTGGGAAATTCATGAAGTAGGTGAGGTGGGGGAGTATTTTCTGGCATTTGCATCTGCCGGAACACTGGATGATGTGCAGAATGATCAAATCCTGTTACTCCTGTGTTGGGGTGTTGGAAGGGAGGGCGTAGCATATTTTCAGGAAACTGACGATTTGGCGGAGCATCATAACGAATGACACTCTCTGGAGCCATGAACTTCATCTGGGAGTTAATATGAGCAGGATGAGATTCTAATGGCTGAAACAAAGGTCTCCCATGACTAATCTGTGGATGATGATACTGTATGGATGATGGTTGGGCATGATGATTTTGATAAGGAATCTCGGACCCCATCAAGTCATAAGGACCACGAACAAAAGGCAGACCTTCCTGACCTACCATAGATTGCTCATCTTTAAAAACCGCATTCCGAGCTGCTAGTTTCTGAGCTATGTCAACTGGTGTTTTTGAAGATATTAATTCACCTCTAGACAAATTTCCAGCAGGCATGAACATTGAGTTCAGAGAGTTTGCAGGATCACCAACTGCAATCAAGCTCTCCTCCTCTGGCAGCTGTATCTCAACTGCCCCACCAGGGCCATCATGTTCATATGCTACATCAGCCTGAAGCTTTGATGAGTCCAATTCAATTTGAGGGTCATCAAATCCTAACCAATTATTGACTTTATCCAACTTCATTTGCTGTCTGTGACTTGACCACAAACTATTGCTTTCATGACTTGTCATGTGGTATCCAATTTCATCGATTTTAGATGGCAATAGAACATCATCCGAGACTGGGAAGGATGACACATGAGACTTCAGAACATCAGATCTTGCTGCCCCAACTGAGCCCCTTTGGACAGAAACTGGAGCTTCACCTGATTTCAGCTCTGTCA
Source organism: Ilex aquifolium (assembly GCA_951799425.1). Lineage (NCBI taxonomy): Eukaryota > Viridiplantae > Streptophyta > Magnoliopsida > Aquifoliales > Aquifoliaceae > Ilex > Ilex aquifolium. The sequence goes on along the minus strand of OX637396.1, from coordinate 41,340,894 downwards.
TAAAAGCAGTCCCAAAAAGTGTTTCCAGAGTATGATTCTTCCCCGAACTGTGACCATTTTCGGCATTTGCCTCTCCATGCTTGTCAAATGCAGTGACTATACTAACTACTTCTGGGACACGAAGTTTGTCTGAGGATCCAGTGTCTAATAGGGGAGATGACGTCATATTGTTTGGCCCTGCTCCTTTCTGTAAAAGTGAGAGGAGGTGGTGAGATGCATGATCATCAACATTTGTTTTTGGCTGTTCAGTCTTTGCACCAGACACACCCCAGTTTTGCACAGATGGCTCCAGAGTTGAACTCTCTTCACTATACTCAGACAGAATAGTCTGTTCAAGATCTTCACATGTAAGGACCGCAGGAACTGCCTCTTGTTTAATACTATTGTACAACTGCTCAGAGATCCCAGTTTTGGTAGTAGGTATATTAGGTGTCATAAGCTTGTCACTCACTTCAGAACTTGGATAGGGAAACTCTACTGTCTGGGCGGCTTGCACATCAAGAACATGGGATCCACCTTTCCCACCACGGACAATCAACGACAGCAAGTCACTTGGCATATCTGATGAAAGATTTTCCATTGGCTTCTTTTCTGCAGTAAACATAGGAAGACAACTAGAGCTTAAACAAGATTGCATCACAGGCAAGCACGACATCTCTCTGCTAGTAGCATCCAAGACATACCTTCTTCAACAAACCATTGAACAAACTTCGAAGACTGCACAGTATTGGGGCTCCACCTGTCGGCTTGTTTACTATCATGATGCTAAGAGGAACCAAAAGAAAATGACTGTCAAGTTCTGAAGTCAAGAACTTTGCAGATGACATAAGAATTAATTACATTTGTTCAACTTGAAATTCAACTTCTAGAAACACATATACAAAGTACAGAGATAGCACTGCAGCATCTTCATTCAAAGGGAATGAAGTACAAAAAGGTCAAAGAGAGTAACTGAGGACTACAGTAGAGCATATTATGAAATCCAACAATCCAAATCGAGGCCCTAGCATACAGCTCGAGTGTGGTTAAAACTGCTTTGGTATACACAATTACACGTCCACTGAATTATAAATATTCATATTGCCCTACAATCCACGTGTCTAGATACTTCAGATTTTGGGGCTTCATCCAGAAAATCTAATCTGAGGATATTCCGCAGAGAGATGATAATATGTGATGCCAGTTAAATTTCATGCCATGTTGTGTCTTAAGATACAGAAATTGACAAAAACATGTGGAGCACATACACAGACACATCACCCGGAGGTGACATGATACGGACAAATCGATGTGATAAATTCTGAAAAAGTGAGACATGTACAAAGCTAGAATGTGATCGAAATTATTGAGCTTTATATATCAATTTATTATGTTTATTAATATATAAATATTGTTTTGGCCATTCAATCCAAAACCAATTGGCATGAATAGAGAGAACCCTCAACCATACAAACCAACCTTGAGTGAACCCAATCTTTCGATGTGTTTATATAAGCTCTCTCAACACCCTCCCTCAATTGAGGCAAGTTAAACCACCAACTATCTTAAAAGCTTATGCTTACAGAGATGATATAACATAATCATTTGCATACTTCAACATGCCACTTCAAGCCCTGTTCATTAACAATCTTCAAAACATCTTTTGTTTCTTTCAATACATTTTAAGTAAAATTTTACTACAAAAATCATGCCTTCTCCATGGTATAAGATAGTCACATGTCAAATTTCCAAACTTTATTAATCACATGTTAACAAGTGTTCAAGAAGCATCGGTCACATTTATTTTTAATAGTAGCACTGCCTAAGAACTATTAGCCATTGCCATTAAAGGAGTGTCGAACACGTGTTCCAAATTAAGATTTTTGTCTTTTGACTATAGGCACAACCAAAACAATATGGCACATGCATCCAAGACGAGTACGTTGATTTTCATAGAAGTGTTTGTGCTTAAACTAGTGCGTTAAAAACATGCATTCGCTAAATGGAATATGGATATTTTGCTGCTTGTACTTGGATGTAGGAAAGAATAGTGACAATATAGAATATTGTGTTCAAGCTGTCTTCACTGGAGTGTTCTGTTTATAGTTTTCTCTAGGGGAAATTACCCATGAATTCAAACTCTCTGTGAGAAGACAGACAGGCTCGATCAATTGTCAAAGGACTAATAAGTTCATCTTATTCGAGATATTTCAAAACATATTCAAAAACCACCTTGAAAATGGTTTCATATTGGCTTCCCCTCATCTATGTATGATGTAAAAATAAGTCAAAACCACAAATATACAACTTTGTAATCCTAGTCATGGGAAAGACAAATTACCATTCCTTTGGCGAAGAACTAGGAAACAATGAGAATGCCAATAAATCCAATTTATGTTCAAACACATGAGAACAGCGTCAGGGGTGGCATGCAAGTGCTTAAAAAAGTAAACAATTGAAACTATAATAAATATGCAAACTGTCAAGTTAAAAGGATGCTGAACCTGAATGAATTTATTTTAGTTGAGAGTTCAGTAAGAATTGGACAGCAAAGAGACAAAGAACCATTAGGAATAATAATTACCTGAACTAAACCTGAAATGCCATTACTATTCATTGTCAAAGCACTGCCAAAAATCTTTGAAAGAATAGATGAAGAATTTTCATGATTGGAGTCGTCAATAGTTTTAAGCCCTGTCACCTTATTGTCATTGATTTCAAGGTTTTCACCATTATCAAGGGCTTCGTGGGCTTCTAAAAGACTAGAACTCCTGTATAGATGCGTGTCCATGCCAAGTTTCTTATTCGAAACGTCTGAACCTGGTGATGAATTCACAATCTTTTCGCCATTGTCAAGAAATGGCGCATCAGTACTCTTATCTTCAGGCTGCTGCTTACAGAACCCCCTTTCATGTGTTGACTTTCTCTCCTCTTCATTATCAAGAGTCCCATTTTGCACAAGGTTAGTATTGGCATGCAGAAGGCTTTGCTCAATATCAGGGTTCCCAACCTGTATAAGCAAAACATGAACACACTTGTTGCAAAGAAAGAAAATAGATCTACAAATAATATATAGTCAATAGTACTCTCACTTGGGTCGCCCTAGCATATTAAACTACAAATGAAACACAAGGCATACAACTAGCCATCAAACCATAACTAGAAATTGTTGAAAAGTCTCCACCATCCGACACCACAACAAAGTAGCAGACTAATTCTTGATGTATAGCATATGATTGCCCTTGCCTAAACAGATTTATTAAGAGTACTTAATCCTACAGACAATTCCCCCAACAGTCCATACAATCCAATAACTCTATTCAAACTACTTTTAAAACAATGATAAGTTTATACCTATATTCAAATTATACAAACCATATATAGAAAGAGGAACTACCAAGTCAGCTGAATCCGTAAGAACCCTACTCCTACATAAGAGAAACTTCCCAAGTCCTAAGTGCCCACTGCATGAACACGAGGGACCAATGTGAGGATACTTGATCACCTTATTATTGCCCTCACCAGGGGTGTTTGGTTGATCATTGTGCTATAGACCACCAGAAGGCAATTCTGAATCCATGATCCAACATGAATAAGCTAAGCAAATGACACATTGAGCTTGGGTCAAAATTTTATAAAGAATTACAACTGGAGATCTAGTCAGATGCAATATGTTATAACCACAATCGTGACCAATGGTGCAATTACAAATTTACAACACTGCGGCATTTCATCTAAAGAGAACTTACTTTAGAACTCGAAAACAAAACAAGATATAAAGAATAAAGCTAAATTTATTGAGCCGGCAACCTCCATCTCAATTTGCTGCCAACTCCCTCCAACTGACAAGGTGGTTAAAGGTTGACACAGTCGATGTTTTACAAGTGACCCAGCCAAACTATATCTGATGAGCTTAATCAAGTAACAGGAACCCATGACCCAGGGAAAGTTGCTTGGAGTGGAATGAAAATATGGATGGCAACGTTCTGAAGGCTTATGCCAGTGTCACTAAACTTTGTTTTACGATTGTAGATACACACAACATTTCTCATATCAGTTTACGTTATTGAATGGTTATTTACCATGCATCAACAGCCTATAACCCTTCCTACAACTGATTGGCAAATGTGTGAAACAGATCCACTGAAAATGGACTGGAGTCCAGAATCATCAGTAAGAATCTCTAAAACATAAACTTTGGGAACGGGTGAGAATAGGAAGCAATGGAAAGGAAGAGAAATCCATAAGCCAAGACCAGTCGGATTAAAGGGAAAGTGACGAGAGGCAAGTATCGCAGTAATATGCAATCAACCACGTAACCAACTTACATCTGTAGATTAGAGAGAGTAGTAACCATTTTTCTGGTTGTTTTTCTTTTTCTTGTTGATTTTGTGGTTTGAGGGGAGAGGAGGGGGCCAGAGATAGCTTCAAGCAAACACATTCACCCTGAACCTCAACTCAGCTAAACAACTATCCCGAGCGAAAACACACACAGGCATGTCTACAAGTCTTCTAAAGGAGACAAGTATTGACAACATTGACGAGAAATTGGTGTTTATGAACATCAAATTTTAGTAAATAATAATCCTAAGGAAAGGGCAGTATTTACCTCCGTTGACTCTGGATGAATTAAAGGTTTTGCACCATCATTCCTCTCCAAAATTGTGCTTCTAAAACCAGGGGGTACAAGTGGTCTGGATGGGGGAACTAGTGAAGAAAGAGAAGACTTGCCAGAATCATTGTTTGAAACAGGTAGCACCAAAGGCGCATCCAATTCATCGTTTCTGCCCAAAAAACTCTTTTCCGCTTCAGTATCCTCCAGCAATACCATAATGTCTGGGACTCCATCACTTTTATGTTTGTCCATTTTCAGTTTCTGCTTCTCCTGAAGTGTTTTCTGTTGTTCCTTCCTCATCAACTCAAAAGAAGCTTTGAACAAATTTACACCAAGTTCAATAAACAAAAGATAAAAGAAGATCTAATTGAACAAGAAGAAATGGGCAAAGAGGGACAGTACATCTTCTCCTTCTTTCCTCTTCCGCTCTATCTTCACTTGTACACTCAGTAGAACCAAATGTTTCATCATTGAATGAATCATTTGTCTCCCTCCGTAAATGAGGCACAGCCTGAAGAAAACAAGGGGAGAAAGGTACTATAAAAATCTGCGAAGCTTTAGTTCAACAAAGCTTCCATTGATGCCAATTTTTTATATTTTTCACGCAAGAATATGATGAAAAAAAATTATGTTTTAAGCTACTATGTTGAATTGGTTCAGAGCTATGACCATAATGATGCTCTATTAAAATCACCAGAAATAAACAAGTAAAAAACTAACCTTGTAAGGCCGCGGAGGATGATATGGCTCATTACTTTTGTTAATCTGGTACTGATCATTTGTGCGAACCTTTGGAGCAGATATCCCTGCTGCATATCCAGATGGTCTTTGCAATGAACCACTCCCAAGAAGCCCATCATGCTCAGGACTTTGCCCAAACCGCCGAGATTCGTTGCCGTATTGCTTTCCAGAATCTGCATGATAATGTAAGTAAATTATCAGGCTGAAAGACCAAAACTCAATCCAAATAGTCATGAACTGTCTCAGATAAAACCATAATCTCAGGAATCCAGGATAAAATTAAGTCATGACATTGTGGCATTAGTAGCATTTACAGGAATACCAGAACAAGGTGAGCATTCATGCCTGTGCATATGTATGAGTACATTTATATATATATAAAAACAAACATATAATGTGTTCACTATGGAGCACTAAACAACCAGCTAAGAAGCACAACCACTTATAAAAAGAAGCTGAGTCCTTGTCAGACACTAACATGCTGGACACATGTTTGACACCTCTCTGCCGTCTCCTTGACCCTATGAAGTAGAATAGCCAATTTTGGACATCTCAGCTAATGGCCATAGACACCTCTTTACCCCTCCGAATATTCATAGTTTGTGTTGGAAAAAAGAGCCAAAACTTCAATGGATTTGAAAATATTGGGGTTCTCAGTTGCAAGGAGGAAATAGAAAGATGAAACATTCTCTTATTTCTTTTTTTTACCACAGGTGACAAAACGAATCAAGAATTTATCTTGGATACTAGAGAGGTATTGAATTGAATAAAAGAGGGTTCAAAATTGAAAGAAGTTGAACTGTTGAAGGCCATGCAGCATCAAGACACTAGAATGGACCATATGTCTAGGGAGGTGATGAGGATTCTAGGGATCATTGATGGTAAGAGTAAACTCGCATGGATGTGGTTGGCACTTTGCATCATTGTAAGTGTTTTTGTGATACAGAATAATAGAATGCTGAAGAAGGTGGACTTAATAGAAGGAAAATTGAATTGCAAACCAAACCTGAATCCCTATCAGATTGTGAGTCATTGTCCTTATCACTCCGTCCAGAAGACCGACTGTCCCATCTTCCATAAATTCCCCGGGAATTAGTCCCAGAATCTCCCCTGGTAGGTGGGGAGGATCCGTAGTCACTGCGTCTGAAACCTTGGAATGGAAAATTGCCAGGAATTCTTTGTCGATCTTGTTGTGAGTTATCCTCAAATTCACTGATTTAAACAAGGAAAGATCAACATATGCTGTGATACATAATGATATGAACCACAAACATGCATAGCTATGTTGGTATGGGTTCACAAACAGAAAGGAGACATGTTATTCTGAATAACGAACTGGAGGAGCTTCTCACCTTAAAATTGATTGGTCAAATCCACTTGGAAAATTCTTGCAAACATCCAACTCACTTAAAGATAACAGAAACTCCCTGGTGTATGAGATTCTTGAGTGCCTGCTTCATCAAAACAAGGTATTCATTTCACAACAGAAAAGCTAGTTACCAAGAAAAATCAAATCACATTAATGATTGAATAAAGTATATTTGGAAGGCAAACTATTACTTATGAGATTCCTGAAATGTTTCAGGAGCTTTCTCCAATGAGCTTTGATCCTCATTTACTAAGCTCATTCTGCAATTGTTAGTAAATTCTATTTCCCTAAGAGCTGTAAAATTGCCAGGAATGCTTTGTCGATCTTGTATGCCTTGTGAGATATCCTCAAATTCACTGATTTAAACAAGAAAAACAAAGATCAAGATATGCTGTGATACATGAAGATATGAACCACAAACGTGCATAGGCATAGCTATGCCGGTAAGGTTCACAAATAGAAATGAGACATGTTATTCTCCATAACGAACTGGCGGAGCTTCTCACCTTAGAATTGATTGGTCAAATCCACTTGGAAAATTCTTGCAAAAATCCAACTCACTTGAGGATAACAGAAACTCCCTGGTGTATGAGATTCTTGAGTGCCTGCTTCATCAAAACAAGGTTTTCATTTCACAACAGAAAAACTAGTTAAACAGAAAATCAAATCGCATTAATGATTGAATAAAGTATATTTGGAAGGCAAATTATTACTTCAGAGATTCCTGAAATGCTTCAGGAGCTTTCTCCAATGAGCTTTGATCTTCATTTACTAAGCTCATTCTGCAATTGTTAGTAAATTCTATTTCCCCAAGAGCTGGCCAATCCACTCTCCCAACCACAAAAACCACCACTCACCAACCCAAGTCAGCCATACTCATACAAACACCGATTTCAAAAAACCACTCAAAAATTATTTCAGCAACCTTATCATTGATTCAATCGATAATCCCTTCTAATTCTATTCCACTACACAAAACCAATGACACTATGATTCAATGAAACCAACCCATAGTATCACACAAATTTCCACTTCTTCAATTAATCATCCACAGATGCACATTCGTAAACAGTAACCTGAGCTAATACGAGTCAAAGGAAGAAACTCACCCAAAATCCAAACATACAGAGATTCAGCTAATTGATGCTATGATCAAACTCAACCCTACAAAAAATCCAAACCGTAACCCAATTAGTCCAATATCATCCAGCATTAACTACTCCCTTCACGGAACTAAATATACATACTCAAATCTTCAAATCATCTACTGCAAATATCGTTAAAAAAAAAAAAAACACTATCGTTCTTGAATTTCGACAAATTCTAAGGCTTCAAATGAACGTCAAAGAGCATAAGTGGAAGCTGTTCAAATCAAACAGAGTCCGTAATTAGGGTTTTTCTTGCGCAGAGACTACCTGAATCGGAGAAGTGGAGGGAAAATTGAGATTTTGATCTTTGCTTTTTTCTCGTGTTTGCGATCAACTTCTTGTAAAAGTTGAAGAGAAAAATATCAAATAAGAGTTTTTAGAGAGAGAAAGGTTGAGCGTTTAAGAGAGAGAAAGAGAGAGATGTACTCCGTATCAGAAAACAAAACAAATCCAAAATATCGATTTATTAGGTTAGATTGACGCGCTCTATGGAGCGTGTGGAAAAAGCGGCTCAGTCAATCGTGTCAAGTATGATGAGTTCGTATCGTGTCTCAGAGAATTCGTGTCAAAAAATATTTTATTATTTTTATTCGATTCATGTTGTAAATTTTTTTTAATTAGTTTTATTTATATTTAATTTATTTATTAATCGTATCGGGTCAACTCCACTCGTGTATTAAATGGGTAACTTAAGAAATACTCAAATCCTATAATTTTATATTATATTCCTGGAGCGTAACGGATCGTGTCATATTTTGATACTCTTAATTATGGTAATGGTTTTGTGTTTTATTTTTTGGTCAAGGCTTTGGCGTTGTGCTTCAAACACTTGTTTTAGGCGCGTAGGGTTAGACTTGTTTAATGAACTACATAAATCTGGGTATCTAATTACTCTTTACAAAACTATATATAGAGATAAATATCACAAACAACCCCACCGCTTCTAGTAATATTGCTGCAGCCTTTTATTTTTCTTGTCTCTATTTATAATTTGACACCTTAAATATGTCCCTTTTTCACATTATCCCTTCAACTTGTACATTTCTAACATTGCACTTTTAATATGTTATTAGTTTCATATTGTCTCGAATAATTAATGTCCGTTAAAAATTTAACAAAATATTATTTCATGTTTTTCTTTTGAATCATGTGATTTTATTTTTCATCCAAAAGATAATTAAAGTTTGTGTTTGGAATAATGTGAAATTAATTCAATTAATTTAGAAGATAATATAAAAAATTTAATAGTTTAAGGTATAAAAGTGAGATTGAAAATATAGTTAAGGGTGTGAAAGTGCAATTTACCCTTCTTTTTCCGCTAGAAACATCATATGAAATCCTAAGAAACCTCTCAAATTAATAGCTATCCTTACCCAAAGCTCAAGTACAATAAAACTAATTGATGTCTTAATCTAAATCAAATTGGGATCACCTCTAGTGGAGGATCTAATCTTTATTTAATTATTTTTGACTTTATCATTCTTATAATAAAGAAATGTTCGATTTTATTATATTTTTTTGGGTAAATAATTTTGATGAGGTGAAACTTGGTAACAGCACATGTGACGTCCCAAAAATTTGGGGGTCCATTGATTACCCATCAACTCGCGGAATACCCGTGAATATCATGTAAATCGATATCACGCCATTATGCCCCATTTATCAGGATCCATAATTTAACGAAATTCGGGCAGAGTCTCCTTTGTACGGAAAAGCTCTACCCCAAACACAACATGTGCAATATACAATCACACGACTCATCTGAGATCCGAGATCCGAGATCCAATATACAACATTGACCGCACCAGGTCCATTTATGAGTAAATAATGACCACACCGGGTCCATTTAAAAGTAAACATTGACCACTGCGGGTCCATTTATCCATACTCATATAATAACATGTCATGTTACATTAAAATAGTTCATATAAGTTCGATTACAATTTTTTTACATATATTACATGCCCAAAACAAAGTTTTAACAAAAGTTTTACAAAAATCAAGATTAAAGGCCACAATTCAGCCTCTTTTCACCTTTGAGGCTCCAAATGAGAGTCATCCACCGATGTGTATCCTGCACCTGAAATGTTTTCCCGGGTGAGCAACGCTCAATAGAGTATCTCCTACAGAGGCTACTTCCCACCTTAGATGCATATGAATGTGCACATGTAACAATCAACAACCATTCTAAACAAGAACATGCAATTCAATGTTGAAATTATTTTACCATGTCATGTCATGAAATGAGATGAATCTCACTCACGTACTTTAACCCGAGCCCTCACCGACTCCCGCAACACAATGCAATGTCAATGTGTAGAAAATCTGTCATTGATGAATTTCATCAAATGATCCTTTTAAAATCTCCGGGTCTTTCGTGGGGTGAGTATTTATGGACTTACACCAACGGCACCCAACCAACACGGAATTCATGGACTTCCATCAACGGTTTCACGTACACCGACACACTTTATGGATTCTTATACCACTGGAGTGCGTGTCCAAGTCACCGGGTCTCTCACCCGAGGGATTTTCTAGCCCTTCTTGCTAATCCCGACCTCATATTCATGCAACCATGCGACTCAGTCGGATTCTCAACCCAACTTTTCCGAGCCCACCCATCAATCACCAAGTATGGTGTTTGATTACACCATGCACACACACCCACCTAATGCGATGTCTCCGTGCAAATGCAATGTAATGAACCATTGCATGTCAATGTCAAGTCTCATATGTAATGAATGTTATATGGATCAATTTAACCACACACTTCAACATACACTTTGAATAAATTACGTCTTAAGCACATAATCTCCATAATCATCACAATACCAATATATTTCAAGCATATATCAACATTTACATTTCCAAATGTAAATCACATCATAAACATATGATTTTCATTTACCACATCATTCAAGCATGTTATCACATAATCTCATGTAATTTACACACTTTATTTCACATAGGCATTTTATCAAACACCTTCAAGACACCAAATCATGTGATTACATAAAATGCCCAAATTATCACCTAACTAAAAAAAAATCATATTCAATGATTTTCACATACTCAATTATCAAAACTTCCAAGAAATCACAAACTAGCAATTTCTAACTACCAATTCACACTAGAATTGAGTCTACTAATTTCCATTAATCCAACTATAATAGACAAGTGTTAAAACACTCAAAATAGCCCACCCATTTCCTATGGACACCATAGGATGGAAATAAACCAAAGTAGGAGGGAACCCTACCTCTTGGAGCGTGAGATGAAGTGTGGAGAACCTCAAGAACACCTCTCAAGCCCCAAAACTATTGATTTTCCCAAAGTCTCATCTTGGATCTTCGATGAAATTCGCTCTTTTTGGTACGTACGCGTAGCCCTCGTCGAGGATATCGACTTTAATTCTTGGCTCGACGAATTCCGACTGGCGGAACTCCGTGAATCGCAAAGAGAAGGAAGAAGTTTTCTTTTTTTTTTTCTCTATTTCTCTCCAACGTGAGAACACACTGGTTTCAGTAGGGTTTCTGTCCAAAAAATCAGATATTTTGCCCCTATTTATAATTTTAAAGCTTGGTCCACGTCGCGCCACACGCTACCCATTTTCTCGGGTCCGTTTTCGCCCCGAAACGATTAAATTTCGTACCGGTTTAAACTCAAAATATTTTATATGAATTTTATTTAAATTATTTTTCAACTTTCAAAATTTTATTAAAAAAATTCGTTTTTTTGTCCCCCGAGACCCGACCGCCTCGTAAAACGCAAAAAATCCGACTATCTCGGAATTTGACAGGGTAACTAGATTTCGCGAGACGAATCCAACGGTGAGATCCGTTCATCATCTGAGTTCTTGAAAAATTCAGTTTTGTAACCCGTACCGTAGTGACAAATTACCGTTTTGTCCTTTTCAGAAAAAAAGTTTAAATTTACCCGGGTTTTACAGCACAAACTCGACCTGTGGAGCTCGGCAGCTTGGCCAAACTCCAAATCACAATTGGAAACTTGGAATTCTCCCTATTTTCAAATTAAGGGATAAACATTCCCCAACGGATAGTACTTTGAATTAGATTAGGGGTTTGTACCAAATTTCTGAGTCTATTCGACTTCGATTGCCCTTTTCAAAAGTGAACGTTGATTCATTTGCTTCTAATAAGGTTTGTTTTTACGAATCGCTCTTTGAGGTTGGGTTCCACTTTCTCGTGCCTTAGTATGTTAGGGAAACCCTCTTGAACATTGTCCCTACTCAGTTTACTCGGAAACATCTAGAGGTTTTTGGTAATTCTTGGCGGTCTTTGGGTCAAAGCCAATGTTATTGATGTTCAATCTACCCTTATTGAGGTCATACACTACTACAAGCTCATCCCGTGCTTAGGACAAAGTTTTGGGTGGTTTTATTTTTCTAAGCAGGGGAAGACTAATCTACTCATTGACTATTCCTCCAACGTTAAAAAGTAAAAAAACAATTAAGTAACGATAGTATCACAAAAATATCTAAGGACGAGCTCGGCTCCCCAGGTCAGCCAGGTCGGGAGCTCAGCTCATCAGCATCACATATTGACCTCAACCTCATACTTCAATTCCCTGTATCCATACCTCACGGAAGTTTGTTCAAAGGACATCTGGATCCCACCAAGTCCCTCATCTTTTTGACATCAATCACCAAACTGGCGCAAGTTTCGTTTCGCAATAAGGGGGAACTATAACAGCTAAGGGGCGATGATTTCGCCCCAGATCAAGCAAACCCTAGGAATATCTATAAATAAGAGGTAAAGCCCTCGAGAAAGATATAATCATTGTAGCCTTGAAAAGTTCTTTCTGTATACCTTTCGCTATAGATTAATATATTTATGAGCAAGAGACTCTTTTGAGAGTGGATTAGCTGGGCTTTCGAGCTTGTGAACCACTATAAATGCTCTCTGTGAACCCCTACTTATTCAAAGACCTTATTCCCAAGAGTTTCGAAGCTCAGACTGAACCAAATCACACTTTTCAGTACCCTTTGAATTCACATCACTGCTCAACCTTGTTAAGAACATCATCGAGTAATACTTTTACTACAAATATAATAAAAAATATTTTTTTAGATAAAATTCATGAGTTATTTGTGGTTTCTCTAAAATCTAGATTTCTTCCAATATAGTTTATCTTTAACTTACTTTATAGTGGATCATTTATTATTAATGATTGGGTATATACAATTGGTTATACCTAAACGAGTAATAATATTGAAACTTAAAAAATTAACATAATGATAGTTATAAAGACCCAATGAAAAATTCAAAAAATTGTAGTTACAACAACGCTATTGGATTACATCATCGTTATATCACTACATCAGTAAAATAAGTCAATTTTTTAGATTACAATAACATTAGTTTACTTAAAATATATAATAGGTGATATGTCAAGAAAAAATTGAATAAAAAATAGAATAATATTAGAGATTCTAAATTGTGTACCCAAATGAGTGTGGATCATTGGATCAATACTCAGACCCATTGATTCAAGGATTTACATTTATTTGAGATGCAATTTAGGATCTCAAATTTAAAATCCTTGGCATTACTAAAAAAAAAAAAATACGAGAGGTCGAATTTGTTTTTTTTTTTAGTTCAACGATTAGGAGTGTCTTGATCAGTTTACGTGCACCTCGATTAATTTATTTCTCAGTTCAGTTAAAGACAAATCATCTACACTGAAATTAGAGTATTTATAATAGATAAATTCTTCAAAACCTGACTTCAAAAAATTATCAGCATTTAAAAACATATTTAAATTCAATGTCTGAATTTATAAATTATCTATTTTCCAATTTAGCTAACTTGAGTTGGAGGCCGAATTTATGTCTTTAATGAGCTTCACTAGAGGCCACGCGGAAGGAAGGGGGGGGGGGGGGGGGGGGGGGGTTTACAATCCACTGCTTCCGGCCTCACGAGAGAAATCTGTAGCAAATATATACCAAAAAAACAAAAATAAACTTCCTCCATTTAAATTCTGCCACGTGTTATTGCAAGGACTATACATAAGTTCAACGGTCACATCCGCACAACCCCCCCTTCTCTCTCTCTCTCCAATCTCAATCTCTTACGCGTCTGCTACTTTCCACCACATTTCCGATCTCCGAAAACAAAGTACTGTCTCGGGTACGCTCTCTTTCTCTCTACAACATATGTGCGTGTTTTTCATGTGTAAAAATTTATAGATTTGGTTTGGTGTGAAGATATAGGGTTGGGGTTGGGGTTGGGGTTGGGGTTAGTTCGTCAATCGTGATTTAATTTCTACCTATCGGGTCTGATTTGGATATGATTATGTGATTTTTTTTTTTAATTTTTTGTTCTGAAGATCTAACCGTTTGTTGAGTATTTTAACTCGATGAATTTTTGATCTCTCATTTATTTGTTTGTGTAGGCTATACATATCTTTGCTTTTCTGGATGGATTATGTAGTGGTTATTATGTAGATCTTTAACAATTTATCTGCGAAAAAGGCATGGCCTTTGACAAGAATTTAGAGTTGAAACTAGATTATTTTTCTTAAGAGTTTTGAAATATTTGAGAGCATTTTCATGTTGAAAAAATGTTGTCTTTCCCCTATTTTTTCTTTGAGGAGTTTTTTTTTGGGAGGGGGGCTTTGATTTTCTGTTAAATAGTTGGATTTGGTCATTTGATTTATACAGTATTTGAAGGTACTCTCATAACTGCTGTTAGAATGAATGGGGTTATGAAATAACTATTGGACTTCACTTTATGCGAGAAATTGGTGGTATTGTGCCTTTTTGCCATAATTTGTGATGATTGCTGCAATATAGTAATTAGTTTTCATGAAATTATAAGAAAAAATGTTTGAAGCATTTAGTTCATGTTGGCAACCAAATATATCAGTGACTGTTAGATTTTTTTTTTGTGAGATATAAATTATTATTGCATCTAAATTTGATTTGTGAAGTTGGTTTGAATAGAAGGTTACTAGAAACTTATCCTATATCATATCAGTTGCTGCTCTGAATACTTGCCTTCACACTTACTCATACATGTATGTGAGATTGGAGAAATGAACCTTATTACAATATTAACTTGGCTCTGATTGGTTGAAATGTAATTTGTTTAAGTGAAAATGTGTCATATATACAATGGTAAAAGCCAGGGAAAAAAATCTTTACATATATCATGTTTATTATTAAAAAAAAAAGAAAAAAGAACTCTTTACATTGAGCTGCCACATAAGTACACGTGCACCTATGATCGGTCTTGAGAAATTGTCTTCTCATTCAGTTATAGCATGTGTTGTTTTAGATATTTTGCAGTTGATACATTGGAATGAGTCTTCCACAAGATCAAAATACACCTTTCTTCCCCTTTGGAAATCCATTTCGCATGGTGTTACCTAAGGGCCCGCATCTCTCTCCGTGGCTTCATGAACTGTTGAACACGTTTGAGGAAACCTTGGCAGAGAGGCTTAGGAAGCTTAAGCCAAAAGACAGGGAAGATGTACTTAGCCTATCATGGATGAGGTTTGCAATGGAGTCTCTCTGTGACACACACACTGATATAAAAGTCCTCATTACTGCCCTTGAACTCCCTGTGTCGAATTGGGATGAGAAATGGATTGATGTATATCTGGACAATAGCGTGAAGTTGCTTGATATCTGCATTGCTTTCAGCTCTGAGCTGTCACGCCTGAATCAAGGCCATCTCTTACTTCAGTGTGTCTTGCATAACTTGGATTGCCACACTCCAAAGCAGTTTGTGCGTGCTCTTGCTTCACTTGATGGTTGGAGGCAGCACATTAATTCAAAGAACCCAAGACTTGAGAACTGTTCTTCCATCCTAGACAATCTTACTGAAACACTTAACCATCCCAAGGTGAAAACCTCAGCCAAAGGCAAGGTTTTGATGCGTGCAATGTATGGAGTTAAGGTGGTAACTCTGTTTGTTTGTAGCATCTTTTTGGCTGCATTCTCAGGTTCGGCAAAGAAGTTGATGGATTTTAAGGTTCTTGAAGTATGCTTGTGGGCAGAAGCTTTCACCGAGCTGCGGGCTTTTGTTAACAGCGAGATAAGAAATGTATTTTCGAGTGGAAGTGTTACAGTATTGAGAGAGCTTGAATCCGTTAATATAATTGTCAACAAATTGTACCCCATGATACAGAATGGGGTGGAACCTGTTGAAGCTGAAGCATTCCAGAATTCAATCTCAGATTTGGGGAGGAGGAGTGAGAAGCTTTCACAAGGATTAGATGTTCTTGCAAAGGAAGTGGATGGTTTCTTCCGTATTGTTTTAACTGGACGTGATGCTTTGCTTTGCAACCTAAGAGTGGGTAGTAATGTTTCTGACCCAATTGCAGAGACTAATAATGTAAAAGACCAAGTTGTCAGATGAACTTTGAAGCTAAATTCTCTCCTGTATACTCATGGGTGTAAGTATGGGGTTTTCTGTTATTTAGTTGCTGAAAAATATTCTGCTTTGTATACTATATTGTACTTTGTATGGTGTAACTTATGGGTTGTGATATCGTCATATTGTACTGGTTATCTTCTGTTTGCATTGTTATGTAATGTGAATGGTAAGGTTTGTACTGTTTGCACAAAAAATGTGTTCATCCTTTTGACCCTGCACTGTTGTTCTTGCGTTATTTGTATGTTTTCTTTTATTTATCTGCTGCAATTTTTAAGTCTGATGTATGCATCAAGCTAACAAATTTGAACTTTTTTTTTAGTGAGTGTGCACACCAGTGTTCCGATGTAGGTTTTTGAACTGATGCTTTAGTTGGTTAAAATGAAGATCATGGGCAAGGGGTTTGCTGGAGTAATAATCAGTGGTTTTACATCAGTACTTGCTAGGCATACCTTGCGGAGCAATGCTATAGGGACCTTATTTGGGGACCTAATATGGGAACCTAATGATGTGGCTTCAATGTAACCATTTGATTAGTTGTGAGTTCCAATGTTAGATGGAGCCCATAACCAATCCAATGGTTGTACATCATTAGGTCTCTAGATTAGGTCTCCAAATTAGGTTCAAATAGCATTTTCCTACCTTGCGAGTAGAGCAGATTGCAGAATAGGCATGTTAAACCGAATCTTTTGACTTTGCAGTGATGTTTTTGCATTGTTGTTTGCCTTTTCTCATATTGGTACATGATATTTCTGCCTGCCTGATCATGTTATCTTTGTGACTAGATTGTTCTTGGGGGAAGTGACTTTCCCCAGCCTGCAATTTTGCATGGAAGTAGCAGAAAATGCTGGTCTGTTGCTTCCGTTGCTTTGATACCATCCAACTGATTCATTCAAAGGTAAGTGGTGTTTTTGTTCAACCCCTCTAGTGCTTACATTGTGGCTGTTTTTGAGATTAGTTTTATCATGGAAGATTGCGTCGGGCATACACGGGAATGAAACTATTTATATGTTGATCTTATTTTCACTTGTAAAATGATTAACACCAAGAAATTGTTTCCAACACAAAGGTGCAACATCAGCCCTTTTGATTTTTAGTAGTGGGCCTTGAAATTCATTGATATTTTCTGAATATTTTCTCTACTGGAAACGAAAGGACTGTTGCCATATATGTGATAGAAGACTACTTTCATGATAGTGTATTATCCATAGAATTTGAAATTCTCTGAATTTTTTTGGACTGGAAACGAAAGGACTTTCACACTGGCTTTGGCCTAAAGGACCTCTGGCACTGGAAATGTTGAGAAAAGGGATGTTTTTCTCTTTTATCTAATGAAAATTCTCTTTATAAAGTGAGACTTTAACCTTAAGCCAAATCAATATGGAGTTAAGTGTTTCCACAAGTGTTTAGTCTCACAGATAATTGACTAGAATGTCAAAATGTTTGTCCTACTGATCTTCATTCCCCTCCCCCCCCTTTTTTTTTTGTTTTTGTAGGGCTGTTCATTGTATCTATGCAGTGACTAGTTTCGAAATAAACACCTATATCGTATTAGCATATGATATTTCTAATATTACAATTATATGATTAGACGGTTTATTCAAATACTACCAGTTAATCAAGAAAACAACATCAAAGTAGTGCTAGCTGGTTCTTCTCTACCATGATTCCATCTACAACACTAGATGCTTGTCATAATCATCTAATGATCAAATTGAAACTAGGGTTTTTCGCACTTTGCATCTTGATAGATTTTTAGGGTTTTTTGCACTTTGTACCTTGTAAGATTTTAAGATTTTTATTTTGTACTTTCAGAGATTAAATTTTTCATATTGCACTTTTAATATATCAAAAGTGTTGTAATGCAACTTTTAATATATTTGCCTATTAATTGTGTAATATTGGTGTGACACAAATAACCAATGAAATAGAACTTGGTGTCTAGCTCCTTAAGGAATACTTGGGCATATTTGCTTGGAGTTACGCTGAGATGCTTGGGTTAGACCTTGAAATCGCCGTCCACAAGCTTAATATAAACCAGATGGAAAAAGTCTATCAAGCAAGCGCAACGATGCTTTCATCCACTCCTCGTGAAGAAGATGGAAAAAGTCTATCAAGCAAGCGCAACGATGCTTTAATCTCTTGTGAAGAAGATGGAAAAAGTCTATCAAGCAAGCGCAACGATGCTTTCATCTCCTCCTCACGAAGAAGATGGAGAAAGACGTCAAAAAATAAAAAAAATGTGGCTTTCATAAGAGAAGAAGAATATTCCAATTAGTTGGCAAAGATTGCCTCAGTGACCAAGAAGAATGGGGGGGATTTAAATGGTTATAATGAAACCACATCATTAAATCTGATTTTTAGGTTCCAATAGCATTATTCTTCAATTATTTTCCTTTATTCTATGCTTTTGTAATGAGTAATGTTATTTAGACCTAAAAAATTGACATGATGATGTGGTTTTATTGAAATTACCGGATAAAAAGCAAGTTTCAATGTTTGATGAGACCCATCGTCAATTCAAAGGTCATAGTGAATTAAGTCAGTAAATGAGGTCAAATTTTTTAGTCCAAAGCATACCTATTATTTAAGAAAAACGAACAGTTAATTTGGTGGCAGAAATTAAACCATAAGACTGGAAAAAAAACACACAATTCTCAAGAAACAAAAACAGATCCTGAAGAACCAAACAATTCTCAACTGAAAAAACTTACTACTTGGATCAATTTAGAGAGTTCTTACGCTTTTCTAAGTCGAAAAATTTGAAGTTGGCTCTCTCTTATTCTTATAAATTACTTTGCTTTTCAGGATCATATGGAGATTTTTTTTTTTTTTTTGTGATGGTTAATTTTTAAAAATATTAAGATATAAAAATTGTATAAGTCATGTCTTAATTAATGAAAAATAAGAAATACAGTATCTAAAAAACAAACACAAAGATTTAGTGGCTTAAATCTCAGTGTGCAACATTAATACATATCTCTCTTCCTTTACTTTATTTTTTTTGGTCGTACTCTCTTCCTTCACAAAGATAGGAAAATGAAGGGCATTCACATGGGGCTATACCACATGTGGTTTGTGGGTCCAATTGCTTCTTAATTATTGTCCATATCATACTAAAAATAATAATAATAATATGTGCACCACCTTTGTATACTATTTTGTGTATAATATTAAATCACATAAACTTTAATTTGTTAATTATCGCCATAATTTCATATTAAAGTTATTGAAAGTCTTGTTGATTCACAAGAATACAAAGTCAATTGAATGAAAAAAAAAAAAAATTTCTCTACGTTTATTCAAAAATTTATGGCTACCTGTCTCACAGACTGAAAATACAATACATAGCCACTGTCCATTGAGTCTGAGAAAGTCGGTCACAGGCCGGCAAAAAAATGCAAAGTCTCAGAGACTCAGACTCACATTCAAGTTTTGAAAAAATTTGAACTTAACTCACCAACCAAAATCAAGTCTGACTCTCACCCACCAACCACCTACCATTCAAGTTTAATGACCATTCAAGTCTCCATCTGGAACACAGTCAGACAGTCACACTCACACTCACACACATATGACATATTAACATAAAGGGAAAATTTCAACCACACCTCCTCTAGTTTACCATATCTTCAAGGACACCCCTTCTAGTTTCTAAATCTTTAATGACACCCCCTGTAGTTTATATTTAAACATCACTAACACCCCCTATCATTAAACTATCATTTCTAACAAAAAAAAAAAAATCTAAAATACCAAAAATGCCCATACATAAACCTCAAGTAATTTTTCTACATAAAATTTTATTAAAATTCGAGCCGATTAAAATTTATTTTTCTACATATTAAAATTTGAACCAATTAAAATTCGATTGAAGTTGAATAAATTTTATTTTTTTTAATTTATTAAAATTCGAGCCTATTAAAATTCGAGCCTATTAAAATTTATTTTTTATATATTAAAATTTGAGTCGATTTGAACTCTACCTGAGTTGTTAGCGCCGAATAAAATTTGCTTTCGAGTTGATCAAAATTTATATTTTTTTACTTATTAAAATCCATGTCAATTAAAATTCGATTTATTAAAATTGAAGTCAATTAAAATTTATATTTTTAATGTATTAAAATTTGGGCTGATTAAAATTCAATATGAGTTGATTAAAATTTGATTTGAGTCGATTAAAAATAATTTTTAATTGGCTCAAATAGAATTTTAATTAGCCCAAATTTTAATACGTAAAAAATATAATTTTTTTTTGGCTCAAATTTTAATATGTAAAAAAATAAATTTTAATTAACTTGAATCGAATTTTAATTCACTTGAATTTTAATACGTAAAAAAAATTAGAAAACAGAGAGGGTCTCATTGAAGATATGCTTATCTAGAGGGAGTCTCATTGAAGATATACTTACCTAGAGGGGGTGTGAATGAAGTTTGTCCTCAAATATATTATGGGCAATTTAATAAAGTTGCATTATAATTAATATTTTTAATCTGACAGTGGGTGTCACTGAAGATTTAGAAACTAGAAGGGGTGTCCTTGAAGATATGGTAAACTAGAGGGGGTGTGGTTGAAATTTTCCCTAACATAAACATTATGGGCGGGTTTGGGCTTCGGGTATGTGGGCGGGTTTTGGGCCAGGTATGTGGGCGGTTTATTGGGCAGGGCTTCGGGCCGGATAGTAAATTTAGGGGTAAACCCAAGCCCTTTCTTAAATAATATTGGGCTCGGGCTCGGGCGGGCCAACTATCGGGCCTATCAGACTTCGAGCTGGATAACGGGACCCGTGGGTAACCCGACACATGGACACCCCTAATAATATGTGCACCACCTTTGTATACTATTTTGTGTATAATATTAAATCACATAAACTTTAATTTGTTAATTATTGCCATAATTTCAGATTAATGTTATTGAAAGTCTTGTTGATTCACAAAGAATACAAAGTCAATTGAAAAAAAAAAAAGAAATTTCTCTACGTTTATTCAAACAAAATCAAAGCTGTTGATTTAATCTTACACATCCTTTAAATATTATACTCTAGTAGTCCTAAATTATAGGAAAATCCCATCATTAATACAAAATATTAAATAAATACTCTAAATAACGAGATAGAATATAAAAGTGTTTAAAAAGTGACCTAAACATCCTTTTTTGGCTTAAAAAAGACGAGTTAAAAGACAAAATTTTCAATTTTGCTCGTCTCGGCGAGAGCTTCCAGAATGGGGACTTAATAAATTTTCTGACACTATCGTGCAAAATTAGTCCCGATTAACGTCCAATCAACAATGCTTTCGACAGTCTTAATACACCTTGTATTCATGTACTAACGTGCTGCATCAATAGCATTGTTGCTGAACAACAAATTTATTCAAGGTAACCCACCCCTCTTTATGTAGGTGGCTTAAATCTCCGTGTACGTGCAATCAGGGCCGGCCCAACCCTTAGACAACTAATTTGCTTACCTAGGATCCCAAATTTTAGAGGGCCCCCATAATATTTATCCCTTTTGGGTAACTGGACTGGATAGGGTAGGATATCTTTTTTTATATCCTAACCCATCCATTCCAAACCCATTCATCCACTTACAATCCAAGATTAGGAATGTCATCCAATCTAAACCTTTGTTTGGGAAACAAATATGTATGTGTGGGCCCCATAAATTACATCAAATATTTTATAGTAGTTTACCATTATACCCATGATTTTATCCAATCCAATCTAATCCTATCCTATGTTTGGATTGGTTACTTATCCTAACTAAATTAAACATTTTTCACATATACATAATAACATATATACTAATTAGGATTTTTTAAGAAAAAATTAAATTTTTATTTTTAATTTTATTTCAATAAAAGATAAATAGAACATGAATTTTTATTGTAAAATTTAAAATATTTGATATTTTATCTTTGATTGAAATATTTTTGGTCTAATTGTAACATTTTAAACTTAAGGGGTTTAAATAATACATGTTTACAAACTTCAGGGGGTCTGGTTGTAATTTATTAACGAATATATTTACGGTAGGGGTCTAAGTGTTACAGACGTATAAACTTTAGGAGGTCTGTGTGTAATATTTCAAACGTCAAATGGTCTGAATGATGAAGTGACAAATCTGAGGGTCTAAGTGTAATTCTCCCTTTTTTATTTATGAGAAATTATTCTTTACTGAACCAAATTCCCCTCTTTTTCCATCTCTTCCTCACTTCCCAGAGCTACAAACAGTAAATCTTTTCCAGACAAACAAAGAAAAACAAGGCATAAACGCCTTTTACAATTTGAAACAAAACTTGCAGCCATACCAGATTAAACAAAAGATAGCACATTTACAACTTCCATGACCTTAGTCCAGCTTTTTTTATTGTGGAATCCCAGCCACATCCATGTCCCTCTCCCTAAGCCCCAACCTCCCCTCTTTGGCATGGCTATTGAAGAAAAACAAGAAGGGAAAAACAAATTACACATGGATGTTGTTTATTTTTAATTTGTTTTGCAAATTAGGGATGGATTCAACACACACACCAGATATATTATATCATAGAGATAGATTTTACCGAACTTACACACACGCACACACACACACAACTGATATATATGTACCCACTTATATATGTATATGTATACCCACTTATATATATACTAGTTGATGCCCACGTGCGTTACACGTGGACAGTTTTAAGTACGAAATATTGTATAGCAAGAGCTTGAACCAATTTTTTGAACTCCAATTCTTTGGTAAATATAATGTTAGGCATAATGTTGGAGAACAATGAAAAAACTAAATATAATGTTAGGCATTTCTTAATTAGGCCTACTGTTGTGTACACTTGCTTTCTTCTCTCAAAACTTAACGGTGGCAATAATTATCTTTACTTGTAGAGTTGTATTTTTCAAACTACTTAAAACCTTTTTAGAAGCGATCTGTAAAACGATAATAATCGTGTTGTGTATTGTAATGCAAGTGAAAATCACTTTAACCTTAATGCAGAGCAACAATAAGTGGGTCACATTCTCATAAAAGCCAAAATGAGGAATACATTAAAAGAGGCTTGAGAAAGAAACCTTTTTAATTACATTGTGACCTGTTGAAACTACCAAATCCAGATCAATGGGAAAAGTCATGCAAATCTAGATTTAGGCAACTATCATGATGCGTTGGAGCAAGCTTTTGAATCCAATGAAGAATCCTTTTCTTATGATCATGACATATTTGGTTTTGGACCAGATCTAGGGTTCCATCACGGGCAAGTGATGACTCGAACTGCTTTAATACCTTCACCACATGCTAGAACTCGGGCCTTTTCTCGGGTTTCAAAGACCAACATTGCTCAATTAAAGCTCCCATAGCAGGAGGGCAGTCCCAGGGAAAGCTGGTCGCAAATTCTGAAAAATTTCAAACGCTATCAGATATCACATGATATAAGACTTTTAATCTTTTGTAATTTGCAAACCGAAGGAAAAATATCTACTAATAATATCTACCAAAAATGAGAGAGAACCCAAAAAAAAATCTAATATTATATGCTAAATGATTCACCCACACATATATCAAACCATGAGAAGTTATTACAATTACCAATGGAGAAACAGCGATGCTAAGAGATCACGCAACTTCTTGCTTTAGGATTAAACTTTGTTATGCTGTGATATATTTATCCAAAAGGGAAAACACTTCTTTTTAATACTTCTGGCAGTTAAATAGGAAGTAATAAATACAATAACCATTCCACGCACATTCAATAGCCAGTCACTAATGGCACAACCCTAACATAGCTTTAAGGGGAACGGATATGTCTAACAGCAAGAAGACATGGCTTAAAAGAAAAAACGTCGAACATCATTAGTCACCAAAAGATTATGAAGTACAAGTAGCCAAACTCACCAGAATAATATTTGAAAACTTACCATGTCCAAAGGTTCCCTGGTTGAATGCAGTAAATCTCTTCCCACTCCTTCATTTTGTAAATTTAAAAAGGTTTAACTACCATCCTCCTCCTGAAAATGCTCAAAACAAAGTGGGGCTAAGAATTTTTCCGATTTAAATTAAAACCTGACAAACATATGGCTACAACTTAACACAAGTGCATAGGCTACTGCCACTATGGGGACTAAGGAGGGTCAGTTGACGATATGAATTATGAAGAATTATTAAAAAAATAAAAACAAGGGAAACAAAAAACATGAAAGTGAGGAAGGTACCTTATTCACTGCAGCAAACCCGTATACATTAGCCTTACGGCAATAGGACTTGCGTTTGATCATCTTAGGTGGCATCCAATGATAAGTACCTAGGTCATCTGCCAGAAAATCACAGTATACCTCCTCACTTTCAGTTGGAATTCTTGATTAATAAGTATATTCTCAGGTTTGAGGTCCCTATTAATAACACCTTGCCAGTGTATGTACTCCATTTCATGAGCTATATCCAAAGCCAAAGTGATTACAAGAGATTTATGCTCAAGCTTGTGCAAGTATGCCCTCAAAGACCCCTCTGAGAGAGATTCTATGATAACACAATAAATGTTTGGCTTTGTGCATGCTACTACAAACTGCTTCATGGAAACAGAACATAACAAATTAGAAGTTACCAGTGCACAAACAACTTCATATAATTTAAATAGTTCTTCATAGAAGAATTGCATCCATAGGTTATAACTAACAATGTATCAAGACATATGGAACCGGAACAGAGCTAACTCCTAGCAACTGGACTTCCACGACAAATTAAGAGAAAATATTGATTAATCTACAAGGCAGAAGCACATAAATATGAAAGTGGGGAGGAAAAATCGATTACCTTTATGACATTCTGATTCTGATAGTGGAGTCGACACAAGACAATGACTTCCCTATTGAATTGTTTCTCTAACCGAGCTGCTAAGTCTTAATTTTTGTCATCATCTGGAACCTTGATAATTTTCACGGCAACGGATTTATCCTTATATATCCTATGGTAAAGCTGACTATGTGCCCTTCAGGCTTCAGCCTATGAGAGTGACGTCATCCACCCCCTATAGATGGAAAAAAGGGGACAAAATAAAACTTCAAAGCCAACAAATGGATACTTGAGGATAAAAGGACAAAAAAACTGGCCGAGGTCGTAAAAAAATTTATGGGACCTTTTAATTTCTTCACCATTTATACTTTACAATTTTGCCTCATCTTTACTTTATTGAATTCATAAAGATTATACTTTCTATGATTTTTTGTCTTTTGTTTATTCATAGTATGTCCAATATAAAATTATCATACAAATATAGTTTGTTCGAATAAGAAGTGAAAATGTGATCAAAAAAGATAGAAAGTGAAAATAAATAAGTTTGCAACAATCGAGAAGATACTACATTATATTGATTTAACATTGTCAACTCGTCCCTAAAACCATCCTTAAATAGAAAACTAAGCTAACAAAAAAGGGCATAAAGAAATTCAGCTCAATAATCAGTAAATAACATCACTATTTAAGTTGCTCCTTACCCTACAATTTTTTTCCAATCAAAGCTTCCCAGATTAATGAGCTACTGCATAGAGTATAAAATGGGTTGCTAACAACTCAAACCTTTTGCCAAGATCTATTATATACAATCATACCTTATGTCTATGACGCTTATCACCCAAGAGGGCAGCCACTTCTGCAAGAAATTAGATTTTTAAAGGCTTTTATACAGCCTTCAGCAGAAAGGCGGTTTGGTTTTCAACAATGGTAACACTATGCAATAAGATTATTCTAAATTTCCTAGCTTGCATTTGCACAAGAACCGCTGGTTGCTGCCAACACGTACAAAGCTTAAAGCCTATAGTTCTAGTTTAGGAATCCTGAAATTATACATTGACATATCATCTAAAGGCTACCACAACACTTGGTAACTAATTTGATCATGGCTTCTAACGCCAAGTCTCTATGACTGCATCCAAATCTATTGTATAAGACAAATAACTGTATAAGCAATAATTAATTGACCATGTAAAATTTTTGTTAACATCAGTTGTTTTTTAGATTTGTAAATTATTCTTTTAAGCAATAGATAGATGAAATTACACTACACAGTAAGCTAGAAACTATTTGGCTTGCAAAAAGGCCTGTGAAATTTCTAGGCAAGCTAAAGACCAGTGGACAAATAATCGTCATCACATTAATTAATTATACACCTTGACTTGGTTAAATTTTAAACTATGGTTACACAATCCTATAACAGGTTTATCGGGCTTTTGATCCAATGGTGCTTCTTGCCTTGTGAGGTCAAGGGTTCAAGTCTCCCTTCTCCCTCCCCCAAAAGAAGAAATATATATATATATATATATATATATATATATATATATATATATATATAAAGGTCACATATTTTTCCAAATTTTGGACAAAAGGCCCAAAAATGCATGAAGCAAAAGCACGATTAATGAGCACTGAAGTCATCAAACTATTTCTTGTGTTGAAGTCCTGAAAGAGCATAGACATAGACTTGGTAAAGAATTTTAAAATGTATAAGACGCAAACCGAAGAGGCACAAACAGAAAACAAAGTAGACTAATAAGGAACTCATGATGGCAACATTGTTTTCCAATTTATTCATCGTGACATAATGGTGAGTAAATAAGGAGACATAGCTATATGGCCGAATTGACATTCAACTCCAAAAACAAAAATTCTCAAGCCTGGAGATATATCTCATAAGACATAAGTGTGACTTCTATCAAACAAAATTTCTGTAAGTTACGCCATTTGATGTCATATATTCTAGCTATTGAAAGGGGTATTAGTAAGTTGATTACAATTTTAAATATTAGCATGGCAACACCAAAAAACCATGTTTCAAAGTTTAATGGATAAGACCTTTCATTTCTAAATCAAAAATACATGGCTGAATGTCTATGATTATTTCATTCATAAATAATTTCTGAATGTCGTTGTATTCTACATGTTCGAACACACTGTCACACCCACAACCCAAATACCATCAAACTTAGGTAAAACAATAAAAAATCAGAGAAGGAGAGAGACCAACCTGAGTGATCTCCAGAACTAAGAAGCTATTAAACATCAACAATCTCGAACTTCCAAGCTTTGTTACGTACGAAGAGAATCAATACATAAAGGCAGACGAAATGTGTGCTTCCAATGGAGAGAGTGAATCAAATTCGAATTGGGAGTTCTGGAATTGCAAAGACCCAAATTAATTACTGATATAAGCATTGCAACTTCATATATTAAGACCCAGAATGCGTAGAGGTAGAAGGAGTAAGGGCAGCAATTAACGTAACTGATTTCTTCATTGTGGAGTGATACGTTATGTATTAGTTGCTGGAGAAGGATCCCCCTTTCATCTTCCACTGAACGAAGCCGCCGCCAACGCCACTATGAAGCCAACGCTAGCACCACTATGAAGCCACTGACATGGATTCCCCACATGTCGGGCATCGACTGATATCCGGGGATTCGGGAGCTGTGTGCCGTCAGGGACACCTACTCATTCAAGAAGACGACGTTGACCAGCGGGGGTGGAAGAGGGGCGGTGGAATTTGGTTGTAACGGTGGGAGTTAGGGCTTGGAGAGAGGGGTTGTGTCGGTTTGGATTTTGCATTTATTTGCTAGAGAGGGATAGAGTATGGAGGCTTTAGTATTGATAGAGAGGATACACAAGACTTTAAAGAAAAGTTTATGGGTAAATTAGGTATTCAAAAGTTTTTCACTTAGCTTCTTTTTATTAGTAGTATAGATATAGATATAGAGAGAGAGAGAGAAAGAGGTGTTTGGGTGGAAATAAATGGTGGGTGTGAAGGAGTTTCGAGAGGAGAGAGAGTGGTATTGCTGCGAAAAGAGCTTAGAGCTTTGAATGTTGAAACTCACCCTAGCTGGGGATGGAGATAAAGAGAGGTTTAATATTCCTTCGGTTTATGGTCTTCCACCTGTGGTTTTTCGAATCCTTCACTTTGAAAATTTTCCACCTTGAGCTTCGCAGTGATGGAGGATGGAGGAGCTACCTAGTAGTGACTAGTGAGTACTGTGAGTGGGTGGAGAAAGAGAGGGGCAAAAGCGTCTGTGTGGAGGTAACCCATTGCCTGGGTTTGTAACCCATGGGAGGCGTGGGTTAAGTGTGACCGGCCTAGGGGGGTTAAAGGGAACTGTAGCAACCGGGTCAAGCCTCGACCCGGGATTGATATCCAACCTAAAAAAAGACTTTCCAAACAAGGGATTTCTGGGTCCCACTCATATTTTATCCTATCCTACTAGTGGATAACCACCTTTAACCCACTATCCAAACGTCCCTTTAGTGTAGTAGGCTTAATTTTTTTTTTTTTATTTTAGATATGATGAAAATTTTTAGGGCTCAAATTTTATTAGTTTAAATCAATATCTAATTTTATTAGGTCCAAAATTACTCTCTACTTGGTTAAGCCCAAATTTTAGAGGCCTCCATAAAATTTACCACTTTAGTATAATAGTCATTTTTATTTTTATTTTTTGTATTTTAGATATGATTCAAATTTTTAGGGCTCAAATTTTAATAGTTCAAATCAATATCTAATTTTTTTGGGTCCAAAATTACTCCTTCGTGTGAGTTTTGATTTAAATTTTTCTAAATATTTTGGGTGTGTTCATAGTTGTATTTCACTCACTCACATAGAAAATTTATATTCATTATTTCTTATGGTGAAAATCTATAAAATTGGTTCATTTTTTGTCTTAATATAAATTTTCAGTCCAAATAATTTATACTTAAATTGTCTATGTTATTAAAGTTTTGTATTTCATGCGTGCACATTACTCATGAGTAAAGAATGATTCTTTGTTATCTTAAAATTATTTTTTGCTCACATATTCTATTATTAAATTACTTATTGAAAACTTAAATTAATAAAATTTTATTTACAATCAACTAAGAGTAAATGAATTAACAATATTATCTATTAAAAAAATTATTGTCAAAACTTGAGTATAAAAGTTTGATCAATATTTTAAATTTTTAAAAAAATAAAAAATAATTTTTTAAAACATAAAAAAATTATAATAATTAAAAATAAAATATATCAATAGACAAAATATTAATAGGATCTCATATGAAAATTTTGCCAAGAGGCCGCTTGACCTTGGACCGCCCCTGCGTGCAACATTGATGCATATCTCTCTCCAAGACAAATATAGGAATATGAAGAGACAATTCACATGAGAACTCATGAGCCCAAACAAGTTTTTGAAAAACGTGTATTTCTGGTTTGAGACCCCAGTAATAAATCACATGATAAAGCTTCTCACTTATTGTCCTATGCTCTATGTTTTTGATATTTTGCAGTTGGTGACAAGAGCCACATGTTTTTGTGGATATCATATCTACAAATATTGTTTTAGTTCAATTGTGACCATTCATCTATGAGCTTTTTGATCTTGAAACCCAAAATCCTCCCTTACAAGAACCATGACCAGTGTCTTCGAGGGAAAAAAAATGGTGAGAGATATTCATGTAGTAGTGCTCCCATGGTCCGCATTTGGTCATTTGATGCCATTTTTTCAGCTTTCAGTTGCCCTTGCCAAAGCAGGAGTTCATGTCTCTTTTGTATCAACTCCCAGGAACATCCACAGACTCCCTAAACTTAATCCAAATATAGCTGCTCTGATGAATCTAGTGGAGCTTCCACTCCCACCTTCAGATCAAAACATTTTACCAGAAGGTGCTGAGGCCACGGTTGACATTCCCTCTGAGAAAATTCAATATTTGAAGGTGTCATATGATCTCCTGGAACAACCCTTTAGGCGGTTCGTTACCGATCAGAAGCCCGATTGGATCGTCATTGATGTCATTCCTCACTGGGCAGTTGATGTTGCACAAGAGTGTAATGTTCCGCTCATCACCTTCTACCCCTTCGGTGCTGTTGTTCCTGTGACCTATGGGCCACCACAGTACTTGGTAGGTGATGGTCAAAAAAGAGTTAGGGGAACGCCGGAGAGTCTGACAGCACAACCGGAGTGGGTGAATTTTCCGTCAACAGTTGCTTATAGGAGTTATGAAGCAATAGGTGTCTACACCGGATTTTATGGAGGAAATGCCTCAGGGATAACAGATGCCCAACGTGTAGCCAAGACAGTTCAGGCATGTCAGGCTGTGGCTATACGTAGTTGCACTGAATTCGAAAAAGAGTACTTAGAACTACAGGAGAAAATCGCCGGAAAGCCAGCGATTCCGGTGGGATTTCTTCCTCCAGAACAATCAGAGGGGAGAAAAACAACAGACGGGTCATGGAGTAAAATCTTCAAGTGGCTTGATGAGCAAAACCCAAAGTCAGTTGTGTTTGTGGGATTTGGTAGTGAGTGTAAACCGAGCAAAGATCAAATTTATGAGATAGCTTATGGGCTAGAATTCTCAGAACTTACTTTCATATGGGCACTTCAAAAACCCAGTTGGGCTGCCAATGATCTCGATGCTCTGCCTTCGGGTTTCGGTCACCGGACATCAGGCAAAGGGATGGTGCATATTGGCTGGGCACCACAAATGGACATTCTAGCACACCCAGCAGTTGGGGGGTTCCTGTTTCACTCTGGGTGGGGTTCCGTTATTGAAGCTTTGCAATATGGACATTGTCTTGTTGTGTTGCCTTTCATCCTTGATCAACCTCTGAATGCAAGACTACTGGTGGAGAAAGGATTGGCAATTGAAGTGGAGAGACGTGAGGATGGATCATTTAACAGGAATGACATAGCCAAGGCTCTAAGAGAAGCCATGGTTTCAGAAAGAGGAAAAGAACTAAGGGCCTGTGCCACGAAAGCCACTGCGATCTTCGGGGACCGAAAGCTACATGACCAATACATTCTTAGGTTTGTTGAGTATCTGAGGAATGGAGTCACGAAACAGAAATAATCTCCGGTGTTCTTCAGTGAGCCAAGCTGGGTAGTACTGTCTCCGACCCAATGAACGAGACTAATAAAACTAAATTCACTTCATGGGTGCAGTGAAGTGTGGGGTTTTCTGTTATTTAGTCGATGAAAAATATGCTGTTTTTAAGACTATATTGTTCTTTATATGGTTTAACTTGTGGGTTGTGCTATCCTCATCCTCATATTGTACTGTGGTTATCTTCTATTTGCACCATTGTTCTTGCTTTATTTGTATGTTTTCTTTTATTTATCGGGCTAATCTTACTTTGCATCCCAAA
The DNA here is from genome assembly GCA_951799425.1 of Ilex aquifolium. Taxonomy (NCBI): domain Eukaryota; kingdom Viridiplantae; phylum Streptophyta; class Magnoliopsida; order Aquifoliales; family Aquifoliaceae; genus Ilex; species Ilex aquifolium. Next base: position 41,309,492 of record OX637396.1, on the reverse strand, counting down.
AGATACTTTAATTCATATTTTTTTTTATTATTATTTTCCTCCCTAAGGAGGTACAGGGCATTATAATCATGATGGCATCTCATGCCCACAACCATTGGAAAGTTAGGCAAGTCGTATTTCGTCATCAATTATAACTACTTCCTTATAATTTTCATGCTGAATAATTCAATACAGTACTAATTGGACTCGATTGAATACGCTTAACATGATACAAGAGTAAAAGACAACTGATCGATCGATCGATATAAGAAGTGATAGTCATCTACTGTACAAAAATGTTTATTGAACTAATAACAGAATATCAAACAAAACAATAACTTAAGCAACAAAATACGCAACTAATTACCAACTAAGATATTTGATATTATGAATTTTGATTTGCATGCTTAGACTTTTCTTATTTTCTTAACCCTATATTATGTTTTACCATGACTTCAAATTTTTTTTTTTTTCTAGTATCTAAAAAAAAAAGCTCTTTTCTAGTTATTAAAGTAAAGACAATCTATTTTTAACGAATCTTGGTGGGATTTTAAAGAAATATATGATTAAGTAAAAATGTGTAACAGAGCATACCTATTTTCTTATTCCTCCTATATCAATAAGAGATATTTGGAGAAAAATATAATTAATATCATGCTGAAACTTAAGTTATAAAATTGCAAAAAAGAGAGAATTGATACTAAACCAATAAATAAAGAATAAGAGATTTTTTCTATGGTGTTATGTGTCAGCATTCAACAATATTCTAAAGAAACAACCCAAGGAAAACATATATGAAAGATCCAACTATTCCAAATCGAGGCCATAGTTGTGAGAAAACAAAGTAGAGAAAGTTGTGCTTTTTTAGGTACTAGAACTTCTTAGGTTTTTCTTTAAAATCTTTTAGAATTATATATAATTATTTAGAGTTTCTGTGATTAATCCTACTAATTTTAGGATCTATATGTTAAGATGGATCCAAAAATTGTTATAATCAATCACAAACATCACAAAGAGTTGTAACTTGAACCTTAAAAAGTTATACCAAAAACCTAAAAAAGTAATAATTTTTTTATATTGATCCTAATGTTTTAGAATCGATCCTAACTTTTCTATTATAACTAGATCCTTCAAAAATTACAATTTAACTCACAAAAATGATAAATTTGTACATTATACCTCATTCAATATCGAACTCGAATCCTATAAGCTAATCAAATTTCAATACATTTTATTTCAAATGGGTAGATATCAATGAGAAGGAATTTGAAGGTGAGAGATTGACAGTTACTCAAACTCGACTTGAGTTCAAATTAAAATCAAGTCTAGTCTAAATATCTCAGATCGTTTAACAACCCTAATAGAGAGGGTTAGCACTTGGACTGAATCAAAGTTCGAACAGGCAAGAAATAATCTTCGGAAGTGGACTGGACAGGATCAAAATTATCCTTGGACAATTACCCACCACTTTGTTGATTCGAAAATGAAAAATCGCCCTCTCTCCAAATGCGGGATTTTTCGATCTCTTTGGGACACAAAACCTTGCTCTGGTATCACTGTTGGTCTCAGATAAGTGAAATACTTTTGGCGGTGATCTATCGTTAAACTGGAGATCACATGTAATTTCGAGAGAGAAAATCAAAGTAATGCACACACTAAGAGAAATCAAGATATTATCGTTAGATTGAGCAAGTAAGTATTCAATTTAAATACTCAAGACCCTCATGTACTAGTACTTATAGATATGCAAGACACTCATTCAATTGGACACCCCCTTTGAAAAGATTGCAACCATCGACACAATAACAACTATTCCGAGGGTTGGATTGATTCATATATTCAAACTACCTATGCTTCTCTCTCTATAATCTTTTTTCTCATGTATGGGAAATAACCGCCAAACATTGCATCCATTCACGAGTCATATGTCCAAGTGTGATCACTCAATTCATGGGTCAACAGTTTATAGCCAAGCCTTTTTTTATTTTGGCAGGGGGCTCCACATAGAACAACAAAACAAATTATTCAAAGTAAGCCACCCCTCTGTCGGAGTAAATATTCAATGCAACGGTGATACCATGTCATCATTGATGACATGATATCACCAACCAATAATAAAACCCCAAGTGGACAATGTAAACCCCACTTGAGCTTACGTAGAAGAAAAGTGTGAATTTATTTGCTTACATGACAGATTGATTAATTTTTGTGAGACCCATTTGCCTATTTATTTTAATATTATTGGTTGGTAATATCATATCACATTATCATGTGGTATCACCGCTGTAATGAATATTTTCTCCCTCTGTCGATAGGTGGCTTAATTCTCTGGGTTCGGCTCCCATCCAATTTCTCAAGAATTGTCTTTGAATGGTGAGAGGGATCTAGAGACAATTCACAGTGCACAAGGTCGGGATTACCACCTAAAATTCATTTCTCTGCAACTCGCAAGACTATGCTTTCTATAGCCCTCAAGTTTACATGAAAAGACTTTTGAAGTGTCCTAGCATCACTCCATGACTTACCCCCCCCAAAAAAAAAAAAAAAAAAAAACACATATATCACAAATGAAGCTTACTTGAAGGAAGGAGTGGATCACATGCCCAGCAAAATTGCAGATTCAGTAGTGTGTAAATTCGAATTATCCAAACTGTACAACATGTCAAGAGTAGGCTGCATGGCAAAACATCCTCGAAGGTCTATTCCCAAAACAAGGATTTTCTTTGTACATCCAAGGTTTCATTGATTGGTTCGAAACCAAATGCAGAGCACCATGCTGCTTGATTATCCAGGCAGCCTGCAAAAGAAGATCCTGCTTCGCCAATAGTAGCTCGCCTCTTCTCTTATAACCAGAAAAATGAGCAATTGTCAACTATTTGAAAAGGAAAAAAAACATGACACATACTAAAACATAATGGAGTTATGAAAATAAGAAAAGCCTAAGCACCAGACATGGAAAAGCAGACTTCAGACTAATGAATGTATGAAAATGAAACTTATATTATTTAATTGAATCCATCATTTTTTAATATATATCCATCATAGAATTGTTCTTAGAGAAAACAAGAGGATGTGGAAGGGACAAAGTTAAAGAAATATCCCATTCTTAAGCATTACATTGCTAGATTTGTTGGGTATCTAAGGAATTGATTTACAGAACTGAAATAATCTCTCGTTCAAGGTAGGGAGAAAAGTTTGTTTTCCTGTATCAAGAGAGACTATGAGATGGTCTCTGTCTTTTCCTGCAACTCCTAATTTACAGCAACTCTGCACAAAATCCCCCCCACCCTCCCTCCCAACCCCAAAGAGGGAAGTAGTAGTGGATCAGTTTCCCATCAATAACTACTTACAGGAGTTAAGAAATATGCACCTACGCCAGATTTTATGGAGGAACATATGCTCAACGCCTAAGCCAAAATACTCTACGCAGGTAAAGCTATGGCTATATGTTGTTGCATTGAATTTGAAAGAGAGTACTTGTACAAGCACAAATTACCGGGGAGTCGGCATTCCTGTGGGATTACTTCCACCAGAATAATCAGAGGCGAGAAAGGGGGGTCGGTCTTTCCCTCTGGGTGGAGTTCTGTTATAGAAAGTTTGCAATATAGGCAGAGTGTCTGGTTGTTTTGCTTTTTATCATTGATCAACCCCTGAATGCGAGATTATTGGTTGAGAAGGGTTTGGCCATTGAAGTGGACAGCGCAATGACGGATTATAAAACTAGGACCGACACATCCAAGCCTCTAAGAGAAGCCATGGTTTCAAAAGGAGAAGAATGTGGCCTGTGCTTGAAAAGCCTCTGTGATCTTCAGGACCGGCAGCTGGAAGACCATTGCATCACTACTTGCTAGATTTGTTGGGTATCTAAGGAATTGATTTGCAGAACAGACATAATCTCTCATTCAAGTTATGGAGAAAGATTTGTGTTTTCCTGTATCAACAGAGACTATGAAATGTAAACAAATAAACAAACCAAGCTATTAGTTTGTGCACAGTGCTAGTTCTCTCTCTCTCTCTTCCTGCAACTCCTAATTTACAGCAACTCTGCACACAATCTCCAGATTGTGCACGCTTGATAAACAGGCAACATGAAGTTCTCGAATGAAATGTAAACAAAGAAGCAAATCAACAGGCACGACAGTCTGCATTATCATCTAAAACTCACTTCTTCAACCCCCAAGACTACTGTCTCGCATTGCCATGACATTGAGAAACAATTGTTCTCTTAAGTTTAGATAAAAAGACTATTAGGTGCCTGTAATTTTTAATTTTTTTTGAAGTGCCCTATAATAACTCCCTGGTTTATCACATCACACATGAAGTTTCTTTAAATGCGGTATTAGATCACACATCCAGCAAAACTGCAAATTCAGTATTGCGTAACTCGTAATCTCCACTTTCCAAAAACAAAAACTTGTAACCTCCAAACTATTCTAACAGGTCAAGGATGGTAAAAACATCATAAAAGTTATATACTAAAAAACAAGGACTTCTTTGTATATCAAGTTTATCACTGACCAGTCACGTTTCAAAGGTGCTACCCAATGAACCACCATGCTGCTTGATTATCCGGACAGCTTGCAGAAGAATTTCTTGCTCTACTGAAAGTAGCTCGTCCTTGCGCTAACAACCAGAAAAAGAGCTCTTTTTAGCTATTTAAAAAAGAAAAATAGAGGACATGCTAAAACACAGTAGAGTTAATTAAAAACAGAAAAGTCCAAACACCAAGCATCGAAGGCAAACTTCATAATATAATTGCACAAAAATACAGACCTCACATAACTAAACTTTTCAATATACATCTATAATAGTAAACAAAAGTGAATCTTAGACAAAAAGAGTATGGAAGGGACAATGCTAAGGAAAGCTTCCATTCTTAAGCATTTTGGCAATTAACAACCTTTTCCTACATGCTTCCTTGTATCCCAACAAAAACATATAGAACCAGATAAATAACCAAAACTATGGTATGTGTGGCGTGATTCAAAAAACCATTATCACTTATCTGACCAAAGACAAGTTCATTGCAGATGCAAGTTGCACTTGAATCTATGGCCTACACAACATAACAACTTGGATAGAGATATATACATCATCATTGGGTCTAGCGGCTAACCTTCAAAACTTCTAGCAAGAAATATACTTGAAAACTTATTCTTTCACTAAATCATGTAAAGATGCCTGAATTTTTTTTCTAAATATTTGTAAAATGTAAGCCTTCACTACTCCACTGAATCAGACATTTTAGAAAGCCATTATCTTCAGATTGCTAGTTGACCTTAATATTATGAAATTATAAGAAACTCAACGCAGGTCAAATCATTTAAGGAGCATCATATAAACCATTTGAATTAAAAGGATCACACAGCCTGATTAATGGGAACGTTTGAGAGAAAAGCATACCAACTGTTTCAGATTGCAGCCAATGGTCAATTCTGCATATGTTCTTTCTATTCGTGATAGGAAACAATATGGGGCCTCCTTGTCCAAGAAAACATTTGGATTTGATCTGAGCATACTCTTTATATCTTCGGACATCTGTCGAATCTTATCAACATCGTCAATTTGCAAAGGAATCTTGGTCACCATGGCCCGCCATGGAGCACGTGATTTGTTCACAATTGCCTACAAAAATTTTATACATAACATGCAAGGATCTGTTACAACCAATTTTTTTTGACTTCCATGATATGAAAAATCTTATTCCATAACGGTATATGAGATAATAAGCAAACAAGTATACTCATGCAAAGAGAACTGTAAAATCACCAAATGGCTGCCCGCTAAGCAAATTCCTTGAGAAAAACTTGTTTACACCCATTACAAGCAAGAACCATTAATAGAAATATGTTTACGTTCAAATCATGAACCCTATGAGCCTTAGATATGGAATTGGCCATAAGAAATTCACATGCCAGAGGCCTCAATCGATGCATGCATATACTCAGTTGCACTGTGCAAAGCATTCAAAATACCAATGTACCTATACAAACACATGAACATCCATAAGCAATATGGTTTATTACTGGTAGTTTCGTTAAAGTAGTGTTCTGACAAATAGCTGGAGGAATTTCAAAAGACCATATTTTTCCTCCAAGGATACTTCCCCTATTTTGCAAAACAAAGTACTTTAAAAAGGACACTTACCTCATTCTTTGAGGAAAAATTGAGAACATCAGTCAAATCAACTTGAAGATCGGCATACTTATCCTTCAGAAGATTGTATAATCAACTATGGTAGCCATTGGATGTAATTCTTCCTTCCAAGATACACTGTGGAATGGGTATTGCTGATCTCCAATAAAGGATGGAGATATCACAATGGAGATATCATAATGGAGATATCACAGGTATAATTGAGGGAACCTAACTACACTTGCATTAATACATGGGCCCGCAAAGAATGAATTTGACTTCTGAAGCACTTTCATAGGATCACCAAATACAAATCTTGAATAGAATCACTTTTGAGTTGGATCTATTTACAAAGTTTGACTGATCTGGAGCAACAATTTCCAAACCAGGAAGCTGAAAGTTTGTGACCAGCAAAGAAAATAAAACTGAACTCAGTTGAGCCTTGTCCCAATTACATTGGAATCAGCTAAAATAAACAGCTCATTCTGACTCTTTGAAATTCATAAAAGGTCTACTGGATCAGTCAATGCCGTTCCAAACTCAAGTGTCAGTAAATTACCAAAGTTAAAATTGTCTTCTGTTCTTTCTCCAATTCTTAGCATGGTTGATCCGGTCCTAGATGTAGGTTTCTACAATTACTCAATGCCCCAAACCTACCTAGCAACCAAGTCATTTAAACTCAATTTCTCAACGTTCATTAGGTTATTCAGTCAACCCTTAGATGATTTCCTCTCCCAACCTTCTCAGCTCCAGGCCCCAACAACACATTTAACTTCCAACAAAAACGTAGAACCTGAAAGCAAACTTTATTCCTTTCATATCCTTCCTTTTGTTGATGGGCAAACTGTTCTACGTTCTCATTTTCTTGTCAAATTTAAAATTTTAACATCAAGGTAACTAATAATCAATGGAACTAGAATAAATTCTTAAGTCGCCGTAGTTAACATGGAAAATGAGTTCCAAGTCAAAAATTGCTACTCAATCTCGACATCCAGTTGGGAGTTTGTTGAAGTTCAAATAATATATAAAATATTTAACATGAGCCTCTTATGTATTCCCTCTCCATAAATATGAATAAATATTGATTGATTATGAGCATCTGGGTGTACATACAATTATATATAATTTAATATGGTGTTGAAAGCAATCCAAACAGGAGTTCTAAAATAAATCATGATCCAAAATCGCATACCAAGTCCACCCCAATTGCATTGCGTATCAGAAAAAATATACATTCGTGTGACATGTACTAAATCGATCTACGATCCAAGTAAGATTGGAACAAATCATATGATCAATAACGCATCTATATGACTGGCTATTTACTAGAAAACAAAATTGATAATTGTACATTGGTTTAATAACATCAATAGGTACCCAGGCCATAACAAGATTGCATTGGTAAAGATAGGAACGGTAACAGGTTATTCTATCATAAAATCTTGCAACAAGCTTCAAGGCTAGTAGGGTAGCTTTATCCAAGTGTTATGACAGGTGACTTGAGGATGATAACCCACAGTAAGAATCGTAGGAAGAGGCAAAAATAATAAAGCTTTAAATAAAGGGAAACATGCCCACCTGACTGGAAAACAGTGAGTTTGGAACTATGACAGGAAATTTCTCTGCACTCAGCAATGAAGTAGTTGTAAGCCCCATTTCTACCACTTGACCTTCTACAGATCCAGCCTGCAAAAGTAGAAGTTATTAATGTTCATGGAAAGAAGTCTAAAAAAAAGCAAGCAAATAAATTAGTATAAGCCTCCCAATTCAGCATTCATTGGTAACTCTGCAGACAACAAATTGTGCAATGTGACACAAACCTGTGTTAAGATGTCACGGCAATAAAAACGCAACTAGCAAAATATGTATTCCATTTGTAACGGTAAAAATTTCAACTGAACAAAGGTTTTATGCAATAATATGGGATTGGTGGGAGTACAGCTGCATGTATCAATTTCAAATTGTACCGTAAGCTAAGTTGTCCATTCTCACTTTTTGAACCCAAGTCCTTTTTTGTCCTCTTCCTTGTCAATCATGAACGGGAACTAGACCACTCTACTCAATTAGCATTGCTTTGTGATACTCATTTTGTATACTCTAAAAGACTGCCTTGGTATACACTTATCATACTCAATCTGAAGAAAATAAAATTTCTTGGAACTTTCCCTTACTGATACCATCTCTCACAATCAATTCCACCCCACTGTTAACTTACATAAGTGTGTGGATCAAAAGTACGTTTGGGAGCACGGGACAACATTCTGTTAATGATATTATCTAGGCAAGGATGACTGTCACCACTGCTCATGTCCATCACTTTAAATTACTTTTTCATCATCTCATTTCCAGTCTATACCACTTTCTCAAAAGTTTATTTGCCTCGAGTTCTGTGATTTCTTGACTCGTGTTGCAACTCATCCATCTCACCAGAGTCACCACAATGCTTGTATTAACTTATTTTATTGCTTGATTATTCTATAGCATAAAAAGTTGTCGGTCAAAAGCTAGCCAATAAATAATCTTCTTGATGTAGAAATTTGAATAAACCATATAACATGAACCAGTAAGAGCCGTGGATTAGGTAGAATTCCACAAGACATCATGTTTCTAAGGGTGCCGCAAAAAGGTTTGAACTCGTGAAATTGTAAATAGCCTAACCAACGTCAGGTGACACACAACAGGACAGAATGGTATGTGTTTGTCCATAACATGACCAACAAATGCCTAGTGCATAGGCAACCAACTTAAGAAAACCTCGTGCTTATCCAAAGTTTTGGAGTCTAGAAACAAATTGTGAAATGGAAAGACAAGAGGTCATGGGCTAGCAGAATGAAGATGAAGTTTGCAAAGATGCTGCTAACCCACTAGTTGAGGCATCTAATACAGTACCATTATGGGCCAGTAAAAAATCATATTTGCCAATTAGTGGCTATCCTAATGCCATACACAGACATAGGCACTATTAAATGGAAGGGACCCAGACTGTGGAATGTGAAACAAATACTTGTAAGCAGGACCCCGATTAAGAATCTTAAGGCCTATACTAAAAAACTTCAAAGTGATGGTTTTACTTCGATTGGATAAAAGCATTCACTTCATCAAGCAAGATTCATTTATATAGACAGTGTTCTCTTGTTATCTTCCTCCCTAAGGACATACAAGGCATTACAATCATGATGGCCAAAACAAGGAAAGCATCTCATGCCCACAACCATGGGAAGGTTAGGCAAGCCATCTCTCGTCATCAATTATAACTACTTCCTTATAATTTTGATGATGAATAATTCGATAAACTACTTGATTGGATCCACCTAACATAATGCAAAAGTCAAGACAATTGATCAACAGAAGAATGTTTATTGACTAATAATAGAGTCTATTAGTGAGGAATATCCTTATTTTGTCCAAAACAAATAAGTAAATAAATACTTAGAGTTGTGGTTCCAATATCAAACAAAACAGTAACTTAAGCAACAATATATGCAGCTAAATACCAACTAAGAGCTCGATTTATCAAAAGAAAGCCTAAAGTGACGCACACTCTTCCAAACACCAAACGCTAACAACATGTTGGCACGTAAATAGATATGGATGAAAAAATGGTTCGAAATAATAAATTACTAGAGCATATGACCAATTTCACTACTAAACTACTAACCCATGGGAGCTAGGGCCAGTGGGACAAGGTGAGGGAAGAACACTTACAATAATATTGTTCCAGTTTTTAAGAAATATGACAAAAAAATTACCAATGTCTCCTAAAGAACACAACATGTGTTGACCTTACCTTTATCGTATCTCCTATTGAAAAGGGTCGTGAAAACTGTACAGACAACCCACTAAAAACATTCCCGAGGACGTCTCTAGATGCAAAAGCAGTAGCCACTCCTACATAAAGATATAAAGATGTACAAGTCAGATTTCAATAATAGCCCACTGAAGACAATGAATCTGAAAGTACACAACAATGTCAATCCTTCTAAAACTCATCTTTATAGCACATTTGACAACTAAAGTAGTACAATTATGAGCAGAGAGATGTCATAAATATGGAATATAAAAATCTTACAATTCCATCTTAAAGAAAAATAACTGCAACCTTCGTATCGCCAACAAAAAGGCAAAGGAAAAGCATATGAAGTAGCCACCAAAACTCACCTCCTATACCTCCAACGGTCAAAATAGATTGCACAGCAACTCCCCATGCCTCAGCTAAAGCCATCAAACCAAGGACAAATAGACCTACTGATGAGATTTTATCCAGAGTTAACAGCTTATCTCGATCAATCGGTTCCATGCTCTTCATATCCAAAGCACGAGTAATCACATTAGTTTTCCAGCGATGCAAGAACCACACAAATGAAAGGATAACAGCACCCCTCCAAGCCGGAGTAATATACTGTGACGCAATAGTGGTTGGTGCCACCATCACACATCTGCATACAAAACTAAAAATTAACAGCATGTTTCACAAACATACTGGAACCCATAATAAGCGTGAAATGAAAGCAAACCATGACAAAGACAAATACTGACATTTGTGAAAAAGCCATGAACGTAATCAGGTAACGCGACGGATCCTCCAAAGCACCCCAAATACTTTTCTCATATGGAACTGGCCCCCATAATGAGCTCCCAGACAATAATGCAGCAGGGCCTTGCATTGAGTACCTATGCAACCTTCTGAGAATCTTTGGCAGCACCACCCATGCCAGTATAGTACCAGTTAAAGTACCACCAACCGGGACAACAACATCTCTAAGATAGGGATGGGTATTAAGCAACTGGTGAACATAATGAGTGACTTCAGTAGAGGTTTCTTTAGCCCTTTCCCCTGTATAATTCACAGCATCTATAACAGATTGCCGGACTACCTCAAACTTCTCAACCCAAGCACCTCCACCAAAGTCATTGTCACTAACATCAGAGCCGCTTGCATCGGAAGTAGCCGAAACTTTTGGACTCGTCGAATTATCTCCTTGGCTACCAACAGCCGATGAATACGATCGATAACTTGTTATAGAACTCCTCCAAAAAATAAAGTCGTTCCTTTGAACACGCAAATTAGGTATTGCAGATGAAATTATACCAACAGGATTTGTCCTCAAGGATGATCTACCAACAAAAGACTTTAAACCCATCATTCTACAATCATTGTTCATATCATTTTGGCTAAAACCAGATTCTTCTGTGTGGTAGTTTTGATTTAAATAAGAGAACGAATGTCTAGGATCAATCCGATTCATATATCCACCGAATTTCATGCGAGAACAACATGATTTCAAACTTGAAAATCTAATTGCAGCCATTGTCAATATGCTGAGCAGAATCTACACACTCATATCTATCAATCTCAGTGGAGGAAAACCCTAAGTTTTTACAGGTGTCCAATCCCAATGCTGCAAATAGTGAACCACCAAAGTAAGATACTATACAAGAACCTTCTCAGTTGCCCCATGTTTGATTGCCGAGAAAGGACAAGAAAAGAAAAGAAAAGCCCATGTTTCAGTTTACTGCTCAAGAGTTATTTATTCAGTTTTTTCCTTTCATATTCAAATAATTTAGTTTCTTTCTCATTTTTTCCCCTATAACTTTCTGAGCAGACAAACCAGGGGAATGAATTCTACAAAAATAACAAGAAATTAGTATAAAACTTTTGAACAATTTGGCACTTACCGGTTGATTTTGGATTCTACATGAACAAAGAGTTTCAAAAGAAGAACAGCGCCTTTTGCTTGTTAAGCAAGACAAAAAAAGAGAGTTGTGAAGAGGAGGAGGGATTTATATCATGCGAACAATTCGGTGCTCATCTATACTGTCCTTGACAATTTTATCAGAACCGGACTCGGCATCGAACCGGTAGAATGACCGGTTCACTGGTTCAAGTTGGGTCAATTAATCGGACTAATAAAAAAAAAAAAAATTTTAAAAAAATCATAAAACATAATAATTTTGCTAAAATGTGTTTGTCTTACAATTTAAAAAAAGAAATGAAATCCAAAGCCCCTCTGGAAAAAATTTCTTACTTGCGGCAGATCCTCTTGTCCTGGTTGTATACCGTGTGTGTGTGTGAGAGAGAGAGAAAGAGGACTTACACTGAGTTGAAGAGGAGGACCGAAGGAAGACAAAGACAACTGGTGGACTGAGAATGCCAGTTCGTCGCCTGGAGAAGAGGAGGACCGAAGGAAGACGAAGACAAACAAATAGGTACCGGCTCTAGATCTCTCGTGAATCGACGGGAGTATTATTTGTCAAGACAAACAAATTTTAGGGGTTTTATGTTATGTTTAAAATATGGAAGGGCCTACGAATAATTAGTCAAAGATAGTCTATTTTATTTTTTTGGTCAAAGGACAAACACTACAATTCTACTTAAAAGTAGAATTGCAATGAAGCCATATAAACTGAACACACACACCCAAAGCTTCCGATGTGGGAAGCCCAAAGATAGTCTATTTTACATTACACAAATTTATGGGGGGGTGTCTATTGTAATTATGAGACTATGAGGGACTTTGTGTTATTAATTTACAATAAGACATAAACCACAGCTGCTTCCTAAAGTAATTATAGACGAACTTGTGCTTATTTGCTTATGTAAATATATTATTTAAAGAGCAACTAAATAATTCCGTTCTTGAAAACACTTTATAATACTAAAAATTAAATATTGTTTGTATAATATTTTAAAAAAAAATTTTCTCTTTAATAACTCAATTTAAAATTAAATGAATAAAAATAAAATAAGAAAGAGGTTAGGGAGAATTTTTTTTTTTCCTCTGATGAAATATTGTTGTTGTATGGTGTATCACTGTGTATGTCTGCTTGATTGGGTTTAGTTTTAAAAAAAAAGATGGACTAAAATGTAATGAGAGCTGTCTGCAGCGTGCCTGATTATCGACATTGACCCAAGCCCACATCTATTAGGGAAGGTAAGGTGGGCTATGATGGTATTTTAGCTAAAGACCTGATGGTCTATTAAATAGTTTGGACCGGGCCCATGATCTTTGTTATCTGTTAGCCCATTTTCACGTTTAAATATGCTAGTCTCTTCCTCCTCCTCCTCTTTATCTTTTTTATCATCATCATTTTCTTTTCTAGATAGATATTATTTAATTGATAGAGTTTCCATCCTCATTTTTCATGATTTATTAGTAGTAGTTGAATTTGAAGACATTTTTCGGAGATATTGTATGGTTAGATATCCAGTTTACTTTGAATCGATTAGTGGATAGTGGTTTAGTCCTATATTGGTGACTGTGTCTATGTTCAGTGTTAGTGCGAGTGTGTGTGTGTGTGTGAGAGAGAGAGAGAGTGTGTGTGTGTGCAAAGAAATAGGGAAAGAGGGAATGTTTAGTTTATATGATTTATCAAAACATTTTTTTTACAATGAGGAACAAGTTAGACAGAGGGCGTTTTTATTTAACAACTTATTAAAAACATTTTGTGTTTATTTAAAAATGTCAAACATCCGTCGTATAATATTCTATATGTTGGCAAACACCTTAACCAAATAAATAAATAAATAGTGGCAAAATAAATAAAGATATCCTTCCATAATATTCCACAAAATCTTCATAAAATTCAAGTGAAAAAACCTTAATGATTAATCGTTCGATATTTTATATTCGAAATTCATAATAGACCTTCCATTTAACTCGGTAAAAAAAAAAAACTTGGTGTGTGTTTTGTGGATAATTGTGGACATCTCGAAATTACATAATAGCCACAAGTCCAAAAACACGTGGTTAATTTTATTGAATGAATAGAGACTAGTAACATGTTGCACAATAATTTTTTGAAAGAAACAATGACAATTTACTTACCAAAGAAAAAAGAAAAAAACAATGGCAATCCATAAATATTAAATCAGTAATGATAAAGACCTCCAAAAAAAGGCCAAATACAAAAAATCCAAATCAATGGTCAAAGAAGGTGAAGCCCACAATGCAAAGGAAGATAAGATTTAACTTTGAGCTTGTGGGTATGAATGCATTAGAGCCATTGAGAGTGGAGACAGAGATCGGACATATCGTCTTTGTGTTGGACCCTTGTGATTAAATTTTTGAAGCATAGAGGAAAATCTTATGTACTATTTTTTGATATTATTTTCCAAGCGAAAAAACAAAAAACAAGTGTTTGTTTGATTTTAAAAATAAAAAACTCTTTTATACATACTGTACACTCGAACGTCTCGGAATTGAATCTTGTTGGTGTCTTTTATGCTTCACTTATACCTAAGATTTACGAGTGATTACATATATTTAAAATTTATATATATCAAGAAAGTATATTTAAATAGCAAACAAAAAAAAAATAATTCTTTTAATTTACTATTGTTCAGGTTCACTTTATTCTTCAATACTTTATAACATGTAATAAAGTATAAGTTATGGGAGGATATATCTATATTACTTTTTAAAAGTTAGTCATCAAACATGGTTTTTAGGTACGGACGAATTGCACTTTGTATCCTGAAAAATTTTAAGACTCTCACTTTGTATTCTCTAAGATTAAATTTTTCATATTGTACCCTCAATGTATCAAAAATATTATAATGTAACATTTATGTTAACTTTTCCTTAGTTTTTTCGTCAGTGTCAATGAGTTGACTTTTGATGAAAAAAATAACGGAAGCTAACAGAAGAGTCACATTGTAACACTTTTGATATATTAAGAGTTGTAATGTGAAAAATTTAATATTTGAGAGTATAAAATGAGAATCTTAAAATTTTCAGGGTATAAAATACGAAAAATCATTTGTGTGGTTATTTATTCGGTGGAGAGGTTAATTTTCGAGAGTTTTTGAAGTAAGAAAATGCACACAAAGAGTCAGACACACATATCTGCACTCAACCTCATTAAAATTTATATTATGACCCAAAAAAAATAACCTCATTAGAATTTCTTGGCTTCAAAAATTACACTTCAACTCTCCAAAAGTTTTTAAATTATTTCATTACCCCTTGGAGGCAAATTGTTGGGACCGCCACTAAAAACATCAAGCCGATGTGTCTCAATAATTCAGGAAAACGTTTTAGTCGTTCAATCTTTTCTGGCCACCCACCATATGCCCAAACAGTATAAACTTTGGAGTGGTGTTGGGGGTGGGGGGATGTTGGGGGGGGGGGGGGGGGGGGGGGGGGGGGGGAGAGAGAGAGAGAGAGAGAGAGAGAGAGAATGATAGGGAGACAGTTGGGACATGGTTGTCTTGGATTGGCTATGCACAGCACAGCCCCATTCAAAGGCCAGTAATATTCCAAGCCATAATTAATTAAATTTGTAAGAACAAAAAACAAAGCAAAAAGCAATGTTTGTTTTTGAGAAAAGTTCTTCACTTCAAAAATTACACTTTTCACCCTCCAAATTTTAAAATTTTGTCACTACCCCTTTTGCACGACAATTTCTTGGGTCCTCCATTAAAAACATCAACCTACTTTGTTGCAATAGTTCACGAGAAGAATAATTATGAAATAATACATATTTTTGAGTGTTTCTTTTTTGTATCTAGATATGTATGCATACAAAAATTGCAAGTCGTGTGCAAGGTTCTGGTTCAACCACTTGAAGTGAATTTTCAAACTCGATCTTATGACTTATTATTTGAATGAATAAACAGTTGTTGCAACACACCCAAGTATGTATATATATACAGACACACCCCTTCGTTAACCCACCCTGGGGGGCGGAGCTACATGTAAAGGTTTGGGATAACTGAATTTTGAGTAAAAGTCCATGTATTGTTATAGGTTCAAAACTTCAAAGAATGTTGCCCCCCATAAATTCAAAAGTTCATAAGTTGCCTTCAAATGTTGCCTCCATAAATTCTTAAAAATTTATACAATGCCCTAGTTGTTTTTATTTTTGGTAAGTCAGTGGTCACTCGCTCTCTTACTTAATCTACGAAAACATATATTTTAATTGACTAAGACAGATATAAAATACCCTCACACATACATTTGACCAAAGACAATACTGTCTAGATTGATATTGATTTTTTGGTTTTCACGTAATAGTTAAGTCTTGGATCTTAATATTTTTCTTATATTTTAGCTTAGGAATTCTTCATTTGAAAATAACCCTCAATTTAATCCTCATTAACGGAGGTTTGAAAGTTTTTTTTTTTTTTAAATATCATTTGATTAAGTTTTTCGCTCATTTTTGCCCCCACTAAGATGGATATCTGGCTCCGCCCCTGCCCCCTAATAGCATATTCTTGGATCCGCCGCTAAAAAAATCATCCCTGTAAATGTTTTAGGTGTCTCAATAATATTAGTATCCAAAACATGGCCCTCTCTATCCATCCAAAAACAGTAGAGACTTTGGAATAGTGTGGTGGTGGGGGAACATGATAGGGAGGCAAATTGGGGCATTAATGTCTTGGCCATGGACTTTAAACAAGCCATAGATATAAGGGGTTGTTGGTTGGCGAGGGTTCTCATCACCGACGCTATTTGTCATGTCTCTTCCTCCCCAATCTTTTGGTCTACTCTTGTGGACTTAGTTATCCATGTCTTACCCTTATAATTATATTTCAAGTGGTGGGGACCCGTAAGTCATTAGGTATCAATATATCTAAGGGTGTGTTTGGATTCTACATTTACTTCCTTTAAATTTTTAAGTGGGTTGCATTCTTTATTTAGAATCGAAAAAAACAGCTTTCACCCGCTTTTGTAGCTTAATATTGCAAAAGCAGTTTTGATTTAACCGAGTCAAGTTATTATTTCATAGAATTGATTAAGACCAAATTCATAAATTTTTTATTTATATTTTGCTTATCCAGCAAGATTCATAATTCTTAACTCATTTTGCACAAAATTATTGCGTATGGACTTAGTTTTAATGAGTCAAAGTCATAATCCCCCAATTGACCTACAATAAATGTGTCGATACACATCATAATGAGTCGACATGAACATAGTTATCCATAGTAAGAACCTAACTATATACAACTATATTTAGAGTACGTATGAATTAGATAAATTTTGACACAAGACAAATCTTACACGACACGACTCATTACTAGTCTTATTATCTAGTGGGTTCAATTGACCTCCTTTGTAAAGAAACCTACAAGTTTCTATAGTCCTATAGTAGTTAGCGTACCGCAACTTTTCAACTAATATAAATTTTTTTCTTTGGAAAAGGAAGGTTAGAAGGTAGGTCATGGAGCAAAGTGACACATAAGTCAATATTTGGTAAGAGTGATATTAATTTATAGAATTAGGATTGTTTCATATGGATCACAAATTAGGTCTAAGTGTAGACCATGTCATCAAAGAAGATTTGGATAATTAGATTAAAATCTATTGGTGGGTCTTGATGAATTTGCAACCATTGTTATGTGATGACCTTAAACAATACTAATTATTGTAATTAGAAACCTCATGAATAATAGTTAATATTACAATGGACTTGTTTAGAGTTGGGTTAAAATCTCAATTTATTTATTTTTGGTTTAAGAGAAAAATAAGCTTGATTTGCTTGGACTCGGGCTTATTAGACGTCTTTTCCACTAATTTTTTAGGCAAAAACAGCTTTATCAGCATTAAAGAAAAACTGAAAAAATGGGGCTTATTCAAGGATTTCCAATGAAAAGTTGGCTTTTTCGGAAACACTCCAAACAGTTTTTAGAGTTTTTTTTAACTCTGATTTTTTTATTCCACTTTTCAAAACTTTGTTTCGCACTCAAAAAAGTCAGCTCCAAACAAGTTCAATATAGCCAAGTGAATTTTAATATTACAAATGGTAAATTAGAAAAATACACGTTAAATTATAAATTTTAGTGGAAGGTGTCAATGGAATGACCCTTTTACACTTAAGTGGTTGATTCAAAACTTTTAAAAACCCATAAAAAAAAAAAGGGTAAATATGAAATTCAAAATTTAATTTTTATCGATATTAAAATTAAAACCTATTTGCCAAGTTGTTTCTTGATGACATATATAGAATTAATAAAAAAAAGTATTTTTTAGTTTTGAGGAGTCTTTAGTACACTTGACTTTGTATAAACAAACGAAAGAGCAAAGAAAGAGGAGGTTGGGGTCGGATAATGAATGCGTGTTTACATTAAATTAAGATTTCATAAAACACTATTTTATTTTGATCTTATCACATCACCAAAGCTCAATAGCAAAAGGACAATTGAAAAGTTGATCATTAAGCCTCCACTAACAACCAAATAAATGGTATATGAGTTGAGGGACTGGTTCATACTCCAAGCTTTGTCTTTGGTTCTACTCAGAGTTACGAGCCTGAGCGATATAAGCGCGTCTCTGCTCACTGAGGACAGGCCATGGAATTTCCCAGTTTCCGAAAACAACAACCAAATAAAAATACTTACCCAAAAAAAAAAAAGCCAAATAAAAAATAATAATGCTACACACACCACTTTTCTATACTATCTTTGTGCACCACTTCAAATTAGACCGTTAGATTAATAGATCTTACATAATTTATTAAATATTCAATGACTCTGATTGTGCTACATCAACTAGTGTAAGAGAGGTGGTACACAAAAAGTGGTGTGCACAACATTATTCAATAAAAAAATTATCAACTAAAAGTCTTTTTTTTTTTTTTGGCTATCCTATTGCAAAGTTAAAGGACGATGAGATTCGAACTTACAATCTTAAGAAACAATGGGGGCAAAAAAATTCTCAACTAAAACTCGTCCTTTTTTTTTTTTTTTGTCAATAACTTATTATAAAGTTAGGAAACAACAAGATTTGAACTCGCAATCTTAAAATGCAACAAGGGGAGAGGACACTAGGCCAACCACAAATCTCACTAAAATTCTAAAACAATCAATTTCTAACCCTTTTTATCAAATAAAAAAGGCGAATTGTCAAAGCGACCTCCGTGAGAAGAAAGAAGCTAATAGAGTCATAGAAAATCTCGAAAGAGGTAAATTGCAGAAAGAGGTGGTGAATTTTTCTTTGGTCCTGCTATGCTCACTCATCTCTACTCTACATGGGATTGAGCGAACTCATGATACATGGTAGGGAGGAGAAGATAATTATCGTTTAAATTGCACGTATTTTTATTCATAATTATAATATATATACATCTAAATACACATAATTATTACCAAACTCATTTAAATCAAAATTATTTTTTTTACTAAACTTAAAATTAAAACCTAGAAATAATAACCACTAGATTATCGTGCTGTAAAAAGAATAAAAACTGTGCCACGTGAAACGTATACAAGTTTGCAACTTTCACACTAAGGTCAATTTATAATCATATCCGACCTCTAAAAGCGCAGCCTCCCTCATTTACTAAATTAACATGTACGCAATTGTACTCTGCCTCACGGTTCAATCACAACACGTTAAACAGTCTCGTTGAGATCTATCTAATACATTTTTTTTCTAATTTTTTTAAAATTTATTATTAATAAATAAAAGACTCACTTACATACAATAAATCTCATTTAAATACATTATAAATGATTTGTCAAGAAGATAAAATATATTTAAAAAAATCTCACTCCCACCTTAAAAGCTTTTTTTTCAATTATTTTTTGAAATGATTGAAAAGTCCCTATAATGAAAAAAGTTTGATTGAATTTAACGTATAGTTAGCAGTATCATGTGGTGTATAATATATACTACCACAAAACTAATTTGTGAGTACTGTTGATCATCGAACGAGCCCGAGCGTGCATGAGCTGAGCATGTCGAGCTCGTTTTTTAAAACAAATTTAAAAAATTGTTCAAGTTTGGCTCGTTTAGAAAATGAGTCGAACCTAAATGAGCCCAATACAAGCCGAGCTCAAATATTTACATATAAACAAGTCAAACGTGTCGAGTTCGAACCAAACATTTCGAGCTCGCTTTTTAAAAGAAATTAAAAAATTATTTAAGTTAGATTTAAACAAACCCAAAACGAGCCAAATTCGAATAGTTTTATTCGATTATCAGCCTTGAATGTTAGCACACAAATTGGTTTTTTCAACAAAAAAAAAACTGACAATTTAATAGACGGTAGCCATTTATTGCCAACTTAACACTGTCATTTGATGTGTAAACTCGCACTAAAATTTCCGCACACTCACGTACATTTTATTGGATCATTCAAAAACTTCAAGTCACAGCCCGTCACAATAGTTTTCAATTGGTCAATATATTGTTCAACCACTATATATTCATGGCCAAATCCGAAGCTTCTCTGACCCCCTCCCTCTCTCTCTCTCTCTCTCCTCCCATCACCTTCCTTCTTCTTCTTATATCCTCAGACTGCAACTCTCTCCATAAATTACCACAGAAGTATCACCGTAAAACTCTCTCTCTGAGCTTCTATGGGTTTCCCAGTGGGTTACACAGAAGATTTTCTTCCCAAACTCTTCATATACACACTTTCCCTTCTGGGTTTCATCAGAACTCTCATTTTATCTCTCTTCCGCTTTCTGGGTCTCCCAGATTTCCTCGAACCAGACGTTTTCTTCCAAGAAAACCCAACCCAAAGACCCGAAGCCCCGCCCGTATCAGCAGTCCTGATCCGAGAACTCCTTCCTGTGGTCAAGTTTGAGGATCTCCCCGGCGTCGGCGCCGGAGACCCACCGGAAGGTTGTGCAGTTTGCCTGTACGAGTTCGAGCATTGGGAAGAGATCAGATGGTTGACGAACTGCAAGCATATTTTCCACCGGGCTTGTTTGGACCGTTGGATGGACCATGATCAACTGACTTGTCCTCTTTGTAGGACACCTTTTGTGCCACTTGATTTGCAAGATGAGTTTAATCGACGGCTATGGGCTGCCTCTGGTATTTCGCTTGATTTTTTTTGTGACAACAACCCAGTTTTTGGGTTGTAAACCTTGACATTATTGATGGGTTTTTTTTTTTTTTTTAGAGATATATAAATGTATATACATGAAAAAAATTTGGCTCAAATAAAAATAAAAAATAAAAAATTGAAGTTTTGTTCATGTCCATGTATATTTTTAAATTCTCTTATATATATATTTAATTTTCTATTCCATCTTTTAATAAGTAGTCAATTACGGGTTAAAAAGTCTCCTACTCAAACTTAACATTGATTGAACATAGCCCTCTCCGCCTTCTGCTTAGGATGATTATTGATTCCATCCGACAGGGATTATTTGATGTATGGGGATAATGGAAAGGTTCATGATTATATTTATAACCCGACCCGGATAAGTTTTTGTGAGGTGGGTTTGAAGGTAAGGTAATGGTGTCAAATAGGGATGTCAATGGACCGAAGCGGGGGCGGGGGGTATAATCTTCATCCCCGTACCCGCTTAAAAAATCTTCGTCCATCCCCGGTCCACCCCCGCTAACGGGTATAATTTTCATCCCCATCCCCGTCCGCGGGTAAATTTATAATCTCCGTCCCCGTCCCCACATTCCCCGTACCCGCCCAAGCCCAAACGGTGACCATTCTGTCCCATTTTACACATCTGTCCCATAATTTTCATCATCATTCTGTCCCCGTCCCCGCTTCCCCCCGTCACACCTAAAAAATAAACACCCACCCCCATTCATAAGTGATAAGCCAAATTATTTGGTAAAAAAGGCGAACAATTTCCCATATGTCCCATTTTACACATCTGACTCTTATCATTATACAATGGCATCATGTTTTTCACAGTCCAATCGAATAAGATAATCAAGGTGGGATTGGGGTCAGAACAACTCTCATTCATTGAAAGCAGCAGCACAAGCCATTAATTGATTAGAAGGATCACAACAATAATTTTCATCTGCATACAAATGCAAAAAAAAAAAAAATCTGACTTATAACCTGGGTACAGAGATGCAAGAGAAAATATTGAGAACTTCAAGCAATCCTCTCTATTTTCATCCTGACATCAGAAAACAGTCCCTCTCAGGCAAACACAATGCACACCTAATATTAAAGCCATATAAAATCAATTCTTAACTGGAACTATTCATACGAGCATATAATCTTTGCACGCTCCAATGGACTTCGACGATGAAGAACTCTAATTGGCGTTCTCTGCAAAATTTGCTGCACAAGAAATGAAGCAGAAGTTGATGGACAAGAAGAGCACCAATACATGATGTCGGGTTAGCAAATGAGCAAGTGACTTCTACTTTTACAACAAAAAACTGCTATTTTCATGTACAAACAACCATTGAAAAGAATATTACGCTGGTCCCCTTTCTTGTAACTTTCTTTGGCTTTCATTCGAGGACCCGCAAGATGGCAAGAGTAGAATAAGATCCTTTTAAATTTTTCTGGCTTTCTCTCCACTTATTCTTCGCTGGGAACTTGGAAGAAGGACGCAGTGATCAACGATTGACTGAGTGATACAGAGAGAGAGAGAGATGAGTCGATGGTGGAGGCGGGCAGCTGATAGAATAAGTTAGGGCTTAGGGCTTCTAATTGAGAGTATATATACATATATTTAACGGGTAACGGGGACGGGGCGGGGACGGGGCGGGGGTAAGGGTAAGTCCATCCCCGCCTTCATCCCCGCACGGGTTTATACGGGTATCCCCGTATACGTCCACCGTCCAATACGTATAGTCCATCCCCGGTCCAAACGGGGCGGGTTTGGACGAATACCCGTTTTTCCCCGGTTCACTGCCATCCCTAGTGTCAAATGAAGTAGGTAGTTCAATTTTGTGAGATGGGTTTTTCATGGATTTGGATATGGGAATATACTAATATCCTATATGATTATAATTCAATTAAATTAATACATAATAAAATTGTGTGAACCTAATATAATTAAATTCAAATTCAAATATAATTTCTTACAACCCTGCTTTGATGAGTTATTCCAATAGATTGAGCGTTCATATCATATTATACATATAGATATATAATACATCAATTAATCCCTAGATATAGAAATGGTCTATTTTCAACGCAAAGAAATGTGTTTATGTCACTCACATTTGTAAGTTCGAGGACAAACCCTAGGGGTTGTTTGGTAAAGGAGTGTGGGGGACTTGGCAAGATGGGTTTGAGAAAAATAGTTCTAAATTCTCTCAAATCACATGTTTGTATGGAAAATTCAGTCCTGGGTTTTTAAACCCGGCTCGTAATTGGCCCGAAGGTTAAATCCATGATCATGGATTTCGTCAAACCTAAGAAGGGGTTGGATTTGGGAAGATGAGTAAGAGGTTAAGGATCCAAAAGACAATTGTACCCCTTAACATAGGTATGAATTGAATTGATCAAGGATAAAATAGTCATTTACATGACAAATAGTTGTTAATAATTATGATATATTTGTGGGTCCTACATATATATGTACTACATACCAAACATAGGTATAAATCAAATTGAAGATTAAATCTTATATTTACAAAGAGGAGTTTGAATTTAGAAGAATTTGGAGAAGGCAATCTAAATCCCTACCCAAAATTCATCTAAACACGTCGATCCTATAACTTTTTCATAGAGAATGTGAACCCAATGAATCAAAGTGGCATGAAACACATGAAAGTGTGGGAGTTTGTTAATTATGTCTGGTAATGTTATAGGCAGAGTTTTATAATAGATTTCACATGATCTTGTCTCCAGGATGTGGTACAGATTAAGATTGATTGGATCTTTTCCTGATTTTTATGATAGATATAAAATTGCTTATTTTGTGTGTTTGATAATGATGTCTTAAGGTTTAATGTTTTCGATTATTTTTTATTTTTATAATATATATAAAAATTATTAGTCTAAATAATTTTTATTTTTATTTAAGATTTAATTCAATGTCTTTTTTCATTGAATATGTAATTCCATATTGTTCATCTTCTCTACCAACAGTTCTTTTTATAGACACTCATTCACAAAGAATAAGGCAACAACATTTCAGAGATACTCATGAAACAAGAGAAAAATATAGGAGTAAAATGAACTCTCAAGGACGAAAAGAGAGTATCCTTTCTATACTTTATTAAAGGAGTACTATCCTATTGAGTATAGAGAAAATAGCGTTTAAAGATTTAAGAGAGGCCTTTAAAAAAAAAAAAACCGAAAGGTAAAAACTCGTAAAGTGATGATCGTACATTGATGTGGTTTCATTGCTCATCGACTGAAAAATTCGACTTCCTACTTACTTCTTGAAATCTTTCTTGTCGACTTCTAAGTTCGGCCCATCTTCCTTTGCCAAATAGAGACCGAAAATAATTTCTATTTATAGGTATTGGAGGTCCTGAACTTCTATTCATTTCTATTTTTCTTTTTTGGAAAATAGAAAATATATCTCTCTTACCCTTTAAATAAGAAGATAATTTCTTAAAAAAATAAATGAATTTCTTTGAATTTTAGTTATCGGTGTCCTTATAGGAATTATTATTATTTTTTTAAAATAATTATTTTTTATATACAAACAGGTGTGAATCATAGTGTATTTTTATGAATTGAAAAGTGTATAATGATAATTTAAAAAAAAAAAAACAAATTATTGGGAGTATAGTGCTGATTACCGACCAATCGTGGCACTGCAGTTGTTGTCCTTCTCAAGCTTGGACTCAGTGAGGGACAGACAGAGACATGCATTAGCAGGGGTGCATGAATAATCGTGTTCAATGATCTTGGACTTGGACCACCCTCTGCTTTTTTACCCATTCAAATATTTTTCACTATATTTTATCTCAATTAGATCTATCTAGTAGAAAAGTTGAATTTTTAATTTAAAAATATATAATAATAATTAAGATTAATTTAATTTTTATTTATTTTGATTTAATAGTATAAATTCATTCCATTTCTTGAGTTTCAACATAATAATTAAAATCTAATACAATGCGGTCACAAGAATAATTGTGAATTTCAATATTAAATGAAATTTACTTTCAATCTAATGATTTTATTGATTTAGGTCGGAATATCGTTTTCTAAAACATAATCTTTTTTACATGGCCTTTAATGTAAGACATTTCAATCAAAATACACTCTCCATAAAACCCACTATCACACAGACCTCTTTTTTTTTTTTTTGGTTTAACAGTCAAGGGTGTCTGGGTCAACTTACGCACACCTCAATTAATTTTTTCCTTTGTCCGGTCAAAAACAGACCATCCACGTCGAGTCGAGTTCAAGAATATTCATGAGGGATTTTATTCTTCATGACCTGACCCCAAGAAGTTATCAAGATTTGAATTTACATATTTTTTCTCTCTCTTAGCTCTTTCTCTTGTTTTCTCTCTATTTACTTTAATTTTAAATTACGTAACTTTAAAATTAAACAAATAATTGTTTAAAATAAAATTAGTGTATGATAAATGTTCAATTTTTACTTTTTAGTATTGTAGAGTATTTTTTCTTTATAGAGATAATTCCAATTCAAATTCTTGATATCTTATTTAATTTTTTAAATTTAAATATAAAAATAATAAATTTGTTTTTGATTCAAACGAAATTATCTACATAAATATATTACAAGATCAAAATAATTATTTGATGAAAATGAACAACAATTCAAACACAAATTTTAAAAAATTTAGGGAAAATTGAGATATTTAGTTTGGGTCGGATCCTTGTTTTAGTGTATTCAAATGGAGACTTTAAAAAAAAATGCATCAGATACTAACATTGGTTTCTAATAAGAGTTTTTAATTTAGATTCGAAACAAGTAATTTCTGAATGATTGAATTTATAAATAAACTCAGATTCCGGTAACCTTCGTAACCAAAGCGTCATGACAACATCCAAAAGAAAGCTTTGAATTCTTAAGTAAGGGGCACGTAGGAATGCCAACCATTACAAGCAAATCCGATTTTTCAATTTGCCTGGTTATTGTGGTTTTTGGAATTCCAATGGTTAAGGTCCCGTTTGGTAAGTGGAAGTTTCCGTTTTTTTTGTTTTTGTTTTCACTTTTTGCCCAAAAAAAAAAATAATAGCATGTTTGGTGATTGTTTTTTTTTTTTTTTTTTAACTGTTCCGTTTTGAAAACAATGCTAAAATATATAAACATCCAAAATGATGTTTTTGAAAACATCCAAAAAAAAAACTGACGCGCGCCTTAGTGGGGTTGTATAATGAGGTCATGACTTCGAATCTTGTTAACAACAAAAGTTAAGACTTTTGGTTGGAACTATAAAAGCCCATTTCCTTTCTTTCTTTTTTTTTCCCCTCTTTCCCTCATTTGTCTCTCTCGCTGTTGTCTCTCTCTTGAAACCAAAGTCTGGTTTCTTTCTTCTGAACCGAAGCCATGGCCCATGGTTTCTCTCTGCTGAAACCCGAAGCCAAAGAAGAACCGAAAACAAATTGAAGACGAATCGAACCGAAGCCATGGTTTCTCTCTGTTGGGGTGGCTTTCGGTGGTGAAGTTTAGGTGGTGGTGGGTTTCAGTGGTGGGGGTGGGTTGTGGGTTTCGGTGGTGGTTTTGGTAGTCAGTGGGTTCGAGGATGGGGGTTTGCAGGGGATGGGGTTGCTGGGTTTTGGGGATGGCCTTTGCTGGGCATGAGGGTTGCTGGGTTTCAGTGGTCGGGGTGGGGGTGGGGGTGGGGATGGATTTCGGTGAATTTCAGGGGGTTGGTGGGTGGGTTTCGATGGTGGTGGTGGTGGTGGGTGTTTGGTGGTGGTGTTGGGAGGTAAATTTTTGGTATAATACCAAATATATTTTTTATTTTTGTTTTTATAATTTTTTAAATATAAATGACTACCAAACATGTTTTATATTTTTAATTTTTATCACAAAAAAACAAAACTTTGTTATGTTTTTATAATAAAAAAAAACATAAAAACGAAAAAGTTACCAAACGCACCCTCTTGTTTTTTTTTTTTTGATGTTGGCCTTCTGGATTCTTCCGTGAAGCTCTATTGAACGTTCTACACTGATGTTGGGTGAATAACTATATTTGTGCGATGAATTTGTATTTTGTTAATTAGAAAAAAATATTGGTTTATTTAAACTAAAGCTTGGCAAATTGGCATATGCTTCAGCTGGGCTGCCAGACCAGCCCATCCCATCCCAACCAAAGAATTTGTTGCCCATAACATACATACTCAGCAGGTCCAAATAGGCACTTTGAATGGATCATGCTTTAACTAGAGAGGCCACATTTATGGGCTTTAAGCAGGCCAATATATTGGGCCAACACTGAAAAACTCATTCACACTTTCGATAACACCTATTATTATTATGCATCTAGATTTTCTCCAATACTTTTTTCCTCTGATGCTCTTCGTAACACATCATCCACTATTGATGAGTAAAGAACCTACTTGCACACGATGAGTCTCACTTGAATGAATAATACGTGTCAACTCACTACGTAAGATTTAAATCTCAGACTTCATATTTGAGAGATAACCATTCAAAATTGGCGTATGAAAAGATAGGTGGATTCATACTCCAACAACTTTCCAAGTGGAAAGTCCTAAGATTATTTTGGAAGAGAATGCTATGATTAGTGAGCTTATTGACTCAAACACGTGTTGTTGGAAAACACATTTGATTGATAATGTTTTTTTGAGGCATGAAGCTGAGGTAATTAAACGAATTCCATGTATATCCTCTTGAAGATAAGTTCGATTTGCCATTATAACACTAATGAAAGATTCTCCGTTCGGACCCTATCTTTGTTTGTCTTTTTTTTTTGGTTTCATTTATGGTTTATTTGGAGGAATAGAAATGGAGTTTAATTCATTAAGTGTTTAAAAGATTCAATTTTAAGTCTTAAATGGTGCTATCAAACAGTCCCTTAATTTCATTATGTTTTTTACCACTCTGATACTAGTAATCTTGTGACACCCAAAAATAAAGGGTGCACTTGAAGATATCCATATATAAAAAAACAATAACATTAAACTAAATGGACAAAATTATTTCCTATCGACCCCTTAAATTATGGTAAAATTATATTTTAATTCCTTCAAAAACTATACTCTACATGAAATTTTTACAACACCCTAAATTTTGTTCAAACATAATCACACAGATAAGGATCTTAGCCACATAGCCGCATAACCTCTGCACACTGCAAGATATTTAGCATGCGGTTGACATGGTACGATACGAAAATATTATTATGCATTTGAATATTTATAATATAAAATAGGACAAGTTTCAATAAGTTTATTCGATGATCTCAAACAAACTCATCCAACAGCTACCAATATTCCTTTCAAAATCATTCACATTTGATGATACCTGGGGTGGATTTTAAATAAGTATGAGCTCGGGAAGTGAGGTCAGACAGGGAGGTCAGGTATGTCAGCCAGAACTCAGCCGGTCAGACCTCGAATTCCCCTCAGATGAAGTACGGAGGTGACAGCTGGTTGATGGCAGATACCCTCAGAGTAATTAAATGCTATAATCAAGACACGAAACTCTCAACCAATCGAGATCCTCTCCCACAATCAAGGAAAATCCAGAATAAGAAGGGCAAAAATCTCGCTGCAGATCCCATCAAGTCAGGGGCTAGACTATAAATACTGTACAAAGCCTCCATTAGTGGGACGACCCAAGCTGTAACAAAAACTCTCTGTAAACAGGAATCACCTAGAATAAAGACCACCGGAGGAAGAGACTCCATTCAAAAAGTGGACTAGCCGAGCTCCCGAGCTCGGTGAACCACTATATTTCACTTGTGTCAGGCCCTGCAGCAGCTCTTTTGAATCCCTAAATTAATAATTCTCTGACCACGAGATTTATAACCTATCCTAACACCACTACTTAGATTCCCTCAAACTGTTCAGTCGTGTAATTTACACCATCAACATTGTACCATATTTTCAGGCACGAGTCACCCATGGTCATTGTATAATTGTGTATTACTAAGAATCTCACCATTATCATTGTCACAAATACTTAAATCATAACCTATGCACGGTTTTGAGGTCTCTCGTGTGTGGTTGTGATGTGCCGATATAACTATACTAGTTATTTCCGGTGCCTGAAGGTATGAAGTAATAAAAAAAAAAGTCAACAATAAACATATTTGTATTCACACCCAAAATTAAATTACAAAGATAGATGAGATAGAAAAAAATTTAAACACCGATTATAATGGAGTAAACGGTGGTTGTGGTGGTGGGCAACAATGGTGGTGGTGGGAGACGATGATAGTTATGATAGGTGATGACGATCGGTTGTGATGGTCACCACCGTGAGTGGCAATGGTGATGATAGTGGTGGGGGTAGGGGTGATAGGGGTGGAGTAGTTCCAAAGACTAAATTTTTTTTTTTAAAATACTTATGAAAAATTTTAAGTTTTAGTAACACTTTTAAAAAATTATCCCAAACACATAATTAGAGACTTATTTTCTCTATAAGATTTGAGATGTTAATATCAGCCGTCAGATTAACTTTAAAGTAAAATTTAAAGTGATTTTAACCGCGAAAAATAAAAAATTATTTTGTTTATCTTTTGAAATTTGAATTGTATTGTACTTTATTATATAGATTGCTCGATGTATGATTTTCATCGTGATTATGTTCTATTTTGAGGCTCACCAGCATCGTAGCCGTTAACTTTCTAGACCAAATTGGGGGCACATGCAGCCGAAACCCATCAAACCCATTTTATGTGGGCCTAACGGCTATGTCAAGTTGTAGGAAGACATAAGGTAAGACCGTAAACAGTACACTCTTACTCCAACCCTACCCCCCATTAAATATTCGATCTACGACAAGTTCTCATGACGTCTAAGAGTAGCAGCTTTATGACACCTCTGTAATACAATAAACATGTGAGGGTAGATATGTAATTTCATTTGAAGTTGAACTAGCCGAAGGGGTGAGAGAAGGGTAAATTACACTTTACCCTCTTAAACTATTATTTTTATTTTATTTTGTATCTTCAACTATAAAATTTATCACATTCTACTCTAAATTATCAATTTTATTTCATATCATTCCAATAGATAACGTCTATCAATTTTTTGACGGTAAATACGTATGTGAGTAGTATATATTATCATTAAGTAGCTGCCTATTATACATGCGTAAGTCAAAATCAAGAAAACTATTCATCCATGACTCTGCGGGAAGTTCTTTTGGGTAAAATAAAGTGATATTAGACACTTTGCGGGAAGTTCTTTTGGGTTTTCCTCTTTCATTAGACAAATTTTCAAGTTTGTCGTATTTATTAGAGAGATATGAAATAAAATTAATAATTTAGGATATAATGT
The DNA here is from genome assembly GCA_951799425.1 of Ilex aquifolium. NCBI lineage: Eukaryota > Viridiplantae > Streptophyta > Magnoliopsida > Aquifoliales > Aquifoliaceae > Ilex > Ilex aquifolium. The sequence continues at coordinate 41,279,300 of OX637396.1, read as the reverse complement.
AAAAAAATTATAATTGAAGGTACAAAATAAAATAAAAATAATAGTTCAAAGAATAAAATGTAATTTACTCGTGAGAGAAAGATCAGAGAGAACAACAGTAAGTTAACAAAGCCTCATTATCGAGTGTTGTGAGATCTGTAAAACGACGAGAGACCGCAAAGACAGAGAGAGAAACTACAATATATAAATGAGAGAGGAGAGGAGAGGAGAGAGAGAGAGCCTTTTGGATCTGCCTCTCTTCGTTGGTTAAAGCCCCCACCCCCCAAAAACTCCCCTCTGCTTCATTCCAACCATGAGGATCAGAAAGCACGCTAAGATCTCACCCCTCATGTTCTCTTCCTCTGGTCTTCAAACCGAGACTCTCTTCCAGACCCACATGTGCCAGCTTAACCAATCTCCATGGGACGTTATCACCTTCCCTCCTTCAGACCCAGCAACACCACAGCCGCCGCCTCCTCCATTTCAGGTAAGTTCAATCATCATTCTTCTCTCTCTTTCTCACTCCACTGTCAGATTTGTGAAGACCCATTTCTCAGTTTTGTCAAATGTCCAAGTATTTTTGTTGCTATTTGGTTTAGTTTAGGATTTTCTTGTAAGCTCTTTATTAGGGTTTGTCATTCATTCCACCATTTCTGTCGTGTATTCAGGCTAGAATAGTCGATTACTTTGATGGGTTGTTCCTGTTTTTGCTCTATTTCCAAGTTTACACCTTGTGTCTCTTTGTTTTCGACTTCGATCATCGTTTATTCAGGTCGATAGAGACGACAGCTTTACTGGAAATGGGAGTTTAGGAGATTCTGTCGGAGCTGTCGAGAGGTAACCCATAAACGATTTGTTCGATTTCAATAGCTTTTTTACAGTTTTTCAATGTTTTTATATTATGGATGATAATTAGGGTTTCCATTATCGATACCCACTTAATTTTTTTCCTAATAGTAAATGTTAAAGCTTTGATTATCTGAAATTTGTACTGAACTACGATGCTTTTATCAATTATGCATCAATGGCTTTGGAATATTATCACTCCAGCGTCGAGTCAATGAAAATCTCTTTTGATGTTGAGGAGGAGAACAACACGAAGGAGGAGTTCGATGCTATGAAATGGGTTTATTCAGATGGTGTTAAGGTCTATCATGGCATTGAGAAAGGTCAAGGTGAGAATGGGGAGGAGGAGGAGAGAGTAAACAATCTAGGGTTTAAGGAAGAAGAACAATCCATTTTGTGCTGCAAAACTGATGGGAAGGGCTGGCATTGCAAGAGAGAGGCTAAAGAAGGGCATTCATTGTGCCAACACCACTTGACCCAACTTCAAAACTACACCAATTTGGCTCACCCCACCGCCGCCGCTGCCGCCAAGAAACACGACAAGGCCGTCGAGAATCGCCGCCGTCCTCGTCCCAAGAAGGCTTCAGCATCATCCTCGAATCCGAACGAGTTCTACTATTATTCGGGCTTCGGACCACTATGGGGCAAAAGGAGAGGGCCCGGAGGAGTTGAAAAAGAAGCTGAGCTCAATAGATGTATTGGTAGTGAAGAGCCTGTTAAGCCCGTCGTCGTCCTGGTCGAAACTACTACATCACCATGTTCATCTTGTCAAATTTGTAAAGAGATTCGGAACAACGAAGAATTTGATTATGTTGAGGATGAAGACGAAGAAGAAGATGGAGAGAATGGTGAGGTTGAATACAGGAGAGTTCGAAAACCGATCAAGGCTAGGTCATTGAAGTCTCTAATGTGAAGGGGGAGATCGATAATGGGACTAAGGATATTTGTGGTTGTGCGTTGTTGCTGATGAATGTATTGAAATTATCATAATTGTATTAGTTTTAGTATTGGTCAAAGTACTTTTTAGATTGCGTTTTGTCATCGGTGAGAATAGCAGGTCTTTTATCGAAGGTGTACTACTTTAATCTCGATAGCCAATCCTTGAAATATAAGGATAGAAACGTAATTTAATATTTTTATAAAATTCAATGGATTTTTTCCTAAGGTCCGTGATTGAGTTAAGTTTTACAAGTTCGAGTCGAGTCGCGTCTGTTGATTTTGTTTTTTTAAATGAGTCTAAAAATTGTTCAAACTCGGGTCTTTTAAAAAATAAGTCGAACCCGAGCCCATGCCCGAGCTGAACCCAAAACGAATCAAATTAAAATAGTTCGATTATTTTACATATAAACGAGCCAAACTTTATAAACTCGAATCGAGCCTTTTAGACTTGTTGTGCTAAACGAGTCTAAAAAATTGCTCAAACTTGACTCATTTAGAACACAAGTCGAGCTCAAATCAAATCTTATACGAATCGGATTCGAACCGAATTCGATTATCAATCCTGGTTATATCCAAATATAGAACAAGGCTACTTATAGTAAAGATAATTTCATTGTAATAAGGATATACGACACTTACAATAATTTTCAATCATTACGTATCAAAAAAGGAAACACAAGGCTCCATACCAAAACAAAATATTTTGATAGGAATGGAAGGAAAGATGAAACAGTTTGGCATTGACGAATAGATTTGAATTCCCTCCACTGAACTTTTTTATTTAAATTATTTTTTCAAAAAATCTATAACACTTGTTATAAATGGGTATGTCAATAAATAGTAATTTGATACAATTAATTTAAAATTAAGGTATAATTTACTAAAACTAAGCTCAAACTAAGCTTCGAAGATCAGTCCTGTTTTTTATATTGGATATAAATAATGAAATAGAATTGATTAAATAATTATATTATATTCGAATTAAAATTTAAAATCCGAATAGAACAGATCGCTTATAGGCCACCATGATTTGAAATAAAACCCGCTTTATACAACTCCTCGATATATAATTGTTGGCATATAAATTTGGTAGATCTTACATGATAGTAACCGAGATGGAAGTCCATACTATATCGAAAAAAATCTAAATTCGATTTCAGAGAGATGTAAATTTTCGATTTTTGACTAATAAATTCGATTTCAAAAATAATGTTTAAAGAGGTAAAGGAGTAAGAGGAAAGAGGTGAAAAACACACACAAAAATAGACATAGTGGTTAAGCGGTTGTGAAGCAATATAATGTATATGATGCCTTTAGCAAAATAACAAACCCAACAATGTCAATAGGAATTTGGAAATATTGAGACACTGACTCAAGAGTCAGGATATAGCCCTGCAAACATAAACACAACAAAATCAGCAGACAAGAACATCCTTGAATCTCCTCTTCAAATGAATCTCCTATACAAAAAAAAAAAAAAACCAAAAATTATGAACAAATTCCCTTCTCAATCTTGCAATAAGCCATCTTCCAGGAAGTGCTGCATTTATCTGTGTCTTTTGGCATGTTTTCCTGGTTCTCTGAAACGAATTACCTCAATCGGTTTTTCCTCTGCACAACACTTATGTTCAAAAGGATGAGTAATAAAACCAGTATGGGTATTCTTGAGCTGAATCATATTCACTTGCCTATTCTTCTCTTATTAAAATGTTCCTATGGGAGTGAAGGGAGAGAGAATGAATATCTGAAGCTGACAGTTCCCTATAATCTTTGCGGATGCTCCAGAGAATTTCTGCACACTTCTTCATGGCCGGCCTATTCTGTCGATGAGGAGCTAAACATTGCGAGGCTAGTTCAAGGATTTTTTCTAGAGCCAAATTATTTGCAGCAGTCCTTTCCAGCTTTGGATCCAAGATTAAAATTGCATCTCCATGAGCAAACTTCTTCATAGCCTACATTCAGACCAATCCAGATCACAACAGAAGACGATAACATTATTTCTTCACCTTAACCGGATGGACCTCATTGATAAACGTGACACAATCTGCTTTTGATTTTTCTTTCTTCCTGATATGTTTTCATATCAACAAATGTTATAATTATTGACACATTGAAAAAGAAATCATACCCATCGGGCAGTTATGCGCTCCTTAAGTTCGCTTTTTGGTTCAATAGGGCGCCTGCCTGTGACTAGTTCCACGAGTAACACACCAAAGGAATAAACATCGCTCTTCTCAGTAAGTTGGTAGGTTCTCATGTATTCGGGATCCAAGTAGCCAGCAGTTCCTTTAACTTGGGTAGATACATGGGTGGCACCTGAATCACTGTCAGCTGCCAACCGGGCAAAACCAAAGTCAGCTACCTTAGCTCGAAGGTTTTTTGTGAGGAGGATATTGGAAGATTTGATGTCTCTGTGGATGATAGGGTGATCTGCAAACAAAATAAACATAAGGTATTCAATATGAAATGCTATATTGGTAACTCTGCTGCTACTCAAATACAAACCTGTATAGGTATGCAGATATGTAATTGCATGCGCCACGTCTATTGCAATATCTAGTCGTGCTGCAAGATCAACAACATTGCCTTGTGTACCTACATCAGGCCTTCAATCACATTTCAGCATTCTTGTATGTGCATACACTCAGGGTGCATGCACAGGAGCAGCCACATAAAAAAGATGCATAACAACACAAACAACAAGACAGAGTAACTCACAATCTAGGTGTTCTCTTAGCGTGCCATTGGGAACATACTCCACAACAACAATTCTTTCATCTTCATGCTCCAAATACCCATATAACTTAACCAAATTCAGATGCTCCACTTGTGCCAGAGTTTGGATCTCACTCTGAAATTCCACTCCCAAATGTTTATCACATGGCCTCTGCGGACGAAAGTAGGAATTTAATATAGGAAGTTTTCACTAGTTTTTTTTCCACTCTACTACGCAACAAGAAAGCCAAGTTTGTAAAAGATGATCTCCGACCTTTTTAGCACGTTTAACTGCAACAATGGTTCCATCTTCAAGTCGACCTTTGTAGACTGTCCCAAAACCACCTTGTCCAATTTTGAAACTGGGGGAAAAGTTCCTTGTGGCCTGGTATATTTCTGCAGGGGTGAATTTTACGCTCCCAGGCTCTCTCATGTGTGTTGAATTGTTAGAACTGGAATATATATCACGGTTTGAACTACGTCTCCTCTCTCTATCAGCACCAGAAGCATCCGACACAACTAAGAAAGAAAGAAATAAAATCTCATTCCCACTCATCTGGCCCATTGCATAGAAAAACAACAAATTCCCAAATTAGGCCTAGGAAGTCTTACTACTCGCTTTCTCCTTAAGACTCAATATATAAATAGGGCCAATTTGACAAGAAGCATGGCATCATGTTGTGAATCGAGTCGCCTAGGATGCAATTGAGCAGCACTTAAATGATTCAAGATAGTCTAAATTGGAGATGATACAATCATAAAGAGGAGATTTTGTTGCCTCTATAAGTATCCTAAACTGCCTTAGTCATTTACATCAATTTGAACACTGAATTCATACCATTTGTCCATTAGGTCGTTATAATCATGTGCACTGCACCGACTCTTCTGTGTTACTGTGTAGATCCAAATTTGTGACCGTTATTTCATTCATACAAAAAAAATCAAAAACTGGATGCAACAGATATAATTTGTTCATTTTCTATTTCCCAGAAACAATTCAGCATTAAAATAACAGGAAAAAACACACTGAAGGATGTGAGGATAAGAAGACAATGTCATCGCAGAATGATGTAAAGTGTATAAAATTCACGATAATGCAAGAAATTCTTGAAATATTTCTCATTTTATCAGCAATTAGCGAATCAGAAGAACTTCAAGCTCATATGAAATCATCCATTAAAACTCTAATTGTATGCACAATTGAAAATATAAAGGTTCATATAGGCATAACAAATTTCTTCGTTACCAGAAGGAGGTTTGACTGTATCAGGATCACGAAAGTTCGTGGAACTTGTGGTCTCCGGTGGAGTGAAACAAGCGACAAAAACTCCGGCAACAGATTTGGCGGCCAGTTTAACGGGGTTTCGGCCGGAAGTTGATTTCTGGGACGACGATGAGGAGTAAGTAGAGTTTGGGGAGTGGGGAAAACGATCCGGTGTAAGAACACCGCCGGGGCTTCTGTTCCGGCGACCAAACAGTGAGTTTGAACTTTTCATTGCGTGTGTACGAGAGATCGAGAGAGAGAAGGCGGGTCGTTGTACTATTTCAACGACGACTTCGACTTTGATTTTTATTGCATAGTGGGTGGTGGGGCTAACGTGCGCGGATGAAATTTGAGTTATCATTTGGGGACAAACTCGCCCGGTCGAGTTATGATTGGATCACCTGGTTGGGTGGCTAAGTAGCATGTGTTTGAATCTGATTGGACAAAGCTTGCTAAAAGAGAGAGATTTTTTTTTTTTTTTTTCAGAATATTCCAACTAACATATACGCACCTCGAATAATATTTTTTTCGATTTAATCAAAAAATAGGTAGGTCATTCACGCTGGATTAGGGTAACATTGGATTTAAAATTCGAACATCTGAATTTATAATTTGTCTCTATTATCACTTAAATTACCTTAATTTAAAAAATCGTGTTTTTAGCTGGACTGAAATATGTACCTTTCATGCTCCCGTGGAAAGCCATACACCTTTAGAAAAAAGGCAGGGTGGGTCTTATTACTACAAAACAAAATTGGAAAGTGTAATTTCACGGGTATTTTGCTAAGGCTCTCAATTTAAGATTTTTACACAAACCTAGGGCTCTTAATCGAGCAGCTCATTAGGTCGCAGCTATGACATTATCTAACTCACTTCCGTTGAGTTGGGTGGGTTGTCCTCCTCCCGAGCTTCAGGCTTTCCTATTGATTGTAATCAAAATTTTCCTACGTAATGATATTCTATGTGTTTTTCTGTTTCAAAAAAAAAAAAAATTCACGGGATCTCAAATAGTAATAGGAACGGATTGTAAATTTACACATTTTGAATTCGAATTTTGATAATTTTATAGGGTCAAGCCATAAGGGATTTATACCTTATAAATACCCTAATTTTGATGTTGATGACCTGTTTTTAACTAGACCGGAGAGAAGATTAATTAAAATATACATAAATTAACTCGAACAACCCTAACCATTAAACCCCAAAAAATAAAAAAATTTGGAGAAGTGTGGCCATCACTCTCTGGTAAAATTGGCTTGGACACCACTCTTTAATGCCAAGAGGGGCAAAAGAAGTTGATTTATCTCAACAATAACGACATAGATATATATATCAACAGTCAACCCCTTGCTAAGTAAGGCATAGACCCAAGTGAAAAAACACACACCAATCTTTAAGCAATAATAAATATTTGTCGATAATTATAAGAATAATGTTATTTAGATTTATTTTATGGTAAATTACACTCGCATCCCCTGTCATTTGGTTTTATTATACGGACACCCCTTTATATTTCAAAAACGACATTGAGACTTCAAATACCATTAAATACTGGATGTCATTAACAGAAGTGAGAAAATGACAATAATGTCCTTCATTCTAAATGAAAAAAAGAAAGAAAGAAAGAACAACACGAACGAACGCCATTTCCCAACAGTGTCTGCCACCCACAACCACCAACACCATTTTCCACCGGTGTCCGCCACCCACAACCACTAACACCACTTCCCACCAATGTCCGTCGCCTACAATCACACACCACCACAAAGTCATCACGGTCAAAACCCAAAAAACTCAAAACTCGAACCCACCTCCTTAAGGCACAACCAAACACCTCAAAATCGAAAACTTTCCTCAACCACTCACCACTCTTAGCCATAAGCATCGCACAAAGAGAGAGATAGATTTCTTTCAATATTCTAGATCTGAGTTCTTCATGGTCAAATGGAGCAGAGTTTTCAAATTTTTGAGATCTAAATTTTTTCAATTTTCAAATATGAGTTCTTTACAGTCGAAGGGGGCACTACACTGTCCGTCAACCACACATACAGAGACAGAAAATCTCAGGCAGTGGGGGGGAGGGAGTTTGTTTGTGGGTGTTGCAGAGGGGTTTGTTTCTGGGTTGTGGACTTGCGGTGCTTGGTGGATTTCACTGGAAGGTGGGTTGTGGCGGTGGAGATTGATGGTTTTTGTGGGTTTGTGTTGTGGATTTGGGGGCAAATTGGGTGGGTTTGTGTGGTGGATTTCACTAGTGATGGAGGCGGCAATTGGTGATGGTGTTAATTGTGTATAAATTAGAATTGAATTTGGGGGCCAAATTTAAATTAATGAATGAAATTAACTATAATTGAAAGAATTTTAGAGATAAATTACCTTAATTAGTAGATTGGTTTGATTTAATTAAATTTTAAGACAAATTTGATTAAGAAATGATTAATCTCAATGATATAAGAGTAAAATTTTTTTTTTAATGAAATAGTTAACGTCTGTCATACAAAAAGGGTGTGGTTGTCACAAGTGTTCAAATGTCAAGGGGTCTCAGTGTCGTTTTTGAAATGTAAAAGGGTGTCCGTATAATAAAACCAAATGTGAGGGGGTGCGAGTGTAATTTATCATTTATTTTATTGATTTAATCATTTATAATTATTGGATTGACAGTGAATCCCACTATTCGTTAGGACCCACTACCAATTAAATTGTTATAATCATTTTTGTCAAAAAATTAGGTTTCAATAATATTGACGAGTCCAAATTTGACTGGGCCGAGCCCAACTTGAACGAACCGAGAAAGCCTAAAGGAGATACTATTCGGAGCTGGGACGTAAAACAATACGAGGGCATAAAGGGAATTAGGCGGCCGTAAAACAATACGGAGGGCACAAAGGTAATTAAGCGGCCACAAATCAATACGAAGTCCAAAGAACCCAAGCCCAATGACCAAGGGGCGCCGCCCATGGGAGGCCACCTGTTTGGCCACGCCCAAGGGGGCGCCGCCCATGTAGGCGCCTGCCTTGGTCTCCTCCTCCTTTGCCTCCTGATTCCAATGAAGCCTCCTACAACTCAAGCCTAGCCCACTCCAACTCAAGCCTAGTCCAGTTCAGAACCTCCTCCGACGGAATAGGGACACGAGAGAGAAAATATCGGGATACGCACCGGAGATCTAATCCTACCATAACTGTACCTACCAAAGTGGTAGAATCCTACCATAACTATACTTACCAAAATGGTGGTGACCGCCTCAACTCACCGCCTTAGTGAATCTATATAATGTAAGTTCTCTCCACTTGGAGAGGCATCTTGAGATCTACACACTTGGGCATGTTCATCACCTCCTTGAGACCTCTACACCAAGTCTCTCTCCCTCTTTCCACCGAGAGCTTTGCACCAAGTCTCTCTCCCTCAATACACTGTAACTCTCCGGAGTACCATTATTCATCAATAAAGAACACCAGGCCACCGCTGCCGTTCCCGAGAGTGGACGTAGGTCAACCGGACCGAACCACTATAAATCTCAGTGTTGATCTCTTATTTACTGCTTTGCCATTGATTGTCATTGATTGCTTGTTAATTACTCATTAATCACACATATTCATATACTTGACTGTTGATCTTGCCAAAGACCAATTTGTGCATCATCAAATATTATTGTCATTATAAATGTAAAAGTGGATGGCACCATACCCGTCAAAGATTTGGAAAATCCCGTTATATTTTTCTCAATTATGAATACTCAAAAAATAAACACCCCCAAATTTTTAAAAAATTTATAAGGTCCCTGCCAATAATTTTGTTTGTTTTATACTAAATTTATGAATTCTCTCGTATTCGTGGACATTACACACAAGGACGGTAACAATGAAAAAAAGATATCGATAACAAAAATTATAGGGGGCTGTATTGGCGAGACCTATATTAGTAGATGAGTTGTCTCAATTTACTTGGTCAATATCACAGGTAGTTGATTAGAACACTTGCAAGCTACTTCAGAACATACAAGTTAGTTGCCACTTAAAACTCCAACCGCAGGCTTCTAAAACCACATAGCAAATGTCTTCCAAAGTCACGATATTTCTAACAATCATTTCATCAAACAACTTCGAAGCATCACAAATTTTGAAAACCCATTTCTGCACAAGTTTTCAAGAGTGTAACAGAAAGGTTGGGTTAAGAAAGAATGGTCCATATGGGATGACTTGGCACTTGCCATTGAAGTTCCCATTGTTCTGATACCAGAGGCCAACTTGAATCTGAAGATGATTGAGTGAGAATTTTTTGGGCTTTTTGCACTTTACATCCCGAAAGATATCTCGATTCCCACTTTGTACCCTAAAAAAAATTATTTCGCTCACATTGTACCCTGAATGTCATAAAATTGGTTCCAATGTGGCCCTCAGACTAATATCTTTTTCAGATTCCGTTAAAAATTGATATACATGTCACTCACGTGTGTTGTTCTTGAACAAAAATATAAACTCACCATTAATATCTTTTGGTGGCATACATCAATATTTAATGAAATTTGAAACAGATGTTAGCCCGAGGGCCACATTGAAATCAATTTGTGACATTCAGGATGCAATGTGAGAAAAATAATTTTTCGAGATATAAAGTGGGAATCGAGATATCTTTTGGGGGTATAAAGTGCAAAAAAACCCTAATTTTTTATCCTTATACGTAAAAGATTAAAATTTTGAATGAATAATATATCGATGTATTTTTTAATCTGTAGATATAAGTGTGATGTATCAATGTGAGTACATTGTATAGGACTACGTTATATCTGTTGTTATATTTTTTTATCTTGAATTCTTATTTTCTAACAAGTATTATTAGTGTTAATTATTTTTTACACGCCAAGTCTACCCGAAGGTGAAAATGTCATGGACGATAAAATTCAACATTCAATCCAAAAATGATAAAATCCAAAACTCCATTGGATAATTCATATAGTAGATTTGTGATATCTTAGGTTGCCTATAGTTGCTTGCAAAGACTAATGTCTATGATTTTTAAAGATTGTGCAAGTACATGATTTAGACTTTTGATAAGATTTGTTGTATAGTTATGTGCTTGTATATTTTTCCACAGTTGACCTCAAGTCCATATAAAAGAGAAGTGTTGTGTTATGTAACTGAAAATTAATGTAAAATTCGTTAGACTTAATATGAATATAAATCTAACAAATATTGGTGAAAACACGAGATTATTTCAAATATAATCTATAAAAAATCGCTAATGATTTATATATAGTGCTTTACAGTTCATCCCTATTAAAAAATTATTATATAATCTGTATATAGTGTTTGAAGTTCAAGTGGTAACAGAGACGTGTTATAAATTCAGACGTTTTGAATTTGAATCTTGATAACTCATTGAGGCCAGCTTATGAAAAATTTATCCTTCATGAATTACAGTCCCGGCGTGGATGGTCTAACTTTGACCAAACCAGAAAAAAGATTAATTGAAGTATGCGTAAAATGATTCGAACACCTGTTACCGTTGAAAAATAAAAAATCTAACAAATATTGGTGAAAACACAAGAGATTATAATTTGGTGCAGCAATGACTGTCAAACAAATAACAGTGAAATTGAAAGTTTGAAGATGAAAGCAAATATTTTGTGTAAATATTACCAAAGACTATCCCAATATCCAATTCATTTTTGTCCATATTCCCAATTAAGGCTTTGTAAAATGGCTTGTGGGCCATGGGATAACCAATACCCAGGGGATAACCAATGCACATCGACAACATGGTATTAGATAACCCAATGGGCAAGAAGGCCATCAGTTTGTGGTTCATGGTTTGCTAGGTCCAATAGGCTGACCGAAAAAATTAATTTTAAATTCAAATTTTAAGAAACTAAAGAGGACCTTAATGATAATGATGGACTTGAACTTTGGGCTGTCCGTTTGGAATCCAATACATCCAACAGATCTCTTAAATGAGGACCTTAATGGCTCACCCGCAGATAGGCTGTCAAAATCCGACACGACACGATTAAGCGATACAAATCGATACGAATTAAACGGATTTGGGTGATATCTTAACGAGTTTGGGTGATAAATGAGTTGACACGCCAAACACGTTTAATAAACGGGTCGTGTTCGGGTGAAACCTGTGAAACCGTTTATCACACGTTTACCCGTTTAAATAAAATTAATATAATAATAAATTAATAATTATTTTAAAAAATTAGCAAGAAAAAAAGAAGTCAAGAAATCAATAAATAAAAAAAAAAGTAAAGTAGTAGTTCAAAGAAAAAGGAGGGGAGATGAGGGGCACTTCAAAGACAAAGACAAATCAATGCCTTTTGTTTTTGTCCCACATTGGCAAATGAGGGGAGATGGTGAGGGTTGAGTTGCCTATAAAAGACAATGGTCTCTTGCATTTTTTTTAAGCCTTCAAGTCTGATTTTTATGAGATTTGACTAAAAATTCTTCTTTTTTGAGGTAAGTACAATTGACAGTAAAAAAAAGTGGAGTATTAAAATTTGTTGATATAATGTTTTTAAAATTAAACGGGTTAAACGAGTCGTGTCGTGTTACCCGTTTATTAAACGGGTTGTGTTTCTGTTGAGATTTTTCACCTGTTTATTAAATGTGTCGTATACGGGTTTACATATTTTTCACTCGTCACCCGTTTAACTCGACACATAACCATTTAACCCGACACATTTGACACCCCTACCCGCAGAGCTCACACCTTACCATTGGATTGGGCCACAACCCAAGGACATAAAGAACCCAAGATCTACTAGCTCATAATACATTAGCCCCGCCCCCGTCATATCAAGCATGAGGACATGTGCTAGCGGAAGAGTAAAGAGCTCGGTACAGGATTGGCTCCGAGTAGCTATGGTCGCCCCACGTGTCTAGGGAATAGGGAGACAACCTCTGATGATTCTAACGAACAAATATTCCTTGATAAAGAGAATATTTTGATACATTATGTTTCTGAGGATCGTGGGCACAAAAATGCATCAGGGTGGCAGACTTAGCTACAGGACAAATGAGGAGGTGATCACAGGATCATCCAAGAAAAGAAAGAATCGTAGGAACCCTAGATGGGCACATGTATAAATAGAAGATGAAGTCACTGTAAAAGAAAGAATTCCATAACTTTACTTGAGATATACTGTGTAAAAAGACCCTCAGCCAAAAAACCCTCTATAATTACTATCTTCTTCTTCAAGTAATACAATCTCCCCCTAGGAGCAAGAGCATTTATTACAGTAGACGTAACCTTAGTCTTTCGGCTGAGATGAACCACTTATATCTTGTTCTTCGATCCAACATCCTCACTTACTTCCTCATTAACTTAAGCATTCACCAGATCCCCATTGGACCTCACACAGCGATTGTTCTGCAACTAGGTATAGCAATTTCGAGAACCATCACCTAAAATCTCGACTCCACTTGAACAGTTGATCAACTAGTCAGATAAGTCCAAGCCAAACCTATTTGGACATAAAATATTAAATTTTAAAAATATTCAGTGTATTGACACCTGATAATTCAAATACACTGAAAAAGTGTCACGTGACAGAATCTGAAGAAAGACGAAAAAAAATCAGCCAAAACTATATTTGAAAAGAGAAATAACTAACTGGAAATTACCAATCAGTAATAGTCGATGGAAGAAAAAATTGTAGAAGAAAATGACTATAAAAGGGCATTTAGTGGAGAAGACAATGATACATTCAAACCCCCACTCCTCCTCCAAAGACTCACGATCTAAACATTAATAGTGGTTTTAGAAAGTAGTTACTGCTATAATCTCTGTTGTTTATTCAGTTTTTCTATAACTGAAATCTTTCGATTGAATTAATAAATGAATATTCTTTTATTAATTTTTAGTACTATGTGTTTGTTTATTATTTTTTATTTAAAAAAAATTTTAAAATAAGACATTTGAATTCCTTATAATATTCGCTTAAAAATTATCTGTCCATTTCAAAGTTTAATTGACTCTTCTTATCAATTAACTTTGAAACACAGTATTTTGACTCTGACTACACTATATATCAAAGATTCTTTCCCTAGAAAATCATAATTCAAAGTTGATCAAATTAGACACCAACTCCGACTTTGGATCTTATGAAAAAGTATTAATTTGCAATGAACATGAAGAAATGTTTGTCAACAAAGCAGGCAAGGGGCCTAATTTTTATTAGGGGGGAGGAAAAGGTAATTTTTATTGTTTTATATTTTATTCCTTTGTTGAAAACTGATGAACTCGTGAGTGGACTTCCAGATCTTTTCACTTTCTATTTACCGAAATAACCTCGGTTGACACCAAATATTACCTCACCACCTCCTCAGGTTTCCATGAACTATAAGGTCACTTGTGTAATTTGAAACACCTTCCTCTTTTATCCTTGTCCGTGAGTGTCAGCTTTTTGCAATATCCATAAAAATCCTCCGTTTCACTCTCCCAGTCTCTCTCTCTCTCTCTCGCTCCGTGAAGGACAGAGCAATCCTCTGTTTTCTTCTCTCTCTCTCTCAAACTTCAAGAACAGAGAACTTCATTAATTCATTGGTGTTCTACGACCAAAGCAATATGTCTTCTTAAATCTTACGTTAAATTCTCTAAATTCCCACAAAAATGTCACTAATACTTGTTACAAGTCTTCTTCTATCCATTTCTATAGCATATGGACTCGAACCCAGCTCGAAAGCTGCTTCAAATCCAGCAAAACCCTTAAATCTCTCGACGAACACAGTCTCAAATGGCAGTTCCAGCTTCAAAACCTGCACAAATTCAACTCTTATTGATAGAAGAAGACCTCTCACAGTACATAATTCTCTGCAACGCGATGAGAACACTCAAGATTCTGGAGAATCTAGTACTATATTGAAGAGGAGCAGAAGATTGGAGACATTCTCGGATTACAAGATTATAATCAAAGGAAACACTACGATTCTGAGCGAGAACAAGACATTCGAGCTCGGATTCTTCCACACCAACGACGAATCAAAATGGTATTTGGGTATTTGGTACGCTTCAATCCCTACACCCACCTACGTCTGGGTCGCAAATCGCGAAACGCCGGTGAAAAATATATCTTCTGCAACAGCCGGAATTACTACGGACGGCAAGTTAACTGTGAAAGATTCCGGCGACGTTACCATTTGGCAAACGAGTAATACAGAGAAGGCCGTGGAGCTTAAGCTTCTGGAGCAGGGCAATTTGGTTCTATTCACAAATGAGAGAGAAATAGTGTGGCAAAGCTTTCACTATCCTTCTGATACATGGCTTCCTGGAATGAACCTCACGAGTCAGCAATGGCTATCTTGTTGGAAGAGTTTAAACGATCCGTCGCCGGGGAATTATATCCTCCGGTTAAAGCAGCCGGAGTACGGCGAGATCGAACTAGTCTTCAATGGAAGTCATTCGTATTGGTCCACCGGAAACTGGACAGGCAATGCCTTCTCCGGTGTTCCCGAAATGACGATACGTTATATTTATAGATTTCATTTTTCAAGCCCTTTTACTCCGATGGCGTCGTTTGGGTTCACTGAGACGTCGTTGGAGACCGAAATGAAGCCGCCATTGACGCGGTTCAACCTGGAGTTCAGCGGACAGTTGAGACAGTTCACGTGGTCGCCACAGACGGAGAATTGGGACATGTTCTGGTCTCAGCCGGAGAATCGTTGTGGAGTGTACGGACTTTGTGGGAATTTGGGGTTCTGTAATGCTAGAACGTTGAATCCTTGCAAGTGTTTGCAAGGTTTTCGACCACTTGATGGTGTTTCTTGGGATTCCGGGGATTTTTCCGGCGGTTGTCGCCTTGAGAGCAGTGATGTGTGCCGTGAAAATGATGTGTTTGAGGTGGTTGGGCCGGTGAATTATGACGGTGCAATTGTGGTCTCTTTTCCGGCGAGTAGGAGTACTTGTGAGAACAGATGTTTGAGTAATTGTTCATGTATTGGTTTATATCACCATGGAAGTACTAATCTTTGTAAGAATTTATTTGGGTCTGTCTTAAATCTTCAAAATCTCACTTCTGATAACACAATTCAGGATGATTTATACTTAAGGGTACAAAAGGGGAGTATCACAGAGAAGAACAAAGAGAAAACCTTGGTTTTGATTGGTACAATTTGTGCGTTTTTAGTGGTGTTGATGTTGGTGGTTGCAATTTTATTGGGTTGGAGGAAGACGAGGATCAAGAAGAGTAAGAGAGAAGAAGAGGAAGGTGTGTTTCCGGTGACGAATTTGAAGGTGTTTACTTACAAAGAGCTTCATGTAGCCACTAGGGGATTCTCTGAGAAGCTTGGCCATGGTGGTTTCGGAGCAGTGTTTCGTGGCAAGTTATCGGATTCTTCCATTGTGGCTGTGAAGAGGCTTGAAAGACCTGGTGGTGGTGAGAGAGAGTTTAGAGCAGAGGTGTGCACAATTGGGAACATTCAACATGTTAATCTTGTAAGATTAAGAGGGTTTTGTTCTGAGAATTCTCACAGGCTTCTTGTTTATGATTACATGCCTAATGGTCCTTTGAGTGTGTATGTGAAGAAGGATGGTCAGAGTTTGAGTTGGGATGTTAGATTTCGGGTTGCAATTGGCACTGCCAGAGGCATTGCTTATTTACACGAGGAATGTAGAAATTGTATCATACATTGTGATATTAAGCCCGAGAACATATTATTAGATGAAGATTTCTTGGCTAAGGTGTCGGATTTTGGATTGGCAAAGCTTATTGGTCGTGATTTTAGTCGGGTTTTGGCCACCATGAGGGGGACATGGGGCTATGTTGCACCAGAGTGGATCTCTGGCGTAGCGATTACCACGAAAGCTGATGTATATAGCTATGGAATGACATTGTTGGAATTAATAGGTGGGCGTCGCAATGTTGAGGGACCACCTTCAGCTGGTGGTGGTGGTGGGCTTGGGACAGAGAAGTGGTTCTTTCCACCATGGGCGGCACGTCAGATAATTGAGGGAAATGTGGCGGCGGTGGTGGATGAGAGGCTTGGTGGCATGTATGATATAGTAGAGGCCCAACGAGTGGGAATGGTGGCAGTGTGGTGTATACAGGATGAAGAGGCAATGAGGCCTACAATGGGGATGGTGGTGAAAATGTTGGAAGGTATGGTGGAAGTAAATCTCCCACCACCACCAAAGCTGCTTCAAGCTTTGGTTTCCGGCGAGTCGTTTCATGGAGTTGGGGCTAATTCTGGCAATCAGGTGTCAACTGGTGGTGATGAGTATTCTGAAGATAATTTCCAATTGTCCAGGAATTCCAAGGATTCTCAATCATCTCTCTAAGATCTCTCTTTCTTTGCCTGTCAATTTAGAATTTCAACTAACAAGTTTATGGAGGTAATGTCTAAAGCTCATTGCATTATGAATTATGTATTTGTTCAGCTTGAATGGGGTTTAGTGTTCCCTCACAATCCTTTGTTTGTAGCAGTCAATTGCAAGATAATTGTGATATTGTGAATTCCATTTTGCTAAATTTCGTTAGTCTAAAGGCCATATATATATATTTTTTGTTTTCTTTCACTTTTACTTAAATTATACACACCTATAGATTTAGATTTTAGACCTCACACATCAAGACTTTTTGGTCAGTGATGCGTGAGGTTTCGGTCAGCTAGCAGTTAGGGTGTCAAAATAGAGTAATGTTGACCAAATTTTGGGATCAAATTTGAAATTCAAATGACATGACAACATATTATTTGGAGTCTTTATTGGGACCCAAATGACATGACACCAAATAAAGAAGTCTAAGTCAGCTGTCATGTCATTTGATCTCTAAATTTAGTCCCAAAATTTGATCAGTGTAGCATTACTGGTCAAAATATGACGAGCCCCAGAGAGTTTGACGCTTTTTTAAGTCACATGTTTAATAAACGAGTGGACCTGATACGATATGATTAATAAACGAATCGAGTATTAGTGAAGTTAATTAAAAAAAATATATGACATGACTTGTTTTTATATAAGTTATACACGATTCATACACGACACGAATCTGATATAATACGACTTGTTAGATATGAATTAATAAACGAATTGAGTATTAGTATAATTTTTTTTTTTTATACGAATCTGTTTCATCCGACACGATTGACGGCATAAGCTTAGTCGAGATAAAATACATGAAGGCTGAGACAATTGAACTGAGCTTATTCAGTATCGGCCCAAGCATTAGGCTAATAAAGTTTGGACTTTAGATCCTACTTTAAGGAATACCTCACAATTTATAGGTTTGTAGTTATAGTCCAAACAAAAAATATAAATTAATAAGAAATAGGCTCCACAAAAAATTTAGATTTAAATCCAAAAAAAAGATTTCAACTTGAATAGTTTGAGCCTATTAATTCAGCTCATGTAATTTAAAGACGCTAAAATTCAATTTTTTGAAAAAAAAAAAAAAGAGAAAAAGGTTTACATAAAACTAAAACTATTAAAAAATCAAGTTTTTAACCTCCCAAAAAAGAGTAAGTCCAAATTTACGTCATAATTCTCAATCATTATCTCCCTCCCTCGCCCTTGTTTTCTCTCTTACCAATAGATTTAAATATAATAACAAAAGGCTAAATATAAAAATTAAATAAATATTTTTATATTTTATAAAATTTAGAACTAAAATTATTATTAATATTAAAAATAAAAAATATATTATTTATTGTTTCCGCTTTAAGCTCCAAAATATCTTAGGTCGTCCTTGAGGCTGTCGAGCTTATTTTTTAAACGAGCCTAAAAAATTAGTTAACTTTAACTCATTTTTCCTAGATGAGTAAAAAACGAGTCAAACTTGAAAGAGCCGAATTAAAGTTGAGCTCGAGTATTTAAATATAAACGAGTCGAGCCTGTCGAACTCATTTTCTAAATGAACATGAACAAGTGCAAAACGAGCCAAATTGGAATAACTCGATTCGATTATCAACTCTATCTCTACTGTCTTTAGGCAGCACCATTTTGTGTATCAACAAGTTGCATATTGCAATTTTGGTCCTATAAACTCTTCCTAATTCTTTTACTTAAGTGGGGTAAGATGTTTTAACTTCACTATCACCTACCTATCCCAATTTTTTAAAAATTCTACTAGTTTTTTATGTCTCATTCCATCTTTTTCTTTCTTTTTCCTCTTAAATTCTTGGTAGTGGGTAGGTCACAAATCATTATCTAAATTTGACAACCTCCTTTATTAGGCATAGTGTCTATGCCTCTCTCTCTCTCTCAGTTGAGTTTGCAATTATTTGATAATCTTGATTGCTGGATACCTTGTAATATGCCCATATCTTTCACTGGAATAAAGTGCACCTTGGTACCTTGCTTTTGTTCTCCAACCATCATAGCATCTGATGCCCAATGGCCCTTTGTATGTCCTTGTATATAATGGAGTGTCATAATGAATTTGTGATGAGATCCATCATCCTAAATCTCTTTGTTTCAGACCATTTCTCAACATTACGGTACAAAATATAAAACTTTACAGTTGAAACTTTATTACGTAAGGATCAGTTTACTTACATTTTAACTAATTTTTTTTCTGATCCGATTAAAAGCAGACAATTCACGTTGGGATTAGGGTATTCATGAGGGATGAATTCCTCGTAACCTGATTTTAAAAAATTGTCAAGATTCAAACTCATAACGTCTGAATTTAAAGTTCATCTTATTACCTTAGGTTACCTTATTTTTGGTCTTCATATCCTATGATGACCATGGCCGTTTGTACATGATGAAGTGTCATAATGCTGTTGTGATGAGGTCCTACAACTTTATTCTTTAATCCATTTTCAACCTTACGGTACAAAAAATGTAATGCTTTACAGCTCAAACTGCAAACCTTACTCTAGTACCATTGACAGTGAATGGTTGGGTTTGAAACTAATGTGTCAGCCTAGTGGGTAGACGCTCATCTCCTGCATATGGACAAGACTACAGTATCTAAAAAGAAATGGTACCATACTTTTAAATTTTACAATTTTCATGGGTTTTGATATAAATTTTGAAATTTATCTAAAACAAAAGAATCTATAACTTTTTGGGTAAAATTACAATTTTTGTGATTACTTGTGATCAATCATAAGTTACTACAAATTTTGTAAAATGACCCTCAAATGGGACTAGTGCAACTGTAGTATGCAATTATGAAGATCGACTGATAAATAGGACTACTGCAAACATTATAGCCACTTGCAGGATGGCTATGGATGATCAGCAGCAATCATAAGAGGGAATGCAAACAGTAAAGCCTACTTGACTCCAGCCAGAAAATGAGTTTATGCGACTGTAGTATGCAATTATGAAAGTTAAGAAGGGCTTGCAAGATGGCTAGCTGTGGAAGAAGCTTGTCATCTAGTGATTATAGAATCCGATTCAAAAGAGCTCTTTGATTCTCTCAAGCAAGGGTCGGCAACAATCATAAGAGAGATTGAATCAATCCAACGAGATATTTGGTACTATGCAAATCAACTGTCTAACATCATACACAATTATGCATGCAGGGAATGCAACTCAGCAGCCTACACAATGCCCAAAACAAACCAGTCAAGAAGTCATACCTACACACTGGATAGCCTACCCTCCACTCCAGCTGATGGAAATCATTCATAGGAAGGCAAGAGTAGGAATAAGATGAAACTAAGATTGTATACACATGATTATATATTTTAATGAAAATTTATATCTTGACCCCAAAAAAAATACTACTGCGATCTAATAATGTGATAGTAATATGATCCAATAGTATTATTCTAATTATAATTATTGAACTTTATCATTGAGACTCTATTACTTAACACGTCATTATATCAGTAAATTAAATCAATTTTTTAAGTTACAATAGCGTTCCCTGGGCCCCCTATATCTCATCTTTCCCTAGCTTTGGTTACTAGGCTTGAGTGACCATCCTTTACTCCCAAACACACATACTTTAATTTTTATTTATTTTTTGTCTGCATGCTTTAATTTTTATTTATTTTTTGTCTGTGGCTTTAAAAAAAAAAAATTGTGTTGGGATATTGTTGCCTCAAAAGGCTTGGACTTAGCATCTATCATGGATAATCCAAACAGCAACATACACATATCTGAGCAGGTCCTGGGCTTTATCAGTGTTTTGTTGAGCCGGATTGACCAGACCCAGGAAGCTAGAATAATGGGCCAGCCAATATATATGTTCATGGCCCGCCATAAACTATTAGATTGGGCCCCCAACAGAATGAAGAGCCCTATAAAAAGGGTTTGGTAAAGGACAAGGAGGTCACCATGGGTCCCCCAATCCGAACCCCGCAAGCCACTGGTATGTCTGATGTCTGGTCTCTCTCTCTCTCTCTCCGATGACGACGCGGGACTCAAATTTGATGGGGTTCAATTTTCCTCTAATTCCATAGTTCAGTGGCTTCGCGCCAAAAAACAATCACTCAAATAATACCCAGATGACATGCTTAAACGGTACCTATGTATACATTTCCCTCACACACACACAGACACACTCTCTCTCTCTCTCTCTGGTCATTCTTTTGGGATCTTTTTTCCTTTCTATTTGCAAAGTTATGTATATGTATGTATGCATATATAAATGTAATGATTTGTTTTAGTCTTTGAACTCAATATGGCAGGGTGGTCGAAGAGAGTTGATGGGTCATATCTAGATTGCTTTAAGACCCTCCAAAAGCTTCAAACCAGCGACCCCTTGTTGGACTCCCAAAAAGGTTCAAAAGGGTCCGTCGAAGATAACGACATAGACAATCTTCGATGTTTATTCAATCAATTTCTCTGTGTTTTCCTCAAAGAGATCAGTGGAAGTAATTATTTTAGGCCTTTACCCCCATTATTTGGCAACGGTCAATCAATGGATTTGTTTAAGCTATACTTAGTAGTGAGAGAAAAAGGTGGATATGAGAATGTTTCCAAAAATGGGTTGTGGGATTCAGTCGCTAAAGAGTGTGGGTTCGAGGGTGTCGGTTCGGCTGTGAAATTGATTTACATAAAGTATTTGGATACATTGGATAGATGGTTGCAAAGGATTGTTAAAGAAAAAGACTCAAACGGTGGGTTAGAGCATACTGGTGTAGATCTTGATAGGTTTTCATTGGACTTGGAGTCAGCAGAGATTTTGGATCAAAAGAAAGAAGATGGGAAGTGTCTAGATGTGGATTTGAAGAAGAATGAGTTGAGTTTTACGGGTGTTGAAAATTTTGGCAATAGTGATGGGGTTTGGAGCTCGGTGGAGTCCAATGACAGCAAGGAAAATAATGATCATGATCAGAAAAGTGTTGATCAGGTTAAAGATGATATGGTTTTGGACTCGACTGTGGTTAAGGAAGATGATTCTAATCGAAAGAGAAAGCGAGAGTGTAGCTTGGGAATACTTGATTGGGTTACTGAGGTTGCAAAGGATCCTTGTGATCCGGCTATTATATCCCGACCAGAATCCTCTGTGTGGAACTATTATGGGAATGAGGAGTTGTGGAAGCAGGTTTTGTTGGTTCGAGAGGCGATGCTTTTGAAAAGGAGTTCTGATTCAAGTGCCGCGCAATCAGTTTGGCAGGTATCTTTTTTATGAAATTGTATTGTCTACTAGTACCAAATAAGAAAGCCAGATGAATTGTAGGCGAATGTTTGATAACACACTGCTTTCTTTATGAAGGATGCTCTAGTGATATACCTTAGTTCATTTTCTTATTGTCTTCATTACAATGCACCCTGTATTCTAATTCTTAGGAGGTGAACTATTTAGTTAAGGTGACATGCATTTACAGTAGCCATTCTATAAAATGTTGATTGCTCTAACAGATTTATTCATCTGCCTCTACATTATCTGTCTATACATTATTGTTAACTCATTCCTATTGACTTAGTGGTATTTTAAGTGTGGTGTACAGTGTACTGTATGTAAATTGGCTTGCCTGGGTCAAGATGCCTTCCTATCTGTTCAGGAACATGCTTATTATGCCTTTTGTGTACTTAGAAATCATTGGTTCTCAGTTCGTCCTTTATTCAGTTTCATGTTTGCAGATTCCTTAACTTGCCATGTTGTGTCTGTGTTGGTATTGTTTCTTAATTGCTCCACTTCTTGCTTAACATTGTATTGAGTGGGGTTACTTCAATGGTTTGTAGTTTTTTTTTCAAATTTGTTTTAATTATTTGTTGACCAAGTGTTGGCAGTATCTTATGATTCTTATCTTTAACTTTCCCTGATGGAGTCTTATACTCATGTGCATTTGTGTTTTTGGTGGTACTTTGTGGACATGACAAGTAATTGAGATTGATGCTTCAATGGGGATGCACGATCATGTTACTTCAGTTGTATTGTTTCTCTGCATTTTTTATCCTTGAGACCATGTTTCAATTTGAACTATTCAATAGAGCTTCTGTAGAATGCAACTCCTCTTGGTTCTCTATCTAAATCTTGAAGGTAATTATTCTCATCCATTGTTCATATCTCTCCGTCTTTGTTTGTGCTTTTATTGAAATTGCAATTCTCATTTTACCTTTATAAGTTTATGTTGGTCTAATCATAATATTTTCTGGTTGAAGCTCCTGAACATTTGTAATAAATGGGGAATTAAATCATTGTTGTGTGAAAATTTGCGTAATGGTCTTATATAGGAAAAATAACATATCTTGGGGAATGAAACCACCAGTCTCCAGAGGATCAAGGGAAGATGAAGAGACATACTGTGGTTATTGCGTGTCAGTATATACATGCTTAGTCCACTTTTTTGCTCTTAAGAATTTACAATTTTGATACGCTCAGAGAGCATACCACCCTTGCTCCATGTCCTTGACAAGTCCCTGCAGCATGGCTTCATGATTGCATTGAATAATACTGGTTGGTTCTAATGTAGCTTCCTTATTAATTTCTCATCTATGAGTCTTCCAGGTTCCATATACTGTTGCGTTAGTTTGATAAATGGGTATTTGGTGAGTTTTTTAATATATAAATAAAGGAATTCTTTTACTTGTTTGTGTCTTTTTTTTTTGTTTTTTATTACTTTGTATGGCCACTATACTTCAACGTTTTAATTAACATTCTACTTTGGTGTGGTGACTTGTGGAAGCCCCGTTCGAGCTCGGTCAAACAGGTGTATCTGTTACAATTTAATATGACCATTGGATCAAGTGTAATATGCGTTGTATTTTTGATATGACAAGATCTGAATGGCCAAAATTCAAAATAAACTTGAATTTCAAATTTCATACCATTTACCCCAAATAGTTGGGATGGAGGTTTTCTTTAGATGAGTTGAGGTCAAATTTGGCACCCTTAGGCCAATACATACCAAAGGATACACAACACAATTTTGCGAAATTAAGACTTGAATTTTTCTCTCATTCTTCTTCTTGTCAACAATTACAGCATCCCAAATCAGATGCATCCCTCATTTATATTAATTTTGCATTCTTTTGTCCGTAATTATCTCCCATTTCTGCTACTTCTGCTTTTCATGAATGTTCTTGGTTCTGATTCTTTGTTTTCTATTTCTCTCTCACATCTATCACAACATCCTTATTTCTGCTATATTTGTTTTTTGAGGAGATGTTTTTTAATGATATAATACTCAGTACCATAAAGGATAGTTGGTGTTATGACTGTCATGTGTCTTTCAGCCTACAAGTTAGAGCACATAATATACCAGATGCTTCTCTCTATTTAGTCCATCTTGTTTTAATTCTATAAGTGACAATGAAGTACTTAATTTAATCAATTTCTACTTTGTAGAAGAAGCAAAAGATGCATCCGGCCATGTATGATGATCATACTGGATCCCAGAGATTAAGATGCAGTGAGAGGCTCCTTTCTGCAAAAGATTCTCAAGCATTGATTTCTTCCAAAAAGTTGCAGTCTCGAACTTTTTCAGAGTCATCACCCTCAGGTCCTGGGAGTGAGTCAGAGGATCGCTTTGACAAACAGTCCTATTCCTTGGTTGCAGATTCATTGTGGGGCAACTACCGTAGCCAGAAGCGAATTCCTGTGGGGCCATATTTCCAGGCAGAAGTACCAGAATGGACTGGCGAGACTTATGAAAGTGATTGCAAATGGTTAGGTACCCAAATTTGGCCACTAGAAAAAGACAATCAGAATAAATATTTGATTGAGATGGATAATGTTGGAAAAGGAAGACAGGATCCATGTGGCTGCCAATTCCCAGGTTTTGTTGGATGTGTCAGATTCCATGTTACCGAGGAAAGAAAGAAGGTAAACCTTGAATTAGGAACAGCCTTCCATTGTTGGAAATTTGATAAGATGGGGGAGGAAGTTGCACTCTCTTGGACAAAAGAGGACGAAAAGAAATTCCAGGCTATAGTGATGTCAAACCCTCCATCTATGGACAAGCATTTCTGGGATGAGATGTTTAAGATTTTCCCTGCCAAAAGCAGAGAAGAATTGGTCAGCTACTACTTCAACGTCTTTCTTCTCCGGCGTAGGGGTTACCAAAATAGGTTGTTTTCAAGTAACATTGATAGTGATGATGATGAATCAGAACTTCCATCGTCGGCAGAAGGTTTTAAACATCAAGCAGTCAAGCCCCTTGGTTCTATCCTATGTTCCCTGAAGAAGACACAGTTGAACTTAAGATAGTGCTCAAAGCTGGATTCACACTATAGTCCTGGCTAAGAAAGTAAATTGCAGGAAATTTTTTTGGTTTTTCTGTTCAGTCATATTCAATAGTAAAGATGGTTATCTTATCGCTTAAGGGAGCAAGTTTGTAGTGGCATTCAAAAAGCGTAAGTTTAGGATTGTAATGAGGAGGGATACTATGGCAGAGATAACATGGATGTTAGAATATCCCACTGAAAACCAATTGGCAATAAGTGGAGAGACCCTTAAAGCATATAAATCAACCTTGGGTGGCTCTAATTATTACAAACTCTTTTACAATGGACAGTGGTGGAAGCGGCTAATCATAGAGGCCTGCACGACTGTGGTGCTGATCAACTGTTTTTTATCCTTGTTTTTTCTGGTTCTCAAGATATACTTTTCCTTACCCTTTTACTCTTGGCTGGATTTACTAACATCAATGCTGGCTGAACAGTCATGAGAAGGGATACTACGGGAGAGATAATGAATGACATGGATGATGCTGGAGGTGGCTAATCATAGAGGCCTGCACGACTCTGTCGCTGATCAGCTGTTTTTGATCCTCGTTTTTTCTGGTTCTCAAGATACTTCTGATTCGGGTTTATTATGAATTTGAATGCCCGAAACAGGTACTATTACTTCCTTAAATCTTTTTCTCTTGGTGGGATTTACAGAACAGCAATGCTGGCCAAATGCAGTAGCTTACTATAATGGAAAGAACCCAAATGATGAAGATAAATAGATCAAAACATGTGAAAACTAGTTTTCTTGGGCCCGACTTGGCCGACTCGTATCAGTATCGGCCGAAACTTTGAACCATGTTATGGGGTCCTTTAAACATAGTTTAAGGTGAATTTCTTTTGCCTCAGGTAATTGCATTTTAGGCTCTCTATTCCTCTGCTAATATATCTCGTTTCTATTATACATGCACACTCTTATACACATGGGTCCAAAGTGAGCATGCTTTTGATGGAAGATGATTCTCCTTTTTTTTTTTGGGTCTGGATGATACTCCTTTTTGGAAGGGCAATATTATCTCTGTGGTTTTTGTGGACAGGCTGCTGGCTTGGGGGTATGTGCTTGGATGGGATGTAGTGACTTGCGTGGTGGCAATGGCTTTACAGGGAGGTCTATGTGCGTATCAGCGTATGTGTAGTTAGAGAGAGAGAGAGTGAGGGGAAGAAATCTGTGGCAGTGACCAGTGATGGCGTATTGAATAGCTGAAGCATCTGTGGGGTGGGGGTGTGTGTGTGTGTGTGTGTGTGTCTGTGTGGTGGTTGTGGTTGGGGGTGTTAATTGTGAGAGTTTGAGCTTGAGTTTGTTGAGTTCATTTTTTTAAACGAACCTAAAATATTGTTCAAATTTGTCTTATTTAAAAAATGAGCTGAGTTTGAGTCTGAGTAGCTTGATTATTTTACATATAAACGAGTTGAATTTACGAGTTTGAATCGAGTTTTTTAGGTTTGTTTTTTTAAATGAGCTTAAAAAATTGTTCAGTTCAATTTGTCTAGAACATAAGTCGAACTCTCTGGCCCTTGGGGGAGAGGGGAGGGGGAGATTTTTGGAGTTGGTGGTGGCGGCGGCAGCAGCTATGCCGACAGTGTTTCACTTGTGGTGGCTGTGCAGTGAGAAAAGATAGGAGTGTTATTGGAAGAAAATAGAGATTCAAAAATGACATAGGGGCTTTAGTAGTATAGTGTATCCTTTCGCGACAGGTCCCACCTGGGATAGTTTTGGAAATTTTGTACATGATGTCAACGATGTTGGACGGAATCTTAAATGTTCAGGATTTGTTTAGTTGTCGTATTAAAAATGGATGAATAAATTAGATAAAATAATTTAATCTAATACAATAAAGATATACAAAAAATAAGATTAAATAATATATTAGAATAATACGTAATTTTATCTAGTGTTTGACAATACACAACATAAAAATAATTATTTAATTCAATTGGTTGTTTAGTTAAAGAATTATTTTATCGTATTAATGTTGAATTAACAAAAATACTTTCAATTAATGTTTGTTACATTGATAACAGTTTGATTTTATCAGTTGTTTGGATTATAATATCACTTTTTTTGGTGGTATTAAAATACATTTATAATATAGGTCTATCGTACAAAAAATATACGATTAGTATATATTTTTGAAATTAATACGGTATCAAATTTGTTTATTAAATAAAAAATAGTACAATTTAATATTAAATTATCTTATAATACGTTTATTAAACGTGCTCAACACTTGTAGAGAGGCTCTCGTTAGACCTTAGACTCAACAAGTGTGTCTAAGTGTACATAGAATTTATCTTTCATAAATATCTTAGTTTCAGTGTGAATGACTTGTTTTTTATTGAACCGAGGAAGAGATTAGTCGAAGTGCATATGAGTAATACTATTTGGACTTAAAAATTTGACCTAATTTATTGGCATAATGATGTGATTTCAATAGAATCATTGGATCAACACCAAGTTCCAATGTTTCATAGATTTTACAGTTAATCCAAAGGTTATAGTTAATTAGTTCAACAAATTAAGTCAGTAAATTAGGTCACAATAACATTACTAGGGGTGCAACTCGAGCGGGTTGGGCGAGTTGAGAGGTCAATCCTAGTCCAACCCTATGTATATAATCTTTAACTCTAATTCTAACCCTAATCCTACATTAACCCGAGGTATTCAACCAGAATACTGTCCTAGTTTAATTTGGGCGGGCTCAGGTTAAATTTGGGTTACTTAATTCAGGCTAATTTCGGGTTAAAAATCGAGTTGAGCTCGAGTTACTTAATTTGGGTTGATAAAAGAGGGAGGAGTGACAGGTGAGAGAGGGAGGCTGAGAGTCTGAGACCAGATGAGAGACGAGTGAGGAGAGAGGAATTTGGGAGTGATGGAGGCGCAGGGATGAAAACTTGAAGTGAAGTGAAAGTTTGGACTCTAAAAAATGAAGATAAATACTAATCCTAATTAAATATATTCATATATTTATGTATATTCGGGTTCAACCCGATTTTAATATTTTGGTTGAACCCTACAACCCGAGTTTTGTCCGAATTCAATTCGGGTTGAAATTTTTTTGCCCAGATCCAATCCAAATATTAAAAATTTTAACCCAAGTCCTATTTTTTTTGGATTGGGCTCGGATTAAATTCGAGTTGGCCCGCCCAAATTGCACCCCTAAACATTACTCATCTTTTAAAGGATACTATATTCGACCAAATAAGATATATAACTATGTAACATTTAGTAGAGAGGAGCACACAATCATTCTTTGTTTTTGAATTAACCTAATTATTCTTTATCATTGGATTTACAGTCAATGATAATAGACGAGGGGCTATGGCCACCTCACATTTTGAAAAATTTCAATAGACCCCATATATTTTTAAAAAATTCTATTTTTACCCTTCAAGTTTTTAAAAAGTCCAATGTATAAATATTTCACTTAGTGGTTAGAATACGATACCAATTTGTAAATAAAGTAAACAGATATTTTCTCTAAAAATATGTAATTGAGATCGCTTTCCAACGGAAGAATCTCACATCGCACCATTGCATGTTGTGGGGTTGACATGGTTATGCTCCACTGATGCGCAGGTTAAGACCCTGCGCATCTTACCAAACCTATATATACACCCACCCCTTCCAAACTACAATCTACCAACTCGCACACACACAACGAAAACCATGGCAAGACCAATTAGCTTATCGTCTGCTCTACTCCAATCCTTCCTCCTTCTCTTTCTACTGCTAGTTGCCACCCAACGTGGTGGGATTTTCCGATTGTGCGAGGCTGGAAAGCGACGGATCCATGTCACCGACGACCTGGACGACGTGGTGGACGACGAGGAGGACAAAGCGTGGAAAGAATGGCGCAAGAAATCGAACGAACCGGAGTTTGATCCACCGCCGACGGACTTTTCAAATATTGACTTGTCGGAGATTCAGGCCGAGATTATGAAGCGCCAATTCGGTCCTGTTTTCGGATTCGTCAAACTTCAACTTGGCGATCGTCGCAATAAGGTACCAGAACCGTTTTTTATTTTTCTTGAATAATGATGGTATTTTGATTTGATTTTTGACCACTCTGCTCCTGGAATGCGAGCGAAAGGCTAGGTTCACCAGTCAATACCTATAATACGAAACTTTTATCATTGAAGAGGATTAGACGCACGCAATCTTATCCTTGCAAAACAGTTTCCACAACTAACAAATACAATATTGGGAACACTTCCTGTTTTTCTTGGGTTTTTGGTTTTGTTGACCTACGGTTTGATTAAACCAGTGATTTGTGTTTGATTTTCATGCAATTTGTAATCATTGATACAGTTTAATGGCCAAATATGTGGAAATTTTTTGGGGAAAGTTGAAAATCTCAACAAGTCAGCGCATATGATATCCAGCATCTGATGTTCGTACAGGAGTATCCACAACCCCTTTGGCATGTTGAATAAGTTTGAGTGTGAGGAAAATAGAATTTTCTGTTTGTACAGAAACTTACATGCTTTAGAAGCTCATTTTATGTATGCCTATATTTCTGTCATGGTGGAAGATTCTCATTAAAGAGATATAGCTAATTCATATCCCTCATTTTATAGGATATGGTATCTGAGATTGCCATGAAATGGACCAAAGTTGCAAGAACAGGAGCTATTGAGGCAAAGTTTATGGGTGTCGATCTAAGCACAATCATGTTCACTATGGAAAAAGGTCAAGACTCCTTACAGGTATGTGTCACTATCTTAAATCAGAAAAATTATAATCTCACTGCTGTTAAATACCAACATCCCTCATCAAACAACTTGCACTAGTTTCAAATTTTAGGGATATGTTTATTGGCGCAAAACTGGAAATATGTTGTAATCTCCCACTCACTTGCGGAATTCTAAGTTTTCTTTTACTTCTTCGTTTTCTGAGCAATTATTTGGCGGTTGGTTTTATTCCTTCGAACTTCCTTAATTATGCTTGAAACCCTACAAAATAAATAAATTAGACATTAACCCTAGTATTTCATAAATCAATCACTGCAAAACACCGGTCACACATCCCACTGAGGCACGTACTCTTTTAGTCTTTTTTTTTTTTCACTTTCCGTCATTCACCCAAGAAATTTGTCAAGATGAATGCATTTTCTTGTGACTTCTATGAGTTCTTGATTATGAAACGCATTGCAATGCTATCCTGATTGAATCCCTTATGGATAATGTGGCATGTTTATGATAGTTGTTTTGAGTGTAATGGTATGTTAATAACCCATTTTTCCCCAGTTGAAAGAATTTTTATTGAGCCAGCCAGAGGCATATGAGATTAAGATAGGAGACCAACTTTTTAGAAGACCAGGAGATCCTCCATTTGAGGAAGTTTTTGAGAAGCTTCATAGTGAAAGGAACGAAGCAGATAACACCAGCCCTACAGAGGATGACAGACACCAGAAAGATGAGTTCTGATTTACCCTCAACTTTTCTGATATGTACACCATAAAGTTTGCTGCTTCAATGCTTGAAATTCTTCTGTTACACCGTCCATGCCTAGATGCTGTACTAATATGTAGTTCGTTTAACCTCGTAGCCTCGCACAATACAATTTTTTTTTAAGGTGTACAATCCATCCTTAATTGAATTCAAGTGATTAGTTAGTGTGGTTTGATGAACCCACAATAGCTTGTGGGGAGGAACAGCTCTCTGTATGAGCAATGTTCATTTACAGATGCTAATATGCTTCATGATATTTATAGTATGTTCCTACTTTAGGGTACATAATTCTTGAACAAGTGCTGTCTTATCTGTACGAATAAACACCCTTTTTCATTGTGTAAGCTGTTTTTCTTTTACAAGCGCTGTCTTATCTATACGAATAAACACCCTTTTTCATTGTGTAAGCTGTTTTTTTTTGCTCAGATTTATTTTGTAAGCTCAAGTGACATGTCTAAATTCCTATTCACTCTAACAAAAGTAGGATAAGTGAAGTGTAGGGGTGTAATTCGGGTGGATTGGGCGGGTTGAGAGGTCAACTTTAGCCCAATCTTAGGTATATAACTCTAACTCCGAGAGTACTGCCCAAGTTTAATTCGGGCGGACTCGGATTGAGATTGGATTACTTAATTCGGGTTGATTTTTTGAAGTGTAGATCTAATTTTTTCAAGTGATCTGAGATGAAGGGCGAGACGCAGATGAAGAGAGAGAGAGTGAGAGAGGGAGGCTGAGAGTATAAGACTTAGACGAGTGATGATTGAGAGAAGGAGGCTGAGAGAGAGAGGAGTGACGAGTGAGAGAGATCTGAGAGTGATGGAGGTGCAGATGTGAAGACTTGAAGTGAAGTGAAAGTCTGGACTCTAAAGAGTGAAGATAAATACTAACGCTAGTTAAATATATTTATATATATCCGGATTCAACCAAATTTTAATCTTCAGGTTGAACACGACAACCTGAGGCTTGTCCAAATTTAATTCGGGTTGGAATTTTTTTGCCTAGGCCCAACTCAAGTATTAAAAATTTTAACTCAAGTCTTGTTTTTTTTTAGGTTGGACTCGGGTTGAATTCGGGCTGGCCCGCCCAAGTTACACCCCTAATGAAGTGTGACCAAAGATTTTACAGCCAATAATTATTTAACTAAAAGTCTTGCAAACAGGGATTTCTAGCAGGCAAAAGGGCTGAAAAGAAACGCATAGTATCTAGATGATTTTTCTTTGCCAACGAACAAAAGAATACCTCATTCTGTATGGACGAACAATCTTATTCTCCACCCGCTTTGGAAAATCAGCATTCATGTCCATCATTAGTGCTCTGTATAGTTCTACAAAGCATGCTCACTTCATGGTGCTTTATCCATGAAGTTATGGGTTAGTTACATGAATTCAGTCATGTAATTTGTACATTTTTACCAATTGACATGGACAAACACAAATAGTTCCATCTACTAATCAATGTCTGTTCCCCTTTTTTGCTCCTATACATATCACTGTTTCAAGTATCTGCATAAGCTATACATATAATATGTGTATGTTTCTTCCATTAGTTCTGCTTAATCATAAAGATTCTATTTTAGAAGGGATGTTAACTCGTTGCCCCAATGGTGTACTGAATCTTACTCCATAGAATGTATTATCAACTGAGAAAGGAACCTGCAGAGATGGACCGGATAATATTGTAAAACTGTGCCTCAATTCATCATTGGAAAAATCCACTTATTCATAATCTCAAAGCAGTCATAATAAATTTCAAAAATCATGTGCATATGATACCAACAACTCATGCAATACTGAGTTCCCTCGTTCAGATGACTCTTGACAGTTTGCCAGAAAGTGTTTCGTCTCCATGAAATATGTAATTGGTAGAACCTGTATAAAGGCTTGGAAAATTAAGGTGAAGAAGATGGTCATTTCAGCTTCTTACTAAAATCAGATAGCCCAAGAAGGCGAATTCTGGGAATGTTAGCAGCTTCTGCTCTCTCTTTCTGAGTGTTATATCCCCAGTCCCCTGCTTCAAAGAAACCCGGATCAGCAACCAAACCAAACATACCACAACAATAAGGAGGGAGAAAAACCAAAGGGAATAAATAGGATGCACATTTAGGGGAGAAGCGAAGAATGAGAATAAATTACCTAAGTACAAATTCCATTTGTCCAATTCAGACTCTTTGATAACATTCTTCAGGGTGGCAAGCCGATCTTCTACAAAGCTGGTCAAAATTGAGAGGTCAATTTTTTTCCCAGATTTTGTTTTCCACAACAAATCGCGATGGGCTGCAACAAACGGCCAAAGTGCAAAGAACAGACTGTTTTTACAATTCTAGAGAGCAGCAAAGAACGTACTGTAAAGTCAGGCCCTGAAGTTCTGGTTTCTTTTGTAGCTGCTTCAGCACTTCCACTTTGGGACTGAAGGGATTTTCCAATATTAAAAAACAAATTTGTTTTACAGGCAGAGTTGTAGTTTCCACTTATCTACCACAGCAAGTAAAAATGTACTCACCCAGTTCCCAGACCGTAGATTCTTTCAGGTGCTATAGTTACTCCTGCAATCTCTCGAAGTAATGCATCAGCAAAATGGCTCTGAAATGGGGAATTGGGGAAGAGGGGAACAAAGAAAAGTTATTAAATATTACCATTGCAGCTAAATGATTAAAAATTCACATCCATCAAGCACAGACATATCCGTTTATCAGTTACTTTCTTGTGATAGGAAAAAATTGAAATTTTCATGATAGGATTCTCCCAACTAGGATCAATATTCTCTCTCCTCCACTCTCTGTCTCTGCACTTGCTCTCTCCCCGTAATTTCTTCACTGGAATCAAACTTCCTTCAAACATAAGAATTCAAACAACACACCTGTTTTGTGGTGACTATATATATCCTTGAGCTAGCAAATTTAAGGGCATCAGAAACACCTGGATAAAATCTGCAGGGCAACCATGTCCTGATTAATAGTTGAATTCATTCTTTGAGTCAATAAGATACATGGAATCGTTTTTTAGCCAAGACCCTGTACTAAGACCCAAGCAATGTCACAAATCATATGATAATAGAAAGTTTTGGATTCAGTAAAAATGCATCAAGTGTTTAGTAGGAGCATCAGAAGTCTGCAAATTTTGAGTGCATCCATAAGCATAGTTAAGATAATTTACCTGTTTGCACCAATCCAAGTAGCCAAGTCTTTCTCCATCCATTCATCCCTGACCTTTCCAAAAAGATCAACTAGAACATCCCTTCTCTCATCCCATTCTTTCATAATCACAGGTTTTATCTTTGACCAATTCTCTAATATCCCCTCAACTGTGAGTCCCTCTGCAACCTTGCACATTAAACCATAGTCATCAGATCCGGACCATTTTCTAGGCAAGAGAATTAGAAATTTCACTGCCCTCTTTTTTTTGTGGTAGTATTAGTAACATCCTGGTGCAGAAGAGAGCTAGGGATAAAAATCTAGTTGATATAAGTAGTTTTCCTTTTAATCAACATAAGTTAAAAGCTTCTGCTAATATATATACCCACCGAAGACTTGGAAATAGATGGAATTTTCATTTCCAAGAGCAACCTCACCAATAGTAAATTTTCATATCCAGTTTCCACCACAGGTCGCACCTGCCACATTTTGAGAATTTGATCATTTCCATAAGGCAATTCACTTGAGAATTTTCTCAAAATGCAAGATATCCGAGATAAGAGGGCCCTATGGAGAATGTGGTCAGAAATCTATAATAGAGTCCGACTACATAATAACTCCAATTGTTAATATATTATGTTTCACTTCATGAAGTGCCTTCCACAGTTCCATGGATTTTGAATTCCTGTGCATCATACTGTGCCAATTATAAAGAACAATCTCAAAAATTTCTGAAAACACGCGGGATAAAGAAACTTCAAAAAGGAAAAAACTCAAATCCAGTTTGTAGTGGTATTCACACCCAAATCATTTTTTTTCCAATGGGAATTAGAACTAAAAAGACAGTTATACAAGACATGATAATTAGAATTTGAGTAATCACTTTCAACCAACATTATTGAGCTATGCCTGTAAAATGAAAATTTTTTCTTCGGTATTGTAGAATGAATTATAACAGCACAGATATATCCTACCAGATTCCCATAAATAGCAATAGATTTCAATTTCATTTTCTTGTGTTTCTTTTTTCGAATTCAAAATACTTAATTATAGAGAATTTCGGAAACTATTAGGTGAAAAGTCAATTTTCATAATCATATTTAGAGAAACCGTGTCAATAAACGAGAAATTTAGAGTAAGCTTACGATGTACATCTGATCAACAACCCAATCCTCCATCGCTGAATCTACACCATCGAATAGAGCAGGCCACCTCACTTTAGCAGCCTATATATTGTAAGCATTCAGTCAAACCCTCAAATATATATAGGTTGAAATATAGGAGAAATTGAGTAGAAGACGACCTTAACAGCAGAGAGAGAGCTTTCTCCACAGCTATCACAGAGCACTCCATCAAAGTCCAACGCATACAGATCCCCCATCTCTCTCTCTCTCTCTCTCACACACACACACACACACACAACGCACACAAAATCACACAATTTGCGTACAGCCTCTCTCTGTAGATTATGTTCAGACTTCCGAGGGCTACCCGCCAAAGCAAATACAGTCCAAGTAGGTGTCGCGTTGTAGCCAATGATAACATGCCACGTCTCCATTCGCAGCTGCCAAACAGATTTGTGACCGACCCGGAAAACCACTTTGGGCTCTCTCTTCGAGAGGTTAACCCAATGGACCTTTAGAGCTACCAAGTGCTAATTCAATCTCAGCTCAAGAGAAACTTATACGCATTCAAGCTAAAATTAACCTCAATTTTTCAATAATTTATTTTTTTCCAAATAAAGCCAAAACAACCTACCATAAAATATGTAATCAACAATGAAATTAATTCCACAAGCTTAAATTCTCTAAAAAATATTTAGAAAATATTTAGAGAATCAGGAACTTATTCAAGCCAACTATGCCCAAATGTTATTTAAATTTGGCTCGTTTACAAAATAAAATATGAAATATAAATAAATTTAATTTATTTCATAATTTAAACAAGTTTGAAAAACAAAGTGCAATCTAGTTTGAATCGAATTCAAATTATTCGGATCATTTAACATTTTTTGTGGGCGGATCAATTTCAACCTTCCCATATTTTTCGAACCACCAAAAAAAAAAAAAATCAACACCGTGTAATAGTTACATCATATTATTATTGTCATGTGATGTAACTGTTCGATGATAATTTAACAACAGACATAGTGAACCTCACTCATTCCATTAAGTATCTTTCGTGTAAGATAATAACCGGTCTATGTAAAAAAAATTAGATTCACTTTATCAATTTGTTTGTAGGGCAATATTATTTTGATCTAATTTATTAACATAATTTATTATATTTCTTTGATTAATTATAATATTAGAATTTAGTGTTAATTTAATTGTTATAATAAAATCATATTACAATAAAATAATGTTTATGGAAATGTAAGTTAGATGACTTATTTTTGATCGAATTAAAAAAAAAATTAATTAAAATATGAATAAGTTGGTTGCGTCAAGCTAACCATTGAAAAAAAAAAAAAAACAGGGGCGCTCGCAAGTCTACGCCAACAACAGTACATCGCGTACCAATAAATACTTCTCTCTCTCTCTCCCTACACGCAACCGAAACAACCGGGAATTGCTCATCCCACCGTACAGAAACGCAGATATTATCCCACTAAACGACGCCGTCAACCTGCCACAGCCTGTAATACCGCACCTTCACCGGCCACCCAGGTTCCTTTATCTGTTCACCCGAAATCTCATTATGTATTATAAAGCCCCTTCCCCCCTCTTTCTGTCTCTCTCTCTCGTTCCCGAGACAGTTCCTCTCAATCTAGATCACCGGGAGCTGCGTTATAGTCTCTGATCTATTTGGATAAATTTCTGTAAGTGTTAGATAATTATAGATTGTTCCATAGTTTACATTTTATTGAGAGAAGGATCTGATTAATAATAGTTGACTGTAATCGGCGTCTAATAGTTCAATTGTTCTTTTGATGAATCAGTTTTGTGATGTGTTGTTTGGATCTTTATGTCCTTGTGTAGACATGTTTGCGTATGTATTTTTTTGTAGGATTGTTAGGGTTTATTCAATATGAGTTTTAGTTGAATTGATTGTGATATATGATAAATACATATATGTGCTGTTTGAGTATTCGCAGGGTGTGTGTTGTTGCGATTTTTTTGATATAGTTTCCATCGATTTTGTTTGAGTGATGTGAGTTGTAGTCGTTGGATAGTTTGAATAATTGTTGGTCTAGTTTGGAAGTGTTTGGAAGAGGAAGAGATCGTGGCTTATGTAGTTGTTATTGTTCTGTTTGGTTTCTGAGAAAACAGGTAAAAAAAAAGGTAGAAAGGGAGATGAATTTGGTGTTTCATGTCGTATTAATTTGTAGAAAGTAAAGTGAAAAACCGGAAAAAAAAAAAGGGGGAAAAAAGAAACTGCTAAGCAGTTGTATTAAGGCTCATTGGAGTGGAGATTTTACTTACCCTGCTTCATGGAAGGTTGTGAGGAATTCACAATTTGGATATATATTTCCAGCTCAATCCTGAGCATTTTTCTTTTTGGTGTTAATTTAATTGAGTCGTGGGGAAAAAAATGGAAGTTTGCCAGTATGTACTATGAGCATATGGACTTAAAAATATATTTTACTTCTTATCTAGTTCAACTGAAAAATACTAAACAGTTCCTGGAAATTTGACCTGGATATCCTTATAGTGGCAG
This sequence comes from Ilex aquifolium, assembly GCA_951799425.1. Lineage (NCBI taxonomy): Eukaryota > Viridiplantae > Streptophyta > Magnoliopsida > Aquifoliales > Aquifoliaceae > Ilex > Ilex aquifolium. The sequence continues at coordinate 41,241,753 of OX637396.1, read as the reverse complement.
CAAATTGTATAAATGAGAGATCACCATACAATGATCAGGGAATTCATAGAATTCCTTCATCTGTAGGTCTAGTGAATTATTCTTGTGAGTTATACTAAAGGAGAATTCTGTTAATAGTTTTTTTATTTCCAGTTTCTACGCTGGCCTTTCTAAGCATGTTTTTATTGTTTTTCCTTCTATCTGTTTTTCTGTGTTTCCTAGGTGAATGTGAAGGCTGGGAAACTTTGAACAGGTGGATGGCAGATAATGAGGAAAAAGAGGAAACTACTTCCCGTGGAAATGGGTGGGAAGTAGTGTCACTCTCGGCATCAACATATGCTGCTGCTCCTGGTCCTGGTCCAAAAGAGGTTGGATTAAATGAAGATGAAACGGGTAATGCAGTCAGAGAAGATGAAGCTGAAACTTCACATGCAATGTTTATGTCTGGTCATTTTGTTTTTCCGCCAAGTCAGCATGAAAATTTGCCATTAGAACCTGAACAGTCGGAGATTTATGTGGAACAGGGAGTTGAAGGTCCTGTTTCTGAAATAGTTGCAGAGGAAGGGGGTATCTCAAGTACAAAGACTGAAGAAAATTGGAATATTAAAGGCATGAGTATGTCAGATGAATTTCCAGGAATTCAGTTTTTTGATGAGAAGGGTAATAAGTTATCCATCAGTGGTACAAACTTCGAAGAAGGCACGACCCTGACTGGATTGAATTTGGGGGACAAAGAGCAGGGTATTTACAGTACTACCACGTTTAGTTCCTATAGTTCCTACCACAGTGAAGCATCTATGGGTGGATCAGCCACAGTTGAGGAGAACTTAGGAATTACTGGACCAATTGAATCTCCAGACCAAGGCTTAGATTCGGACATCTCACAGTTGCCAAAGCGTAGAGATGAAGATAAATATGATGGACCTGACCTACCTTGTGAAGCTTGGTGGAAAAGGCGAGCTGCTTCTTTGTATACTCGTGCTAAAGAAGCAAATGCATTTTGGTCTATTTTCATTGCTGCAGCTGTGATGGGCCTTGTAATTCTTGGGCAGCACTGGCAGCAAGAAAGATGGCAGGTTTTGCAACTTAAGTGGCAGTTTGCCGTCAATGATGAGGTAATTTGTTCCTGATGATCCACCAAAAAAGTGAATTATTTTCATGCTAGCATATTGCGTCGCTGTCTAATTATAGAAATTTGTGCTGTTGTTGATGATATATATTGGTGCATAGTAATTTCAGAACTATCTCCTCCTCTTTGATCATTATTTAAGCAATAGAAAGCCCATTTTGTATGTCAAGCAGCAAAATCTGCCTCTTAAGTATCAGTTTCTTTTGTGGCAAGGATTTATAATGAGAATGTGTGAAACTTTGTATTCACGAATAGGAATCTAAATTTGGATATGCTATAATATAGGACAATTTGTTGCCTGATGAAATCATGAATTGCCTCTAGCTTGCTTTTGATCGTGAAATAGTGGCCCATGGGTTGGTCCAGGAGAGTCTGGCCTGATGTTTTGGGTTTTGGCCTGGTACTCAAACTGCTTTCTGGGGATTGGCACTGCCCATTACCAGCCCTAATGTGTCTTCATATAGGAAAAATCTTGTTAAATCCAACAAAAAATAATTGTTTGACATCAATATGTTCTTTATAGAAATCACAAGAAAGCTAGCCCAATGGATTTCTACATATAATGTACAAACTAGGTCCAAAGGAGTATTTTCTACATAATAAGAAAAAACAGGTTTTTCCACTTCCGCAACTATTGGCAATTCCTTGAAAACCTTTCTAATTCGGGCGAACAGGTGTAGGAGAAGTGGCGTCCTCCCTTGCCCGTTTCCTGATTGAGGAGGACACCCTCATACAAAGACAGGAGACTGCCACACTAAACATGGTTGTTAAGGCAATTAGACCAGTTGAAAGGCTTTGTTCCATTGGTTTTGGAGAAGAATCGAGTACATGTTATAACATGGAGACGTGCCTATAGAAATTTTTCTAGTGAATTAAATGCATCTACTCAATGTTTTCAACTGACTGTAGCTTAAACCTAAGCCAAAGCTAGGATTTGGTATCTACCTGATTATGTCTCCTTGCAGTGATAATGATGGTAAGACGTTTTAAGCTCTGTTATTGGGGACCTGTGTTCAGCTCACTGTTTAGTAACCTTGTTATTTCTTTTCCATATTGACAGAGGATGAGCAAGCTGCTGAGCCCCTTATCTCGATTGAAAGATGTCATTGTGGGCGGACACCGACGGGGTTCCTTTATCGGCAGCAGAACTTCAACAGATCGTTAAGATGATGACAGAAAACCAAAGAGAGAATGGTAGAGATTGTGATATTCTAGTTTGCTTCTTAGTGTGAATGATCTATTTTTCTCGTGGCAAGAAACCGAACATGTTAATACTTGCTTGTTATGCTGCTATTGTTTCGGTGGTGGGTTTTTTATATATAAGAGCAGGAATGTTAGTATGCTTGACGAAGATTGAAGAAGTCACACCCACCCACCCACAATTGCACGATTCTTTTAGCGGATTTGCAAGTTTTCTTTAATCTTTTGCTTAGTTGAATCTCTCCTCTAAAGGCCTCCACAAAGTTAAATCTGCTATACCTCTCATAGTTGGTATTTTGTGATTGATTCATTTTGCTGAATTTGCAATTTGTGGAGTAGAATGATGAGTCATGTCAAAATTTATTTCTTTATATCATTGGACTTGTATCGTATTTAAATTATATATTATGGTGTTGGTCGAGTTTGGGTTGGTCTATTTATGCGGATTTTTTTTCTTTATATCATTGGACTCGTATCGTATTTAAATTGTATATTATGCTGTTGGTCGAGTTTGGATTGGTCTATTTATGCGGCTCCCCTAGAATTGCAAACCGTATATCTCTGATATATGGGATAGAATGTTAGTTTCAAATCTATTTGGATAGATAGTATCCCTTGACAATGTCGAGCAAAGACTATCGTGAAGTAAACATAAGGTCTGTCTCAACCTTGATTATGGAATCAGATTTCTTCGCGAATATCTTCCCCTTGAATCCTGGTTGGCAGCCTAGATTGAACCCCGTGATTGATCTTCCTGTTGGCTTTGCTACAGTAATACTCACTGTCACTGAGTGGTGGCTAAACTCCGAATATTGTGATCATCTTTTTTTGTGGGATCAGATGAGTGGTGGAGGCCAAGCTAAGGATGTTAGAAAACAGCCGTAGATTAAGCAGTGAAGTCAACCAGCAGCAAGTGAATCAAGTGCTAAGGGTGAGCTTTGCTCCCTTGAGCCCTATAGTACAACATGTTACTCTTGCCAAGTCTTTTGTCCAATCTTATTTACCTTAGTGAATATGGTTGTTGGATAAGTGGGTTCCATCTTTTTTTTTCCTTCTCTAGAGCGACCCACTAATCCAACCACCTAAGCAAACTTCTGTAAAACATTTGATAGACATGTCATTACTTGTCGTACATACAAGAACTTGGTATATTCTTCTATTAGCAACAGAAAGTGAGTTTTACTTCATAAATTACATCACTACATTTCCAAACACTAGTCTAACCTAAGCAGGGTAGCCTACCAGAGTGACTAACCTAAGCAGGGTAGCCTACCAGAGTGACCTATGAATACTATTTTTGCATGGTTTGATTTATTGAGTGGGTTGAGTATGGAGTCGGATGTGCATGCAAGGCCTCTCTGGTTCTCCTCTTGTCCACAGGTTCTTCAGTTCACCTCTCTTCTTTCCCAATGCCAAAAAAGTGCCTGCATTTGAACCCCCACTTAGTAACAGAATGGAATGGAAGATGTAGCATCTACTTTTCAGTACCATACCCAGATCACATTATACCTCAATGAGGTTAATTTAGCTTTGCCTCATTGAGTCATAACTTAACCTCATGGGGCTATAATTTTTTCCATCAGAGCCAAAAAAACTGTAATTTTCATTGCCATTTCAAGCACCAAGTCTTCTCCAAAGAGGAATTAAAAAATGGTTCTCTAATCAGTAGGCCTGTCAAAGTGGATCTGATTTTGACTAATCCGAATCCGATTTCAAAAGTCCGATACTGATAATATGACGGATTTTATTTCCGTGGTCTATATCTGAATCTGTTAACAATCCAGAATCCAATAGAAAAACTTAATTAACTAAATTTTAACAAATTATACCTAAATTCCTTTAAATAATCACTTTTTTTAATATTTATATAGAAATATTTAAATAATTCACATCAAATCATAATCAAGTCGATTGAATATAAATATATCCAAATCCAGATCCGTAAAATATAAGATATTGAATTTGAGTTCGAATTATCGGTAAAAAATATTAATTCATATCCGACTAAGTGGGTTCGGGTTCAAATCGGAATATGATTAAAATTTGATTCGTTGACAGGCCAACTAATCGGATCGGAAGGATAGAAGGATTCCTCCTGCCGGAAAAGACGATCAAGCAATTAATTCCCCAGGGGACTCAACATACGTGAACCTTCTATTTTTGTTCTCCCTTCCCAGCCCCTATATGATAGGGATCTCTACCACGAGGCCAAATGCATTCAAGAAATGCTACAAGGTTGTCATCAATGTACATGCCAAAAATGTACTTCTTGTCCATAGTTGTGTGTGTGTGTGTGTGCGAGTCCGTAAAGATACTTCTCAAATGCTCTTATAACTTACTTACCTAGAGTGAAAGGAACAATGTAAAGCAAAGCCGGTTGGCCATGTCCATCCATCAAGTTCAGAGCCACATACGTGATGAGAAGACCTGCAATGCATTTCAAGGCAGCACATAAAGCGAGCTCACAGTTGCAAGATCAGCAATGTAATAATCCACCGAAACAAAAGGATAAGTTTGTCTCTCAGTGAAAGGCATGATCATTTCACTCCACATAACCACATTAAGCTGTATCTATGTAGCATGGCATCACCTAAGAAAAATAGGGTAGAAGACACAAAAGCAAATATTGTATTAAACCCTTCCCACCCCCCCAATCAACCCCCCTAATCAGAATTTCGTTTCGATACATAGTTTCAGTCTTCTTGGAAACATGGATGCAAAAGTAAATGTTCAAGAAAGGTTTTAGAAAAAAATAGAATTTTGATTCCAAATGTTCTGAAACATCACTAAACATTCCGACTCACATGAATTTTGATTTCTATCACAGATTTTGTTTCAGCTTCCAAAGACACAGGAACAAAACGAAAATTTGATCCTTTCCCACCCCGCGCACGCCCACAGGAAAAAAAAACATTCATGAGAGGGAGGATCTCTCATCAAGCAGGCCCATTTTTTTCACTAGGAAGGGAAAAAAATGATGTTCACAAATTACACACAAACAATAATGTCCATTCCCTGGATTATGGGACTTACGGCAGAAAGGTTTAAACATGCACGCTACATCATATATAGTTATTTTTCCATACCTAAGCCATAAGCAATCATTGCCCACAAAAAGTATCCAGCTCGAAGATTCTTCTTGGAAAGCCAATCATACCTGCAGGACTTGGAAAACCATTTTATGATTAGCATTCACAACCAGAACAGTGTAAACTATGATCAGCAGGCACCTTAGTTGAACCATACCGAAATATTTATGGCATTCAATTTTGTAAAACTTAAAAATTATAAAGTCCAAGAGAAAGAGCTGGAAGAGAAATCTTATGGTGCACCAACTAGGATAAAAAAAATTTATAGCCTTTCATATTCCACTAAACTTCCCAATCTTTTGTCTTTTTCTTTTTCCTTTTTTTTACCTAGAACCGGGGGGAGTCCAACCATAAAACAGAGAAAGAATTCTAGCACACAGAATATGGCTACAGTGCGACTTTTTAATAGACCTACAGACAACAGGTATTGTGCAATTTTGTATGGATATGGCATCAAACCTTAAAGAAAATGCTACTAGCAATCCTGGTAATATAATGTCACCAAATCCGATGATGCTATAGCCACCCCATGGATCAAACAACCGCGGGATTTTCAACAGCATTGGAATGCCATCTTCTCCACTTCTATCACCGCGAGCTACCTGTATGAAGAGAACAACAAATTTAGACATTTGCCAGCATAGGTAATGAGAAACTATGCATGGTACCAGTGGGCCAACAAGATAAAGAGAATTGCTTACCACTATCATCACACTCTTATGAAACCACCACTTGGAAACAAACACCCAGAAAATGTCATACACGAATGCACAACTGAGAAGAATGGTTCCAACCTAATCAAATCAAGGGGTCTGTGTTAATATAAATAACACTTGAATCAGCAATAATATTAGCACAGGCGCACTTTGTAGGCTTTTTCACCTCTTCTCCTGTTCTTTTCATATTGATAAGTTATACCATACTTTATTGGATTGGATCTATGGCTCTTGACATTTAATCAAAAGGCACTTTCCTAACCAACAAAATTATAATGCTAAAAATTAATCTGGGCCCGTCGCTCAAAGGAGAAAATGTGAACCTACATTCCTGTGATGAAACTATCCATCTATTTTGATCAGGCCTTGGAAAGGAAAAATCGCTATACATTAAGCCCATGCAAAGTTTACTACAAAATATTATATGCCCTCGTGATTAGACAAGTGCATCATGCTTTTTGTATCCAGTGATAGCAAGCATGCCTACCAAATCTACTCTACCTTATAAGTGAAAACAGAACCTGATCTAGGGGTGTTGGAGTTATAGCAGCCTAGTTTATTAGGGTTTATTAGAGTTTTCTCGTTTTACCTTTTTATCCTTATTGTGCAGTGTCAAAGATTGAGTTTGAATCCAATCTATTCTCTAAACACCTTACACCTCAGTGGGACCAAAACTAGTTAAACTACTCTATCCATCTTTGCTATTGCGAAAATTACCCGTAGATGCTTGTTATAGTAGCATAAGCTGTCTTAACTCTTCCTCTATCCTGTCTGTTCAGGAAAATTGCTATTATCAACGTCTTACAATTTGATTACTGAGAAGACGTATTATTTGGGAGTTTTCCATGTCCCTTTTTTCAATTACCATCTCAAATATTTTGTAGTAGCTGCGACTTACACCAATAAACAAACAATGTTTATAAATTACACTGAATGAGTCCACAGAAAACCACCTGTCCAAAAGCTACAACCCTTGGGATTTATTTAGTATAAAGGCCTATATACACGTGTGTGTGTGTGTGTGTGTGTCACATATTCTGCACTACATCAGCCTAATACCAGTAGAAGGAAACTCCCAAGTAACATTTTAGTAATTTTACCATAGCTTTAGGAAGTAGAAATGTAACTACGAGTGGCAAGCAGTCATCCAAGGAATGAATTTTAATAAATACCTTGAGATTAGGAACTCTTACAATCTGCAGAACTGTGATTATCAATGCAATACCCTGGTTGAAGAGACAGAAAGAAAGTTAGCTACGGTTACTTGAGCTCTTCCTTCCCATTAGGAAATAAACATTAATGTAGCAGGCAACGACAACCAAGCAACTCCATCATCTAATTAATTATGTGACGGATGAGGGGGCTATAATGGGAGCAGGAATGAAGAGTCCAAACTAGGAGGACTATCTGAAAAATAAACAGTGTGATATATGAAAACATACATACTAAGCAGTATAATACAATGAAACCAATTAAATGACCAAAAAATGGAGTCCTGATGCTGAAAGACAATCAGCATGATACCGTGAAAGACATTTGAGTGCCATTGAATATTGATATTTATTAAAGGAATTTTGGGAAAGCAAGAAATAAATATGGTGAGAACCTAATGTTAACACAAAGCTTCTAAAAAAAAAAACTTAAAAATCCAGTATAAGACCTCTAAAATCCTACTATAAATCTCATTGCCATCTTCTGGATTGTAGAAGATCGGATGGGCTTGTATTACAATGCACTGAACTCATTTCTCACTTTTCTTCCCATTTCCTTTTTTTCATGTCTTTGAAAATGAAACAAAGGGAGTCCAGCCCTAGGGACGACCTAGTGAACGTGACTGTATATTTGTTTGGCGGGAACTGATAATCCCTCGCCAAAGTATGCTTCACGAGTCAAATTTCAGATCTCAGATATTAATGAATAAATTGACTTTAAAACACAAAGTCGGTTGATTGATGTGTCCCCTCTATTTGTGTCCAACAAATTTTCGTTGACTTGCCTACAAATGTACATTTTAAAAAAGAAAATATCATAAATTATTCTTAGATATTATCACCATAAAGAATACAGCCACATATATGCTGGAATTGTCCACACTTAAAGAGCTGAATTAGCAAAGTAGAGGACACTACAGGAACCAACGGGCCTTTGGTCCAATGGTACTACTTACTTTGTGAAGGTTTTGCTATCTTGAAGTCAAGGGTTCAAGCCCCCTTCCCCCCAAAACAAAAAAAAACAAAAAAAAAAAAAGAGGACACTACAGGAAGTTGCATGCATTTGCTGGATGAAACTATATACAATTCTTGGAACTTGAATAATCACAAAACTGCAAAGAGAATAAAAAGAAAGATGACTCTTACAAGGATATCTTGACCTATCCAAGCAAAGGACACACGACGGAAAACTGCCCACAAAACAGCAAATGCAATGCAGAACGGAGAAACAGCCAGAGTCAGGTATGAGACAGCTCCCAAGAAGGGTAGTTTGACAAACGATTCTCCGGCATGTTCAAACCATCTGAAACTATAAATAGCCAAATGTTAGTCCATACTTCCAAAAGCCATATTTATGAGCAAATCACTCAATAACACCTAAAATCAATAACAAAACAACAAAACAGATATATGACACATTCTTCTTCTTCGTCTATTTTTTTTCTTTTTCTAATGCGATTCATTTTGTTTTGATCGTCGGCCTAAATACTAATAACTGATCAAAATTCAATGACCCCCGGAAAACTCAATAAATACTAACATAAAAGAAGGCCACACTTACAGTAAAACAAAACTTCATGAGAGATGCTGGTAATGTAAATTATGATGGTGGCAACCAGCCCTCATGCTATACTAGGAGACTGTTTTAAGCTTAGATTTTGAGGATAAATCGCTATATATTTTTAAAAATATTTTTCCCATTGAATGCGTAGCACACTTTCATCACACTTTAAGCCTGATCACATTCTAAGAGGCATTTTGTTCTAATCAATGGAAAAGGCAAACCCATTGGATAGACTGAGGTTTCATTCGATTTGATTGCACTCTCTCGAACTTACAGATGTACAATCTTTAGACATTTTCTTCTTCTGTCTTCACGGGATGCTTTTCTCTTGAAATTGAAATGTCACAAAACAGTAAAAGAGAGAAGCAATTGAATAATAGACATACCATGATAACAAAGCAACCAAACACGTTTGCAGACCCTGTAATCACAATGAGGAAACATGTTCAGCATTCAATTTAAAGCAATGTTAAGTAGGTGAGGTGAGAGATAATGCAAGTTCACAAGTTCATGCCTTGATCCTGTGGAACCAAATTTAGGTTTCTGTGAATTCATTAAGACATTATGCCAAAATATAGAATAGTGAGTACCCATATAGATAACTAACCTATACATCATTAATAACTGAGAAAGTACATATGCAAGTTTCTAAGGAGGAAAAACAACAGACACAGACAGAGGACTAAGCCCTCATTAAAAAAAAAAGGTGTTCATCTGGTTTACCAGACACTTGATTAAACAAGTTGGTATAATTCAACTTCTCCACTCCCTTTAAACAAATCTGAAAACTTGTCACTGTGATGTGAGCATATATAGCAAGAAGGTATATAATATGAACAATCCACACACCTCTATGCCGCCAATTCCAAACAGCACCACCAAAACCTCGATAAACCACTCTGACATTAATTTGTAAAGCATGATCAAAAACAAGGACGCGATCACAACAAACAAAACCGCTGACATTGTGTTGATATCCACCACACCGCTAGAGGGAGTGGCCTCTGTGCTAAGATATTCATCTGATGCGTCCTACAAAAATGGCATCAGTCCATCAAAGGATGGATTAGTGGACATCCTGTCAGAATTTGGGCCATACAAATGAGAAGAATCCTTCTTAATATATGGGAAATTATTCCATAAATAGACATGAGAGACCTTCAAAAGCTTGTCCTGCTCAATAGCTGCTTCTCTGGCACTCCATGCAGACCAATAAGATGCACATAGGATAGTACCAACAGCCATAAGCCATAAAAATACTTCAGCAACGTCAACCAATGGGCGCTGTGGAGAGTACAGCTGTACAGAAACTGAAGAAAGGGTACTCTAAGTAACAGTGCCTTTGAAGTAAACCACGCAAACAACATGGCACATCAGGTATCACTAAGCAAGGTAATGTAAAGAACAATATTATTTAGAGAAATGAAGAAACATAGCCACATATTAATTGGGATATATTTCAACATTTGCAGCAATGCAGCATAATGCTTACCAGCAGAGTTGTTCTTTATTCTTTCTTGTAAGCTTGCACCAGCATCTTGTGGGAGCATGACCGCAGGTATACCAATAGAAATGTCGGTTTCATTGGGTTCACAAACCATCTTGAAAAGTTCTGCGCTTCAAACAACCACATGGCTAAGTAACAAACATAGCATGGCTTAGAAAATTCAATCTCTACTTTCTTAACATTATCCATGAGGATAACCGATGCAATAATGGGTTCTGCCACTGGATTTACTAATAAATTATCTTAACTCTGGGGCATTTTCTAGAATTCAAAGTGTCACAAGTTCGCAACTATTATAGAACAATTATCAAAACCGTGACACGAAATAGGATACTATGAGAAAACATGTAATTACCAACATTAGACATATTAAAGTTGTACTCAAAATATAATAATAAAAACAAAAGATACATAAAAATTTTAAAAAAGAGCAATTGAGAAAATGAGGACAATTATTTAAACTATATGTGTGTGATACACATCTACGGAAAAAATTGATAATTATTGAATTTTATGATATTAGTCTAAAAATTCAATCTAGATGACTAGACATTATATTTACTTATCATCAAGTACTAAATTTTTTATGAATAATATATTATCATCACTATATTTGTCATAAATTATATAATTTTTTTTATATAGTATACAATTATCCATAGTGTGTCCTCAACCTATTCGTATCCTATTTTTTTTTTTAGGCATGTCCGTGTCCGTACTTCTTAGGAAAACGTGAAGCATGTATCCGATGCGTAAATTCGACTATCTGACGCATAGGATATTCGATACGGATATGTCGACCTTAATGAAATGTCCATGTTTCATAGCTTCCCACTAATAAAAATTGCATTCTAACTTTTCCATAAGGGACTAAAATTTTGGAAATGTTTTCCCGTACAGATCCATGCGTGAGCATCAGCAGGAAGCAATTACCAAATCATAATAAACAAGATAATCCAACACCCAATTAGATTAACATCTTATTCTCATTCAGAATCTGTATCTGCATTGACTAGTTAACTAAAAATTCACACTTTGACCATATTAAGATACCCATAAAAAAATCACTGAGAAAAAAGAAGATACCAATTTGAAGAACCATTGAGAAACATATGAAGGGAAAATGCAAATACCAGTTTGGTTATTGATAACAAGGATTGCTGAAGCACCAGCAGCCTCTGCAACATTAGCCTTGACTGTGAAACTGCAGTTACCCCGGTACACCAGGATGACCTCGCCAGTAAGCTACCAAACAACAAGACCCTCTAAATGCTGAGCTTATGGACATAACAAATTTTAAAGCTTTCAATGAAAAGAGTCCTGTGTCAATATAGGTACATGTATCTATGGATATAAAATTAGTGGACACAGAAAGAATGAAGCAACAAATCAAAACCTTATTCTTTGGATTACTACAACAATCAGGAGGGTCTGCGACGGCCACTCTAGTTTGGTTGGCACGCTTCTCCTTCGATTCTAAGGTGGGGCCAAATCGAGCACCGACACCAACAAACTCCATTACTTCTACACCATCGATCCAAATTGGGATTTTTACCTGTTAAACAGAAGTAAACCAGAGCTTAAATTAGAAACCACAATCAAGAGAGGGGGAAAATAAATTAAGGTTGGTTGCAATCTTCTGACACACGCATCAAATACCAAAGCATTGCTATGATTCATACTGCAAATTTCTATTTAATGTTTCATTGATAACTCAGGTGCATGTCACATCTCGCACCAACTTCAAGGAAAATGTGATTTTCTCCAAGCTTAAGGACATCATGCTTCAACGAGCCATATAGCGAGATTTAAACAAAATCAATTGGAACGTTAAAACTAGGAGAAACGAACTGCAAAAGCCATTTTGAAACAATTACTCAATCTTATCTAAAACAAGAGCACAAACAGAACCTCCACAGCAGTTGAAGCATTTCAGCCCCACAACGAATCAAATCACAGCACAAATATTGACAGAAATAAAAAAGACCCAAAAAGAATCAAAGAACAGTAAAATCTAGTTTCACAAATCAACTAAACTTCATCCCTGTTAAAAAAAAAAAGAATTCAAATAGCAAGGGTTTTGCATGAATTTTCAACTTACTAGCTGCAGTGTTCATGTAAAAACAGAAACAGGCTATATAAAACACAACAAACATCAGCCCGGGAAATATAAAAGCCCAAACCCTTCTAAATCTAATCTAAATAGATAAAAATAAATAAGTTAAGAACTAGAAAAAGTAATCACTTCTATTAGGTTCAGAAATCCATTGCCCATTAAAACGCACTTAAATTTCAAGCTTCACTTTCTGCTATTAATTTAAGCAACCCACTACACCTGCTGATCACAAGAAAAAAAAAAAACCAATATACCTCAGATCTTTATGTAAATATGTGTTGAATTTAACTTTCAAGCTTCACTTTCTACTATTAACTCAAGAAAATCAATACACCTGCTGACCAAAAAAAAGAAAGAAAGAGAACCAATAGACCTCAAATCTTTATGTTAATATATTCTATATTAGCCAGTCTGAGAATCTTTTTTCCACAAAGAAAAAGGTGTGAATCAGAAAGAATTAGGGTTTTTACCAGAACAAAGTTGTTCTCACAACCAGGTCTCTTCGGAGCAACATCGTCCTGGTGGACTATGTCACCGGCATAGACCAACGAAGAACACAAGCCTATAATTACAATTACTAACACAGACCAACCCCAAGTTCCCTTCAATTCCATCACATAAATACTACAAATTCCTCACAAAACAGAGAGCCGAAGTGTGAACAGAGATACAAAGCAGCAGCGGCAAAGACGTAATACTGGAGAGGATATATATGAATTCGATCAGGTTCTGTAGCCTCTCTCTCTTCTCTCTCTATCTCTCTTCGCTTAGTTGCTTTATTGGCAGTCTTCACGACAAGATTGCCGTGTTCTAACCGTTGATATAGCTGTTTTACTTTCCTACCACCTATTACTACTTTTCCTCCCCACTCGAAACTTCAGCGCGTGAAGTCAATTTTTTCAGGGCTGTCGCGACAAGTTAACTGAAATTTCGTTTCGAAATAACTAAAATTAATTAGTGAATGAGCATCAAATTTCTTATATTTTGAATTATTTAATATATTTTAATTAATATTTTAAAATTTTTTATTTTCATCTCATTTTCAAAATATCTTAAAAAATTTCTCAAAAAAAAAAAAAAACTATGCACCAAAATGACTTTATCATAATTAGTTGCAAATTTGAATTATTTTTAATTCAAATTTAATTAGTCAAAAATAAATTTATTTTTTTGAGTATTCGATCTGAATCTCATTTCAAATTTATTATATCATGTTTTAAGTAGTTGAATTTAAATATGTTAATATTCAACTAGGTTATAATCTAGATTGTAACCAAATATTTGATGAAACTGACTTTTTTTTAATAAAATTGATGTCAAAAGCAAATATAATTTATTGAATTAAGCTTTATTGATTTATTTGAATTGAATTAAATTTTAAATTATTAAATAGGTGTTTTTTCTTTGAAAATAATTTTAATAGGTTCAAATATAAACTACAGACATCAAATTCATTATATAATTGTGTCGAAATAAATTTTTAAATTATACTTAGATTCAATCTATCAAATATTACAGTTAACAAGTTAAATTCTCAATTTATAAAAATACAATAACGATGAATATTAGTCTAAGTTTTATTTATTTTGATCTAATGGTACAAAATTCATCTCAAATTTTTTCTCTAAAAAAATCATATTTTTTGCTGACCTCTAATGTCAGATAACTCGGCCAAACAAACTCATTAATATAAACCAACCTCTCCATTTTTTCTCCCTTATCTCTCTTATTTTTTCTCTATTCATTTTAAATTTAAATTATATAATTAAAATAAATAAATAAATATTTAAAATTATAAATAGGAAAAATTTTAGGCACACCCATTTAGTTTACTATATCCTCTATTATTATCTAAAATATCATTGGCACCCATTTTTAGTTTAAATTCCAATATCACTAACACCTCTTACCATTAAATCACCATTTGTGGTAAAAAAAAAAAAAAAGATTTATTTTTCAGTATTAGATTCATAAAAATTTCAAAAAGATTTATTTTAAAGATTTACCATAAAAAAGATTCATCTAAAATATCAAAATTGCTCCTACATAAATTTCAAATAATCTTTCTATATAAAACTAAAGCTGATTAAAATTTATTTTTTTACATATTAAAATTTGATTCGAGCTAATTTAATTTAATTTTTTTCACATATTAAAATTCAAGCCTATTAAATTTTATTTTTATGTATTAAAATTCAAGTCGATTTGAACTCTACTTAAGTTGTTAGCGCCAATTAAAATTCGCTTCAAAACGATTAAAATTTATATTTTTTTAGTTATTAAAATTCATGTCAATTAAAATTATATTCAAGTTGATTAAAATTTATTTTTTACGTATTAATTTTTGTTTATTTATCAAAATTCAGGGCCGATTAAAATTCAATGCGAGTCGATTAAAACATAATTTTTAATCGGCTCAAATTTTAATAAGTAAAAAAATATAATTTTTAATCGAATCGAATTTTAATATATAAAAAATAAATTTTAATTAACTCGAATCGAATTTTAATTGGCCTAAATTTTAATACGTAAAAAAAATTTAAAATAGAGAGAGTCTCATTGAAGATATGTTTATCTAGAGAGGGTGTAGATGAAGTTTTTTCTAAAATATTTCATTGGAAATTTAGTAAAATTACAATCTAGTTAATATTTTTAATCAGATAGGGGTATCATTGAAAATTCAAAAAATAAAAATGATATTTTTGAAGATATAATAAATTAGAGGGAGTGTGGCAGAAATTTTCCGTTATTACATGATATTTTATAGCACTGGCATATCTGACAGTAAAAAATGAAAAGCGCGTGGGATGATGTTTAACCAAGAGACTGAATATTTTCATCCGTATGGACCGTACCGCCACAAATTGATTACATTAGAAAAGTCATCAGATTGTACCCGATGATTTAAATAAAGGAATAATAACTGTAGTTAGATTCCAGGTACCTGGTGTCAATGGTTAATTATACTTAGCCCCCTTAAAGTTTACAGTAATGCTAATCTGACTACTGTTTAGTGTTTAGGACCAAATTGATAGTCTAAATGGTTGTGGCAAAAGATGTGGTGAGCTCACTCACCCACTAGTAAGGTGGCCCTAAAATACCTTATTAGTTTATGGGTTTTGCCCCAATCACTTAGGCCACAATTTTGGTCATAATTTTTTGTCACTTTTAATTTTTTCGGTAAAATTTATTGCTAAATTACATTTGTCGATTCTTTCAACTATAAAGTGACAAAGTTATTCCTAAATGTTTTGAATTACATAACTCATATTCCTACATGTTAGAGTCCAATTTAGGAATTGTGAAAATTTGGTGGTTATGATATATTTTTTTGTTTGAAATTCCCAAATTGCCATATGGAATCCATCATCATTTACTAGGCAAAAATTTCACAAAATTCAACAATTTATGGTTTTCAACTTTTCATTAAAAAAGTAAAGTCAATATTTCTTTCAATAATGTATCATTCACGTATGTTTTATATACATTATCGCACACATAGTCCCATCGCCACTCGTAATCCCGATCATTTTCAACTCCATCGTCAATACCACCCATCATCTTGGGATTACAACAACCACAAACCTCCCCATACTTCACTCTTTACTCCCTTCTCCTAACCAAAGTTTATATTGTCGTAGTTGCTACCTCCATTGCCACAATTTCTAATTTTTCTAATAAATATGTCATGTTTCCGATCTTGATAAACAAATTTATTTATTCGATCTTACAAAAATCCATTTTGTTCCTGGGTTTTTCTTGATGAGGGGACACCAATTGGCCTCACCCTCCAACCGTTTTACCCTCCTCCATCACTACCACCCCCCTATGCCACCTCCTTCTTTCAATGCAAAAGCTCTCATAGAAATCACCACATTTTAGTCTTTTAACCTCATCTTCCATCTATCTTATTTGACTTAAAGAATGAGGGCAAACACCCGTAAAAAGGAGAAAAATTGTATAATCGCTATCTGGATCCATCAATAACTTCAAGTCCAATCCCTTCTTTAATCATGAAGCAAACTTAATTGATGGGGATCCCGTATTCATACCACACAGCCCATTACTACATATAATTTTTTATTATTCTCTCCATCTCCACTTAGACGTATACTCATTTATTCATTGGTTTTAACTAGTTTCCTTCATTTTGGGGGGAAACTATGGGATGATTATCATCAATTGTAACACTTTTAACTTACCAATTTTCGTAATTTCAATGGGATTTGTTTTTCGAATTTGCTCCTCATAATACATTACGTGACGAATACATGATGTAATTATGTTGACAATTTAGACGGAAGTTAGGAAATGATCAATAAGACACAAATTGTTAAAATTGGATACTAAATTAACAAATAACACATACTTTAGGGACCAATAGTATCAATAATCCAAGATTTAAAAGTCTAACTTCCATTTTGAATTTTTCAAAGCAATAGCAGTGTCTTCCAACAACCGCGTTTTGTTTTAGAAAGCAAAAATAACATAAAATCACTTAAACATATAAAAACATATTTGTCTCATACAAGCAAGGATTAAAGTTCTGTTTTTCGAAATATTTTATGTTTTCAAGGAAATTGAAATGAATCAGTCATGAAGTAAAATTTAAATGGTTTGAAATATTTCGTGATGTTTTCGGCATGTTTTTTATCAATATTTCAAATTTTTTTTTGAGATGCTTTTAGTATATTTGAACCAATATTTTAGAAATAAATTCTCAAATTTTTATTCGTTTACATTTCGCTTTCAAAATATTTTCGTAACGTTTCTATTTCTAAAGCGATGGAAATAATGCATTTAAACGAAATTTTTATTCTTGATATCAAGTGCATGAAGGAAATTTTTGACAATGTTGAATTGTAGGGGTGCATTTCCACCATTTAAAAACTTTGGGGGTATATGTCGAAGATTATAATTGTTAGAGGGTAAATTGAAAAATTAAAAACCGTCTTTGTGCGCCAAAAAAATTGCATTTAACGGTCACGCGGAACACCCGCCCCACTATCTTTCTGGTGCGCGCTCTCTCAAGCATTCGGAAGCAGAAAGCGATTTTTAAAAAACTCTCAATGTCACGAAAGCGATTCGATCGATCAATTCATATTTCGTAATCTCCATTTTTTTTTTCTGAATCAATCGAAATTCAGTACAACTACCGAATATCTCAACAGCTGATTTGATCTAATGAAGCTCCGAAGATCAACAAAGTCTGCGATCTGAGCCCCATTTCAGTTCTTCCTCCTCAATCAAGGTTCAATTTGACTGAAAACTGTTTCAAATACAACACATACGCACGCATTACGCTTATGTTTATTTACATATTGAATTTTGTGTTTTTTGTTCAGGTGATGATCTGAAAAGAGATCGAACGATGTGCCTACTGAACCAGAATCTTCCGTTTTTGTCAAAAGACAATGGTCTCAGCTTCGACCGTAGCAATCGGGGCAGTTGTTTTCGCAGAACTCTGTTGACGAGACAGTGACGAACGATGACGATCAGGTGTGTGTGTGTGTGGGTGAGTATGTTGTTCCTCTTTAATGTATTAACGATCAAATGACTTTAGATTCCAAATTCTTAATTAAGAGAATGCGTAATGTTTCATTTACGTAACATATTATGTCCCCATATTACGTCCCAATAGCATTGCTCTTTGTGTAATATTGACAATGATAAGCTGTAGCCCGTAGGGATTGTTTTTTGAAATTTTCTCTTGTTACCTAAGTGTCAATTGTGTTGTAAATTGAATTTATTGTTCTTGCTGTTTTTGGTTTAAACAGCTATCTATGAATTCTTTCTAGTTCACGCTCAAAAGAACTAAATAGAAAAAATTATAGTTCTCTGTTTCTAAATTAGAGTCAGGGTTTTATTCTGCGTCTACTTTCTGTTTCTCGGTTGGAAGGTCAAACTCTGCATTCCTAGTTCTGATGCACATCGTTAAGATTAACTACCGTGGCTAAGGGACAGTTTTTTAGCAACCACTACTATAAACTCACTTATCAGGGGAAAACTCTCTAACTTTCTAGTGAAAAGTTTGTGGAATGAAGTAGAATGATGCTGTTTCGACAAGTTTCCTTTTGGTTGAGAAATTTTCTATTTATGTAATAGCATTCACTAGGTAGGCTTTGAAAATACCTCAACGAATGTGCTTGTAAATTGTCTACAACATTTTATTGAGTTTTAGAACATCATTCTACCTTCTGTCTGTACATTCTAAGTTTTTGGGCAACTGCATATCTTCACGTGCTTGAGTTCGTTCAAGAGACAATGATTAATTTGCATCCTGTCCTGAAGTTTGGAAAGAAATTGCTCAACAATGTGATTTTTACCTTTTTTTTCTTTGATAGTTTTGGGAAGGGTAAGAAAATGCTTTGGCTCGTTAAAATTTATCACATATTCCTATTTATCAAACAGAGGCAACATGGCCCTTGGTCAAGATCTTGTTTGCCAACTCTAACAAAATCCAAGAAGAATAAATAAAGAACAAAAGAAAAGGCAATTGCATATCTTATTTAGTCATTAATGTCATTTTTTATTTCCCCCTATTAAGGTGGGAATTGTATTATCTTCTCCATTATTAATGTTGTAGAGATTTGATTCTCAAGAAAGAGAAACTTCAGTGAAGAAGATCTGTTGCTTTCCCTCAATCAATGATAAAAGAGAAGAGAGTCAAATGCTGATATCAAGATCTTCCACCAATCTAATACGCAAATGGAATTCTTCTTCCTTTCCAGACCACAATTCTAAGTTTACAGCTTAGACTTAAATGGATAAGTTGATCTTGTTAGTGATTTGAACTCATGCTTTGCTTCTCAAAAAATACGTTAAAATGAATGATCAGGTTTCATTAATTTATTTCAAATATTTCATAGAACCATGCAAAAACTAGTCAGTCAGTTGTGCATTCTTCACATGGATGGATATGTCTTTTCATGACATTCTAAATTTCGATTTCCATGAGCTGGTAAGATAAGTGGAGACCTAGACCACGGGATTGGCATGATGGAAACTTCAGTAAGCAGGCTTGGAATGATCTTGGATTCCATTCAGAGCAGATTAACAAAGGAATAAAGGAAATAGCAATAGAAAGTAAGTATTCTAGCTCCTCAATTCATAATCAGCAAGAGTTACTGGGAAATGTTCTATTCTGTAGTCGTAGATTGTCCCAATGCTTACGAACAATCAGTTTTTCATGGGTTTTGTCTGAGGAAGCACCCCATGGAAGAAGAAAAGAAAAACAGAAAGGATAATGTGTATTTTCATAAATGCCATGAGAACTGAATCAGACAGATTAAATCAAAACAAAGAAGGAACAAGTCGCATATAAAATGAATCCTGGCAGTCACTTTTCATGGATGCAGCTGAATAAGCTTATAACTTTCGATTTTCTCTAATTCAGCGGAGAGCATATGGCAAAAGTTGATTCTTCAGGAAAAGTTGCTGCAGCAAATGGTAACGGTACCATAGCCAGTCCTCATACTTCATCTGTTGAAATATGTTTTTGTTTCAACCGTCAATAAATGTTGATTCACTAACACGAAGAAATATGACAGCAGAACAAGGGACAAGAAGATATTAAAACCAGCCTCGATGGAGGCTTGAAATCCATTTCAGATCAGCTCAACCACAATAAATACCAAGAGAGTGTTTACAGGATATTTCCTCAATGCTGTCAGCTTTACCAGAGAAGATTGAAGCTTGTGTTCTAAAATTACAAACCAATCTATACAAGATTTTTACCACAAAATTGCAGGCATGTATAATTTGAATTGGATTATGCTGGAACACTTGGAGAGATTTAACATTTTTTGGATGATAAACTTTTATTTCCTTGAGATTAGATCGAGAAGAGTTTACTCATATTTAGTGCTATTTGTGGCTGATGGAATGGTTATGGTTTACCTATTCATAGTTTAATTTGCAGGCAATGGCTTGCAGCCGGAAGATTCCCAACCGAAAACATCCAACTCCCACCATTCTTCCGCCGAAGGTACTTAGTTTTTCTCATGAAAAATGTCTCATTTTTGTGCTGTCGATAAATCTTTTGCTGTTGCAAATTTGCAGTGTATTAGTTATGGAGCCAATCCACAGGAAATGCCATTTCTCACGAAGTTTGTTTGTAAGACCCCTTTTTTCTTCTTGCAGTTGCTAGGCACTGTTGACTGTTGTCAATAATTGCAACCTTGTAAATGAGTGATCTTCCCAAAGTTATTTGGAATAAAGCAATTTGCAGCTTATTATATTGGATTTTTTTCCTTCATTGATTGTGTGCCAACATCACACGCGTCATTACATATGGGTGATTTCTTAAAGGAAGAATATCTTAGCTTTTGTTGATGTATTAATTCCAGCCCTTGATTTCCAATATTTTTCACCTTTGAACGTACATATACTTGGGCCTTGATGTTGTTTTCCAAGTACATAAAATAGTTTCCTAACGATCTCCAACTGTTTCAACTGTTTCAATTTGTGGACTTCTTCAGATTCTATGGGTGGCTCGGTTTTAGATCTTGGCCTATGCTTGTCTTTGTTGCAGTGGCACATACGTATGTGTTGTCCCTCAGACAACAGATTGTTATTGGTGGTTTGTGGGGTTACCACTCATGTCAACATGTTTACTGGGCCAAGATGATACACAATGCCTAAGAGAACTCACTTTTGCCCATGAAATAGAGGCAATGCATGATTTTCTGCATGATACCAGGCTACAGCTTTTGCTAGCAAGAACAAAATAAAATGATAGCAGAGAAGAGAAAAAGTTCATCAGAAAAATTGCAAGACCTATAGATTAGAGACCTTACTTGTTTTGGTTGTAATGAAATCTATGGTGTTATACCCTTCAACCTATTGGTTTTCCTTAGATTGAGTAGCCCAAATTTTGTTTCCGATATTCAGAGCATGTTTACTTTTCTCACTTCATTTTGGGTGTCGTATCTGCCTCTAGCCTTTTCAAGAGACTAAACAGACTTTTCATTGGTTTTAGTCTGACAGTGCGTCCCAAGGTAAAAGTGGCTACTCTGGTTTCAAAGATAGAAGGGGGAAGCTGGAGGTCAGTAAAACATGAACAAGCTACTTTGACAAATAGGGATTCCAATAAAGTGCACAAGCAGAAAAGAGACTCCCCCACTGTACTGGTGACTCTTAGTTACTATTTCTTCTCTTTGTTTCTTTTCGTTATATGGGTTTTTTTTCCCTTTTTGAGTGTGGGGAGGACAGTTCTTTTTTTTTTTTTTTGAACTGGTGGAGGACAGTTCAGGAGAACCAGATGTATATTCTTTGTGATAGTCTCTTCTCTTCTACTGCACTATATTTTCAGTTCTGAGTATATAACATGCAGAGGAGGTCCACTACTCTTGAAATAAGTTGGATTATATTTGAAAAACCTGAAGAAACATTGCTTTTATGCTGAGAGACGGTGACTGATGCAGGAAAGAGAATGGAGGGTTATCCTGTTTGCTTGAAGAAAAGAAACCAGGTGAACATTTTGTAAGTTATATTGCAGGCTTGGATTTTTTTTCCCACATTAATTCATGGCTCTCCCATTTATCATCATATTCAGGGGCTAATTGTTGTAACATCCAATATCAATAACAAACTGCTACTAGGAAAAGAAAGTAACCTCTCTAACACCGATAAAAGAAATTTAATCCTTTTACTCATTGTTTATAAATACCTGATATTATTTAAAATTGACTGATTTTGACTAGGCCTGGGAAAACTATTTAATGGAGGATGGCAAGGAAGCGACTGAATGGATTCCGAGAAAAGCGAGGAGAAAGAGAAAACGTGGTAACACTATATTCTTAAATTGAAGGTATGATGACACGTCACAATCTGCTGCTTCCATGCTCTGCATTTCAATCTGAACAAAATACTGCAGATTTTAGTATCCAGTGTATCTCCTTGTGTGAGTGATTGTAAGAGTCTTAGTATGCTTTTAAACATCCCCTAAACTAAAATTTGCAACTGTCCGATAAAGTGATTTTTCTTGAAAAATGAATGTTCTGTAGGATAGTTTGCCCCCCACCCCCACCAAAAAAGAAAATCACGGACTTGTGGAGCAACAACTGGAATTCGTATTTCAACTTCGTTCTCGATACATTTCTAGCAGGATAAAAACAAATCATAAAGCTATAACATGTTTTCTGCAGTGGCTAGACATTGTAATGTGCTTTAGCCACCGGGTACATTAGTGCTGGTTCTAGAGGGGACAGTCTTTAAAATCATTGTCTGCACTTTGAGGTTTGGAGGATTTTAGGTAAGGCTTTGTTAACAAGTTTGAAGAGCTCAAACACAGCTCAACACAAACTCATTGCGTATTGAGATGTTGACAGGCCACAGCCCACAACTTCTATTGGTCAATTGGCGTTGGTTCTTTCACTAACTTTCGGTAGTCTGAGACGACTTGGGAATGATTGACCCTTTCCTTTCAGAAACCAAACAACAAAGGCTTTGAGGTTGACCTCTATAAGAGCAACATCTACCATCTAGCCCCCAGTCAATAGCGTTTTTTTTTTCTCCAGACCACCACCGACAGCCTTAGCTCGGCGAGTCAATCTATTTGTGTATAATTAAATATAGACAAAATTATAGGTTAAACTCGACACTAGGAAATTCATGGTAAACCCTGTGTGAGAGGGTGATGCAAGAAATACCAAGGGCATGTTAGTTTTATGGGTTTGGGTGGTATTCATCGATGGATATTTTCTAAATTGTTCTATATACCATCTTATCTCTTGTATAGTTGTAGATTTTGGACTCGAGATTTGAATTTTGGCTCTAACATGTTCGTAAGTAAAACCCATGTATATGAATTTCAACAAACCCGTGGGTGGTTTTAGTCAACTTCATAACAAATATTTTGTGATATTTGTGATTAATTTGTGGGTTCCATATGTATTTGTATCACTTATTATTATGGTTGAATTTTGCTTATTTTATAATGCTCTTGTTTATTCATCTCAAACCACCTATCTTGTCTTATCAGGGACATCAAGGCATAAGGGAGGTCTATATTTTCAATGATTACCCAACTCATTTTTCAACAACAAGGCTATATAGATAAGCATCAAGCAAAGCCCCTTGACGTTTGTTTATGATTATTATATATACTCCCATTGTTTATAGCCATCAACAAACTTGTCTTGCTTTGCAGTGATTGTTCTGTTCGGCCTAACCACAAAATCCAGATTCCTAAGAACCGGATGATTAAAAACATCCAACGGTAGGAGATGCCCCATCAAGCATACATATTGACTATGGTGATCTACTAATCCTGGACCACTGTCGGCAGATGCATTATGGTGAGTATTATATAGTTATCCAATGAATCATCATTCCGAGCCCTTCCTAGTTTTTCAACTCATAATAGTTCACATCATAAAGTCTATAAATTTACTACTGCACCGAAAATTAGGATAAATCTTATTTTTTTTAAATCAACCTTAAATCGACCGCTTGTCATAATTCAGTTTGTTTGAATCATAACTTTCAGTATAATATTTTTTGAAAATTTTCTCATAAAAAACATAATTCAAGTATATCATTAGATTACACCACATAATCTTCATTACTTTAATGAGTCCGATGCAACTGATGGAGCTTTTACTTTTCTTCCCATGATATATCATCATCATTCATCAAGACATTAAGTTTCCAAAAGTAGGAGCATCCAATGCTTAAAGTGAGTGGTTGAAACGGGAATATCCAAAATCCTTCTCCTAGAGAAATTAGCTCACCCGCCATCACAAGACACAAGAAAAGCTTAAGCTAGAAATGTCAAGTCAAGGTTGTTTTCATCAGTGTTATATGATAATCTATATCCAATTGAACCTACCACCTAATTAACCAAATTAAGCCTTATGTCCTAATCGAATTGAACCTAATCTGGTAATCTAACTTTATCCAACTATGTGAAAAAGTTTAGGTTGGATCATTGATTAAGGTAATAGTGGCACGTAGAAACATTATTGACAAACATTAAAAAGTATTTTATAAGTTTGGGGTCAACGAAATAGAAGAAATCGGTATTAAGAAAATTTTTAGAGTTAGCAGTTAAAAGATAGAGTCTGACATTTATTTTTTTGTGAATGTTTATAGTTTTACTAATAATCCGTTTGGTATGATGAAAAAATGGAAAGATGGAAAGTTGGAGGGATATATAAAATATTATGTTTGGTAAGGAAGGAAAATAAGAATAATGGAAAAGTTGATGGATTAAATTTTTTTTCAACTCACCAAAATCAATCTCTCAAAAATCGGAAGGAAAGTGGATGAAAAGTTAATTATTTGTGTTGAGATTTATCTTATTTGTCTATATATCTTTTGATATATACATATATTATGTATACATTAATTTCATATAAAAATACAATGATAAAATATGTACGTATTAGTTATTGCCTGTGCCTGAAGACACAGAGTAATAAAAAATGGTAAACAATAAACATATTTGTATTTATATCCAAAATTAAATCACAAACATAGAGGAGAGATAAATGAATTTAAGTATCGGTTGTAGTGGAGGTGAGAGGTGGTGGTGGTAGGATACAGTGATGGTTGTGGTGGGTGGTAATGACCGTGGTGGCGGCGGCGGTGGTGGTGACGGCGGCGGCGGCGGCGGTGGTGGTTGTGGCGATGGCGGTTGTGGTGGTGGCGGCGGCGACAGCGGCAGTGATGGTGGTGGCTCTGGCGGCGGCGGTGGTGGCGATGACGGTGGTGGTGGTGATGGCGATGACGATGGCGGTGGTGGCGGCGACAGTGGCAGTGGTGGTGGTGGTGGCGACGACGGCGGCGGTGGCGACGACGGCGACAGTGGCGGCGGCGACGGCGGTGGTGGTGGTGGTGGCGACGGCGGCATCGGTGGCAGTGGTGGTAGAGGTAGTGGTGGTGGGGGTGGTGGTGGTAGAGGCAGTGGTGAGGCGGTTTAAAACACTATTTTTTTTTTTTAAAGTACTTATGAGAAATAATTTTTAGAAGTACTTTTAAAAAGTCATTCCAAACACACCCTTAGGGGCCTATTTTTCTTATTAAATTTAGGGTGTTAATATTAGTCGTTAGATTAATTTTAAAGTAAAATTTAAAGCGATCTGAACCGCGAAAAGTAAAAGTCATTTTGTTTATCTTTTGAGATTTGAATTGTAAACTATTTTATTATATAGATATATATATATTTTTTAAAATATTAAAAATAAATTTAACAATAAAAAATAAGAATAAAAAATTAAAAATAAAAATTTTAAATTAAAAAAAATATTTTTTCCATCTTAGGGGTGAAAATTTTTGACTCAACATGATGACATGACTCGAACTCGACACGAACTTGATTATAACTTGACACGAACTTGAAAATAGTTTGACACGTGAACAAGAAATATAAAAAGCTCATATTCAGTTCTACTCGTCAAACTCAAAATTGATACCATTAATTCGTTTATTTAAAAATAAACACTTTATTTATTTTCTCGTTTGTATGGTAACACGAAATTAGTACAAAAATTAACATGTTTAACTAGTATTATAGACATAAAATATTAATTATTTGTAATTATTTATTAAGCACTAACATAATTATTATATAAAAAAAATATTTTTACTTATTATTATTATTATATTTATTTAAGTTAATTTTTAGTTGTAGAAAAAATATTAACATGGATTCAATTAAGTGAAAATATAATATTAGCGTTAAATTTTTTATTCAAAGTTTATGTGGGTCAATACGAATACGAATACGAATATGACACGAAAATAAACAAGTCAACTTACAACTCGAGACGATACAATTAGTTAAATGAGTTGAGTTAGGTTTGACTAATATTTGACACAAACCCGTAATGACTCAACACGTATTTGACACGATATAACTCGATTGTCATTCTTAATCTTAACCAAGACAAAAAAAAAAAAAAATTAGTCATTTTTATTATCCATCCATCCTACCAAACACAAAGAAAGAAAAATGTATCATTTTTATTTTTCTTCTTTAAAGGGTAAAAAATGTATCTCTTCTATTTTCTATCTTTTATATTTTTCATCCTTCTTACCAAACGAAGTAGAAAAGAGAGACCAGTCTTATCATGGTGATTAGAGGACACATTTGATCATTCGGTTCATAGAATCCGTTACCTGTGCATGAGATGGGATGAGGGAGATTTAATTGGTGAGTAATTTTATCTCTAGTTTGAAGGGCATGATTTTTATACTCGGATATACAACATATCACTTAAATAGAGTGAACACTTATTATCGTTTTGAGTGTAAATTATATCAATCACCCACCATGCGTATACAGATAAAAAGGTTGGTGTTGAACGATTAAATTTAGGCATGAATGTTGTTGTCCTTTGTGTGTAAACCATTTCCCCATCCCTCACTTTAATAATAAATATAATATCTCTTCAAGGGCAAGCAAGCTCATTCTGATTGGCATGAAAAAAGGGCTCTGTCTTTATATGCTAGTAAATTCCAAATTACAAAGGATCAGACATAATGAAACACATCGTAAGTCTTCTCTATCCCCAACGCTATCCTATATAATTGCACCCTAATTTTTTGAATAAACGATAAAAATACATTTCAACAAGTGGGCCCTCTTTGTTAAAACAAGAAACCATATGGATATCTCCGGTAGATTCTTAGAACGTGATTACAATTTTGATGGCATTATAATTATCGTTAGGAAAAAAATTATTTCATGTATTCACTATTGTATTGAAAAAGTAATAATTCAATCTAACAAGTTTCAAATTTCGGATTGATTATTGGTATTCATATTATCATACATAATGGAAGTTTTGATATAGGCATAAGGTGGGTGGGTTTCTTTTTTGGTGTGGGGGGGGGGTTAGCTGTTGTCTATGATGGGCCTTCCCATTAGACAATAAATCACTATTAGGGTTAGCTGGTAGTCACTCCTCATATTTCCAAGATGCTTTTTTATGACTTTTGGACCGGAAATTGTGGAATCAGATCTGTTCTAACAATTCTTTTTCTTCGAACTAGTTATATACAATAAGTTTGAGTTGAATTAACATTAGATGATTTATTAAAAAAAATAAAAAAATATACATCGAAAGGAAAATTCAATTCTTGATTTCATGCTAACATCTTTGGTATATTGATTAATTGGGTGAATTTTGTGCCTTGATATTTGGACTTTGGATGGTCATCGGTCTTCTAGGTCAGGTGTGTTGGGGATTTAACCGTTATTAAAACCCACAGAAACACACACACAATCCAAGAGCAAATCAAGAACAGAAAACAATAACAAGCAAGGAAGAACAAGACACACAATATTTACGTGGTTCGGCAATTTGCCTACATCCACGACGCTGCAGGGATTTCACTATTAGGAGAGACAAAAAATACAAAGAAGGAGGCTATGTAATATCTCACACCACTCTCATAACCCTAATCACCAAGACAAAGGGTTTTTATACATTCTGTGCACTAAGCCACGAAACAGACACGCGTCCGGACGCATGACTATACCGCGTCCGGACGCGACTTCCAGTGAGTTCAGTTTTGCTCCTTCAACGTTCTGCCACTTGCGTCCGGACGCGCGCTCTTCTGCCGTCCGGACGCGCCTTCCAGTACGCCTCAGAAACTTGACTCCACAAATGGCCCAACAATTCTCCCACTTGGAGACTAGTTTGATCACCATCAATCGCAATCCTCCTGAACAATAGTCCCTCATCCCTGCAGCTCATCCTCCTGTCCTCAAACTGAGAGACCCACGGAAGCTGAACAAGACTTCAGCTTCTCGACAGTAACTACCTTTGTGAACATGTCTGCCGGATTATCCCTTGTGTGAATCTTCTCCAAAGTAAACTGTCCATCTTCCAACAAAGAGCGAATGAAGTGATACTTTATGTCAATATGCTTGGTCCTCGAATGAAAGGCTGCGTTCTTTGCCAGATGTATCGCACTCTGACTATCACTGAACAATTTTGAATTGTCTTGATCCTTACCCAACTCTTTCATGAAGCTCCTCAACCATACCATTTCCTTGCACGCCTCCGTGGCTGCAATATACTCCGCCTCTGTTGTTGAAATAGTTACTATTCTCTGTAGCCTTGAGACCCAACTGACCGCTGCACTACCCAATGTAAAAACATACCCTGTAGTGCTCTTTCTGCTGTCAATGTCCCCTGCTAAATCTGAATCCACAAATCCTTGCAAACAAATATCAGAACCCCCAAAATTCAAAGCCAAGTCTGAAGTACCTCTCAAGTAGCGCAGAATCCACTTGACTGCTTCCCAATGCTCCTTGCCCGGATTTGCCATGAACCTGCTGACAACTCCCACTGCTTGAGCAATGTCTGGCCTTGTGTTAACCATGGCATACATCAAGCTCCCTACCGCCGAGGCATATGGGACCTTTGCCATGAAGTTCTGGTCTTCATCTGTTACTGCTCCCTTTTCCTTCGAAAGCTTGAAGTGACTTGCCAAATGTGTGCTGACTGGCTTAGCATTCTCCATGTTGAACCTTTTCAGCACCTTTCCAATATACTCTTCCTGTGACAACTTCAACTTCATGTTTGCCCTGTCTCTACTGATTCGCATCCCAAGGATTTTCTTCGCAGAGCCCAAATCCTTCATTGCAAATTCCTTTGACAGTTGTTCCTTGAGATTAACAATCTCTTCCATGCTTGAACCTGCAACAAGCATATCATCTACATACAACAAAAGTATGAGATATGACGTACCAAGCTTCTTGAAGTAACAACAATGGTCCCCATGACATCTGCTAAACCCCGTAGCTGCCATAAAAGTATCAAACTTTTTATACCACTGCCTTGGAGCCTGTTTCAACCCGTACAGACTCTTCCCTAGCTTGCATACCTGATTCTCCTTTCCTTTCACAGCATAGCCCTCTGACTGATACATATAAATATCCTCCTCCAAATCCCCATGAAGGAAAGCAGTTTTAACATCCAACTGCTCCAAATGTAAATTCTCAACAACCACAATATTAAGAACACATCTGATAGTAGAAATCTTAACAACAGGAGAAAAGATTTCAGTGTAGTCAATACCTTGTTTCTGCTCGAAACCTTTTACTACTAACCTTGCCTTGTACCGTTTGCTCCCATCAGATTCTTCCTTAATTCTGTAAACCCACTTGTTGTGCAAAGCTCTCTTCCCTTTGGGCAATTCAACTAATTTCCAGGTCTCATTAGATGAGAGAGAATCCATCTCATCATCCATCGCATGCTCCCACTCCTTGTTGGACTCAGCCTGCAATGCTTCCTCAAAGCATTCTGGTTCACCACTATCAGTCAACAACAAATAATACAAGGATGGAGAATAACGCGCTGGGGTTTTTACCGTCCGTGTACTCCTTCTAAGAATAGGAGTCTGTGGATCTACCGGTGGAGTAGATTGTGTATTAGTATCCTGAGGCTCTAAGACATTCCTGTTAGGATTCCCTTCAAACTCTACACAGTCTGATTTTGTCTCAGCCTCCTTGGGTTGACTTAGTCTGTCTTTATACAAAACTGACTCATTAAATACCACATCAATACTCCTGCGTGTTTTTCGATTCTCAAAATCATACAACCTATACCCATAGCTATTAGTATCATAGCCTATGAACACGCACTTACGAGACTTAGCATCGAGTTTATCCCTATTATCCAATTCTACATGCATATAGGCAATGCAACCAAAAACTCGTAAATGAGATAAATTTACCTCTTTGCCTGTCCAAGCCTCCTCTGGCAATCCACAATTCAGCGGAACTGAAGGTCCCCTGTTGATCAAATACACAGCTGTATTTACTGCATCAGCCCAGAATTGCTTAGGTAACCCGGCATGCAACCTCATGCTCCTAGCACGCTCTAGGATTGTCCTGTTCATGCGCTCAGCAACTCCATTCTGCCTTGGCTTCTTTGGGACCGTTTTCAACCTTCGAATCCCACTTGCAGCACAGTAAGCCTCAAACTCACTGCTACAATACTCCCCACCGTTATCTGATTTTAGACACTTCAGTTTCAACCCTGTTTCATTCTCAACCAATGCTTTCCAATTCTTGAAAACATCAAACACATCAGATTTCTGCTTAAGAAAATAAATCCATAATTTCCTAGTAGCGTCATCAATGAGAGTAACAAAATAATTTGAGCCACCAACAGAAGGTACCTTTGATGGTCCCCACACGTCGGTGTGAACAAGCTCCAACCTCTCCGTCTTTAGAGTCCTTGTCACCTTTGTAAAGCTGACCTTCTTCTGTTTCCCGAGGACACAGTCCTCACAGAAGTCCAAATCCAGCGACTTACAACCCGGCAATTTCCCCTTTGACATCATTATTTTCATCCCCTTTTCGCTCATGTGACCCAACCTACGATGCCACGTAGTGCAATCAATCCCTGATGCCGTCACCGCGATGCTACTGTAGGTACCCGAAGATACATATAAGGTTCCTTCCTTTTTACCACGGGCTAGAACCAAAGCCCCCTTGCTCATCTTCCAAGCATCTGATGTAAACGATGTGACCACTCCACCCTCTGACAACTGACCCACTGAAATAAGATTCCGTGTTAGACTAGGCACGTGTCTAACATCCTTCAATTTCAGAACTGTCCCGTCTGTCTGAGTAATCTGCACATCTCCTTTCCCAACTATATTGCAGGCTTCATCATCACCAAGATACACTTTACCGAAGTTACCCTGCACATAGTTTCGTAGCACATCCATGCGTGGAGTAGCATGGAATGAAGCTCCAGAGTCTATAATCCAAGACTCACTGCGAGAATCCAGCGAGCAAATCAAGGCATCATTATCAGACTCTTCCGAGATATTAGCAGTATCTTTACCTCTTTGATTGTTCCCATTCTGTTCTTTTCTCGGTGCCTTGCAATCCCGCTTCCAGTGCCCCTTCTGACCACAATTCCAGCAGCCCTCATCTCCGCCACGAGATTTACTTCGACCTCTGTTTCTCGAAGACGATTTTTTCTTGTCCTTTTTATTACCTCCCTTTTTCGTAGACCTGCCCCTTTCCTCCGTATTGAGTGCTGAACCTGAAACAACATCCTCACCCGATGCTTTTCTCCGAGCCTCTTCTCCTAATATCAATGACACGACATCCTCCAGTTTTATCTTTACAGATCCGGAAGAATTGCTCACTGCCACGACAAGTCCATTCCAACTTTCTGGCAAACTTGATAAAAGTACAAGAGCTCTAATTTCATCATCAAAGACAATACTCACAGATTCTAACTGATTCGTGACCGTATTGAATTCATTGATATGTTCAGCAACAATAGAGTTTTCAGACATCTTTAAATTAAATAACTTCTTCATGAGATATACCTTATTCACCGCTGAAGGCTTTTCATACATCTTTTCTAGGGCTTTGAATAAACCTGATGTAGTCTTTTCTTTGGCGATGTTCGACGCAACTGACGGCGCGAGACACAGTCGCACAGTCCCTAGGGCTTTGCGATCCAGAACATCCCACTTTGCTTGCTCCATATCCACTGGCTTTTCGCCATCGATAGGCAGATAAAGATCCTTCTGATACAGAATATCCTCCATCTGCATCTTCCAGAACGCGTAGTTCGAACCATTGAATTTCTCGATCTTGACTTTGTCTTCGGTCATTGTGCAAACCCTTGACCTCCTAACCCGGAGCTCTGATACCAGTTGTTGGGGATTTAACCGTTATTAAAACCCACAGAAACACACACACAATCCAAGAGCAAATCAAGAACAGAAAACAATAACAAGCAAGGAAGAACAAGACACACAATATTTACGTGGTTCGGCAATTTGCCTACATCCACGACGCTGCAGGAATTTCACTATTAGGAGAGACAAAAAATACAAAGAAGGAGGCTATGTAATATCTCACACCACTCTCATAACCCTAATCACCAAGACAAAGGGTTTTTATACATTCTGTGCACTAAGCCACGAAACAGACACGCGTCCGGACGCATGACTATACCGCGTCCGGACGCGACTTCCAGTGAGTTCAGTTTTGCTCCTTCAACGTTCTGCCACTTGCGTCCGGACGCGCGCTCTTCTGCCGTCCGGACGCGCCTTCCAGTACGCCTCAGAAACTTGACTCCACAAATGGCCCAACAAGGTGGTATCGGCTTGATCTCTCTAGTTTTTTTTTTGGATATTTCAACGTTATTTCAATAGATCACCATAGTGTATTTTTTTGCTCACATACCAAACTAATATTTAGACTAATATTGAACCTTGTGTAAAGCTGTCTATTTACACAAGAGAGTAAATTTATAGATAGTAGCTCTAAGGGACTATGTTTTGTGAAATATTCAAACATTTTTGACAAATCCATATGAAAGGTTTATCACGTAATTGAGCAATCACTAGATTAACCTGGGGTTGATCTCTCGAGTTAAAGATTACAAACTCGTTAAAATATATTGGTTTATGCATTGCCGCCGTAAAAGAGAGGCAACGCATTCGAATTTTGAGTCCCAAATTCGATCTTTATTATTATCATCATCATTGCTATGATGATTTCTTTGAGATAAACATAGGATTCCAATGGGGAGTTGTTTCAATTTTGAGGACAAAAAAAGTAATGCACAATGAATTATGCATGGTAACAAGAGGAAAATAAGTTAAAACTTTTACAACTATATTGTTCCTAACAACTTCTAATTACTAACAAATATTATGTAATCACAACTCTCTAATGACTAAATTTTTTTTTTCGTGTACTGTTTATTTAAAAGAGTGTTACTATTCTTATTGAATTTCAATTTTAAGTTCTCTACATCAAATCACAGGTGAATATGACACAACATTTGATATAAAAATTAAATAAATATTATTTTTTCAATAATATTATTTAGATTTAGTTTCCAGACATGATTTACTTTTTTAATTCACCATAATCATTAAATTGGTTATAGATAGAATTGATAATTGAGTCAAATTATATGAGTTCGACTAGAAAAATGCTCGACTTGAGTTTGACTTGTGTTCTAAACGAGTCAAACTTGAATAATTTTTTAGACTTATTTAGAAAATAGGTCTAAAAGACTTAACTTGAGCCGCAAAGATCAATTTGTTTATATGTAAAATAGTCGACTTATTATGGTTCGGCTTGTTTTGGGTTTTGGCTCGAACTTGATTTATTTTCTAAAAGAATTAAATTTGAATAATTTTTTAAACTTATTTAAAAAAATGAATTTGACAAGTTTGTTTAAGTTCGATTCGGTTAATTGTAAATCTCATTAAATATTGAGGTCCATGATTAATTCAATTGGGGGTGGTTGTTGTTTTTTCTTTTTTTGGTTGGAGGCCCTATCCTGTCAAGTTTAGGTGCTATTATAGGGATATTATGATAATATCATTATATTACTAATTAAGTCAATTAGTTTTAGATATTCGGTGAGATATACCCCTCCATTCACCCTCTCAAGTCTCAACCATTTTGTCAATTCATAACTTTCTCTCTCTCTCTCTCCCTCCCTCGAATGCTGGTCCATTGTCTGACTGTGCCCACGAGTGCAACCCGTATAGAGAGAGGGAAAGAAAGAGAAAGACAGGTGTGGGATGGTGTTGATGGTTGTTTAACGTGAAGCTGAAGAGAAGAAGAAAATGGAACCACCCCAGACGTTTCTTCAGAGGAAAGCTCTTGTGTTGATGGTCCTACAAACAATAAGAACCCAGGTGTCGAGCATTCTTCTCCTTTCAGGACCATCAGCAGACTGGCCACCTTTGTAAAGCCCTCACCAACTTTCACTTTTCAAACTTTTCTTTTTCTTCTTCCACATCTTCTTCTCTTTCTCTCTCCTCTGTTATTCCACTTTCATCGGTCTTTATCTGCTGTTCCGTATCTTTTTCCTCGATTAGAATAGGTGTGCCGGTGTTTTAGCCATATGGGTTCTCTTTTTTTGTCGGTGAAGGTACCCACAAAGCCAAAAAAGTTTCAGTATCAGATTATTTTCTTTTCTTTCCCGGGTTTTTTTTAGAATGCTTACAATTGGTCACAAGACTGATTTTTGTAATCTTAAGACTATCAGACGAAAAAAAAGCTTCTTCTTTGATTGTAATTTTTGTGGGTGTACTACAATTGAAGAAGATTGATTGTGGCCATTTCTGTTTTGCCCAGAAAAGCTTGGACATTTGATCTTTGTTAGCTTAGACAATTGAGTTTTGGTATATCAAGAATCCTGATGTTTTGGGCTTTTATAGGGAGAAGCTAAAAATTGGAGCGAATTGAGATGTCATTACAGTTATTTTTTGGTGGTTGAGTAGTTGAACACTACACATTTTTAATCAGAATTTCTGATTTAAGAATGCGACCCATAAACTACAAAAATTTGTTAGCTTGTTTGTTTTGGAAATAATGTAGAGGAAGCACTGAAGTTTTGGGTTGAAACATTGAAAATGGGATGTGGGTTTAGCGGCGTTAAAGGGCAAGAGTGAGTACCTTCTGAAATTTTGATCACATCATTCAAATGAATGGATTGTTGATCGATTTTTCTTACTGAGATTTGATTTGTGGACTATTGAGAGATTACTTGATCATACTTTTGGAGGTTTAGACTTTAGAGTGCATACAATTATCATGATTGGTATATTCTTTCAAGGGAAGATCAGATTGCAATTACCAAATGTTGGCAATTGTAGTAGCGAATGTGAAGCACTGGCGGAGGCTTACGGAAGGAGAGAAAAAGGAAAATTTTGATTCCTTGTCATTCACAGGAAGCTATAGTTTCTTGAGCTTCACTCTGTTGGAAAGCTTGAGAATTTGAAGGGATTGTTGATTTTCTTCAAGGTTATATTTGGCTAGATACTTGTTTTTGTTGGCTGCATTGATTTTAAGTGCCCAAAATTTCAGGTAATTTTTCTGCCTCCTTTGCCTTGTTTGTGTTTTTTGGTAGGTCTGTATATTATTCTGCGAAGATGACAAATGGATTTTGTACTTCTGCATTTTCTTTGCTGGGGTTTTTTTTGTGTGTGTGTGAAGAGAGAGAGGGAGAAGGGGGGGGGGGGGGGGGGGGGGGGTATATTCTTCTCTGCGTCATTTCTCTAGAAGCTAGAAATTCACAATTTATCAAATCAGTACTTCATATGAACCGGCTAGAAAAGGTTTATTTCAGAAACTTTGTAGTGTAAGTCAGCACACTGGATTTCTGAACTTCACTGTCTATTTTTTCAATCGTATGTGTCTTCAGTCCGATTTCATTTGTCAGGTTGAACGAGGTTGTATTGGTCAGGCAAGTTGGGTGAGCAGTACTTGCTAAAGTCAAAAGAATTACTTAGCCTGGTATGGCAAAGAGATCACTTAGACGCCCTCTTCGGCATGAAAAGGATCAGACAGGCTGTATATGGGGTTTGATTAGTATCCTTGACTTTCGCCATGGCCGACCCACTCGAAAACTGCTTTCAGATAGGAGGCGTGGGAGCAGGCATGCTTTTGGTGAGAACACTGTTTAATATGTAGATTAAACTACGTACTATATTCTCTGGTTCTTAATGTATGTCACACTTGAACAAGAAATAGTTGCTAGCCCGGAATAATGTTTCTAAAATTTGTATTTCCATTTTACATTTTTATTTGTTGAAGACTAGGAAGTCAAAGACACTCCACAAGTTTTCAAACACGTTATAGTGCTAGGTAATAATGATGGAGGAGAACCATGATGTGCCATGATATCAAAGGGAAAGCTTACTTGGGCTTTTCAGTGGACAATTTAAACCATGCTAGACAAGATGTCAAGAACAATTGGAAGCCATCAGCGGGAAAGCTTGCTTGGGCTTTTTAGTGGGTAATTTAAACCTTGTTAGGCAGAAAAGGTGTTTTTTTAAGATATAACGCCAAAATTATTCACTGTACCTTATTAGTTCATATTAGTTCTTTCAGCTTTCCACATTGCAATTCTCCACATGTTGAAAGCCTGAGTTTTTTTCCCCTATTTTTGTAGGTTCTGGTTATTCTAGGGCAAAAGTGGACAAGGTGACAAATTTTGAAGAGAAATGTCAGAGCATTAAGGTAAGCATTGGCAACTTACCTTAGGCCATCAAGAAATCAGACAGGTGTATCATTGCTATTAAGTGTTTTGTGTCTATATATGTATACTGCTATTGTAAGTTTTAAGTTGTAACCATCAAGCTGGTGTTATTAACTTGGAAATTTATAGGATGGTGAAGAAAGGAAAACAGCAACTGCTGATGCAGTGAAGACAAGTGTAAAAGAACTCATGCAAGAAGAAATGTGTAATGAGGAGGGTTCAAAGAAGCAGACGAATAGCCCTGAAGCAGAACTGAAACAGTTTGATTCAGAACACGGGGATCATGCAAGAAGAAGCCATAAGCAGATAAACAAGAATTGCAATAAATCTTGTGACATGCCGATCTGCGATATAGATGCATCTAGATTCTTAGAGCCAGAAAACTCTAGTCACCAAGTTGTAAGGAGAAAAAACTCAATCAATCTTGATCTGGAAGTCATAACGGAAGAACTCTGCCACCAGATCCATCAGAAAAGTACTAATTCTGTGAAGCATGATTGGCATGATGACCTTGTTATGCAGTCTAACCAAGCACATTCTTGTTTTCAAGAAAAAATAACCACGGCAATTAAGGTGATTATAGATCAGAGGTTTACTAATGAAAAGCATCTTACAAATGATGGGAAGACCGACCACCCCAAAGAATTCACGGATGCACTTCAGTTGTTAAGTTCAAATAAGGAATTGCTCTTCAAGCTTGTGGAAGATCCAAAATCACCACTGGTGAAGTGCATTCAAGACTTGGAAAATGCTCAGTTAGATGAAGACCAAACTTCCAAGTCATTGGTAGGATTAGACATGTTGGAAGAGAAGCCGACCAACTCAAGACCGGATGAGCTTGTCAATCGCAAACGCCGGAACTTTTTCAGGCGAAGGAGCAGGTCTCGGGAGAATATCTCAAGGAGTGGAAATGAAACATGTCCACCTTCCAGGAGAATTGTCATTTTGAAACCTGGACCAGCAGGCTTGCGAAATTCTGACACTGAAATCAATGTCAGCACATCATTGCAATCTGGTTACACCATGGAGAAGAGAGTGCATAGTGAAAGGAATGCTTCCCTATTTTCTTTTACTGAAATTAAACGAAAGCTAAAGCATGCTATGGGAAAGGAACGGCATGGGATCTCTCTTGATAGTACTACCCACAGATTTCCTCCCGTACATCAAAACTTGGGGGATGGTGAGAAGGGGGTTGGTGGGGAAAGTACTGGATGGAGTTCTCCAAATCGAAATCATTTTTATACTGAAAAATTTGTGAAACCTTCGATTGGTGTCAAGAGGAGAGACAAGATTAGTAAGTCAAGAGCGTTTGAGACAAGTATGGCAAGTGAAACCAGCGGATATCCCCGACAAGGGGTATCTAATATCTATATCGAGGCCAAAAAACATCTCTCAGAGATGCTAATCAATGGAGACGAAAATGCAGCATTAATTAGCGGGCAATTACCAGAAACCCTGGGGAGAATTCTCTCTCTTCCCGAGTACAACTTTTCTCCCAGTAGTAGTCCTGGAAAGGACAATGAGCATGGGTTTGTAACTGCACAGATGCGATTATCTCCTCACAGCAATTTTAAAATGGTCAACAAGAACCCCTTACGAGAAAAACCTGCTGTTTATCAGAGTTCATCATCGCAAAATTTCGAGAGTCAACCACGCATTACTGATGACAACCCTGATGAGAAACTACCATCTCCTAATTCAATTCCAGGTCTTTCATGTGAAGTTAATAGGGATAGTTCTGAGGAAGAAACCCTTTTTTCAACAAGAGATGAGATTCGTTCCCAAGGTACTTTACTGTTCTCAAAAACCTGGTGGGAAGAATCTCGTTTATCATTGTGCTCATATTGACAACTGTTGGTATTGATCTCAGTTTGTATAATCTATACAGGAGTGGTAGAGATTTTAAACCCAACCGATACTGGATACCAGGAAAATGGCAAAACCTTGGATGTTTCACATGAAGCAAGTAGCTCGTTAGTTATCCGAGATGTCCAGGATTGTGATACTGCTGAAGTATCTGATGAAGTAAGATCTCAATGCTTGAAATTGGTACCATTTTGTTGCTTTTATTTTTAATGCAGATTCAATTACACTGCTATATTTTCCCTAGTCAAGTGTTTCGAATCTCATTTGGGAAGAATAAACCCCCACAAGTGAATAGAGGCACTTTCCATGTTGCAATTATCCCGTGTTTTTGTGCTCTAATATTTTGTCCTTGTTTCTATCACACGGTATCAGAACATTGTTGCTCTTTTCCAGGATTTTGAAGAGGTTCAGGTATTGTCTTCTCCATCAGTTTCCCCCTCAAGCACATCAGTCACCAGAAAAATTGAAGGTCCTGAAAGTACCATTGATAGATTAGAGCGGCCCAGTCCCATCTCGGTTCTTGAGCAGTTATATGTAGATGATGATATCAGCCCTGCAAGCACCATAGTCCGACCTGGTAGGCTTTCGTAACTAGAGTATTATATCTTCATGTCCAATTAATGTTTTTGTAGATCCTATTGCTCTTGTGCTTAATTAAGGCCATTCAAAAACTTTCAGTTGAATCAGCTCTACAACCACTACAAATCCATTTTGAAGAACAGTTGTCTTCTGCTACTGAACAAGGAATCTGTTCAAGAACTTCTATGGAGGAGGAGGAATCTGCATTTGAATATGTAGAAGCGGTGCTGCTAGGTTCCGATTTGAACTGGGATGAATTTCTCTGGAGGTGGCTTTCTTTGGATGACGTTCTTGACCCATCATTGTTTGATGAGGTAGAGTTATTTTCCAACCGATCTTGTCATGACCAGAAGCTCCTATTTGATTGTACCAATGAAGTGCTGAAGGAAATATGTGAGCACTATTTTGGTTGCTTCCCTAGAATATCATCTTTTAAACAGGGCATTCGACCAGTCCCAAGGGGCATGAACCTTATCCATGAGGTATGGGAAGGAGTTGAATGGCATCTTCTCCAGAAGGTTCCTCATCCTCGTTCTTTGGATCGTCTTGTCGGAAAAGACTTGGCAAAATCCAGGACATGGATGGACCTCCGATTCGAGACTGGAAATACTGGTGTTGAGATTGGGAAGGCCATTCTTGAAGAATTGATGGAGGATGCCATATTAAGTTTAGTAAAAGATAGTCCGGAAGAGGGATTTCCTATGCTTCTGGATCGATTGAATGTAAGTGAGAGCACTGTCAACGCGTAAACAAGAACCTTGTTTTCAAATTGAACCACCTTAAGTCAGACTGGAAGCAAAGTAAGCTAGTCAATCATTGTGTATCTGGAGAATGGGAGGTGACATCTCAGAATCTCATCCAGTCAGGTTAGACCTCATGTAGCTCTCACTCCGAGTTTTACATGAAAGTTCCGACATGTTCTTCTTTTCCTGTCTATTGAAATCATATGCATATGTAGTTGAAGAGTTCTCTGGTTCATTTAACACTAGCACAGGTGTTGTCCTTGATGGAAGCTGCAACATAAAGGATCCTTGCTACATAGAAAGGAAATGGGAATGCCCAGTTTCGATGAATTTAGTTCTTGCCCAGACAAAAGATGAGGATTGCCATGCCATAATGTATATAGACAGTGTCGAGGGTCGGTTCGGGGGCTGTGGATTTAACCCAATGTCATTGGAGGTGTTCTTATAAATATGGAGTTGGTGTGTTGCATGTGTGTTTTTTGTGTATGGGGGGGGGAGGGGGGGGGGGGGGGTCTTTTTCCTTTTATTTTGTAGGATCCTTAATCAGATCATAACTCATCATCCTCTTAATCATCCCCAAGCCCAAGCTTTGCTGTGTGTATGGATGAGCAGCGGAGAGAGAGAAGCAGCCAAAGCAGCGAACAACTGAACATGAACATGGAAGGAGTGAATGAATTAAGCATCGGCTGCGCTGTGTGTATGTAGGATATTCGTCCATACTCTACTAAAATACCAGTTAAAGATTTTGAGATGGACTCCGTAAATGCAAAAAATTATGGAGTTTTTGAAAAATTTTAGGAGATTTCAAAATCAATATAACTCCTGCTATCTTTTTAAAAAAATTCGGCAAATTTTCATTTTAAAATAAGAACCAAGGAAAATCTCACCATGTCTATACCGACATCAATTGCATAATTTCTCAACACAAACCATTGTATAATCAATCTCAATAATAAATTATTCAAGTTAACTCAAAGACAACGTCATATTTTAGTCATTACGCAAATTCAAACTAAAATAACATATATTATAATAACAAAAGTTACAATCACATGTTATACGCGATTTCAATTACTATAAAATATAACAAAGACACTAAAAATAGGTCTATTTCATTGGAATATGTACAGTGGAATACGGTATAATAGGTCTATTTTATATAGATAAAAAAAGTGAATAATGTATATTTCATAGTCTAAAACAGTGAAATACAATGAATTAGTTCTATTTTATTGTCTAGGACGTGATATTAAAATACATATCTATTTTGGTTTTTCATATTTCATGAGTTTTTGGGTTGTTGGTGTTGAGAAAAAACCTGATCTTATATGAAAAGGGAGAAGAGGGGGAGAGTATCGTAGAAGGTAAGAATTACAGTAGATCGGGAAAAAAGTAGGTATTCATCCAAACTCGTTTTATTTAGACCGAGAATGAACTATACGTATTGAACGGTGAATATATACAAATATACCCGTATAAACCCCGTGTGAGGATGGATTAAAACTCATCCCTGCCCCTCCCCGTCCTGCTAAACCCGTGATATATAATATAAATAAGACACAAGTTCCACCCACTCTCCGACCCACTTATTAATACATATATATAATATCACAAAACCCCATTCATTCACACACTTCTTTTTACCAAAAAAAAAATTTTACTTTTTTTTTAATCTATTTGTTATATAATGGGGTTTCATTTGTCTTAAAGAACCATTTATGAGGTTTTATTTTTTTTCTTAAAATCATAGAAATGAATTATTATTGACGAAGATGACAAGGACGAGAACGGGGATGTGGATCAAAATTTACTCGCAGGATGAGAATAGAATTTCTCCCACTAATAGGAATGGATCGGGATGGACGAATATTTTTGAAGTGGATACGGGATGGAGATTACTCCACCCGCCCCCGCCCCCGCCCCCACCTCGGTCCACTGTCATCCTTTAGAAAAGAGACAGATGGAGATGAGTCAGATATTGGAAGGGTACTTTTCTCATTTAAATGTTGGGTGGGGTTATTCTCACCTCTTAAATCTCATTTCTCACCCTATTTAATTATCTTATTCTAAACTACTAAGTTCACCCCTATTTATAACATTGCTCTTTCAGCAGTGTCTTTGGAATATTTTGAGGTATTTAACGATATTTTGTTACATTTTGACTAATGGTTTAAAAATAAATTATTTATTTTTATTATGTTTTTATAATATTTATGTACTAAAATAATACACTATTTTTTTTTAATTATTTTCGATATAGTAGATTAAAAGAATATTTGATGAATTTAATTTTTAATTAATGAATATATACGAAAAATTTAATAACTAATGAAATGAGTGTAAATTGAAAGAAATTAGTAATTTGAAGAGTGAGAATTAAATAGGGTGGAAAAGAACTCCCACCCTTAAAATGTTTTTTGTAAAATTAGTTTGGATATATAATAATTAATTTCTTATAACCAGTTGCCCTTCGTCTCACTCCCTCTTTTTCTCTTCGACAAAAATTGACGAACGTTACCGACCGTCTCTCTTCTCTGACAAATTGATGAACGCTAACGACCGACGATGACGAGCTCCACCGGTTAGTCATCTTTTCATTCCTTCTTCTTTTATAGTCTCTCTCTCTTTCTTTCTTTTTTTCTTTTTTTAAGTTTTCGTCTTTCTTCTCCATCTGTGCAATTTTTTTCTCCGTCATTATGAAGCTCTGATACTGTTTCTTCCCCTAATTCTTTGCATAACTCTGCTTCCTCTCTTTTCAGAAAAGAGACGCTGAACTGGGTTGGGGCTATTTTGGGTTTTTTTTTTTTAAATTTTTTTATAGATCTTTTATTTCTCTGATTAAGCACCTGACCTTGAACTTGGGGGCTATTCTCTCACACACACACACCCACAGTCTAGCCCCTCCGTCTCTCTCTCTCGAAGGAGCAACCCCAGATTTCCTCTAAGTCTCTCTCTTTCTCTCCTTTACGACTTTTCAGATCTGGTTTTTCGCCCACTTTTTAGTTTTCACTGACCATCCAGAACTCTATATTTTTGTAAACCATGGTTGTAAAATAAATGTACAGTTTTTTTTTTTTTTTTTTTATGTTTTATTATTTATTTTACTTTTAAGATTAATGGTTACAAATAAGAAAAGATTTACGACTAGTAAAAAAATTCAGTATACCACCGAAGAGAGTAATGTAGTGCTAACCGTTTCTATTATAACAACAATCCTCCGAGATTTTTAGACTAGGCTCATTTTTAATTTGAACTCAAGTCGAGTCTGTGTAACTCTCAACCTCTATCTCCAAATTCTTTCTCAGTGATATCTACCCATTTGAAATAACATGTATTGAAATTTGATTTGCGTATAGGATTTTTGTTCGATATTGAATAAGGTATGATATGAAAGATCTTTTTATAATATAAAAGTTAGGATCGATTCTAAAATATTAGGATCAATTTAAAAAAAAAAAAATTACTTTTTATGGTTTTTGATATAACTTCTAAGATTCAAGTTACAACTCTTTGTGATGTTTGGGATTTTATTATAACAATTTTAGGATCAATCTTAGCATGTAGAAGTAGAATCGATCCTAAATTATTAGGATTAATCGCGGAAACTCTATCTATAAAAACCCTCATCTTCCTCTCGCTCTAGTTTGCACCACAGTTTTCACTCTCAAACTATTCTCTCTATACGAAACACAAACATGAATTATTTGAACTATTTCTCGTAATAAAAAGTTCATGGTTGTACATTAAAATTTTGCTTTTACAACATAGACCGAACATGTGCCCTCTTCAGTCTCGAGGTTGCTTCTCTACTTTGTCTTCTCACAAATATGGCCTTAATTTGGATTTCATAATTTTTTCCCTTACACATAACACTAGAGAAAAAATCTCTTCTTCTTTATATATTGGTTTAGTTTCAATTCTCTCATATTTTTACTCCAAATATAGGTTTATTGTTTGAAAAAGAATTCTGATTGTTATGGGAGGAATAGGAAAATAGGTATGCTCTTTTACACATTTTTAACTTGCATGAAAATCTCGCCTGCCTGATTACCTTGATTCGCTAAAAATTGATTGTCTTTACTCTAATAACTAGAAAAGAGCTTTTTTTAGATACTAGGAAAAGAAAATTTGAGGTCATGACAAAACGTAATAGGGTCAAGAAAATAAAAAATGACTAAGCACGAAGCATGCAAATCAAAATTCATAATTATAGACCTTATATTATTTAATTAACATCATAGTTTTTAAATTTACAGCCATAATAGTAATAAAAAATGGATGGAATTGCTACATA
Source organism: Ilex aquifolium (assembly GCA_951799425.1). Taxonomy (NCBI): domain Eukaryota; kingdom Viridiplantae; phylum Streptophyta; class Magnoliopsida; order Aquifoliales; family Aquifoliaceae; genus Ilex; species Ilex aquifolium. The sequence continues at coordinate 41,197,758 of OX637396.1, read as the reverse complement.
AAGCTTCCCAATAATAGACAAACCATCTGCCCATAAAACCTCACCAATAAGTTTCTTTCACTTTACATTTTAATTCTTTGAACATAATCTACTATCATACTGCACATATGTCATCTTTTTAAAGATCATTCCATTTCTTTTAACATGTGTTTGAGTAGAAATATTTTTTCTCCTTTTGAGTTCTACCAACAAGTTTTTGAATTTTTTTATTTCTTCTCTTAATCATAACAATTATTAATACATACATTTAATACAGGTGAGTTCTACCAACAAGTTCTTAAATTTTTTATTTCTTCTCTTAATCATAACAATTATTAATACATACATTTAATACAGGTATCCAATGTTGCGTGCTCAAGATTTATCCTATGATAATCTAGATAGTCGTATCCATCCTCTGTCTAAGACTATTTTCATGCACATGCAGTTAAAAAACACACAGAGATTTTTTTTTTCTTGGGAGAGTTATGGTTATAGGGCTGAGTTGGTGGATAATTCGTGAAAATAGCCTTAGACAGAGGATGGATACGATTATCTAGATTATCATAGGATAAATCTTGAGCACGCAACAAATGGATGCCACATTGACAAGCTTTCCTTTAGAGATCCACAATCGAATAGTGGGATACTTGAGGAATAATTCATTAAGAATTTTGAAGTAAAATTTTCTATTTATTGAAAATAAATAATATTACCCAAATAAAAATTTTCTATATACTATGTAAAACAAATAATTTTGATAAATTTTACACAAATAAAAATTTTAATATTAGTGATAGCTTAGCGAGTGACTCTATATTGAAGACAAATTTAATATGGTTCTCTTTTGTTACTTGTTCTTTTTAGCATATCTATAGTCTCATGGTATGACTTGTAATCCTTGTTATTGTAACAACAATATAAACTCCAGTGATTTCAACATCGTTCAGGTTATATAATCAAATCATTTAGCATTGTGTTAAATGATAAAGTGTAATGGATGACATTTTTAGAATAGATGTGATTTTGGGTATTTATTGAATCTATTGACTTGTCAAAATCTGCATGGTACACTTCAATTTTTATTGGTGATATACTAACGCTTGTGCAATCCACAAAAATTTATGATCATTTTTAATTTTTTTTTTGTATTTTTCCACCTCATCATTTAGAATACTAGATAAGAAATATAATAAATAGTACGATGATATGATTTATTTTTCATAGAAAAAACATAAATGAGTGGTAGGTAATTACTGGGGTGGAAGGGTTGTTACATTGGAATATGGTAAAATGTGATTGGATTAAGTCTTGTGTTCTAATTGAATAAATAAAAATTCTTAGAAAAAATGTAAAATGAGGACATAAGTATTCTCAAGCCTTTTGTATCCTAAATTGATTGCAATAATATATAGGATAGATAGATTTTCCCACTTTTTGTGATATTTAGCATCTGATGAGGTTCAATAATTCTTTATGGGGGTTGAACAAGCCAGCAGATTGTTTGAAGTTGAGAGGATTGATATTTGTCATCAAGCTGGCTGTGTTGTAAGGTCTTAGTGTTGAGAGTAGACACATGAAAAAAAAATAATTACATCATGTATAAGATAAGAATCTATTTATTAGGCTGCATTTGTTTTCAATGTTAACCTCTTTTTGAGTTTTCTTTATGGATGTTTTCTTTATTATTTTAACCTTCACTGTGATTATCGTGTTACTTAAGCTTAAGCTGACGTGCTACCCATCCTCTTTTTATGATTTTTGTTTTTTAATTACTAAAAATAAAAAAAGTAAGAAATATATGTGTTGAAATTACAATTAAGCTATTGAATAGATAATTAGAGTCACTATTTTCTTTTTGTTGTGGTGATTCAAATAAAAATAATGAAATTGTGGAACACAAGCGCTTTAGATGTGAATGCATCAGTTTTGTTGTTGTTGTGGGATACATAATTTAGTAACCAATTATCAATTTTTACTTTGGTTGAACTTTTGGAAAAATGGTTCACAGATAGGGGTGTTAATCGAGAATCGATATGAGCTACTCGGGCTCGGTTCGAGCTTGACTCAGATAAAGTTCAGCTCGAACTCGATTCGTATTCTAAACGAGTTGAGTTTGAACAATTTTTTGGGCTCGTTTAGAAAAATTAGCGTAAAAGGCTGGCTCAAGTTCACAAAATTCAGTTCGGGTTCGACTCGGTTTGAGTTCCAAACGAGTCGAGCTTGAACAATTTAGGCTCGTTCAGAAAAATAAGCTCGCTAGGCTCGGGTTCAAGCTCGCAAAGCTTGGCTCGATTAACACCCCTATTCACGAATTCAATATACAATATTTTATCCTCAAATAACTCACGTACAACGCATGTGTGCACTAGATAGTGTAATAAATGAAAATAATTTAGTTAGAAAAATCATGTGTATAATTAGTACCATACAAGAGTTAAAGTTATTTTGAGAGTAATCGAAATATAAAAGACAAAATTTATATTTTTATAATATTATTAGGTCAAGGGTAATTTTTGAAAAATCTGAAAAATAATTTTGGTGAAAGGTGAAAATTAAAAAAGGAAGGATTTTATGGCAAAAAGAAATAAAATTGAAGGATTTGATTATTTGGACAAATTTTTATCATGCTGATGTGGTTGGATCTTATTGACTTATCACAGGTTAAAGGCTATATACCTCAGAGAGCCCGACCTCGTCTCTACAATCCCTCCATTATCTAACCCCGGCGACAACCTGCGGCGACGCCACTCACTCCAATTTCAGTAAGAAAGATTTTTATAAACGTATATATATGTATATCTTCATGGTTGTGTTGTGTTAATTGTCTGCTGATTAGGTTGTTCTCTGGTTGTAGGCTATGGGGTTATTGAAGCAAGTGAAAAGAAGGTTATAATCAGCGTAGGATTAAAATGGGAGTGATGGGATTACTTGAAAATATTGATTAGAATTGTAGTTTTGGAATGAGTCCTGCTGTACTTCCTAAGCATGTAGCTGCTGTTGTAAAACACCAAAAAGACCCACTAAGGGCACTAGAAATGTTCAATTCAGTTAAAACAGAAGATGGGTTTAAGCATAATTTGTTAACTTATAAATGTATGGTTGAAAAGCTTGGTTATCATGGGGAATTTGAAGCCATGGAAGGTATGATTGCGGAGATGAGGATGAATATGGATAATGGCTTGTTGGAAGGAGTGTATACTAGTGCCATTAGAAATTATGGTAGGAAAGGGAAGATTCAAGAAGCTGTTAATGTGTTTGAGAGAATGGATTTTTACAATTGTGAGCCGTCAGTGCAATCTTTTAATGCAATTATGAATATATTGGTTGAGCATAAGTATTTTGATCAAGCACACAAAGTGTATATGAGAATGAGAGATAGAGGGATTCTTCCTGATGTATATACCTTCACAATTAGGATAAAGTCGTTTTGTAGGACGAGGAGACCGCATGCTGCCCTGAGGCTTCTCAACAACATGCCAGCCCAAGGATGTGAGTATAATGCAGTTGCCTATTGTGCAGTGATCAGTGGATTTTATGAAGAGAATAATCCAGGTGAGGCATATGAATTGTTTGTTGAGATGCTCAGACTAGGATTCTTGCCTAATAGTATCACATTTAATAAGCTTATACACACTCTTTGTAAGAATGGGGATGTCCAAGAAAGTGAAAGACTTCTCAACAAGGTTTTCAAGCGGGGGGTGTCCCCAAATTTGTTCACATTCAATATATTCATTCAAGGCCTTTGTAGAAAAGGCATGCTTACTGAGGCTGCCAGGATGTTGGATAGTTTGAAAAAGGATGGTTTAACACCTGATGTTGTCACATATAACACTTTTATATGTGGCTTGTGTAAGAACTCTAAGGTTGTGGAATCGGAGTGCTATTTGCATAAAATGGTGAATCTGGGGTTGGTCCCTGATGCTTTCACTTATAATACAGTTATTGATGGATACTGCAAATTGGGGTTGGTAGAAAATGCAGACAAGATTCTCAAGGATGCAGCTTTTAAGGGATTTGTGCCTGATGAGTTCACGTACTGCTCCCTAATTAATGGTTTATGCCAGAATGGTGACATAGATAGGGCTATGGGTGTGTTTAGCGAGGCGTTAGGGAAGTGCTTAAAGCCTAATGTAATTTTGTATAACACATTAGTTAAAGGGTTGTCCCAACAGGGACTTATTGTGCAAGCCCTGCAGCTGATGAATGAGATGCCCAAAAATGGTTGCAGCCCTGATATATGGACATATAATTTAGTTATAAATGGATTGTGCAAGATGGGTTGTGTATCTGATGCCAATAATCTTATGAATGATGCTATGGCCAAAGGATTTCTTCCGGACATATTCACCTTTAATACTCTGATTGATGGTTACTGCAAACAGTTAAAGATGAACACTGCGATTGAGATTATAAATAACATGTGGGAGCATGGTGTTAGTCCTGATGTGATCACGTATAACTCAGTGTTGAATGGCCTCTGCAAAACTGCAAAATCTGACGAAGTGATGGAAACTTTCAAAGCTATGGTGGAGAAGGGGTGTGTGCCTAACGTTATCACGTATAATATACTCATAGAAAGTCTGTGCAAAGCTCGAAGACTGATGGATGCTTTGGACTTGCTCAAGGAACTGGAAAAGAAGGGTCTGATCCCCGATGATGTTAGTTTTGGCACATTAATCAATGGGTATTGTGAGAATGAGGATTTGGATGGAGCGTACCAGCTATTTAGAAGAATGGAGAAACAATATAAAGTTTCTCATACGACAGCAACTTACAACATCATGTTAAAAGCATTTTCTCAGAAGCTAAACATGGAAATGGCACAAAAGCTTTTTTGTGAGATGTGTGGCCATGGCTGCCCCCCAGATGATTATACTTACCGAGTAATGATAGATGGCTTCTGCAAAACAGAAAATGTTGATTCTGGGTACAATTTCCTCCTCGAAAAGATGGATAAAGGGTTTATTCCGTCATTGACAACATTTGGGCGAGTAATAAATTGCTTGTGTGTAAAGCATAAAATACATGAAGCAGTTGGTATTGTTCGCCATATGGTGCACAAGGGGATTGTCCCTGATACTGTAAACATAATTTTTGAAGCTGATAAAAAGGAGGTAGCAGCACCTAAGATTGTTGTGGAAGACTTATTGAAGAAAAGTCATATAACTTATTATGCGTATGAACTTTTATATGATGGTGTTAGAGACAAGAAGCTATTAAAGAAAAAGCTTCCAAATAAGCGTGCACATGACTCCAGAAGAACTTGTTGAAATGACGAATGGATTTCTTGATTGCAAGGAAAAAGCATAAGCAGGAAAGCATCCAACCGAAATTTATAGTAGCATCTGGTACAAAGATGGAGGATATGGAGTTATAGAGGCATCTGACAATAAGTCATTGCAAATACATGGTACTCCTGTTTTACTAGTTACTTTTTGTTTTCCGCATTATGTTCAGACAGGGTGATATGATTCCCTGGATGTTTCAGGGCTAAAAGCAAAGTCAATAGGGAGACAACCAACAGAGGCTGGCTGTGGTCAAATGTCAGGTGGTATAATGTTTTCCTACAAGATTCTGCTACATATTTGTCATAAAACTAGATAATAGGGAGACTCAACCACAGAGGTTGGCTGTGGCCATGTATCAGACATATAATGTTTTTCTATGAGAATCTACCACATATTTGTCACAAAACTAGATACTATATGTCTTTATATGTTAGTTGTTGACTATCTTGCAGTAAGCAATGCTTAGATTACTTAGTCAAAAGTTTAGATTGTCAGGCCCCATCTTTTTTTTTTTTTTAATTTTTTTTGGGGGGGGGGGGGGAGGGAATTCTGGTTGGAGGAAGAAAGAATGCTGTGGTCTTGAGACAAACAAAGACAAATTTAGCAGGTTAAATGACTTAAGCACTTCGTCAAATTAAAATGGTCTTGGTATTGATTGATGAGTGTATCTGCCCCATAATAAAAGATAGAAGATAGAACAAATGCTGCCATTCCCACTTACAAAATATCAATGCTTGATGGTTAGTTTTTACTGATCCAACTTTTGATTAGATCTCTGCTGGCAGACTTTAAATGCATGAACTTGCTTTCGTTGTTGAATGCACGTGGCCTCCAATGTCTGTAGAGGAACTATTGTTTACGTATTCCACTTTCTAGACATCCATTTTGCCTATTTGGCTTTTCTTGCAAATAGATGAATTGATTGATTTATATTGTTTTTACACAAGTTGCCTCTCTTACTACATGCTATCGAATGGCTGTTGGAGGCACAATTTGAAAGCCATTCAAGTTCCTTTTATGCCTCTACTGAAGCTGTGGTAAAATTGTGCAGATTGGTTTCCCCGCTTTTCGTCTCCTTCTTGTTTAACTTTGTGTATGTAATTTTCATTATCTTATTACACTAAAAAGTAAGAGAGGACTATGGAGGATGGTTCTTTATTTTTCCTGAGTGGACTCTCAGCAATAACAAGAAGAGGGCATAATTAAACTGATAGTTTGGTTGGACATTTGTCTATAATTAAAGATGTGCTTGTTTTTTTAACTTTACTTTCCATGTTTTATGGGGAGACACTTTTATTACCATGATTTCCTTGTGTTGTTTCAGGTTTGAAGTTTGAATGGTTCGAGAATCTCAAGGTGGTGGAAGAGGGAATGAAAGATCTTTTCCCAGGTGGTACTCTAGTGATCAATGGCGAGAACTTGGGAATGCTCGACTTAGTAGCGTTCTCGATTCTGAGCTCCTACAAAGCAGTTGAAGAAGCCATTGGCATGAAACTCTTGACCGTGAAAAGAATCCACTTGCATTCTCATGGGTGACTGCTCTTAATGAGGTCCCCGTGGTGGAAGAGACTATACCGCCCCCATGCTAAGATGGTGGCTTTTTTTAGCACATTCGACACAATGCTCTGCAGATTCCAAAGCCTTGATCAATTTTTCCAGTGGGAGTGGTGAATGGTGGATATAAAGGTCATCTGCATGCATGTCTGGAGACTATTTCCGTGTTATGTAATAAGGCCAACGCCAATTTATAACAATCAAATTGTAGGGAGGAGGACTTGATTTTCCTTACTCTTTGCTTAATTCTTCTATTCTTAATGTCTTCAGATATTTTTTTAAAAAAAAATTCTCTAATCAATTTCTTCCACCATGTGCATATAATCCCTTCCTTACTCCCCCAACTTTTCATTCCTTCGATTTTCAGCCCTTGTTCTCTTCTAAGTTCTAACTTCTCACCATCCTCTCCTTTATTCTCTCTTACACCACTATGCAATCCAAGGGCCTGTTCGTTTCGAGTATAAGATTTAGGTGGTATAAGGTTTTATATCCATTCCACTCCGATCCAATAGTATATTATATCCGGTCTTAAACTATAATCTCATCATTCCCCTTGTTTGTTTGTCACAAACATTATCTGTATAATATCTACTTAAAAAAGTCAACAATTGCGGCTATGACCCGTAAAAAAATAATTGTAACCTTGTAACCTTAAAAAGACAATTGTACATGAGGGCAGTTGGGTTTTTTCACTCTATTATACCTCCATCTCATTTGTACCGGACATATAATACCAGGGGGAGGTGGTATTCAATAATACCATCTACAAGGTATTATGACTACTGTTCATACCGGGTCGGTATTACGACCCGGAAAATAGTACTAGCTGTAAAATACTAAACAAACAAGGTATAAAGTGGGTCCCACGTACTATTTTCCTAATACCACCTCATTGTACCACCCTTATACTCGAAGCAAACAGCCCCCAAATAAATTGAGGGGGATGAGGGGCAGGGTAGATATGTGGAGACTGTGAATTTAAATTTTATACATCGCACAAGCCTCTTGCTAGTTTTTATGTAAACAAACTCATAAGGACATAACACAAGAAATTTTAAAGTGCTATAAGTCGTGCATTAGCCTATCTTGAAGGAAGGTTGGATCGAGGTACCTTACTTCCCAACAAAAGGTATATGAGCATTTTTCATAAAAAATATAACGAATTCTTAGTTTGGGTAATCTAAAATTAAATTAAGTAGTTGAGAATATAATATATATATAATCAACAATTGAAGGGCCAAAGTGAGAGTAGAGTCATAGTTAGAGGGGGTTAAAGTGTAATTTCTATTGTGAATAATTTGTGATTCGCAAATTATAACGGCTATGTACACTTTAGCTCCAAAATTCAAATGAAGAAGCAAAGCTTTGAAAGGATGGACTGAGTATAGAGAATGAACAATAGCGAACAATTCTGCCTTTCGTTGTTGAATGGTTGCAAGACCCTGAAAAGCGTTAAACAAGTTCAAGCTCACGTCTGTAAAACTAGTCTCGACAACGACCTCTTTATCGCCGGAAAACTCCTCCTACACTGCGCAGTTTTAATCTCCGAGGCACTCGACTATGCCCGCCGTCTCTTCCTCCACATTCCGAACCCAGATGTATCCATGTACAATACACTCATTCGGGGATCTTCCGAGTCCTATTTTCCTCAAAATTATGTGACCACATTTATTGATATGCGCCAAAAATCACCCACCCCTCCTGATAGCTTTTCTTTTGCTTTTATTTTCAAAGCCCGCATTTTGAGGGATTTGAAAACTGGCTTTCAACTCCATTGTCGAGCACTCACTTTTGGCCTCGATACCCATCTTTTTTGTTGGGACGACGATGACGAGTATGTATGCGGAATGTGGTGTATTGGTTTTGCGAAGAAGATTTTCGATGAAATGTTTGAACCGAATGTAGTGGGGTGGAATGCGATGGTTAATGTTTCTTTTGGGTGTAATGATGTAGTCGGTGCGGAGAGAATGTTTAATGAAATGCCATTTAGGAATGTGACCTCGTGGAACCTTATGCTTGTCGGGGTATACTAGAGCTGGAGAGCTTGAACTTGCAAAGAAATCATTTTTGGAGATGCCGATAAAAGATGATATTTCTTGGAGTACAATGATTGTTGGGTTGGCTCATAATGGTTGTTTTGATGATGCATTTGGGATTTTGAGGGAGTTGAAGAGGATGAGGATGAGGCCAAATGAGCTGAGCTTGACAGGGGTCCTATCTGCTTGTGCACAAGCTGGGGCGTTTGAGTTCGGGAGGATCTTACATGGGCGTATAGAGAAAGTTGGGTTGAATTGGATTAGTTCTGTGAATAATGCACTCGTGGACACATACTCAAAATGTGGAAATGTGGCCATGGCTCGTTTGGTTTTTGAAAGAATGCCAGGGAAGAAGAGCATTGTTTCCTGGACTTCTTTGATTTCAGGGCTTGTAGTGCAAGGATATGGTGAAGAGGCAATAACACTTTTTCACGAGATGGAAGGTTCTGGAATTAGAACTGATGGGATCACTTTTATTTCAATCATGTATGCTTGTAGTCATGCTGGTTTGATTGAACAAGGTTGTGAATATTTTTCTATGATGATTATAAGATATGGCATAGAACCAGCAATTGAGCATTATGGTTGTATGGTTGATTTATATGGTCAAGCTGGTCAATTGCAGAAGGCTTACGATTTTGTAAATTCAAACACCAATTGCTCCCAATGCCATTCTTTGGCGGACTCTTCTGGGAGCCTGCATCTTTTTAGGTAATGTTGAGTTGGGGGAGCAAGTGAAGGAAATGCTTTCCGAGCTAGATCCTAACAATTCTGGTGATCATGTTCTGTGGTCGAATATTTATGCTGTTGCAGGGAAATGGAAGGATGTAGCCACCGTAAGGAGATCAATGACTGAGCAAAGGTTAAAGAAAACTCCTGGTTGGAGCATGATTGAAGTTGAAAAAGTTATGTATAGTTTTATGGCCGGTGAAAAACAAAACAAGACTACTCAGGAGGCTTATGAGAAGCTAAGGGAGTTGGAGCATGATTGAAGTTGAAAAAGTTATGTATAGTTTTATGGTCGGTGAAAAACAAAACAAGACTACTCAGGAGGCTTATGAGAAGCTAAGGGAGATAATGTTGAAGCTTAGGGTTGAAGGAGGTTATATTCCAGAGGTTGGCAGTGTGTTGCATGATATAGAAGAGGAAGAAAAGGAGGATGCGGTGTCTAAGCACAGTGAGAAGCTTGCTGTTGCTTTCGGGATTGGAAGGTTGTGTAAGGGAAGTGTCATAAGAATAGTGAAAATTTTGAGGGTGTGCAAGGACTGTCATACCGTGATGAAGCTGATCTCTAAGGTTATGTATTGGAGATTGTAGTGAGAGACAGAAGTCGATTTCACTCTTTCAACTATGGCTCTTATTCGTGTAGAGATTCCTGGTGAGTGAAGACTGAGTAACTGACATGGTTTCTGCAGCCCCTCTGGAGCCGCCTCCCGTTGGTGGTCCCTGGGGAGTGGGGAAGCGCATTGAGAACCATGTCAACAACACGAGACCTACACCTTTCTTTTTGACCTATGACCCTTTGTCAGGACCTGAACCTGGACATCTAGGGGTAAAACCCTGTTTTGTGCGGGCCTCGAAACCAATACCAAATTGGTGCAGGGATTTTTTTTCCTTTGCGTCATTTCTGGAAGCCAAACTGTCCTATTTAGCGCAGCAAACCAATATGCTCCGTAGAAAGCCAGGTCTGTGTTGTTTGTGGTATTCCAAATATAGTAAAATCACTTATTGAACTTTCTGATTTCAAAGATGTAATGTATAATCAAAATAGTAACAGTCAAATGTAAAACAGTTACACAGAATATAGTCTTAACGAAACAGTAACTGGAAACAGTTACACGTAAAAACTAATCTGATTGCCGAACATGAACTGTTATTGAACTTTAGGTAGATCAAGGCTAGTGTTTGACACTATATCCTTAAGACATATTTCGCCCCCACACACGGTGCTTATGGAATCTCGAGCGCCTGCCTCCTAGGATACAATGATCTTTACACAGATAGAAGTAGCACTTCAATCTATTCGTCCAGCGAACCAAACTTGTGTTGTGTACTCTCTAAAATGCACATTGTCTTAATGCCGAAAATGGTATGCTCTAATGTCTGCCTTAATGCCGAAAAATGAATGAATTGAATGCATGCATGAACTGAGTATTTATAGACACTTTGGTGACTTTCCGGATAGCCATCATTACTAAAAGACACAACCCAGTATGAAAAGATGCAAGCCAGTAGACACCTTGAGTAACTGTTTACCATGAACAGTCACAACTCAATTTCGGAATAAATTCGAACCAGTGCGACCCACGGGTACCAAAAATTAATTTCGGTTAAGAAATTCTTGCCCATTTATTTAAATGATTTTTTTCCAAAAATATAGGGCTTGGTCACACCCACACCCACACCCGTACCGATACCCGAGCCCGACCGGGTCGTGGTCATGGCGGGTGTGTGGTCGAACCGAAGGCATGTAGGTGCTCTCTCTGCTCATAAAACTATGGTACCCCTTGGGGCCCAACCTATGGAGCAAACTTGGTCTATATATGCCCATGTTGGATCTCTTTCTCAAACAATGTGGGATTGGTGTCAAATCCCACATTACACTTTTCTTTATTTCCACATTTCAAGAGGGTCACTTTGGAGCCTATTTTCTCATTTATTTCTTACTCGATTTGAACAAATGAATATACTACATTATTCTCCTTATGGAGTAGAATACGAACCCACGAAATTTTATTCAAAATAATAATCGGGTCCCACTTTATTTTAGGCTCAAAATCGACCAAAATTCAGTTTTTATTCTTAAAAATCTGATTTGGTCCAAAGTCTGTAGGTAAGCTCTTTTCGGCAAAGCGACTGAACCACCAGTGCATAATAAGCAAGCTAGAAAGCTTTCAACCAATCAAACTAATGGGAAAAATAGCAGAACAAAGGCTGGTCATTAAACCAGTATGAGTGAAATCAAACTCTTCTTGAAGCTTGCATTATTCATAAAAAAATGTTGAACTGCTGAAGCAAGGAAATGAATGGTCACATGAGGTGGATCCTGAAAATTCTAATGACTTCATTTTGTTGTTAAATCATAAATGTAATGCCATTGCATGCAGTTTTGTGGCGTGGGCAGGGAAAAAGTGGGAAGAGAAAGAGAAAAGGTAATATTACAGACAATGCTTGTGAGAAGCTTAGGAAGATTATGATGGAACTTAAATTAAAGTTAAAGGAGGTCATATTTTTATTGGAATGGGAAAGATCGTCAGACAACGTTTACAAGAATAGTGAAACACTTCAATGGCGTTGCAATCTAGGGAGAATAAGCGTTGCAGACGAAAAAAGAAGGAAAAAAAAAAAGGAATTGTAGAACTTTACGTGACACTCTCGCGTCATACGGCTCCTTCCCGGAATCAGGACTTCCCCTTTCCTTTGTTTTTAGCTTTTGATTCACGATTTTCTCACATTTTTCCTTATATGTATAAGTGCTTATCTATATAATAAAGTACAATACAATTCAAATCTAAAAAGATAAACAAAATGACTTTTACTTTTCGCGATTGAGATCTCTTCACCACCTCTGCCACAATAACCACACCCACCACCTTCAACGTCCCCACCACCACAACACCCACCGCCCCACCACCACCATTACCACTATCACCACCACCGCTCTTGCCACCCTACTACTACCACCACCACTACCGCATCTGTCACAACAACAACCACCACCGCCCCACCATCACCATCGTCGCCATCATCACTACTATCGCCACCCCACCACTACCACCGCCCCACCACCACCACCATCCCTACTACCACCACCCCTACCATCACCACTATCTCTACTACCGCCACCCCACCACCACCATCACCCCCGTCGTCCCATCACCATCATCCATACCACTACACTACCACCGTTGCCGCCACTTTGCCACCATCGTTGTCGTCCCACCATCACCCTTACCACCACCACCCCCACAGCCCCATGACCATCACCATTACCCTCACCGCCACTGCCACCGCCACCGCCACCACCACTACCACCGTCGTCACCGCTATCACCCATCACCATCGTCATCTCATTCTTATATTTATTACCACTACCACTATCATCTCACTACTATCGTCGCCACCCACCACCAACATATTGTTGCCCACCACCGCCCGTCGTCAACAGCCACTATCACCCGCCTCCACCACACCTACCACCACCACCCTTCATCGTCCACCACTATCGCCACCCACTGTCACCCACTCCCACCACACCTACCATCACCCATCATAATGTCGCCCAAAAGTATCCGTCGTCGCCCACCACCACCATCGTCACTGCTCACCACCACAACCCACCACTGCCATAACTACCACCACCATCGACACCCCCGCCACCACGACTAGCAACAATCATCACCGTTGCCCACCACCACCACCGCCGTCACCTATGGCTGCCACTACTACCATTATCGTTGCCACCCATGGTTACCACCACCACTTCCACGATCATTGCCACCCATGGTTACCACCCACCACTACCACAATCATTACCACCCACCACAACTCTTGCTGTCTACTACCACCACCACTGCCGCCCACCACCTGTCACCCCCACTACAATCGGTGCTTAAATTCATTTATTTCTCTTATATGTTTGTGATTTGATTTTGGATGTGAATATCAATATGTTTATTGTTGACCTTTTTTTATTACTCTGTGCCTTCAGGCACAAGTAATAACTAGTACTTCAAAATTACTCCAAAATATGGAGTTTATTAGCTCAGAAAACTGTAACTTTCTTACCTACATCCCTAATCTTACATCAAGAAAAGAAGCAACAATAATTTTGACAACATTCAACAATGACCCTTCCCTTTGTAGCCATTCTACCTTCAAGTCGTACGTAATGTATGATACAAATGGAGACACTTGGATAGATTAGGGACACTATGGCCACAATATCCATCATTGATTTATAATATTACCACGCATCACTGCTAATATGATTTTATTTTATAATATCAGATTCTACTCACAAAGTACTAGATAAAAAGAAGGTGTGCATCGTCAAAGTTTTACGTTAAATATCAACGTGGATACGAGTTCTTCAATCATACTTGGAAGGGATCTTTAGAGACATCCGGTTTTAATTTCACCCCGAGTGACTTTTGAGGATTGGGAATTTAAGGTAGTATTATGGTCCTTCTAATGAGGAGAAAAGTGGTTGGGGCATATCATGGGCCCACAGCCTATAAAACGGACGCTAAAGAACGGATGCTGAATATTGCTATTGGATTGATTGATGGGTTGTTGGGCCTTCCACCACCCAATTCACAATAGCAAATAGATGATATCTGTCCTACACTTGTTCTCACCTTGGAAGTAGGGATGTTCACTCTACTCTACGGGTAGAAATTATAATATTTCATCTTTTTATCCGATATTTTACAGAATAATTTTTTCTTGGCTTACTCTACCCAATCAAGTGTACTATTCTTACCTAAATTACGTCCAAAACAATCGGATAGGAATCTTTCGTTGTCCTACCCGATTCTTTCAGGTAGTTGATCAATAGAGTCGGGTAAGGTAGGATAAGATCAGAATTTGCGGGTAATCGAAAATTTAAACACTCCTACTTGGAAGGTGAGAAAAATATTTTTTGTCAAAGGTATGTGGGCCCTAACTTTGTTCAAAAAATTGGCCCATAAAAAATTATTGCTCGAAATTGATGATACATGGGGAGGGTAGGATGTCAAAAAAAGGGGCCCAATAGTCTTGTACAAACCAAAATTTTGTACAAATTGTTTTTTGGATGAAGTGGTATGATAAACTTAATTTTATATTTCAATATAACAATCAATTAGGGCATGTTTGTTTGAGGTATTCAAGGAAGAAATTGGACTAAATTAGTTCAATTATCATTTAATACTAAGTTTGGATCAAGTTATAAAGTTTGGTATAAAAGATATTTTAGTATCAGATTCTAAAGTGTCATCAAACATCTCATACATGGTATAAATCAAATACCATATAATAAATGGTACTAAATGAGCTATAATTGACATTAATAACTAAAATTATAAAAGTAATAGGCTAAAGCGGTATGCATTGATGAAGAATACTTTGGCCTTTTTTAACTTAATACCAAACAGTAATACCTCATCCAAAAACCATATTAATATTAAAGTAATTGATCTACACCTTATATTAATCTTGAACCAAACATGATAGAATACACCACTATTTAAAATGGTTGATCCATGATTACCACCACTATGAATTAGAATAGAATTAATTGTTCAATCTCATTTCATACTCTACTCGAGCAAACGTGCATTTAGTGTTCTAGTATTAGATAAATACTTGTGTTAGACTCATTTCTAAAGCCTTAAACTTTTAGAGTTAGTAGTGTTCAACATGCTATTAGTGCCTAGAGGTCCTAATAAGTTCGAATATCACCAAGCCTCATACCTAAAAAAAAAAAAAAAAGAAAGAAAACAATTACGCAGATAGACCACCCACAAAAAGGTCACAAGGCAATTTTTTTGTAAAATACTTTTCTGGAAAACATGTCTTGTAGCACTCTTAGCTTTGTTTGGTACCCTAGAAAATTGGAAGGATAAAAAGTTAAAGGGATAAATAAAACATCAAGTTTGGTAAAGAAGAAAAATAGGATGGATGAAAAAATTGATGAATTACCTTTACTTCTAACTCATCAAAATTAATACCTTTAAAATTGAGAGAAAATGTATATAAAAATTGATTATGTGCTAAAATGTATGTTATTCACCTATATATCTTTTAATATATACATATATTATAGGAAAATTTCCATCCACACTCCTGTAGTTAGGTCTAAATTCAATGACATCCCCTCTCGATTTTAAAATTTCACTGACACCTCATGTCAGTTGTTGTCTACTTACAGTGGCGAGCATTGTCTTACAGAAATACCCTTTAGTATTTTATAAAAAACCAAAATCCAAAGCATGGTACAAAATGATTATTTGAATAATGAAATATATATAGTCCAGGATAGTGAAATATACTTGACAATAGAAATTAGATACTTTCATTGTCTTAAATAGTAAAGTATGCTCAATTTCACTGTCTAAAATAATAGAATTGCTTAAGATTAAAGATGGAATTTCTATTTTGTTGTTGATTGTAATTCACTGTTTGTGGTGATGGTGGGTGGTGGCAATGGTGGGTGGCAGGTACGGGTGGTAATTGGTGGCAATGGTAGTGGTTGGCGGCAATGGTGGGTGGTAGGCTAGTTAGTCACTGTTTTTGGGTGATAGGTGAAGGTGTTCTTATCCATGTGGAGTTGGTGTGTTGCAAGTGTTTGGGGAGGGTCTTTTTCGTTTAATTTTGTAGGATACCATTCCTGCTTTTTCTGTACTTGTTATGGTTGTTACATACTTCTTGCTGTTGTAATTACAAACTCGTGAGTTGTAGTTTTAACTGAAATGAAAAAGAAAGCAAAGTAAAAAGTCTCTCCCTGAAATGTTGCATTGGATAAACTTCCTTTCAGGTTTCTTTTTCACTTGTTTCTAATGTCTTGTTAACCTTCCAAATGGCCCTAAAGCCGACATCAAGGTGCCAAACTTTCCTCTCAATGTGTGCTCTCGGGAAATATCAACATGTTATCCTTAGATTAACTTTTACCCACTGAGTGATGACCCTTTTTAAACTGTAACTTCATCACCTTTTTTGTTTTTTTGATTTTTCTTTCTTATTGGCAACTTCATAGGTTTGTTCCTCTCTTCCTTTTTTTTTTTTTTTTTAAAGAAAACAAATCCCTCAAATATGCAGTTATACTTTGATCCCAATAGACAGGACAACTGAAATTTTCGTAATTACAGACATTTCAAATGCTTTTCTAGTATATAGATAGGTAAGCAAACATATGAAGTTAAGTGTTTTTCCTTAAAACCCAAGTCGTTCCCCCCCCCCCCCCCCCCCAAAAAAAAAAAAAAATCAAAAGAGTCTCAAGGGGGATCTTATCGATATATTATTTACCTCTGGTGTCTCATTTCAATTTTTTTTTTCAGGTTTTATTTAAATTTCTATTTGACAACCAAATTCTATAATATTTCTCCCCCTCGCGGTGAATGTTTGGCTCTTTTTTAAGCTTCTATATAGTTTTTTATTTTTACTAGTTGATGCACATGTGCGTTGCACATGAATCATTTCGAGTTATAATTTTGGCTTTATTTGCAACTCAAAATTACGTGATAACCAAAAATATCCACAAAAATTTAATCGGATGAAACATCCACAATCATGTCTAATGAAGCTTTTTTTTTCATGAATGTAAAATACAGTGAAATAATCCTCTATTTGGTCTAATGCTTAATCTTTGTAGATAAGAGTAATTATTTACAAGAAAAAAATGTTGAAATAGGGAGTACGCAAGGAAATCGGATTGTTCTATTACCAAGTCAAGTATGGAGAAGTCTTAGAAGGAAAATCGTGATGCCAATACATCATAGATATGTGACAAACTATTTTTCTTGTTCGTGTTCAAATCCCACATCTTGACATTACAGTTGGGAAGCAAATTTCTCAAACCCTTTTGGCAGCTCAACAACATAATTTTTGTTCTAACGGCACTTTAAGATTTTTTATGCAACTTTCAATGTTTTGTCTCCTGGTCGTAATATGAGTTGCCTTCAGGAGCAAGTCCACAATAACCAAAATTCCTATACAACCTATGTCCATCATAGCAGAGATATATGGAGATAAATACAGATATATGTATTCTCCAATAAACAGTATATGAGTGTGGCCTGTAAGTTTCATTTGTCACGAGAAATGATTTAGAGTTCTAGAACAATGAGGAAGTTACATTGAGTTTTACAAACGAAGATTTCGTGCAGATTCAGTAACAAAATATATATATTTAATTAAAACCAAAGTCAATCTAACATAGAAATAAAATGCAGAACCAAAAAAAAAAAGGTCCCAATATCCTTTGATGACGATAACGAGGACAAGAAGGACTAGCCATTAACGAAGACGAAGAAACAACAACGACCTTTTGTTGGAGCTTGTTCAAGAATATGGGATTTAGCCAAAAAAATCCATTGAAATTGCATTAAAATCCCGCAAGTGCATAGGGATGCTTGTCGCTTCGAATAGAAAATTTTGGGAGCAATAATGAAGGCAGCTTGGAAAGACTTCTCGCTATTGCCCTTCATTGCCGTTCTAGAAAAATAGTCAAATAAGCCTTTAGACTCCAACTCCGATCGGATTCTATAAAAAATTTCTCCGACTTCGACTCCGATGGAGTCGGATTTTGGGATTCTTGCACACTTCTATTTAATGGGAAAACAAATTTTGTATAAATTTAAATGATAAATAACAATCCTTGTTAATAAATAAATAAAAAAATTTAATTTATTTGATACCATGAATTATTCTATCCCGCTAATTACTATCCACACTTCATGTTTGTGTTATGACAAACGTTCGTGGTACACTAAGAAATCAATTAAGCCTACATATGAAATAATTAAGTGTGTAAAGAATTCACCAGTGTCATTTAAAAGTGAGGGAAAAATTACATTTGCCCTACTTTGTCTCATTATTTATTTATTTATTATATTGTATATAGGAGTTTTGATAGCAGTTAAGTGTTTGCATTCGGGAATAGAGTGTTCAAAGTGATGTAGTCTGTGGCCCTATCACAAGGCCAACAAAGTCATATTCAAAGAAGGCTCCAAATTTTGTAAGTTCATAATTAGTCCAAATCAATTTTTTTAAATCCATAAGACTTTAGGCCTTAAAAAAAGTCCTATAAAAATTTAAACTCAATAAAAAATGAAACTTAAAAATTAATTATTAGAATTTGTAAGGACTAAGATTATGCGTATCAGTTGTACTTGTGATTGTTAGTTTTCTGTTGTAGCATAAATGAGTTAACAAATATGACTTTTTAGAATTGTTTGAGGGTAAAAATGGTAATCAAAAGTTTTTCACTTATAGTGACATTTAGAAGTAACTAATAATTGGTACGCACGTGCATCGCACATGAATAATTTTGGGTTATAGTTAAGTTAATATTAGCTACTTTGTGAATAATACAAAACATGATGTCTTTCATTGAGATAAAAGTAGACAAAACTCAAGACTATTCCATAAGAAGCTAACGTACATTTTCTTCTGATGGTTTTGAATAACAGAAACATGTCGCAAATTAAATAACACAACTGAAAAATACATTGGTATTTGAGAAAAAAGAGTAAAACAGGCCCAATGCTTTGAGGAAAGTTCATTTTGCACAAACAAGATAGTCACGTTGACTACTTGATGATATGAAGAGATATGATAGATAGATAGATAGTTCTACAACTTGTGTAGAGCCAACAGATTCTATTTTAGATAATCTTGGTAAAGCTAGCTCTCTCTTATGTCTTCTTGAATAATCTTTCACTATTCCCCTTGCATGTGGCAGTCTCTCTGTCTCCCTAACAAATTCTACAGACTTTTCAAGCTTACCATCACAACATTCGATCTTATATTTAACGACTTCTTGGACTTGAGAACATGACATTTGCATTTTAGTGTCACTGAGTCATTTTCTTGACTCCATCATTTCAGTGACTGATAGTTTTTTCTTGGTTCGGGTCTCAAGCTTCCAATTGGAGTCAAGGTAACTCTGGCAATTGGGTAACAATAACCATGCCGCCGTTCAGAATGGGAATGGAAAGGAGAGTGTTTGGCACACCCTTGTGCTGCTTCTTTTGGATCTTGATTTGGCCTGCTTGTGTCCAACTAACACTCATTGGGCTTTTCTCAATTGCAATTTCTAGCCGTCTCGAAAGATGAAGAAATCCTTATACCGTGAATTGACATTATCTGTTCACTTCTTGTACCACCATGTTGTTGTTTGCCTAATTATTACACTCCAAAAATCAAAATATTTTTTATTCCAAACAAACAATAACAAAACAAAACCTGGATGAACAATATAATATCAATCTAAACAATAGGACTAAGTGACCGTGCAATCATGAATATTTTTTGCTTACTAAGAATCCTTGGGCAGTGTTGGCCTTCTTGGTAGTGAGAAGATTCAGGATTCGTAAAGCAAAAAATTCATTGATGGAACCTGCATTATTATTTTATAACACACAAAAAAAAAAAAAAAAAAAAGAAGAAGGAATAAATTCTACATATAAAAGTAAGTACATTGGATGAACTTTGATCACCAATGGAGAGTGGGAAATTTTTTCGTAATTATTCAAAATAATTTTTTGTAAAATTCTAAGTAACAGCCTTGAACTAAAATCACAAGAAAATGCAAATAATAAAAAAGCTATTGATAAACATGTCAAACATATAATCAAACCAGAGCAGTAGTATAAATTAATCAAGTTATAGTAGTGCAGTAATTCATAGCCTACCATAGATGGAAACAAAGTGTTATCATGATAATCTGTAATAGCCCCAAGAGTTCAAGCATTCCACCACTAAACTCAGGACAAAATCAACACTAACTTGCTCTCGCTCCATATCATCCAATAATTCCACACACATTAGGCTACCAGAAGGCATGAAATCAAGAAGTACACTATCCCGCATATATCTTTGTGAAAGTCCCACTACATTTCTCTTAACGATGACAAAAAAAAAAAGAAGAAGCTTCATACATGAACCAATTTTCTGGTTATTGAGTATGGAATAAATCAATTATAAAATCATGCATACTCTCCCATGGAAATCAAGGTCCAACCGCCTTTATCATTAACTCAACAAAATCTATTCTCTTTATATTCTGGAATTAATCAAACTCAAAAAAACCAAAAATTATTTCATGGGTGTTGAGAACACCAAATAGAAAAACACTATCTAGAAAATATATAGAGTTAAAAATGGTACATTCTCTTCCATAGCGATTTAATGGTTTCAACAGTTCTTCAACAAGCGTTGGTTTCACGACTTGAAAATATTGAGATTTTCACAGTGAGTTAGTGAAAAAGACTGATTATCATTAAATTTGAATGATAAGTTTGACATAAAGGATTTACAAGAGAATTTGGTGCAACTGAAAGGGTTAGGTGTACTAACAATGCAATAGATTCGAAGTATTATCAAGTAGAGGAAGAATCAATAGGTAAAAGAAATCCGATTCATCGTCTTTTGGGGTACAATAGACAAATGGTGAAGGAGAGAAAAGATGGTCTTTCATAAATACAATGTATTAGACTGTAATTAGAAATTTGCTTGAAGAATTTGTAAGGTCTAAAAAGGATAAAAATTGCATTTATATTACTAATCAGTGGTTAAGGAGTGAATTTGTACATACGTAACATCCAAACAGTCATAAGTGCAGTAAATGTATCCCTCAATAATTGATTTGAAGATGGATGGGCAATGGGTTAAATATGATATTATGTACTTAATTAGGGTAATTAATCTAATAATAATCTGACTTTATACAATTGTTTGAGAGTAATGATGGCAAAAAAATATTTTTGGGTTTAGTAGTCTTTTAGGAGTAGTGTATATATATATATAGTTTATAAATTTATTTAAGAAGAAAATAGAAACTCAAAAGCCAAAAGATGAATTTATTCCTTCAATAATTATATGTAAATTCTTGAATAGGGATAAAGTAGATATTATAAAATTATGCAAGGCTAAAATAGGAAAAAAAAAGTTTTTCTTGTCAAGCCACTTTTAGATATAGATATAGATTGTGCTTGTTTTTAGGGTACGTGGAGGAATCATTGAACAACTAGAAAAAGCCTCGACTTGCTTACGAAAAGTGGAAATGGAATTGAAGAAATAAAATGAAAGTTGTGGCATGTTTCCAATCAATCCCACAAGGAAAAAAAATCTCAGATTCAACAATTGTCTTATTTTTCACATATAATAGCTAGTGTTGAATTCAAAACTTATCCTCATTCGTTCTAAATAGAATGGGTTTAAATTTTTTACCATAAAAATTAAGTATTCTTCACCAATCATGATAAATGATTCAAAAAAATTAATTATCGAATGATTCTGATTCTTGATATAAGTGACGGAAATTATGATATCATTATGAATATACAAATCAAAACTATAAAAGTCATAAACGTCCAGTTTGAGATGTGATATGATTGCATTGCGATGTCAAAGGGTACGATCTAATAGATAAAGAGAGCCTTGACCCTTAGAATCAAATTCTAAACTGATAAATGTTTCTAATGGCGGACGAGTGAAACGTGTAAGAATTTCCCATTGGGAGGAGAACAACAGTTGAAAATGGGTAGATGAACAGAACAACCATTCATTCTTTCATCTGCTTCTGACATAGCAGAACTCTAACATAGTTTTGTTAAAAAGAATAACAATTTTTTTTACGATCCTTCAATAAAAAGATTCATTATTTGTATAAAAAATTGAATGTAGAGTCAATAATTTTTTTTCCCGATCCATCCCTAGGGTTAAATACATCATTCAACAATTGTTTTCGATTTTGACTTGACATATGACTCTAACAAATTACTCATCAATCGACCTACGATCACTAGCAGAAGGTTTTTTTTTTTTTTTTTTTCCTTTCAAATTCTAACTTTTCTAAAATTATTATTATTTTTTTGAAAATATATATATTTATAAAAATGTGATAACGAGAAAATAAATTAGAAAATAACGGTCAAAATAGCACGAAGCAAATCAATCTTCACTTTTTTAATTTCCATTTTTCTCCCTGGCACTGTAAGCAACAACACAATACACACAGGTTGCATATCATCGCCATCATCAGCAAAGAAAAGCTAAAGAGTCAAACCCGCCCCCCCGGCCCCAACCCCAACGAGAACCTTCTCTCTCTTTCTCTCTGTATCTACATACGATTCTTTCCGTATTTAACTTCTCAATCTAAACATTTGTATTCAAATCCTGATCTTTCTACCTAATTTTCCCTTCGATTTTCTGTCAGCATTCAAAAACCCTAGTTTCTTTGTCTGCTTGAAAACCTCTATCTTGAACCCTAAGGAAAGATTATCTTTCCTCGACTACAGTGTCAGAAACTATTGGACATCCAGATATAATATTGATTGGGCCTTTTGTAGTCAAGGTATGTTTGATTTATTTTCCGAAGGCGATTGACGCTTGAATTGGCTCTAGCTGTTTTCTTGTGATTGGATGATTGGTGCGTGTTCTAGTTTTGTGTAATTTGATTCACCAAGAAACTGGGGTTTTTTTTTTTGGTGCAATTTAGTTAACTTTTTGTAGTGGTTTATCAGTCTTTGGGTTTGTGTTTGTGTTTAGGTTTGAGTTGGTGTTGCATTGATTCTTTGTTGCACGGGCTTGTTAGATTCATGGGTAAAAAGTACAGTTCTTGTGTATTTGAATTAGGAATTACTTGTTAGAACCTTGAGATCACAGTGTTTGACCCATTGGTATTACTCTCTACTGTTTGAGGATGCAGAATTCATGTTCATAATTTATGCAGCGGAGAATTGAAAATCTGGGTTATATTTCTTAATTCTTATCATTTAATCATTATATTTTTATGATAAAGGCTGCTTTGAATATGCTGTTCAATGTGTTATCTTGAAATTCTATGGTCAGGTGGATTGATAAGTTGACAAAAGTGTAGCAGCCTTTAAGGTCTTCATCTTTCCTTTTTAATTATTTTGGCAATGAATTTATAGCCCAATTTGAGCTGATTTCAACTACGTGGGTGACTTGGTTTGGATGGAAAATGTTATACGATTAAAGGTATGACATGGCACAGTTGGTTAACGAATTTAATTTTCATAAGAAAACTGCCCGGTTATGCTCACCTCTTATATGGGGGTAAGATTACATACGGGAGATCCCACTATAGGCTGGAGCCTGATGCCAACTTTCAAGCCATGTTATTTTTAGGTCTCAACAATTTAATATCGTAAAATTGTTTGAATAATAGCCACATAGGGCCAACATTGGAGCAGCTTTTCATGGGGTTCAGAATTTACTCCAGTGTGCTTCAGAATTTTAAATAACTCTAGTGTCTATTACTATTCATACCCATTAAATATCCTGCCCAAGTTTTGATTTGCTTATTTTCCTATTATGGTTTAGAATTCTACATATTGCTTATTTGATTTGAAAAAAAGGTTGGTGTTTAACAAGGTTCAAATCTATCGGTCTATTAGGATGCCTCTGCTGTATACATCACTGCATTTCCACTTGACACCTACTGTAATGATAAACGGCTCGTCTCACCGTGACCTTCTCTTAAATTTTCAAAACATCTGTCACGACTCTAGAGTACTCTGCTAGAATTATAAAGTTTGTGCAATTGTCCATTTGTATAAACATGATGCTACTTTTAAGTTACTAGACACCAGTGGGTAACCCATATTTGGTGAATACTTCTTTGTTTGCCATTTATTCTATAGGCACTCAGCTTTTGTGGCATAATGATATTCCCTTTTTCCTGCACACTGTGTAATATTTCAAATTGTCTGGAACCCGTAGATTCGTTTTCTTCACTAGCTAAAAAACAAACAGATTGAAAAATAAATATCATCACTTATTCCATAATGGTTGCCAAAGGATTTGCAACTTATCCTCCCTGTTCTTGAGGTCGTAGAATTAAAACCATGCATGTTTTGACTGATGGATTTTCTTGTGTTGCCTTTCAGTTGAGTTGTCATCTGATTTGTCTTTAATTGCTTATGGTTCGTCATGAACTGTTTGCAACTTTTAATGCAGTTTGACTAGTAGAGTATCTTTTTGCGGTTCAATGCTGGAGGCAGCATGCAGATGATAGTTGGGAGAAATGCAAAGGTATCATGCTGCCAGCTGCACTAGTGCAGTTAACAACAGTGCTCTTGGTGGGTCATCACTTAGGGATACATCCCGATCTGACTCCTCTCCACTTCCAGCAAACTTCTCTTTGAATCCCAGGTAAATGTGCCCCTATGTTATATCATTTTTGTTTGATACAATCTCTCTCTCTCTCTCTCATGGGCATGTGTATGGGCATGCAGATGTATGCATATTGCATACATATAACTAAAAATATCCTTTTTTCCTGTCTTATTGGGGAGACATGTTTCTGTGGGGTTATTATACCATCAACACATGCACACACAAATTTCTGATTGGAGGCCAAATTTATTCTAGGGCCTACTATATTTTATCATACAAAGTTCTGCTTAAACGTGGTTGCTTGGATAGCATTTGTGTCTGGATATGGATTTCAGCAATTTTTTAGGGGCATTTTTTCAATTTCCAGTAATTGATGCCGCCAACACCTGTTGGTACTTGATTTGTTCTTGATATATGGTCTAGAACTTTATCAATCCCATGCCTTATAATGCCACAACTTCACCTTTTCTGATTCTAATAATGTGTCAGCCCATTATGGAAGCAAAGAGAGTATATTTATTGCGATCAGGAAAAATATATTGAAAACTTAGCAAACACATTTCTGGAGTTTTTACTGCTTTCTCCCTATTGTATTGTATGAGGACATTTCAATTGATTCTATTATTTTCAAGTACGCCATCATTATGGTTTTGCTTTCCTTGCATGATGTATAATAATGTACATGGTATATATATTACCTGAAACAGAAACCTACCTTAAATACATGCTTATTCCATCAGATCAAACATCTTATTTGAGTGATATCAGAGTGTTTACAAGTATAGTGAATTCTTGATTGCTAGTGTTAGGGGCACGGGACACCCAACTTGGAATGAATTGGCAAAAGGTGGAAAGACTCTACAATCATATAAATCAGTCTTAGATAGTACTAATCTTAAGCTTTCTTTACCCGTGATCGGGCTGGCTTGCCTTGAAGGCTCTTGTTCGTTGTCTCGGTTTTTTCTTTCAATGCAAGTTGACTTATCTGAAATTGACGTTCTTAGATGTCCACGTATGATTTTGATGTCAGAGACCAACAATGAGGGTTTGGCTTTAGGAACCCTCCCTCACTGGTGACTTGGGCTCATACATGGACTAGCAAATCGACCCAAGCAACCATAAAATAGACTGTAGAATTTATGGGTGAGAGACTTTGAACCAATTGACAATCAAAGGCCATCTTTGATGCCATGGTAGAGGCATCGACGCCAAAACCTTAGCAATGAATGAAGAAGTCCCTCAAACATATAAATCAACCTTAGGTGGTTCTAGATGTAGTATACAAGCTCTCTTTACAATTTGTAAGAGAGGTTTAGTGTAGATTTCCAACACAATCATGAGCAGCTAAGGGTTTTAATATTTAACGCCTTGGTCAAGATATAAACCAGAGCTTCTCACCCCTTAATTCGCCGATGGATTGCCTAAAGTGATTAGCTTATACAATTGTTATGTTTTGGAGGGTAGACATGTCAAAGTGGCTTCATTTTTTAAAGCATGATTATCTGTTATCAATCGTGGCAAATAATTAGTTGTAGACAAGATATCGAGTAGAGTTGGTTCAGTTTGCAGAGATATTTTCGGATCTAGTGTAATTGTATGAGGTTCTTATTCCAATAAAATATAAGAGGTTCCTCTGTAAAGTGTTATGGGTTGGCTGCCGTCTGTTTTAAATAGTAAGGCTTAGGGATCTTTTTCAAGGAAAAAGCCTTTTCTTGATTCTTATGTGCTGCTTTTTCCTTTAGGGATTCTGTTTTTCCTCTTATTAGATTGTTCGTTGAGGTTCTTTATTGGAATATCTTGTTTTTTATTTGTTATACAAAGTATTTTCATTTTGGTTAGTCTCTGTCTTTTTATTTTTCTCAGCGTAACGTACATTGGAAAAATAATTTTTTGATACAAAGTGGTAAATAATTTTGTCCTTGCTTGCAGGCGGTCATCGCAGCTGATACCATACAAATTACGTTGCGATAAAGATCCCTTGAATTCTAGGTAATTTCTACATTCCAATTATAAGATTTCCAGCATGTGATCTTCTGACACCCTAGTTTCCCATCGGTGCAGAATGGGTTAAAATAAGAAGTTAAATGGAATAGATTTGTACTCTAGCCTTATGTTTCGTCTTTTCTGGGTTTGCTTTCTGTTGGAAAAGTGGATTAGAACTTGCTGACTTCTGCAGCTTTAATTCCAAAATTTTCAACTACTTGCATTGCATCTAACTTCTGCCTCCATCTTGTCACCACCATCATCATTGTCATATATCTTGATATTGGTCAATGAACTTTCCTCAGACTTGGACCTCCTGACTTTCTCCCTCCTACGCTAAATTGCCCTGAGGAGACTCTCACCAGGGAATATGTGCAATCTGGATACAGGGAGACTGTTGAGGGACTTGAGGTATGCTTTTGAATTATCTGTTTTAGTGTCCTTCATTTGTCCTCCCATCACTTTGTGGTGTTTATACGCCGAATTTCTCTCTCTGCCAAATTTATCCTCTGATTCTGTGGTTATTCTGTGTGAACATTTCTTTGCCTGACCCAACTGTTTACGTGGTTATTGTGGACTTTTGCCATGATTTGATGTTTTTTGTAGATACGAGATTAATATCTTTAGGCCCCGTTTGGATAGCGGTAATCTTGATTGGGGAATGAGAATCCCATTCCTAAATCCTAGATTGCCGTGTTTGTTGAGTCAATTATTCAGTAATCTAACTAGGGAATAAGATTACTACCGTAATCCAATTCCCAATAATGGTGGGTATTCGAAACCCATGGTCAATGGTGGTAATCTCATACCTACATTGATTGGGTATTCTATAAAAGGAATAAAAATCCCAAAATGAAACTCCTCCTTAAAATTAACTTCATTTCAATAATTAAATTTTCCACCTAAAATCAATCTCCTTTCTAAAATTAAATTATTTTCTAAAATAATTTGGTAATGACATTAATTCCCACACTAGATTACTGACAATAACCAAATACTAAATATTAGATTACTATGGTAATTGAAACTCGGGTACCTCATTACTAGGAATGCGTAGATTACTATGGTAATTGAAACCCGAGTTACCTCATTACTAGGAATGCAAACGCATTCCCAATTAAGATTACTGTCATGCAAACGTGCCCTTAAGGAAAATGAGATAGCATAGAGTTACAATATGGTGGACATGATATCCTCAAAAAGGGTGAAAACACGGTAAAAATGCAAAAAAGAAGGAAAATAACTAAAAGAGAACTGTCATCCAATTCCTTCGAAAATATGACAAAGGCATCTTTTTGAAGATCCTAGTGGATATGATCCTTAAAGAAGCGAGAAATAGAATTCTGTTGTACACAGTTTAAAGGAAGAATCATGATAGATTCTTCCATTTATCTCTAAGACGTACGCTAAGAATCGCCATCGATGCACAATTCAAAATGACCTTAGCTTATTCATTTTGACCAAAGCCTCAGAACTTAATTTGCCATGGCTTCTTCACTATAGAAGGACAAACTTAAGTCTCTCCAGTCACATTAAACCAATTGTTCCACAGACCCCAAGAAAAAGGGTAATGAATGAATGGATGAGGATTTGACTGTCCATTTCTCAGACAAGTTGAGCATTATTAGGATTTAGGACTTAAAAGCTTTGTTTAGGCCTTCTCACCTGCAGCAAATTGTTAGTATTCACCTTGTCATGATATTGATAGACCAAACAGATATCTTGACTTTTGAGGGGATTTTGCTTTCCAAATGAATTTGTCTAAAGAAATGAAATGAGCATTTGGCAGCTTAGAAGAGAAATCAAAAGATCTACTAGAGAAGTTCTCAGATTATCCACAATCCAAAGCTTATGATCATGAGAAGTAGTAGGATCGAAGGTGTAGAGAGTGTTGAGCAAAGAACCTGAATTCTCTACTTCTCTATCATTGACGGTCACATCAAGAAAACTGGAAATAGGAGCTTAGGGAGGCAAAGCAATAAAAAGGTTGAAAAGCAGTCTTCGATGCTGAATGACCTTACCTACTATGATGTCCAATTAACCAGAATGCCAGTAATTTTTTTGAAGTCATGCAGCAGTTAGGGTCGATACTTGTTTCTATTGAGTTCTTAGACTCCTTGGGTAATTTGTTTCAGAATCTAATATTGTTGTAAATTCTCTTATGTTGCGCTTACCAGTATAAACAGAAAACACTATATCCTGATACATAATTCATATTTTGAACACTTTGATTGCATATTATGGGGTAACTATACTGTGTAGATCCAATTCCCATGTTTTCCTTGTCATAATTGTAGAGCCTCTTTTTTTTTTTTTCCTAAATAACGCTTATATATGTGTATGCACGTCATTACAAACAGTGTTTTAGTCTTTCTATACGAAATTGGTTAATGTGAAGTGGCATTTAAGGATCTGTGGAAATGCTGTTTTACCTTGAAAGTTGTAACCTTGGGACATTCCTGACCATAAATGGTTTCCGGCCTGTCCACGTTCATGATATTGCATATGCATACTCCATAAACCGTCTTCCTCTTCAAAAGAAGGGCTTATTCATTTTTTCCATTTTGTACATTTTGACAATGTTTATTACATTCTTTCTGTTATTTGATCAGTAGTGTTGTTATTTTACTGGAGTTCACTTGATGCTTTTGTTAGGAAGCTAGGGAGATCTCACTATCACAGGTTCAAACTTTTACGAAGCCTATTATCCTAAATTGCAAAGAGGTAAATCTCATGAATTGAAAGCCAGGATGGTCCTCTTGTTGTTTTGCGACAAAAGCCAAACAACTATTTAAATGTGTTTGCTTTCTTGTTAAGATGTGCTCACTCATTGCTGTTGTCCAACTCTTTATGCTTCTTCACAGGCAATCAGAAAATGTCACAGGGCAATCAACGAATCTCGTGCCCAAAAGCGCAAGGTGATGAAGCGTTCCTTCCTCAGTTCATGTGATGTTGTGGGGGAACTTGCATGCATCAGCTGTAAATTGAATGTTGCACGCTTTTTTGCCGAAACGAAATGCATTCGGTTTTTATCCTGTGTTTGGCATATCTTTATGATTTACGGTTCTAGGATTTTATAATGGAGGTTGAATTTATGGAGGTATGTTCTCGGTGTTACAGGCGGGTCAAGTTTATGGAGCGCCTCTTTCTGGTACGTTATTGACCAAGCCCGGCATCTACCCTGAACAAAGGCCGTGTGTGGAAGACTTCCGGAAGAAATGGATTGAGGTGTGTCTTCTTCTTCTGAGCACTTTTTTTTACAGATTAAGTGGTTGAGTAAGGGGGCGGAGCTTGAAGATTGAAGCGTTCTGCGCTAGCCTATTATGTTTTTCAGCAGCAAGCTACGGTCTAACGACCCCCTAACCTAGGTTGGGGGCAAAAACTTCAAAACTATACAAGAACTTTAAAAACTTGCTGTACTGAATTGGTAACATTTTTAATAGGCTTTGTCCCTTTCTACTGTCATTGATTGTATGGTTTCCCCTCCAACGAATTGCTTCGTATAGATTTCCCCATCAATCAATTGATAAGTTCTCATTGAACAAGTGATAAGGGGAACTGACCGGGATATTTCCAAATGAAATTAGAAGTATTTTCTTTCCAGAAAATAATCAATACAGTTTGCCAAAATGTCTGAAGCCTATGGTTTTTCAAGTCACTCATAGATTCCTTTTCAGAAACTCATTGTCCTTCGGAATACTTGGTAAATTCAATCAGTGGGATTAGGTTGTGGCATTCGAGCCTTTTTTTCATGCTTTCTGTCGTTGACTTCTGGGAAAGTGTAGAAGAATGGGACTTCTTATGGGCCCTACAATGTGTGATCCTTACACTTCAAATGGGTTATTCTATGGCAGATTAATGACAGGGCTACTGTATTTAAGGGATTAGTGAAACGAGAACTGATTTTGATCAGCCTGATCAAAATGTTAGAGACAACTCTCAAAACATCCCATTCTGCCATGTGCTTCAGCTTTGGCATGACAAATTTTAGAGACAGCTACAAAACAGAACCCCCCTCCCCTAAAAATACACACACACACACACAAAAAGAAAAAAGATAAGGAAAGAAGTAGTGAAAAATATGATTGCCATGATGCTTCACTTGTTTTTGTTCAATTGTGTTAGGTTGCAAATACCTGGATTTTTTCTGATCTATTTTTGTTGTAGTTCAGTGTGGCCGTCTAAAATGTCAAAGTGAAATTTGATGACTTGAATTCTGAAACTTCTTTTCAGGGTTTATCACAGCACCATAAACGTTTGCGTTCTTTGGCCGATCATGTTCCTCATGGTTATAGAAGGAAATCACTTTTTGAAGTTCTTATTAGAAATAATGTTCCGCTACTGAGAGCCACTTGGTTTATCAAAGTAACTTACCTCAATCAGGTACAAATTCTTTGGCATCAAGTACCAGTTTCATAGCTGTATTCACTTCTCTTTATCTTGGAAGGTAGCAGATTATGGTTTTATCTTGTAGGTTCGGCCTGGATCATCCAGTGTATCTTCTGGGGCTTCCGATAAGACACATTTTACTCGTTCAGAGCAGTGGACAAAAGATATTATCGATTACTTGCAGTATCTCCTGGTTGAATTTATTTCGCGAAATAACTCCCATTCTAATGTGCACATTAGAGATCGCTCACCACAATTGGCCTATGTTGGGTCTACACAGAACAAGAGTGATCCAGCAGCAGCACTTGTCGATGGTGAGGAGCCATCCCTACATTTTAAGTGGTGGTATGTGGTGCGGATTTTACAATGGCACCATGCAGAGGGGCTAGTTCTTCCTTCTATCCTCATAGATTGGGTTCTTAACCAACTGCAGGTATTGCTATTATAAGCCGTCAGACTTGAAATCTAATTCTTAGGATATGTGAGATGGAGAAACTCAGTTTATCTAAGGTCATCGAGCAATCATCGTTTGGATTCTAATATCATATTTATGTCTTTTCAGGAAAAAGAATTGCTTGTGATTTTCCAGTTGCTATTACCAGTTATTTATGCTGTCATAGAAACTGTTGTCTTATCTCAGACCTATGTATGCTCTCTTGTAAGAATAGCTGTTCGCTTCATCCAAGAACCTTCTCCTGGTGGTTCTGATCTTGTGGACAATTCCCGGAGGGCATACACCACCTCTGCTCTGGTTGAGATGCTTCGGTATTTGATACAGGCGGTGCCTGATGCTTTTGTTGGTTTGGATTGCTTTCCTTTGCCATCTTGTGTGGTATCTCACGAGGTGAATGATGGGAATCTCTCATCAAAGGTAGCTGAGGATGCTGTAAAGATGAAAAATGGCCAAGTAGAAGTTGGTTGTGTGCCTCGATATGAGGGGATTCGAGTTCAAAGTCAGTCTTTGTTCCTTGGTCATGTTTTTTCATCAGTCCAGAAACGTGCTGATAATCTTGCCAGGGCTGCCAAACCTGGCCATCCAGGTCGCAATATGGCTAAAGCTGTGCAGGCATTGGATAAGGCTCTTGTACAGGGTGATGTGAGAATTGCATATAAATTCCTCTTCGAAGATCTTTGTGATGGTACTGTTGATGAAAGTTGGACAGCAGAAGTCAGCCCACGCTTGTATTCATCGCTCAAGTGGATTGGTACCGTGAGCTTGTCATTTGTTTGCTCTATATTTTTCATCTGTGAATGGGCAACATGTGATTTCAGGAATTTCCGGACAGTCCAACCTCATGGACTGAAGTTCACCGGCAGAAAAGACTTTTCTCAGGTATACGTTGCCATAAGGCTTTTAAAGCTGAAGATGAGAGACATGCAAAGTTCACTCCAACGCAAGAATGACAGCCCCTCTGTAGTCACTAGCCTTCCAAATGGTCCTTTTCATCCGAATAACTATTCTGGAAGGACATCAGCTGGAATTGTGCATGACCTTAAAAATCGTTCTAAGGATGGAAAAAGTAAAGATTTATTAGATCTTTTTCAAAGCCCAGGTCCTTTACATGATATCATTGTCTGTTGGTTGGATCAACATGAAGTGCAAAGTGGAGAAGGTTTCAAACGCCTTCAACTACTCATAATAGAGCTGATACGATCTGGCATTTTTTACCCTCAGGCATATGTGAGGCAGCTGATTGTTGGTGGAAGTATGGATTGGAATGGACCTCTGGTTGACTTAGACAGAAGGAAGAGACACCACAAGATCTTGAAGCAACTGCCTGGTCCCTATATTTGTGATGCTCTGGAAGAAGCACGAATCATTGATTGGCCAGTACTTAAGGATGCCATGCATATTTACTCAAATGAACGACACCTTGTACTTTGCCGGCTTCTTGATCATCATAAAATTCCAAAAAGTGCAAAAGCCTTGTCTCGGAAACAAAAACATCATTTAACCTATGGATGCGATGGTGCTTCATCCCCCTCTCCCAATCAGTGGAAAGCTTTTCTGCCAGGATCCAGTTCATTGTCCAGGAAATATGTCAACAGAGTTGCTGACCTTGAAGAACTAAAAGCTGCTATTTCAGTGTTGTTGCAACTACCGGATTTCTCTTCTATATCCACAGATACAGGAGTTGATGAGTCACTGGGGAGTGTTAAGAGGTCGATTGAGTCAACCAGGAACAGGATGGATCTGGGAGAAGGAACACCTGGTTGTGAAGAATGCAGAAAGGTGAAGAGACAAAAACTAAGTGAGGATAGGAGTTCGTACCTGCAGGCACCTTCACCAAATCCATCAGATGATGAAGAATTCTGGTGGTTGAGGAAGGGCCCTAAATCCTTGGAGTCTTTTAAAGTGGATCCACCTCTTAAGCCAGCCAAACAGGCCACTAGGGGTAGGCAGAAGGTTGTGCGAAAAACTCAAAGTCTTGCTCAGTTAGCGGCTGCTAGGATTGAAGGTAGCCAGGGTGCATCAACAAGCCACGTCTGTGACAGTAGGATAAGCTGTCCGCACCACAGAACTGGTGTTGAAGGAGATGCTTCTAAATCAATGGATGGAATAAGAGTCCGTTGCGGAGATATTGTTTCAATTGGAAAAGTTCTAAAGCAGTTTAGATTTGTAGAGAAGAGGACCATCGCAGTATGGTTGATGGCTGTTGTGAGGCAGCTTGTTGAAGAGACTGAAAAGACTGCTGCCAGAGTAGGCCAGTACAGTAGGCCTTTCCCTACTTCTGATGAGCGGAGCACTGTACGATGGAAGCTTGGAGAAGACGAGTTATCAGCCATTCTATATCTGATGGATGTTTCTAATGAATTGGTTTCAGCTGCGAAATTTCTCCTTTGGTTGTTGCCAAAGGTTCTTAATAGCCCCAATTCTACAATCCATGGCGGGAGAAACATTTCAATGCTGCCTAGGAATGTGGAAAACCATGTGGGTGAAGTAGGGGAAGCATTCCTTTTGTCATCCATCCGGAGGTGCACACTCAACTTTACTTTATGTTAATAGCTTGCACCAGTCATTTTTAACTATCTAGTTTTTTGTGCTTGCTTTGATGTCTTCTTCTCTATTATAGGCCTGCTACCTTGTCATTTGGTTTATCCTTCTTGCTGTAATTTGATCCACTGTTGTGATAATTCACTTGGTACTATTTTATTGGATTGCTATTCTGGCTTACTTCTTTCATCATTATTTGACTTTTGTAGGCTATTTTGACACATGTTGCTTATGTGTGCACCACTTATAGTAAAATTACAATGAAGTGGTGGCTTTGTGGTCAATGCCTTAACGTACTACTTGACAGTTTTGAGTGCACTTCCCTCTCACTTAAATGCTTAAAATTCCTGTTGTTGTGCTACTATATTGGAATCCCAAACCAACCATGGGACAGGTGTGCTGTTTTGACACTTTATCTGATCGATTTATTTATTATGGGAACGGATTCATATGTAGAAATAGTTTTCCTTCGTGACTATTTCCTTTATTTTTATTCCCCCCCCCCCCCCCCCCCCCCGGGGTGAGTTTTTTTTCCATTTTGGGGGTGAAGGGGGGGGGGGGGGGGTGGGGCTCCGCATCTGAACTTTTAGTAAGGAGTCTATTGTAAGCTGTATTCAACTAAAGTGTGATGCTTCAATTTCTTATGCCATGCCAGGCCGTGCCTTTTGGTCTTTGATTATTTATGAGTTCTTAGGCACAATAGTTTGAGGTGATATCATTTGAATTGCTTATGGTTCCTTGTTTCCCCCTTAAGCTGAACAGTGTATAGTACATCACCATGGATCTTCTGGCAATTGCATTATGTCAAATTTGTGA
Organism: Ilex aquifolium; assembly: GCA_951799425.1. Lineage (NCBI taxonomy): Eukaryota > Viridiplantae > Streptophyta > Magnoliopsida > Aquifoliales > Aquifoliaceae > Ilex > Ilex aquifolium. The sequence continues at coordinate 41,162,869 of OX637396.1, read as the reverse complement.
ACAATTATTGAATCTCTGAGAGAAATTAGTTTTTGTGAAGCCCTTTCAACTGATATCAGTTATCTTAGGATCCCCATTGTATGTGAGATAATGTCTCTTCGAGATTTCTGACCCTTAGAAGAACATTCCAAAGAAGGAAGAAAAACAAAGGTTAAGCTTGCAGCTTTAATTTTGAAAATGAAGACATCTCGAATTTAAAACTGTTTAGCCACTTTTGCAATTTTCCCGCTGTTAGATCGTGAAACAACTATATTGTTTCTCTTACATTTTTGTATCTTTGGTAACCAGTGATCTTCCATTGTTATCCTGTTTAAAAATCCACTTTTGATATGTTTATGTATTTTTCTTCATTCTATTTCTGTATAGTAAGTCATGGGTGAGTGGTGATGTTTATTGTAAAGTGTATAATTTGAGTGATCTCTTTGGCTTTCTGGTAAACATTGGCATTTGGTTTTACCGTATACAATTTGAGTATCTTCATTGTTTTCTGTTGAAGATTACACTTAGCATTTTCATTATTTGGATAATATTGATAGAAAGCTTATCAGTTCTTATTCCACTACGGGTTTGGTGCAGGTATGAAAATATACTTGTTGCATCTGATCTTATTCCTGAGACCTTGTCGGCCTCAATGCGTCGTGTTGCAACAGTTATAGCCTCTAACGGCAGGGTTTCTGGTTCAGCAGCATTAGGTTATGCTCGCCATTTGTTGAAGAAATATGGCAATGTGGCTAGTGTTGTTGAATGGGAAAAGAACTTTAAGGCAAAATGTGATAAAAGACTTGTATCCGAACTTGAATCTGCGAGATCATTGGATGGAGATTATGTTGTTCCACTTGGAGTGCCAGCAGGAGTCGAAGATCCCGATGATTTTTTCCGTCAGAAGATAAGTGGTGGTCGAGTATCTAGAGTCGGTTTAAGCATGAGAGATCTAGTGCAAAGACAGGTTGATGAAGCAATTAACTATCCTTATGGCAAAGAGAGGAAGCTTTTTTCGGTTGGTGCAATAAAAAGTCCTGCCTTGGAAAAAGGGGATGGTGGGTATCAGATAGCTCAACAAATAGTAATGGGACTAATGGAATGCATTAGACAGACTGGTGGAGCCGCTCAAGAAGGAGACCCTACTTTGGTGTCTGCTGCTATTTCTGCAATTGTTAGTAGCGTTGGGCAGGTTATTGGCAAAATGCCTGATTTAACAGCAAGTGGCAATCATTTGAATCTTCCATCCACCACTGGTTCACTGAATTCTGCTCGGCATATTTTACGCATACATATGACTTGCCTATGTCTGCTTAAGGAAGCACTTGGAGAGCGTCAAAGCCGTGTCTTTGATATAGCTCTTGCTACTGAAGCCTCTTCTGCCCTTGCCCAAGTTTTTGCTCCTGGAAAGGCTCCTCGTAGTCAGTTTCTACCCTCTTCTGAAGCCCATGATTCCAATGCAAACTTATCCAATGAAATTTTAAACAATTCTACAAAAGCAGTTCTTGGAAGAGCTTCAAAAGCTATGGCTGCTATTTCTGCCCTCGTTGTTGGGGCAGTTCTTCATGGAGTTGCTAGCCTTGAGAGAATGGTAACTGTTTTCAGATTGAAGGAAGGGTTGGATGTGATTCAGTTTGTAAGGAGTCTGAGATCCAATTCAAATGGGAATGCGCGATCCGTTGGGGCTTTTAAGGCCGATAACTTGGTTGAAATTTCAGTGCACTGGTTTCGGGTGCTTGTTGGGAATTGCAGAACAGTCTCTGATGGATTCATTGTGGATCTTCTGGGTGAAGCGTCTATAGTAGCTCTCTCGAGAATGCAGCGAACGCTTCCTCTCAACTTAGTCTTTCCTCCTGCCTATTCTATATTTACGTTTGTGATATGGAGGCCTTTCCTTCTTAGTGGTAGTATTGTAACCCGCGAGGACATCCTTCAATTGTATCAATCCTTAGCACTTGCCATAGGTGATGCCATAAAGCACTTGCCTTTTCGTGATGTGTGTCTTAGAGACACTAATGGCCTTTATGATCTCATAGCTGCTGATGCCACTGACTCCGAGTATGCGGCCATTCTAGAATCGAACGGTTCAGATATGCATTTCAAATCTATGGCATTTGTGCCTACCCGTGCAAGACTTTTTCTGAATGCCATAGTTGAGTGTAGCATGTCGCAGCCAGTTTTTACACAGGATGATGGGAGTCGGATTTCTGGGCATGGTGAGTCAAAAGTCCAGTATGGAGAAAGTGGGAGAAAGCTAGTGGATAAGCTTGTACATGTTTTAGATACATTGCAACCTGCCAAATTTCATTGGCAGTGGGTTGAGCTCAGGCTTCTTCTGAATGAGCAAGCTCTGGTTGAGAAACTGGATACTCGTGATACCTCCTTAGTGGAGGCTATACGCTCTCTCTCACCAGATCCTGATAAATCTGCTGCTTCTGAGAATGAGAACAACTTCATTGAAATCATCCTCACAAGGTTACTGGTCAGGCCTGATGCTGCTGCTCTTTTCTCAGAAGTGGTACATCTTTTTGGGAGATCACTCGAGGATTCAATGCTGCTGCAAGCTAAATGGTTCTTGGGAGGCCATGATGTTCTTTTTGGACGGAAGTCTATTAGGCAACGGCTTATTAATATTGCTGAGAGTAGAGGTCTGTCAACTAAGGCACAGTTTTGGAAACCATGGGGCTGGTGTTCTGATCATGCTGCAAACAACGGAGACAAACGGAAGTCTGAAGTCATCCCTCTTGAAGAAGGAGAGGTAGTTGATGAAGTAACTGACTTAAAACGCCATGCAAGAGACATTGAAGGCTTCATTGTCAGTCAGCAGCTTGTAACCGAGAGAGCTCTTGTTGAATTGGTTCTCCCTTGCATTGATCAAAGCTCCGATGACTCACGCAATACTTTTGCAAGCGATTTGATTAAACAACTGAATAATATAGAGCAACAAATAAATGCAGTTACCCGAGGAGCAAGTAAGCAGTCAGGAACAGTGACTTCTGGTATTGAAGGTCCTGCTAATAAAGCCAATAGTCGCAAGGGTATGAGAGGCGGCAGTCCTGGATTAGCCAGGCGACCAACAGTGCCAGCTGATACTGTGCCTCCTTCTCCTGCGGCATTGAGAGCTTCCATGTCATTGCGATTGCAATTCCTCCTTAGATTGTTCTCTACTATTTGGGCTGATAGGTAATAATAGCTGCCAAATTTTGTGCTTGATTCATTACAACTTATTTTGTTCAGCTGTTTTGTATAATTGTTGTACCTGTTGCCTGCAAATTTGATTGTTTACATTATGAAGCTTTTCACTATAATTTCTTAAGTTGATCAATTTGATGGTATACTTAACGGTCTTATGAGGTGGTTTATCAATTTGGTTATGTAGTTTTTGCTACTTGATACTGATATAGTGCCTCTCTCATATATTTGACTTGTTAGGGAGCCTTCTGCCCGTAATATGAGGCATATATTTGCGTCCGTGGTACTTCGTCTCCTAGGAAGTAGGGTTGTGCGTGAAGATGCAGACCACTCTAATTTGATGTCCAGTTCTTCGCCAAAGAGGGAGCTGGAGTCGCTGGTGGAGACTTCTACCTCTGCTGCTGTAGGTTTATCTGGTGAAACTCTCTTTGAATGTTTATTGTTGGTTCTATATGGGTTGTTGAGCAGCAGCCAGCCAAGTTGGCTGAAGTCGCATTCCGATTCCAAGTCAACAACTGAATGCAGCAAGGATTTTGCTGTGTTTGATCATGAGGTGGCAGAGAATTTGCAGGTTTGTCCTTTTAACGTACAATTTGGTTTGCTGCTGGAAGCAATTGGCTTCAATACTCTTTATAAAGTCGGTTTCTTTTAAGGTTTATTCAACTTGATTCCACGCTTCCCAACCCTAGGGAAACCAATTTAAGTAGTCATTTACAATCACTGGATTAAAATAATGGGAATTCGTTTCAGAATTCCCTTGTTAGAATGGAGTTAGCCTTGTTCAATATTAGTTATGGAGAGCATCTTCTCTATTTGAATGCTTTTTGATATTTCAATGGACTTGATTGATGTACCATTTAAATGATAATTCCTTGGAGGGGATGATAGGAGTAGATCTAGGTTAGAGTGTCCACCAAACATTAATATTTGATATTCTATCAATCAATTTCTTTTCGGGAAAAAAGAAATAAACTGCATTGCAGCATGTGATGTGTTGTTAATGGGTGCAGAATGAATTGGATCGCATGCAATTGCCTGATACGGTTCGGTGGCGAATTCAAACTGCAATGCCAATTCTTTTCCCATCGGTCCGGTGGTCAGTCTCTTGCCAACCTCCATCTGTCTCGCCTACTGCCCTTGCTTCTCTACAACACAACATCCCGGTATCTGGGCAACCATCTGGAAATTCGAACATTCTGCCAAGGAATCCAGCTTCTTTGGTACGAACTGCCACTAGCATAGCAGGGAAGACCAAGGCGGTGCCATTGCAACCTGACCTTGATATTGATATTGACCCATGGACCCTATTGGAGGATGGAGCAGGGTCAGGACCATCTTCAAGTAATGCTGCTGTAGTCGGTGCTGGTGACCCTGCTAACCTGAAGGCATCGAGCTGGCTTAAGGGGGCTGTACGGGTGAGACGGACAGACCTCACATACATAGGTGCTGTGGATGATGACAGCTGATCTTATATTAACTTCATTCGTGATTTTGTCGGAATGAGCAACCCACCTCAGAAGGTACATTTATCATTATCTCTGCGTCGGCTATAAATTACCTTTTGTTGTTGGGAGGCACATCCTTTGAAGGGGGTGTTAGGGGGTTGTGAAAGAAACGTGAAGGTGATGTTCTCCCGATGCTCGTCCGACCGGGTCTCAGACCCTGCTTGACTACTAACCCTTTGATGAATCCCCTCTTTCTGGACTCTGTGCACTTTGGCGCAGTTCAGAGATTTGTTGTATATATAGAGAGAATGCTTTTAGCTTTCATTGAGCTGACTAGTGAATACATCAAGAATGATATCTAGTTGTTTCTTTCTCATCAAATATCTTTTTGTAGTTGAACCAAGTAAAATACCTCAAGAATGATCTGTATTTTCACTTCAATATATCATTGCATCTCTCTCTAGGCGAATCTCGATATGACTTTTATAATATTAAAATTAAATTAGAAAATTTATCCATGTTAAGATATCAAATTTGTAATTATAATTTTTATTAAGGTAATTAGAATTGTCCCGTATTTGAAGATATATTTGTCGTATCAATTTATCAAGAGGGAATTATACTCAGATTTTCTGAGGTTTATCACTTAATTATTCAGAACCCTCCTGACATTTAAAATATTATACACAAACACTTTGAGATTTGTACGCGCGTAACATTAGACTTTTACCATTAATGTCCGTTTATATATCCGTTAGTAAGTTATGTCTAGATCTTTTGAATTTTGTAGCTGTGTAATACTTAGACTCAAGTTTAAAATGTTATACTTAGACAAAAATACTTCAATAAAAAATAGAATATCAAATATTTTAAATTTTACAATTAAGATTCATGTTTTATTATGATATTTATTGAAATAAAATCAAAAATAAATTTTTTTTTTCTTAAAAAATTATAATTAGTATACAATTATACAAATCAACGGTTCAATAAATGATATAATAGAACATGAATTTTAGTTGTAAAATTTAAAATATTTGATACTCTATCTTTAATTGAGATATTTTTTGTCTAAGTATAATATTTTAAATTTGAGAGATTTAAATATTATATGCCTACAAATTTTAGAGGGTCTAAATGTAATTTACTAACGGATAACATTGACGACAAAAATCTAAGTGTTACGAGCATACAAATCTCAGGAGGTGTGTATGTAATATTTTAAATGTTAAGGGGTCTGAGTGATTAAGTGACAAAATCCAAAAAATCTAGATGTAATTCTCTCATTTATCAAATAACACATTTGAAAAACTGGGACATTAATTATACATCAATTTTTATTAAATTATTTTTTAATATAATATCGAAAATAAATTGTTCGATAACACAATGGAATCCCAAGTCGTCATATATACTTTGATTATGTATTTCTATATGCGTTTGATGGGGTCCCACACCATTCAGTTACAATCACCAGAAGACTTCATCAATTCAGACGACGTCGTCATCTCTTTCCCTTTCCTCACAATTTCAGGTGTGCACTTAAAATTAAGGGAGAATTACACTCAGACCCCTGAAGTTTGTCACTTAATCACTCAGACCCCTAATATTTAAAATATTACACACAGACCCCTTAAAGTTTATACGCGCGTAACACTTAGACCACTGCTGTAAATATATCTGTTAATAAATTACACCTAGACCCCTTGAAGTTTGTACACATATAATACTTAGACTTTTTAAATTTAAAATGTTATACTTAGACTAAAAATACGTCAATCAAAGATAAAATATCAAATATTTTAAATTTTACAACCAAAATTCATATTCTATTGTATCATTTATTGAAATAAAATCAAAAATAAAAATTTAACTTTTTCTTAAAAAATTATAATTAGTATACAATTATACTATCTATTGGAATAAAACTAAAAAATCAAATAAGGGGTCTACGTCATTCTTAATAGAACATGAATTATACAACCAAAATTCATGTTCTATTATATCATTTATTTAAATAAAATCAAAAATAAAAATCTAATTTAAAAAAAAAAAAAAAAACATAGTTAATATACAATTATAATATCTATTAAAATAAAACTAAAAAATTAAATAAGAGGTCAAATTGTAATGAACACAATATCTTTTAGCTTCAATTGAGATAGTTTGGTATTTAAACGACCAAATTAAATTCAATAGACAATATAATTGTATATTAATTATAATTTTTTAAGAAAAAATTGAATTTGAATTTTTTATTTTATTTCAATAAATGATACAATAGAACATGAATTTTAATTGTAAAATTTAAAATATTTGATATTCTATCTTTGATTGAAGTATTTTTGGTCTAAGTATAATATTTTAAACTTTAGGAGTTTAAGTAATATATGTTAACAAACTTTAGGGGGTCTGAATGTAATTTATTAATTAATATATTTACAACAGGGGTATAAGTGTTACGCGAGTACAAATTTCAGGGGGTCTGAGTGTAATACTTCAAATGTCAGGGGGTCTGAGTGATTAAGTAACAAACCTCAGAGGTGTGAGTGTAATTCTCCCTAAAATTAAGGGAGGACAAGTTAGATATGTTTGGGTCAGTTTTTGCGTATTTCGATTAATTTTTTTTTAGTTTGGTTAAAGACAGATCATTCACGTCGGGATTAGAATATTCATGAGGATAAAATCTTTCATAATCTGATCCAAAAAAATTGTCAAGATTCGAATTAAAAATGTCTTTATTTACAGTTCGTCTATGTTACCACTTGATATATTTCTTAGAATTTGTTTAAGTTTGTTTACGTCTATGTTTACGTATATTTCTTAGATGAGGCTACAAAATTTAAAAATTATTTGATATTATGTTAAAAATTCAATTTCAATATTTGTTTGTCAGAATTAATCATATAAAAAAATAAAAAAAAAGTTTAAAACGTGTGAGTAAGGCTGATAATCAAGTCAAACTATTTGGGTTTAGTTTAGATTTGAATTGTATATGGCTCGATTCGTTTTCTAAACGAGTCTAACTTGAACATTTTTTTAGATTCGTTTAGAAAAACGAGTCTCAAAAATTTGGCTCGAACTCGTAAAATTCAACTCGTTAACATGTTAAATAATTGAATTATTCAAATTCAACTCGAATTCAACTCATTGTAGACTCGACTCAGATTCAAATTTAGCTAGGTTCGAGCTTAACTCATTGGTCAATCTGCACTATTTCCTAATTGAAGAAAGCTGAAAAGCGTTCAGAGCTTTCACTCCTACCATTCTATTTGAAAAAAAAAAAAATTGTTTTAAAAAAAAATTCTCACAAAATTCGACTCAATTATCAGACATTAGGTGTGAGTGTCACGGCTTAATCATGCTCTTGAGCTGTCGCTCCAACTGAAACTCTTTTTTAGTTGGCGTTAACGTATGCTGTTTGGACTTCAATATAAATACGTTTTTCATTTTTTTTTTGGGAGAATTACACCTAAACCCCCTGAAATTTGTCACTTAATCACTCAGACCCCCTGACATTTGAAATATTACACACAGACCCCATGAGGTTTGTGCGCGCGTAACACTTAGACCCCTGTTGTAAATATATCCGTTAATAAATTACACTTTGACCCTCCTGAAGTTTATAGATATATAATACTTAGACCCCTTAAATTTAAAATATTATACTTAGACTAAAAATACTCCAATTAAAGATAAAATATCAAATATTTTAAATTTTAAATTTTACAACCAAAATTCATATTCTATTGTATCATTTATTGAAATAAAATTAAAAATAAAAATTCAATTTTTTTCTTAAAAAATCGTAATTAGTATACAATTATATTGTCTATTGGAATTTAATTTGATTGTTTAAATGACCTAATTAAAATACCAAACTACCCCAATTAAAGCTAAAAGATATTGTGTCAATTAAAATTTGACTCATTGTTTAATTTTTTAGTTTTATTTTAATAGATAGTATAATTATATACTAACTATGATTTTTTTTTTAAAAAATTAGACTTTTATTTTTGATTTTATTTCAATAAATGACATAATAAAACATAAATTTTGGATGTAAAATTTATGTTCTATTATAAATGACTTAGACCATTTGTTTAATTTTTTAGTTTTATTCCAATAGATAGTATAATTATATACTAATTACGATTTTTTAAGAAAAAATTAAATTTTTACTTTTAATTTTATTTCAATAAATAATACAATAGAACTTGAATTTTGATTGTAAAATTTAAAATATTTGATATTCTATCTTTGATTGAAGTATTTTTTGTCTAAGTATAATATTTTAAACTTAAGAGGTATAAGTATTATACACTTATAAACTCCAGGGGTCTAAGTATAATTTATTAATAGATATATTTACAGTAGGGGTCTAAGTGTTATTCGCGTACAAACTTTAGAGGGTCTGTGTGTAATATTTTAAATGTCAAGGAGTTTAAGTGATTAAGTGACTAAGTGACAAACCTCAGGGAGTCTGAGTGTAATTCTCCCTTTCTTTTTTTTGTTCTGATAATTTATAAGCCTTTAAATAGGTTTCCCAAGTCTCCTCTCAAAGTAAACATATAACCCCCCCCCCCCCCCCCCCCCCCCCCCCCCCTTCTTTCTCTCTCTCTCTCTCCACAAGCACACACACAAGTCAAACACAGAGACACACATTGATAGAGTGAGTAAAGAATTTACAGTGTAAATTCAAATTATTACAAAATTGTGGAATATCCATGTTCTTTAGAATTCTTTATCTTTGAAGTCTATGTAAGATTGCAAATTTTTTTTTCTTCAGACAAGATTGTTGATTTCTTGAGCTTTTCTCTTTCTGGGTTCTTGAATTTTTTTTTAAAAAAATGTGCAGTTAAAATTCAAATTAATATAAGATTGTGGAATATCCATGTTCTTGTTCTTTAGAATTCTTCATCTTTGATGTCTGTCTATGTAAAATCTCTAAATATTTTTGTCTTCAGGTGTTTCAGAGGAGACAAGATTGTTAATTTCTTAGAATTTCTATTTCTGGGTTGTGAACAAATGGATGAAGAGAAGAAAGAGAGTGTTGGTGGTGGTACAGAGAAGACAAAGACAGTGGTTGATGTTGATGAAGCTTTGAGGAAGTGCTTGGAAGAAAACAAAGGGGACACTACTAAATGCAGATCAGTGGTTGAAGCTTTCAAGTCTTCTACTCCTCCAAGGAAGCCAATAAGACCTTTAAGGCTTAGGAGTGGTTCATTGACTGATGTGTGAAAAATTCACATATGGGCATTGATCAAGGTTCCTACTCTGTGATGATGGCGAAAAAAGATGATCAATTTACTGTTATTACTAATCATATATACTTGAATATTAGTTCTTATTTATGTTGGATTTAGATTGTCATTTAAATTTTGTCTGGCCTTTTTGGTGTTCATATGGTAAGGGTAAGCCTTTGAGGCCTTTCTTGGATAAGGGTATGTGTATACATATTTGAAATCAGAGAAGAAAAAATATTATTAATCATGCTGAGAACAATTGATTGACTAATCAATGTGTATTATATATGTTTGTTGTAGAGGAATGTGTTAATGAAAAGATTCTTAGATTATGTTGTTCAGCAGAACCAGAAATATATATTCTATAATGTTATGTAGAATCGAATTTGAATACTTAATCTATCTTGGATTTAGGTTTGCTTTTGTCAGATAATTTTGAATTTTGATTTGTGAAGTTGAAACAGGTATTTTGTCTGGCTCTTTTGGTGTTCCTATGGTGGGGGTAAGTCTTCAGCATGAATTTTTCTGATAAAATTATTATTAATCATGCTGAGAACAATTGACTAAACAATGTGTTATGTCCTTGTAGGTTATTAGATATTCGGATAATACAGTCACAAGGATCCATTGTTGGAATCTAGTATTACTTTTAAGCAGAACTAGAAAGCGTAAATCCCAACTATTTGAGGGGAATGTAGATCATGGTTCTCAAATTAGCTTCTGGTGAAAAATTGTGGTGGACTTGCAATTGCCCTGTTGGATTCTTTCAAGAATGCCGAATGATCTTGCTTAAACTGCTGATATCAACATATCAGATAGTGTCTCTCCTATCACATTGAGCAACTTGGCATTGGCCTTTAAATGAGGGCAACTCATGGGGCATACTCCTATTTTGTGGTGCTTCATTGAGTGCTGGATTATGCAATGAAGTTCCTCTGTTGCAGAAAATATTGAAACTGAGGATTTGGGAAGAGCTAGGATTGGAATACCTACTTGGAACTTGAACTTGTTCATAGTTTCAATCTTCTCCCTGTCGTGGTTTTTTGAAACGTGACTTATGTAGTCGACCCAAAAAAGTCGAAACAAGACTTTGTTGAATGGAGTTGAGTTGAGTTTATCTTTCCTGTTTTCTAATGATTTTATCAGCATACAATACATCTTCAATCCAAGCAACAATTTTGAATGCTAAACCTTCCATAACAAGCAGCTCTCTAGCATAGCTTACTCCACATCCTCCATGAAGAAACATGTTGAATAAATTAGCAACAATCTAGCACGTGGCTATTTCATATAAATGTATGGATAGATTAACTCTGACCTTGTGTATTGGATGTTGCTCGAGTCCAATTTTGTCTCTGAAAGTTCTGGAAATCTCTGCTTCAAGCAAAACAGCAAGCTCTCTACTCTCTCTGCTAAGACATGATTTTTGTCACCTCCGGTCAATATCAGACATGAGATGTTCAAGTGGCTGATGCATGCTTCAGGCCTCCACGTCTACATCGAAGCTTCAATGTAGTCAGGTTAGTCTGCAAGCTCAAGGGCTTCATGTTCAATGCTTCTTATATTGAGGCAGTCAAGAAGATACTCGGGAGAAAAAATTTCAGCAGCATACATTTAGTGGTAAATTGTATCTCCAATACTTGCTCTTCCACTCTATAAACACCATCATAGAAGTCGAAGTTAGTGAATCTTCTGTTACGAACGCTGCTTATTGAATAACTAAGCTCTGTATTGCATATATGATAGCGTCAGTAAGCCTACACAATTGGGAAACTTGATCTATCACAAACTTATATTCTTAGTTCTCCAAATCACAGTATGGTGAAAATCACATGAATTACTTGATTTTCCTATTAGCCGAACATTTTGAAACATTACAACGGTAGTCTCTCTTCTTATATCATAAGATTGAAAGACAATGCAATTAGTTCTACTTGAATATAACGAGACTTTGGAAGTCAGGAAGCAGGAAAAGTTGATAAGATACCTATTAGAGATAATTGATGGATACGATAGGATCCAAAGAGATCTATCATAGTTCTACCTAGATATTGATGGATTCTTTCTGACCTATCATATCTCTAATAAACCTTTGGGTCTGCATAGAGGACTAACCTTAGGAAGTGATGCCATGTAGGTACCTGGGATTTCCATTTCAGCAAGAATACTACTACTGATTGCCATTGCTGCTTTGTGAACTTGATTAGCAGTCACATTTGTATCTCAACTGCTTACTTGGCTTTTCAGAGAGGCGGCCAGGAGGAACACAAGGAACTTGCAACCACTACTTTTTCTTTATGCGTCGAGGCTGAGCAATGTTCCTATATGACTCGGATCTCGTTGCGTTTCATGACATGCCTCCTTGTTCTGCATACCATATTTCAGTCTCTTAGCAAAGAAAATTCATGCCCTTTTAGCAATTCATCTCAAGCCAAAACAGAGTTGCTATGGAGCTCCACTTACTAGCAGCAATGGCACCAAGTGTACTCAATGCTGGGAAAATTGAGGTAAATATCTGATCTTGGTATGCTTTTATCACCTAAAATGATCATTGCTTCATGTTAAAACAAGCTAAAATGACAGGATCATCGAAACCCTGCCATCAGAGAAGTCTTTACTGCAACAGCTGTTCTGTCTTGCAAACTATGCATCGTGACAGGGATGAATTATACTTTTTAATCCCTACATTGATAAAAGGTAATTTAGTTCTCTCCTCCACATGATTTTCTTCTCAGGATATGCTTTGCAAAGGTTCTAATTTCAGGTGTTGGCTGAACACAGAAGCTGGAGAAAATGACACAGATGAACATTCAGAAAATCTGAACCAGAAACAGACTTAGAAATATTTGGGCAGTTTCTTTGGAAAAAAATATACCATAGAGATTGGTTATGGACTTTGAGATAGTCACCATGGTGCAAATACCTTTCCACTTTCATAGTCTATAAATAAGATGTAACCAGCCTCTATTCAATTATATCTATATAATAAAGTATAATACAATTCAAATCTCAAATTTAAATTTTAAAAGTTAATCTGACGACTAATATTAACATCCCAAATTTAATAGAAAAAATTGGTATCTAATGATGTGTTTGGGGTAATTTTTTAAAAGTGCTTCTAAAACTTATAATTTTTTATAAGTACTTAAAAAAAAAAAGGTAGTATTTGGAACTACCCAACCACCGCCACCATCACCACCAGTACCACCACCACTATCGCCACCGCTATCACACCACCACCTCTGCTACAATAACCATCACCACCATCGCTGCTGCCACCTTACTACTACCGTCACTGTCCCACCATCACCCCTATCACCACCACCCCACTACCATCACCATCACCCCTTTCACTGCCGCCCCACTACCATCATCATTGCCACCCACGGCCATGACCATCACAACTGGTCGTCATAACCCATCACAACTATCACTGTCTCCCAACACCACCACTGTCGCCCACCACCACAAACATCCCTCGCCTCCACTACAATTAGTGCTTAAATTTTTTTTCTATCTCTTCTACCTTTGTAATTTGATTTTGGATGTGAATACAAATATGTTTATTATTGAATTTTTTTATTACTCCGTGTCTTCAGGCACGAGAAATAATTAGTCTTTCGATATAATGCATACATACTTCTTTTCTTTTTTTTTGGTATTGCAGCTAAGAGTGTTTTGATCAATTTACGTGGACCTCGACTAATGCTCTCATAGTCTGATCAAATGTCGGGACTAGGAAATTCATGGGGATAAATTTCTTGTGTCTTTACCCATAGCCTCAAAAGAGTTGTTAAGTTTCAAATTTATAAGACGTTTGAGTTTACGGTTCATCTTTATTACTCTTGGGGTTAATGCATACATACTTTGGTACAGTAGTCTAACTTGTGTCTTATGGACATGTGGTGGAGTGACATAAACAAATGATGAAAATAGATAGATTAGGACAATATGTAAAAAGTTGAGTATGTACGTAAAACTAAAAATTTTACTTTTGAAGGCTTCAAAAGTGGTAAGTAATGTACAATATTATCTCATTTTAGAAAGATTGTATTTTTACACTCGAAAATGTCATATACGACACGTGGCAATTCTAATCTAGTGACAAATTGCCATTTACAATAATCTAACCAATTGGTGATTAAATCTCATCTTTCATATCATGTATAAGTAAAAATAAAAATTTAAAAACATTGATCTTGGGTTCAGTTTAGACTCGGATTTTGACCCTTTTTAATATATATTTTGTTTCAATTCTCATCTTGACACATTATCCATCATTAGCGCGTGTGAGACCTATTTATATATAATTGATGGTGCACAAAAGTGTTTATGCAAAATCAATCAATAGATAGAGTAAGAAGGGCTCAACAAAAATAAACACAGAGATTGGGTAGATTCAGTCTGAGTGACTTATTTCATTGTGAAGGGTTACGGTGGCCAGAGAATCTTATTACTCAAGAGTGTAATATGCTGAGATGTGTGTGATACTCCCATGTGTAGGCAAGATTTACAATTTATAGGCAATTGAAGTTGGCTCTGAGGAGTTCTGATAGAGTCGTCATCCTCATGACAGAGAGCGTGGTGATTTCGTGAAGTTCGTCATATTCTCGTAACGAGCGAGGTGATAGCGAGGTGATTCCTTGAAATTAGTTCTTCCTCGTAATGGGCGAGAGATCTTGTGAGATTGGTGATGTGCCTTTGAAGACTGCGTTCCCACGGATTCCCTCTCCTCGGATGGATACTCCTACGTGCGATGGTGATAGGTTGGATCTCTCAAGAATGTGGGATTGGTCTAATTGTGATGGAGTCTTTGTTGATTATGTTATGGACTTTGTCTGTATCTTTGAACTAAACTTGGTCTGCATCTCTAATCTGAACCTAGTTTAAATCGAGCCCGTCAATAACGAGTCTCCTTTAAATGCATGATAGATGAGGGGATCTCACTTTAGACCAATTAGTTTATAAAGGAAGCCAAGGAAACTAGGCTTGGGACTGAAAATATGTTACAATTAGTTGACCCTAAAGATCAGCCCAACCCACAAAAATAAACAGATTATTCGGGTCGGGTCGGGTGATGTCACCTGACAGAATCCATGTGCGTGGTTGCTTTTGGAAACTGAAACTGAAAAATCTGCTTCGGATCCTTCAACTTTGTTAGGTGTTAGGTGATTTGTAAAACAAATAAAACATAGAATCGAAGAAGAAAATGCACTTCAAAGAGGTGAAAACCTCCAATAACTCAATTCGAAAAGAATCGAATTTCTAAAACTTTCACAAGAAAATTCAATATAATATTCACATATTCATTTCATTGATAGGAAAATCTTTAAATATAAGATAATAAAATTATTTTAATAACTAATTTGACTTATGACTCCACTAACCTACTTAATAAAATATCTACTTAATATCTAGCTCTCATATTACATAAAAATATATTAAAAATATTTACATAACAAACTACCGTCACGGATTTCTTGTCTCTCTCTCTCTCACACACACACACACTCTGCTATACTACTCATAGGCATATATATCGTCAATCGTAAAGAAAGAGGGTCGGGAAAAATGGCGATTTCGTCAGTTGAAGTATTGAAGAGCGCGAGGTTAAGGCTTCCGAGAGCTACGGTG
The DNA here is from genome assembly GCA_951799425.1 of Ilex aquifolium. Classification (NCBI taxonomy): domain Eukaryota; kingdom Viridiplantae; phylum Streptophyta; class Magnoliopsida; order Aquifoliales; family Aquifoliaceae; genus Ilex; species Ilex aquifolium. Next base: position 41,147,373 of record OX637396.1, on the reverse strand, counting down.
GCTTCTACTTTGATGCCAACACAGTCTCTGAGAGTCAATTCTAGTCACTGCTGCTCAGTGGAGTACTTTCCGAGTAGTTTGAGGGGAATTTTTCTAAATTCTGGTTATCGAACTCGAACTTCGGCCAAGGTGAGAGAAAAAGGAGAGAAAATGGAGGACCACCCTCTTGTTGATGATGCATTGTCGATGGGCACCGTCGACGACATGGAGGTAACTCAAGCATTATCTTTATGCTTTCCAAGTACTAGTTCATATCATCCATTCCGCTGTAATTTTTATCAGAGAAGTCTTTAATATTCTATTCTTGTGGGAAATTGAGCAAATGTACTGGAAAATGTCACTGTTTAGGTATAAGGTATCTCTATGCTTTCAGTTTTCATTATCTCTTGTCCTACCCAATTAGTGATTTCCAGTGTTTTCTTTAAGTACAGATGTTGTTTTATACAACTAGGAATTTAGAGCCCTATTGACGTTTAATGGAAAGGTGTTATTAGTTATCATGTGAGATGGCTATGTGTTGGAAGTTGGAACATTTGGCTTTACCTCTTTAATTACTGTATTGAAACAGTTGGTCTCACTCTCTTTGATTGAGGGGTATAGAACTAGTAGGTAAGTACCATCTAAGGTATTGAGTTCCATACGAATTTTGGCACCTAAACCACGTGTCTTGTTTATTTTTTACACAACAAGTCTTAAGCCTTGATCAAAGAAGAGAGTGTAGGTGACATCAGGTGAAAAAATTATTAGATATCTTATGAACATGTATCTTGGACCATCTGCTTTGATTTGTATTCTCAGAGAGGTGAATTTGTTGTGAAGTCCAAAAAGCCTTCACACTTAATGTGAACTGTGTAAAGTATGTTGCATAGAATCATATAGCGGTGAGCCATATAGTATACACATCTTGAGATGTACTTATTAAATCTGTTTAGACTGATAAAATGGGTTTCTATCATCAGATCATGTTCTGTCAGGGGATCAGATTATTCTGGGTGGCCTCAGAGTCAAGTTGTATCACTAATATTCTTGGCAATCTTAGCATGGACAATCTGTTGAGAGCAGCCCATCAAATTTGTGGTTCCTCCGCTGAAAATGCGAAATGTCACGTTATGTTGATTGAGGACACATCTTGATAGTATTGTTTCATTGAAAGCAAACCAAGTGCATCAAGGGTGGCTCGAAATGTAAATTTGTGATGTTGGGAGGAAATGCTGCCAGTTCCCCACCATATCTGGCACATTGTTTTTGAATTGCAGATTTCTTGGATGCTGTAGTTGGAGTCAAACTAATTTTCACAAGAAACATAATTTTGTCCTAGGAAAATATTAAGAATTGTTAATATATGTGTCTCTAAATCTATCTTCATTATGACGCATGTTAAGACGATCCAATTAAAATCGGTTGTGAACCTTTTTGTTCTGTTGTAGGTTGTAGATGAGCCCCCGAAGTTGCAGGAGCGAGATTTTTCTGGCACCCCTTATGTTCCCATATATGTGATGCTACCAGTGAGTAATATTATTTTTCTCGATTGCCATCTTCTTTAATTATGAACCTCATTCATCTTGAGCAGTCCATTTTCTTTTCTTTTTTTCTTGGCCAGTTTTCTTGGTAAGGGGCATACTTTTCAGAACTTTGTTTTTAACTTGTACTGCTGCACCGATATTGGGAATGCCTTGGTCGCCATATTCTCATTCTTACCTAATTGTTCATCTGAATATAATTTTTCAAACTTGTTTCACATGTCTTGCACTTGCTTTGTTGTTGGCAGCTAGGCATCATTAATATGGACTGTGAGCTGCTTGATCATGATGATTTGCTAAACCAGCTAAGGACGTTGAAGTCAGTCAATGTCGACGGTGTGATGGTTGATTGCTGGTGGGGCATAGTAGAGGCACATGCTCCACAACAATATAACTGGAACGGCTACAAGAAGCTCTTTCAGATTGTGCGTGACCTTAAGCTTAAGTTACAGGTGAGTGGTATTAAACTGATGTTGCTATTTCTCCCGTGGACTTGTTACGTTGTTAGTTCTGTTCTTCACACATGATTTTTTTTTGCTTTTGATTGGAAAACGAATATATCAGTTTTCTTGTTCTTGGTGCTTTTTTGTCCCCTTACTGGCAGCAAAAAAAAAAGACTCATGAAAAGTATAACTTTCTTTAAGGCGAAAATGGATTCAGCATTATAGAAGGAAAATTAATTGCACTTATGTGGTTTTTTAACATTGGGCACTTTAAACTTATTCTCTCTCGCGTGGGTACATGTTTTTTTTTCTGTTTTGCTTTAGATTTCGATTATGATAAATCTGTTCCCAATTAAAGATTGCAAATTGGATCTCAAATTTAGAGATAACAGAATACATCATCAAGGATGTTGACAAGTATTGCAAAGTAAAGATGTAGACATATAATGATTATTTTCCTATTTTTTCTCACATGACAAGATATATTTACAGCAGAAGTAATCTATGAATCACAGCAAACCAATAAGTGTATTATTGGAATATAAGGTCTTTTTGAGTTTTTTGTTTTAGTTATTGTGTTATGCCATGCTGTTGGAGAATGCTTGTTATGGGAAGATAGAGGGGCGAGGGAGTTTGGGGAACTGGGGTTTGTTTCTCTTAACTGCTGATTGTGCTTAGGATGACTCCCATGGAAAATAGCTATGGGGTTTTGGGGCAAAGCAGAAATTTTCCCAAAACAATTCAATATGCTGACCATCACCACTTGATGAACAGGAAACAGGTAATTGTTTCAAAACTTTAGCAAGTCTAGCAAAAGTTGTTGATATGTTTTACAGCTCTTTGGCCCCCACTTTATAGAGCCCTAGACAATTAATAATATTCTGGCTGCTAAGCCATTAAAGTCCACATTTACTTTCTGGAGAAAAATGGGTGAAGTTTTCAAGTTGTTTTGACATTTAGCACATATTCTGTTACATGTCAGCACTCTCTTGTAAGTAATGGAACAAAATATATGGCTCGCTAGAATGGCTTCATTTGAATATAGCTGTTTTTGCTAAATCTATTAACTCCATAATGGATTTTTGGCAAGTCATTTCACTAAAGAACTGTACAGGTTGTTATGTCATTTCACAAATGTGGAGGCAATGTTGGTGATGATGTTCATATTCCACTCCCTCAATGGGTGACAGAAATTGGTCAAGGAAATCCTGACATATTTTTCACAGACAGAGACGGAAGACGCAACCCTGAATGTCTCACTTGGGGAATCGACAAGGAACGGGTTTTAAGAGGCCGGACTGCTGTTGAGGTATTTCATTCAGTTATGATGTAAAACTGTAGGGAGTATTCATGCAGAGCAATAAAGTTTGAAGATTCTTTTCATCGTATTTCGGGGTGTTTCCTGCTTTTATGTTGTCTTCTCAATGTCTTAAGAAAATCAAGATGTGTCCAACCTTCTGGAAGTTTTACATGCTTTCTGCTGCTCCAGATTCTTAGTTTTGCTGTTGGTCATGGAACTCATGCTTTATTCTGCTCCAAAATTTAAAAGCATAAATTTTTGTCGTATACATTTGATTATTCACATGTGAAAAGGCTATGGTAGCTCATGGTTTACCATAAATTGTTGTCATTGATATAGCACAAAGAAGAAACATGATTCATGTTGCTTACCCCAAATAGTTGGGACAACCCGGACAAAGCTTGGCTGAGTTGGGTTGAGATGTTTAATTTGTTTTCAAGTCAGATTCAAAGATTATTTATCATGAACCTGTGTTGTATTTTGTTGCATCTTTTCTTTCTTAGACTGGGTATTAAAACAAAGATGTTGAAGGCATAATCTTAACTCTTAATCTTCTAGTTTATTGTATTGTTATTAAATTGATGTAGGTTTACTTTGATTACATGAGAAGCTTCCGGGTAGAATTTGATGAGTTCTTTGAGAACGGAATCATCTCTGAGATTGAAATTGGATTAGGTCCATGTGGAGAGCTTCGGTACCCTTCTTATCCTGCAAACTTTGGTTGGAAGTATCCTGGTATTGGCGAATTCCAGGTAACTTCTTCTTAAGTGATAGTGCTCCTATATCTTCCAAGTCTTTATTTTGTACCAAGATTTCCTTTCATTTGTCTTTACACTTGAGGCATGATTCTTCTTTTATATAATCAACATTTGTCTTTAAACCCTGGCAGTGCTATGATCAGTATTTAATGAAAAGTCTGAAGAAGGCAGCAGACACAAGGGGGCACTCATTTTGGGGTAAAGGACCGGATAATGCTGGTTCCTATAATTCCCGGCCACATGATACCAGGTTTTTTTGTGATGGAGGTGATTATGATGGCTATTATGGCAGATTCTTTCTCAATTGGTACTCTCAGGTTCTGATTGATCATGGTGATCGGGTACTTGCACTGGCAAATTTGGCTTTTGAAGACACTCCCATTGCCACAAAGGTGAGTAACGCTGCACTTTGCAGGAGTGAAATTCTTCCCACGAAAATTATGTCTTTGAGCAAAGGGAAGGTTACCATCAAAGTATCCTTTCTTCTCAATTTCTGTGATTGATTTTCATGTATTTTGAGTAATGAACAGCTATCAGGTATTCATTGGTGGTACAAGACAGCCAGCCATGCTGCTGAATTGACTGCTGGGTTTTACAACCCATGCAATCGTGATGGCTATGGTCCAATTGCGTTGATGTTAAGGAAGCATGGGGCTGCTCTCAATTTCACATGTGTTGAGTTGCGTACATTAGACCAGCATGAGGACTTCCCAGAGGCTCTGGCTGACCCCGAGGGATTAGTTTGGCAGGTAAGCAAAAAGATAACATCTTGTTAGTTTGCCTTGGTTTTCTTGGGATGCATAATTTTTCCTTAGTGAAAAAGGCTTTCTTTCTGGAAACCGGATAATAGATCTGCGGTGATGTGGAGAATTTAGAGCTAAAAGCCTAAAACTGTGGCATGAATAAATGGATTGGTTTGAGTCCCCTCACTTGCCCTTATACTGTGTGTGGATACACTTAAGACCAGAAGCAATCTTATTGGTTTAAAACTTTAAACCTCAGTATCTACCAGTTTGTATTGGATGACTATGCAGATCCTAATGCATTCATGCTATCCTGTCCCCAGGTACTCGTCATTTATTAGAGAAGCCACCCAAAGTAGATAGGATGCTTTATTTAGTTTTGTTGTTTTCTTGTTATAAGTGGTGAACGTAGCACACAATTGAAATTAGAGCCATATATTTCTGACACGGAAGTGGACCATGTTTTCATTAAACAGTGAATCTGATCTCACTATTGAAATGGAACTTGAATATGGGTTGTAAATCTTCTAGATCTGTCGATTGTCACTTTCTATATTATATGATGTTCTCAGCAATGTTTCCTTGTCAATGATTTATTTATGCTTTAGGTGCTAAATGCTGCATGGGATGTCAACATACCAGTTGCAAGTGAGAATGCTCTTCCTTGCTATGATAGAGAAGGGTATAACAAGATATTGGAAAATTCCAAGCCCTTGACGGATCCAGATGGGAGGCATTTATCGGCTTTTACCTATCTCAGGCTTAGCCCAGTTCTCATGGAGACACACAACTTCAGGGAGTTTGAACGATTCATCAAGAGAATGCATGGTAGGATCGCAATGTTGTTCATCTATTTGTTTAAATCCCTTCTCTGCCAATGCATGCACTTTATTGTTGGCAGTTGCTTTTAAATATGGATCAAAACTCACTATGACTATGACAGTACTAGCTTGTTTGGAAGAGCTCACCATCTCCCTATGATACTGCTTTAAGTATGTGTAAAAGGTGGAAATTTTTTGCTAGCGCGATAACAAAATCACATTTGCACACTATAGATTCCTTAGAGAGAGTTCGATCACCTAGCCGAGGTGATGGAACCCTTGTGACCTTTGATTCTCTATTTTCATTGGCATGTTTCAAAGTGTCACCTTTTTCTGTGTCGCTATGGCAATGTGGCATCCATACTTGACCTTTTAGACCTATTTCTCGCTCACGTCACAAACGGCCCTTATGTGCCCTGTCTTTGCTTATTTGGTTGGGCATTCAGCATTGAATCAAATTGATCTACTCTTGATTTTTACCAAGTTGACATTTCCCCAGATCTACTAGCTCTGACATCCTTTGATTCTGGTTTGGACGCACTTTAGAACTAACCTGTGATATTGCCGATCCCGAGGCCAGAAGGGGCTTTCCGCAGAGAGATGGCTAGTGTAAGATAATTGGTGTAATTTAGCAACTTTGCATGGGTTTCTTGTATCCACTGAAAGACCGACGACCTATTGACTGTGCTAAACTAACAGCCCCCCCCCCCCCCCCCCCCCCCCTCCTTTTTTTATTTTCTTGTTCAGTCGGTATCTAAAATTTTGTTTTTTTTAAGGGCCCTTTATGGCATCCTTTTTCAGAACTTTTAGATCTTATGTGACCACTCTTCAGTTTCCAGTCACTGGGGACATGTGCCTGCCTCAAAATCTTTTTTGGCTTTCTGGCCATCTTGCATACTTCAGATAACACTGTCTTGTTTGCTCACTACATGAATAGAATGGGACATCTCTTTGTAGGTAGGAGCAGCAGTTTTCAGCTCACATTAGTCTTTTCTACCGAAATATGATCAAGACAATTGACCTTGGCTTCCTTTTCTATTGCAGGGGAAGCAGTTTTGGATCTTCATTCATTTTCTGGCTCAGAAAACTAACATTCGGCTGATGAACTGCCCGGCTTCTGCTAAGTTAAAAAACTGATGTTAATTAGTATATGCAGGATCTGCCAGTGGTATTATAACATGATGTTTGTCGGATAAGTGCAAAAAATGTTCCGACTATGGTGAGGTAGCTGGAAAGTGATTGCAAAATTGAAGAGCTGGTGGAGGCTGTCTTGGCTTCATTTGACCTATAATGGATGAAGAAGGTAACCATAAAAGCCCCTTACCTTGAAAGCCTCTTCTTTGTCCTGTTTGTATTCTAAAAGAAATGTTCCATAATCGTTTGGAACTTATGTTTTGATTAGTTGTGTATAAATCTGACCTCTACAAACAATATAAATATATAGATCATGGATATGAGAAAGGTGACCCTCTTGTGATAAAAAGTGGAAAATGCATTTGGATTCCTGTACTCTGTCTCAATTCCTTTTAATGGTAGGTAGGGGTGTAACTTGGGCGGGTTAACTCGATTTCAACCCGAGTCCAACCGGAAAAAATTAGGGCTTGGGTTAGGGTTTTTAATACTTGGGTTGGGCTTCGGTCAAAAAATTTCAACCTGAATTCAATTTGGACGGGCTCGGGTTGAGCCATCGGGTTCACGGGTTGAACCCGAATATTAAAATTGAGCTCAATCTGATTTAATAATTGGGTTCAACCTGAATTAATACTACATAAATACAATTTTATCGTAGGGCTAATCTCAAGTCTGTGCCTCCCTTAGGCCTCAGGACCCTCACTCACTCTCCGAGTGAACTCTATGTATGTGCAATGATTTTTGTTGTGTTAATTTGTATTCTGTATGGTTGTGGTTGCATTATCTCAAACATTGAGTTCTTAATATGATAGTTTTTATGTTAAAAACTTGATTGAAGTAACCCGAAATCAGTCCGAAATCATTAACCCGAATTCAACCCGAGTCCGCCCGAATTAAATTCGGACAGTGCTCGGGTTGAGTCTCTCAACACGAGGTAGGGTTAGGGTTAGGGTTGAAGATTATATACTTAGGGTTTGATTAGGGTTGACTGTTCAACCCGTCCGAGTTGCACCCCTAATGGTAGGTCACCTGTCATGGTTCAAGTGGAACTTAGTAAGTCGTTCACTAATACATGGCGGGTCATTGGAAGAAAGTATTGAGGGAATTCTGGTCATATGTTGAAGAAAACAAAGAAATCAGAAGCTCTACCCGAATAGATTTCCTATAAGCAAAGAAGAATATAAGTTCTGTTTTTGTTTTTAGGGTAAATCCAATTTTGCCCATAAAAGATACACAAATTCTAAGTTTGTCCCCCGAATGATTAATTTTCCTACTTTGCCCCCTCAAAGAAATAAAAACATTGTAATGTAATTCACCGTCTTATTTTCTGTTTGGTCGATCATCTATTTTGTGTCAAATCAACCAATTAGAAATCACAAAACAAACGGATGACCAAACAAAAATAAGATGATGAACCACATTGTAATGTTTTTTATTCTTTGAGAGGGTAATGTGGATAAACTAATCATTCGGGGGGCAAATTGATAATTTTTGTGTCTTTAGGGGTAAAATGAAATTTTTTTCTTATTTTTATTTTTTATGAATACACACAAGGAGATAAACGTATATTTTGAACATATTTTATCAAATATCATACTGCAATCGCAATAGCCCACGAAGACTAATAAACCAAGTTCAACCACCCACCTCCAAAAGCATCTAATCTTTGGAATGGATGTAATCTTATCAATCAAGTTGAACCTCTTGCCACAACTGATATGAGATCTCAGTTTACTTTTTTTTTTTATTTTTTTTTATGAATATACACAAGTAAATACATGTATATTTTAAACATATTTTACCCGACATTATACTACAATCTCAAGAGACTAAGAAGACCAAATGTAAACTTCCCTTCAAATGAAAATAAAACTAATTTAGGCCTATATTTGATCTAATTGAATGAAATCAAACAACTATAAATCTTCATTCTTCTTAACTACTAGAAGTTTCATTCTTGCAAAGGTAAGAGGCTGTTGGTTCTTCAATTCTTTATTCATCTCTTTTATGTTCAAGAAAAGTGGTAGTTGAATTGTTAGTGTTATTATCTAAATGCATATACAAATGTCAAATTCAAACTGAACATGAGCATAAAAAAAGAGGCTAAACAGGAATCCATTTCCATATTTACATGAAGTACCAAATGTGAGTTGAAACTAAGCCAATTATCAAACACAACCAAAGTGTTCATCATAGACCCGACAAATTTTACAGTGACTGTCAACTACCGAATTCAACCCCCCTCTTTTATCTGGACTTTTGGTGTCGATGTAAAACTATACACTAAACACGACACATGTATGAGTTTCTGATACTTGCCTTTCAACAGAGTGATTGAAATTAGCAAATGAATGTTGCCTGAGTTAGGGGGATGACTTCTTCAGCACCACGCGGCCAGAATCATCTGTATCAAAAAGTCAGCCTATTCGGTCATCCCAGCTTTCTCCCATTTTCTTAGATGCAGTGGAAGAAAATTGTTGTTTTCTATCAGAATTCTCCCCTTCGTCGATTTCATGGAATGTTCCATACGAGGAAGGCGAATATGCTTGTGGAACATCCAGTGCAACAGCCCTCTGTAATGCAGCCCTGTGCTCCTCCATATGTTCTTTTCTGAGAGATGCCTTCCGCTCCATCCTTTGCTCTGCCGGAATATCCATAACCTGATCTTCTTCCAGCATCAACTGAACTAAGAGAAAATGTTTGAATTTCACTATAATATTAAGAGCAAACCAAAGAAAAATTAAAGTTCCTTGTGAAACCGGAAGCCATTTTACTATTTTCTATGTGACAAATGGATTTATTAAATGTCAAAAAGAACAGCAGAATACATCCAGGATCTCGAAGCATTACTAAACGTGGACAACAGGAACACCCCGGATACGAGAACACCCAGAAAGTATGTATGTGGAGGGCAGGAGAAAGAGAAGAAGAGGAACTCCTATATAGGGAGAATACAGCAATTTCGCTTCTTTCACCCCGGAATCAGGGAAGAAATCCATCCATTGAGCTTACGGGAAGAAAGGAATGAGAAGAGTTTTATAGCTGTGACCACTTTTGCACTATTCTCTTTAATATCTAGGAATCTGCTCCTCCACATGAATGAATACTGGTGTCATAGCTTATTAAATCAGAACATTTCAAAACAAGGGAGCTGGAGATGAGAATTGGTTTGAATGTTTTTAATCAACTACCAATACTACCGTTAAACAAGAAGTTGAAAACTTACATCGAGTGCCCTTTGAGATTCTCTAATTATCCGAATAATGCCATGGTCGGCAGTTGTGTTGAGAGACAGAATCATGCGCTCAAACCTCCCATCGACAGGTACTGCTGTCTTTACAACAGGTGGAATTTTTCCACACCTGCACCCAGATAGAAAGGAAACACAAGATATCTATGCATCACCACCAAAAACTTGATTTGGAGCTTACTCGAAAACTATTCATGGAGTATGACTAGGTATGAAGCTCTCCTACATTTCCCTTGAAAATAATCTTATCAAAAAAATATTGTACTTGAAAATTAACAATTTATTATATACCTGAAGGGCTTCCTCACAATAATGTGGTAAAGTCGACCAGGTGCATATAGTCGCCTTGGATCTTTTAGCATCTTCTCCTGCAGTGTGAATGTATCCTTCAAGCACATTACGCATAGTAAGCAAGGCAAACTGTCCAAGGGAAAGACGACCAACATTGTTAGTACCCGGCCCAAATTCTACTGGTGCAATCAGCTTTGTATCAACTACACACATTTTAACAGGAAATATCTGATGAACTACCAAACTCAAATCTCATTTTTGAAGTTAAGTGTAGGGCTCCACTCAAACCTTTTATTGAATACTGAGGCCCACAATTTGTCTTGTAAACAACTTGTTGAAAGAAAATTGACTGGATTCTTATTGTAGCTGAAGGTAGAAATAAAGTCAAGTTTGACTCAATTTCATGTTAATGCTCAATCAAATTTGATTCCTTTATTTTTTTTAATTGTTTTGGGTGGGTGGGTGGGTGGGTGGGGTGGGGTTTGGGGGGGGAGAAAAAGCCAGAAAGGCGGGAACATCAAACACTAGAAGTTGACTGAAACTATGTCTGAGTTAGTTTTTCACCATCGACTTCTCTCAAAGGCCATCAGAAGAAACTGGTATAGGATATTTCACTGGATGTCAAAAAATTAATTTGTTAAGATTCTCACCCCAGATTTGCATGAAAATGATCCATGTAGGTAACAACCCTATTACAGAGAGTAGTGCATTCATGAGTTAGGATGGCATAACTTGAACTAACAAAATGTTGATCACTTAAAGCTTTGTCAGGAGAAAATTAAAAATGAAAGGAGACCAAGACCTGCAATCTTTTACCAGAAAAGTGACTTGAAAACATCTTCCAGTGCCATGGTAGTCCGAGGTAAAAAATCATCCTGTTTCATAATAACAAAAGTATAAGAATGTGACAGAACGAACCCTCGGCAGACGGGGTACATATAACATCCAAACACCAGAAGCATAATTTAGGTCAATGTTTCAGATATTTAACCTCTTTCACATACAACCCAGGTTAATTGCACAGAACCCCTATTCTTTCATTGAAAGAGAAGAAGTCAGCAGCATTACGATACAACATATGTTCTTTAAATGTTTGGTGAAAGTGCTTCCCAAGAGTTTTAGTTTCTTCAAGATGCTTCAGAGGCCTTGCATCATCAGTATATGATATGGCATTTGGTGGGGAAGTAGTTTAGATTTTTAAAATAGGAAAGGTGGTTACATCAGTCCGTATGTTTCTAAGTTTTAGGCTTCACTCAATAATTACTTCCCTCTGGACTTTAATACATTATCCAAAGATACATTTAAAAGCTAACTCAAATATAACAAATTTCCTGCAAAACAAGCAGTGCGTAACATGGCACAGTATGTAGCATAGATGAATGGTTTGATATACAGAACATGGTAACACTAGAACTAATTCTGGCATTTCAAGAGAGTGGGACAGCATTAAAGAGAAGAAAAATGATATATACTAACTTTTGTCTCGTTTCTTTCAACAAAAACCACGGAGTTATCTGAAGTTTAAACTTGAAGTCTTAAAAAAAAAAAACAGCCTAGTGCACGAGGTCACCGCCACCCCGAGGTTTGGGGAAGGTCAAATGTATGCAACCTAACCCCCCAATGCGGTTAGGCTCAAATGCTTGATGCCCAAGTTACAATGGTACAACCTTACTACTGCACGAAGGCCTAACCCCAAGTTTAAACTCAAAGACATTCACTATAGGTAAAAGGCTCAAATTTTAGTTCCCTGAGATCATTAGATGTTTTAAAGACTTCTATAGAAAAAGAGTAAATAATATCCGACTCCATAATATATGTTCCTCGTGATTTAGCTCCATTTCCTTTCACAATCAATTGAAGCATAATAATGAAACTGGTTATACATCATTCCTAGCATGTCTATATTTGCATGTGACACAAATTATTGAATATCAAATTCTGCCAGCATCACGATCTTAGGCCATTTTATTTTTCCATAGGAAATGGTTTAGCAAACTATAAAGAGAACTAATAAATAATAAAAGAAAGGGAAAGGGAAAATTATACTAACAGGAAAGAAAATGCCTTAAGCCAAGAAAAAAGCAGAAGAATAGTACTAGAAAGGTTAAAACAGCTATGCAAAAAATGGTGATTGGCTCCATGACTTCTGAACGTAGAACCAGGCAATCGAACATTACATGATTTGAAGTGGCTGAAGGCTTCTGAAGTCCATAGGCCTCAGCTTCATCTTAAGTTTTCCACGATGTTTTTTTTTTCCATGACATCGATCATCGGTTGGTGAGTCACTCAAAAAAAAAGCATCAAGAAAGGTCAAGCATATATCTTTCATGAAATGATCGGCGGTTTCATTTATGCTATGCCCTCATCGTGTTCGTGTGTGTTTATTGAGTTTTCTTCACTTCAGCACCATACGCTTTGCTAGCTGCTTAGTCTCATCCGAGAGTCTAATCTCCTTGTACTGCTTTTTTTTTCTTTGAAGGAAAAAAGAAAGAAAGGGGTCAATTTAGGCTTCTTCCCTTCCATTGCATAGCCGTGCTAGCAGGTCCTACGAGCCCTCTGTCCCATGCATCGAACCAGCTCACATGGTTCACCGGTTCCACCAAAAACTCTCATTTGTTGAAGTGGAGCATAGTGCGGTTTAGGCGCCGAGCGATTATCCATGACATCTATAATGATATTTTGACCTCTTGACCCACCACCCTCAAATCCAACAAAAAAATGCACATCCTTAAAGTAACATGTGGACATGCACTTTGTACTCTAATTTTAGATTTTTAGCATAGATTTCCTTTAACCGAGGGTGGGATCCAACCTTTGGCATTATTCACCAAAGTGGAGCATGATTAATCTAGAACATATTAAATGATAAACCATACAAACACACATGTGATGAACTCCCAAATGTCTTATGGTAACAATGTGATCATATGATTCATGTGACAGAGAGAATTCCAGTTACAAATACAGCATCCACGTCCATCTAACACTCAATCCTAAACATAATATTGCATTCAAATCACAAAGGATGCAACTGATTGTGTTGGAATTTACCTGGAGAACAATAGAGTTGATGACATCTGCGTATCTCACAGCCAAATTTAGTGATATACACCTTGCCGGAGCCATTGCAAAGCATCTGATTCTTTTCCTGTCCACATTTCCCAATTTAGCTCTATTCTTGATCACCAGCATTGTTAACAATGTCGCCACCCCAGCTCCTAAAGAGTGTCCAGCAAATGTTAATGTATAGTTTGGATTCCTCTCAACGAGTTCCTTCAGAACCTCACACTCCACTTCCAAAACCCACTGTGCTGCCTTGAGTAGACCATTATGAACATACCCACCATCAAATTCTGCCTGCCCCAGTTTGTTATCAAGTAAGACCATAAAATCACTCTCCTTTGCCAAGTTAAGCCCCCTTATGGCTACAACTATATCAGAATTATCTTGATCAAGGTAGATTAAGTAAGGAGATACGCGTCCTCCAGTATCTTCATGATTTTTTCGTAGAACTACCCAATCTGGATTGATCCCATACCTTTCAGGAGGAGCCCAAACAGGGTTTCTAAGATCATCTTCATAGTTTGCTAGTATATAGCGACAGAGACGGGGTACAGGCTCAAATTCACTAGCAGTGGCAAGTCCCCAATGGTCGCTTTCATAGCCCGAAGTGTATAGGAATTTCTTCCATGCCCACCGTGCACAAGCTAAACAATATACACATTCTATAAGTGGACAGATAAATGACATTGGTGGCTAAGAAACAAACATTTTCACAGAGATCAACAAAGACAAGCAATAATAGGTGTTGATGCCGCCCAGAAACATAACTAAGTATAAGAACAGTAGTTTACTGTCAGAGGGTCGAGAAGTGTTTACAGATCAGCTGAACATGGTATTGATAGTATAATTACCACTTACAAATAGAAAAATTAGAACTACAGAATTCCGATGGTAATCAAACTGGTCACAAGACTCACAACCAGTGGCCGTAGTCGAACAAAGAAATTGAAGATTTTTCGATAGGAAAGGAAACTCTTGGATTACTAAAAATAGATAATTGCATCAAAAGGGTGGGAAAAGAAATCCAACCGTTGGATAAACACGAAGAAACAGAAGGAATTATCAAGAAAAAAAAAGAACAAACAGGTTACAGGAATTGGGAATTGGGAATGGAACCAGTTTGGGTTCAGAATTTCTGGGATCTTCGTGACAAACAGGAAAAACGATAATTAGGGAATTCTAATGATCAATCAAACTGGTTGAACAAAGAATCGAAAGACTTAGCAATTGAATAATCGAGAGAAAAAAAAACCCGTAACAGGAATTGAGAACGAGAATAGAACCAGTTTGGGTTCAGATTTTCTGGGTATAACTACCCTTATGATCATCGACCAAAACTGAAGCAACCAACATGAAAGAAAAACACTAAAAAGGCCTACGAACTACACAAAAGGGAAAAGAATAAAAAGAGAAAAATTGGAAGAAGACAGGATATAGCATTAGGGTATCTCCAAGTAAGACAAACCCATTTTCTGGAGACACTGAGGTCCCTCTTTGAGGAATGTACCTTGCATATTCTCCAAGCTATGCACACCTATTGGCAGACAGACTTCTAACTGCGCATCATTTTTCTTTCTTTTGACCACTTAATCACTCCTTCACATTTTATATATTACGCTTAAAACTTTAAAATTTGTGCACCTATTACACATAATTCTTATCGTCAATCTGAGCGAAGTTAATCGTTCAAAATTCATTATACCATCATAACATATAAAATTAATTTACCAAATTATCCTTGAACCAAATATTTGATACACGAATGACTTTGACTTTGTGATCACACTTAGGAAACTCTTATAAGATGTCCCAAAATGTTCGTCATTTAGAGGAGAATAAACTCGATAAGATGGTTTAAAGGCACGAGAGACACTCTGGAACCGACTAAGACAAAACCTTGTATACTTAATTAGAAGGGTAGTTTAGTCATTGTAAAGAATTTCATAAAATATGTAGGGACATTTAGGTCTTTTTGTTTTGTTCCGTTGCATTTGTCTTTTCATCTATAAAGGTCTAACTGTAATATGTCAAATGTGACGAGTTCTATGTGATTAAATTATAATTTATCTTTTAAATTTTTAAGGGTTAATTGAATTAGAGGTCTCTAAAGTATGAGATTTGTCTTATTTTGGTCCATAATATTTCAATTGCATTATTTTAGTCCATGAAGTATTAAATATGTTTTTGTATGGTCCTTCAAACAGACATCTAGATTGTTAATAATTTTTTATCATAAACATGTCATGTAATATCTAAATATGGACAAAAAATAATTTTAATAGCTCTTAATTAAAATTTAGGTAGCTCTTGACAAAAAAGTATAATATGGGTACCTATGAACAAAATTTGAATAACTTATGATTAAAAATGTGTAATTCGGGTAGTTATTTGACCAAAATTTAGTCAAGAGTTATCTAAATTATTGTTTTGCCCATATTTAGATATAACATGACAAGTTTATGATAAAAAATCGTTAGCAATTTGCATGTTATCTACTTGAGGGACCATATATAAACATATTTAATACTTCAGAAATCAAAATGATGCAATCGAAATATTGAGGACTAAAATGAGACAAACCCTATACTTTGAGGACCTCCATTGTAATTAACCCAAATTTTAATTTACATGCTATAAAATTAAAAATTTTAGATTGTACCCTTACTAATATAAAAAGATATAGCAATGTGGCTAGTTTTAGTAAAATTGATTCTTATGTAAAACACTTAAAATTGGTAATACACAAATAACTACGGGGAAAAATAGAAAAATCAGACAAAGCAACGGACATTTAGTTTAGGACAACATTGCATATCACACCACATCAGTGATAAAAGAGTGATAAAAGAGTAATGTTTACATAACTTAAATGTATATCACACTTTGGATAAGTGGGTCTTATCAATTTTTTTAGTGAGACCCACTCATCAAAATAATGATATGCATTTGAGTTATAATTTTTGAGTTTTATTTAAATTATATAGTATTTTTCGTTATAAAAATATTCACAAATATAATAAATGTTGATAGCGGAACAACTTTTTAACGATAATTGCAACTTACTTATCAACATCAGCTCATTCAAGCTCTTATCTTCACAGCTAAGTCTGTTAAAATACGATATGACACGATTATTCGACACAAATCGATATGAAATCTACAAAGTCAAGGGGGTGATCGTATTTTTTTAAACTTGAGGGGGGAGAAGCTGTTAATTTTCCAAAACATTGTGGGCTGTTAAGTATTTTAACCACTGAAGGGTTACGTAGCGCCGGTCGCCTATAAATACCACCTTAAACCACAAACCCTAGTTGTTCTGTTCTACCGCCTCGCTTCTCCGAAGGTCAGTGCCAATATCATCCAATACCTAACTGATCATTGATCTGAAACCCTAGGTCTGTGTGTCTTCTTCATAAATCTAACCTTTTTTTTTTCCTTTTTCCTCTCAGAATAATTTCTGAGGATTTTCCTGAAAAAGTTTCAGTGGTGCTGATCGGTGGAGTAAGAAATTTCTCTTTCAATTCCCCGAATCGTTTTCTCATCATTTCACGCATTTTATCAGATCCGTTCCGATTTCTATAATCCATATGTCGTAGCCCTAGTTTTCTTAGGATTGATCATTGTTTTTACTGCTTGTGAAATTGTATTAGTCAAATGGCCATTAGTTGAACTCTGTATTAAGAGTTTATGATGTCCTACCAATGTGTTAGGATCAAGATTTTTGTGACTTAAGAGTGTGTACTTTCAATTTGTATGTACATGGGTATATGAATATGTCAAATGTCTTAATAATTGTATGTTTTCTATCCTGTTGGTGATGTCTTATAGATGATTACTTGTTATTTATTTGTTAATTTCTTCTGCCGCATAGTTCATGAGGAATCTTTGGGATTTTCATGTTATTATATACACATTCTGAAACCTATGACGTCCCCATGGTAGCAAACACCCATTAGGCGGCCTTCTGTTAAGTTTCAATTTGTGTTGATGTAGTAGTGCTTTCTTGTTATGTTCTATCGTAACACTATTAAAAAAATGATGTAGTTGGGTTAAGCAAATTGTTTCCAGATCCATATGAAACTCACTGTATGCTGTGATACTCCAAAGTGCCAGTCATTAAGGAAATTGAAAGCTAGTCTGCCCTTATTTTTAATTTTAGCTTTTGGTTTCTATTTGTTTCCAATCTATTTTCTAGAGATTCATGTGTTCTAACTATCAAGTTGGGTTTTATATTTGGTTTATATAATATGGTTCCTGGTTGCAATACACAATACGGTTATTTATGATGCTTTTAAGAAACTTAAAAGCTATCAATTTTCTTTTAAGAGTGGATTCCAGTGGTGCCGAGTTTTCTGGTCCCTCTTATTTCATGGAATTGATACACACCTTTCCAGTTTATTGTTTAATTTATTTTGATAAATCAATGTATTTTACTTCATGTTTCCATGGTCTTAAAAAAATTTGCATTCTAAGGGATGCATAAATATTGTTTCATTACAAACTTTTTGAAACTCGTGATATGCTTTAAAGTGTGCATTCCAGTGGTGCCCAGTAGTCAAGTGCCCTTTTTCCATGTTTGGAGGGTACACACCCTTTCATTTACTGTTTTCATGGTGTTAAGTGGATTTAGTTTACCATATCTTTATGTTTTGCGCGTTGAAACTTGGCTCATGAGCTCTTGTTTGTATCATGAATGGACAAGATAGTCTAACGTTTCCCATAAATAATGGTCTCCATATATGAACTTTGATTGCAGATGATCTGGTGTTCTTTGGTTGCAGACTAGTAGCTGATAATTGTTTCGTTAGATTTCTTTAACTGTTTTTAGAAAACCTTTAGAAGATTCTCTAATGGATTGATTTATTGCATTGTGCATGGATGGTTCAGGTCATGCCTCCAAAACAGCCAAACACTGGCCTCTTTGTAGGTCTAAACAAAGGACATGTTGTAACAAAGAAGGAATTAGCACCACGCCCTTCTGATAGAAAAGGGGTAAGTTACATCATCCTGTCATTATATTTACTTTTATGTCCCGTTTGCTGTGTTATTGAATGATTACTTGTTTCTTTATCAGATCCTGTTTCCAAATAATATTTAACTTTTTTATGCACATAGTATTTTACTCTGGAACTGTATATTATCTGATTCATTTTAGATTATTGTGTGAAATTATGTTTTCTGTTATTGTTTTTGTTCAGAAAACCAGTAAAAGAATACATTTGGTGAGAAACCTCATCAGGGAAGTTGCTGGTTTTGCTCCATATGAGAAGCGAATCACTGAGCTTCTTAAAGTTGGAAAAGACAAGCGTGCACTCAAGGTGGCAAAGCGAAAGTTGGGCACACACAAGAGGGCAAAGAATAAGCGTGAGGAGATGTCTAATGTTCTCCGAAAGATGAGGTAATTGACAGATCTATACATTTTACATTTCTATGACATCCCTTGACATGGAAACAGCTGTGCAAAATTATATTTCTTAATATGGAAGTTTGTTCTACCCACCAACCCCCGGCCCCCAAAAGATAAAAAAAAATTAAGGAAGAGGTAATTATGGAAGTTCTGCTAAATTTATTATCAGACTTGGTATTGCTACACATCGACTTAGTCACTTAGATCATAAAATATACATTTTTCCCCTTTGTGTTTGTTATTGGATCAATAATATCTTAATATTGCTGGGTGCCTTCTATACAGGTCTGGTGGAGGAGGTGAGAAGAAGAAGTGAGTTGCTGCAGCAGACCTTTTCGTAGGGTTTCCCTAATGAAAAAAAAAGTAGCATTTAGCAAAAGTTTGTCCCTTATTTGTTTTGTTAAAGTGGAGTTCGGATTTTTGTTTCAAGCTTTGTTTAATCTTGTGAGATGAATACTGATAATTGCATGAACTTCCAAATCTACTGATTTGTATCCTTAGTTCACATTTTTGCTTGCTTGAGTTTGAAGACAATATTGGTTTTTTGGCTACCATCATCGCATTATACATACTTTTGTGCAGCAGTGGTCTGCACTAGATATTAGGATTGGTTAACCACCAGGCTCGATCTCTAGCACTCACCTGTTTTGGATCTTAATGTGTGGCTTGTAGGCTTCAAGGTTCATCAGTTTATTCTTATTTTATGTTGTCCACGTTCGAAAAATAGACCTTAGTTTTTGACCTGTTTTTATGAAACGCAAATGAATTCTCTATGATTAATTCCTGATCAGAACAGTGTCAAAACTCGATTTGGTTAATGTTTTCCTGCCTGTTTTGGTTGAGCGTAATATACTAGATTTTTTCTGTTGAGTCAAGTCATTTGTCAAATTGATATTGGAGCATGAGGGTCTTAATACTCTACTGGCTGTGTTGAAGACATCACTCTGCCTAGTAATCTACAGGGGAAAAACTAGGAATTACAGAAAAATCTGACCTGTGATGTTACACAAATTTCCTGGTAGCCCAACAATGTGCTTCTTTTCATCTTCTATTTTCCAGTCTTCTAGCAACATATCATTAACTGACACGTATTTTCTGGTTTGTAGGAAGATCCTAATATGTTAAATACAACCCTCTCTCTAAACAAGGCTAATTTTTAGGGTATATACTTTCCTTGTAGTAAAGAAAAAAAAGTACATCAAAGAAAAATAACCCCACTAATGAAACAGTCTCAATGTCAAAGAATATACTTTTTATCAAATCATCAGTGGCTGCTGCTCCTAGCGGTCCAGCAACAATGTCATAAGTTACATATTAATGCTTTGGAGTGATTACAACACAAGGAAAACTCTTACATCCTGGATGGCATATGCCATTTTGGTCAGCAACTCCCTATCGTCTCTATTAGCTGGCCGCATGGATTCAGCATACACAGCTTGGAGCCTGTCAATTCTGATAATACATTCCTTTCTCCTCAAGTGGAAGGCATACATACCATAATCAAGCAAATCTGATATGAACTTAGTCAGCTAGTTCGTTTCTTTTTAAAAGCAGGATGGATGATTCCATTGCATAACTCTAATTTGCCCATTTTAGACATACACTCTTTCATCCTCTTCAAAACAATAGGCATAGCAGAAGCATTGCTCGAAATCTTTTGTTTCAACAACTGTATTTTATCAGCATTCTCCTGATCCTCTTCTGCTAGAAAGGCCCCATTACCTGAATCAACATTTCTTTTGAATCAGTAAGTGTAAGAAAAGGTCAATCCTACACAAATGAAGGATATAACAAATTAAAAATGATGGAGGCCATAAAAATCCTTAGAAATTGATTACCACAAAGCATACTTTCAATTTATGATTTACATATATATACACAGACATGTGAGGGGTTGGAAAGGTTTTTAAAAAATGCAAGTGAAACGATTGTTGCATGTAATAATGAGTTAGAAAGTACATTATTTAGAAGGCCTGTTAGCTGGGCAGTTTTGTTTGCTTCTAAACAAATTGTTTTTTTTTTTGCTTTAGTTTTCATTCTATTTTTCTTTCTCTGCTCTTTTTGGGTAAATCACCCCACAGTACCAGCAACTAATGTATTACGTACACACCAACAGCACCACGATCACCACCACTTCAAGCATGAAAATTGTTACGAAAACATTATTACTCCAACAACGCAGCTGCAATCATTGCCCTTTATTCACCCCAAAAAATGCATGAATCCCGTCAAAATGCCACCAATACAACCATCTAAGACCTTCAAACAATGTTTACATGCTATTCTCATTGTAGGAAAACATTGTATTGAGATTGAAATTTACAAAACATGGGTTAGTAACAGAAATTGCTCAAGTAAAAAATTATTAATATATACCCTCTCACGAGCTAGACTCACTCGAAAGAACAACATAGTGCCTAGATGAACTTCTTGATATGTGAAAGAGATTGAAAAACAGAGGGAATGTGATGAAGAGGATTGTTGAGATCTCAACGAATAGGTTGAAACACAACTGCCCATCTTTCCCAAGTCAATGCAGCAGATAACTCTTTCTAACGGAGTGCAGTAGTTATAGCACAATGTCGATATACAAAATCCAAGCTAAGACAATGCAACTCCCAACAATTTAATGCACACTGCTTTGGGAAGCAAGGAATTCAAGTTTGAATTTGGAATTGGAAGAAAAATAATTCCAAATTTTTATTAGTTTCACTTCAATTCAATCCCAAGACCATACCTCAATGCTGAGAAACACATAGAAAGTTCGTATACGAATTGCCAGCTTCCAAGGTAGCTTGATTTCTCCACCATTAAACTGAATTTTTGGAGTGGTAGGTCTGGTTTGTTCGATTAAAATTAACCTCATTTCACGAACCTATGCGTGCATCTAGCATTGCATTTAATTAAGTTAACAAATATATAGTGGTGATAATCATCGTACGAATGACATAGCAATTCGGAGCAAACTATCTATACAAAGGAAACCCAAAAACATAGGAAATGAAAAACCCTATAAATTTACCTTTGTCGGAGTCATTCGAGGGTCCGGGTTCAGATCCATCTCCGGAAAGTGTAACAAGAGCGGGTCTCTGAGCAGCAAGAATCGAAGCGAGAGTGTTCTTCAGCTGATCTGGTAGTTTAGCTCTGAATTCAAGAATTTTCTGAGCCATTTGGTTCACTTCTTCCTCCAACTCCTCCAGCTCACCCTCCTCCTCGTCTTTCTGGCCTAGTGTCTCTGGTTGATCCGCCATTAGGGTCGATTGATTCGGTCACTTAGTGTGTGTGAGTGTGTGTGTGTGTGTGAGAGAGAGAGAGAGAGAGAGAGAAAGAGAGAGAGAGCGTTAACTGGTTAGGGTTTGAAATTTTGAAATGAATCGATGATGTGCAAGTGGACAGCACAGGTATGTAGGGGGTGTAATGCGCACCCATAACAGTAAAATTGCCTCGTTAGTCATTTCAGAGATCGCAGTGAAAATAAGTAAATACATCCATTAATTGTTGTATACCGTTTTAATTAATTCTCTCATATACAAATTATATATATATATATATATATATATATATGAATTTTTTGTGTCAATTAAGTCCTTAAACTTTTTTTTTTATTAATTGAGCACTTGAACTCTCTAATTTGGTCAATTAAGCCCTTCCGTCTACCTCCGTTATATTTTCTAACGGAAAGTGACGAAATGTATTACTCACGTGATACAAATGGTTGAAATAAACTACACATATGATCCTCAAACTATGACTCTTGTATCAATTAAAACCCTGAGTTTTTTTTTTTTTATCAATTGAGTATTTGAACTCTCTAATTGTATCAATTGAGTAATTTTGTCTTTTTGTGTTATATAGTCACGTGAGTGACACACTCTAACGGGGACAAATATAATGACTCAATTGACACAATTAGAGAGTTTAAGAACTCAATTGACACAAAAAAAAAAATAATAAGGGCTTATTTGACACAAATGGTCATAGTTTGAGGCTCATATATGTAATTTACTCTATAATAAAATTGAGAAAAAATATAATGATAGTATCACATTGATATATATTTTTTTTAAAATTTGATGTCAATGAGTTTATTTTGTCATGTAGTATTTTATAGAAATAAAAGATCTTTCACTGTGGTTCTCCTACTTGCTCAAATAGCTAGTAGCAGAGACCAACTGAAAGGAGGAGAACAAATGACTCGGAAATCAATCAATTTCGAACAAACTTCGTGGAGTGGTTTAGATTATCTTATCGTATAGTAAGGGGAGTTTTCTTACAGATGAATTAAAAAGATAGATATATCACTACGACAAGGCGAGTGAGCATCTTGTTTTGTGCTGCAGTGTACTAGTTCACATTACAAGAATGACATTCCAGTTTAACTCAGAAACCAAGACTCTTTCCAACTAGCACTAAGAGTGACACTAAACGTCCAGATATTCATTGAAACAACAATCCGACCAACCCTTACTTTACTTGGCCGCCTACCTAGTGTTTATAGCTCGATCGGTGGTTAAGGAAGTGGTTTTATAGAAAAATGGAAATCATCCATATCGAGTGATACATGAATTGTTTAGTAGTGTTTCATGAAATGGTGGCTTATGGGAAATAAGTTAATGGTAGAGCATAACCTTTGTCAAGGTTGAGATTGAGGGTTAAAAGTCCTCCTTTTGCTCTTGGTTTCATCGTTAATTGGCAACAAGTGAAGTGTATAAGCCCAAGCAATTCCTCTTATAAAGTGTTTGTATACAAGTAAATCTTTTAATTCAAATGTACACATCATGTCTTGTTTAGAATGACAATGACATATTCAAAAATTAAGTCTAGAAAAAGGGTCAACCCTTTGGGAGACTTAGAGAGAGAAATATGAAAGTGAAAATAAATTGAATGGACGAAATATATAGAAGTACAAAATAAGTCTCAACTCATTCCAAGTAGTCAAGCTTGAAGATCATCCATCTATCACTTTATGGAGAGGGAAAACGAAAAATTCTACCTCTACAATTAATAAATATGGAGATGATGGTCTTCCTCTAATGTCTCCAAGTCGGCCATAATAGAATAGATAAGCGAAGTAGCCAATAGCAATATGTTCTCACCTATCGATAGATAGCAGGTTGCTTCCAAGCTTAAACTGAATCTGAAACTGAATTGCAACTTTTTCTTGCTATTAATAGAATGGTATTCTCCGCCCCCTGTCAAATAAAGTAGAGGGAGAGAACTGGAAGAAAGAAAGAAAAAGAGCAAAGAATTTACAAGTCAATAAATCTCATCAAAAAGTTGAAATTAATATTTCAATCCCATCATCGTCATAAGATAATGTAAAAATATATAATACTGATTAGATGTTTGAATCCAATCGTTATTTATATGAAGAATGAGTTTAATTAGTGCTTCCTAATTTAAAGTATATCTGTCAAACACATTTTTAATACAAAAATATTGTAATCTTGTTTTTGTATTAATGTAAACAAAATATAAATTGAAAATTATAACATACAAACAAGGCCCTATTTTGGCAAAAATAAACAATCTATAACTAAAGGTCATCCCATCAAGAAAATATCATAATAAGATGACAAGTGGGTAAGTAGATGATAATTAAATTATTACCTACTTATGTCATGTAATAATTATTCCATGATAGATTTATTTGTGCATTTGTTATTTTATTATTTGATGGTTATACCATGTCAGTGTAAATGACATGATGTAATCGTGAGTAAATAGGATAAATTATATTTTATTCACTACTTTACACCAATTATAAATTTTTTTACATTGCTTCCTAAAGTATCAATTTTATTTCATATTATAACGATTGTTAATTTTTTTACGGTAAATGCGCACGTGAGTGGTCTGTACTGCCAATAAACAACTGTCTATTGTATATGTGCAGATAAAAAATCAAGAAAATACTCATCCATGACTTTGTCCTTCATAAGTTCTAATTTTTTTTTTTGGACTGACCTTCTTTTCCTTTTTAGCAACCATTTGGTTGCAAAAGAAGTAAAATAAAGTGGTACTATGCAGTTGACGGAAAGTTCTTTGGGTTTTCCTCCCTCTTTTGATATATTTTCAAGTTTGTCATTATTTGATATAAAATAAAATTAATACTTTAGAGTGTGATATGAAAATTTTTATAATTAAAGGTACAAAATAAAATAAAAATAATAGTTCAAAGAGGTAAACTGTAATTTACTCGAGTAAATATTAGTGTACCCATGGTGTAACTATTTAATAAAAAAATAAAAAATAAATAAAATAGAACCCACTTTCTTACAAAATAAATAAAATTACTTTTTTATGGGATTTATTAATGAATAATTAAACTATGGGTCAATTTTCTTGCCTTCTTGGCCATACTTTCGGTTTCGGTACATTACTGTGAAATTCGACCGTTGGCCGTTGATATACTCAGTGCGACTCAGTTCCCTTGTCACCATCACACAGCGCCTTGCCAAAATCGAGACCTTTGCAGCGAAAACTCATCTTTCCCAATCAACTATGGCGAAGCCCACAAGGTTTCGATCTGCCAGTTCAGAAATCACAAACAAACAAACCCTTCTTCTTCGCCTACTCCGTCTTCTATCTACGTTTTTGTATTATCCACAAATTAACAGTAACTCCGTCGTCGATTCTAACCTTCCATGTAGCTTTCGAACCCTTTCCTTTATCTTCAACGTTACTTCTTTCGTACGTATTGTCGGAGTTTCAGGTTTTTAGATTGGAATTCTTATCCTCTCTCATTCATGGAAGTTTCTGTGGAAGTTTGCAGCCCTTCATCGCTACCTTCCAAGGTATCTTTCTTCCCCTTTTTTTTTTTTTTTTCATTTATAAATCGCATACAAGCACAGATATGAATTCAACTATCTTTTTATCTGGGTTTTGTGTAAATTTGGATTCTGGATAGCTTGACGGCTTCAATTATTGGGCGTATCTTTTACTTAGGGCAATTAATCAGATTGGTAAGTGGGATTTTGTAGGCGATCGTTCTGATTAATCAAGTTTTTTGGGTATGTTATTGCCTAATCAAGTGAATTTCCCAATGACCTGACACTTTTGTTTATGTAGTAGCATAGATGATTAATAAGTGGTAGGTGTCGTTTTGTTAGATCATCAAACTCTTGACTGTTATGGGCTGGTTTTTTGCTATGCAATGGAAATTGAATGGCACTGAACCTCAGGATTGGTGATGTTATGCATAGCTTTAGGGACTTGATGAAAAGAGCAAATTTAGAGAGCATCAAATTATGGATATGGTATCAATGTATGATAGTTTTACATTCCGGGGCTTACAGCTGCTTACCAGATAATTCTAATGGAGTATTTCTTGTATATATCACTTAAATGGCACATGTCTAATGGCTTGTGAATGGAGAATTGGAGATTATGGAAATGGCAACCATCTCACAAACGGTAGAAGAGAGTAAGAGTGATTTTTGAGATTCCAGTATTCATGAACCCATCTTAGATTGGCGGCTCCTGTATACAATGTCTATTTTAATATCTAGAACATATAAAATGTATGAGATTCATTTAAACTTGATGAGATGTTTACACATGTCTTTCCTATATGCGAATTGTAAATGGATGCTTCATGCTTCTTCAATCCACAGTTTGATTTGATTCAACAACATTAATTTTTTGGCTTGTACTTCAGCTTTTCTGAAATTTTATATACATTTTGTGGAGTACACAATGTTGGTCCCAATGCATTGCAGGACTCATGTTATCCTAAAAGGATATTACCACAAAATGATTTTACAAGAATTTAATTGCATCCATCATTTTTATAGTTAGTAAATGACTGGCACCTAGACCTGGAGATAACTTTTTTTTGGGGTGCTATTTTGGGAACATTTTGTGTGTGTCTTTTCACTGATCTTTTTGTTGAAGACATTGTCTCATGTTTAGTTACACCTAAGAAATGAAATTTTGCTCTCGGTGTTAATAGCAGCAGATGCTTTCACAAAAATCTGATTCAGAAGGTCCATATCGACTTCTCTCATGCTCTGGTAAGGGCGACAAAGGTGGAGTGATACAGGAGCTAGAGAAAGGAGTAGAACCTAATCTGGCTGACTATGATAAGAGAACAGCCCTCCATTTAGCATCCAGCGAAGGTTGCACGGAAGTTGTTGTCCTACTTCTTGAGAAAGGAGCTGATGTGAACTCCACTGATCGCTGGGGACGCACTGTAAGTTCATACCTGTATATTAATCATAGAAGTTTGCATGGTTTGAATTGTCATCATGATGAGCAAGCATATTATGTAGAAGGCTAGAAGCTACTAAAGCCATGTTGTGCAGTTGTACAATGTACATTATAGGCAATCTAATAAAGCTTTCAAGTGACCCGTAAAGTAAGTTTGCTTTTTCGTTTAATTGATCTTTTCGTCATTAATAGCGTCTTCTATGGATCACTTTTTCTCTCTAGTCACTCGAAATGCTAGATTAATTACTTGGAAAATGCATTTTTATACTTGTAAAAGAAAGGGGGAAAGCATATCTAAATGAAAAAAGATATGGAGAAGCAAAAGTACAGAAAAAGAAGAGTGTGAAGGAGTCCAACCCCGTCATTCTTACATTTTATATGCTTGGTATGGCAGCAGTTTTGTATATTTTCTCATTCCAACGAGGCATATTTATTTTCTGTTTTCGTTATAAACAAGGTTAACGCGATTCATTGACTTATCTGTAGCTATTGATTAGCCTCCGACACGGTTAACTAGATCCACATATTTTACTTGAAGTTTAGCATTCTCTCCACACTACCTTTATTTCCATTGGAATTTAATATTTTATTCCCAAATAGATTTCATTTGATGAGGGTCACATGTTAAACTTTTTTTTTTTTTTTTGCAGCCATTGTCAGATGCTCGTAGCTTCGACCACAATAAAATTTGCAAAATTCTGGAGGCACATGGAGGAATTGATCCGGTAGTTCACTTTCCTGGCAAGTGCTTTGAAAAAAAAAAAATCATTACAGTACAGTGGGATTTATCCACTTTTTTTCATACTGCATATATATGTGAAGTCAAAATACACGTTTATTATGCTTATGCACACTCTTTTAACAAAAAAAAAAAAATGCTTATGCACACTCATTCTTTACCCTTCCCTAGTACATGGGGAATTGAACTTAAAGCCATTGTGCAATCAAGAAATTTTTCAGCAGACAGATGGAAAGGGTTACCACAATTCACTAAACCCTTAACGATCCACGATCTGGGTACATTGATCCCAAACGAGGTGGGTTCGCGATCCGGATCACCAAAATGGACGACCCCAAATTATAATACTAACCATAACTCAATTCGCTTCAGAACATGTAGCACAAATATAAAATACATATTAATTGACTACATGTATATAGATTTATAATTTTATATTATTTTAGTTAATAAAAAATCAAGCATAATTATAAAATAAATGGAAACTAACTTAGTGTTTATGAATGTTTTGTAATATATAAAGTTGTATAGTAATAAAAACGATCTACATAAGAGTTTCAAAACGAATTGCGACCCAAAATATCGTACCAACTAAACCTATCCCTATCGTACCGCGTACCTAAGAAAGTATCGTACCATGTACCCGTACTTGTACCACGTACCAAAGCGATCCACGATTCAGGTAACATTGGGTGGAAACAGTTATTTTGAAATATTTTTTTCCTAATAGGCTAATACCAATTATGGTGATTTTAGATACCTGGAAGCATAGGTGGTCTATGCCAGGATTCCAAGGCTCTTAGCTGTGTCTTGGTTTGTTAACAATTAGATGAGAATAGTCACCCTCTTCATTAGTTTTCTGTGATGATTCCTGTAGTTAGGTGTTGAATTTAGGTGACTTTTCCTCAGTATACGAGATTATGACAGAGCTAGGGTAAACAACTTCATATATTTGGCAGATTTGTACAGTTCGTAATTTTAGAAGAAAATGTTCTCGTAAAAGAGAAAGAACCGTTCTAAAATAAGAAGGTTCTTGTCATGGAACTTGGGTGCAAAAATATCTGCGAATATTTTCTTTTTAATTGGAAAAATAGACTGAATAAGTCGAACAAAAAAAATATTCTTCGCCAAAAATGTGTCAAAATTCTACATGTTTTTTTTTTTTTATCAAGAGATTGTAATTTCATTTAAGTAGGGAAAAGTTGATTACAATCAGAAAATAAAAAAGCCATTAACTATGTTGGCGGACAGCTGACCCAACTCAAGGCTAGTGAGCTGGATCATAAAACCGATGCTGCTACCCAATGAGCTGCCCTGTTAAAGGCTCTTGCCCTGTGTAGAAACCTTAGATTAAGGGAATTAGCAACTTGCCTAATGTAGGGAAAAGTTGATTACAATCAGAAAATAAAAAAGCCATTAACTATGTTGGCGGACAGCTGACCCAACTCAAGGCTAGTGAGCTGGATCATAAAACCGATGCTGCTACCCAATGAGCTGCCCTGTTAAAGGCTCTTGCCCTGTGTAGAAACCTTAGATTAAGGGAATTAGCAACTTGCCTAATGTCTTCAACAAAAACACTGATTTCCCAAGGGGGAACTCCTTCTATCGAGCTAAGCTTGATTACTTCCATATTGTCACTCTCAATAGTGACATGCTGTAACTGCTAAGTATATATGCAAGTAAACAAGCTTCCCTGACTGCCGCTGCTTTTGCATATAAACTTGATACCACTGGGATACTTTTTGCAATTCCGTCCAACAGCTTTCCATTAGTGTTCCTTAAAATAACTCCAATAGCAGCTCTTCCGTCTTTGAATGCACCATCGCAGCACAGCCTCAGTCCTTGATTCAACTGGGGAACTTGATGTTCTGTTTGGTTTAAGGTATTTGAGACTATACCTTGTGCTCCTTTTCCAAATGAAATTGCCTCATTCCACAACGTCTGAGCTTTTAAATTAGTGGTAAGGGCATTGGGCTCTTCTTGATGAAGGACCTTTTGGTTCCTAGCTTTCCAGATGGTCCAAGCAAATGTTGCAACTGTCCCCATAATCTCTAAAGAAGAGGGCTTGTTCTTAATGGATAAGTGAAGGAATTATAAGTGAAGCACTAAAGAAAAAGATGCTTTTCTAAGTCTTCATTATGTACAGAAAACATTTACTGGTAATGCGTTGATCTTGAGATCAAGCTATTTGGCAGCCAAGAGGTGAGATTCCATTTCATGTACAAGCCACACATTGGGCCTCTCAGGTTGAGCTTCCCGGTGTTTCTCCATAAATGGAAGTGCTTATCCATTCCAGTGTCCTGAGTTGTTGCAATAAGTCTCAAGTTGTATTGCCAAGGTGTCATCTCTCACAATTTACTGTGGAAGTGCCAGTCTTGGTTCCAATTGACCCTGTTCATTATTGCATCTGATTTCCTTGACATGTCAAAGCCTTTCAATCTTTATGGAGATTAATTAAGTGCTTCTTACCCTTTTTTTGGGACAGGTGGGACTAGATTCTCAGATTCCATGTTATGAAATTGACCACGATGAGGTGAACATGAATGAAGCAACTCTTATTGGAGAAGTAATTTCTCTTACTCAAGTCATACATATACCATGAAAACACCTCAAACATATCCTAACCCTATGCTCTTTTGCAAAATTAGTTTTCTTAAAAGTATAATAACCGAAGGTTCATCTTTTGTATTATGTTGCACTATGTGGCTACCTTGAGATTCGAATTCACTTCATTGTTGCTAGCCCAACACTTACTTCTACCTGTAATAGTAAGTCTAGAAGTAATTTTGCTTGTTTTGACGATGTTAACCTGAAAACAGGGTTCATATGGTGAGGTTTACCTAGTGAGGTGGCGTGGTACAGAAGTCGCTGCAAAAACAATTCGCTCTTCAATTGCGTCAAATCAAATGGTGAAGTAAGTCTTATCCTAATGGACAATTGATGCTTGCCACCCATTCCATTTTCATCTTGCTTATAGGACTAAATATCTCAAAAGGAATCCATCACCACTTCTCACACTACTATTGCATGTTTTGTTGTTGAGTACATGGGAAAACCAAAGAAGACCATGGCTTGTTATCTGAAGTTAACATGTTTAAGACATAAAATTTCAATTGTGGCTTCTATATGCTCCAAAATCAATGAATCCAAACTGATACATTAATTATGAAGCAAACTATAAAGAGCAATAATTGATATATGTGCCCTTATGCGCGGCTTACAAAGCTCTGATCTACTGTAAGCACTGTGCTTGTCAAGTTTCAGCTATATCTTTACCATTGTCTATTGTTGATGGCTTTACAGGAAAACCTTTCTAAAGGAACTGGCCTTGTGGCAGACGTTGCGCCACCCAAACATAGTACAGTTCCTCGGTGTTCTAAAGCACTCTGACCGCTTGATCTTCCTCACCGAGTATCTTCGCAATGTAAGTGTTGTCCTATTTGTTGTGTGGCTTTGGACTTCCATACACTAATTTTTCCTTCAACTGTAATTCCAGGGAAGTTTGTATGATATACTAAGAAAGAAAGGAAGATTGGATCCATTGACAGCTGTTAGTTATGCTTTAGATATTGCAAGGTATATGTTATGCGAACACTTAGATTTTGAAATTTCTCTAGCAATTCTCAGTTCGGTGAACTTGATTAAGTGCATTCTTATAGTTTATTTCTTTCCGTTTTTCTGTGAATCAACAACGACAACATGTCCATACTTTTCTCTTTCCCTTCAATATCCCCACACCCCCCCCCCCCCCCCCCCCCCCCCAAAAAAAAAAAAAACCATTTTTTCCCTTCAATAAACATCTAGAAATTGTAGAGTTTAAAGTCTTTGGACTTGAGGCCATCTTAGTAGAGCACGTGGTTTGAAATGTAAAATACATCTTTCAAGATGACCGTGCTTAGAGACCAGTGTGACTTCAGTATACAGACGTGTTCGTCTAATCCCAGGCTTCTCAGAAGATGCTCTGATATTTCATGCATAGACCTTAATTTATAAAGAACTTTGGAAAGTTATTGATGATAAGATTCTTGATGAATGCTTCCTTTAGTATGTAAGGTTCTATCCATATTCGTAGTAGGTTAATACTTAACCAGTTAGGTTCCAAATCGTGGAAAGTGTTGAAACTACACACCATTTAGTTCTTCAAAATTGTTTTGATTGTGTTCCACATCGATCTAGAAGTATGCCAAATTGATTAGGGATTCTGAAACTTTTAACAAATAACTTTTTTCTAATATGCCATTGAGAGTCAATGCTGGCTTCCTCAAACCCCCCCCCCCCCCCAACAAGCAACCCAAACCAAGAGGAAAAAAAAAGACAATGAAAAAGAAAATTCGTATATTTCAATAACCTCTGTTAGTGGTTTTAGCATCTTCTCACTATCCATGGTACACAAATAACTATGTAATGTTCTGATCAGGAAAGGGCATGCTAAAACTCATTTAGTATAAATCATTTAGTATAAATCATTCATGGACTGAGTTGATTTTCTAAACTTGCAGAGGTATGACTTACCTTCATCAGCATAAACCGCATGCTATAATACACCGGGATTTGACTCCAAGGTACTCAAAATCTGAATCTCTGTGCTAATGTCCATGTTAAATGCATCAGATTAGTGTGTGTTTTGTAAGTCAAACAACACAATTTCCATCCATCAATCGAAAAAATGTGCACTGTTTTCTGACATTATCATTTATGTTATGCAACTATCCAGAAATGTTTTGCAAGATGAAGCTGGGCGCCTAAAAGTAACAGATTTTGGCCTAAGCAAAATTGCGCAGGAAAAAGATGCTTATGGTTATAAAATGACCGGAGGAACAGGATCATGTATGATCTGCCACCTCACTGAATGTTGTGAATATTCTCAAATTTAAATATTTAATCAGATGTTATTATGATATTTATCAGATCGGTATATGGCTCCTGAGGTTTATCGTCGAGAATCATATGGAATGAGTGTTGATGTCTTTTCATTTGCTCTATTAGTACATGAGGTAAGTCATATTTACAAATTTGTAGGTTTCAAGATAGATTTTCTAAACCTATCAAAGTCTGCCTACCTACCCAAAGGGAGGAGAAATGAGAATCTATAAAGCTGTTTTTTAGCATGAGTATTTGTAAATCTCATAAATGGTTGTGTTTCAGATGTTCCTAGGTGGACCTTCAAATAGGGAAGAAGCTCCTGAGAAAGTGGCAGACAAGCGAGCGTATGAAGATTCCCGTCCACCTCTTTCTTCATATGTATACCCTGAACCAATCAAGATGTAAGTAACTAAATCTTTCTGGGACACTGCCATGCCCTACTTCGCCATTAACGACTCGTGAAAATTTAATATATTTGGTGAACTGCTATGATTGCATCAAATATTAAGTGTATTATTTACTCACCAAGTCATCATTCTTAGTGTTTCGTACAGCTGCGCTGGCAATAGAAGCCACTTCTCCTCGAATTTGATTTGAAGACACTCTTTGCGAACCCAAATTGAATGCATTTCACCCATTGTTCACCAACAATTTGGATAATAGAATCTTGCAATGCTGTATAATAAAAAAAGCCAAACTTTACGAAATCATTGAGTGGTTTTATATCTCATCATATATTTTCAATGAAGTGATGACCTTGCTTGCAGGCTTCTTCGAGAATGCTGGCACAAGAATCCAGATTGCCGACCTACATTTGAAGAAATAATCTTACAGCTGGAGATTATTCAAGAGAGTCTACAACATAACAATGGCATTGTAGCCTGCTGCAGCTGTTATGTTCTGTGAGATCAACTTGTAGTGTGTTGTGCAAACTTCATCTGGTAGTTCCTCCCTTTCAAAGCACACGTTTTTCTCGCTTTGTCTGTGTATTTTCTTCTCTTCTCTTTCTTTTGACCTGTTGCAGCCGGCACTGCATACCCTTTTTTGAACACTGGAAGACTAATCACAAGGGTGTCATACAACAAAATTGTGGACAGTAGATCCATACATGTAATTATCATCGTCATGCTGGGTTTGTTTTTGTGTATATTACTCTTTATATGTGTACACATCTGATTAAGTTGGTCAGATTGCATCATCTCTTGAACTAATTTTAATTTGCATCAGTTGATTCATGATTGAGAGTGAGTACCACTGAGATGAATGCATTCTGATTGATCATCACCTCAGCTACCTATTACTCCATAATTCCTCTTTCTGCAAATACTTATCGTGCTCATATTTTTGTTTCGTGCTAACAAGTAATTTGCTATTGGGTGTGGAGGGTGTACCTTCCAATGGTTCTCTTGATTATGTGCGAGGAATTGTGTTGATGGGTAAGTCAAGGGGATCATCGCTACATAGTCGAACCTCGACGTTGAATAAGAAGAATGACATTTTCAAAGATTAAGGAACATATGCAAAGTTCAAATCCTGGTTAATTAGTTTTAGATAGCAGTGGCGGTATAATTCAAGCATGCATGGATGCTAGAAATGCTATTGCTATTCTATATCAGTTCTATATGATCTTTCCAATTAATACCAGCATAGTATTTAGGAGATGGATTTGTTCCTATTCTAAAATCTAGGCCTTTGTCCAGGTTTACTCATCTATACATTTTTTTTCTTTCATTTTTTCTCAAAGTACATCAATACATATAGCATAGAAAAAATGCTGCGACATGTTGTAGTGACTAGCTCAACTGTATGTGATATTGTCCGCTTTGAATTGTCTCTCGCAGCTTTAAAACACGTCACAACAGACGGAGAAGCAAGTTGTAACGAATGAAAATCCAGTAATCGATTGTGTATTTATTGATATGGAATAACAAGTCATGATGTGAACATATCTCTACTACTACAACATTAACAACTGGTCAAACTCAATAAATATAGGGAGAACTGAAGGGGGGCCGAAGTAGCAGTAGGGGTAGTACAACAAAGCTACGGCTACTGAGTATGGCATCGGGGAGGGGATAATGAATGTTAGACTGAGACCGCTAGATCCGTTTCTCTCCAAACTTTTCGATCTATTTTTAGAAGTAGGGCGAGTGACTCTGATCTTTTCCCGTGAAGGAAGTGGGATATGTGACTAGATGCTTCCTCCAAATCTAACGTCTCTATCAATTAAATTTTCTTTTCTTTATCAGATCAAGACTCACTTACCTACTCCTCGCTCCTACCAGAACCAAGAGGATTGATGCCCAATTCCTCGACCCATTATTATTCCTTCCACACTCAATAGGGATTGCAATCTTGAGAGAGGGAGCAAGGATTGACCTCCAACAATTAACTTTTATATAAATAGGAAAATGAAAATGTTACATAATTCAAATGAAACCCAAAAATTAAAACTCAAATGTATATCATCCCTTGGATGAGTGTAGGATAAGTAGGCTCCACTGAAAAAATTAATAGAACTCACTCATCTAAGGGATGATATGCATTTGAGTTTTAATTTTTTGGGTTTCATCTGAGTTATGTAACATTGTTCATATAAATAATACAACTGTCTTTTTTAACTAGACGATGTGACACCTTACCCTTTCTCAAGATCTCTTGACTGTCTTTGAGGACTATATTTAATACTAACCCCAATTGATAGTTAACCCTTTAACCACTTAGAATTTAATCATCTCCTGAATCATATTAGTTAGTACTTCTAAAGGGAAAAGATTAACAGGCCAAGTACTGTACAATCTTTCGTTAAATAAATAAATAAAATGACAAGAAAACATTTAGATGTCTGGGTGGTGTAGTGGGTTATCACGCTAGTCTCACACACTAGGGGCCAGTTTGGTATGATGGTTTGGGTGGTTATATAAAGAAGGGTTTAACAAAAATAGTCCAATGAGGAGGCTTAACCCATGTTTGGATGCAGGCTTAAAGCCCCAATTCGAACCCGGGCTTAGACAATCTGATGTTTCTCATTTGGGAAAATTTCAATCACACCCTTTCTAATTTATCATATCTTCAAAGACACCCCTTCTATTTTCTGAAACTTCACTGACACCCCAGTCAAATTAAAAATATTAATTAGAATACAATTTTACTAAATTGCCCATGATATATTTAAGGACAAACTTCATTCACACCCCCTCTAGATAAGTATATTTTCGATGTTTTCTAATTTTTTTTACCTATTAAAATTCGGGTCAATTAAAATTGGATTCAAGCTAATTAAAATTTATTTTTTTACATATTAAAATTTGAGCAGATAAAAAATTATATTTTTTACGTATTAAAAATTAGGCAATTTAAAATTCTATTTGAGCTAATTAAAAATTATATTTTTTACGTATTAAAATTTGGGCTAATTAAAATGCTATTTTAGCCAATTAAAAATTATTTTTAATCGACTCAAATCAAATTTTAATCAACTCACATTGAATTTTAATCAGCCCAAATTTTAATACATAGAAAAATATAAATTTTAATTGACTCAAATTTTAATAAGTAAAAAAATATAAATTTTAATCGACTCGAAAGCGAATTTTAATCGGCACTAATAATTCGGGTAGAGTTCAAATCGGCTCAAATTTTAACACATAAAAAATAAATTTTAATAAGCTCGAATTTTAATATGTTAAAAAAATAAAATTTAATCAGCTTCAATCGAATTTTAATTAGTTCAAATTTTAATATGTAGAAAAATAAATTTTAATCAGCTCGAATTTTAATAAAATTTTATGTAGAAAAATTACTTGAGGTTTATGTAGGGGCATTTTTGGTATTTTAGGTGAATTTTTTTTGTTAGAAATGATAGTTTAATGGTAGGGGGTGTTAGTGATGTTTAAATATACACTAGAAGGGGTGTCAGTGATGTTTTTTATAATAGAAAGGGTGTCCTTGAAGATATAGTAAATTAGGAGGGGTGTGACTAAAATTTTCCCTTCTCATTTTTTTAACTGTACGACACCATTTCACATCCGTACGATTCTTATTTCTCACCGAATATCAAAATTTCGTTTCGATCATCTAAGAAATAGAAACTTTTCGATTCGTTTCTAAAATAAATGCGTAAATACATTAAAATATTATAGGGCAAACTTCAATTTACCCCCTTGTGGTTTGCCCTTAGAGCACATCACCCCCTTAACGTTTAAAAATAAGCACTCAACCCCCTTATGGATTTGGACTAATCTGCTACCGTTATATTTTCTGTTAAAATTAATAGTGTGTGTGTTACACGCGCCTAAATAACGGTTGAATGGGAAATCAAGTGCTTTCCTCCAAAATGAATGGGGGTAAAGGACTATAATACCCTTTTTCTCTATCTTTCTCT
Source organism: Ilex aquifolium (assembly GCA_951799425.1). Lineage (NCBI taxonomy): Eukaryota > Viridiplantae > Streptophyta > Magnoliopsida > Aquifoliales > Aquifoliaceae > Ilex > Ilex aquifolium. Next base: position 41,110,449 of record OX637396.1, on the reverse strand, counting down.
CTCTCCTTTTGGCTGGAGGTTGGTTGAATTTGTTTGTAATTGGGTTGAATTTTTTGTGATGAATCAGATTAAATTTGGTGGGTCAATGAATTGGGTTGAGTTTGATGTTTTTTACTATGGATGAATTGAGTTGATGAAGTGAGTTGAAGGATTGGGTTGCACTGGTTATTTTCCAATGAGAGTGGCAGTGAGCAGTGGGCTGGGGTGGTGCGCAGTGGGTGATGGTGGAAGAAGTAGTGTGATAGGGTAAGCTTGTTTTCATATTCAGTAACAATTTCCTAAAGTTTCTTTAGTGGCCATGGTGTATAGTGAGAGAAAATCAAAACCATTTTTTAAGCTTGAAACTTGAATTTTTGGGTATTCAAAATTTCGAGTTTCGGAGGTGAAGGGAGGCCTAATCCACCATTTTTAGGGTCAAGGAATCCATTTTTGAAATTAGAATCGAGAAAGAATGAGGTTTGGTGGGTGAAAAATTGAATTAAAAATCGTGACAATTTTTTAAAATGATGAACCCGTCACTTTGGAGCTCGATTTCCACTTACCTTGTGCATGATTTGGACAAACTAAATATATGGTTGGAAAGAGGGTAGAAATAGGTTAAATTTAGGCATTTGAATCACCCAAAAAGGTTGAGAAACGAGGGAGAAATTAAGGGCCAAAGTTGGCCCAAATGTTGAAAAAAAATCTGGTATAAGCTTGAAACTTGAATTTTTGGGTATTCAAAATTTCGAGTTTCGGCGGTGAAGGGGGGCCTAATCCACCATTTTTAGGGTCAAGGAATCCATTTTTGAAGTTAGAATCGAGAAAGAATAAGGTTCGGTGGGTGAAAAATTGAATTAAAAATCGTGACAATTTTTTAAAATGATGAACCCGTCACTTTGGAGCTCGATTTCCACTTACCTTGTGCATGATCTAGACAAACTAAATACATGGTTGAAAAGAGGGTAGAAATACGTTAAATTTAGGCATTTGAATCACCCAAAAACGTTGAGAAACGAGGGAGAAATTAAGGGCCAAAGTTGGCCCAAATGTTGAAAAAAAATCTGGTATGTACATAACCTATCAAAATGAGTTTGTGATCACCTTTGAGCTTAAATTCGTGGGTCACGGGGGCTATTTAAGGAAACAAGTCTGTGGGGTTTAAAACTAGGTTGATAGTAGAGGATATTGGCATTGGTTTGAGGAAGTTTGGTGTTTTGTAGAGAGAGAGAAAAGCTTGTAAACTTGCGTGGTTGATTGATTTTTCAGAAAATTAGGCAACAATTGAGAGGGAGGAAGAAGATGATGAATAGTTGAGGGTACTAAAGTCATTTTATCACTTTTGTTTACGGTGTTAACTGTGCATATCGGTCCAAAAGCATAAGGGGGTAATGTGCTGATTTCCAAATCATAGGGGGGCCATGTGCAAAACACCCAAATCACAAGGGGGTAAACTGAATTTTGCCCAATATTATAAAATATCTCAAATATGAAACCTTCAAAGTATTAAAATTTTAAGGGCTAATCTCAACTTGTATTCTGAAAGATCACTTGAATCTTAATTTGTACACTCAAAGTTTAAAAATATCAATTTATACCCTAAAAAACATAAATTCGTATCAATGTGCACTTGAGATTAACTGCCATCCACTTTGACGTTAAAAAAGTTTGGACTAATTATAAATTGTACGCTTCAAGTTTAAATATTTTATATTTATGATCCAAAAAGAATTTCTTCCATTAATGATTGTTAAATAACTCTTAATTATATCGTGTTATAATATTTTTGTGTTATGTTTGAGTCAATAAAAAAATATTTTTAAAATTTTAGAAAATTATAAAATACTTATTTTTTACTTACAATACTTGTTAAATAGCTATTTTTTGTCTACAGTTATACACAAATCTTTTGACTGTTTGAACAAATTAAAATTAGTTATGAATAACACAATTGTAGACAGAAAATAACTATTTAATGAATATTGTAGGTAAAAAATATGTATTTTATAATTTTTAAAAAATATTAAATAGTATTATATAAATTGTTGTAAATGTGAAATATACGATACAATGCAATTGGCTCAACACGAAAATATTGTGTTAAATTTTTTTTATCGACTCGAACACAACACGAAAATAATACGATATGATACAAAATAACATGACACAACACAATTGAAAGGTATTTAAAGAGTATTAATGGATGTAATTTTTTTTTAATCATAAATATAAAATATTTAAACTTTGAAGGTGTAATTTATAATTATCCTAAACTTTTTTAACTGCAAATGGATGGCAGTTAACCCGATCACATTGATACAAATTTATGTTTGGGTATAAATTAATATTTTTAAACTTTAAAGGTACAAATTGAGATTCAAATAACGTTTTTTTAGCCCAAATTTTAATTTCATTGATTCGTTTTGATCGACGTTTTTGAAACGAAATTAAGATACTTGATTTTGATTTTCACTGTTCCGTGCTCTTGAAATTCATTTTACTCCCCTTTGACTGAACAACTACAAATCCAATCTCAGCTCTTGGGTTCATACAAATTCAATTTCTACCCATTTGTTCTTTCAGTTTTGCCCTCTCACTCTGCGAACAATAAATTACCAGAAACAATTTTATTTAGTACAAAATTTGTATTACTGGTTTGTCAGTGAATTGAAATTTGTCATATTTATTGTTATTATCAGGTGGGTTTCCTCAAAATTATCAAAACAATGTACGTTCAAGCACTTTCAATTGAAAAGTTGTCGAATTTATCAGCTCAATGCTTTGCCCATTGCTCAGCAGCAACAGACCAGCACAACAAATTTGTGTCCAATTCAATTTTCAAACCTCGGATTTGCAATTCAGCCAAAATGGCGTCTAGATCACTAAAAGGTTTGAGAAACCATGGTGGTTTGGTTGGTCTCAGATGTGAAGGGTCACAGGAAAAAGAATATGATGATGGGTATTATATGAGGAGGTGTGTAGAGCTTGCTCGGAAGGCTGTTGGGTGTACCAGCCCTAATCCTATGGTTGGATGCCTCATTGTGAAAGATGGGAAGATTGTTGGTGAAGGGTTTCACCCAAAAGCTGGGCAGCCCCATGGCGAGGTAACTCTCTCTCTCTCTCTCTCTCTCTCTCTCTATATATATATATATATGTGTGTGTGTGTGTGTAATATGCATAAAGGGGAACTGTATCTTGTTTTCATAATGTGTTGTTCAATGCCCATCATTGGGTATACATAATCCTTATCACATTATGCTATGTAGAAAAGATCTAAACTTGGTGAATAGTCTGAGAGTACTTTCTTGATTGTGAGAGCAAATATCATCCACCTTTTTTTGAGGTAATTCACAACTAATATGACCTGCTATTAATTGATGGAAACATGACAGAGATCTACAGTAATTAATCACCACAGACCCAACTTTATATAAGTACTAGAATCACTAACCACCTGGTTGAGATATATGTATATGATGTTGACAAAATCTGTTAAAATTGGAGGTATATATGCAGACATGAGGGGGCTGAAGCTGAAGTTCAAGGGGGTGCCAATATTTTTGCTTTTGAGTCAGTGCCACTGTTTCTGTCCAACCAATTGCTTTGCCACCAATCAGTGCTTCTTCTGCCCTCCAATTATACCTTTGTGGGCTATTGGCGATGCTAACGCCAATATTAGCAGCAACACCAAGCGTAGATGTATTATTTCCCTATTCCCTTTCAAAACGATATGAAAAATGTCTCATTTCATCCTATAAAAAATGGTTTCTTTTCAGCTGCGTGAAGATTATAATGGAACTAAAGCAAGGACGTAATGGGTTTCAAAACTAAGTGTGGAGGACAAATTTTGAGAAACAAGAGTTCCATGGACACAAATTGTGTTTATGTGGATAGTTGACAGAGTAGGATCAATTCTGGCAAAGTGAGATGCCAGAGTTGGACCTTACTTGTTATGTGGTGAAACCTTCAGTCTCATCATGGATGATACTGGACTACTGGTAAACATAGGTCCCACTTCCCATGAATTTTATATTATTTAGTAGTAGACAGCTACAGCGAGACCTTCATTAATTCTCTCCCCAAAAAGAAACTCGTGGTGAAGAATATTAAAGACTTTGAACATGAAATGTTCCAAGTCCCACCAAGGCAAGCTGTTGGTGTGTGCAATGAGTTGGGATTGATCATGTATGAAGTAGTTTTTTACTGATAACATCCCATCGTGGACTTTAAAATGGACACTGATAGTCTTCTCTGCGATTTTGTATTCATTTTACATGAACTTCAAGTTTGTATGATTTGTCAGATAAAAGAGAAGATAGAGAAATTCTGCTAGTAATTTGAACCGCGAGGTGCAAACTGCAGGTTTTTGCCTTGAGAGATGCAGGAAATGTTGCTCAGAATGGGACTGCATATGTTAGCTTGGAACCATGTAATCATTATGGGAGGACACCTCCCTGCACTGAAGCACTTATAAAAGCCAAAGTGAAAAAGGTGGTCATTGGGATGGTGGATCCAAACCCAATTGTGGCTTCAAAAGGGGTGGATAGACTACGAGATGCAGGGATTGATGTGACTGTTGGTGTTGAGGAGGAATTGTGCAAGAAGCTTAATGAAGCATATATCCATCAAATGCTTACAGGAAAGCCCTTTCTTACGCTGAGGTAACTTATCTTTTTGCACTTATGTAATATGTATGGAGAACCATGTATTTAATTGACTCATTATGGTGTTTTGCGTGTCTGTGTGTATAATATGGTTTACTTCAAATTATACGGGTTACAATTGATATATCTATAAATCATGGCTACCATTTACTTGACAAAAGTATAGATTGACTTCAAATAATCCTATAATATGCATGAAAGATGTTTCTTGCTGAACTGCAGATACTCTCTTTCAGTTGATGGCCATTTTTCTGATCAGCTTGGTGAAGAAGTAGCGGAGTGTGGAGGATACTACTCAACATTGTTGCAAGAATATGATGCTATAATACTGTCTCACAACTCATTAAATTCTTCCTTTCCTGCCTCTAAAGAACCTGGGGCAAATCAACCTCTCAAGATTGTATTAGCCGAAAGTCCTACTTTCCCTATTCAAATTCCTGTTGTCAACACCGAAACTTCTAAAGTAGTAATCTTCAAGGACAAAGAGGCAGCTGTGGAACCTGAAACAGCTCAAAATGGAATTGAAACAGTGGTTTTGGAAAGGGTAAATTTAACTACCATTCTTGAATATTGTAAGCGTCAAGGACTGTGTAGTGTTTTGCTGGATTTAAGAGGAAAGTCTGGTGGTTTTGAAGAGATTCTGAGAGAGGGTTTTGAGCAGAATCTAGTTCAGAAGGTTGTGGTGGAAGTGCTACCAATTTGGGGTGGAAGTACAGAAGAGGCATTGCCTGTGGCATTAAAGAACCTTCAGCGAAGGTTGAAGAATTTAACTTCAAGGAAATCAGGTGAGAGTGTCTTACTGGAGGGATACTTTTGAAGGCAGTGACTGGCAGCTTGGGGAGTGTTTCAAATTATCGGAACTTCTGTTCTTGGGTAGGTTCTATGTTGCGATTGTGATCTCAGGAGGAATCGAATGACTACAGCAGTGGGATAGAAGGAAAAAGCCTGAAAATTCCTGTCATTAATTTTTTCCTTTATTTTTTTCTTCCTCCGTTATTGAAGATGGACAAAATTTAGCCCCCAAGTACTGGTCTTGTGCCTATTTATGGCTTCTTTTTTTTTCCTTTGTAGGTGCAGCATTTGTATGGAAATTATTAAAGAGAATGGAGAAACATGCTTTTGGGTGGTAATGGACACGTATGTATTTATCTTGGCATTCTCGCCTTCTGTTTATGGCAAAATTCTGAATGAGTAATGCTGCACCTTAAAAAATGCCTATTTGTGGGATTGTTGCCCTGGAGGCTGTTGCAGAGAGAGAGAGAGAGAGAGAGAGGCATATTCTACTGATCATTTGAAGTTATGGATGACAATTTTGATATGACATGAAGCAGAAACTATGACCACGATCTCTGATTCATGAACATCGCATGAAGCAGAAATCGTAGGATACAAGTGATGCTCTTTTGCGCTACTTTTTCTTTTGTCCTGTAGCTGCTTTCCTGCGCTCTCTTTTATCCCCCGAAGATCCCCTTATTAGACATGAATCCTAAATCACGAGACCTGAACATAACATAACATAGCTCGATTTATCTAAATGGTCAGCAAACTAGGATGCCACTTTCTTTTTTATGTAAGTTGTGCTTGAATCTTTTTCTCATTGGTTATAGCTCCCTGGATGTTATTGTGAACCAGCTTGCAGAGCTCATCAAGTGCAAGCATGGGTAAGGGCTCCTCCGTAAGAACACTCAACTGCAAAGAGGAAGGTTCACAGTCCACACACACAATGATTCCTATGGGCAGCCAAAATCACACATACATTTGAGAGGGAGAGAGCCAAAAAAGAAACAATTTTGCATAGTCAAACATGGATGATTAAATTAGTTGGTGTGATTTTGTATGAAACTCGCATGGCGGAGTAAGCCAAAGTTCTTCTTATCTACCTAAATGTTTATATTGTACATTCTATTTCACGAAGAGCAGAGCAGTTATAATTTTTACCTACTAATCACTAGATCATTGAGATGTTTGACTTAACTCTTGATAAGGGAAATGAGTTAAATGACTAATTAGCTCGAATATTAATTTATCTCATTATTATTTCAATAAAAAAAATTGACAAGAAAATCGTTTTCTTAACACAAAATTCGATTAGTATAATCTCAATACGTTGCTCAAGTAGTAAGAAGGACAAAAAGTAAATTTAAATGTTTTGAATTCAAATTTTGGCAATTTCTTGAGGCCAGACCATGAGAGATTTATCTCTCATGAATACCCTAGTCACGAGGTGAATGTTGTGCCTTTGAACAGACCGGAGAAAAGATTAATCGAGGTGGGCGTAAACTGACCTAGACATCTTGACAATTGAAACAAAAAAAAAAACACAAAATTCGATAAGTACCAGACATGAGGGGGTGTTGATGTAATTAGTCCACTTTTTTCATTCCAATTCCGACATTCACTTCCTCCTCCATAACCAGACGGGCACTTCCTCCTCCAAGACTCAAACTGAAACTACCTTCCAACTGCAGATCATCTTGTACCCAGAAGAGAACATCAGCCATGGAAGAGCCTAAAGCTTCTCAAACCATGGCTCAGAACCTTCCTCCCCAACCTCCACAGAGTAACAAAAGACCTCTTGATAACATTGCCCACTTCCAAAACTCCAACTATTACAAGATACGAGCCGTTGTCAAAGATCTTCGTCCCCATTTTCTTGAGGTAAAGAATAATTGTTTTCATTAATATGCACCACTTCATCTAGTTTCCTGAATCTCTAATTTTTTCATTTGTGGGTTTCTCTGAATTCTCTGTTTCGATTGCTTCTCAATGCCCTCTGGATGGTAGAAAGATTTTCGTATTTTTTTCTTTATAGTTATTTGCGATTTCGTTTCTGGGTTCTCTTTTCGATTTTACAAGATCTTCTGTGTATAATTGTTTAGTGCATCTACTATGTCAGCATTGTAAGAAAGGTTTCATTTTGGGGTTCTTGTGCGATGCATTGTGCAGCCTTTTAAGTTTGATCTTCCATGAACGATTGACAAGGTTGCAGTATCTGTGGGTTTTTGGAAAATTTACCATTTTTTTTGGTGAGTGTAACTTGTTTCAATATAGGTTTATACTCTTCGTAGATGGACTGTAATTATTAGATGGACTGTAATTATTTGTCTAAGGCGCTGTCTTTTGGGGGTTATGTGGGTTTTCAGATCTTAATCCCATCTTGCTTGCTGTATTTTCTTTTACTCATGATTTTTGTATCATGTATTCTCAATTTTAATGTTTTATCAGCATAACTGTGTACCCAACTTTGTATGTGCTATCTATTACACAACTGGTCCTCATTTCTAATAACGGAAGAAGGATGCTTTGGGAAGCTAACAACCAACATAAAACTTGTCGGATCTCTTATAAATAAGTATATTGTTTATAGTTTAAGTTGTTGGGGCACAACCCTCAACTGTATGAGGGCAAAGGTTTTTCTCTTCCAGTAAGGAATGGACACTGCATGATATGATGAGCAAAATTCGTATCAAGAATTGATAAAAATGAGCCGTACTTTTGGAAGTTTGATGCTTTTTGACTGAATGTAGAACATGATGTGTGTTAGGTTATAAAATGCGCCCACATTTCATGCGTAATTTCAAAGACGTGACCTTTCGAATAGTGAATGGTTGCCATGGATTAACTAACTTTAGAATCATGACATTTAGATGGTAATTAGGTATGGAGAGGCATCCTTCATACAATCATGTGACATTTATTACTAGAAAAGGTTTATCACAAATGACAACCACGACATCTTACATTAAAGACTAGGTACACTTAGCTGTAAGTTGACTTGTATATGTAAACTTACAATTATAATGCGCCATTGGGTTTTTTATCTTTAGAAAGAAATAAAATACTAAGATAAAAGGATCATTGTTTATGGATTTAATGTAGAACAAAAATTGATTATACGGGATTGTGAAGCCAAAATTCATATACCTTATTCTTCTAATGCATGGACAGCTAGGAAATTTTAGGCTTGCAGTTAAGGTTACATCAACCTAGATAGGGTTTGGAGGGAATGAATTCCAAATCAGGGTGGAGTGTCCATGGTATTGCCCAGAAATATTTGTGTGTCATCGAGGATCTTAATCTATGCCTCTTTAGGGCGACGATTTACTGAGAAAATTAGAGTTTATAACTAAAAGGTTCGAAGGTTGTCAAGTTGAGGAAGCTTGATTAAGATATGGTCGATGGGATGAGCCGTTATGGAGTCAGCCAAATTTCCCGAAATTCAGGGACGTACAGAATATAAAGAATATAAACTGAATCAAACAACTGCCTCAGCATATCTAAATTGTTATTCATAATGCAACGAAGCACTTATTCTAGAGGGGACAGCCATTTTCACGAGCACTTCATTTTCTGCAACTTTTTTTTTTCAGTTCGCCTTTCTAGTTCTTGATTAGGTTTTTTAGTAGCTTCTATTTCAATGAATGTTAGTCTAGCATCGGTTTTATGACTTTATGTATGCAAGTGGCTGTCAAGCAATAAGAAGCAAACATTTTATTAAAGAATAAAGTGAAGAAGTACAAAAAAATGGCCAAAGGTGGGCAAGAAATCCATCCCAAAGCCTTGAAACAGAAGAATAGTGCTAAACATAACATCATAGTGTCAAAACAATCTGCAAGATGCTTTTCAATTCCCCATGATGCAAAAGAGAGGGACTTTCTCAAAGTCTCTACTCACAGTAGCCCAAAATCTTGTGTGTGCGCTTTCTATGCTTGAAAATTCAACTCCTAAAGTGTAAACCATTCCTTGTACCGAAAGCAGTAGCATCCTCAAGGCAAGGACAAATCCTATTTGGAAGTAAGACGATAGTTCACTTGTTATCCAGAGTCTAATTAGACCCTAGCATAGTTAATCTTGAACAAAAGAGTTAAACACACTGTAGCCAATTACATTGCAAATTCAACATTTTCAGAGCAGAAGATGTATTATATCTTGAAAACCACTTACAAACTTAGAGCGTAAGTCGGCAGGGGTGGTTTTCACACTGCAGTTCTTGGGAACAACCAGCACACATGGGTGTCAATGAGTGTTGGTAGATTGGAGTAACAATTGATTGGCCAAAACTAAGAACCTGGTGACTGTGTCTGAGAGTGTACCTGTTATTTGTAAAGGACTGGGCAGATACCATCTTTGTGACCCTCTTCAAGAATCACTGTGAAGATGAACAGGAGTGTCTTATATTGCCAACTAAAATGTGTTGTTCCGTATTTGTGGGACTAAGAAGATTTGACACTGGATAGAGAAATTCATGATTCTAGATTCCAAGAAAAATAATGCTCCGAGCTCCATCTCGGCCGGCATCTTGCTCTTGAGGGGGTGGGGTCCTGGAAACCCAAGGAAGGGCATTTGGTGAGGAGCATTGTTTTGAGAGATGAAAAGCGTGGTTGACAAACCACTTCGAGGAGGCGATCGCTTGGTTTCAGTAAATCGTGGTATGAGAAAAGATGTGTTTAGTAATGAATTCTTCAATCTTGGGAGAGAAGGGAGTGAGGAAAAGCAATCAAATGAATGCAGCATTCATGTTTATTGTAAATTTTATGCTGCCCTCATGTAGTTTCTTCATGGCGTTGGAATGCTTCTTACGAAATAAAATTTCTTTTGTTGTCTTGAAGGTTCTCCGGACTCCTGACTTTCAGAAATGCAAGGCAGCTAATGATATACAAGAAAGTAAGCCTTTTGAGATGTATTTTCTCCTCCATGTAATCAAATAAGCAACTATATTCAATGCTATAACTCAATTTTTAGATTTAGTCAGCATGGTTGGCTTGTCGCCATCTGCAATTCATAGTGTTGAAAGCTTTATGCACTGCTTTATTACTGTGATTAATGTGCATCCTCTTTCCTAAGAAGGCATTAGTCACACACACTTCTTAGCATCATTGATGCATGTGGCATGTTAATGTGTGTACTCTCCTTGATATGGAGCCACTAGTCTGACACATTACTTAGAATTGTTGTTCTGAAGCAACAACATTGGATTCTTATTTGGCATCTTGTCTCTGCCATTTTTGAACCGACTTGTCACCAGGTGTTGAGAGTATGATAGAGCTGGGTCCATGATTTCACCAGTTATTCATGACAGTTCATGGGGCAAGATGAATACAAATTATGTTGGCTCATGAAATATGCTCAATTGCTTATGCCTATGTCAACTGTAATTTGCAGAAATGAAGCTTCTGATGGATCTATACAAAGAGATGACAGCAGAAACGGTCATCAATGTGCCAGGTCAACCTTTGTCCGGTGAAATTCAGGAGGGACAAAAGCCTAAAGAGCGGCACCAAGATCTGCAATCAACAGAGCAGCCTCCACCAGACAGAGTAGATAAGCCTGTACGTTTGGGAAACGTCTCTGATAAGCAGCGTTCTGAACATGTTCAGATGCAGGGAACATATGTTGTTGGAGGATCAGCTTTTGGTTGGAATTTCATTACTTATCCTGGCAGTAACGCAGTCTATTATGGCAGAACAAAGGAGTCATTCCGCGCTGCTAATGTACTTCCTCCCTAGAGCCCCATTTGAAAAGAATAAGGGCTCTCTCCCTTTCTTATACTCAGCTCAAAAAAGCTTTCTCACAACTTGTTTGGGTCTCTTGCTTAATAGTTTTCTTAAATATTGTATCATGTCTCACCCAATGTGGTCAAAGGGGTTTTCTGGATTGTTGTATCAACTGTAATGGTTGCAAGTCTTCAGCCAAATGATGACAAGATTGCTAAGACATTTTAACTTCATTGCTTTCATTTTAACAGTTTCTGTGATATCTTTACTATCTCATCTTATTGCTGTCACCATATTCTCTTTGAGAAACTTTGAAGACACTAGGCTGTTGTCACTGGCCATTTGGCATTTTCTGTGGCACTAAACCATCAGAAATACAAAGAATGTCACCTTGGACTGTTCATTTTCTGAAGCAGTGTCAAACTTGTTTTCCACTAGGTTCCTTGCAAGCACAACTGTTTTGGAAGTCTCCTACTACCATTTAGGAGTAAATATTGGGTGTAACGGTTACACAACGTCAATATTGTAGCGTGGTGTACAAACAAATCAAGAGTTGAACTCCACATTTTGTATATGTGATGGTTATTATCCTACATGGAAGGGTGATTATTTGAAATAGTGGGGTCTATTTTGTCTATTGTATGAAAACCTCTTTTATATCGGAGTCTTGGAGAGATAAGTGATAAAAAAAAATTATATTTTGCAGAGCTCTAATTTTTTATAGATATTATCAAGTAAATTAGCACCTACTACATCATGTTTATGGCATAGGCCTCTTCGGATAATGAAATATAATTGTCCAAAACATGAAATTATTTATAAATAAGGACAGGAAAGATTGGTTCAATTGTTGGTTTTTATGTGGGGTTGGGGAAACTTATTAATTTATTTATAAAATTATTGACAATGACAAGGGCACTTGGGTCCATAGCTCAGTGGTAGAGCAATTGACTGCAGATCAATAGGTCACCGGTTCGAACCCGGTTGGGCCCTTAGAACTGTTTAAGCCTTTTTATGCTCCTCGTTTATTTTGCTTCTAATTTTGGGCGAATTACATTTTGTACCCTAACAAATTTAAAGATTTTTATTTTGTACTCTTAAAGATAAATTTTTTTATATTATACCCTCAATTTATCAAAAATACTGTAATGTGACACTTATGTTAACTAACAGAAAAAATAACGGAATCTATCAGAAGAATCACATTGCAATACTTTTGATACATTGAATGTGTAATGTAAAAAATTTAATCTTTAAAAATAATAAAACGAAAATTTTTAAATCTTTCAGAGTACAAAGTGCGATTCTCACTTATAATATTTTTTTTTCTGTACTATTTGAAAAACTTTCAATTCATCAAGCAAACGATTTCTATCAAAAACTTAACAAAAAATTGTCAATAGAACTTAACAAAAAAGTGTCACTATTGATACTCTTGTTACGACCAGATCGTCTCTAAGGGATGTTTGATAACACCACTTAATATTTAAAATTGAATATTTTAAATACGTAATGAATTAAATCCGTTTGTTAATTTAAAATTCATACCACTTAATATTTTGAACACTTTTTAAAAATAGTCTAAAATTTTAAGTAATAAACCACCTATTTATTACTTAATGCTGAAAATGTTAATATGTTATAAATTCCTCATAATGAACAAATATATCCTCAATATATTTTACACTCTTAATTTATCAATACGTACCATCCACCATCACCACTATTGTGTCGCCGCCACATCCAACACCATCACTATTGTGTTGTCGTGGCCACCACCACCACCACCACAATTGTAACGCCGCCACCACCAACACCATCACTATTGTGTTGTCGTGGCCACCACCACAATTGTAACGCCGCCACCACCAGCACCACCATTGTGTCGTCACCACATAATAGTAGTGATAGAAATAAGGTAGTTGCTATGAGATGGTAGAAGGAAAAAATTTGAATAATAATAATTTTTAAACTTCAATTCCTTATATTTGTCAAACAGTTTTGATTTAATTCAATACTTAACTTTCATTGAATATCAAACAGTCTGCGAATTAAAAAATTCAGCATTTAATTTTCAATAGTCCGTTTTTATTGACCATATAATAGCCAAGCAATAGGAAGGAAACATGGAAAGCTTGTATGAAAATGAAGCATTAGTTTGAGATAACACAATAGAACAGATCATCATTGACTTGCACATCAACAAATGTTAGGGGGCTAAAAACCCAAGAGAAAAACCAGACATTCTTCTTTACACAAAATGCAAATGAAAACCAAGTTTTTTGCACAATTGCTCATATCAGAGAGAAAAAAAAAAAAGAATAACAAACAACTCCACATATTATCCCACTCAAAGAACAAAAGAAAGAAAATAACAATGCCAAAATCTTCAACCAAACTTAGTCTCATACATCAGTTTTCGGAATCGAATCATAAGAGAAATGAATCCTTAACTCCTTCATTTCTTCATCAATCATCAGTATTTGAAGCAGACTTTTTAGTAGATGCTGCCATGCTCGTTGTCACAAAAGAAGCGATAGAAAGAACCAGAAAAAGGAGATTTACAAATATGCAAAAGCAATTGGCCTATTGTCCAGCATTTGTATGCCTTTTGGCTTCAAGAACTGCACCCTCCTTAAGTGCTATTTGTGCTTCATTATCCATTTTAAGAGCAAAAAGTGAGGCAGCTTGTAGATAGGAAGCAATGTGCCAGACTGGAGAAATGACTTGGGCATGCATTGCATCATTTAATGCTTCCTGTGGCATCTCATTCATGAGATAAGACAAACTACGGCGAGCAAAAACTGTCGGAGAAACCATGGGTCCAAAATTGACAAACTGCAAGTAAAAAAGAAAAAGACGATATATTTCAATAGATTCTAAGGCAACTTGAATTCGGAATAGTTGAAAAGGCCAACATTCTGAGTTCAAAAGATTCAGGATTGTAGTGTTAGATTAAAGTCCATTAATATAGAAACTATCAGTTGTTCATGGTTTCCAATAAACTTCCAAGATCCCTATAGACCAATGCAAATTACAAGCATATCAGGTAGACCATAGGCAAAACTTACACACCACTTCCCTAAAAAAGCCAACAACAAGATATGCACATGTATATATAACACAAACACATACAATTCCACGTATTCATGTAATTGAAATTTCATGAGTGTCTACCGCATTACTTTATCATCCAGTATTACGATTGTATCATTTGCAACAGCCAGAGTCAATCAAACTGAGGAAACATAACAATAACCTGTGTGTAGCACTCAATTGCAGTTTTGGAATCTTTATGCCGGAAAGCTGTATCACCCTCTTTCTTTGAATTCAATGCATCCTGCATTTGGTCGGTCCACATTTGGAAAGAAAGCTGCAATATCGGGAAGGCAAGAATGAGCAAAGACAATAACTAAAAAATATGGATAACAACCGTATCTGGTATAAAAGGTTAACTTTTTCGTCTTCAATAATGACTGCTGGAGTATACTCGATCAAAGAAGAGAAAAATCAAGAACTTTACAGGTAACACAATGCGATACAGAAAAAACAATGTCCCATTTAACATTAAATAGAGGATACCACTTTAGAACCAGACCACAAAAATAACAAACATCAACGCAAACACAAGCTATCATGTGATGAAACAGTTCCAACCCGTCAATCGGTGGTTTAAATTTTAAACCTCGTTCAAAAGATTTTGGAATAACAAAATAAAAAGTTCACATGTTCTGGCGTTCTACAACAAATAATATCAGCAACAGAAGGGAAAACATTCTGATATGAAAGAGGAAGATGGAGTCAACTGCAGGAGAATAGATGGTTAAAAACTTGAGCATGTAACCAGAATGAAACCCAAGTATTATGAGTTTAAAATGTATGCAGAACCTCATTTGCCACTCCCTCGTCATCTTTATACCCAGTCTTCTCTAAGATCTCATGTATTGCAGTCAAGTCCATTCTTGAGCAAGCTTCACCAAGTGGAGATCGAGGCAAGAATGAAGCACTGAGTGGGATACCCATCAAGGTATGAGAAGGAACCTGCACATGAAGAAAGAAAAGATGCTAAGAACTAAATCCAGTTATTCACAAGTTGACATTTGATTTAGACTGAAGACTCGGTATGGAGGCGGCAAAAGCCAAATACACATTCGCAAAAAAGAAAAGACATAGAATGAACAATAACTCAAACTTTATCCATCTTTAAGCCAATGGAGCAAACTTACTTTTATAGGCATCAAATACAATAATTATGCTGCATCATGACGGTTTAGATTTAGACTTGAATATTACAAAATTGCTGTCAAAGCTCAAAGCATGATGAGCTTCATTTTATCTTTTTATTCTGTGAGAGAATATAATATCTGCCCAAATTTTGCACCTTTGGGATTTGTGCTCCACAGACATATATAGCAATAAGTTTGGCTCATAATAAGTACAGCATGCCAGCACCAAAAACAAGTAAATAGTAATGCTAAACAAGATTACTTGCCTCCCAAACAACTATGACACGAAAAGGGAGAAAAATTAGTAGTTAATTAAGCTAGATTTGTTTGTGTACAGATGCATTGTTATGCCTATTTCAAGGGAATCGTGACTTGCTATGCCGGTCAAGGCTCAAAATTGTGCATCATAGTTGACACTGTTTGGAATGAAGGCAATACCAAGACAAAATAAAGAGAAACAAGTACACGACATATGGTCTTATTATTAACAAATATGGCAAAAGGAAAATAAGTCCACCATTGTTGTGTTTATCATGTTTGTTCTTATCTCTAGCTTGAGAATGTACTCAACGCCAAATCAACCAAATTCCTTCATGGCTAGCTCTCTTGGTGTGCACATAGTTGCTCGATAACTTGATGTGCGTTTTCCTAATGCTGCAGTTGACTAGTTTGGCTGACACATTAATTGAGCAATATATGTCTGGATCCAGATACAGGTAACTGTTGCATCAACTAAATAAATTACCAAAGTAGTACGATACAAAGAATGCAAAGCAGCCATGCATTGCAGTATGGCCGTGTTTAAGTGCTCGAGCAATTTAATTGGAGGTGGTCCCATGCAGGGGGAAACAGTTGATTATACATTTCTTCATGATATTTATAACATTTATGCAAGCGCAGAGTAACCCCTATGAAAACTTCTTCATTCAGTTGCAAGTTGCCTCAAGGGTCAAAACAATTGTCCATTAAAACAAAGTCAAGCTGCTTTATCCAAAGCAATTTAGCAGCAAAAGGAGTGAAGTATAATAGTAAATGACGATTTTAAATCAATATACAGTTTGCAAGATAATTTGAATGTAAATATTTAAAAGTAACTGCCCGAGTCAGAAAACCAGAAATGAAAACATTCTAGCCATAATTCCAATGCCCAAGCTGTCTCAAGATGCAAAAGCTTTATTGTTAAGAAACAAAAGTGAACTAACCTCAGTTTCCTTTTGGAGAGGAGTCAATGCAACTACTAATGACTTCGGATTAGGCCGCTCTCGGGGTTCATACTGCAAACATCGAGAAGCCAAACGTACCAACTCAGTGCCATCATCATTCGAAAACTGTCCTTCCAAGCAGGAATCTGTCAGCATTTGAAGATTCCTATCTCGTATCAAGTCCAAGGCCTGGCACAATAACCGAAGTATGAGACATAAAGATATTAAATGAAGAATGTTTATATAGGCCCCATAAAAAAACATTAGCTTCAGAAGTTCATAGTCACTCCCATCGTTCACTACCACTAGCTTGGTGGAAAATGTCTGTGACACTGGAAAAGACCCTCAATCATTTATGGGGACTTTCACATCAGTACAAATTGACTGTTCCTGTTGTATTTTTAGTGGAATCCTATAAGTCCATTGTGCTGATAAGAATATTTAGGGAAGAGAACTACTTACATGGCTCGGAGGAATATGTTTCCCGCTAATAAGGTCAAGCAAGAGGGTGCCAAAGCTGTATATTACACTTTCTGGTGTCACTCTTCCTACAGGAAAAGCATGGGAAAACAAAAATAACTAAAAAAGAATAATACAGTGATCTGAATTCTGAAACATCCAAGTAACAAAGGTTTGTGTGATGTCAAATTTGTTAAGATTGCCAATAGGCAACAGGCTAACAGCATACGGAACTACTAGAATCTCATGAACGCAAAGAACAATTGGACTTATACACTACATCCAATTATCCACGAAGGATAGATAATCAAGGTTGAGAGTCTCATACAGTCATATCCTCATCATGACATTCTTGAGACAAACTGCCACCAGACACAAAAATAACAAGTCATTTTTTCAATCCACAAAAATTACTGAAAACAATGGGGGTCTCCCTTCAGGATATTTTTCTGAAGTCTTAAAGCATGTTTAGTCTACCAAGATATTAGAAAATTGACAGTAACCCAACTTTAGGTAAGTTAACTGTCAACAAAACGATAAATAAATGGTGCCCTAAAACAAAAGTAAACCAAAAATTGAAATAACAGCCAGAGTTAAATTGAAGATATTAGCATAGATCCTATATGATTGATGACTTGGAAATGATTCTTTTTCCCTAAAAATTAATCTTATTTAAATGAACACATACCAGTCCTCAAATACTCAGGAGGAGTAAATGCCAAATTCGTGCTGTAACTTTTTCCGTCCCTACTATTTTTCATCAGTCCAAAGCATGAAAGTCTAGGATTAACATCCTGCAAGTCCTGATATATAAATAGAGGAAACAACATAGGACGAAATTGAAGGAGGATTATTAAGTAGTAAATAATAGAACACTCACCTCATCAAACAGAATTCTGTAAGCATTAAGGTCATGATAGAGGGCACGACCTCTACTTGTACAATATTCAAGAGCTTGTGCAAGATGCAGAACCACCCTCAAGCGCATTACCCACTTCATTGGGTGTGTTTCCCCTGAATCAATGGTGTAATGGAATCACATCATGGAATTGGATTGAAACTTAATAAGCATCCATAGAAGCTTCCCACTCAACCAGACAAGTGGAAATGTTTTGATGTAAACATGCCCATGCAGCACAGATTCAAGAATCAGAGATGCAACATTTAAGATCATATTCGACACTTTGTTCTCTCTCCATGCACAAAAATACATCCAAAGAGAGGTAGATGGATGGAGAGATTTTTGGTAACTGATCTTGTTTGCACATAAGCATCTAACATTACTGGCCAATTAAAGCATTCTATAAGGGATGGTTCTATAGAAGCACAAGCCACCAAGCATAGAAGCAAATGATCACTTGAAGCCATCAAATGCTCCATTAAATGTTGCAAAAAATTTGCTAAAACATGATGCTTACGAAAATTAGCCTGCCAGTGCAAGCTGAAGGTGGCATTGTACACCAAATAATATTTAATATTCATTAAGAAACTTACAGTGAAAGAGGTGTTTTGCAAGTGTATTGTTTGGCATATATTCGGCCACAAGCAGCCTCTCATCATCTTCACAACAAAAACCAAGCAAATTTACCAACCTATGGTTGCGGAGCCGGCCAACTGATCTTGCTTCTTCCTAAAGTTGACAAATGTAAATTGCCACCGTCACAGTCAAGAAAGAACAAAACTTTAAGGTAAACCAACATGAAATCAAACATTTATGAGCCAGAAGTAGCATGTGAGGAAAGTGATAACCCCAATGGAACCACAGTAATTGATGTAAAAAATGAACAGATATGAAAGTCACCTTTTGTTTCTTCCCTTCAAACGATACTAATGCTATATGTTATTTACCCAATAGAATAATAAATTTACATGTCATCTTGCATGATTGCAAATCAAATAAGCCATTGATGTGCATACTTCCTCCATCTGGAAGGCGGGAAGGGGGAGGGACCAGGGGAAGGAGGAGGGAGAAAGATATATGCACTTCTATTACTTTGACCTGAATTAATAGAGTCATTTAGCAGGTCACAATTTTCCTAAACATTCTGTACCTACAGAAAAAAGGCATCAATTGACAAGGAACTGGAAATAGATTGCGTAAAACTTCATTTGTGGGGCAATAAGCACCTCTTATTAGCTATCTTTAGATTTAAGTCCAAGCACGACAAATGATTTGGACCGCAACATATATTAAGTGCATATTACAAGACAATGACATCATCAGAAAGAACTCAGCACCAGAACTCACAATCTAGAAGATGAGGAACATGCATGCATAGAGCAAGCTCAACCAAAAAACATCAGTCGTACAGGAAATGAGCAATGAATTATCATTAAAAAAAAAAAAAAGAGGCAAACTTCTGTTAACCCCCTTGTGGTTTGGCATTCAAGCACTTCATCTCCTTATCGTTTCAAAATATGCACATAACCCCCACATGAACCAATGCAACCAGTAGGCCATGATACAAGCAGAAGCAAACATGCCATTTAAGTTCCATCTATGTGAATGCAAAAACAAAGAAACAAAAGGGAACGTTAAAATGCCATATAGTCAGAAATTATGAGGATGATATTAACATATGTAATCATATATATATATATCGACAGACGATGAGAATGATCAACTGTAGATGATGAAGGGTCTGACCAGACCCATGTCAAAGGGGCTTGCACGGCAAAGTAGAATCAGAACAGAAACTTTGCAGCATACATCCTTGTGTGTATATCTCATACCTAGAGAGAGAGAGAGAGAGAGAGAGAGACAGACAGACAGAATATTGTGCCACAGAGAGAATGCCTTTACCAAGAATTGCCGGGCATCAGGCCAAGCCGATCTTGTAAAGCGCTTAACAGCTATCCTCCTCTGATTCTCTAGCTTCCCCTTATAAACAATATTCGGAGCTTTTTCACCATGCTCTGAAACTATATTCTCAACTGCAAAACCAGATGTGGCCTTTTTAAGTTGCTCAAACGTGAATTCACGGAATGCAGGCAAGTCACTAACTTCACCATTCTCTTCATTCTCTGCAGTAACGGGGAAAATCAATGAAATAATTGGACTGGTATCTAAATAATCAGGAAAGCAAGAAACACAAATAGACAAATATCCACATACCAACATGTGGTGCCTCCACATCAGAAGCCTTATACTGTGAAACCAAGCAACATGGCACGAGTTTGGACAACTGAGAACCCATGTCTGTAAAATCTGTAAGCAGCAGAAATCTCCAAAATGATTTGCCTCTCAAAATCAATCCGATATCAACTCCAAATGCATTCCATTCAATCTTACAAAACTTTCAGACAGCTTGAATCAATTTTGGGTTTCTCAATCTCTTAAACATGAAACCATCGGTGGAACCGAAACTGTGTGCTCACAATCCATGCTCTACAGCAGAAGCAAATTTGACAGTTATCTTAGTTATTCCCTTTGGTCACATACAATGTACAGATATTCTCTCAAAGCCTATCAAGTATTACATATTCTCTTCAACATATAACAGCATAAACAGATTATTGGGTACTTGCAAGTCTTCCATGATAAGGTATCATGTGAGGGGGAAAGAAAATTTTGGGGGTTTCAGAAGATGGAATTTGCAGTCCAGTCCATACATGGATCCACTAACTAAAGCAATCATTCTAATTTGTAATCATCTCGCCATAGCTCAATCTCACACTTAATTTATCACCCAATTAGACCACTAAATGAAACTTACAAATCTACATTTCGGATTAGAGAATGTCATGATTGAAGACATACCTTTAAACTTAGTTTGGAGTCTCCATTCTTTCCAAGTTCTTCACTGATGTTCAGAAACAAACATAAACAGCACAACCCAAATTTCAAAACTACAAAATACCCACTACAAATCAGCTCAAATTTTCTTATAAAAAAACACTAGTTATTCTTCCCAACAGATCCACATTTTCGCCTCAAAAGTATCATCACCAATCTCGATTCGTTCAAAAAAAATCACTTTGTTTTTGTAACAAAAACCCAGAAAGAGTACGAAATTTGGAGAACTTTACCTCAAGATTCCAAATGTTTTTAGTTTTTCAATAACAACAAAAACAGAAATCAAAGAAACGTGTCTTGGAAAACACAAGAACGAAAAAGTTCGACTTTACGAGCTCATCAACAAGAAGAAGAAGAAGAATTCGAGAAGACTCAATTCCAAATATTCGAACTACAACAAACATACATGTCCACGAATTATGCTCTTTCCAACTTCCCAAGTCCTATAATTAATTGTCTATTAAATCAATTCTTGTAATTATTGAGTTTGATTATAATAAAATTCTTTATTTAAATTCTGAACTGGCGTTGAATTTAATATTTTCCAAGTTGAAAGTATGTGGGTCTCTCCTCAGAGAGAGAGAGAGAGAGAGAGAGAGAGAGAGCTCATCATTTTCAGAAGTTCAAACGCCCCCACTAGACTTCTGTCTTAGGGTCCGTTTGGTTAGGAAGAAAAATATGATGGAAAGTGAAAATGATAGAAAATGAAGTGAAAGAAAAGAAAATGATAGAAAATATATTTTCATACATGTATTTGGTTAGAATGAAAAATTTATCGGAAAGTTTTAAAAAAAAATCATTCTATTGTTTGAAAAAAAGAAAAGTTATAAGAAATTTTTATAATTGTCTAAATTACCCTTAATTATATTAAATTGGTCTAAAAAAGAAAAAAAATGTAATTATAATTGAAAATTTAAAAAAATTTAAAAAATGGCTCGAAACTTAATTTTAAGACAATCACCAATACAAAGGTCTTTGGGCCATATTATATGATTAATCAAATTCATACCAAATTTTTTTAGAATTAATAACCAATAAAATATTTTAAAAAAAATAAGGGTAAAACAGAAAGTTAGTTATAGATCACAACTTTCTTGCATTTCCTTGTGTTTTTTACAAGAAAAAAAAGTTGGTTATTTGTGAGAAAATTCAAGGATGAAAGAAAATTATTTTTCCATCATTTTCCTTTTCATGCTAACCAAACACATGAAAATTTTAAAAAATTTCTCTTTCTTGCATTTTCTATCATTCTCCCGCTAAACAAACGAACCCTTAATGAATTAATTTTTTTGACTAATAATTAATTAAGAGAGAATTATACTTTGAACCCTAAAAAATTTAAAAATTCTTACTTTATACTTTTAAAGATTTATCTTTTTATATTACACCCTCAATGTATTAAAAGTATTGTAATATCGCTCTTCTATTAATTTTTGCTATTTTTTTTTTGTCAAAAATACCTCATTAAACACTGACAAAATAATAATAAAATATAACAGAAAAGTTATATTGTAACACTTTTAATACATTGAGAGTATAATATAAAAAAATTTAATCATTAAATATATAAAATAAATTCTTTTAAATCTTTTAAGGTACAAAATATAATTCTACCAATATTCAATTAATTCTTCAACTCGCCGTCTAGGTTACATGATCACGATTAACTTCCTACGACAATTATATAAAATTAAATTGAAAAGTATTACTGTCGAATTATATTTTTATTTTTTAATTAATAAAAATACATTACATCTATATTTTTTAATTAATAATTACACATCATTCAATGTCAAATTGATGACCGAAATTGATAGGGTTACAAAACCGACATTTACTAATTTTGTTAATCACATTCCCTAATTTTCTATTAGAATTTCTTCTACAATTATAAAACACCAATGAACTCTTTGTGAAGTTGATAGAAATAATATTCAAATAACAAATCCACCTTCGATACAATAGCTGTAAAATAAAATAAACAATTCAAAGGTCCAAAGGGATAACCTAGTCAGTAACACTTATTTTTCTCTATTTTCTTTATCTGACTGATCACCTACCATATATAAATAAAAAACCCTTGTGTATACATTAAATTTCACTAAAGTTCACGATAGGTGATTTACCGAAATAAATATAAGGATAAATAATTTTTTTAATCCCTAAAGTATATCTATTTTATCTATTTAATCATCATTATATTAATTTTATTAATTTAATCCCTAATTATATAATTCGTTATTTTTTTTAATAAAAATGATCATATATCATTCTTTCAGATAGTATCACATGACTAACACGTAATCATTCTATCAAAAACTTAACAATGTGTCTTTATAAGAACCATTTAAACACGAATTGAATACTTTAGGGACCAAATTGCCCTAATTGATATTTTAAAAATCAAATTGATAAAACATACATACTTTAAGGATCAAAAGTATTATTAACCCTAAATATAAAAAAAATATATTGAAATAGATCCCATGGTTAAGAGAGATGCACTAAAAACAAGATTATTACAGATACCAAACCACCTACCTGTAGACATTGACAGGTTTGAAAAGGAGGCAATTTTCATTTCAATCATATGGAGTAGTCAAGGAGTTTTCTAATCTTGTTACCTCATTTTCTACTCAGGATGTTTTAAGAATACCAAACTAGCAGTTTTGCAACACAAAATTCAAAATCAGCTATTTTTCTCTGACTAAATATTTTCTTCTTGTTTGAATTGACAAATCAAACGAGCAGCCATGGAAATTCTCCTCTGTTGATTCAAGTCCTCTCAGCTTTCTATGCTGCCTTGTAAAGACCGATTCCCCCTTGTATAGGGGCGTCGTAGTTTTTCATTTTACTAATTGGAACATTCTAAGACTAAAAATAAATATTCAAGATATTTAATGTGAGTAATTCATTCCACAAGTTGCTGCAAGTAGGTGTTCTGCAGAGTTTTGAGGCACTGGAAACAAATCAGAAGCGTCGGATGTCTTTAGGTGGCTTGAAATGGAGGGGATGAGTTTCAGGGGTTGCAGTTTCATCTTCTTTCCACATCTTTATAGTCTTATCTGCTTCACAAGTGACAAGCCTTGAACCTGTAATGTCATACGAGAGAGCATAGATCCCCGCTTCACTATCCAGTGAGCCTGAGAAAAAAGTACACTCCAAGATTAACCCCTCCTTCCGACAAAACAGGGAAAAAAGACCATGAAATGAACCTAAGGTGCCCAAGATACATACCAGGTTGAACAATAGTTTGGGATTGCTGGAAATTGTGACCACTCTTCCAATCCCAGAACCACATACTTCCATTGTCACCTTTAATAATGAGGGAAAAAAAAAAAGAGAGAGAGAAACAAACAAATTACATCCTATTTCCAAAGACTCCCTTAACTTTTTAGTTTAGGAAAAAATAGAAAGTAAAATGGAATTTATGCATGAGGCTCTGCCCCTGCACAACAACATTAACCAAATTCTTCCATCCCATTTATCTTCTTTTGTTCTTTTTTTTAAATAAAGAACTTGGACTTGACATCAGGCACCAAGTAATTCTGACACAATATTTTTAACATCTGAGTACACTAAATTTTGTCGGCTACTGAAATATTCTCACCTGCTGTGGCCAAGATACCCTCTTCGTTGACGGCCATTGCATTGATGATGGTTTTCTGCTGAGAGCTGCACAAGGAAACACCAACAATGTCACCATGATACAAATTATCAGATTTGATTAACTACCTTGACGAACATTTTTTTAAAATTAAAAGCATGAGTGAGTCATTGCCCAATTTGGCACACTTTAATTGAGGGTGTTGGAAGAAGTGAACTAGGTATGGACCAGACCTTTAGGGGAAAAACCAAGGATTCTTTTGATTTCCATGAAAATGGACTGTCATATACATATGTGTGTGTATTTCAAATAGCATTTTAGCAGATAATCGTGTGTAGAAAATTGAGGTATCTTTCGACGTCCCCAAGTGAAATTGATCCAAATCCCTTCAATACTTTTGTCCTCCATTTTTCTCCAGATAGCCCCCCATGTATAGTGAGGGACCCACATATGTGCAATAGGTCCTACTTGAATTCAAGGTAGGTGTTCTACCAAGAAGGGAAATGGAGAGAATATGTGCCAGAAGAAATCTCACCCCAAATAAAATAGAAAAATGATAGTTACAGAAAAAAGGACACATGTGCATTATTTGTAAGAATGAAGCTTGTAATTGGAATCCTACCTCTGCCTCTGTCAAAAAAAAGACGATGCAAGTTTCATCTTCAATGGGAGGAATTAATAAGTCCTACAGCCCACTCACAAAATGTGTGCCAAATCTCCATTAAAAGCACACACACTCTCTCTCTCTCTCTCACACACACACACACACACACACACACACAACAACAACCACCACCACCACCACCACCTAGTCAAAAGAACATGAATGGACCAGAGAAAACAGGATAAAATTGACTAGTGCTTCTACACCTACCAACCACTAAGTTAAAAGGATCCCATTTGTCATGTCTTTAATACCAAAATGAATATCAATCTAATTAAGAGTACCATCAGACACAGGTTTTTGACCCTCTTATGACTGCAAAGGTATGCAGCATAATGGAGTTCTCATAGGTGCCAAACAAGTCTCACATTCTGCCAAATCAGTATCCATGGCAAACCAAAAAAACTTCACAGTGAACAATTAGTGACAATGCTTCTGGATTATAAAGGTAATAGCATCTCTAAATATGGAAGGACAGTTTTGTTGATGCATTCCATGCTATCTTGGTGACCTTGAAGAAAGTAACTAAGAGGAAAGACATCCTAGGCTGAGATTGGAATCGAGAAAGGAGGCATTCAACTACATGTGTTGTTGACATTCTGTAAATGAGGTGCAGTCCACGCATATTGATCAGCTTCTATTAGCCCGAAAGGATGTTTATCAAGTACTGGTTGATAGACAGAAATCATTACATCATTAGTGAGGGGAAGACATATTTTGAGGGGAAGTCCAATAAAAAAAAAACTAACAATCATTACATCGTCATCATCGCAACGTGTGTGAACAAAAAATAAATTAAGACCAAGTGACTAAGGCTTGATTATTTACTACCTAAAATATGGACCATCCAAGAAGAAGCCATCTATGAAAATTCATTCATCATGAAAATCAGAAAAAGTTGCTGCACTGAAATTGTACAACCTAGGAAGCATGAATACTTCCACAGGGGTCCCGTGGCAGTGTCGGACACATGTCCAACACGGCTAAAATTGTCCTTAATAGTGAAGTTAGTCAGACACAGCAAGGATACGGCTAAGACACGTCTAGGAGAAGGTCAAGATACGTCTAGGACACAGCCAAGATACGTCTAGGACACAGCCATAAATTTTTTACTAAAAAAACTTTTAACTATTAAAACGAGTGTGATTTTTACTTTTTTTTAATATATTTTTTGTTATATAACTTACATACTATGAATGTTACTAGATGTCATGATGTTTGATGAAAATGATTGATATTTAATTTGATCTATTTCAATTTTAAATAATAGTCGTATCCTTGCTGTACCCGTGTCCTATATTTTTGAACTTTGTCGTATCCCCGTATCTATATTGTATCGGATACAACACCCGTATCTGTGTCTGTATCCGTGCTTCCTAGTGTACAACTAAAGTTCCCACGAAGAAAGCACAGAGGTGTTGGCTGAATAGCCTATTAGGAAACTCACAGCATGTTGTGCAAAAATTCTCCTCTTGGAAGGTTGAATTTCTTTATGTTGTCAGCTGATGCAGATGCAAAACAATCCCTGCAATTTGAAAGATG
The DNA here is from genome assembly GCA_951799425.1 of Ilex aquifolium. Classification (NCBI taxonomy): domain Eukaryota; kingdom Viridiplantae; phylum Streptophyta; class Magnoliopsida; order Aquifoliales; family Aquifoliaceae; genus Ilex; species Ilex aquifolium. Next base: position 41,083,816 of record OX637396.1, on the reverse strand, counting down.
ACGAGAGTTTTAAAATACAAAAGATACTAGCAGCATGTTTCACGTAGACCATGTCTATAAAAGGAATTGAAAACATGTACATACTCCTTAGGATGCAAAGCCATTGCTCGCACAGATTTCTTATGGTGCGTGAGAGTCGCCATTGTCTTGCCTGCCAGACATGATTAATTAATATTATTATAAGTGGGAGAGAAAAAGAAATATAAAAATCAGAAAGAAAATAATGTAAAAAGCCAACTACCATATCTAAGGTCCCAAAACTTTATGGTTGAGTCATGAGAGCCAGTTACAACTTGTGGATCCTGGAAACGGAAATTATATAATGAGGTTCGATTAAAATAAGGGGATTTAATTGCTATAGCTAGATGTAACATTGCCTTAGCAAGGTACATAAACATCGCATTGTATAGAAGGAAAAATTGCTGCATTATAAACCACATCAAGTTAGCACTGTTATTGCATTTTCCAACTTGTCATATTAGACACCTGCACCCATCTTGTAGTCCAATTCCAGTTTTTTTCAGTGTATATCACAAATCCTTTATGACCATGTAGGTCACCAGTGCCCATAATATTGGTGGACATAACCATCAGTTCTCCACTACGAAAGGAGTGCTTACCGTAGGTCGAGTAAAAACTGAGCAAACTGTGTTATCATGCCCCGAGAGCGCATGAATTTGCATCTTGCTACGAATATCCCAAACCTGAAATTGTTGCAAGAAAATGTGAGAAAACTATTTCCATACTGGATCTGGCAAATTGTTAAATGCATTTATAATGATTAGCTGGAATATTGCACAAGCAAGACCCTGCAGCATTAGACTTTCATTTGGATAATAAAAAACATACCCGGCAGACAGAATCACGACCCCCAGTAAGCAGAATGTCAATAGTGGGATGAATGGCCAAGCAATAAACCCCACTCAGATGACCATGATAAGATCGTATAACCTACAAGAGAAAAAGAAAGAAAATAAACATATGATTGACCTTAGTTACTTACACGGAGAGAGCTTGGTCAGATAATTACCAACCTTATTCTGTTCCAGGTCCCAGCATTTCACTTGCTTGTCATCGCCTGCAGAGAACATATATGTATGTTTGTTGCTAATAGCAAGGCCTGCAAAGAAAAAACATTTAGTCTCACCATTCTAGCGCATGATTTAACTACTTGCTTTCTTTGGGTTGTGGCATGATTTTCAAAGCCACTGACTAGATCATATTTAGCTAATACATTTGATTGGCACCAAACAACTAGTAAGAAACAAACCTCGTATCTGTTCTATATGCCCTGTTAATGTGAGCTTCAGCCTTCCACTACCTACATCCCATATCTAGCAGCCACAATGTGGGTTTGGGGTTGAGGGGAATAAAAATATTAGAGGCTGTGCAAGAAAATATCAAAAATGAAGAAAATATTGATGAATTTTATAAGTGGTATTTATGGCACCAAAAAGACAAAAAAAAAAATTATTCATACACTTGTATATTTAATAATGAAAGACTGAAAAGGTTGATATTTATTTGATTTCTTACGGAAATATAGAAATCTCAGCAGACATCATATGATACCTTTCAAACTACAATTGTTTCTGTGTTGTTTTGCTTGGGGTGGGGGAGTGGTATTATTGTTCCAAGCTATTATGTTCCCTCAATTTCCATGAATTAGATTATCTAGTTCAATTGAAATCATAATCTGTATTCATACCTGAAATATGTAGACCATGTATTAATGAAGTAGCATGCATGTGTGTTTGATGTTAAAAATTATCTGCTTATAAGTTTATGCACCAATTGACAAGTGTGCACTTCTTAGCTCGTCTCTTGGTCATTTCCCAGGCAACGTGGTATTCCTGAGGATGGTTCCCAAGCCTCCCAACACGTTAGTTTTCGAATTGGTATGGACCAAGCCAACGCCCCACTAGAGCAAGATACAACCAAGCCTCCTCAAACTACGAGGTTCAACAGCTCTAATACAAAGTGTGATCACTCGACCCAATTAAACATAATATTGTCTGCTTTGCCCAAGGGGCTCATGGGACAATGAGAAATTATTGTTTGACACAATGAGATATTGGTGAACTATGTGCTTAAATCACCCGCCAGAGAGAGAGAGCAACCATCCACAAAATTTGAATCTACAATTCTTACCTTGATTGTGCGATCTGCAGAGCCTGTACAAAACCAAGTATTACTTGGATCAAATGCAATCGATCTAACCCATCCCAAATGCCCACTAATGACCTACACAAGTTAAAATTTAAAGTGTTAGATAACATCTAAAAGTGGTGAGAAAGATAAAATGCAAAATGCAGGAACAGTATGCTAATAGACTCGCTAATGTCTAACATGTATGTCTAAGCATCAGATTTATCAAAGTCCCAAAATGAAGGACATGAGATGTGCCATAAGATTCACATATTTTGATATTTCTTCTTTTATTTTCTAGTCAAATAACTTAGTACTCAACATGCACACTTCACTAATCTCGAAGCAACCATGCAACAACAAAAGAAACATAATCACACAAATTTCATCTTAATCATATAGGAGACAATTATTACCGGACATGCCTACTGGGTGCTGTGGAGATCCAAACGACGAAAGGCACACATCCTTTAGAATTCCATTCCAGGCGTACTGCCATTCAGTGATGTCATTCGGTCTCAAAAATGTTGGTGCCACCAACTTTACTAGAAAGAGCTATGATGTAGATCCTAAGTGTAAAATGTCATAAACAATAGAATTCCACTAAAGAAGATTTTGCAACCTACTTTCAATACACTAACACAGGACTTGGGAAGACCGCCCACATGGAGTGACCACAAGGCCTACCTATATGTCTATATTTATGTGCATATGCACATATTTATTGATGAATCATTCTCTGCTATTATTCAACAAACTTATCTTCGAGGGCATGATCTTTAAATTGATAATTGTGTAGATATATCTTTTCTTGGGGGATTATATTTAAAAGAACAAGTTCAATAGGGCTGACCGTGGGACCAAGCAAACCAATAAAGCTGGCCCACACATGTGGGCCATCTTTTAAAAAAAATTATATTTTCGGCATTTTACTATCTATTTTTTATTTCTTACACTACAAACATCCAATCAGATACCAATGCAGTTCAATTCCATTTATATTCATTTTGAAAAAATACTATCAGTCCATAAAGAATATTATTTGGAATGAAGTTCATATTGTTGGTAGCTTTAGGACAATAAAAATGACTGAATTGAGTGTCACGCTGATTGTTTACAATCACAACCTTGAGATCTTCATAGGTACAAAAAAAAAAACTTATTCAGTTAAATAAATAAACAAGAGAACCCCAAACAAACCTCCCCACCAGCCCACTTCCTCCCCAACCACCAAAACAAAAAGGTTCTTACCCTGTAATTCTTCCAGGGAGCATGCCATACTGGACGTGGCCACTTGCTTGGCATTCTTTCCATAATGGCTGAAGTTGAGAGGTTCCTGGAAGCCAGTTACAAAGAGTTTAAAACATAGCAACAAATATTCCTCAATTGCTTTGCTAAGATTTATATTTAATAGACGTAAGATGCTAAATAGCCCAGAGCCCAAAGAGTCCCAGGGAACTGAAGTTTTGGGACAATATCCCATGGGAAAGAAATGGAGATAGAGTGCATCTGTGCACAACACATATAGCATATCGATGTCAAATAATTGGTCAAGTAGGTGTCTAAACTTCCAATAATATGGCAGATCATGAAGATGGCAAAGCAAAAGGACATGAAGACTCAAAAACTTTGAAAAACATCTGCGACCCACGGCAACATTTAGAGACAAAAAAGGTAAGCTTTTGCATCTTAAATATGTGTTTCCAAGAAAAGCATACTAATAGCATGAGGTGGTGCATAAATTTTGCAGAAGTATGGCAAGAAAACAGACACACATTTGTGATATCTCATTTATTGTGACAGCAGAGCACAGAAAGAAGAAAATGGGAAACCTTTCAGACGAAGCATGAGAAGGAACAACCATTGTGCTTTTGCCAGAAAACCCAGCATCAGTTCTGCAAACATGAAAAACAAACACCAGCTTAGTTCACAGTGAAATTAGGACAACACAATCATGATACTCATGGGAATCAAATCAAGTACCTAGGGGTCTATATGTCTCAGATAGTTTTGTGTTTTTTTCCCTAGAATAGCACATGTGACACATCATTAGAGCACAAATCTACATTTTTCTTTAAGGAAGTAAAGGATACTACTGGTGGCTAGTTTACATACAAGGTTATTCTAAGAAATTAAACTCAAAAACTAACCAAGATGCTCGGTAACAGCCAGAGAAGAAAATGCAATCAGGGACATGAGTGAATCATGGAAAACTTAGCAGGAGATATAGGAAATGAATAAAACAGGAGCCCTCACACCAAAACCCCTAAACAATGCATAAATAAAAGAAACACTTACAGGCTCTTTGGTTGCAAAGATGCACCAACAACTAAATCATTTTGAGCCCCTCCTTTTTGTGGATCTCTGGAATTTTCGGGACCTGCACATGATAGCCAAATCCAAGTCAACAAAAAATACTTAGAAGTACACCTCTGTTACAAATGAAAAAATATAGTACTGTGTGGTCGTCCCAATAAGGTAAAAAAAGAAGACTAAATTAATATATAAAATTAACAAGGATGATCAATTGGAAAAGAAATAGGACCAAGGACCAAGCTAATCAGACCACCAATTTTGCTTTGTGATGTTAAGAAGTCAATCTACTTAATCAATTTAAGTAATCTGACCAAGAAATTCGATTGCTTTAAAGTGGTTAAGAATCGTGTCAATGTATAATTCGTCAAGCTACACAAGTTGCATAATTTACCTGATAAATTCTTCTCACTACTCTTGAAAAAATAATAGAGGGAATTTTTTTGAAGTAAAAAATTATTAGGGCTTCAGTAACTGCTTGAGCAGAAGTACTCACTTATGATAACCCTCTCCAAATATATTGCCATTCCATGAGTTTTTTTTTTTCAAATAATGGAAAACTATTCAAATGGAGTTGACAATATCCACTAAATGCATCACAAAGCAACCAGAAATTTAGACAACCGACAAACCAGCAAGCTACCACTATATTTGATGCCTAATCCTGCAGAAATCTTAACACAACTTTTACCAAAACCAAATATCAGCCCGATATTGGTAATGGAATGAAGGGCAATGCTCCTCCAACACAAAGCATCCATTGTTTAGACCCAACAAAATTTCACTTGAGTATCCACCTGTAGTACTAATAGATTATAAATTTATAATAAACCTCGTCATAACTCCCAAGTATCCCCACCGGTTCCTCTGTATTCATACCCAAAACTGCAGAATCTCAGAGTAAACCTCCGGAAGTAAAAAGTTTTCCAAATCTTTAATCCGCCAGGAAGAACAGGGCTTGAACTTGCTACACCTTTTCCAGATAAATTCCATCTCCCATTGGCCCTTTCTACAGTAACATAGCACGGCTCTCATTCGGCATATGGTATTCATAAATATTTGCCTGGTAGCCCTCTGTAATTCGGACCCAACCATCTACAAAACCAATTTTCTTTCCCTTCTCGAGATGTATTTTTAATATCTTCAGTTTTTGTGAATTGGGGATTGTCTTTTCGTTCTCTTGTTTACTGCTATAATTATCCAAAGATAATTTTTTATATTTCACAGAATGTGAAAGAAAAAATGTTTCATACTAGAAGAAATAAGTAGTAAGTAATACCCACAAAGGACTTAAGTATAACGACGGAATTCAGAACCTGGAAGAGTAAGGGCATTGGAAGGGGCAGGGGCTTGCTGATCTTGATCTTGTGCAGCTGCCTTAGCCTGACTAAGAGTTTGAGTTGTCGTGCTTTTTAAGCCTCCATACTCTGCATTGAGCTTCAACATTAAAAAGAAAAAAAGACAACCCATTAGAAGACACTATACAAACGTAATGAAAATTGTAGCATGTTTTTGTGTACTCGTCTAAACACACAACACACTTTCCAGGAAAACCATACAAGTTCCATGAATTATCAATCTAAACTGTGACACATAATTGACAATTTGTATATAAAGATCTATGCACACACACACACATGCATATATGTGCCAAAAAAAGACAACCACCGACCTTATGGCTCATCCGAATCTTCTTGCTGCGTCAATGAAAAAAGAAATTGGGTCATTAGATAAAGTTAAAGATTTTAGTTCACCGATAAAGATATGGACAGATAATGATTAGAAGTATACTGTTTGTCGAGATCATGAAGAAAAAACGAAATTAGGGATCCAAAGTATTGAGAGAAATATAGGGAGAGGGAGGGAGAGATGAATTTAGGGGTACCTTTCGGGGTCGGAAGAAGGTAAGTGGCCATGGAGGGGAGAGAAGAGATCGAGGGCTCTCTTTAGGGATTTGAAGCTGAGCTTCTTCAGTGATTGTGGTTCCACTGGAAGCTCCGTTTCCATCGTCGTCATGCCACTTCAAAGTCACCGACACCTACTTCTACTCGGTAAAAGCCCCCAGAGGGTGTAGGGTTTGGGGGGGTGGGGGTGGGGTGGGGGCGGCAGCAAGAGGTTTTGTGGGAGTTAATCCAGAAGGAAAGGCGGTGCCGGATTAGCCGTTTTATGCTAACCGAGCTGCCAAACATGCCCAGACGGTTTTTTAAAAAATAAAATTACCAAAATGACTCTTAAACTATAAAACTTGTTTCAATTAAGTACTTGAACTTTAAATATATCTCAATTAAACCCTTCAATATTAGAATTTGATTGAATTTACCCTTTGTGTCTAATTCCATCGGATTTTTTAATAGAATCGAAACACATGTCATTCCAATAAAAAAAAAAATTATACCTTAACACTCTATAACCAAAAAAAAAAATTAATTAGTTTTATTCCTCTTATTTTCATCTTATTTTTCCATTCTTCTTATTCCAGTAATCAAAATTCCAACGCTAAATCTTACAATCATTCAGTCGTCGTCCAACGCCCATTAATCGAAAACACAACAATCCATATGCTCCTCTCTCCCCTTACCCTTGTATACCCCATCTCCTTCTACACCCTGTGTGCTCCACCATTCCCTCCGCCGGCCATCTCCCATTCTTTTGTCATATCAATTTTGTCAATTTGATATAAATTTATCTAAAACGGGTTTAACTTTAATGATTTAAACCATAATCAAGTGAATTAGTCAACTTATCTTAATAAATGATCACCATAAAGCTGACTAAATGTGATAAGACACAACAATAATTGGATTAAATATGACTCTAATAATTTTAGCGCAACGTACCTCAAACATGAGAGAAATACCATAAAACATGACCTATTTATCAGTCCTACTTGCATTGCCTTGAAAAGATTTTTTGCAAAATAACAACAAATCTATAAGATCTATAGCATTTATGGTGCTTAAACAATGTAGTCAATTATCAAGTGTGATAAAAAAAAAAATCACACTCCCATTGAATAATACATCAGTTATTTTAGTTATCAAAATGATAAAGGGGAAAAAAAAAGTTCAACTTGATTTTTTTTTTTGGGGGGCGGGGGGGACTGCAATTCAAGCTTGAGCATAATTATAGGACAGGTGAAAAAACTTCATAGAAAAATGCATGGAGTAATTGTGTTGATTTACCACACCCAATAATGTTTGGTTGAGTAACCCTTACGGGTGATTTAGTGGTCGAGGTCAAGTATAGTCTTTAGTAACCTAGAAATTTCAGACTCATTTTCTTCCACGTCTTCTAAAAATTAGTCATTCTTATTTTTTTTCACCCAGTTCAAATCATGATGGGCAGCGGTTGACATCAAAAGAGTGGTCGACGCAAAATACGCTGTAGTAAAAAAAATTATTATAACATTAGCAATAACTAAAGACATATTGTAATAAAAAAACTCAAGGATTGATCACTTCAACATTTATATTTTAAATAATAATTTTTGTTATTTTTTATTTTCTTTTATTTAAGAGAGTAGGAAAAAAAGAAATGTGTCAATTAATGGAGTTGTCTGACATTGGGGTAATTGAGAAAAATGATGTTTTTAAACCAAAAAAAAAAGAATAAATTTTATACTATTCAATTAAAATGAATAAAAATTAAATCAACCTTGTTCATTATTAATGTAATATCATATACATTTTTCAAAAGTTGATCACTAAAAAAATTTCCATAGATCACTGTAGTTATATCCTTGCATGGGCAACAGGACCACATCCCTCGAAGATATTTTTAGGCTAATTACATAGGATCCCCTTAGACTTAGGGTTAGTGACACATAGCCACCCTCAACTATTTCGAGTTTTACTTAACTCCCTCATACTTATAAATAAACTACAAATTTAACAGAAATTGTGAATTTCAATGGTTTTTGAGCTGTACGTGTCAATCAAATTATGTGAATTGTGAATACGTTAATTATGTATGTTTAATATGACAATTATACCCTTTTTAAGTTTTTTATAAAAACAAAACAAATATAACTTATAAAAGTCAACCTTAGCTTTCTATTTTCCAAGTGCAACGACTTTCTCTATCTCTTTCTTTCTCTCTCTCTCACACACATGCACATGCTGATGTCTATGCAATTCGAGTAAGAGGACAATGATTGCTCTATAATTGAATGGTAGAGCTGCATTAGAAGATAACTCTATCAGGGCAGGGGTTTTGATTTTATGGAGGTGGAACTGGCGGCAATGGTGGATTTGTGGTGATAGGGGGTGCAGATGTGAGTGAGTGTTGTGGACTTTTTGCAATAATGAGAATGTTGATAGTTGTTTAGTGGTAATTTTATGGTGGTGGAGTTGGTGGTATTGGGGGTATGAATGTGGTGGGATCGATGGTGGTTGTGAGAGGTGGGTTGTGGAGGTATGGTTGTTTTTGCAATTGGGTTCTTTTTGTTTACAATCCAAACAATGAAATCGTATCTACTTCAAATGAAAATTCTAATAACATTGAGGAACAAATTAAAGTAGAAAAGAATGGGAGATGGGTGTGCCTACAACCAAGTTTTTATTTGTTATTTGATCAAAATGAAGTTGTTTACCAGATGGCATCACAACGAAAATTATAACAAAAACAAAGGTTATTTTAGGTATTTTACAAAAATAGTTACCTCGGTTACACTATACAGGTTATTTACAAGTAGGAGTGAGTTAAGTGAAACTCGAAATAGTTGTGGGTGGTTGTGTCACTAACCCTAAGTCCAAGTGGGTCGTGTGTAATTTCCCCATACTTTTAATGCTTTCATGCTTGAAGAGGAGTGAGATAATGGGGATATGGCCAATAGGAGGATAAGCCACATGTCAACAAATTCGGTAAAGGGCCCCAAACACGCCCAGTGAAGTCACCTCAATTGTCCACTTGTCTTGATTCTTTTTTAATCTCCACGCTCGTAGGAGGCGCGTGAATTAAAAGTTATTATATTATTATTATTTTTTATTAATTATTTTTTGGGTCGTTTTCTTTAATTTATTCCCAAGTCAGAATAAATTATATATTCAAAAATTATACTTCAAACCAAATTTAAAAATTTATGGTAGAATTTTGGTATTTAAAAATTTAAACATGCACATCTCATAATAAATCCAAATACACATGTAAACCTCAAAAGGCCTTAGGAATTGAGGGAGATTGAGACGAGTAATATTATGTTTATAAAATTATTTATTAAATTTTATATTTTAAATTAGTATTCGTGGTTGGATTAGTGAGTCTATTGACTTTTACTAACATATATAATATATAGAATTTTGACACATTATTTGATATATAAATATTGAATAAATAAATTTAGAAAACATAATTTTATTCGATTGAGATTTGTCAGGCTTGACATAAGATATTATAATTTTTTATGTCGAAATTATTTACTTATTAGCATCAAATTAAATTTTTATTAAACTATAAAAACATGTAATAAATTGTGTCACTTAACTACTCCAATATGAGAGGTCAAATGATTAAACTTTGTCAAAGAGACAGTGTTCTGTGGTATTCTTACATTGATCATTTATTTTTTATTCTTTTAAAGGGATTATCTTTTATATTTTTTTTATCTATAACGTGTAAATTAATTATTAATTATAATACTTGTACATTGTTCTACTTTTTTTTTTTGTTATTATGTACTTAAAAAGCATATTTTATAAATATGGATTTTAAATTATTAAAAATTCAACTAAATATTCATTTGGAGCAACAAAAAAAAAAAAAATCAGTATATAAACCATTGATTTTCTATTCGTTTAAACATGTTATCTTTCAGATTTTTTTTGTGTATTCAATAGTCTATTTGTAATGTGTATTATTAATTATAATACTTATACATTGATGTACCTTTTTTTTGGTGTTATGTACTTAAAAATATATTTTACTAGGGATAACCCGTACCTGAAAGCACCGTGTAACGTAAACCAACCGATTAATTTGGAGAAGTGAGGAGTGAAAGAGAAGTGGTGGACCAAAAAATATGATCTATGGTGGACACACTTTAAGTACAATAAATAAAAATAATGTGATATATTTATATTTTTTATATAGGATTTGATACTTAAAAATTTATTAAACATAAAAGTAGTTTGTTTGAAAAAAATTATTAAGATAATATATATACATCAATGATCAATTATATAATTTATTTGACACAAATAAAAACAATATTCTATAATTTTTAATCTTCTTACAAATTCCATATTTTACTCATTTTTGACTATATATTCCATAATTTTTGAACCAAATGAGATATCAACAAATCATACTAATACTCTAAGAAATCAATTTTAGTTTGCTAATTTTAAGAGATTTGGTATGGACTTTTGTTTTTGTTTTTGTTTTTTTGTTCTAATACTCAACTTGTTTGACTTAATTAATTTTGTTTTAATAAATCATTACAGTGGACCCACTTAATCTAAAAAAAATATATAAAACATATATAACTAAAAAAAATCCTTTTTTTTTTAAGGGGAGCCCCAGCCCCTCCTTCCTCCGCCACTGCCAGAGAGAGAGAGAGAGAATAGTGAGAAGAGGAAAATAAAATTCAATTTGAATGGTTTTGAGAGAAATGTTGATGGCTGTTGAATGAGTTTATTTGAGACCGTCGGATGAGCTTGCTGCGGCCGCCCTGTTTTATATTATAAATAAATTCACGAAATATGATAGAATTTACTTAAAAAAATATTAATTTATATACATGTAATCAAAATCGAATATTAATTTATATATATATAATCAAAATCGAGTCAAATCTAATACAAACTAAAAATCTAATTTATCAAAAAACATATCGCCAAAATATTTTCTATCAAAAAAAGATCTACAAATATCATTTATAAAATATTATTTTTTTAATTAGTACAAGTTATTACAAAATTATTAATTTAAAAGAATATATTAGCGTTGAATTTTTTTAAGAAATAAAAAAAAATTAGTCTTGAATTTTTGATTCAAGGTATGTGTAAGACATGTTAGTTTGAAATAATTAATTAAATAAATAAAATTAAAATTAATTATATTCAATATAAATGTGTTAAGCAACAACCTTATTTTTTTTTATCTGTTAAATTGATGAGTTTTTTTAATCAAAATATTATCATTGTGTCTTATAAAAATTCAAAATGTTGCACTACACAAATGATATTAATGGCAAATTTGACCCATTTAATTATTATGTCAGAAAAAATCATGTGTTCCAAGATCAGTCGTAATTGTTGACCGATTGGACGGGAAAATATTAACGAAAAAAATGGTAATTTTTGGAACGTTGGATGAATGAATTTGAGACCGTAGGGTGTGTTCCAAAATCAGCTGTAATCGTTGACCGGTTGGGAGGAAATATTAAGGAAAAAAATGGTAATTTCTTGACCGTTAGATGAATGAATTTGAGACCGTAAAATGAGCTTGTTGAATCCGTATGTTTTATATTATAAATAATAATATGGATTTTAGATTATTAAAAATTCAAGTAAATATTCCTTTGGACTAAAAAAAATAAATATTTTCCGAGCGCGTGGGATTGACTTTTTCATAATTTTTTTTGTTTTATATTATTTTTCCAAGCAATAAATTTCAGTATTATCCACGGAGCGCTCTTTTTTCTGTTTGAGTTTTGTTTGTTTCTCTCTCTCTCTCCAATCTCTGAATCGTAGTAAAGCAAACTGTGATCACTCGTCACACAGTACACACAGTAACGTGAAGTGTGTGTGAGTGAGAGAGAGAGAGAGAGAGAGAGAGAGAGAGAGAGAGGAGCGTGATATATAACCCTCTGCCCCACAAAGAGAGAAAATTGCACTGCAGGGGTGGACTTGTAAGGCAGTGGTGGTTAACCAATGGCTTCTGCTGCACAGTACTGCTCAGAAATAACTTCGGTGACCCAAATTTTTTTTTTTTCATAAATAGTGACCCATCATTCGAAACTCTTCATTTGAGCCTCTTGGTTCAAACCCACTAAGGCCAAAGCCCATCTCTCTGTACATTGTGTTGAAAATTTCACAGCTTTTCGTTCTTCTTCCTGTAATGTCATTGACTTGAAGAGTGTTTCTTTGTTGGGTTTGAGCTGTTTTAGTTGAAGGTTCTTTTGTTGGTTTGCTTTAAAGATGCTTCGTGTTTAAGGTTTGTTAAAACGGGTTGGTTAGAGTAGACAAATAAAAAGTTCAGTCTCTATCTTATTTTGTCTTCAAAATGAAGCCTTTTTGTCTGTCTAGGGTTTGGTAAGCTGTGAAACTATCTTGAATTTTATTTCTTTTCATCTCCTTTCTTTTCTTTTTTAGAGTGTTCTTGCATTTTGCTTTTCTTGTTTCTTGTAATTGCACATATTTATCTGTCTTTTGTTTGATCTCTTTGTTTAATTTCATGTTTCTCATGAAAATTTAACCATAGGGACTTTTATTCCTAGTTTTGTTGCTATACAGAGATCTCATTTCAATTTTCAAGTTATTCTATCAGTTTTTTGATGTTTCATTGTGTTAAACATTCTATGATTTGCAGTGTGAATCTTTATGGAGCAAAATGGAGTTCATCATCTTCTAGTGCTGTCTGACTTTGTGGGTGTCTTCAAATTCAACTACATTGTAAAACCCTATTAACTGCTCAAGAATCAAAGTTGAGGTTTAGTTTTTGTTGAGTAGTATAAGGAACATCATAGTGTTATAGAGCAGAGGTCTTTTATCATCAATTGAATAGAAGCTTTAATCAAAGTTGTTATAGAGTAATTGAATAGAAGGCTTGATCAAACGTGGTCTAGATTGATTTTTGGTAGAAGTGATTCAAAGTAAATGTATGGATCGGAGGGAAGCTATGGCGTTTTCGGGTTCTGCTTCCTATTATATGCAAAGAGGGATGCCTGGTTTACAGGACTCATCGGGCATCCAGCCATTATCTAATCCTAATGTACCATTTCAATCAAATGTTGGGGGCAATTCAGTTGGGTCAACATTACCAGCTGAGCCTTCATCGACAATTCCACCTCATGGATTTAATTTGGGTGCACCATCTGATGTTTCACGGGGTGAGCCTGTTCGAAGAAAAAGGGGAAGGCCTCGAAAATATGGGCATGATGGAACAGTGTCACTGGGATTGTCTCCTTCTTCGGTTACACCTCCGGCCAAGTTAACGCCAGTTCAGAAGCGGGGTAGAGGGCGGCCACCTGGGACGGGACGAAAGCAACAGTTAGGTTCTCTTGGTACGTATTGGTGATGATTTTGATTTTTAAGTCACAGTTGGATTAATGATGGTGTACTATCCTACGCTCCTACTGATGTTTGAATTTACAGCTTTACAGATATATGTTCTCTGTTTAATTAACTCTAAGGGGCAAGGGATATTTCAGTAATTGTGTAGGGTATTTTGCATAGGAGGATAGTATGGAAAATGCGATTTGGACCTAATTTGAGGCCTAATCTAGGGACTTAATGATGTATATCAATAGACATTTGGTCCAATGATACTCCTTATCTTGTGAAGGCTTTGCCTTGTTAAGGTCAAGGTTCAAGCCCCCTTCCCCGTTCCCCTCCCCCCTCCCCAAAAAAAAAAAGATGTATACAACCATTGAATTGGTTGTGGACTCCATTTAATATTGGAACTCACAACTAATCAAATGGTTGCATCGAAGTCATATCATTAAGTCCCCAAATAAGGTCCCTATAACATTGCTCGGGTAGTATTTGTTCTCGAGGAATTGACGGGTGCTGTAAAGGCCTGGAGACCTCCTTGTTAGCCAAAATAGAAAAAAGTTCTATGTATGGTTGGAGGATTTCTTAAAATATAATTGTAGTTGTAATTTGAGTAGTTCACTCCTACCATGCATCTTTTTCATTGCTTGTATAATTTTCTTGCTGTTGATCCTTATGATCATGGATTAAATGCCACTGTTGGTCATGATATTGGTGTTGATCCTTATGATCATGGATTAAATGCCACTCTTGGTCATGATATTGGTGGGGTCTTGGCCCGATTTATTAGTGGCTGATAGTTTATATCTTATGATTTGGAAAAGCAAAGTGTTAGAAATCTTAAACATTGGATAGCATACCTAAAAGAATAACAAATGGAAGACAGTATGATGTGACTGTTTGAAATGAATAGCCAGTCACTTTTAATATGATTAAAGACTTCAATTTAATATTACATGTGCTTGTCACCTCGAACTTTTTTTTTTATATTGTGAATCCTGAAGGCTGAAAGTGTTGATAACTACTGAAGAAAGCTAACTATTTTCATTTCTGCATTAAAAATTTTAGGATTTTGGGAATTAACTGCATTACTGATTATCTACATTTTTGCCTTGCTAATTTTGCTAGGTCAATCGCTATCTGGTTCAGCTGGAATGGGATTTACTCCACATGTCATAACCATTGCTGTAGGAGAAGTATGTGCCCTTGTCAGTCTCTCTAACTGTTTTGCGCTTTAAGGTTGAGTTGCCAAGAAAAACACAAGTTACCCCATAGGTTATCTCTTTCAGTACTTGCATTGGTACTAGACATGACACTTCAGAGCAGAAATTAGCATGGGGATGCAACATTTTTCATTGAAGTGATGTGGTTTAAATCTACTTAACTAGTTGCGAACATGGTATATGTTAGTGTAGTAAATGATTTCTTGACAATAAATAATGTCTAAATGACTATATTAATGGAAAAAGATTGGGCATAAATGCAAAAAGATCAAGCACCTAGATTTTGATTGGTATGGTCTTTGCTTGATTTGTGAAATAGCTGTTACATGAGGCTAAAACAGATGTTCAGCCGACGAAGTCAATTACATTTTATGCCCTTGATAAGGAAGATGGTAAAGATAAATTATGGCACTGAAAAAATCTCGTGGAAAAAAAAGAAAATGGTACATGATGATTGGTTGACAAAAGGGAAAGTTCAGGCTTGGCTTGGTCTATTCAGTTGTCGTGTGTCTTGGCTGAGTGGTACAATTTTGATTTCTCTTCGTTTTATACATTTTCAGCATGCTCTAAAATTTCCCCAGTCTTAACATAGAGGGCTTTTTTTTTATGCTTGAAATTTAATATTTGGTTTCTCTTACGAAGATCACAGTGTTTCTTGTTGAAGCCATATCTTTTGAAATCCTATGTGATTTTGGTTTTTGCTGCAGGACATTGCAACAAAGATAATGTCATTCTTGCAGCAAGGGCCTAGAGCTATATGCGTCTTGTCGGCCAACGGTGCCATCTCCACTGTCACTCTTCGTCAGCCATCAACTTCTGGAGGCACCGTCACATATGAGGTTTAGACACATTATTGTTATTATCCTCTACTGTCCTTTGGGGTTTTGCTGCCTATTGTTTCTGTAGCTATGAATAAAAATGCTAATCATTAATGGATAATTTGTCTGTCTACATGCGTAAACTTGTACATTCTTCTATTTGTTTAGATACAAATAAATCATATTCAAAAGCAATGAATACTAAGATAACGCCCTAGGTGTGCCTTGTTGGTGGTTTGCTATGGGAGTGGCAATGAAAAATCAGATACCCACCTGTGTCTTGAGACATTTGCTTGTGCATAAACGAACAAAAGTTTAATCCCATTGTTTTATTCGTCTTATTTTATATATGACATATTCAGTGCATTTGAATATGTGCTTATTTTGGAAGGTGTGAAATTTTCTGTATGCATTTGTGTTCACACATGTTTACATTTGTATTGTGTCTCTTTGCCTTTTGTAGTTGTGCTGAAACAGAAGTTTGATCATGCTTTATGATTGTAAAAGATGCAGAAATTATTTGCATCCCTCCATCAAATACCAATTATTTTTAACATCTCTTGAGTTTCCTTTTATTCAAGGGCAGAGCCACATAGGGAGGAGTGGGGGCAACTGTGAGTTTTTGAATCCCTCTATTTATGTATTGTTAAGGGATGATAGTTTTGTTCATATTTTGTTTAAGTTAAATGAAAACTGATTTTTCTATTTTAATATTAATTCAGTGTTGAATTCTAAAATATGTTTTCATGCTTGGGCATGTTTTTGTAAAACACATTGAAATTTTTTTCAGTCATAGTTTGCCCCCCCTCTAATAAGGAATCATGGCTCCGCCCCTACTTTTATTCCTTAGAACGGGACCTTAATGCTCAAATAGCCCAATAATTTCTGATATATGCTTGAGTAGATAGCTTTAGGATGTCAATGGTTCGATATGCCTTGCTGACATCTTTTCTACATTTGAAATGTATCCTACTTGTTTTTCTTTTTATATGATCTTTGGTTCCTGTAAAAACTTCAATTTTCCTGAGGAGCACATACTTGTCTGGTGAACCTTTCTATGCCTTCTGTAGGGGCGCTTTGAGATATTGCGTCTGTCAGGCTCTTACTTGCCTACTGATAATGGTGGCCCTCGCAACCGAACTGGAGGTCTTAGTGTTTCTCTGGCTAGTCCTGATGGTCGGGTCTTTGGTGGTGGAATAGGGGGAGTGCTAATTGCAGCCAGCCTTGTTCAGGTAACTTCTTTTGAATTGAAGTGGCCTTTTAACTACTTGCGGTCCCTCATCCTATTTCACTAATTAAATATATTGCCAGGTTCGATATGTGTTCATTAGATAAATGACTAACAACAGTACCAAAAGAAAACAACTTCTAGTTTCAGTCCAGTAATACTTGTTTATGTTGCAATCCAAGTATCAAAATTTCGTTTTTATTTTCCACCAAAACATTTTTGTTTCTACGGAAACCAGAACAAATCGGTGATTGAATATCAAAGTTTTATTGTTTCAACGTGTTTCAGAATGTTTCGAGGCATTTCAAGTTGTTTCAGTACGTTTCAACTGATGTTTGGAAACAAATTCTCAATTTTTTTTCTCTTTTCCATTTCTGAGTTGATTGAAGCTATGCACCAAAACGAAATTTTGGTCCTTGCTGTCATCTTTGGCAGTATGCTACATATTATATAGCACAAGCAAGTATGATATAGCAAATCATAATGGTTTGTATTTGTGAGGCTTAAATGGATGATGACATTTTTCAGGTGATAGTGGGGAGCTTCTTGTGTGGTAGTCCAAGGACAAAGAACAAGGCTGGTGAAAGTCTAGAAAGTGGTGGAGATTCAGACCACCAAACAGTTGATAATCCAGTCACTCCAGCTAGTGTTCAGCCAACTCAAAATCTTACTCCGACTTCTTCCATGGGTGTTTGGCCTGGTTCACGGTCATTGGATGTGGAAAATGTTCATGCTGACATTGATTTGATGCGCGGGTGACAATTTCTAGCAGTAGAGAGATGTGCAATGCATATATTTGGCATTTCAGAGCCATTTGAATCTAATCTCGTAAGTCTCGCCTAGAACAGGGAAAAACGCTGTGGTGTTTGACCTGATTGATCTTATTACACACACTCACTGTAGCATTTGGGTTGTACTGATGTCGTTGCTGCCAATGGATATCTAGTTCGGGATTAGTCATGTGTCCTTTTAATTTACATTGTATGAGTATTGGTTTATCTTCAAGTTGCACCAGTTAAGACAGAACAAGTGTTCTGGTTAATTAGATAAACAGCTAATCGAAATCTTGATGATTCGTACAATCTCACAATTTTGGTAGAATTTTTGTTTTGTGATTTTTCTGCATCAGAGTGTTTATCATGGGAGATAGCATTCATGTAATGAAAACAAGGAGAGGACCTGTTGAAACTCATTTGTATCTAAGCATCAGACCAAGTTATATCCAACTCCCCCCAGTTATCTTCTGGCACGCCTAAGGCTTTCCACACAGCCTTCGAGGCATCAACAATGTTATTGGCACATGGAGGCTGATAATCATGGTCTTCGTCGCATCCCATTGTGGAGTCACACTCATCAACCACCCTCGCTCTTACACTCTCTCTGTTGGCATTTATGGTGACATAGTACAGGCACCTTCTCCCACCGTTGTACCATCCAGTCGACAGTGCCACAATTGGTTCGTCATCAGAGTGGTATTGGTTGTCATATTCTGAGGTCCATCACCATCTCCACCATTTTCAAAACTGTTTAAAGTGAGGACTGCTTTAGTGTTTCCAGACACTGGTGGTGAACATCTGTATATGGCGTAGGGCGTGCCTTCAACACAACAGTCTCAGTCATTCTCCCCGTTGCATTGTCCAGGAGGTGGCCACTTGTCTACTTTTATTGATATATATATATATATCTATATGTGTGTGTGTGTAACAGTCCACTCTGTTCCAACAAGTTTTCACATTTTCTAGGGGTAATCTGTCACAATCTTCATTCACCACTGGGATTAAACTATAATCTAGTGGAGAAATTTGTCATGCTGCTGTATTATATTGCTTAAAATCTGAAAAAAACCCCAAGACACTAAGTTCATTTTACGGTTAATTGTACTTGAGGTCCTCAAAGTATAGAGTTTGTCTCATTTTGGTCCCCAATATTTCAATTGCATCATTTTAGTCGTTGAAGTATTGAATCTGTTTCTATGTGGTCTCTCAAGCAGATAACATCCAAATTGCTAATGGTTTTTGATCATAAACTTATCACGTGATACCTAAATATGGACAAAAAATAATTTGGATAGATCTTGACAAAAAATGTATAATATATGGATAACTCTTGACCAAAATTTGGATAATTTATAATCAAAACTGTGTAATTTGGGTAGCTCTTTAATCAAAATTTGGGTAAAAATTTAGTCAAGAGTTATCTAAATTATTTTTTTTCCCCATATTTAGATATTACGTGACAAGATTATAATAAAAAATTATTAGCAATCTGGACATTGCCTGCTTGAGGGATCATATAGAAACATATTCAATATTTCAGGGACTAAAATGATGCAATTAAAATATTAGGGACCAAAATGAGACAAACTCCATACTTTGGGAACCTCCAATACAATTAATCCTTCATTTTAATAGTCCTCATCTCACATTACTAGAAAGTTCTATTCACCCTGTCCATCAGCTTAATCAGGACAACGATAATAACGCCTTAGAAATTCCTGCAACAGTTGCCTATTGTTCGTTTGTTTGTAAAAATATAGATATTGATGATCTCAACCCCGAAGATTAACGAAGTTTTAGTAATCATTCAGCCCAGTGGCTTCCCTATTCCTTTTCTTTTTGGAATTTTCCAACACTGGTGTTTTTGTACTAATGGTATCCTGGGGTTGATAAGGAGTGAATGCAAACTTCAACAATGATTGGTGATTGATTCTTATTTCAGAAAGTAGATTGAGTAGTATAATTTGAGTCTAGGAAAGTTGAATGGAAGGATAATAAAGAAGGACTACAGTTTCAGACATGAGCAAAAAAAGTTGCTAAGCATCAGACCAGGTTATATCCAACTCGCTCCAGTCATGTTCAGGCACACCCAAGGCTTTCCACACAGCTTTCGATGCATTAACGATGTTATTAGCACAAGGAGGCTGATAATCATGGTCTTCGTCGCATCCCATGGTGGAGTCACACTCATCAACGACCTTAGCTTTTACACTCCTTCTTCCATTGGCACTAATGGTAATGTTGTGGAGGCACCTTTCCCCTCCATTGTACCATCCGGTTGAAAGTGCCACAATTAGTTCCACATCAGAGTGGTACTTGCTATCACAATATGGTGGCATATCACCACCTCCATTTTCGAAACTGTTCAAAGTGAGAACTGCCTTAGTATGTCTAGACACCGGAGGTGAACATCTATATGTGGGGTATGGTTTGCCTTCAACACAGCAGGAGGAGTCATTCCCCTGGTCGCATTGTCCAGGAGGTGTATTTTTGACCTTAACATGTCCACTGGGCTTGCAGGTCTGAGCTTCAGCCTGTAAAAAATTTGAAACAAGGAGCATAAGCATTATAAGAACAAATGCTCCTAGGTTGAAGTTCTGCATACTCTCTCTCTCTCTCTCTCAAGTGTTGAACTGTTTGATCAGAATCAAGATCTAGCGACTGGGTACATATAAGGCTTGCTGAAGCAAAATGCCAAGGTTGCATTCAAGAGAAGAAAATTCTGCTTCATAGGCAATCTATTTTGGTGGTAATATTGTCCAAAGAAGGGGCTCATGTGGATCAAATCTAGAAGTCTCGGAACATTTTTAAGTGTAGTAAAATGGACCCAATAACCTATTTCAACAATACTGCCACGGCATTGTGCCCTGGTTAAATCTAACTATACAGTCTCCCCTTTTTATTCGTTTTATTACATTTATGATACATATAAGTCTAGTAATTCATTCTCTCCCAACAAGATATCATATTTGAGTGTTAGTCTGCCATAATCTCTATTCACCAGTGGGATAAACCTACAATCTAATAGAGAAACTTGTTCTGCTGCTTTAGTATATTGCTCCTAATTTGTCCTGCAGTCTGAAAGCTCTACAAGCTACTAAGTTCATTTTAGTAGTCCTCATCTCACATTACTACAAAATCCTATTCTTATTTACTTTATACTCTATATTATACTAGTCTATTGTTCATAGAAGTATAGACACTGATGGTCTCACTCCAGAAGAATCATGGCCTACATTCTAGGTTTGTCCTCAGATGACCATCATCGTCTTTTCTATTGGCTTTAAGTATACCACATACGAACGAAGATGTAGTCTGTTGACATTGTCAAAATAGCACAATTTTATTAGGCCAAAACACTATGTTTTTGTACACCTATATGTTGTTCTTTATTTCCTACAAGAAATTCAGCCCGGCAACTTTCCTATGCCCTTATTTTTTTTTTGTCTGCTTGAATTGGAAGCTTTAACTAACTCAAGGGATGATGTATTTTGGACAATTTTTAGCTTAATAAATTAAATTCATAGCCTCATAGGTGTTTTCTAAATTTTTTGCATGACTGATGTGTTGTAGTAATTGTAAACTGGAGCCAGCTATGAAGCGGATGTGAAGTTCAATAGTGGTTGGACATGATACCAGCTGTTGTTTCTGATTTCTTTCAGTTTACGTAAATTTTAACGAGTCAATTGGAAGGGGATAGTTCCTGAATCAGTATGACTTCTTGCAATGGTTGTAATCTATGTTGTTATAAGCTTAATAGTTCCCTATACAAAACCTTCAATGGAGAGCACAAATCATCTAATAATAACTTGTTTATTTTTGTTATATATATATATATACTCTTCTCTACATTTAAACATATTACAATAGCAATGAAGACCAACTGAACTATTTATGAACATACAATCGACATTCCATATTACTCAGTGCTCTTTCCTCTGCATTGAACTCGGGAATCACGTGTATTTGATTCTTTCTTGAACAATTTTAATCCATTGATCCTGCAGCTGAAGCACATGTATTTGATTCTTTGGGGCTTGGTTTCTTTCCATTTGTCCACTCTAATTGCTTCAGAAACAGCCCAGAACTATGATTTGAATGCTTATATCAAGGTTTTTGTCTGATACATACCATGAAATCCCTTGCTTTAGAACTTGGTATCAAACAAAAATATCCCTCAAACAATTTAAATATCCAAAGTTTTCCAGCTACTTCCTTTCAGATGTAGCTGCTCGTGCTAAGGACAAAGATTTCACAGAAATAACATTCTTGATGGATCAAAACCCAAAACAGTAGTCAATAATAGGCATGGTAATTTTTTTTTGGAGAAAAGTAAAATTTAAATTGCGTGAAGGAATTGGATGTATCCTTTTTCCTACAAGATCACTGATGATCCTTTTCCTCTATCTTTACTTGAATTACATAGGAAAATTTGTGTTTTCCAGTATCTTCATCACCAGGGTCGTATAGAGTCATCACTTGTTGAAGTTTGGATTGTCAGATTGCTACAAAAATTTATGAGAAAACCATTCTATGCCTAATATGATTGATTTATTCAGTGTCGACGCAAATATGATCACCCACAAAGCTAGAATTCACGTAATGACATTACATTTTCCGACTCTTTAATAAGAAATTGACACAGTTTCAGTAGACTAGGATAGTACACAGTTTACATAGTTTCACAATGCATGCCAGGATAAGCTAAAACATGAAAAACAGAATAAACAAGTGCTACAGTTTCAAACTAAGCATCGGTCCAAGTTATATCCAACTCGCCCCAGTCATCCTCAGGCACACCTAAGGCTTTCCACACAGCTTTTGATGCATCAACAATGTTATGAGGGCATGGAGGCTGATAATCATGGTCTTCATCGCATCCCATAGTGGAGTCACACTCATCAACAACCATAGCAGTCACGGTTCGCCCATTAGCACTAATTTTAATGTTGTTTAGACACCTTGATCCTCCTTTATACCATCCAGTTGACAGTGCCACGACTGGTTTATCATCAGAATGATACTGGTTGTCACATTCTGATGGACCGCCACCATCTCCACCCTTCTGGAAGCCGTTTAAAGTGAGAACTGCCTTAGTATGGCTAGTCACAGGAGGTGAACATTTGTATGTGGTGTAGGGCTTGCCTTGAACACAACAGTCCGAGTCATTGTCCTGGTTGCATTGTCCAGGAGGTGGCTTTTTTCCCTTAATATGGCCACTTGGTTTGCAGGCCTGAGCTTCAGCCTGTAAAGCATCAGTTACAAGGAGAATGAACAGTATAAGAACAAATGCTCTAAGGCTCAAGTTCTTCATTCTCTCTCTCTCTCTCTCTTGAGTGTTGAAATGTTTGATGAAAAGAAAGATCTGAGACCGTGTATTTATAAGGTCTGCCTGAAGCAAAATGCCAAGTTTGCGTTCAAGATAAGGATTTCTGCAACATAGGTAATCTATTTTTTTGTGGTCTCATTACTGCCACGGCCTTGTGGCCCTGGTTAATCTAATTATGCACTCTCCTTTGTTCATTATTTAATTTTATGCATTTATATGTTTAATAATGTTCTATGTTCCAAGAAGATTCCAAATTTGACACAATCCGTCATAATCTTTATTCACTAGTGGGACAAACCTATAATCCAATGGAGAAACTTGTCCTCCTGCTGCTGTATTATGTTGCTTAAAATTTATCCTGCAGTCTAGGAGATCTCGAATGCCAAAGTTCACACAGTACAACGAGATCGTAGTCTTAGTCCCTATCAGACACATCAAGATGGCAATGATGGTATGCTGTAAATTTAGGTAATACTTGTCTATTATTCATATAAGAATATAGATACCGCTGGTCTCAATCCCGACGATAACATGTTCCAACCATGGTCTACATCCCAGAGTTAATAAAATATTCTAGGTTGCCTTCAGATCACTATCATCATCTCGTCTCGTGGCTTTAATTATAGGACCAGCTTGCTATGCACAATTGAGTCCTAAAACCAGAGCTTAAGAAGTTTTAGTCAGTTAACAAAGTTAATAAGATAGTTTTGTCTAGCAAGGAAAAAAATAGTGTACTCTTATACATGTAACTTCGGTTATGATGCTTCTTATTTCATACAGCAAATTCAACTCGGGTGCTTACCTATTCCCTTATTTTTGGCTGCTCAAATTGAAATCATTAACTAACTTGAGGGATTTGTTTTGAATCTTTTTATCTTAACTTAAATTTATGAGGAATTTTTAAAATCTTATCATAACTGGTTTTCTGTATTTATAAGTTCTGCCTGAAGCAAAATGCCAAGGTTGCTTTCAAGATAAGGAAATTCTGCTACATAAGTAATCTACTTTTTGGGGTCTCGTTACTGCCACGGCCTTGTGTCCTGGTTAAATCTAATTATGTACTCTTCTTTTTTTCATTTATCTAATTTTATACAGTTATATGTCGAACAATGCACGCTGTTCCAATGAGATTGCACATTAGAATGTTAGTCTGTCGTAATCTTTGTTCACTAGTGGAACAAACATATAATCTAATGGAGAAACTTGTTCTGCTGCTGCTGTCCTAAAACATATCGTGCAGTCTGGGATAGCTTGAAGGCAAAGTTCTCACAGTACAACAAAATCGTAGTCTTAGTCTCTATCAGACAAATCAGGATGATAATGATGGTATCTTGCAAATTTATGTAATACTTGTCTATTGATCATAAAAATATAGATACTGATGTTCTCAATCCCGACAATAGCATGTTACAACCATGGTTTACATCACACAGAAAAAGTATTCTAGGTTCACCCTCAGATCACCATCATCATCTTGTCCACTGGCTTTAATTATAAACATACAAACAAAGTTATAGTCAGTTGACATAGTTTTGTTTAGCCAAAAAAAAAAAAACAAAGAAAAAGAATTGTGTACTCGCATATGTGTAACTTCGTATGGTGCTTCTCATTTCATACAACAAATTGAGATTGGCGGCTTACGTATACCCTTGTTTTTGGCTGCTCAAATTTGGATCATTAACTAAATTAAGGCGGCATGTATTTGGACTATTTTTATCTCAAGTTAAATTTATGAGTAATCTGTCAAATCTTAACATAACTGGTGGTTTGTACTAGTGGTAACATGGGACAAGCTTTGGAGGAACAGCAAGTTCAACCCTGTTTGGACATGATATCATCCCTGACTTTGATTTCCGACTATTGTTTCTGCTTCTGTAGATTTCATTTATTTGGATGGGGTTAGCTCCTATATCACTCTGATTGATGGCACCCTGTCTCCCTGGAATTGATGGCACCCGGATTTTTTGCCAAAAAGTTTTGAAAACCAGTAGTCTGAACTCTTGGACAGGTATTATATTCTACTGTTACAAAACATAGGCAGTAGAGTCGAATTTATAGTAATGCAGGAATGGGCATTGCAGTTGCAGCAGACTGATTACAAAAGCAAAATATGGAGTGTTTTTTTCCGCTACACCCTCTCAAATAGAGCTTCTAAGAACAAAGAGTTACGAAAAACAACCTTCTTACTGGATCAAAACTCAAACTTTTAGGCAATACTAGGCGAGGTTATACCGATTCTCCTTTTTGGCTATCTTATTCTATTTACATTGGAAATTTGTGTTGTTGACAACCTTCACAACCAAGAGTCATGCAGAGTCACTTCCTGAGATTTTCATGGTCCGATTGGTTGCTAAATATTGCGAACCAAATATTTGGATGCCTAATTGTTTTATTTAGTATTTATGTAGATATGATCATCCACAAGCTAGTATTCATGTAATGAAATTAGATTTCAAAATACATCTGACAAGAAATCATGATACAGTTCAGTAGAACCAGGATACTAAAAAGTATATATAGTTTCATAATTCATGCCGGCATAAGCCAAAACTTGAAAAACAGAGTAAATAAGCACAACAGTATAATCTAAGCATCGGTCCAAGTTATATCCAAGTCGCCCCAGTTATCCTCAGGCACACCTAAGGCTTTCCACACAGCTTTCGAGGCATCAACGATGTTGTTAGGGCATGGAGGCTGATAATCATGGTCTTCATGGCATCCCATAGTAGAGTCACACTCATCAACAACCATAGCAGTCACTGTCCTCCCATTACCACTTATTTTAATGTTGTTGTGGCATCTGCTTCCTCCACTGTACCATCCGGTTGATAGTGCCACGACTGGGGTGTCATCAGAGTGGTACTGGTTGTCGCATTCTGATGGCCCGCCCCCATCTCCACCCTTTTGGAAACTATTTATGGTGAGAACTGCCTTAGTATTGCCAGTCACAGGAGGTGAACATTTGTAGGTGGTGTAGGGCTTGCCTTGAACACAACAATCAGAGTCATTCTCCTGGTTGCATTGTCCAGGAGGTGGTTTTTTTCCTGTAATATGGCCACTTGGCTTGCAGGTCTGAGCTTCAGCCTGTAAAACATCTGTTACAAGGAGAATGAACAGTGTAAGGACACATGCTCCTATGCTCAAGTTCTTCATTTCCTATCTTTCTCTATATGACTCTCTTTATCTCTGGCTCTCTCCTGTTGAAATGTTTGATGAAAAGCAACATCTGTGCCTGGGTATATATAATGTTTGCCTGAAGCAAAATGCCGAGGTTGCGTTCAAGATAAGAAAATTCTGCTCTGATTAAGAGTCTCAGAACTATTTTAACTGTAATGAGCAGGAGTCATTGGATATCATTTTTCGACGTTACATCCACGGCCTTGTGCCCTGGTTAAATGTAACTATCCACTCTCCTCTTTTTGTTTTGTTTGAATTTGTTTATCTATTATGGATAACAATGCACTTTGTTCCAAGAAGGTTGCACATTTGAGTGCTAGTCTGTCATATTCTTTCATCACCAGTGGGATATACTATAATTTAAGTAGAAATTTGTGCTGCTGCTGTATCTATTGCCCAACATTTTTCCAGTAGTCTGGAAGATCTCCAAGGCACGGAGTTCATTTTAATAGTCCTCATCCCACATAAAACAAGGAAATGCTAGTCTTAACCCCTATAAAGACTAAAAATAATAAAACTTAAGAATTTTATGTAAGACTAGTCTAATACTCACATGTAGGTACTGATGGTCTCAATCCCCGACGATAGATTGTTCCAACCATGGTCTACATCCCACAAATAAAGTATTCTATCTTTGCCCTCTGATTACCATCATCAACTTGTATAGTGGCTTTAATCTTGACACACACCAACAAAGTTTAAGTCAGTTCACATTAATATAATAACATAGGTTTGTTTAGCCGAAAAAAAATTGTGTACACGTATAGGTGTAGCTTCGGTTATGGTGATTCTCATTTCATACATTAAAGTGATTGAAAGGTGTAAAAAGGACATGAATAGTACAAAACCTACTCTTCTCTACCTGAAAAACATATCAAAAAGCAGATCAACTGAAATATTCACGAACAAACAATTGACATAGCATATGGCTTGATGCTTTTTCCTCTGTATTGAACTCCGGGATCATGAGTCTTTGATTCTTCTCGAACTGCTTTAATCCGTTGATGCTGCCAGTGAATGCTAATAAATATGCCATTTGAGCCTCGACTTTGATTTGTCTATTCTAACTGCTTAAAATCACCCCAGAGCACCCTTTTGAATGTTTATATCATGGTTAAAGTACAATAGATAACACAGTCCATTCCTCTAAAAATGGGTGTCGAGGAAAAACCTCTCACCAAAAATTTCAATGTCCAAAACTTTATGTTTCCCATTTGAAAGGAAGAAAGTTTCCAGGTTTCCTAAATTATCTCTCATAGTAAATATAAGGCAATCTGGATTTCAGGCAAAAAAGTTTTGCAATGTACCGATACAAAATCAGGGAGTCGAATTTGAATATATTAAAGTAGAATGACTTAGTAATTCTGGAAGGAAGGGACCCTGCAGCAGACTGATTAGAAGCGCAAAACAAGAGTGCTTTTTCATCTACACCCTTTCACAGAGAGCTGCTACGAACAAATAAGTTGCACAGGAGAACGTTCTCAATGAATCAGAATTCAATTTTAGGCAACGCTACACGATGTAATTATTAGACTGCTTGCAGGAGAGGGAAATTATCTTTTTGCAAGAGAAGTTACCGACGCTGCCTTTGCCTATCTTTAGTTAATATAAATGGAAATACTGCAGATAAATGTTTTTCATGCCTAATATATTAGTTTTGCTCATTGCTTATGTAAACGTGATCATCCACAAAGTTGGAACTCATGTTATGAAAATACAACACATTTTCATTAAGAGGTAGTTCATGATACAGCAGTCTAGTAGAGCCAGGATAGTACAAAGTATACATAGTTTGATAATTCATGCCACCATAAGCTAAACAAGAAAATCATAATAAACAGGTAGTTCAAACTAAGCATCGGTCCATGTGATATCCAAACCGCCCCAGTTATCCTCAGGCACACCTAAGGCTTTCCACACAGCTTTCGAGGCATCAACGATGTTGTTAGGGCATGGAGGCTGATAGTCATGGTCTTCATCACATCCCATAGTAGAGTCACACTCATCAACCACCATAGCAGTCACAGTCCTCCCATTACCACTTATTTTAATGTTGTTGTGGCATCTGCTTCCTCCTCTGTACCATCCGGTTGATAGTGCCACGACTGGGGTGTCATCAGAGTGGTACTGGTTGTCGCATTCTGATGGACCACCCCCATCTCCACCCTTTTGGAAACTATTTATGGTGAGAACTGCCTTAGTATTGCCAGTCACAGGAGGTGAACATTTGTAGGTGGTGTAGGGCTTGCCTTGAACACAGCAGTCAGAGTCATTCTCCTTGTTGCATTGTCCAGGAGGTGGTTTTTTTCCTGTAATATGGCCACTTGGTTTGCATGCCTGAGCTTCAGCCTGTAAAACATCTGTTACAAAGAGAATGAACAGTATAAAAACAAATGCTCCAAGGCTCAAGGTCTTCATTTTCTATCTTTCTCTCTATGACTCTCTCTCTTTTTGAGGGTTGAAATATTTGATGAGAAGCAAGATCTGAGACTGGGTATATATAATGTTTGCCTGAAGCAAAAGGCCGAGGTTGCGTTCAAGATAAGAAAATTCTGCCTGATTTAGGAGGCCTCAGAACATTTTTAAGTGTATTGAGCAGGAGCCAATGGATATCCTTTTTCGACGTTACTGCCACGGCCTTGTGCCCTGCTTAAATCTAAATGTCCACTCTCCTCTTTTATTTTTTCTGATTTTATATGTTTATTATCTACAACAGTGCACTCTCTTCCAACAGGGTTGCATATTTGAGTGCTAGTCTGTCAGATTCTCTAATCACCAGTGGGATAAACTAGCTGCTGTATCATATTGCCCAATATTTGTCCTGCCGTCCGGAAGATCACCAAGGCACAATGTTTGTTCTAGTAGTCCTCATTCCACATAAAACAAGGAAATCCTAGTCTTAGTCCCTATCAATATGTAAAATAATAAAACCTAGAGATTTATGTAATACTCACCTAATGTTTATGTTCATATAGTGATACTGCTGGTCTCATTCCCGACGGTAGAATGTTCCGACCGTGGTCTATTTCCCCCAGATAAAATATTCTAGTTTGCCCTTACCATCATCATCTTGTCTATTGGCTTCAATTATAACACACGCGAATGAAGTTGTAGTCAGCTCAAATTAACACAATAACATAGGTTTGTTTAGCAAAACATAAAAATAAAAAATTGTGTACTTTTATAGTTGTAGCTTCAGTTATGGTGTTTCTCATTTTGCAAAGAAAATTCACTTCGGTGGCTTACCTATTACCTTATTTTCAAATTCTAACATTAATGTGTTTTGTACTAATGCTACCACGGGCCAGCTATGGAGGAACCGCAAGTTAAACCTTGATTGGATATGATACTATTCCTGATTCTGATTTCCAACTGTTGTTTCGAATCCATTGATGCTGCCAGTGAATGCTAATAAATATGCCATTTGAGCCTCGGCTTCTTTTGATATGTCTAGTCAACTGCTTAAAATTGTCCCACAGAACAGCCTTTTGAATGTTTATATCATGGTTAAAGTATATTAGATAACATAGTCCATTCCTCTAAAAATGGGTGTCAATGAAAAACCTCCCTCCAAAAATTTCAATGTCCAAAACTTTATATTTCATAATTGAAAGGAAGAGAGTTTCCAGGTTTCGTAAACTATCTCTAACTGGTTCTGGCAGAGGCAAATATAAGGCAGTTCGGATTTCAGGCAAAAATGAATGCAGGATCTAGAAATTTTCTTTTTGCTACAGAAGTTTCCAATGCTAAAAATTTGAAAATTTGTGATCTCAAGTATATTCACAATCAGGCGTCACTGATGATCTGATTGCTATGAAATACTGCAGAGAAAATCTTTTTATGTGTAATATATCAGTTTTGTTCATTGTTTATATCAACATGATGATCCACAAAGTTAGAATTCATATTAGGAAGATACATTCCACCATTCATTTAATAAGAAGTTCATGATACAACAATGGAGTAGAGCTAGGATAGTACAAAGTATACATAGTTTAGCAATTCCTGCTAGCATAAGCTAGAAAAAGGAAATCATAATAAAATAGTGGTTCAAACTAAGCATCGGTCCAAGTTATATCCAAACCGCCCCAGTTATCCTCAGGCACACCTAAGGCTTTCCAAACAGCTTTCGAGGCGTCAACGATGTTGTTAGGGCATGGAGGCTGATAGTCATGGTCTTCATCACATCCCATAGTAGAGTCACACTCATCAACCACCATAGCAGTCACAGTCCTCCCATTACCACTTATTTTAATGTTGTTGTGGCATCTGCTTCCTCCACTGTACCATCCGGTTGATAGTGCCACAACTGGGGTGTCATCAGAGTGGTACTGGTTGTCGCATTCTGATGGCCCGCCCCCATCTCCACCCTTTTGGAAACTATTTATGGTGAGAACTGCCTTAGTATTGCCGGTCACAGGGGGTGAACATTTGTAGGTGGTGTAGGGCTTGCCTTGAACACAGCAGTCAGAGTCATTCTCCTTGTTGCATTGTCCAGGAGGTGGTTTTTTTCCTGTAATATGGCCACTTGGTTTGCAGGCCTGAGCTTCAGCCTGTAAAACATCTGTTACAAAGAGAATGAACAGTATAAACACAAATGCTCCAAGGCTCAATGTCTTCATTTTCTACCTTTCTCTCTCTCTGACTCTCTCTCTCTTTTGAGGGTTGAAATGTTTGATGAAAAAACAAGTTCTGAGACTGGGTATATATAATGTTTGCCTGAAGCAAAAGGCCAAGGTTGCGTTCAAGATAAGAAAATTCTGCCTGATTTAGGAGGCCTCAGAACATTTTTAAGTGTATTGAGCAGGAGCCAATGGATATCCTTTTTCGACGTTACTGCCACGGCCTTGTGCCCTGCTTAAATCTAAATGTCCACTCTCCTCTTTTATTTTTTCTGATTTTATATGTTTATTATCTACAACAGTGCACTCTCTTCCAACAGGGTTGCATATTTGAGTGCTAGTCTGTCAGATTCTCTAATCACCAGTGGGATAAACTATCTGCTGTATCATATTGCCCAATATTTGTCATGCAGTCTGGAAGATCTCCAAGGCACAAAGTTTATTTTAGTAGTCTTGATTCCACATAAAACAAGGAAACCCTAGTCTTGGTCCCTATCAAAATGTAAAATAATAAAACTTAGAGATTTTATGTAATACTAGCCCAAGGTTCATAGAGTATCTACTGATGGTCTCAATTCTGACAATAGAATGCTCCAAACGTGGTCTACTTCCCACACATAAAATATTCTAGGGTTGCCCTCAGGTCACCATCATCATCTTGTCTAGTGGCTTTAATTACAACACATACAAACAACGTTGTTGTTAGTTTGCATTATTATAATAACATAGGTTTATCTAGCAATCAGAAAAAAAATGTCCTCGTATTGGTGTTAACTCCGGTTATGGTGATTCTCAGTTCATACAAAAAATTCACTAGTGTTTTGTACTAATGGAAACACGGGGTCACCTATGGAGGCACAATAAATTCAACCTTGATTGGATATGATACCATCTGTGATTCTGTTTGCCAATTGCTTTTTCTGCTTGAATCGTTTTATTTAAATTTGAGTGATTTGGAAGGGGATAGCACTTAGATCACTATGATTATTTTTTCCCTGTCCCCTTTGCAATTCGATTGATTGTGATCTCCATTGTCAAAAGCTTAATAGATCCCTTCTGATAGACAAGTGTGAAAAGGACTGAAATAGTACAACACATACTCTTCTCTACATGAAAACATATCAAAATGTAGATCAACTGAAATGCTCATCAACAAACAATTGGCATTGCTTATAATTTGTTGTTTTTCTATGCATTGAACTCCGGCATCATGAGTCTTTGTTTCTTCTCAAACAACTTTAATCTGTTGATGCTGCCAAAGAATGCCGATGAATATGCCATTTGAGCCTCAGATTCTTTCCATTTGTCTACTCTAACTGCCTAAGATCATCCCAGAACACAATTTTGCTATGATCTTTGTTAAAGTATAATACGTAACATAGTCCATTCTTCAAAAAATGGGTGTCAAGGAGAAATCTTTCGCAGCAAAATTTCAATGTCCAAAAACTTTATATTTCACATTGAAATGGAAGATAGCTTCCAGGTTTCCTAAATTATCTCTCATTGGTTCAGGGAGAGGCAAATATAAGGCAATCCGGATTTCAGGCAAAAAAATTTGCAATACCAATACAAAACATAGGGAGTGGAAGTTGGATATATGAAAGCAGATTTACTGAGGAATGCAGGAAGGAAGGGACCCTGCAGCAGACTGATTACAAGAGCAGAATATCAAGTCCCTTTTTTAGCTACACCTTTTCAGGGAAGCTGCTAAGAACAGAGTTGCAAAGAATAACATGCTTAATGGATCAGAACTCGATTTCAGGCAAACACTAGGTGAGGTAATTTTTTGGAAAACACACGAATTAAAAAATTCTTGCAGGAGCGGGAAATTTTCTTTTTGCTATTAGAAGTTACCGATGCTCTTTTTCCCTGTCTTGAGTTGATTTCAACCGGAAATTATGTTCTCTAGGACCTTCACATTTAGGCGTCGTGCATAATGGTGTCTTAAGATTTGGATGATCTGATTGTTGCAAAATACTACAGAGAAATTCTTTTCGTATAAAATATGTTAGTTTCATTCATTGTTTTATGTCAACTTAATCATCCACAAAGTTAGAATTCATATTAGGAAAATACATTCCACAATTCATTTAATAAGAAGTTCATGATACAGTAGTTTAGTAGAGCTAGGATAGTACAAACTAGAAAGTATACATAATCTGACAATTCATGCCACCACAAGCTACAATAAGGAAATCATAATAGAACACTAGTGCAAACTAAGCATCGGTCCAAGTTATATCCAAGCCGCCCCAATTATCCTCAGGCACACCTAAGGCTTTCCACACAGCTTTCGAGGCATCAACGATGTTATTAGGGCATGGAGGCTGAAAATCATGGTCTTCGTCACATCCCATAGTAGAGTCACACTCATCAACAACCATAGCAGTCACTGTCCTCCCATTACCACTTATTTTAATGTTGTTGTGGCATCTGCTTCCTCCACTGTACCATCCGGTTGATAGTGCCACCACTGGGGTGTCATCAGAGTGGTACTGGTTGTCGCATTCTGATGGCCCGCCCCCGTCTCCACCCTTTTGGAAACTATTTATGGTGAGAACTGCCTTAGTATTGCCAGTCACAGGAGGTGAACATTTGTAGGTGGTGTAGGGCTTGCCTTGAACACAACAATCAGAATCATTTTCCTGGTTGCATTGTCCAGGAGGAGGCTTTTTTCCCGTAATATGACCACTTGGTTTGCAGGCCTGAGCTTCAGCCTCTAAAGCATCTGTTACAAAGAGAATGAACAGTGCAAGGACACATGCTCCTAAGCTCAAGTTCTTCATTCTCTCTCTCTCTCTTGATGGTTGAAATGTTTGATGAAAAGCAAGATCTGTGAAGGGGTATATATAATGTTTGCCTGAAGCAAAATGCCGAGGTTGCATTCAAGTGTATTGAGCAGGAGCCAATGAATGGATAGCCTTTTCCGACGTTACTGCCACGGCCTTGTGCCTTGCTTAAATCTAAATATCCATTGTTTGATTTTATTTATTTATTGTGAATAATATTGCACTCTCTTCCAACAAGGTTGCTTACTTGAGTGCTAGTCTTTCATATTCTCTAATCACCAGTGGGATAAAGTAGCTGCTGTGTCATATTGCCCAATATTTGTGATGCAGTCTGGAGGATCTCGAAGGCACAAAGTTTGTTTTAGTAGTCCTCATTCCACATAAAACAAGGGAATCCTAGTATTAGTCCCCATCAAGACGAAAAATTAATAAAACTTTATGTAATAGTAGCCTAATGCTCATATAGAGATATCGATGGTCTCAATCCTGACGCTAGAATGTTCCAACCGTGGTCTACTTCCCACAGACGAAATATTCTAGGTTTGCCCTCAAATCACCATCATCATCTTGTGTGGTGGACTTAATTACAACACACATGAATCGACATTGAAGTCAGTTCAGATTACCATAAATAATATCATAAGTTTGTTTAGCACAAAAATAAAAAAAAGTGTACTCGTATAGGTGTAGCTCCGGTTATGGTGATTCTCATTTCATACATTAAAATTCACCTATTCCAATATTCCCAAATTCTAACATGGGGCCAACTATGGAGGAATGACAAGTTCAACCCTGACCGGATATGATACCATCCTTGATTCTGACTTCCAACTTCTGGTTCTGCTTGATTCATTTTATGTAAATTTTGAGTCATTTGGAAGAAACTAGCTCTTAGATCACTTTGATTATTTCTACTCTGTCACCTGCAATTCGATTGATTATGAGCTCCATTGTGATAAGCTTAATAGATCCCTTCTGATTGAAAGGTGTAAAAAGGACTTGAATAGTACAAAACCTGCTCTTCTCTACATGAAAAATATATCAAAAAGCAGATCAACTGAAATATTCATGATGAACAAACAATTGACATAGCATATGGCTTGATGCTTTTTCCTCTGCATTGAAATCCTGGATCATGAGTCTTTGATTCTTCTCGAACTGCTTTAATCCGTTGATGCTGCCAGTGAATCATAATAAATATGCCATTTGAGCCCGGCTTCTTTCCATTTGTCTACTCTAATTGCTTAAAAAACCCCTGAGCACCCTTTTGAATGCTTATATCATGGTTAAGTTATAATAGATAACATAGTCCATTCCTCTAAAAATGGGTGTCAAGGAAAAACCTCTCACCAAAAACTTTCTATTTGTCAGTGAATGGAAGAGAGTTTCCAGGTTTCATAAATTATCTCTCATAGCAAATAAAAGGCAATCTGGATTTCTGGCAAAAAAATTTGCAATGTACTGATACAAAATCAGGGAGTCGAATTTGAATATTTCAGCAGACTGATTACAAGAGCAAAATATGGAGTCTTTTTCCCATGTACACCCTTTCACAGAGAGCTGCAAAGAACAAATAAGTTGCACAGAAGAACATTCTTAATGGATCAGACTTCAATGTTAGGCAATCCAACACAAGGTAATTTCATCGAGAAAAAGAAAATTAGAACTGCATGCAGGAGGCCTTTGCCTATCTTTAGTTGATACAAATGGAAATACTGCAGAGAAATTTTTTTCATGCCTAATATATTAGTTTTGCTCATTGTTTATGTGAACGTAGATTGACTTAGGAATGCAGGAAGGAAGATCCCTGCAATAGACTGATTACAAGAGCAAATTATGGAGTCACCTTTCAGCTACACCCTTTCACAGAGAGAGAGAGAGAGAGCTACTAAGGACAAATGAGTTGGAAAGAATAACATTATCCATGGATCTGAATGCAGGAGCTGCAAATTTTCTTTTTGCTGCAGGAGCTTAATATCCGAAAAGTTGTGATCTCAATGACATTCACAATCAGGCATCATGCAGAGTCGCATTGTACGATTTGGATGATCTGATTTCTATGAAATACTGCAGGGAAAATCTTCTCATGCCTAACATGTCAGTTTCGTTCATTGTTTATGTCAACTTGATCATCCACAAAGTTAGAATTCATATTAGGAAAATACCTTCCACAAATTCATTTAATAAGAAGTTCATGATATAGTAGTTTGGTAGAGCTAGGATAGTACAAAGTATACATAATCTGACATTCATGCCACGACAAGCTACAGTAAGAAAATCATAATAGAAGAGTTGTTCAAACTAAGCATCTGTCCAAGTTATATCCAAACCACCCCAGTTATCCTCAGGCACACCTAAGGCTTTCCACACAGCTTTCGAAGCATCAACGATGTCGTTAGGGCATGGAGGCTGATAATCATGATCTTCATCACATCCCATAGTAGAGTCACACTCATCAACAACCATAGCATTCACTGTCCTCCCATTACCACTTATTTTAATGTTTTTGTGGCATCTGCTTCCTCCACTGTACCATCCGGTTGATAGTGCCACCACTGGGGTGTCATCAGAGTGGTACTGATTGTCACATTCTGATGGCCCGCCCCCGTCTCCACCCTTTTGGAAACTATTTATGGTGAGAACTGCCTTAGTATTGCCAGTCACAGGAGGTGAACATTTGTAGGTGGTGTAGGGCTTGCCTTGAACACAGCAGTCAGAGTCATTCTCCTTGTTGCATTGTCCAGGAGGTGGTTTTTTTCCTGTAATATGGCCACTTGGTTTGCATGCCTGAGCTTCAGCCTTTAAAACATCTGTCACAAGGAGAATGAACAGTATAAGAACAAATGCTCCAAGGTTCAAGGTCTTCATTTTCTACCTTTCTCTCTCTGACTTTCTCTCTCTTTTGAGGGTTGAAATGTTTGATGAAAAGCAAGATCTGAGACTGGGTATATATAATGTTTGCCTGAAGCAAAAGGCCGAGGTTGCGTTCAAGATAAGAAAATTCTGCCTGATTAGGAGGCCTCAGAACATTTTTAAGTGTATTGAGCAGGAGCCAATGGATATCCTTTTTTGACGTTACTGCCACAGCCTTGTGCCCTGCTTAAATCTAAATATCCATTGTTTGATTTTATTTATTTTTAATGAAAAATAGTGCACTCTCTTCCAACAAAGTTGCATACTTGAGTGCTAGTCTGTCATCTTCTCTAATCACCAGTGGGATAAACTAGCTGCTGCGTCATATTGCCCAATATTTGTCCTGCAGTCTGGAAGATCTCCAAGGCACAAAGTTTGTTTTACTAGTCCTCATTCCACATAAAACAAAGGAATCCTAGTCTTAGTCCCCATCAAGATGAAAAATTAAAAAAAACTTAAAAGAGATTTATGTAATAGTAGCCTAATGCTCATATAGAGATGTCGATGGTCTAAATCCCAACGCTACAAGGTTCCAACCGTGGTCTACTTCCCACAGATGAAATATTCTAGGTTTTTCCTCAAATTACCATCATCATCTTATATGGTGGACTTAATTACAACACACACATGAATCGACGTCAAAGTCAGTTCAGATTACCATAAATAATATCATAGGTTTGTTTAGCAAAAAAAAAAGAAGTGTACTCGTATATGTGTAGCTCCGGTAATGGTGATTCTCATTTCATACATCAAAATTCACCTATTCCCATATTTCCAAATTCTAACATTACTATTGTTTTGTAATATTGGTAACATGGTGGCCAACTACGGAGGAAAGGCAAGTTCAACCCTGACTGGATATGATACCATCCTTGATTCTGACTTCCAACTTCTGGTTCTGCTTGATTCGTTTTTATGTAAATTTTGAGTCATTTGGAAGAAACTAGCTTTTAGATCACTTTTGATTGTTTCTACTCTGTCCTCCTGCAATTTGATAGATTGTGATCTCCATTGTGATAAGCTTAATAGATACCTTCTGATTGAAAGGTGTAAAAAGGACTTGAATAGTACAAAATCTGCTCTTCTCTACATGTAAAACAAATCAACATGCAGATCAACTGAAATATTCATGACCAAAAAATTGACATAGCATATGACTTGATGCCTTTTTTTTTGCTTTCTTCTCGAACTACTTTAATCCGTTGATGCTGCCAGTGAGTGCCAATGAATATGCCATTTGAGCCTCAGCTTCTTTCCATTTGTCTACTCTTAGCTGCTTAAAATTATCCCAGAACTCCCTTTTGAATGTTCATGTCATGGTTAAAGTACAGATAACATAGTCCATTCTTATAAAAATCGGTGTCAAGGAAAAATTTCTCACAAAAAAATTTTCACTAAAAATTTAAATGTACAAACTTCCGTATTTCCAATTTGAATGGAAGAGAGTTTCCAGGTTTCCTAAATTGTCTCTCATTGGTTGTGGCGGAGGCAAAGATAAGGCAATTCGGATTTTAGGCAAAAAAATTTGTGATGTACTGATACCAAACATAGGGAGTGGAAGTCGAATATATGAAAGCACATTGACTTAGGAATGCAGGAAGGAAGATCCTTGTAATAGACTGATTACAAGAGCAAACTATGGAGTCCCCTTTCAGCTACACCCTTTCAGAGAGAGAGCTGCTAAGGATAAACGATTGCAAAGAATAACATTATACATATATCTGAATGCAGGAGCTGCAAATTTTACTTTTGCTGCAGGAGCTTAAAATCCAAAAATTTGTGATCTCAAGGACATTCACAATCAGGCGTCATGCAGAGTAGCACTTTCGATTTGGATGATCTTATTTCTACGAAATACTGCAGAGAAAATCTTCTCATGCCTAACATATCAGTTTTGTTTGTTGTTTATGTCAACATAATCATCCAAAAAGTTGGAATTCAAATTAGGAAACTAAAGTCCACCATTCATTTAATAAGAAGTTCATGATACAGCAGTTTAGTAGAGCTAGGAAAATACAAAGTATACATAGTCTGACAATTCATGCCAGCATAAGTTACGATAAGAAAATCATAATAAAACAGTAGCTCAAACTAAGCATCGGTCCAGGTTATATCCAAGTCACCCCAGTTATCCTCAGACACACCCAATGCTTTCCACACAGCTTTAGAGGCATCAACGATGTTGTTAGGACATGGAGGCTGATAATCATGGTCCTCATCGCATCCCATAGTGGAATCACACTCATCGACAACCATAGCAGTCACAGTCTGCCCGTTAGCACTTATTTTGATGTTGTTGAGGCATCTGCTTCCTCCACTGTACCATCCGGTTGACAGTGCCACGACTGGGGTGTCATCAGAGTGGTACTGGTTGTCACATTCTGATGGCCCGCCACCATCTCCACCCTTTTGGAAACTATTTAAGGTGAGAACTGCCTTAGTATTGCCAGACACTGGAGGTGAACATTTGTAGGTGGTGTAGGGCTTGCCAATCAATTTCTTTATGTTAACCATTCACTTCTTTGTTTTATATACAAAAGTGCATAATTTAGAAGAAACTGATGTAGAAGAAGTGGAGGAAGATATCTTAGAGGGGGAACACCATTGCGCGCATCCAAAAACCCAAGGAGAAATGGCAAAGTTATAGTAGAGACAAAATGGAGCGTACTAGTAATTATAATCACTCCAAAGATCAATACCCATTGCTTTCCCAAATCTGTGTGGAACAAAAATTGAGAAAACACACGCCAAAAAAAAAACAATCACATACAAGACAGTATTTACGTGGTTCGGTAATTTGCCTACGTCCATGAAGCTGCAGGGATTTCACTATTGAGAAGAATGAATACAGAGGGCGGTTGTACAGTACCGATCAAACCCTAATCACCTAAATGACAGCTTTTATATGTCCTGCGCACCGAACTACAAAACAAGCCCAAAAATTTTTCCCTACCACACATCTCCCTGCTCCACATGAGCTAAATTTCGTAGAAACTGTGGTGGATTTATCTTGTATTCGACTCCAATTCATACCTAAATTAAGAAACTTTGCGAGTCCTAGTTTTAATTGGGACCCATTTCCAATATCAGACCCGAATAGGAGACTGATGGTGCTTTAGAAATTCGATCTTTTCAGGATTTGGAATTCTAACTCCATTGGGGAACAAGAGTATTTGAGTACCATAAACATTGTAGGAGTGAATGCTGAGCGCATGAACAGAATGTTGTTGGCATGTTCGCGCTATTTAGGAGATCAGTTTGATTTACTTGTTCTCTAGCACTTGTTTCAGAGAACTCTTTGGGTTTTGTGGGTTTTTTTAGTTCATTTTGCTAGTTGTTTTGAGGTACATAACAGTAACATTAATGCAGATTTTGTATATTACACTATAAACATAACTTGCAGATTATGATCAACAGCAAGAAAAAGATGTACTTTGTGGATTAATACAAGCAAGTAGTTCAAACTAGACAGGGGACCAAGTGACTTCCAACTCGCCCCAATCTACTAGAGGCACTCCCAAGGCTGTCCACACAGCTCTTGAAGCATCAACAATGTTGTTATCACATGGTGGATGATAATCGTGGTCTTTATCACATCCCATGGCGGAGTCACGCTCATCCACCACCATCGCCACCACATTCCGCCCATTTGCAGTTATGGTGATGTTGTGGAAGCACCTCTTCATATTGTTAAACCAACCAGTTGACAGTGCTACAATTGGTAAGTCATCAGAGTGATACTTGTTGTCACATACACTACGGCTGTCACCATCTCCACCTTTCTCAAAGCTGTTAAGGGTGAGTTTCGCCTTGGTGTGCTTGGAAACTGGTGGTGAACACTTGTATGTTGTGTACATTTTACCTTCAATACAACAGTCAGATTCAATCTCTGGGTTGCATTTCTCAGGGTCCGGTTTCTTTCCCCTAATTCTACCACTTGGCCTACATGTATGTGCTTCAACATCCAAACATGCAGCAAATAAGAGCATGAGAAGAACAATAACAGGTGTTTTTGAGTGATTTCTCTCCATTTTCCCCTCTCTCTCACTTACTTTCTCTATGTTTGTGGAGGGAGAAAGGTAGAAGCTTCAAGTGGGAATTTATAACAGTTGCCTTATGCCTAGAATTACAATAAAACCCGATATTTCTTGTGTAGAGTGCTAGATAAGTTTGAGCTTTACAGCTTCATTGTATAACGCGTTTAGCCCGATATGGGGGCATTGGAAGTTGTATTATCCTTGTCTTAGCTAAGAGGTTCCAAGGGAGCATTCTATTCATGTTTTGTTTTTACCTTACACAACATTACTGCCACGGTCTGTTTTTGAAATTTGTTCATTTAAACAATTCAAAGGGTCATAATCTAAGTTCTATTACACAATCCAATTAAGCATTCATATTCCTTTTTTGTTTTTTTCTCATCAATTGCTTATTCAATATAAGAGGCGGGTCTTGGCGTAACGAAAAGAATGCTCCATTGTGACCTAAAAGTCAAGGGTTCGAGTCGCGAAAACAGTCTCTCTACTTGCAGGTAAAGATACTCGTAATGGCGGGAACTTTGTGTACTAGGTACGCAGTGAAAGTTTTTTATTTTTAGAATTTTACGAGGCGATCGCTGTTTTTAGCAGTCAATTGTGCTGCATCAACGTCTCGGTTACCATCATCTCAGCTTGCAAACCAATGTTAATGTGTTTTGGATGACTGATGTTTTGGAAGCACCCACAAGTATAAAACCATATACAGTTGTTTTCATATGAAGATAACAGAGCAAGCTATATAAGCATATGCTGCAAATTTCATGGACAATCCACGAAAATACTGCCTTTAATCCAATATCGATCAATCCCTAATCCTTGATCCAAACATATAATAATGATTCCAGTCATGGAAATAATCTGCCGTCATGCTTGTTAAAAGTTTATAAATGATGCAAGGTAGCGTGGATAAAGAAACGAGATTAAACGACATAAATTATAATTTATTGATTATCTCAATAATATCATATTAAAGTCTTCAAAACCCTGAAGAATACCAAGTCAATTGGGAAGAAAAGAGAATTCGTCTCTACGTTAATTGAGTCATGAATTCAAATCTTGTAATTGCTTAGATTGAATGATAATGATGAAATAATGTTTCGGACTTGCATTGATAAATTACTTCCAGGCCGAAGAAGAAGAAGAAGACAACAAAAGATACTGTTGTAAAATTTAAAATTCAAACTAACTGATTTATCCTCAAAATAAATGGAAGAATCAAATCTTCCATTAAATTAGGAGATTTTTAATGCATAAATATAATTTTTTTTTAAAAAGTTTCTAAAAATAATCTCATGATTTAAGGGAGGACACAAATGTCAAAGAAAAATTTGAAAATTTCAAATTATGTACTTGGACACAATTAAGAACTAAAATTAAGAACTTCCTTACTTTACATTTTTTTCTGTATACTTTTTTACAATTAAACTCAATTTAGTGTATCACCTTTCAATTTACCCTTTTTTTTTCTTTCAAATTTGTAGTGTTTGGGCTTTTAAATTGTAAAAATAATTTGGGCCAAACACAGTCAATACCTTAAAAACCTGAATTAAATTTAGAAGCCGGTACAAAAATTTAGACTTATTTGAGCTAAACTACATTAAAAAAACTTATTTTGCCCTAAGTGCATTTTTTAAAAAAAAGACTAAAAGGGTATTTATTACTTCATTACTCTCTCTCCTCTCTCTTCATTACTTTTTCACTCTCTCTTTCCTATTTTCTCTCTATCTATTTCTCTCTCTCTCTCTCTCTCTCTCCCTCTCTCTCATACTGATAATTTTTTTTTTAAATATGTAAAGATTTGATTTAATTTTTTCATCTCTCTCTCACCTTATTTTTTCTCTCTCTCACTCCTTTTCCCTTATTTCCTTATTCTCTCCCTTTTTCTCTCTCCTTATATCAATGTTACACAACA
Organism: Ilex aquifolium; assembly: GCA_951799425.1. Taxonomy (NCBI): domain Eukaryota; kingdom Viridiplantae; phylum Streptophyta; class Magnoliopsida; order Aquifoliales; family Aquifoliaceae; genus Ilex; species Ilex aquifolium. The sequence continues at coordinate 41,041,322 of OX637396.1, read as the reverse complement.
CAATTATACTCATCAATTACATCAATTAGTTACAATTACCCTATAATACACTAAACAGTTACTCATGTGTTCTAATAAACTAAACAGTTATACTAAACAATTATACAAAATTACAACACCAACTCAATTTGTCATTTTGTTATTTACATAAATCAAAGAGTTACATCATTTAGTATCACGACATAGTTACATCAATTATATACACCAAATTGAGTTTATCATTACACAAAAGACTTTATCATTATACTAAATTTGATATATATGATTGGTGTAACGATGTCGCGATACTAAATAGTGCAACTATTAAGTTTATGTAAACAACTGAATGACAAATTGGGTTGATATTATAAATTTGTGTAATTGTTTGGTGTAACTGTTTGGTTTATTAGAATGCATGAATAACTGTTTGGTGTATTATAAGACAATTGTAACTGATTGGTGTAACTGATTAGTGTAATTATGTTGTTGTAATGTTGATATAAATAAAGAGAGAAAATAGGGAGAGAGCGAAATGGTTATAGAAAATAAGGGGAGAGAGAGAAAATAGGGGAGAGAGATGAAAAAATAAATCAAATATTTACATATTTGAAAATAAAATAAATTATCAATGATAGATATAGAGAGAAAATAGGAGAGAGATAGGGAAAGTAAAGGGGAAAGAGAGAGAGAGATGGAGAGAAAATAGGGGAAAGATAGTGAAAGAATCTAATGAAATCTTTACATATTTGATTAGATATATAACTGCCAATTAAGAATGCATAAATTAAGGAAGAGTGTTTAGGTAAAAAAGATTTTAATTCATTTGAATTTTGTACCTAAACACAAAAAGTTTTATAAAAATTGTACTTAATGGAATAAACAACTTATCCATACACTTTTGCCTAAATAAGTCTAAAAAATTGTACTCACACCTAAAAAACCCATTATATTTTGGGACCCCTTTTTTTGGTGGTCTAGGCAAATATTTAAGTTGTTTGCCCATTGGGCCCGACCTTGCTCTTATGCATCCTACAATTCATAGGCTCATTTTGTATCACCAAAACATTATTATAAGAAGAGAGTAAAATTTCAAAGAACATAAGAATACAATACTACCCGAATTCCCTTTACACTAATCAAAAGACAAGAATCTTGAGTGAAATACTATATATTTCCACCCCCCTAATATTCACATTTTACAATACCAGTCAGGTTCTTGATCGGTATAAATCTATTGAACAACTAGATTGGAATTATCTTCTTAATGCCTAGTTCGCTTTTTGCTTAGTGTAGCAACAAGATACTCGTCCTTTCACTTTTATTGATCGAAAGAGAATGACCTAATTTTCAAAATGTACAAAAAATACTGTAAACCAATGGGTTTATCTGGTTACACTATTTTATTGAGGTGTTTATTTATTTTTAGCCTTTGATCCTGCTAAATTTGACGCTAGAATTCACCTAAATTCCCAAAGGACATCCACTTCATAATGGGTCACCCGAGAGCCTCCAACTAGAGCAATGATCCAACAACTTGTGACTAAACACATAGAGACGTAGTTTAAAATCAACTTATAGCCGGCTCTATAGTAATTATATAAGTAATAGTATGCTATTAATATAGTGGTGTCTCTATTACCACCTCAACTAATTTTCATTCCAATAAAAGGAGCAAATTTAACAATGACCCACCCATCGATTATGCCCGTCTTCAATATTATTGTAACTATGATTGTAATAGTATAAGATTTTTCTGTTCCGAAAGAACCAAAAACCTGGGACGGTGGTACACTTGAAAAACTCATATAGTTATGTAAGACCATTTCAAACTTCCCATCAAATCTTTGAGTTCCAAATAAGTCACTGACTTGGCAACATACACTATCTCATAATTGTATAATCTATGTAGAAAGAATTGAAATCCAATAAGTCACTGACTTGCCAACATACATTATCTACAAATGGTATAATCTAAGAAGAAATAATTGAAATTTGTAGTAACTTCCAAGTTGATATAGACAAGTGCATGTGTCTATATAAAGCCTCAATCTATTTAGTTTCTTCACATCCAAAAACCATCAACACACAAGGAAAATGAAGGGAGGGATTTCTTCAAGTGTGTGTATTCTGACTTTCTTTCTTCTTGTTACAATCTTTTCGAGTGCCGAAGCTCAGTCATGCAAACCTAGTGGCAAAATTACGGGCAAAAAACCTCCTCCTGGACAATGCAATGCTGAGAATAACTGAGTGCTGCATACAAGGTGAGCTTTACGCCGCTTTCACATGTTCACCAGAAGTTTCCCAACGTACCAAGGCAGTCTTGACACTCAATAGCTTCGAAGATGGTGGCGATGGTGGAGGGGTATCTGCATGTGATGGCAAGTTCCATTCAGATGACACACCAGTGGTGGCACTATCGACTGGATGGTTCAACAACCAGAAGAGGTGTTTGAACAAAATAATCATCCATGGAAACGGAAGGAGTGTCGAGGCCACGGTTGTTGATGAGTGCGACTCCCAGAGGGGCTGCGACGCTGAACATAATTTCCAACCACCATGCCCCAACAACATTGTTGATGCCTCCAAGGCAGTTTGGAAGGCTTTACGAGTGCCGAATCCGAGCAGGGCCAGTTGGATATAGTTTGGTCTGATGCTTGATTTCTAACATTCCAACCAAGTTTCTAGTTGCCGATGACTCTGAAAGTCTTAATGCACTTGTTTTGTTTCTTAAACAACTCGAATCGAGGGCTCCCATTGCACCATTAGCAAGGTCTTGTTGAACAGTGGTCGTCAGTGTTTCGATTGATGTTAATGTGGCAAGGAATGAATTGAAATTCAGAAACTAATTATTTTACCCGTTAGGCACGAAACTCGTAACATCTACAAACTCGTGATGCATCGCTTTGGCAAACGAGTAATTAGCATTGCTCAAGGTCCTAGCGTAACTTCTATTTTCTTTAATTAAACATTCAATAACATGGGCATTTTCATTCACCAATGCCTAAATTGATCATCTCTAATTTTTTTTTTTAAAAACAACATTATGCTTACAATTTTTAAAAAAATTTAACTCAGTTAATTACGGTGGTCGGATCTAGAATGATAACAAATGCTAATTTGCAATTCAAATTGCAAAATCTTCCTCTCTAAAATAGGGATAAGGTTGTAATTCTTGTCATATTTATCATTCTTCACTCCACTATGGTGAAGCTAGATCCATTTGGATTACCATGCTGCCGCCATAAGGTCACCAAGGACATACATTACTTCAAAAAACATCATCATTCGATACAAAAACTTCGGTAGAATATAGTGAATATATGCACATTTCCTAGGACAGTGTAGTAACTCTTGTGCAGCCTACACCTCATAGGCTCATTTTGTATCACCAAAACATTATTATAAGCCGACAGTAAAATTCCAGAGAATACATGACAGTACAGTATTGCCGGAGTTCCCTATATATATATATACACACATATACATATCTCAACGGTAAATAGTGTTCGAGTCGGTTTACGCACACTTTGATTAATTCTTTCTTCAGACCATCCACGCCGAGACTAGGGTATTCATGAGGAATAAATCCCTCATGGTCTGACATCAAGAGATTGCTAAGATTCGAACTCAGGATGTCTGAGTTTACAACTCATTCTATTACCACTTGAACTATCATTTAGAGTTGAGATATATTTCTACTGTATCGAAAATTAGCTTTTTAAAATTTTGATATTATATTGAAAGTTATGACTCACTCAAGCCAAAGTTTTCTCTATATATCTAGTCTGGAACTAAACTGGTTTCCTCTCACCAGAGCCATCTGAATCAAAAGAGAAGAGCCTGGAATGAAGATGCAGGCTTGTTCAACTAGTTTCTATCTTCTCCTTTTCTTTCTTCTTCTTGTTACCATTATTTCAAGCTCCGAAGCTCAGTCCTGCAAGCCTAGTGGAAAGATAAAGGGCAAAAAACCTCCCCCAGGGGCATGCAACACTGAGAACGACTCCGAGTGTTGCGTAGAAGGCAAGTATTACGACATCTACAAGTGCTCACCGCGTGTGTCTAGCAGGACCAAGGCAGTCTTAACAATCAACAGTTTTGAGAAAGGCGGTGATGGTGGTGCAGAGTCGGAGTGTGACAATAAGTACCACTCGGATGACACCCCAGTGGTGGCCTTGTCCACTGGTTGGTTTAATAAGAAGAATAGGTGCCTGAACAACATTACGATCTATGCCAATGGCCGGAGTGTAGAGGCGATGGTGGTTGATGAATGTGACTCCACAATTGGGTGTGATGCAGACCATGATTATCAACCTCCATGCCCCAACAACATCGTCGATGCCTCTAAGACTGTGTGGAAGGCTTTGGGAGTGCCAAAAAATGATTGGGGAGAGATAGACATATACTGGTCTGATGCTTGATTCTCATAGTACTCAAGACGTACTAAAAATAAAAGACAACCCAATGATCGAAACTCTACTTAATGAATAAAATAGCAGTGTTTGGCACTGCTAGTTTCATTATAGTGTTGAACATAGAAAGCTGTGGCTCTCTCTCCCTCTTTATGCTAAACTCCAGAAACTGTACCACTGATGGTTACATGTATAAAAGTGATACATAATAATGTTTGGGTTTTTCTCCTTCCCTTTACATTCTCAAAATCATCAAATCACTGAACATTGTCAGCAGCAAGTACCGAATCATCAATTGAACACAGTAATCTAAGAAAAGCTGGATCTAAAAGGTGGATTGATCATCCTGTAGAATATCTGAATAGAATATCTGAATACTGGGACAGTTTTTAAACGGAAAGGTGTTCAAAAATATTCTAGAAAAGGAATGGAGACACAATAAATTTGGAAACTAGTTTTCCGAAAAATTGGTCAAAACATACCAACACCCCCCACAAACTCAGGAATTTCAATATTCGATTATTGATTGATCTTGATTTCCACCAAAAACATAGGGCCTGTTTGGTTTGCGTTTCAAAAACAGATATCCGAAAACAGTTTTTGAGAAGAGTTTTGAGAAAATGGTTTTGATATTTTTTGAGATAAAAAACTTGTTTGGTTAGATGATTTCAAAAACAGTTTTACAGAACAGAAAATAGTAAAACCTGTTTGGACAGCCTAAATATATGTTTGAACAGTAATTCAAACATTAATAAAAAAATATAAGAAAGTTATTTTTAGATTGATAATTTCATAAAAAAAAAAATTCAATAAACCAAACTTTAAAATATAATATATCTTATAATATAATATAATATATTATATTATAATATTCTATTATATATTATATATTATATAATATATAATATTTATATATATTCTATTCTATTATATTATATAATATATTTACACATATATATATTATATTATATTATATAATTACACACACACACACACACACACACACACACACACACACACACACATATATATGTATAATATAATATATATATATTTATACATATAAATTGGTATATATATGTATATATATGTACATATATATGTAGATATATACCTATTTATACATATATATAATATATTAATACATATATAATATATATATAATATAATATATATATTTATACATATAAATTGGTATATATATGTATATATATGTACATATATGTATGTATTTGGGTGTACATATATATATGTATATATATGTACATATATACCTATTTATACATATATATAATATATATATACATTATGGAGATATATACCTATTTATACATATATATAATATATTAATACATATATAATATATATATACATTATGTATATATATATTATATATATGTATAATATAATATATATATTTATACATATATATAATATATAGATACATATATAATATATATTTATAAATTCTTATATATAAATTCGTAGATATATATATACATATATATACCAATTTATATATATATATATATATATATATATACGAATTTTAATAATATTATATAATATAATAGAATATATATATATATATATATATATATATATATATATATATATATATATATATATATATATTAGGAGAGAGAGGAAGAAGTAAAAAAAAAAATGAATGAAAAAATTTGCTGCTAAGGAGATTCGAAGGGCAGACCTCATTAAAGTCCAAAATTGTTCTCCTTGTTTTCAAAATTTTCAAAGAAAACTCTGAAAACAAGTTAAACTTGTTTTCTATTTCTTTGACTCAAATCTCATTTTTTCCGAAAATTTTGAGAACAAAAATGCTCAACAAACAGGATTTGGGTGTTTTTAAAATTTTGAGAACAAAAAACTGTTTTGCAGACGCAAACCAAACATGGCCATAATGTTTCGATCATTTCCAATGAAATGAAATTTTCATCCTGATACCAAATCACAGTTCTTTGAGGCAGGTTATAGAAAAACAAGTTCTTGCATGCACATAAAAAGCAGCAGTTCTAATCCTGAAGAGCCAATTCTAATAGAAATCAACAATGGCATCTGGATTTCATATACTTGGGGAGGTCGAACACAAAATCTATATACAGAGAACATACAGCTTCCAGCAAGTAATGTCTTTATATATTTTTCCCAAGACAATGGCACAATAAACATACACCAAAAACATAAAGATGCTGGCCAACAAAACCACATTTCGACAATCACAGACAGAACTTTCAGAGAAAAGCTGAATAGCTTACAACATACTATCAGCCCTGGCAGGTAGCCGGCGGAAGAAATTGAGCGGTGCTGAAGGCAGCTTGTGTCGAAACCTGGGATGCCTCATTACATAAAATCCAGCCAAGACAACCAGTACCTGGAAAGGCGTCACATATAGCACAATGGCAGCCAAAAGACAGAATGTCACAAATAGAGCTGTGGCACGTGGATCTCGCCAACTGAGCAGCCCCTGAATCCGCTCACCTTGGCTAGCCACGTCACCCACGACCATCTGAATCCTTCCAGCCACACTCCTTAGGCGATCATATCTCATTCGAACAAGCTCTGCACTCCGTGATGTAGGAAATGTATCAAATTCCTCATCAAGCTCATCAGGGTGTGCCACTTCAGCATACGACAATCTTGTATCCATGTGAGGAGGGTACTTAGGACGGTACCGGTAATTCCAAAGCCCTATCAGAAACATATATAGAAACACAGTTGGAAAGATCAGTTCTGGAAAACAGACTAGCATCACAAAGAGTACATGTACTAGAGCAGTTGTGATTGGATTCTTCCACATGCACACTTCCCCAAACCATTTTCCAGCAGCAAATACTCCATTGAAGACCGACATTAACCGGAAAAAGTTTGCCTTGCTACGCCTCATGCTCCAGAGATGTGAATCGGCATCTGTCATATATTCGACTACCTCCTTCCTTAGAGGGGGTTCTGATCGGCCAAGCCTGGCTGCCACTATGTTGACAGCTTGGTGGCGCAGTCTGTCCAGCTGGATTACAGTCAATGGTCTCACATAGTGCATTTTAGGCAAAAGGGGTTGTGAGTATTTGTACATCATGTTCATCATCGATGAGCATGAGAATCGTATTGCCAGATGCAATTCCCCCATCTTCTTCACACCAGAGGAGTGAAGAACTAGCAATGGGTAAGAGTGAGTATATACACGCCCGGTTTCGAGAGTAGAGATTCGAACACGAACCTTCCCAATTTTCATGTCTCTGTTCCCATGTGAACTTTCGCCACTAAGATGGATGTTATCAAAAACGCCTATGGTGAGAACTGTGGATGGATCAAAAACCTCCCAAGTATACTGCTCGTTGAACTTTGGGTTTAAACTGTCCATGACAGTTCGGGTCCGAATCCATTTGTGACCGTACTTTGCTACACAATACGTGTCTGATGCACCCCTTCCCTCTCTTGTTTTCATTGGGTGAAGGCCATTAGCGTTCAAAATGCCAAGTTCCAAGACACCTATTGATGGTTTCCAGAGCTGTCTTGCAGTGGGTCGGAGATCACTGCTGTAGTGAGTTGACTCATCAAGCACATGATACCCTCCATCAAGACTGACACGGAGATGAATTCTACTAGCAAACTTATCATGCCTCTTCTCTTCCCCAAAATCAGCACTTGGTTTTAGGAGGCTGAACCATTGTGAGTGTACAGGTCGATCATGTTCATCCAAACGCTTCTGAACAGAGTTCAGTGGTATAATGAGCCTTCCAAGGGTTTCCTCGTTGTTGGAACCAGTATGATCTTCAACTAAAAGGATTAGATGCTCTTCGAAGGGTTCAGCAGCAACAAACATTAGATCCTCATTCCATAGTGCGTTCATAGTCCGAGTTTGAACTGGCTTTGTCTTCAAAACCTGGTTACCAATATGTGCCTTAACATGTACATTGGGAAAACGGGCCTTCTCATGAACAACCAAGTCTTGTACCTCAATCACATTAACACGAACATACCATAATCGTGGGGCATGGTATACTTTTGAGCGCATATGAGTGGAGGACACTGAACTATCAACAGTACTTAATGCATCTGAATGCCAAGCATCAGGAAAAGCCTCATCAGCCTGTGTGCCAATCCAAACAGCAAGCATCAACTCCCCTATCCTTTTCTCCCCATTCTTGTCTTCAAGACGGTACCATTGTGGAGCCAATGGACTATCTGGAGGAACTCGTGTGGGTACCTCATGGAGATCAAACCTAACAGTCCCAACATAGTCATCTTTCACCAGATCCTTATCCTTAAGCACAACTACCAAGACGTCTGACTGTATTCTCTCTTTTGCAAAGGCAAACACTATGTTCCACTCTGGGCTTTTAGTTTTCTCAAAATGCGTTGTGACTCCTTTATAGTTCCCAACCCTTACTTCAACATAAGGATCAAGGCTCCCTGAAACATCCTTGGAAGGAAGGTCGTGAGCTTTCACTACACGAACAAAAAGAAATTGCATTGGCTCAACAAGGTCATAAGTGCTGGCTGGCTTGTCTGCCCGTATAACTCGTCCCCCGACAATCTGTCCCCCTCCAAGGAAAGGGCTTGTCTCTCTAAGACCATATTCAGCAGGTTGCGGCGATGAACCTGAGTACATGCCAGCAATACTTGGAGCCGGAGGTTGCGACCTCATTTCATCAATCCCATGTTGTACTGGTTGCCGGGTGGCCCCTGCAGAAGATGGGGGCTGTTGATTTGGGTGTTTCGAGTTTGGAAGATGGTGAAATGTGTGTCTTGAATCATTTTTGTCATTAGTGAATGGGTTTGGAATTTGTCGGGAAGATGCTTGAGTTTGGCTGGAGTGTGAATCTGTTTGCCTAGGATACTCCATTGCAGGAGGTGGGTTTGAGGACTTGATTGAAGGATCATCAGTGATAAAGACCTTCAGGCCAAGCTCCCCTTTCACACGTGAGAAAATACCCCGTTTCTCTAGAGGGTAATGCATAATACCAGCATCAGAGTAGGGGACAAATGATGTCCCATTGATGCAAACCTTTCCAAGGAAGGAATTGGAGTGCGTGGTATTGTTGTTGTTGTAGACATAGGCATCAAGAGTGAGGTTAGATAGGTTTTCTGGATCAGATACATTGAAATATAAAGTCTCATTCCAAACAGGGTCAAGATCCTTTTCTTTGATGGTAGTGCGAAATTTCTGATTACCAAACTGAAGCTCAACAAAGGCACTGGACGAGCCCTGCCCATCTTTGGGCATAAGGTTGTGGGCACTCACGACCTCGACCCCTAGCTTGAGATTGCTCATGGAGTTCTATTACAAAGATTTTGACAAATTTGATGGGAGGCAGAAGAAGGGAAAATCAGATACGAGCTGGCAAGAACTGGTACCCCTGAAAAGCAAAGACCTATTCTTACCAGTAGCTCAACAAATCCAAGAAAACACAAAGAACCAAAAAAAAAAAAAATAGGTAAAACCAAGGAATAAACAAAGAATATCCATCTTCTAATACAAAAAGTTTAAAAGACAGTCTGAGACTTACAATTACAAAATAACAGAATCACCTGACCCGCATGAATTGTAAAGTCAGCATATGCACAAAACAGATGACAGTATTAAGGATAACCTAAGATTGGACTTATATATGTTCACAGTCATAAGTATTAATGCATAAGAAAGTTAACAATGGAGCAAAACCACAATAACTTAACCTAACTTAACAAAATTGGTCTTAAAGAGAAGCTTTTAATCAGTCACACTGACATCATCAAATGCATCTTTTTCAAACAAAAAAGTCCCGAAGTAGAAATTGTCAAACAAAAAAAAAAAATCACATGTCAAAATTTTTAATCTCCACTGAACACAACTCAACTAACCTTAAACTTAACTATAGCCAAGCCTTAAAAATTATCTCAAAGAAACAATGCAAGAAAGGACATTTTGTGCTTCAGAGCATAAAATATAATGGCACAGAACCTCTACAAATCTTCCAAATCAGTAATTAATTTCAGAAGAATAAGAGGGTTCCCAAAAAAAAAAAAGGATATACCTTTTAAGGTGTCCAAAAGGAGGAACATATAACCAAATTGAAGAAAAGATCCAAAAATCAGTAGAATCAAAATCAGAAAACTAGCTGCTCCCCCACCCCCCCCCCCCCCCAAAAAAAAAAAAAAAAAAAAACCCCAACACACACACCCTAAAGGTCACCTTCTTCGGCCAATCCACCAAAAATTACATTGCACACATACCCCAAAAAATCGAAAATTATTTGTCAAAGAGAAAAAGTGATAGAATCAAAATTGGGGCAGATTCTCCATTTACAAACACAATATTAAGGCATCCTTGGGGGAAAAAAAAAGAGCTTTTCAGCTGATTCTCCAAAGATACCAATGGACAAGCAAAAGGGGGGCACAACCCAACCACCACACAACATTATTTTTCTAAAAAATAAAGTTATTAGAATAAAATCTGAATTTCCACTTAATCCATAAAAGCATAAAGGGAAAAGAATCAACATGATATCCAATTAAACTGGGGAGATGATGAGCAAAAGCTATAACACTTTTGACTCGCATAAAGTATCATAAATTGAAGTCATACTATAAGAAAAATTATATAAATAACTAAAAGAGAAGGACTCTATGTTCTGCAAATCGAAGAAGTTACCATGAAAAATGATCCAAAACTTATCAGAAAACTTGAAAATCGATTTATAACGAGAGTTATTTCATAATAAAAACAGAAAACACACACACAACAAGAAGACATAAAGAAAAAAGAAACATAAAGAAACAAAATTACCTCTTTTTTTCAGCTTTATCGCCAACTTCTTCGATGTACCTTTACGTATTCAGTTGATTGGCTGAAAAAGAGCTCAGTTTCCTCTGGTGTTCAGCTTCTATGTGAGAGAGAGAAAGAGGGTTGTAGAGAATACAGAGATAGAGAGAGCGAGACGATCGAACAAAAAAGAAGAAATGGACCCCAGAAAACGAATCCTCCTGCGATGATTCAGAGGAAGAGAAATGGAGAGAGAGTGAGAGAGACGTGGAGAATGAGATAATCGGGGTGGTATATATTATAGAATGCCGGGTAATTCTTGGCTTGATCGTTGAATGAATTTATTTGGATAAATTTATTAAAATTTATCGTATTTTATATTATAAATATGAACACGAGAAAATAGACGAAGAGGAAGAAGAATAGTCCAAAAGTCTACTCTGGCTGGTACCAAGTTTCTGTTGTTTTCTTAACCAGCTTTCACCCGTTGGTGGGACGAGAATTACATCCGCACGGACCACACCTACCACAAGATATTTTATTTTTTCATAGAAATATATTCCTTCGAGAACAGCTCATGTTTATCTCTTAATTATGTAGGCCCTGATATTTAAGATATGAAGATATGAGCAATCTTATATATCTCAAATCTCTAATCCAAATTTTTATTTCAAATCAAGGGAGATCATTGGATCAGTAGGTCTCATTTAAAAAAGTTAATGGGACCCACTCATCCAATGGTTTCCGTTCATTTGGGATGAAAAATTGGGTTAGAGATTTGGAATACATAGTATTTCCCTTAAGATATTATACACAGAATTCTTGAAATTTATGCGTGCGTAACACTTAAATTTTTGTCGCTAATGTCTATTAATAAATTTATTAGTAAATTACATTCAAATTTTTTAAAGTTTGTAGGCATATAATATTTAGACCTCTCAAATTTAAAATATTGTACTTAGATCATTTATTAGTTATAGAATTAACGAAATCTATTAAACGATTAAATTATCTCAATTAAAAATAGAAAATATTGTATCTATTATGGTTTGATCCATTGTTGGGTTTTTTAGTTTTATTCAAATAACATAATTACATACTAATTATGATTTTTTTAAGAAAAAATAAATTTTTATTTTTGATTTTATTTTAATAAATAACATAATATAACATAAATTTTAGTTGTAAAATTTAAAATATTTAATATTTTATCTTTAATTGAAGTATTTTTTTTGCCTAAATATAATATTTTGAATCTAAAGAATCTAAATATTATATGCGTAAAAATTTTAAGGGGTCTAAATATGATTTTATTAAAGGATAGACCAGGTCTAATGTTCAATTTTTGTACTTTACGAAGTTGCTCAAAAGTAATTATTCAAATGTATTATTATATGAGATTAGTAGTTAATTTAATTATCACGTTATTAGACTTTGAAATTACGGATTTGAACATTGTCCTTCTTTTTTTGGACAAAAAAAAAATACAATCACATTAAAAAAAGAAAAGAAAACAAATTCTAATGTCCCATTGACAAGTGACAAGTGACAAGTGGCAAGTGATAGGTAATGACTTCTCCAATCTCCACCACAATGTAATGATGTAAATTATAAAATATCAAGTGCAAGTGGACCATCCACGTCATAGCAAGAGCTTACCAAACAGTGGGACCCATTTTTGGTACATGCACTTATATTTTTTTAGGATTAATTGTGTGCGAGGTCCTAAATATGAAGTTTGTCTCCTTTTATCCTCTAATATTTTAATTATATTATTTTAATTTTTAAAATATTAAATATATTTTTATATAATTTCTCAAATAGATAACGTTTAAATTGTTAATAATTTTTTATTATAAATTTATCACGTAATACTTAAGCCTTGAGTTGTTGAAGAACCATGAGTCGACACAATGACATCTAAGATGGAGAAAGAATAAAAATTTTAAATTGCGAAAGAAGACAGGAAAGACGAAATCCCGAATAATTTGGACTCTGAAGTAGTTTTATTACTTTTAAAATTAGTTTTGACATATATAAAAGTAACCCACATAGAGTTATTAAATTACATAACTGCCTATAATTTTTTTTGAAATCTTTTTTATGGGGGCAAATATGAAATAAATTTTAAAATTTCTAAAATTATAATTACTCTAAAAAAATTTCAAAATTTCAGTGGAGGCAACTTACCCTATTGCAGATTCGCCAGTATTCTCAGAATAAAGTTGGAGTCCTCTCTTCTTGCTTTTTTGTCTTGGCATGCTGCACAATAGATGGCAAACAAACTATCTTAACCTTCTCATTAATTGTTGTTAAGATTCGAGCATTAACATGATGAGAAACAAGAATGAGAATCTTTTGATGAAGAGAGAAGTATATATATGCATAAAATATTGTGTAACATTGTATAGTATTAACACGTTCCAAATTTACTTACCGAGAAAAACAAAACATGTTTCAAGTTTTCAAACAACATAAATTGTATACTTAAAATATGAAGTTTCCTATTGTGAGAAATGAGAATTAATGCAATACTAAATGATACTTAGCCGACAAGAATAAGGATTTTCCAAGGGAGAATCTCACACTATTCTCATAAAAAGGACATCTTCACCTATTTAACGTAGCAACGTTCCGTTTCCGACCGGTCCACGTGATAAAATTGACTCTTGTGTTGGATTGACTCCTTTGTCCCTCATGGTTAGGGATGATACTGAATCGGGGTGGGGACGGGAAGAATAGTCTTCACCTCGTATTCGTTTTAAAAATATTCGTTCACCTTCGGTCTACTCCCGTTAGCAGAGGAAATTTTAATTTTCGTCCCCCGTCCCACGGATAAATTTTGATCTCCATCCCCACCACTATCCCTGCTCATAACAATTAATTTCTATGTGTGTGTGTGTATTACGGATTTAGCGGGGGAGGGATAAGTTTCAGTCCATCCCCACACAGGTTTATACGGGTATCTCTATATACGTCCAATATGTATGGTTCATCTTTGGTACAAACTGGACGAATTTAAACAAATGCCCATTTTTTTTTCGATCCACTGTCAATTTCAATTAAAGTCGATCATGGGTTGGGCTTGCCCGTAGTGTCCCAATGGCCAGCCCAAAAAACCTTACTAAATAGCAGGCGGGACCCAAAGTTTGGCCTGTTGGTCCAACCCCGAGTAGTCATAGCACGGGTCACAATGCTGAATCCAACCCACGGGCTTGCTTCAACTCCCAGCCTCATGTGCCCGGCCCACTAAGTCTGTCCACCAACCAACCCAATTTCCAATTTCCAATTTTCTGGCAAGTTTTAAAGTATTAACTGATAAATTCTAAAAGTAATATTTCACTTTGAAGTTATAGATTACAAACTTTAGGTTAAAATTTACAACTATTAGAATATAGTTTCATATATTTTTAATTTTGGAAGTAGGAAAAAAAATAATTCGATACTATACTAAAAGTTACTATTTTTTATGATCTAAGTTACATTTTTTTTAAAGTGAAGTTACTCTTGCTTGAGCTCAATCCACATTGGGAAACTGGAACCTACTGATCCAATGCCCAATATATATATCTAAAACTCATATCTACTTAAAAATTTAAGTTTCTAAGTGGTGAGCCCATCCATTTATATATTAAAACATTTTAACTTATTTTTCCTATCCAATGTGAGATTCTTATACATATAATATCCAACAATCTTTCCCTCAATATTAAAAGTCCACCACTTTTTTCTTAAGAGTTCATTGGTATCGGCATGCTACATCGCATATTCGAGAGTTTACTTAAGATCGTCAACCATCGGCGATAATACCATTTGTTAGGAGACTGGGAATCTAGTGATCCAAGACGTAATATATATATCTGAATCTCATTCATCGGCTCTGATATCATTTATCAACCTCATAACTTGTAGACTTAAGCTTTATATATGGGTATAATAAGATCAAGACATGTATACTGGATCTTGAATAACTGAATTCCTAGTCTCCCAACAATCTAGGGACTACTGCAAGAATCCAAAATAAAACCATCCAAGCATAATTTAAGGGTAAAAATTGATAGAAAAATTTAATTAAGAAAAATTTGGTAATTTGGAGACTAAATTAAAATAATTAAAAATTCAATTCAAATTAAAATTACCTTAAATTCGCATTCGTAACCAATGGATTGGTAGGAATGGCAATCGAATCGTGTTGTGTCGGGTTCGTGTCGTGTCGAACATTAGTCAACCCTAACCCAACCCATTTAACTAATCGTGTCGTATCGAGTTGACATGTTTATTTTCGTGTCGTGTTCGTGTTGACCAACATAAACTTTGAATAAAAAATTTAACGCTAAGATTTTATTTTCACTTAATTGAATCTCTCCTCATATTTTTTCTACAAACTAAAAATTAACTTAATAATAATAATGAGTAATAATATTTTTTTTATACAGTAATTATGTCGGTACTTGATAAACAGTTACAAATAATTAATATTTTATTTCTATAATACTAATTAAATATGTTAATCGTACATCGCGCAACCAAATTAAATATCAGAAGTAATGGAAAAAACAAATCATTAGAACATGAAAACTCATACATGCAACGAAAAGACCAGGTTAATCTCCTTCGAGTTAAAAACTTCGTGTTGGCAAGTCAATTCGGATTAAGCGGATTGAATCCGAACACGACTCATTAACACTTCGTGTTGACGGGTCGTGTCATACATGGATTTGTACCAAAAATAGTTAATCCAAAGTCATTTATCCGTGTCGTGTTCGTATCAAATTATCGTGTCGTATCAAAAATTGTCACTCCAATGGATTGGTGTGTAAGAATTAAGATCCTCTTTTGTTTACATTGTCAAAAATCATGCATGTGCATGGTCCACAAGGAGACAGCAAAGGCTCTTCTCACAAAAGACAGACAGCTCGACAACACATTACAGCAACGTCGGCGTATCTCATGACAATCTATGTACAGCAGTTTCCACCGTTTTCACACAACTTAACTGTCCCGTCGGCACAAAAGAAACCACCGCATATACCACACTCGTATATACAAACTCGTAACACACCATCCCAATTCACCACTTCCACCGTTGATCCAACACAAATCCCAAAGTCAAAATCCATCGACGGTCTGTAAACCGCGTCTGTAATCCATACCATACAGCCCCGAAACACATCTTCCATAGTTGAAGTTTATTTTTTTTCTAGCCGACCACATTGGATCCAATATCTATATCACCTTTAAATATAGATATTAAATTAAGCTAAGAAAGTGACCCAAAAAAAAAAAAATTTAAGCTAGAGGTTAAAATCGATTTTTATAGAATATTTCAACTAATTTTCTCTTTCATCCGATCAATGATAAGTCATTTATGCCGGAACTAAAGAATTTATAAGAAATAAATTGTAAATGATTGGTCTCTAACCACTCAAATAATTTAGTATACAAAATTTAGTAGATGTAATAATATTTATAGAATAAAAATAAAAAAAATTATGCGTATTATAAACCCTCATAAAAAAAAATTGGGGCTATTCTATGATAGATTTATCCCTCATAAATTTTTTAATTTCGGTGTAGATAATTGGTCTTTAATCGAATCAGATAGAAAATTAGTCGGGATATATGAAAATTAATGATTGTAATATTAAAAAAAAAATACTATAATTACAGCTGATCCAGCATGTGGGGTTGGTAATTGAAGGTAATAGTAGACACGTAGTACACTCGTCTTGGACCATTCATAAATAGAGCGGACCCGCTAAATTTACAAAATTGTAGTTTTGCTCCGTGTGTTGTACTGGTAACATTTCTTTCATTTTCACTACTAAATTTAGCTAAAGAGAGCTGAGAATTAATGGCTACGGCGGAGAAACACCCACCACAGCCCAAGACGGTGTCGCCGGCGGAACAACCTCTGGCGGCCTTATCGGATGACGTCGTTCAGGAGAAGGCTGTTATTCAACATCCCGAAGAGAAGGTTCATGAATCCAAATCTCTTGCTCTTGCTCTAGCCGAAAGTAACTCTCTCTCTCTCTCTCTCACACACACACACACACAAACACTATGTTTTTATGATATAATCCGTTCAATTGGAGTATGTATGTGAGTCTGTATGACAGTGGATTCTTTCCCAACACTTTCTCATCCATCAAACAGACTATACTGTAACAATCCATTTTTTTTCGAAAAGATCTTGGGTTTTCATTCCCCTTCATGAGGAGTTGTTTCCTTTGATTGGGTTTTTTTTTTTTTGGGGGGGAGGGGGGGGGTAAATAAATAATTATACATATGACAGAGGGGGGTTTTCTTTTGTTGATTCAAGAAAATGCAAAGCTTTCTTAATGATTATGTAGATATGAAAGGCTTTAACTTTGTCAATAGTAAATTTTCCACTTAAAAAAAGAAGGGTTTGAAAATTGTTAGTGTTTCTAGGGAATATGTCACTTTTGTGAAAAATCTAACTTGTGGGGTTGCCCAGTCTATGAAAACTATTATTTTCAGTGTCTTATTATCATTACTTTCCAAGGCTGTCAATGTCATTTGGGATTTTCTCATTCTGCATATGATTTAGTGTATCAGTATCTTCTTTTTGTACATTAGAGATGAAATCAGTGGCATTAAATTTCAGTCATTTAGATGTTTTAATAATTTTCTTATTAAGTTGAGGGATGTTGATTTTCCTTGGAGCTTGGTGTGTACTCTGATACGCACACGTGTATGATATTCAATACGGTATTCAGTTCGGATACATTGACCTTAACGGAGTTTTCGTGCTTTACAGACAGACACTAATATGATCATGTATGCTAATTACCTCACTTCTTTGAGTTGTATTTTATGGAAGGTTAAAAAGTGGAAAAAGGGATCCCTAATTTATTTTCACCATAACCTATTGAAGGTCCCAAGATGAGAGAGGTAGATCGATTTTTATGAGGGGTTGATTGATTTAATATCATCAGGAGAGTTTTTACTTTCTGAATTGTAGTGGGTAACAATATTGCTGATATTGAAGGATACAAGCAGGAGATTCAACCAACTAAGATAAGAAAACTTACAATGAGAGGCTTCATTCTCAATTTTAATCTCTAGTTATCAGAAATTCAGGATCTTATTAGGTATGAATCATGGCATAACAAGAAATGTGAGAACTGATTTGAAGTGTTTTCAAAGTTCTTACAGGTTATCTGTATACTCCAACGATTCATCTCAGTATGATACCGATTACTTGACATGGTTTCCCTATCCTGACTGTTTTTCATTGAAGTGTATTCATGATATTTGTATTCATTTGTCCTACCATGGTTGAGAGACAAGACAGGCATACAGCGAGGTTTATGCAGCAGTCTGATTCGAAGCATACTTCTCGCGCCTAGGTTCATGTCTTGTTCTGTGTTGCCTCAGTACCACCATTTCCAAGAAAATTTGCTCATATGAAAACTAATTCCGGAATTGTTCCTGACTTTTGCAGAGACTCCAGATCCTCCCATAGAGAAACCTTCAAAGGGCTCCTTTGACAGAGGTAGGAGTACAACTTAGTTCTTCTTTTCCTCGATCTCCTGTATTCCAATAAAATACAAAAAAAAGCATGACACATTAGATGTCGTTTGGAGGTTAAGTGTTCATTTTGATTTGCTGGTGTTGCAAAATTTCATGAAAAAACTCATGATTAGAGATTATGTGATGCATTGTGAACAAATTATGGGCAGTTTATATTTTATGGGATTTCCTTGGGAAGTGAATTGCTCTCTCTGTCTCTCTCTATGTTGTACTCAGATATCGCTCTCGCAGACGTTGAAAAAGAAAAGAGGTCGTCTTTTATCAAGGCATGGGAAGAAAGCGAAAAAACAAAGGTGGAGAACAAGTAAGGCTTTCTCTAACTGGTAACTGTTCTTTCTGGCATTTGGTAGGATTGGAATATATATTCACAAATTGCATTTGAACCAAAAGGCAAGTTGATAGATTTCTTACTTATTAGATACTCTTGAGTATCTCAAAAAGGCATATTTTTTGTTCTTAGTCCCTTCTATCATTTATGTCTCTAGTTCTTGTTTTTTGGGTCTTGATTTGCACATATCACAATCCCTTCCTTATTCCTGATAGTTCTGTTGAGTCTTGACGGTAAGCATGAAGTCTCTGTTTTTGCCAATAGCTTCCTTTCAATTAATCTCATCAGAATCCAGATTATGAAGCACTGTTGACATAATATATTCAGATTCTTCGGGTCTGATGAAACATAAATGTTTGATTACAAAATTTGGTGTAGGATCATTGGTCAGCTTATAGCCTAACCTAACCGACTATCGTCTGAGGATTAGACTTTTTTCTTGATGCTAAACACCTCCATTCATCTGATCTGGGTATTAGATATTTACAACAGCACTATGATTGACCTTTTTAAGTTTCATTGCTGCTGTGCAATAAAATAAAGGTACATTAGACAAATTTGCATATTTGATTGTTTTTTATTGAGCCTGAATTATGATTTATAGCAATTCTCAAGGTTATACCATTCTAATAAGCAGTTTATCCTCCATAGGAAAGTGGAGTTTGGCTATGGCATTAGATAAACCTTGTTATGGTTATGCAGCTATGTACAAAAGGTGGGTGGGGCTTCAGGCAGCCGGCCGCCTGAATAGAATCAATTCAAATTCCATCGATTGTAGCATTACGTTGTAGCCAGTGATTGCTCCGGTTGGTGTGTGATCACCTTTGGTGAAGTAACCCTTCAAATGCTCTCTCTGCCCATGCCAAATACCCCCGGGCCAGTTCCGCCTGGTAGGGCCAGGAGCTGGTTTGGGGAATTACAGGGCTTTACTTATATTCAGGGAGTAGGAATTGTTAACATACTGAAAGTAAGTGAAGTGATCAATCCGTATTGGGCACGAACTATATAACAAGTAATAAGTTTTGTTGCAAGCTCTCGGC
Organism: Ilex aquifolium; assembly: GCA_951799425.1. Classification (NCBI taxonomy): domain Eukaryota; kingdom Viridiplantae; phylum Streptophyta; class Magnoliopsida; order Aquifoliales; family Aquifoliaceae; genus Ilex; species Ilex aquifolium. The sequence continues at coordinate 41,021,249 of OX637396.1, read as the reverse complement.
AATTGAGAGGACCACGCTTTTATTGATTTATAAAAATTGATTCACTCCTCTATTCTAGTGAGAATGAGGGAACGTACTCATAGCTCTCTCCCCATAGCCCAAAAAACATAAGGGAGAGAGCATATGAGGTCGTGATTGAATGACCCAATCAATCTATCTTGTTATACTTTTAGTCTGACTTTGTTAACTATCTCTCTTAAGTGAGTGAAGTAACCCATCTAAATGGGGCATCTCAATTTAAAATGCTATGTAAAAGTCCCTATACTGATTTCCACTGAGAAAAGAGAAGTACAATTACTGAATTTTCTTTGACTTCATTGAAATTATTTGACAGGGCCCAAAAGAAGCTCTCTGATGTCGCTTCGTGGGAAAACACCAAGAAAGCATCTATTGAAGCTCAAATGAAAACAATGGAGGTAACCAGAACCCCTAGTTTAATTCTGTGTGCCTTGATGGAAAACTTTCCATAAGTATTAATAGTTTGAAACATGATTCACCATGAAAGATGCCTTAATTAAAGTAGTTTTCGTACGGTCCAAAAGGACACATAAAATTACCTGTGTGGAAGATCAGAAGATGATTTTGTATTTTCACATTGGAGCAGGAACTGAATAGACCAAACAAACAGAAAGTAGAGCACTTATTGTAACTTATAAATGAAGTATGATATACTATATAAATATTTGGTTATATGGATCGTTAGTCTGTGTTTTTATGTTCAATGATAACTTGGTCAATTATGAGCAGGAGAAACTGGAGAAGAAGAAAGCAGTTTATGCTGAAAAAATGAAAAACAAGATAGCTTTAATTCACAAGCAAGCAGAAGAAAAAAGAGCCATGGTTGAAGCCAAGCGTGGTGAAGAAATTCTCAATGCTGAGGAGACGGCTGCAAAATACCGTGCAACTGGGAACACTCCAAAGACAGGTTTTGGGTGCTTTGGAGGTTGAACTATATCTAGCCCGGAATCAAAACTTTATGAAAGTTTCAGTATTCGTATGTAAATTTTTCTTCTTCGTTGTTTTTTGTGTGTATCTGTTTGCAAAATCAGGAAATGTTCGATACTGTGTGTGTGGTATAGGAGCAACATGGTTGGTTTGTGAAAAACAAGTTTAATGTTGATGTTGTATTTCTACAAAGTATTTTTGAATATATGGGAGCTCCATTTGTTTTGTAAAAATGTAAAGAATTATCTTGAGTGGGAAAACTGAATCCATATATTTGCATTTCAGAGTTTTTTTTTCCCATCCGCAGACAATCAACAGAATAGAAATCATTCAGCATTCCAAAAATTCTTCTTTTGTATGTAGACACATGTATAACAGATGACCTAGTTCATACTTTATGCCTATGAAATCCTACACTTCAATAGGGATACTGTTAATTTGATTAGAGCTGATTGTATCCTGAGTTGAAGAATACCAGTGGATGAACTTGTAATTGGTACCGACGTGATGAATTGCTTTGGGTTGTATTGATTTGTATCGACTTGAGTTACCTAAGTCGGACACTTTTTTCATCACCGAATAATGCTGGCACTACGAGTTACCTAAGTTAGATAGATAGTGATACAGGGGAAAGCACACAAAGCCAACAACAGTCTTCATATAGCTATTACCTTGCTGAGCTTGAAGCCGATTTGATCAAGTTCTTGCCCAACCAGTCAACATCCCCATTATCCTGTATTTGGTAGCTTGGTTATAACCACATTCATGTTAGCTTTCCAGGGCCAGGGTCCAATTTTATGGTTTTCTAGGGCAGCCTACCCATAAAGTCAAGGTTCCAACACCAAACAAACAGAACACAGGAATTTATGTCAACCAGAATTAGCAAAAAGAAATACAGAACACACACACACACATACATATAGGTTCTCTCAATGACAATCAGAGCAAGCATTAGACACTGAAAATGATGTTTTAAAGGCAGAAATATGTCTTCTATATACACATAACAAAGTAGCTGTAAATTGAGCTCCTGACATATCAAGGTCACACCTCACACAGCTGGAAGTACCAAAAAAACGACCAGCTCGAAATTTAAGCAACCAAGGCTTTAAAAACATTTGCTACTCTTCTAAAATTGAGGTTGTTATATTGTTCACATGGAGCAATTTAAGGAGCTTTCAATTGAAATGGCAGATACATGGGACAGTTGACAGTATGTCCGTCTAGGAAGCTCATGTCATTGTTACCAGGGAAATCCAAAAGCAGTTGTAATGCAGATTCAGATGAATCTTCCAACTCATCGGAACTTGATGAAGCCGACCCTGCCATGACATCTTCAGGATACAATCTTCCTCCCTTGCATTCTGTATCTTCATTTTTGCTGCTCCCAATAGCAGAGGAACCTGCTGCTGTGAGTCCCATATCTGTTGTGGTACCTGAAACTGACCCATATTTTGTTGACGAAGATACTTGAGAAAAAGGACTTTGGCAAGCGGTTTTGTCCTCCTTATTTAAGGTCCGAAACGATTCTCCAACCTCAGAGTTCCACATGCGAAGAAAATAGTCAGCATCAGTTCTTCCATTGGAGGGTGGAACTAAGAACGATGATTCCCTTGAAAGACGAGCCTCAGCTTCTAGCCTAGCACTCTCCCATTGTGCCATGTGACGGGTGGAAGGGGATGCAGGCAGCCTCTTCAGGGATCCATTGGAGTTAGGGGAGAGTTCATGTGTTTGCGGATCAATACCCATGCAAAGCAGGCGCTTCTTCAAGTGGGTATTCCATAAGTTCTTGATCTCATTGTCTGTCCTTCCTGGTAGTTGAGAGGCAATGGCAGCCCACCTGAATGTAACTATTTCAGTATTTGAGAGAGTTAACAGCTCTATGGAATTTTAGAAGCGCCCTTAAATGAACCAAAACGGTTAAATTCATATAGGCTTGAATATAAAAACATAAGGACTACCTCAGCATATACATAAGAATGACCACTGTTCATATTGCCTAAATGACTCGATTCTTCTGATAACTGCTCAGAACAATCACTCATGTACTCAAATTTGTGCACTTTTTGACAGTATTACTCTTCAGTACTGTAGAGCGCCATTTAGAAGCTCCCAAACTAAGCATGATTACATTGGTCTTTAATGAAACAGCACGCAATCGAGACATGCAGATTGCTGATTTATCGTGTATTGAGTTCATTCATAGAGGTCTCGATGAAGGATTTACAGTAGAACTGCCTTGTACAGTTAGACTGGCACCTAAGCCCATAGTTCAGTTGTAAAAAGGAAGAACAAGCTATTCATTTTGTTCATCTTCTTCATAGATTCGCTTTCAATAAATTGATTTGGGAAAACAATGCTCATTAACTTGGCAGGAGATGGTTGAAAGTGGAAGCAATGACATATATGTTTCGACCTCCACTTAAGTTGTGATTCACCTTGGCATACTACTACTTGTTTATGTGCTTTTACATAAAAACTCGAAATCCATATTTTTTTACAGAAACAGGACTGACATTAAAAGAAGCAGCAGCAGCTCCAAGTAAGATCTTATAAAGACGGTGTATGTACCTGTTGCCAAGAATTCCATGCAACTGTATGACAAGCTTCTCTTCTTCTAGAGTAAAAGGACCGCGTTTGATGTCTGGCCTAAGATAGTTTGTCCAACGAAGCCTACAACTCTTTCCACAACGAAGAAGACCTGGAAAAAGAGAGAATTCATAATCTATATGGACAAAAAAAATAGCAACCTTCTAATCTTCGAACTCCTCGAATTTTTTCTTTCATTATAGGAACGTTATCCTGCAAACTAGGAGCATTCTTGGAAACATGTCTGCATAAGACTCCATTACAATTACAATTTCACATATAATACCAATACAGCAAGAAGCTACTGGGGTACAGTAGCACAAAGAAGTAAATGACAAACAAAGGCTAGTTAGCAAAAACATTCATCTATAGATAAACACAATTTTTTCTTCCTTTTCCTCTTAAAATCTCAAAAAGAAGGACATTTGTAAGGTACTTGTTTTAATCTACAAAAATTAAAAGCAAATTTCCAAATCGAAAGAAGCTAACTACTTTTAAAACCCATCTTCAGCTTTATAATAGAAGGGCTAATACCATGACAGCATTTGCAAAACTTCCAAAAAAACCATAAAAGCATTAGAAAACTTAGGCTCTGCTTGCTTTGCGACATAAAAAACAGTATTCGAAAATTATTTTTAGGAAGAGTTTTAAAAAACTGTTTTTAGTGTTTTTTGTGTGGTCATATGGTTCCAAAAATAGTTCTACAAAATAAAAAATATTTAAACTTGTTTGGACAATAACCTAAAAAACAATGAAAATTAAAATGTTGTTTAGGACAGTGGTGGTGGCGGCGGTGGTGATGGCGTTCTCTAAATTTTGGGAAGATTGTTTCTAAAAACACACAAAATAACTCTAATTTGCACTCTAAATCTACTAAATTTTTGTTCACAGTTTAAAAAGAAAAAAACCAAAAACAACTGTCCAAACAACTTTTTTTTTTTTGAAAACTGTTTCCGAAAATAGAAAATAATTTCTGAGATATAAACCAAACAAAGCCTTAATTCTTCACCATTGTAACTATCAAACCGATTTATCTATGGCATCGTCAATTTCACTCAATTGTAGAATCTATTATTTACACGGACCTGCCTGCCTCCATGTAAATACCATTTTCCCCTAATATTATCTAATGTTTTCTCATTGACCAAACAACAACCACCCAACCATCCAACCAAACCTTATCTCCTAATCATTTTAGATAAGTTATTCGAGTCCTTCTTCGTCATTTAGCATATCTCTTTATTTGAACTCATCTTAGTGATTTTAACAAAGTTTTATGCTAACTCGACTTCCTAACGCAACCCTCCTCTTTATTCTGACTTGCGACAGAAACATGCAGCGGCGTTGGTGGAAACAACACCAACCCATATGAAACCAAATATATGCTTGTGACCAAACCAGGTGTCTCAACCACCGAGTCTGTAAAATGAGTTGACTCGGAGTGTAACATTTATAATTTTTTTTAGGCGAAGTGGAAAAAAAAAATCATTTTTCTGATTAATTTTCGTTTCTTTTTTTTTTTGGGGGGGGGGGGGGGGGGGGGGGGGGGGGGTGTGTGTTTGTATTGATAACACAGCATGGTAAAAGTTAAATTTAAAAAAGGACCAACCAGTCAAGCTAACAAGGAAACTCGTTCTATGTACGAGTTGACTCTGTACATGGAGTTCAAAATTTGAGAAGTGAAAAGATGGCAGAAGAACCTGCAAACTTAGGAAGAGAACGCCAGCTTCCATGGCCGTTCTTCTTGATGTATTCAATGAGAATCTCATCTTCTTCGGGTGTCCATGGGCCTCTCTTCAACCCTAATTTCTTGTCGCAGCATGGTGTTCTCCCCATTGTTCTCTCTGTCTCTCTCTCGTTTTCGAAACTACAAGATCAAGACTTCAGGAGGGTTTAAGCTTGAAGATGAAATCTTCGGACACAGAGAAAGAGAGAGACTGAGTGATGAAAAGACGTGTCAAAGTGGAGAGAGAGAGAGGAGAACCTTCAAAGCCGGCTGTGCAATAAATTAACACAATGATATGATGCGTATATCATATACGTCTGTAAATGACTGTGTATCTAAAGGACGGCTGAGGAAATTGAACTGTTGATTCAATGGGACAAGAAAGTTGAATTTAATGTTGTCTGTTCTTTCGAGGTTTAATGTCGAAGTCAATTTACATCTATTATATCATCCTGAATCTTTTAGAGGAGAGAGAGAAGAGAGTGCACTGACTAAAGTTTTAAACACAAAGAATCAGATGAGAGAGAAATTAGAAAGCAGTGAAACTCAGGAAAATATGCGTGTTGGGTTTTAAAGAGAAAGAAACATATTTGAGTGAATTATGTGTGCTGGAGATCAAATGTAGAAGAGGGGGAGGGGGGAGAGAGAGAGAAGATGCATTGAAGATGAAAGTGAAGAGCATTAATGGCGGATTCAAGATGAAAGGACGACTAGGAGAGATCTTTCTCACCATATATGCACTCTACGTACACAGGCATTAAATGATATGTAAAGATAGAGGTGAGAAGAGAGAAGGGCATTAATGGCGGTGACAGACACCATGCAGAGAGAGAGAGAGACAGAGAGAGAGGCCATAGCCCCCACATAGGACCATATTTTTTTAACAAAATTTAGTAATAAATCCCTTTTTATTAATATTACTCTTATATCTAGTTGTAGCTATCCTCCCTGAAAAATTAGTCACTTATTCCTTCATGCCATCGCCTCAATCAAGGCTCTGTGCCTATAAATTATAAACCCTCTCCAAATGAGAGGGGCGTATCTCTCTACACACCTTATACAACTATCTCTCTCATAACTATCAAGAGTATACCCTTGCTCTCTCTCATCTACTACTTCATTAATAAAAACCATCGGCCACCGTTGTTGTTTTTAAAGTGGAGTAGGTCACTCTGACTGAACCACTATACATCTATGTGTTGATCCAATATTTGTCTCCTTCATTAATTGCTTTATCGATTGCTTCATTAATTATAATGAATCATATATTCGACTGTTGATTGTGCATAAATTCACTTTTGTGCATCATCAGTTTGACGTCGTCTGTGGGAATTGATTTGATTATCTCCTTATAGTCTTCCTACATCCAATGGCAAAAACAACCAGATCCATGAACCACCAAGCAGAAGATGACCTGCCACATCATGACGAGGTTTCGCCACTACCGGCGAAAAGTAGACACATGCAAAATCTACTTTTTTCACTAATTTGGGGTTAAAAACTCAAATTCTGTGAGAAAGAATCATTTTTTGGAGAAATTTGGTGCCCAAACCGCCTTGGGCAGTTTGTATGTCGTAGGTCCCAAAAAAAATACCCGAATTCAAAAAAAATCGCCTCAAACGGACAACCAAGCAAGTAAGTTATGGTCGTTCGAAGTTTCGTCGTTTCTTCATCATTGTCTAGTACTCCACCTAGCGCCCAGCATCTCAAGGCCAGAGTCAATGCCTAGCGCTAGCGCTCAGTGCCCAACGACCTCCCCTGGCGGCGCCTCCTGTGCACGAGCGTCTCCCTGCTCGCCATGCCTCGGCATTGCCTCTGTCTACGAGGGCGTCGTCCAGACCAGCCTGGTCTCCTGCGTCACCCAAGGCTCCCAAGTGTCCATTTGGCCTCCTAAGCCTCACCTATTGTCCACCAGATGCGTCACCTATTATCCGAGGCATCACCCATTGTCCATGCCAGAGGCGTCAACCAATGTCCGGGCGTCGCCCATTGTCTATGCTAAAGGCGTCGCCCATTACTCCCCTGTGGCGTCGCCCAGCCTGGAGCCCTGACGGAGCACAACTCCCCAGCAGTAGTGGCGACTGCACACCTGCCAACGCTAGCTCTGAAACCAGTGGCGTCGCCCAACTCCCCTTCGCATCAGCCAGCAGCGTCGTCGTCCGTAGGGCCAGCAGTGGCATCGCCCATGTATTTTGGACCAAGGCCTCGCCCACTGTCGCGTTGCCTGATGCCTCATACGCCCAGGCATCGACCAGACTACCTCCTACTTTGGTGTCGCCACCAGCAAGGACGTCGCCCAAACCTTTCCTGTGCAATCTACTGACGTCGCCTCCTCTACCTCTGGCGCTGTCACCAGCAAGGGCATCACCTAGATTATATCCTCGCGCCGCCCTACTCCGATGCGTCTCCCAGCCTGGCCTCACCTACTTGGCACTGTCTTTTATGCTTGTGCGGGTGTGGCTCTGCCTCCCCTACCTTGCGCCCTGCCTCCTGTGCCCAGCTTACTGCCCAGTCAGTGCCCAACTTGTTGCCTAGTCTGGCGCCGCCACCTGTGCCTATGCTCGATTCAGATTGAAAAGAAGGATGAGACCCCTAAACTCCAAGTTCACTTAGTAAGGTGTTGCCTCCAGCCGTGCTAGGTACGTCACCCAGGCCACCCGCAACGCCAACAGTGTCGCCTAAGCGCACCGTCTGCATCAAGTGCCCAGCTCGTCCAGCAGTGCCCTAGATGCCCGGTGTCACCTCTCCTCGTGCATCAAGCGGCCTCACTTTCGCACCCCATGTCCATACTCCGCCGGCCCTATCCTACCGGTGCCCTCTAGCTACCCTTACTGCCCTGTCCATCTTTTGGGAGAGAGCCTCCCAAGTCGCCAGAAGCTCGGCCTCATTCTGCCTCTATTTTCACACAAGCAGACTATGTCTCCAGCTTATCGGCTCTCACGAGAGTTGTCAAAAGCTCGGCCTCACCTACTTCTGCTTTCAAGCAGTCTATGTCTCCAGCTTCGCGCTCTCTTGTGAGTCGCCAAAAGCTTGGCCTAACGTTGCATTTACTCTCAAGCAAGCATTCTCAATCTCTAGCTTAACACCTCTCTTTCGAGTCGTCACAAGCTTGGCCCAACTTTGCCTCTCCTCTCAAGTAGGCAGCCTATGTCTCCAAGTTAGCGGCTCTCACGAGAGTTGCCAAAATCTTGGCCTCACTTTGCCTCTGCTTTCATACAGGCAGCCTATGTCTCCAGCTTAGTGGCTCTCACGAGAGTCGCCATAAAATTTGGCCTAACTCTGTATTTGCTCTCACGCAGATAGCCTCAATCTCCAGCCTAGCGTCTCTCTCACGAGACGCTACAAGCTCGGCCTAATTCTGCCTCTGCTCTCAAGCAACCTATATCTCCAGCTTAGCGGCTCTCACAAGAGTTGCCAAAAGCTCGGCCTCACTTTGTCTTTGCTCTCAAGCAGCCTATGCCTCCAACTTAGCGGTTCTCACGAGAGTTGCCAAAAACTCGGCCTCACTTTGCCTCTGCTCTCAAACAACTTATGTCTCCAGCTTAGCGGCTCTCACGAGAGTTGACAAAAGCTCGACCTCACTTTGCCTCTCCTCTCAAACAGACTATGTCTCCAACTTAGCGGCTCTCATGAAAGTTTCCAAAAACTCGGTCTCACTCTGCCTCTGCTCTCACGCAGGCAACCTCAATCTCCAACTTAGAGGCTCTCTTACGAGTCACCAAAAGTTTGGCCTAATCCTATCTCTGTTATGAAGCATTCTCGGTCTCCCAGAAGCTCAACCTAACTCTGTTTGTGCTTATACGTAAGCAACCTCGTTCTCCAAAAACTTGGCATCAAGAGTTGTTGCTCTCTCATGAGCCAACCTCAATTGCTCCTCTGCAGCCTGGTACCCAGGTCTGTCTTCCACCAAAGCTCTCGACACCTCGTTGAGTTTGAGCGTCCTCAAAAGTACAGAAAAGTCGCAGCCATCTGCAAATTTCCAAAAGACAGAATATCAAAATGACCAAGCATACAGTAGATAGGGTTCCATATAACAGCTGGGTACCATAACATAGCCCCCTATCGCGGTATCGATGATACCCTCAAGACCCCGAAAGCTAACATCCAAGGGTGTCACAAACCTCTAAAGTCTCTCCTTAGCCAAAATTCACATCCTGCAACAGGGACACTAGGCCACTGCTAGAAGCGGGATAATTATGTGAAGCACTGGGGGCATCAAATCCCATCTTTCGAGAAATAGCAGGACCGTCAGACCTTAGTTGGGAAGCACTAGGGGCATCAGATCTCACCCTTTTTAGGATGAGGGGAAGTCACCATCCTATTGACATAAAGAGCCTTCGACGTGGATCCATTAACAACGGGATCACCTGTGAAAGAGAGAATTTTTATAAACCAAAGACATCATCAATTTGCATGGGTCCTCCATGGTGTCGCCCAGCCTTGTGTCTTCCCTAGTGTTGCCCAGGTTCATATCCATGGTGCTACTCGCCAAAGCATCTCTATCTCCACGCGCCGAAGTGTCCATGATTCTCTTCATCCTCTCTCCAACAATGACGTTAACAAATAGAGAAATAAACCTCAAAAAATGCAATGGAGTAGAAAGCTGAAAAGGCCATCGTATGGAACAAGATATCTGGTCTACCCGAATGAAAGAGCTCACTCATACTCTCAACCCCCTATCAATAGTAGGGTCTTGAGGTATGGGGGGCAAATGATGAGCCCAGATTCAGCTGGGTCCAAGCCCAGCTAATGAGATATGCCCAAATCAGCTAAAATGAAGGTCAAGCCTAGCTCATGGAATTCGACCTAGTCCAGAAGTCTAAGAGACCTAAGAGGATTAGCGCACATGAGGAGTAATTACCAGGATAACCACTACTCAGAGATCAACACTGTTTTTAGTTGTACTCATCTTAGCTGTAGCTATCCTTCCCGATAAGCTAGTCACCTATCCCTTCACGCCACCGCCTCAACCAAGGCTTTGTGCCTATAAATTGTAAGCCCTCTCCATATGAGAGGGGCATATCTCTCTACACACCTTACACACATCTATCTCTCTCATAGCTACCAAGAGCATACTCTTGTTCTTTCTCTCACCTACTACTTTATCAACAAAGACCACCGGCCACCGTTGCCGTCTTCAAAGTAGAGTATGTTACCCTGACCGAACCACTATACATCTGTGTGTTGATCCAATATTTGTTTCCTTCATTAATTACTTTATTGATTACTTCATTAATTATCCTGAATCATACACTCGACTGTTGATTGTGCATAAATCCACTTTTGTGCATCATAAAAAATGATCTATTGAATTATGGTTAGTAACTTTAAATTTATTTACTAATTTATTTTTTAAAATATTTAGTTCAAATGTAAGTTCAATATATACATTTAAATTTTTTTATCAAAAGGGCACTTTAAAATATAAGAAAAATACAAAATATTATAAAATTATAAGATCACCATAGTATAGTAAAGATTGGGGCTTTACAAATACCTTTTTGAGCATCAGGATTAGATCAACTAAAGGAGTGAAAAAAAGCCAAGAGTGAGTGTGTGTGAGTGGGTTTTTTTGGTGGAAAAGTGAAGTAAATTTTATTGTTTTAAGAGAGAGAAGAAAAGGATAAACAATCGGTATAAAATTTTGTCTGAACGTAATTATAACAGTCCACACTCATGAAGAAGCCCATCAATAAGATCTAAACGGCTAAAAACAATGTTCTCAAAAGTTTGATTTAAGTCATAACCTAACCCCCTAAATCACAAATCTACTAGTGAAAATCTCAATAAATTAAATCTTACTTGTTAATTTTATGAGAGCTAAAAAAGACTTTAAATGGGACACTATAAGAGCATCTTCAATCCACTAGTTAAATCTTCATTTTTAGCTAATTTGACGAGGCTTGCTCAAAAAAATTGTTTTAATCGGCTCGCCATCTTGCTAGCTAAAACTTAGGAGATCCCTGTTGCTCGCCAGATCTGGAGAGGAGAAGAAGCTCGCTAAACTGCTCGCCTCTTTGTTCATCGTCTTCTCCAACGGTTGGTCCAGGTAATCTTCTTCATCTCAAGCTGCAGATCCTCTCCCCTAATTTCGAAACCCACCTCTCCTTCTCCAACCCATTCTACAACCCATCTACCCCCTGCCTCCCTCGAAGCCCATTCTGAAACCCCTCCCCCCCCCCCCCAAAAAAAATTCTGAAACCTCATCCCCCAATTTTGAAAACCCTTCATTCTGAAAAAACCCAAATTCTGAAAACCCCCTTTCCCCAAATTCTAAAAACTCCATTGTATAATGAAATATTTAATTTTAGATCCTATGAAATATTAATGTAAGTATTTGTGAAAATTTTAGGTTTATGAGACATGTATCATGTAATTAGTTTGTGTTATTTGAAGTGGATAGGTGTTAAAATGCTATTAGCTTGTATTATTTGAAGCTTGATTAAAATTATTGTTATGATATGATTTTAGTTAAGTTGATGATAATACATGGAAAATGTCCTATTTATACATTTTTAGAATTATGACTGTTGTAAAATTTAAAATTTAAAACTTTGATGACATGAAACGACACGTCATCATTATAACGTTGACGTGTTAGACTACGTAGTATTTTTGAATTATATTATTAAAAGTCAGTTAAAATTAATTTAAGTAATTAATTAAAATAGAAAACGTGATTGAAATAAATATAAAAAAATAATTAATTAAAATAAAAAATATAATATTTAAATATATTTTAAATAATTATTTTGTCGGCATAAGCTACTTGGAGATGCTCTAACGACCAACTGATTGTAAAAGTAAAAATGAAGTAATTTGGTCCGTACACTGACGTGTGGTTAATAGATCTGAAGACACTGAACAGTGCCAACTTGAAGGAACAGTCAAAAGAGGTTCCATGTCTAATAGCTTGGCCGACCCACACATGTTTCTTCAGTGTCTTGAATGCAGTCAAATTCACTGTTGGGATAAATTGGATCCTACTAAGAAGTTTTACGCTATTGTCGGTGATGTCGGTACTAAAAAATTATAATTTTTTAAAATTAAATTATAATTTTTTTTATATATAAATTATAATTTAAAAATAAATAATCGATAATAAAATATTAAGATTGATATCGCATTTTTTATGATTAATCATAGATATCTGAAATTGATCATAACCTCTCTTAACTAGTTATAATTTCTCATTTCAAAATTATAATTTTACCATATAAAATAATAACCAACATTATCAATACCAAAAAAAAAATTCGGTACCATAGAATTTTCCATTTTTGTGGAATTAAATTAATGGGAAACACTATCGATAGTGTCCTCGTCTCTCATTATCGTATTAAAATTTATAATTTTTTAATCTCAAAAATATTATGATCAATAGTAAAAATTAAAATTGTTAAAAGTCATTAAAACTCATAAAAAAATGAGTTACAACTAATAAGTAAAAAATTATAACCAATTCAAGTAATTTATAATCAATCACAATATTTTATGATTGATTATGAATTATCTCAATTAATTATAATTTTATATTTAAAAATAATAACTTTCAATACAATAAATTTTTTTTTTTTTTTTGGGGTACCGTAGTGCTATTCTAAATTTGATTGATTGAGTGCACTAAATGTGAAGTAAGACACCAAAAAATATAAGAAATGTAATTGGCAGTAACGTTTTCTATTGCCCCATATCAACTCCAATTCAAATTACACAAAGCAATTAAAATATTGCAAGTTGAGAAATAGATGAGAAAATCTAATAGTTCCAAAATAATAGAATACAAGGCCACCATAACTTATGAGCTTAGGACTGTTCAGAATGCTCCCAAAAATATTCTAGTAAAATTGTATAATTTAAGAAAATATATGGTACCTAAGTGAAAATGTTCAATGATTCCCCCACACTTTTGAATATATATATTATTAAAAAACAGGAGAGGACCCAAACATTAGGGTAACATCCATTTTGACCCAAACATTGAAGGAGAGTTGTGCAACAACACATGAGAACCTTTGATACATCAACATGTGCAAAGATGGAAATTATCCCCTCAATGATGTGAAATTTACCAGAAATTTGATGATCAGAAACACAAGCTAGAAATGAAACCATGTTTTTTATGTGTTAAGCATACATACCATTTGTAAGCGACACAAACTAATCCGACAGCAAATATTACCAAATCCAAGACAATTGCAACGCAAACCCAGTATTAGTCTGGGAATTATGTACCATTAAAGATTTCATGTCCTGTTAAAGTTCAAAGGACATGAGAAACCTGACATCCAAGAGAACTCCAGGGTTTTAGCATCAGAAACCAGCCATATGTCTTCCATAAGCGTTACCTTCAGAATCATGCCCCTCTGAAGCTGAGTTGTATACCTTCTCAAACAGGCAGCCCCACCAATCCTGCAGAAAGCAAAGTCGGAAAAATCATGATTTATCAAAAAAAATGCATTTGATCATTGGGATATGAGGCATGTATAATGAACAAACGGGTAAATAACCAATATATGATCACGTATCCTTTCATGATTATGGAATGACAACATATGCCTGCCTTGCTTTCTCTAGGAATGTGCATATTCTTAAAATTTGCTTTTCACAATGCCTGCCCAAATATGTTCGCACTGCCTCTTCAACTCTTATACGTTTGTTCCCCAATACAACTCTTCCATGATTTTTATTCCCCAAGCTACAAAAATTAGGATGACCCCAAAGCCTGAATTCATCTCTGGGTCAGCCAGATGATTGGAGACACTAAAACATCATCAGGCAATAGGATCCAAACTGTAAGGTCACCTAATATGTCAACATTTTATCTGTTACAATCAAATAAAGATTAATAGGTCAAATAATCTGTGGACTAAGAATTCAGGCAATATAAGTCACCCTTAACATGATACAAACAATGCCCACTAATATGAAAAAAAGTGGAGCATTCCTATATCCATTACATCCAACTTCTGACACATGTTTGCCCCTAAAGACTAAACATGCAAGGTAAATAAGACACTATAACATAATGAAAAAAATGCTCGATGACACGGAGGTAGAGCATTTCCACATCTAGCATCAAGTGTATCCAAACACAATTGCCCCAGAATTTGGAAGCAATTTTTGCAATCTACACAACAGGAAAGATCACCAAGCATGTAAAAAAGCAAGTTTATCTACACAATCAAAACATAAACTTGCAAATTAATATCACACGATAACAATTAAATCTGCCTAGTCCAAGCTTACATGAGTCAACTAAAAACAAGGTGACCATAGGAAGAAACAAAAAAAGCCTGAAGATAAATGATGAAATGATCATGAACATGACTATAAATCGCAAGCTACATTTTTGTAAACAAAATGCACTAGAAGCTCAGCAGCACTCATGTAACAAACTGAAATGCATCTGCAAAAACAACTATGCTCACCATTGTTTTTCCACTGTTGACCACATAGAAGGATATCTACCACAAATCACTGGCAGTAAATAGCCTGATCTATATGTGGAGGAATTTGTTTAATCTCAGTCCCAAGTTCTTGTTCCATCCTATACCTGTCCAAAAGGGTATAACTATAGATAAATGCACAGCCCTAAATTAAAACTCCAACTCTTATCTCAAGGCAAACCAAAAAAAGCGCATACAAATTGAAGCGATCTTCATAAGTGATCAGATTCACAGCTAATCCAAGATGTCCAAACCTCCCTGATCGACCAACCTGTACAAGGAATAAACATCCATAAGAATGGAGCACAAACACATGCCTACAAACAAAAGTCACCCACAGGCACATACAAACACACACAAACTTCTTAGAAAAACTATGTCCACCATACCCTGTGTAGATATGTTTCTGCGTTCTTAGGGAAATCAAAGTTGATAACAACATTAACTGCTTGAATATCTATCCCCCTTGTAAATAAATCTGCAATTCAATCCAAAGAAAAGGAACAAAAGAATAAAACTAACAATCTGACACAAATAACCACAACTACTAAGAACTGAGAATTAAAAAACTGGAGTAAGAGTGTGATACAAGAATGAGGCAAAGCTATGTCAACCATCTAAGAAATGGCATCAAGGCTACTCGCAGCACATGGTTGAAAAGTAAATCAGAATTTTAACTTTTCCACATTTTCCATCGTATAAAACGATGGGACTGCTTATGTACCACAGACAACTGCATTTCATATCGGATCAACTTCCATCAAATCACCATAGTTTTGTATGCTTAAAAAACAATACCACAAGTTTCCATACAATTCTTGGAAGCGAGCATAAAATCAAGCTAAGGACAACTACAATTTACAAAATCTATTTTTTGAATAAAAATTACTGTACTATATGAATAAAGTTAAGCTTAACAAGTGTGTCGATTCCTTTTGAACAAACTTAAGCTTAACAAGTGTGCCAGATTCCTTTTATCAGCTAAGGGCAAATTAGGTTTGAGTATTACAGAATGGGATTGGACTTAATTAGTCTAAATGACAACCTAATATATGTTTGAATCATGTTAAAAAGCCCAGTCTCATTACTTGAGTTAGAGGCCCGACGATACTTATCACAGAGTACCACATACACAGTACAAAAACATCCCATGTGATAGATGGTCTAAAATATAACTTGATTAGTGTTAAGATTAAAAATAACAAGGGTACCCTAACTTAATTTTGGATAGAATTGAATGCAATCATTTTCAACTTAATCCCATACATCACTACCTAATCCCAAGCACGGGATTGGTATTATAACAATTGACTCACACCTTATCCCAACCTTGATCCAAACATAACTTACAAGGGATTTAATAAAATGTGACACCAATTATTACCGCCATCACAAAGTAACACATGACAATTTAGATGAAGAAAAACGAAAACAACAACAGAAGTTGGTATAAGCCTGTAAGTCGTGGTAGAAAGCAAAAAGATACGTACCAGTACAAACAAGATTCCTGCATGCACCGTTGCGGAAATCATGAAAGACTCTGTTGCGATGATCTTGGAGCATCTTTGCATGAATATAGAAGCATGAATAGCCGAGCTCTGTGATTTTCTTTGCCAGCAGTTCTACTCGATTTACCGAGTTGCAGAAAATGATTGATTGGTTGATTTGAAGCTGTAAATTATTACATCAACATGCATACTATTAATGAAAGAAAAAACAATATGCACACTTTATGTTACAGAAGAAGTATTAATGACCAAAAAAAAGTAAGCAGACTTGGATGGAAAACAAACCTTCGAGAAAAGAGTGTTAAGGCAGTGAACTTTCTGTCTTTCTTCAACAAAAGCATAATACTGTGTTATACCTTTTAGAGTAAGTTCATCCATAAGGTTGATGACATAGGGCCTATGCAAATATCTATCTTTGAAATCCTTGACAGTAACAGGAAACGTAGCTGAAAACATCAAAATTTGACGATTCGTAGGCAAAAAACTAATGAGTTCCTCTATTGATGGTTGGAACTCCGGTGACAAAAGCTTATCAGCCTGAAAAACATTAGTACAGATTCCATGAGTTTCATAATCTTCCCAAGTTAAGACCAAGCAGATCACAAATAATAACGAAATCAGATACCCTTGTACTACCTCCCACTTGAACATCTTCTATTTTATTATTTCTTTCTTTTTTCAAAATCCCAGGATATCAATACTAACTTGACCATCAAATGATGGAAGAAATCGTACAAACTATACTTAGATACTCTAACCTCGAAATCAGAGAAACTGATCCACATTATTTCATTATCTGCCGTCACTATCTAAAAAGTTAAATTCCTGCAAAATGCTGCTAGCAGCTCCTCCTCTACAGTAAGAATCTCACAATGTGAAGTGCGTCAAAAAAAGTTAAAAATAAAACTTCCTGCTACCATCTGAGATGAAATGTTAAGTTCCAAACACAACTAAGAATCTCACACTGAAGTGCGTCAAAAAAAGTTAAAAACAAAACTTCCTGCTACCATCTGAGAATGAAATGTTAAGTTCCAAACACAACTAAGAATCTCACACTGTGAAGTGCGTCAAAAAAAGTTAAAAATAAAACTTCCTGCTACCATTTGAGAATGAAATGTTAAGTTCCGAACAAAATGCCCTCCACCCCAGGTGAAAAACAAAACATTGGGTGACAACCATGAACATCTCCAAGATCCCAAATGACAATTTCTCAAGGCAAACTATGCCAATTCGTTCTCCCCCATTTACCTGAAACCTTATTACCAGTGAACTTTTGTATGTGAATCTAACAAAAGAAACAAAAAACATTACCAAACCGAAACTTTACGTTAGACAAAGTCCATAGAGCAAAAAAAATGAGGATTAAAAAAAAAAAACTCTACCTCATCCATAACTAGCATTGAGCAATCTCCCAAAGCGCAAATACCCTTGTTCGCAAGATCTAGAATTCTTCCAGGAGTTCCAACAAGTAAATGAACTGGTTGGTACAAACGCATGATGTCATCTTTTAGGCTAGTTCCACCGGTTGTAACCATCACTTGAATTTTCAAGTGCTTCCCGAGTTCCTTACAAACTTGTGATGTCTGAAGAGCCAATTCTCGGGTCGGAACAAGAATAACAACTGCAAAAGAGACACAAGTCAGGTAATAACACAAAAAGAACGCATGCTGAGAACTGATTGAAACAAATTGCTAATTTCTACGATAGATATCATTAGAGATGATGAGTTACAGACTCAAATCAGTCAACCTAAGCAATCTCAGGACCAAAATAGAATTTAAAATCAGTCAAGTAAGCAATCAAAGGTTGATATATTAGCTAGCCATTACATCAATATATCAGCTACAGAATTAGTTTGCCTTGATCTGGAGGAAGAGGCCACCGACAAGCTGGTAAAAACATAATCGCCTAGGAGCCCAGTCAAGAGAAATTCCTTTTGATACCAAAACATGCCAGTGGTACGCAAAAATAACTATGTTGCCTGATACGTGCTACTGGTTGAGACTTTAAGACCCTAAATGGCATAATTAAGTTACCCATTCTTCCAAATATAGCAAAATGCATTCTGCATGCATCTTCTAGAGTCCAACTTCAGCTCCCCAAATTGTCTAGTTAATGTGACCAGAGTACTCTCTTCAAAGAGGGGAAAATATATTGCAATTGAACAATTAAGAAATATCAGGCACATGTCCAAGTAACATGCAACTTAACCAACATAACAGATGGTATACAATATGCTACCATATGTAGCATTGTAATCCAATAAATACTACCTTGAATAACATTGTTATCTTGATCAATTTTCTCTAAAGCAGGAATACAAAAGGCAGCAGTCTTCCCCGTTCCATTTTTAGCTCTAGCAAGAATATTGCTTCCAGTTAGGGCAATTGGAATACTTTCCTCCTGAATAGGAGATGGTCTTTCAAAACCCTTCTCATATATTCCCATGAGCAGCTCACGTTTGAGAAAATAGTCTTCAAATTCATTTCCTTTGGTGGCTGTCACATCCTGAAAGGAAAATGAAAATACTCCAATAATAGTGAAGTTTCTCCAGCTCTACGACATCCACAGAGCTCTATTTCAATTCAATAAGCATGAAACATAGAATATATATATATAGCATACCCAACTACCTCGTGTGAATTTTTTTTTGGTATTTTACTTATTTCTTTTGAAGTTTGCTTAAAACCCACTTTCATCAACAGAACATCAAGAGGTTCAATATATGAGAACGATATAATACAAAGACCATAGAAGTGAAAATATTTTGCCATCATACCTCTGTTTGGTATCGAGTATCAGGTGGTGGAATCTTTAACCGTGCCTTCCAATCTTGTGAACTAAAAGGGAAAGAAAGAAAGAATGATGGTTTAGAAGTAGCAAAACAACAACACATTTGGAGTAAAGAATAGCAACAGTAACTACATAATGGAACTATCAGGCCCAGGTACCGAAAGTCGAAAGACACTCAAGATGAACAACAAATAAGTTGAAACTAGGCAGAGACTGACTACAACTTCAATTTTCCAATATATTCACAGATTTCATAAAGAAACCATACCATTTCCATGAATAACGAAGCTAGAAACAGCCTCATAGCTGATCATATCAAATGCCATGATCGGCACCTAGTTTTACCAGGGTTGACGCAGTATTAAGAATTGGAGCATCATGAGTTACTTGAGATGCTTTACACAGCTCATATATGCAGGATTAGGGCAGGTAGAAAAAAAGTGAATTCAAGGTGAAGTGATACTAAAGGGTGTGAGGCGGTGACAGCATTTTCAGCTTTCCTCGGATGAGTATTTGGCAGGCAAAAGTCCCTTCCAAATTTTCCTTCACTTGGGCAACTGCTTGAAAAGCTATCTTGAGGTCTTAACCATTGACAGCAAACCATTTCTTGATTAATTTCGGAGTTGTCAGACATCTGAGTTGCATATTTTTTAACTTCTTAGTTGTTAAATGTGATGCAATATTGGTCACTCATCTGATATTTGTTGGCATGGAGGATAGTCCAGCACTCCAGCAACAAGGCCAAGCAAGTCTTCAAGAGCAGTCTCATTGTACCTGATGCGGAGAGTGTGGAGAAGTGCAGTAGACACACTCCTAAGAGACACCGGTGGATAAACCAAAACAAAAAAAATGGGTTTATTATAAATTTTGGAGATGTTGCTGGATTCTGTACAAATTTCAATTGATTCTTTGGGTAATATTCTTTTTACAGATGGAGAATGGTTTTTCTTCACTATTGTACACATCACGCATACATGGAATGTATTCTTTTTACAGATGGAGAATGGTTTTTCTTCACTATTGTACACATCACGCATACATGGAATGTAGCAGGCCGGAGGCGCATTCCAGTATATGCCACATATCTGGAAAAAGTGCAGTTTCAACATAGCAAACTGCCAAGGTGGGCAAAATTACAAACGCTACATTCACTTGTTAGAGTGAAATTAGGATATCGTATATGGATCACAAACCCCATTCAAGCAACCGAAACCCTATGAATTTGACTAAGATCATCAGTTAAACTGGTACAACTCAATTCTCCTGAAAGTTCAACTAGCTTGAACAAACATTGAATTCTTAAGCAACTCAAGTCATCCCAAAGACAATTTGAAGCAGAAAAGAAGTAAGTCATATTCCAATACCCAAATTCCACGTACCAATGTCTTCCCACCTACACCTTCTATATTATTTTCAACAGAATGAAGGTACAATCCGACTACTACTTTAACACAGACGCAAAAACATTCGGACTCAATCAAACTCATAAATATAATGACAGAATTTTAAAAATCGGATATCATGAGTTGCATATTTACAATCGAATCGTTGCTAATGCTACAACAGTCATGCAGTGAATGATACACAATAGTTGGGACTAAAAAACATCAGGATTTGCATTAAACCTTCAAACACGGAATCAGATTAAACATATAGTACCTGGAATCAACGGCTTCGGACTGTATGGTCTTTTCGACCTCATCTGCGCTGGATTCATTAGCCAATTGGTTCCGTCTCAGCCACTGTTGTTGCAGTTGATGTTGATGTTGGTGGTGGTGTTGTTGTTGTTGTTGCAGTTGCTGCTGCTGCTGAAGCTGTTGATAATACGGCACTGCACTTCTCTGCACGTACTGCTGCTGATGCTGAGAAGGATTTCTTGGTTGAAAACTAGGGTTCCCGTTCCCATTCCCACCGCCTCGGCCGCCACCCATCCCCGGCGGATATCTACCTCGCGAATTCATCACAATTTACAGCGATCAAACTCAAACCCCAACAATTAATTCAATTTTCGAACCAAACCCCTAAGTAATAGATCGGGTTAGAGAGGGAGAAAGAAGTATGAAGGAACTTGGAGGTATAGCCGTATAGATCGAACACTGCTATGGCTTTCCAGTAATTTACAGCAAAATCGAGGGCATTCAAAAGGTTCTATTTACAGATGCGGACGATAATGAAGTAGAATACATAGTTTGAGAGGGAGAAAAATGAGGGCGATTCAGTGGGAGTTTGTGTGTGTGTGTGTGTGAGAGGGAGGGAGAGAGAGAGAGAGAACCGTTCTAGGGCGACAGATAATTTGGTTTTGGAACAATTACACTCAGGTCCCCTTAGATTTGTTACTTAATCATCTAAACCCCTAATATTTTAAATATTATACATAAGCTCTCTAAAGTTTGTTCCCGTGTAACACATAGACCTTGTCGTCAATGTCCATTAGTATATCCATTAATAAATTACTTTTAGACCTCTAAAATTTGAAGCGACATGTAATACTTAGACCCCCAAGCTTAAAATATTACATTTAGATAAAAAATACTTCAATTAAATATAGAATATCATATATTTGAAATTTTATAACCAAAATTCATATTCTATTATATTATTTATTAAAATAAAATCAAAAATAAAAATCTAATTTTTTTAAAAAAATCATAATAATTATTATTATTAATGCTGAAATTTGGATGATCTCCACATCAGTTTGTTAGAATTTGATCACCTGAAAAAGAAGTTGAAAACCATAGGAGAGCTCCTGGAGTCAACTCTCCGATTCCTATATTAATAAGTGACTCAAAGGTATAAACTACGTTTAGAAGCTATGAGTAGCATACCTAGAACATCTTGGATTAAATAGACTTTTTACTTTGGGTCAATTTTTTCATCATCAAGTACAAACATATGAAAAAAGTCTAATCAATACATTTGCATGTTCTATTATATCATCAATTGACATAAAACCCAAACAAAATCTCATTTTTTTGAGAAAAAATTAATAATCAATATAAATATATCAACGAACTCAATTCAACAATTATTTTCATACAATTTTACTATCTATTAAAATAAAACAAAAAAAATCAAACAATAGGTCAAACGGTAATGAACACAATATTTTTCTATCTTTAATTGAGATAATATAGTCGTTTAATATATTTTGTTAGTTCTGTAATTAATAAGGAGTCTAAGTGAAATATTTCAAACTTGAAATGTCTGAGTGTTACATGTTTATAAATTTTAGGGAGTTTGAGTATAATTTACTAATAAAAATATTAACGGACTTCGACGAGTATAAATGTTATACGCGTACAAATTTTAGGGGATATGTGTATAATATTTTAAATGTTAGAGGCATAAATGATTAAGTGACAAACTTTAAGGGGGTCTGAGTGTAATTATCCTTTAGTTTTAGGACAATTTTTAGTTTATCCCCTTGTAGTTTACTCTATTTGCACATAACCCCTGTGACTTAAAAATAGCATATAAACCCCTTATGATTGTCAGATTAAAATGCACTACTTAACTCTGTTATCAATAAAATTAAAAGACATCCATACTTTTCTTTCTCAGCAAACCCACCCCAATTTTTCTTCTCTAGTCTAACAGACCCTCCATACATATTTAAAAGATCCGCAAATAAACCAAAACTCATAAAAAAAAAAAACAATCAAAATGGCACACCATACCACCACCACTCGACATCAAACAAAAGCCCAAAATAATCAAATATAGGAAAAAATCCAACTAAGTAATATTCCAAAATCAATCAAACGCATGTATCGCCAATTGTTATGGGTTCAAGAAAAAATTGTGAATATGATTTTGGAGATGTGAATCTAGTAGTGGTCTTATGTCACATGTGCATGTGAATATATGATATATATATACACGTATACAGATAGATTGAATCCAAATAAAAAAAAAATTATTTGAGTTTTTTTTTTTTATGAAACAACCAAACAACTACACAACTCCTTAAAAGGAGAAGGCAGCTGAAGGTATTTAAACACAAACACACACACCCAAGAGTCCCGATGTGGGACAAGTCCCGAGACATTATTTGAGTTTAGATTAGTGGATTTTTGTGACTTTATAGACTTGTTTTGTATTATATGTATGTGTGTATATGAGAGAGAGAGAGAGAGAGAGAGAGAGAGAGAGAATGTGAATTATAGTGGCTGCCGAAAGGAGGAGGTTGGTGGTGGTAGTTATGGCTATTGACAAGAGAGAGGGAGAGAGAGGGTTTTTGTGAGATACTAAACAAAGTGAGAAGAGAGAGATTAGGGTGTTTTGGTTTTTTTCAATGGTGCGTTGTCCACATGCCCAGTTAAATCAAACAGAAAATATAACAGTGCATTTTCGTCTAACAACTAAAGGGTATTACGTGTCATTTTTAATCCACAGCGAGGTTATGTGCAAATAAAATAAACTAAGAGGAGGCAAATTGAAGTTTACCCTTGATTTTATCACACAATTTTCACAAAATTCATATTATTTCTGGAAGTCTCCCCGAAACTTTGGCTCTTATTACGTAGATGGCATGTATGTTTTTCTAAAACAGCCGTGGTACTCCTCTGGATTTTATTTATTTATTTATTTTCTTTTTTGTGAGAAGTAAAAGTTTGCCAACATGAAAAAAAAAAATGGGTTCATCTTATCCCTTTGTAAATGTTTTAATATATGATAATACAAAGTTATTACGTTACATTCAATATATACTCGGTTATCAGATGATCGAGTTACACTTAAGCAAATAAATCGAGAGATAGATTTGAATTTTTTGTCATCTACAGCGTAACATCTCCTTGTGCTTTGGTCAACACCCATCTCCACATAACTTTACTAAAAGTGACATTAATTTTTCTAAAGTGGCACGAGCTTTTTTACAAGCATTTGCTTAACCGTTAAAGATGTAGTGTAGCTAATGTGGAGAAATTTCTTATTTTTTTTTATTTCTGTTAAATAATGTAGGGGATTCAACTTTCCATACTTTAACCAAAATAAAAACCCAACATCCCTAATTTTTTTTTTGTCAGACGAGGCTTAAACCCGTGATCTCTAAGAACGCGGGCGATAGTCATTAGACTAACAACTAACGTCAACATCCCTGAATAAAGAAGGTCATGTTCCATGAGAAGAAGACATGCTTGCACACAAAAATACAAATTATAGCACATAAAAATGTAAGTATCTTCTTCTTAATGATAAAACCTAGAGAAATCACACAAGAAAGTCAGAAAAAGCCTTTGACAGAAACCACACCGGTGTTCCCTTGACCTCCTAAGTCCCTTTCTCTGTATTCTTACCAATCACCCAGAGGCTCCGCCCGGTAGCCCAGTTTTTAGCATCAAAAAATAACAATGGTGTCACATTAACATGTGCTATGCTCAAGTGTAGTGTTTAAATCAATCTATAGACCTTGTGGTGCATAAACAAGTATTCATCAACAGAGTGAGGCTGCAAGAGTCCGGGACAACGAGCCAAGATCCGATTCATCAATCAATGAATCCATGCTGCGTAACCTGGCAAAGGGGAAGGAGACAATGGCAATGCATCTCATACAAGAGGGAGTCCGAACTACGTAAAGTACATGGTTTTACCTCTTAAGATTTTTTCTGTAGTTCCACCAGTAGGCAGAAAGGTTTAAGTTCCTGAGGGAAGACATTTTCTGATAATAAGGCAATTTTGAATGCACAAAAAAAAAAAATATACTGATGAATCAGTCCCAGAACAAGGTATACTTACAAGTTACAATATATCATCCTATGTTTCTCTCTTTCATCAGCAAATCATTACAATGGAAGCTTATCTGATCATGAATTAAATGCCAATGCCAACAAACTAACCCATATATATATATTCATACTTCAAAACACAATGAAAAAGTGGATGTATTCCCACCTTGGCAAGAAAACAAACAAGGAATCACTATCCCAAGTACAGAAAATGTGCAAGCTATATCGAACAACACATATCATTAGATCGGTATATACTCCCTCACTCTGCGGAAAGCAAGTATTGGTGTCACAATCTGCCGTTGTCAGCAACAGCTGTGGAGGATGCCAAGTCCGCTCTTAATTTCTCTACTTTTTCCTTTAATGGTGTGGTGTTCATAGCGGCAACAATCACCTCTTTGATCTCTGCTTCCAACTTTTTAATTTGGTCTGAACTCGAGCCTTTTGCTACCTCTGCCTTTAACTCTTCAATTTTCCTGCTGAGACCAGCCTCATTTACTACCTTTTCAATTTCCTTCACCATCTCTTTCCTCATCTTCACTATCTTCTCTCTAAAATCAGGAGATGGAGTTCCATCCTTTCTCTTAACCACCCCCAAAATTTCCAAGTTAGCTGATTTCAAAACCTTCTCCAGTTCTTTCTTAGCTATCTCCACTTCCTCTGCTAAATTCATGTCCCATGTATCCCCTTTCATTAATTTTTCCCGAGCATTCCTGAAAAGTTCTTTCTTTGCTTTTATGTCTGCCGGAACTTTCTGATTGATCTCTATTTTCAGTTTCTCGCTTTTTTCTTTCAGCTCAATCAGTCTGCTAACCATGCTTAGTTTTTGGAGCTTTTGCTTCAACCCAAGATATGCTCCAGGTCGTAACAACTTCTGCTTAAATTCTTCCATTATTTTGTCTGCTTTCTCCTTTAAACCTTGGTTAAGGGGTTGATTTTGGGAGTGATTAGATGCTCTAGATAACTCCAGCTTAAGTGATTCAATCTTATTTTGCAAACCCATTGAAATGAATGCCTTGGTCATTTCCTGGTCTAAATCTTCTTTGAGCTTCTCAATTGCTTCCTTAGTAATTGGATCAGACGGTCCCTTTGTTTCTCGAATCATCTTCCTGATATTCTCAAGCTCAGTTTCTATATCAGCCGCCTTTGGTGCATTACCATCAGATGATTTCATGTTCCGTTTCCTTTCAGGGTCCACCTGAGTACCTTCTTGAAAACCTCCGATTCCCATTGAACGGAATTTGAGCATACGGTGGTGAAGCAACTCTTCAGCATTCATCCTAGACAATTCCTGTTCACAGAATAATACCTATTATGGAAACTAAAAGAAGAGAATGAAACAACATATCCAAAACAGAGAAATGGAGATGCAGAAAGTTTCGGGACTTCTGGAATGTTACCCCTAGATTTCCTACATATATCAACAGAAATGCTCTTATGTCTCTGTGCACAGCAAAAGAACGGCTAATTACTGTCCTGCCACCATTTTAAGAACCAACTTCCAGTCCTTCCCTAATATAAGTGTGGAAAATAAAATACATCTTGGAAAACACTACCACTGGATACATAATTTTCTTGCATGTGTTGTACTCTAAAGTAAATTTCATGTAAGACATACCATTTATAATATACAACATGAAAAAGGAAAGTTTTCCATCCACACCACATCAAAAACTTCTAATTTCTCTTAACGATGGGTTTTCAGAATTTTTTTATGTAAAGTTTCAGTTTAAGCATGCGAAAATATAGGTGACTAGAAAGCCTCCTGGCAGATTGGCTGGTAGTAAAGACAGCAAAGTAACTGTGAACAGGGATTACCTCCATGGCCTGGGTGATGGCATCCTTAATCTGCTGAGATGTCCACACAGGATCAGCATGTGCACCACCAAGTGGTTCCTGCAAGTGATGCCAGCACCATAGTATTATTAACATTATGAGGAAATGGCTCAGTCCATCCATTAGCACAAGCTCTATTATGGCCAAAGGAACAAAATGAAAAAAGGTTTGACGAATGAGATCTGGTTCTTTGTTGAATTTGAAAATGAGCCCAAGCATTGGGACCGTCCATTAATTTCTTAAAACATTGGTACGAACACTGAGCAATTTCTCTAATAAAAAGCTGTGTTGAATCATTATAATTAGATAGAAGAGCAAATCTATGGTAAAGATAATTTTTTAAAGTTACCATTGCCTGGTAAAATGTTACAGCTTTTAGGATATATACTTCTCAATGTGGATTCAATTTTCCTAGTCCCTTGTCACCCACCTTCTTTCTTGACAACCAAAGAAAGTAAGTAAACTATACACATACCAGAAGATCAATGTACTTACAGCAATGATACCATCCGCAATTCCGAGCCTGTAATGTTCCTGAGCTGTTATCCTCAATTTTTCAGCTGCCTATACAAGTTCACCCACAATTTGATAAACAAAGATGACTTGTATCCCCAAAAACTCCAAATACAAAATTTATCATATACCTTAGGAGCTGCTTGGGAAGATTTCCACAATATTGCAGCGCATGCTTCAGGACTGGTCACAAAAGACAGTGTTCAGGAAGAAGTCCAATTGGAAAGGCACAAAAGTGATGCAATACAATTCATCTATAAGAAAGATATTTTCAGTGCATGAGATGCCCTGGTGTCCTATCTCTGTATCTAAATGTTGCAATATTAATAGCAGGGAAAAGGAGAAGAGGCCTGGATTACAAGGGGGAAAAAAATCATCACTCATGTCTGTTTGTGTACCAGAGAACCCACCTCCCAACATAGCCTTCATGCAGAGCAACCAACCATGTTTGACAATGCAAAGGTTCTTAGCTCGCTATGATATGAGAAGAAAATACATTTTGGCTTGGAAGGAACAATAATAAGTTGCTTCATCAACTTAGCTGTATACAGGGTCTTAAGAAGTTGACTCATTCATAGGAATCCTTTTATAGATTTATAAGCATGAACTTTGCCTTTGTTCCCCAAAAGTTCGTTGTAGTTCAATTATTTTAATAAGCAAGAAAAAAGCACATAAGAAGGAACAAAATTCACCTAGCAACGTAGAATGCAGAATTTTCCAGCATAAACAACTTATTGGCACAACCAATGGCAAGAGCACCACCTGAACCACCTTCACCAGTGACAATTGTTATTATTGGAACTTTCAGGCCAAACATAGTCCTCAAATTATGGGCTATAGCTTCTCCCTGCATAAAGTTGAATGCAGACTTTTGTACATATTGCTGAATGTCCAAATAAAACTA
Source organism: Ilex aquifolium (assembly GCA_951799425.1). Taxonomy (NCBI): domain Eukaryota; kingdom Viridiplantae; phylum Streptophyta; class Magnoliopsida; order Aquifoliales; family Aquifoliaceae; genus Ilex; species Ilex aquifolium. The sequence continues at coordinate 40,993,257 of OX637396.1, read as the reverse complement.
AGGATGGCAGAATCCACAAGGCCAGACAAACAGTATCTAACGGACCTGACCCAGTTCCTCAGATTTCAAATCAGCAAAAGCCCCTGGAGTGTCAATAAACGTAACAAGGGGTAAACCATGATGATCAGCATATTTCATCATACGCAGAGCCTTTCTGTAGCTGTATGCATCAATCTCTCAGTGAACATAGTTACTTTTTCAATTTTTAAGTTTTATTAGAGAATTCAAATGAGGGACTGGAAGTAATTTGCAGAAATTTTAAAAATTGAACTAAAATCAAGGGGACCACATAATTGTGCCCTCTACAAACAGAATGACACGTATTGTCATGAGGCCCTTAGTAGAAAGGATCAACTATCATAATTATTGACCATAGTATTGTCAAGTAAATGAAGCCGCTGAAAGTCTGTGCATGTTGAATAATAATTAGCTTGTCCAGTGGATGATACTTGAAACATACCCTTGGGGAGTTGGCATTGCAAAGTTGCGCGCAATGTTTTCCTTTGTGTTCCTACCTTTCTGATGGCCTATGAATAGGTAGCTTTTACGATCTATGCTCCCAATACCAGTCACAATGGCTGGATCATCATAGCCTGCACGATCTCCATGGAGTTCCACCCACTTTACAAAAAATCAAAACGGGTAAAAGTGTATGTGCTTTAGATGGGAGTAGAATTAAAATGACAAAATGACAACAAAAGGTAGTGGTGTACCTTATCTGCTATATTAAAGATATGATCAAGAACAGTTGGTCTATTTGGATGCCGAGCAATATTCAGACGTTGAATGGGTGTCAAATGTTTGTATAAATCCTTAAGAGCCTGAAAGTATGCTACAAAAATTTAACATTGGAACTGCATGAATATCATCAAATGAGAATCAAGATTCATCTTTCATTACCCGAAAATAATTACGTTGAAATTCATGGACATAGGTTAAAATTTAAATAAAAAATAAAGTGTGCTAATGTAGAGCCTAATTTGCAGCTTGAATTAACTATTTTTCTCCAAACTAGCATTTGTAAGTGTTACATACAATTCAATAGTTAAGACCCTTGATGTACAATTCAATCTTCAACAGAATTTACTGAAACCTATCCTCCAGCATAAAAGAGAAAAAAGGGCTAAAATTAGCAATAAAAATCACATTACCAACATAACAAAGTTGTATTTTGAATCAAGCTTTATCTGCTATTGGATTCGCAGACGGAAAATATTATGTGAAACCCTTCCAAAATTACCTGTTGATACTTGCTTTCCAAAGCATTAATTTGATCACTGAAGTCCAAACCTGTATCATCAGCCATTTTGCGTACCTGTGCAAGAAGAAAATGAAACAAGACACCACAAGCTAAGATAGTATCCAAAAGCTCTGTAGTAATAATAACCATGAAATAAAATGGTGTTCCTTAAATTGAAAACTAAAATTCTAGATACATGAGACATATTTAATGGCTTCCACCAAAATGTTAAAATTAAGTGAGTGGAAAAATAATATATATGAAGTAGTCAGATAATTAGTACCATAAAGAGCAAATCACCTCAATAATCTTTTTCTCCAAATCAACCAGTGGCTTCTCAAAAGCAAGGGTCACTGGCTTGGGTTTCTGGTCCAGAGGCTTGAAGTAGGAGAGGTAAGTCAATGGATTAGTGCTACTATTTGGATCCATATCATCAGGCCATGGGTAATCATGCTTCTTCCCCTTTCTAACTTTTGCAACAACACGAAACTTCCGCCCACTTCTGGCATAGGAGCCCTCCAATTCCTTCGACCATACACCATTTAGACTTCTCAACAAACTTTTGAGTGAACCACTTCCAAAGAACTCATTGCTAATATATGATCGGAACCGAAATACAAAACCCTGGTCTTCACCTCCTCTTCTACTTCCACAATTACCAGCTATTAGAGACAGGGTAGTCATCTCAGGCCAAACCTCTAGGAAGAAACTCAAAATGCACAAGGTAATGATGCTTCAAGTGCCATATTCTGCACATAAAGAGTAACAGAAAGGCTTAAAACATAAATGGTTTACATAATTCATTTAGATACCTCAATTGTCCTCCATTTTATGAGGATGAATTCAGTGTACCCGACAACAAACCGCTAAGTGGACATGGGCAGCATCTCCATTCAGAAATTACAAAAACTTATCAGCTAGCCAGACAACCAAAATTTGGGATTTGGGTCTGATGGCCGAGTTAAAAAGGACATCAATTTGATATTGTAGTATGTACCTAGTTCATCCTTATTCTCCCATACCAAAGGAACCAAAACTTGGTACTGGTTTCTCTCTCTCTCTCTCTGAACTCTCAAATAGCAATAGAATAAGCGCAAGGTGACTGAAGCACTCACCAACATGAATCCCTTCAATTCAGCACCATGAGGCCAGGACAAGAGAATTTCCCAGAAATATATAGAGTTTATGAGAGGTTTCAGAGTCTCCACAGATTTAGAGTTTTATGAAGCTTCAGACTCTACCAAAACAGTTTTAAGCTAAGAATTGTTGAGAGCCAACGGTTGGGAATGTCTCACTTTTAGGCGGCGAACAGTTGCTTGCGGAAGTGGTAAGAACACAAAAATTTCTCGCTTACTGATTGGGTTCGGTTCTTCACAATAATAGTTTGACGGAATTAATGTTGCAAATCATTGTGTTACTGACAAACATGTGAACTAACGTAAATATCTATTACTATTAAGGTAAATTTGTCGCTCACGATTAAGGTAAGAGTATGTGTTATCTAAAAGAGGATAACGCCGCCGAGCTCTTTGTGGGTTCCACTGTTACACGTGGGACGTCAACTTCTTTTTCTACTTATACAAAAGTCAGGCCCCAATAGAAATGAATAAAGAAAATAGGGAGAATTATACCTAGATTCTTTGAGGTTTGTCACTTAACCATTCAGGTCCTCTGACATTTGAAATATTACAGACAGACCTCCTAAAATTTGTACGCGCATAACACTTAGACCCTTGCTGTAAATATATTAGTTAATAAATTATATTTAGACCCCTTTGAAGTTTATACGCATATAATACTTAGACTTCTTAAATTTAAAATATTATACTTTGACAAAAAATACTCCAATCAAAGATAAAATATCAAATATTTTAAATTTTATAACTAAAATTCATGTTCTATTGTATTATTTATTGAAATAAAATCAAAAATAAAAATTCGACTTTTTCTTAAAAAATTGTAATTAGTATACAATTATATTATCTATTGGAATAAAACTAAAAAAATCAAACAAATGGTCTAAGTCTATTGCATCAATTTTGGTTGTAAAATTCATGTTCTATTATGTTATTTATTTAAATAAAATAAAAACAAATCTAATTTTCTTTTAAAAAAAGCATAGTTAGTATACAATTATAATATCAATTACAATAAAACTAAAAAAATTAAATAAGGGGTTAAATTGTAATGAACACAATATATTTTAGCTTCAATTTGGATAGTTTGGTATTTTAATTTGATCGTTTAAACGACCAAATTAAATTCCAATAGACAATATAATTGTATACTAATTACAATTTTTTAAGAAAAAAATGATTTTTTTTTTATTTCAACGAATGATACAATAGAACATGAATTTTAATTGTAAAATTTAAAATATTTAATATTCTATCTTTGATTGAAGTATTTTTGGTCTAAGTATAACATTTTAAACTTAAAGGGGTCTAAGTCATATTTGTTTATAAACTTTAGAGGGTCTGAATGTAATTTATTAATGGATATATTTACAGCAGGGGTCTAAGTGTTATACAAACTTTAAGGGGTCTGAGTGTAATACTTCAAATGTCAGGGAGTGTGAATGTAATTCTCCCAAGAAAATAATATGGGCCAAGACAGCACAACAAACTCAACTTCTTCTTCTTTTTTTAAATCTAATTTTTCTTTTTCATTAATTTTATCATAGAATGAGTCAAACCATCAGCCTCATTTCACTCCATTTTCATAGGACTTCATCCACATTTTAAAGCATTAACAATTTCATCTTCTCCTCACAATATTGGGATCTCCAATCACGTGTCCGAGAATTATCGGTGCAGATCAATTCAACTTTAACACCAATGCAAAAAATGGTTAATTTCTATTACACGGAGATATAAATTGTTTCTGTTTGAACAAAAAGAAAGACTTTTTAATCTTAATTACCGAGAAAAAAGAGAATAACCAAACGATTCTTGTAATTGAACTTTTTTTTTCCAATCCTCGGCAGCCCAATCTTTTGGGTTCTTCTCTATTAGCTCTTCTTTAAGAAATTCTTGAAGGAATTATTAATTCCCGCGGTTTTTTTCGAAGAGGGAGAAAAAATGTCATTTACAGGAACATTGGACAAATGCAAGGCTTGTGATAAGACTGTATATGTTGTTGATTTGTTGTCTGCTGATTGTACAACTTACCACAAAGCATGCTTCAAATGCAGCCACTGCAAAGGAACTCTTGTGGTATGTTTGTTCTAATACCTATTTTTTCCCCTGTTTTTTTTTTTTTTTTTTTATGTCCTTTAAATGTGAATATTCTTCTCAAAGCATCTTTGTATTATTATAAATGTTACAAAACAAAGTCATTCTAAGGTTTGTTTTTCATATAACAAGTTTGAAACTTTATCATGGATCATGCCAAAACATGCCCTATTGATCATTGTTGGGGGTGGAAAATTGTAGGGGTGAGAATTTATTCAAGGCATGACGATATCAGTTGTGATAGTTGTATGTAACATGTCGGTTGTAACATCATAATCGTGTGCAGTACGTCAGTCGTGACAATATAACCGTATGTCAACAGATTTATCATGACAACAAGATCACTTGCTAATCGTGTGCAACTCGTGATAATTATGGCTAGAAACTTGCATGGTGGCCATTTCAACATTTGAGAGATTAAAAGCAAGCGATTTATGATTCAAACTTAATATGATATATATGTTAACAAGAAAATAAAAAATAGATAAAACTTCTGACAAGGTTATGTTTGTATCCAATCGATTGTCCTTAGTAATCTCGATAAACGGAGATCTAAGTGGATAATGACATTTGCATAAGAAGCTTATCATAAGGTTGCAATTGCCATTGCCATTTCTAATAATAAATTACCATTTTGCAGAAATATCAAAATATTAAGGTTTACTTATAACTGGCTCTTTGATTTCTGCCTTACAGATGAGCAACTACTCCTCCATGGATGGAGTTCTATACTGCAAAACTCATTTTGAACAGCTCTTTAAAGAATCTGGAAATTTCAGCAAGAACTTTCAAACTTGTGGGACCCACCCTTCTTATTGATTTTATTTGTATTAATAGCACTTTTAGTCCCTCAAGTATATATTTTTTGTGAGTTTAGTCTCAATTGTATCAATTTGGTCCCTAAAGTATTCAATTCGTATCATTTTGGTCCCGACATAGACGGACTATTAAATTTTTGACACGAATTGAATATTTTATGGACTGAATTGATAAAATTGATACAATGAGGACTAAACTTATAAAAAATATATATTTTAAGGACTAAAAATGCTATTAACCCATTTTATTTTCATGCTTCTTTAAGCTTTCTGAATTTTGTTTCTTCATTTTTTTGCTTACTAAATATTTCTTGTTATCTGGTGATATTCTTGCAGCAAAGCCAGAGAGGGCGAATTCACTGGTATGTTCAAATACCCACCTTTCTACATGCTTAAGATCATGCATTTGGATTCTCTATAGGATCGAGATCTATCAATTATATTTTCACTCAATTTTTCTCGATAATAAACCATTTATTACTTATTGGTGAGTCTAGTTTGTGCTTATTGGATCGCACTTAAATACATTGTGTATATCGAGCAATGTTATAGGAATCTAATTTGAGAACTTAATTTAAAACAGTTATTGGATTAGTTATGTGTTTCAATGTTAGACGGAAGTCACTTTTAATCTAACAATTGTAATTGATTAGGTCCAAATAGGTTGACCTAAGACCTGTTTGTTGATTTGCAAATGCGAAGGCATTAAATTTGAACCATTTGAATATATGGCGACGTATTTTTTTTGTTCAACAGTCAGGGGTGTTCGGTTCAGCTTACATATACCTTAACTAATCACCTCCTCGATCCAGTCAAAAATAAATCATTCACGCCAATACTAGAGTATTCATGAGAGATTTATCTCATGGCTTAGTTTAGTTAAATTTTTTCTCCCAATTACAAATTTGAAACATGTTCATTTTGATATCATATGCAGACGAGGGCACCAAGCAAACTCTCTGCCATGTTCTCTGGAACCCAAGATAAATGTTCTGCTTGCAAAAAAACTCTATACCCTCTTGAAAAGGTATGCAATTATATAGTCCTTATCATGGCATTAATCCTTTAATCATATTGTCAACTCGGGTTCGAGCTTCAATCCTCCTTTCTCGTAATTTTAAGTGTCAAATTCAGGGCACAAGACTCTCGTTTATAGCAGAGAGTCTGGGAAACATTCTTACTCTAACTTTAAAGAAAATTATTTTCTGACTCAAACGGACGATTTACCAAAACAAGTAATCGAACTCAAAAATTTTGCGATTGACATTGATCATCACACTAAAACAGGTGACAATGGAGGAAGAATCATACCACAAGACATGCTTCAAGTGTGCTCATGGAGGTTGTCCCCTCACACATTCATCATATGCTGCTCTCGATGGAATTCTCTATTGCAAGCACCATTTTGCTCAGCTCTTCATGGAGAAAGGGAACTACCAACATGTCCTCAAGGCTGCCACTCATAAAAAAAGTGCAGTGAAGCCTATTGAACCAGAGTCAGAACCCGAGCCTGAACTCGAACCCGAACACGAACATGACCAGACGCAAGAGCAATCCTAAATATCGATGCATACTTTGGGTTTCATATTAAACCCTTGAATGTCCAAAAAATTATATTTCTCAGTAGACCCTCTTGTTGGGATTAAACTTCATATGTGACTCTTCATGGTTTGTTTCAAATTTATAAGCATATCAAAGAGGTTTTGTAATTTATATAAACAACTGGTAGGTACACTGTCTTGTTTTTCATCACTCTTGGGTCTAGCAAGGTGATACTGTTGATACATTAAATAAAAGTTAGGGTAAACAATGGGTTATGTTGTGTTGTATCACAATTTATTTATTGTATACCGACTTTTTTTTTGTCTTGGAGTCATGTACATTCCAATTGTTTCTTTGCTTTATCATCTGCTCCCTCCGCGTGTACACTAGTGCTCCTGTCCAGAGCGAAGAGAAGGCGAAAAAGCGCCACTAAAACAACATAAGCAAACTTCTATTGCTACGTACATAACAATAGAGCATTTTGCGTCATAACGATCACAAAGGCATTCATAGAAGACAGATAAAAGAAAATACACGATGAACGAAAGTTAAAGATTGTAGGATATTTTGTTCTAAGACACATGATGCTCTCCCATGACAGTAGTTTACTGTTTACATAAACCGTTATATTTCCCGCCAACATGCAGCAGTTTGAGTAAACAACAAAGATCAATACTCCTCTCTCTCTCTCTCTCTCTCTCTCTCTCTCACACACACACACACACCCACACACACCCACCATGTTACAGCTCAAGTTAAATCGAGGAACTCTACTATGGAAGGCCGTGTCACTGCTCATGGAAATTAATGGAGTCGCCATTGTCAAATGCTCACCCGCTGGTTTATTGATGAAGAATTTGGTGGTAAGGCCTGGCGCTGTTGCAGAATTCCAAATCAGTCCTTGGAGTTTCAATAGCTATTATTGTAATGGAGACTACACGGTTCTTATCGGCCTCTTGTCCTTGTTCGATGTACTGAAGACCATTAGTGATCAAGAATCTCTCACTATCACTTACACCTATAAAAACCCTAATTCCAACCACATTCAGATCACCATTGAGGATACCACTGGTCAGTAAGCTCACGCTCTACTCGATTTCTTGTAACAGCTATTTATGTTCTCTTGTGTGCTGATTTGAATTGATATCTTGAAAAATCGTCAAAGATCATACACATTTTCTTCTGGGCATCTTGTGAAGTTTTTGGTTTTTTCTTGAAGTTTTAATTAAAATTTTCGATTATGAAAAAGGCAGATGATGTAGAATCTGTGGAGGCATTATGAGAGTTCGTATGTTTAGCTAGTTTGATTCATTTTCTTCGAGACACCCAAAAAAAAAATCTTGAAGAACTTCGATCTTTTTTGTGAAGTAAATTAAATTTTAACTCTTAATTTGGACTGGTTTTCTCCAAGAATCAGAGTCATGAAGAACAATATATATATATACATTCATATTTCTTTGAACAATTTGTCAGCTTTTCTAATCACTGATTTGCCATTGTCATTGATTGAAAGTTTGTCACAAGATTAGGTCAGATCAGGTGTTTATCAATATATTTGCTTATATATATATGGTAGCTTTTCAATTACTGTAAGGATTTTTGTTTCGTGATCTTCGTATTAGCAGTAAATAATTTCTTTGCTCGAGTGAAATTTGTTGTTTCTTGTCGGGTTATTATTGCATATCATGTAAGTGAAGTAAAATGATTGAGCAGCAATGACTGCCTAAATTTATGTGAGAAACATTTCAGGAATTCGGAGCACCAGTGAGGTGAAAATACGTCGTGCCCCCATTGAGTATGTGTATCCATATGTGTCACCATTCGAACACAAGCGGGTTGTTGGGATACCATCAAGCAAGTTTAGGCAAATTTTGACACATTTGAGGCGTTTTGGTGAGACAGGTATGCCCTCTTATACTTAATGGCTGATGGACTGCTTGTAAGTAACTTCACTGCTATAGTTGTAAGTAACTTCACTGCTATAGTAAATTTAAAGAAGTTGTAATGAAATTTCTTATGAATACTTCTTCCTCTGGTTCTTCTAATCTCCTCATAAGTTGGCTGAAAACTTTTAGACTTGAACCATGCCTACGAATCGTCTTCAGCAATATTTGTCTTTCCTTAGTACTTATATTGGGGAAAGAGTTCTTCTTAAGACAATTTCCAAACCAATGAGCCTGATGTTATCGTATACTTAAGAGGGTGAGCTAAAATCTTTAACCTTGGTATCTTTTAAAGCCTCTCCCATCAGTATGAAGGCGATGAATGATGTGTGAATAGTTGTTATTTTGATTGTTCTTAATCAAAAAGAGCATGGCTTCAAGATGTTCTATGCTGGCTTTTCAATCTATGTGTGTAGTATATAACCTTTTGCAGTTTCTTTTCCTTTCCTCTGTATTATGTTTCCCCTCTTTCCATATGATCTAGGCCATGTGTACTAACATTTTTATTATACTCCAGTGAACATATTTGTAACTGCTGCACAAGTGAAACTCACCACAGCAAATAGGGAGATGGTCCTCACAAAGCAGGTGTGCCCCCCCAAAACAAAAAAAAAAAAATGCCCCGACTCTCCCCAACCTCTCTAAATTGTCACTTTTTCTACGAAGGACCCTTTGTTTTTGACAAAGAATTAACTCTGTATGCTGATTGCACTTAATGAAGCATTAATCACATTTTTATACGCAACCCCAGAAACTGGTTTAGTTTGAGAAATTAAAAGTTGATTTTCTGTTTCTGCAGCATGGGTGCTCCATTTTAGTCAATGGAGGAGATGATCCGGTTCTTTTGGTGATCAGTCTGCAATATGTGAAGTCATTCATAGAAGCATCAAGACTGTCATACACAGTATGGATGCTAAGGTCCCATGATGGGCAAACCCTGTTGCAGTGTCCCTTTTGGCACCTGGGTCACATCATTTACTACTTCAATTGAATATGATTATGCAGGTTGGTTTACCCTGAATTTCTGTTGGGTACAGGATGACCCAAAAAATAAATAGTCACAAACCCTGAATTTCTCTTCAGCTGATTCAATTCTTTGGAGTTTGGAAGTTAATCACCCCATACTCTTTGTTTGAACTTTAAGTAGAGTATCAGCATGTACTAGTGTGAATGTCCAACACACAGACAGAGTAAAAATAGAACCATATATATGATCCACTATGCATGAATGATGTATTTCTAGAAACATTCTTATTAATTTTGCTGATTGGGAACTGTCATATATCTATCCATTGTCCCCAGTCGAACAAGGTTTTTTTTGCCTCTAGCTGCGTTTGAGAGACCTAAATGGTAGACATGCTTACCTCCCATTTTGGAGAAATTGAATTCCGAACTTACCAACTCCAATCCGCAACATACCACTTGGACTGATGAACACCTGTCATCGCTTCAAGTCTGATCTCTGTTTTCCAGTTGAACTTGTAGTTGATAGGTAAGCAATTAATCCAGGGCTGTGCCCCCATTAAAATAGAAGGATATGACTATAGTTTTTGTCATCTGAGTTTCTCAGATTTTTCCAATTTTGCAGTGTAATAATTTTAACCAAACACAACTACTTCAAGGTTACAACTTGCTTGCAGGGTTTTAGATGTTGTCTCTCCCTCAACATTAGGTCTATGTTTGCGGAAACAGTCTCTCTATTTGCAGGGATAAGACTGCGTATATCTAATCCTTTCTAGACCCCGCAATGGCGGGACCTCGTGCACTGGGTATACCCGTTAGGTCTATGTTATGCTTAAAAGAATGATCTATCTATTGCCAAGTTCTTTTCATGGGATCTCTTGTTACGCATTTTCAAGGTTCCCACAGCTTCTCAACATGCTTTCAATGTGATGGCTTTCCCTCCTTACTCAAGGACAAACATTAAAAACCTGAAGACTAATGCTTGATGCAGAATGCCATAACAAATCTAGGGGGTGCAAACATTAAATAAGCATCCATTAGACCTCAAATAGAAGATGATCAATATTACTTATGCCTGATTGGTTGCACTTACATGAATTGAAAAACTAACACAAAGTTTAGTAAGGGAATTTTAAGTACATTTTTTAAGCAAAAACAATTGTCAGAGATAAAAGTATATTTGACACTACTATTTCTAGGGGGTGCAACTTAGACGGGCCAACTCAAACTCAACCCGAACCTGACTCAATATCAATTGATTTTTTTTGTCTAGGAGTCACGTACTTTCCAATTGTTTCTTTGCTTTATCGGCACCCTCCTCGTGTCCACTAGTGCTCCGGTCTAGAGCTGAAACAACATAAGCAGACTTCTATTGCTACGTAACAATAGAGGAGGATAGCATTTTGCGTGCTAATGACCATAAAAACATACGTAGAAGGCAAATGAGAAAAAACGCTCTATGAACGATGATTGAAGATTGTAAAATATTTGTTCTAAGACACATGACGCTCCCACGCGCATGACAAATTTAGTTTGTACTATTTTCACCCATCAAGATAGGTTTTCTCGATTTTTTCAAGATTCTCTTTTTCACCAAGGAGAGGGAGGGCTAACATTCTTCTCAAATTCCAAGGTATTTCTTTCAATTTGTTTATCATGGGATTAATCTAATATACCAATAGTTTTTTATTGTGGAATGAAACAATGTTAATTGGTCTAATTATTCCGTTTTAAAAGATATGTGATATTATTGGTTGCATAACATAATGATTTTTAAAAAGTAATTTAGTCACAAAATCACTTCGGCTTGGTCAATTTTTGCATGATGAAAAAACTTCTTATCATAGTAAATACGATAAATTTTACTTTGTGCTCTGAATTTTTTTAAGATTTTTACTTTATACATTCAAATATTAAATTTTTTACATTGTACTCTCAATACATCAAAAGTGTTGTTACAATGTGACTCTTATTTTAATTTTTCATTAGTTTTTTCGTCAGTGTCAATAGATTGCCTTTTTGACAAAAAATAACGGAAGCTAATAAAATGATCACATTGTAATATTTTTAATTTTTGAAGATATAAAATAAAAATCTTAAAAAAAAATTGGGTGCAAAGTACGAAAAGCCCTAGTAAATAATACTTCGTTAACTTAATTTATTGACACAATTTGATATATGATCTAATGATGTGGTTAGATTAGGAGTAAGTCTCAATATTCTACAATATTTATCGATAACCTAATTGTACTAGCAAATTGAGTCAACAAATTATATAAGTAAATTGTGTTCAAAGAATATTAAATTTAATAAAAAAAAAATATTGTAGAAAAATAGGGTACCCAGACGTCCTGAGTTTGAATCTTGATAACTCCTTAATGCCAGACTATCCCTTATGAATATCTTAATCCCGACGTAGATGATCTGCTTTTAACCGTACCGGGGAGAAGATTAATCGAGATGCGCGTAAGCTGGTCTGAACACTTCTGACCACCGAACCCAAAAAAATAAATAAATAAAATTAATAACATTCTAAATCAACCTACCGAACGTAAAATCATGTAAAATGAAGCCAAATTGTGATGGTGGCATTTATGTAGATATTTGAGGAATTGCTGGTATTTGATTAACAATCATGTAAGTATGTAACTAACTCGTCCCTGAAGTTTACATACCGTTATACTTCCCGCCAGCATTCCCATCTCTATGTCTCTCAATTTGGCAATTTGAGTAACCAACAAAGATCATAGAACTTTCAGAACTAATCCTCTCTCTCTCTCTCTCTCTCTCTGTGGCCATGTTACAGCTCAAGCTAAATCGAGGCATTCTATTGAGGAAGGCGGTGTCATCACTCCGGCCAATTCGGACCCTCGCGATTATCAACTGCTCACCAGCAGCTGGTTTATTGATGCAGACTACAGGCGGAATGCCCGGCGTTGGCATGGTTGCAGAACTCCGAATCAGTCCTGAGAATTTCAACAGCTTTTACTGTAATGGAGACTTCACCATTGTTATCGGCCTCCATCGCTTGTCCAATGTACTACACACCGTTGGTGATCAAGACTCCCTCACTATCACTTACAGTTATACAGATCCTAATTCCAATTACATTTATATCACCATCGAGAGTTCTAATGGTCAGCACACTCTCTCTACTCCATTTCTTGTTTCACAATTGTTAGTCCTTTTGCTGATTTTAAATTGAAATCTTGAAAACTAATCGGTTAACATTTGTTAAGATGATACTCAGTTTCTTGTGAATGTGTTATGAAGTTTCGCGATTTCTTGAAGTTTTAGTTAAATACTTCAATTGTAAAAAGTCATATGTTAAGGTTGTTTGATTCAATTTCTTGGAAACACCCAAAAAAACAAGTTTCAATTTCAATTTGAATTGATTTTCTTCGAGAACCGGAGTTTTGAAGAAACAAAACATTATACTTCTTTGGACAATTTGTTAGCTTTTCCATTGTTTTGATTTTTACTTCTTGAGCTGTTAAGTTAGTTAATTTGGAGAACTATACCCTTGTATCATGAATTTGTAACCACATTAGGTCAGTGGGGTGTTCTTGTTGATGTATTTGGCATCTTTGTATGCTTATTCTTGCATATCGTACATGTTTGTGAAATCAAATGATTGAGATGCAGCGACAGAGCCCTAATTTATATGAAAATTTTATTGCAGGAATGCAGAGAACTTGTCCCTTTAAAATAACTAAGACTCTCACCAAGAATGTCCTGAATATGTTTACGTCACAATTTGGAAACAAAGTGGTTGTTGGGATACCATCAAACAAGTTTAGACAAACTTTGACACATTTGCGGGAGTTTGGGGATACAGGTACAGTATTATTGGCTTCCCTTATTGCACTTTTGCTGCCTGATGTTCCTATTAAATTTCACTGCTATAGAGTTGGTGTACTTCACTGCTATATAACGAATACTTGTCCTGTAGTCCTTCTAATCTCTTCCCAAGTTGAAAGAAAAACTTAAAACACCTTTAGACTTGAACCATGCCTAGAAAGAGGTGTGCTTTTAAGACAAATTCCAACTAATGATTATGCTGTTGATATCGTACTCTTAAAAGGGTGAGCTCAAACCTTTAACCTTATTAATCTATTAGTCATAGTTGGATAGTTGTTATTCTAATTGCTCTATGGCTTCAAGATGTTCTGAGATGGCTTCTAATTTTATATTGTCTAGTATATAAGCCTTTGCAGTTTCTTTTCCTTTTCTGTTTATTATTGTACCACTAACATTTGTATTATGTTCCAGTGATCATATCAGTAACTGCTGCACAAGTGAAATTCACCACAGCAAATGAGGAGGTGGTCCTTATAGAGAAGGTGTGCTGCCCCCAAACCTCCACCGCCCCGGTTCACCCCCAACCTCTCTAAATTTTCCCACGTTTTCTACAAAGGACCTTTAGTTTTTGACAAAGAATTCACTCTGTAGTCTGTATGCTGATTGCTATTAATGCAGCATTAATCAGATTTTTATGCATTACCCCCACAAAAAAACTTGTTTAGTTTGGAAATTTAAAGCTGATCTTCTTTTCCATACTTGTTTATCTACAGAATGGAGAATGTGTCATTGTAGTCAATGAAGTAGACGATCCAGTTCTTTTGGCGATCCATCTTGAACACATGGAGTCATTCCTCGAAGCCTCAAAACTCTCAGACATGGTATGTATGCTAAGGTCCCATAATGGGCTTCGTACCATGTTGAACTGTCCTGTTTGGCCTCTTGGAAACATCATGTACTGCTTCGATTCTTGGATGACTTGAAAAAAAAGTAGGCACAAACACTTAGATTTTCTTCTCAGATTCAATTCTCTAGAGTTTAGATGTCAATCACCAGATATTCTGTACTGAATGCTAAGTAGATCTAGTATCAGCATGTTCATGACATTCTTATACAGGAAATGGTATACTACCAGATACATTCTTATTAGTTTTGCGTCCATTGTGAATGGTCATTTTAACCATTCATCCATTAGACCTCAAATAGAAGATTATCAATATTACTTAGGCCTGATTGGTTGCAATTACATGCATTAAAAAACTAACACAAAGTTCAGTAAGGGAATTTTAAGTAATTTTTTTTAAGCAAAAACAATTGTCAGAAATAAAAGTATATTTAACACTATTATTTCCTAGTGATACAGTTGCTTGCATTTTTTTTTTTTTATTATAGAGTGTTCAGGTTTGTGCCGACTACTCCCTCTAATATATAAATAATACAAACGCATAATATGATAATATATGAATTTAATATATTGTAACCATTGAATTGATAGTATACTTTTTTTAATGCTATGACCCACTAGAATTCAATTGTCACAACTATTAAATCCTCAAATTATGTCATAATAACATTATTTTTTCCAATTTTTTTTTAGTTTAACGGTCATGTGTTTGAGCTAGTTTACGTATACCTCGACTAATTCTATCTCCGATCCTATCAAAGACAGGCCATCAACGTCGGAATTAAGGTATTTTTGAAAGATAAATCTCTCGTGACCCGACTTAAAAAAATTGTCAAGATTCAAACTTAAAACATTTGAATTTATTACTCGTCTTTATTATCACCTAACCTACTTATTTGGGTTATTTTTCCCAATTTCTATAGACCATCAAATTGAAACAAAGGATATTTTAGTTATTTTTTTTTTTTTTACAAAAAGAAAAAGAAAAAGAAAAAGAAAAAGGTAAGATATTTTAGGTCCTTTTGGTGATAAGACGCTTCTTTTTGAGAAACTACCGAAATAAGGCCAAGTTGTGAAGGGGACAAAGTGTCTTGCATCAGATTCTTTCCTGTCCACCATATAAGGGATCTCACCTGTACCTGACACGTGGACCCTTTTTCGCCTAGCTTATTATAAAATGTGATTCACGCTCTCTAACTGCATGTGGACTTAACTTTCTGCCACGGAATATCCCATTGGCATATTTCCAAGTCCTTTTTTAATTGTCCATCTTGTCTCACGCAAACCAGTCCTTTTTATAAAATTCACCAAAAAAACAAAAAAAAAAAAAATAGGACAAATATGTCATTTTCCCACCTTTTTCTCATATGCCAAATTCATTTACTTAATGTATACATCATATAAGAAACACATGAGATCGGAGACCAAAGACCATAAGAAAACATTCTTTTTGTTTTTTTGAAAAGACAAAGATAATTATATACGTATTTATAAATATATATGTTTCGGGATTTGGATCATCTTAAGTCGTAAAAATTGTATATGTTCTTCAATTGCTTGGATAAAAGACCATGTTGGGCGAACCCGTTTGAAAAATCTTAAAATAAGAT
Source organism: Ilex aquifolium (assembly GCA_951799425.1). Lineage (NCBI taxonomy): Eukaryota > Viridiplantae > Streptophyta > Magnoliopsida > Aquifoliales > Aquifoliaceae > Ilex > Ilex aquifolium. The sequence goes on along the minus strand of OX637396.1, from coordinate 40,977,203 downwards.
TTGATCTTGTCGCGCACAAACTTTAATAACATCGATTCTCGTTAAACAATTATGGTGTAGAGTTTTGGTCTAATTTCAAAAAAAATAAAATATAGTATTTTTTTTTTTAAGGTACTTCTATTGCAAGAAACATGGAACAAACACGAGGGCTATTTTAGTAAATTCAGCCAAAAAATTAAAAAATATATATATTATTTAACAATTAGTTAATGACAAGGCCGTGACTAGGTCGGCCCATGGTTGGTGGCAAGTAAGAACAGCGAGGTTTCTCTCACTACCTAAATATCTTCATCAGGTATGCCTCGCGCGTGCCCAAGGGAAATTATTCCCTGCGATGCAGGAGTTTTTAACTCCATTTCATAAATAAAAAAAAAAAAATTTTTTAATTATTTAATCTCTATTTCAAAAAATCCAAAATTGAATATATTTCTTGTTTTTTTTTTAAAAAAAATCATTTTAGTTTTTACGTTTTACTTTGGAAATATATCACATTAGATGGTATGAACTAGAGGATTCAATAGTTTACTTAATGATCACCGTTCTATAATTGTTTGTGAGTTCGAAACTCGTTCTAGTCCTCCCCGTCTAATTATCATTAAAAAAAAAAAAAAAGTTTGAACTTCATATATTTTTACTATTTAACTACAATTATAAAGTTATTTTATTGACGGTTATGCCTTATATATTTAAATTACAAAAGTAATTTCTCTGCACACAAGAATAGATGCTCTTTTTTTTTTCAATAATTAACGATTATTCTTATACTTTTTTTTTATTAATCATTTTGCTATCATATAATTTTGGCATATTCAATTTTGATCAAAAATTACATCTTACCCTTATAACTAAAACTACATCTTTATCTCGACCATCTATAATTCAACTAACCCCATTAGTTGAACTTAGTATACATTATTACATGCCAGCTTAACTACTTGTCATTATAAATATAGTTTGACTTTGTATAAATAATTGTAATATCATTTAGTTCAATTTGCAACAATCCCTATCAATTATTTTTTATTTTATGTCCAATTAAAATACTTTTATCTTATTAAATCCTTTCGTTAAAATAAATGAAGGTAAACTTCAAGGGGTAACTCAAGTAATAACAAAAACAAGTTGTAAACCTACACATCCTGAATTTGAAACTCGGTAACTCCTTGGGCCAAAACTATGAGAGATTTATTCTTCATGAATACCCTAATTCCATGCGTGAATGATTTGTTTTTTATCGAACTGAGGACGGTATTAATCAAATTACATGTAAGCTGACTCAGAGACCCTCTGACCGTTGAACCAAAAGATAAAAAACAAAGGAGATAAACCACACGATTGTCATGTGATTGTTCATGTCATGTGCTACCGTTTGTTCTGACGGTTGAAATTAATCAAAAGACTTAATTAAGATTAAATTCAAATAATTAAAAGTTCATAGATTATTTGAAAAATAATAAGAAAAATTTAAAGACTAATTATAATATTTATCCGAAATATTTTGAAGATGGATATTTTTTCCCCACAAAAAAAATCAAAATGGGTATTCCAGTAAAATTACAAAAGAAAAATATATTCAGCAATGAGCAATTCTATTTTCATTTTCTCCCCCCCAAACAGAGGAGAGAGAATGTACTGTTCATCATTTACTACACATTCTTCGCTCCCATTCGGACAAAGCAGCAAAACCGAAAGCTGAAAAGCTAGTGTCGATCTGTTATCAGTTCATCATTTTCTGACCTGACCCAAATTTTTCTGGAAAGTCCGCCGGAGATTTTCTCAGGTCATCGGTCAGTTCATCTCTTTCAATTTATTATTCTGTCACCTACATCAATGGAGTCTTATGCTACACACACTCCGCTTTTTATCTCTGTGGACAAATATTATATATGTATGTGTGTCTGAATTGTTATGTAGTTTGGATATAGATTAATTAGCTTTTCAAATTTGTTTTCCTACTAAGAATTTGGGATTCAACTGAAGAATCGAACTAAAAGTGTTAATCTGTTCTTATGTTTGTGTGAAGTTGATTGTTTCGCCAGGTGTTTGATATGATGCCAATGAGAGTTTGTTACTTTGAAATAGGTTGGAGATTGTGCTGTAAGATGTTGCACATCTTGTATCTTAGCAAGCCAGAGAGGTTGGAATTTGGAATGTGTGTATGGTTTTCGGAAAGCAAAAGAAATTCGATGTTCTAGTGGAAGATATGCACATATGATACGTCGTAAATACATAAATACATAATTTGGGTGTAATTAAATAATCTTACACACAGATAATCACATATTTAGATTCATGTGTTTGCAAACAAAAATGCCATTACCTCTGGCATATCCCCACAACGTGGCTGGTCTTGAACTCGAACCTGCATTCTTGTGCTTGAGAGGCCAAACACCTTACGACTGAATTAAGCATTTTCATTATCTCTGTGTTCACATATATGGGCATGTATGCAGGTGTACATGCATATATTGATGTATTTATTTTGCTAAGTGTGAAAGTATGACTAGGTGTTACTCGAGTTTAATTCGTATGGTCTAGACTAAATTACTACATATTGTTCTTATTTTTGTTGTGAAATTGCGTTGTTTTGTCAGGTATTTGATTGGAAGTTAATGACTTTGTGAAATGGATGTTGTTTGTTTTGTGCCTTAGAAAAAAAGCGAGGTATGGATTTTGTGTGTAGTTTTCGACAGCCAAATGTGTTCCATGGCGGTGAAGGCACGGGTTATAGAGCGTTGGGTAGATTAAGTTGGTGTTCGGGTTTTAATTATAAAGATGTTCACTGTAAAAGATTTCTTGGCAATCCGAGACTTTTATTGAGAGCATGCCCGGCAAAGAAGTTGAAAAAACTCCCTGCATACAGTGGTAGTGTCATCAAGTCCATAGTTTCTAAAGGTGAATTGCATAGTCATTTGTGGTGTCATAATGTTCGCAATTCTTCGGTACACAATTTTGGGTGTACAATTGAGACATCGAGGGGTGTAGTTCAATCACGATGTCAGGGTAATGATTCGGTTGCATATATTGATGGTAATGGTCGAAAGGTAGAATTTGAAGAAAGTCCTAGTGAAGAGAGCTCAAGGGTGGGAAGTCATGGCAGTGCAGAGTCGAATGGTTTGCAAGAACAATTGGAGGAAGAAGATCTAGAAGTACAGGTGCCTGGTGTGGATGAGTTGAGGGAGTTGTTGCAGAAGGCACTTAAGGAGTTGGACATTGCGAAGCTTAACAGTACCATGTTTGAAGAAAAGGCTCAGAGAATATCAGAAGCTGCTATAGCGTTAAAGGATGAAGCAACAAATGCTTGGAATGATGTTAATTCTACCCTTAATACTGTTCAAGAAGTTGTAAATGAAGAGGCTGTTGCTAAAGAAGCTGTCCAGAAAGCAACAATGAACCTTTCTTTGGCTGAGGCGAGGCTTCAGGTTGCACTGAATTCATTAACATCTGCAAAAGAAACAGGGGTTTCTCCAGATGCTTCTGGAGAGAGTGATTCAAATTATGAATTGGGGGGAGAGGGGGAAGTGCTCTTGGTTGCTCAGGATGATATCAGAGAGTTTCAGGATCATCTGGCAAATTGTGAGACAGAGCTGAGACGGTTGCAATGCAAAAAAGAAGAGTTGCAGAAGGAAGTGGACAGGCTGAATGAGATTGCAGAGCAAGCAGAATTGAATGCTCTGAAAGCTGAGGAGGATGTGGCAAATATAATGCTTCTAGCAGAGCAAGCTGTTGCTTTCGAGCTTGAGGCTACACAGTGTGTGAATGATGCAGAGATTGCCTTACCTAAAGCAGAGAAAAATATCTCTATTTCCCATGCAGATACGCCAGAAAGTCCAATGTCCCCAAAGGGATCATCGTCCCAAGGACAAGTGTTGAGTGATGGGGCAATCGTTGACGAGGAGCAAATGAGTCAAGGAACTTCAGGTGATGTCATTGTTGAAAGAGACAAGGATATGCCAATTGATGGTGCTTCTTTGGTTGGGGATGCTCTACCAGATAACCGAGAGAATGGGAAATTAAGTCTAGACTCACCAAAAGACACTGAATTAGATGCAGAGAAGTCAAAGAATGTCCAACCTAAGAAACAGGAAATACAGAAGGATTTGACTAGGGACAGCTCGCTATTCAATGCACCAAAAGCATTATTGAACAAATCATCCCGTTTCTTTTCTGCATCATTCTTCTCTTTTACAGTAGATGGAACGGAGTTCACACCGGCTTCAGTTTTCCATACTCTTGTAGAGTCTGCAAGTAAGCAATTGCCTAAGCTGGTGGTTGGTTCATTGCTTGTCGGAGCAGGGTATGCATTATCATCAGAATGATTCCATCTATTGTTACTGCTTTGTTACAGTTATATCCATGACTCTGTTATTAGTTTCCTGTTACTTCTTTCTGATAGCAGAGTGTGCTATTGGTTTTTATTTTGCTGTATATAGTATGAGGGTTTGCCTTCCTTTGGTCACATGGTGCTTATATTTATCACAGGATTGCTTTTTATGCCAACCGGAAAGATACAATTAATCAGCTGTTTCAACAGCCAGACATTATCACCACCAGTATTGATGAAGTTTCTTCAAACACAAAGCCTCTGGTCAGACAAATAAGGAAATTGCCCAAGAGAATAAAAACATTTATGGAAATGCTTCCTCATCAAGAGGCATGTGACTCAAATTAATTTTTGGTCGATCTGCTTTTGGCTAAAAATATAATATATTATACTATTTGTTTATCTATTTATTTTGTTCTTCTTGGTCAAATGTTTCTTCTTCTTTTTTCTCTCAGGTAAATGAGGAAGAAGCTTCTCTATTTGACATGTTGTGGTTATTGCTTGCAAGTGTAATATTTGTTCCCATATTCCAGAAAATCCCTGGAGGTGACTGAATTTCTGTATCTATTCTTCTAGCTGTGAAATAGAGGCCTTCTCATCTGCATTTTTCTGCTTTTGATCTAATAAGGTTGCCTCTTACTACATGCTTTGACATTTTAATATGTTTGCCTACAAAAATTTTATTTTATAATTGGATGTTGCCTCTTACTGCTCATTCTCCGGCCGGCCCTTTTTCACCCCTTTTTCTTAGTTATAAATTTTTGTTTAAGTTAGCCTGTAAGCAGATCAATGTATCCCCTAACAACTTACAAGTATGGTTTTGTGATTTTAATGGCAAAAACTGGACTGTTCTTCTACTGGGCCATCATGTAATCGGTTCATCTTTTCCTTTCTGAAAAGACTAAAATATACTCCTCAAAGTCTTTGGGTTGTTGCATTGATGATGTATCTTCTATGTTTAGGTAGTCCCGTTCTTGGGTATCTTGCTGCTGGCATCTTGATTGGACCTTATGGGCTCTCCATTATTCGTCATGTACATGTGACAAAGGCAATTGCTGAATTTGGAGTTGTGTTCTTGCTGTTCAATATTGGACTTGAGGTGGAATTCATGGAATCTTGGTCAAAATTTCTTTAAGACAATGCTTTTTTATACTTATAAAAAATAGAGAATGAAACTGACCTTGCTCATTCTTTTGCAGCTTTCTGTTGAAAGATTAAGTTCCATGAAGAAATATGTTTTTGGTTTGGGCTCCGCACAGGTGACTGAAAGCATACCATTTTTTGGCACAAGACATTTTTTTCTTGCACATAATTCATGCACTAGTTTCCTATCTTATAACTCTAATGTGCATAAGAAATGCAGGTCTTGGTGACAGCAGTGGTGGTTGGCTTGGTTGCTCATTTTGTTGCTGGGCAGCCAGGTCCAGCTGCAATTGTCATCGGGAATGGCCTGGCATTATCTTCAACTGCTGTTGTCCTTCAGGTAATTGTCCTTTGCAGTTTTTGCTTATGTAATGAGTATGTGGTTAATCTAGTGGTGACATTTTTCTGTGCCATGAAAATATGCCCTCAAATCAGAAATTGTCAATTTAATTCAACTTTTAGGCAACTTTCATTTCACTTGCTGAAAAGTTCGAAACTTCAAAGAAAGAATGAACAAAGTAAAGATAAAAGAAAAGAAAGCCCACTCAAAGAAAGCGCTAGACTCAAACTATGTTCACATGCAGGGAAACCTCAAATTTTTTTTTTCTATAGTAACAAGCAATTGCCCCTATTTTTCAAAGAAGGGCTTTACTATTTTTTGCAACATGATAAAGTGCAAGCTGGTTTGGTTTTGGTTCAGCAACTTCAGAGAAACATATATGGCTGAAAAAACTGATCAGTGGCGAAACCTAATTGTATTTAGGTCTAAAATAGTTTTGTAGCATATTCAAATCTAAATTTGAGGAAATATAGTCACAGCCGTATTATTGTCTCCTTTATACTTGAGTCTCTGGGAATGTTGGAAGGTACCTTTGGAGATTACTCCAAACAACCTTGTCTAATACTGGATATAGACTTTGTGCTTGCCTTTGTTGGTACTTAGATGCCCCAGCATACTACTGAAGAATTGTCACTATGTGATGGAATTATTAGTTAATGCTCCGGCATCAGAATCACTGTTCGGTTTTAGAGGATTTAATACATCTTATTTCAGTTTCTTTCGAATGACTCTGTTTGAGCTTCGTCTTGTTTGAGCTTTCCTTACTGAGTGCAAAATTTAAACCTGCCTCTTCCTTTGGAAAACCATGATGTTCCACTGTTTTTTGCCGGCCTTTACCTGTTAATCCTTAGGTCATTGTGTTTAATTGGGTATCAAGTAGTCAAGACATGCACAGACCCTCTTAGCTTGCGGTTGATTCCTGTGTGAATTTCTTCTGCAGGTATTGCAGGAACGAGGTGAGAGCACATCTCGTCATGGGCGAGCTACCTTTTCTGTATTACTTTTCCAGGTATCCTTATGCTCTAACAAATAATTAGCTTAGAAAATGTTATAATATAATGTTGGAAGTCATGAAATGTATGTTAAACTCAAAAAATTGCGGATGTTACACAAGGATCATAGTTGACTTTATGAATTTCTACATATTGGCCGTATCTTTGCTTCTGAGTTATATTTCTGTACAGTATATATCTTACTTTATCATCCATAATCTTGTATCTTCACATTGAGCAACATAGCTAAATTACAGCTGCAACTCTTCAATTTTCTCCTATCATGATTTGGCTTTTTCTTGGTGCTCTATATTAATGTGATTTTGTTTATGTGTGATGTTCAGCTTGATTTTATTTTTTCTCTAATTGATTGTATATTCCTCTTTGGTTTTCCTCCAGGATTTGGCTGTTGTAGTTTTGCTAATACTCATACCTCTTATTTCACCAAATTCATCCAAAGGAGGGGTAACAATTCTAACTTATTCTCACAATTTATTTGACAGAATTCAGAGGCATCTTATCTTGCTTGTTTAAATATTATTCATGCAGTATTTTTAGTCAGGACACGCCACCTTTTCTGCTGAAGTATCTGCTTTGACCATATAATGCTAAGATCGATTTTATCTGCAGAAGTCAAAATTATAACCATCAATTGGATGTCGCTCCTTTCTTTGTTATGCTTGCTTGTGTCAGTTATAACTTCTGTTATATTATATCTGTTTCTGCCACAACTTTGCCACTGCGGCTGCTTATGTTTTTGTATTGGGTAATTATTTCATCCGTCTTCAGGTTGGTTTCCAAGCAATTGCTGAAGCACTTGGATTGGCTGCTGTGAAGGCAATTGTTGCTATTACGGCCATAATTGCTGGAGGACGCCTGGTGAGTCCTATAAGTAGTTGGTGTTGGATCGAAGCGCTTACCGTTTCACCAGAAGCTTTCACCAAAAGCTATAACTATTAGTCAGGGCGCAACTTGTTTCTTTTAACTAGCTCAGCATCCCCCATGGGTCGGGCTGGTTAAACCCTTCCATCGAGTCTCAGGAGACTTGCTACACCTCCATCTAGGCCAACAATCTCTCCCTCAGCAACTACCCTGAGACTCGAACCCATGACCTTGCTTTGATACCAATTGTTGGATTGAAGCCCTTATCGTTGCACCAAAAACTATATTTGTTAATGAAGGCGCAACTTCTTTCTTTTAACTAGCTCAGCAGCTCCCACAGGTTGGGTTGGTTAAACCCATCTACTGAGTCTCAGAGAGATTTACTGCACCTCCATCATGGCCAACAACTGTATATTTCATTTTTAGGTTCTCAACTAGTATCTTTGTGGAAAGAACTTTCGAGCTAAATTTTCCTTGTGCAGAAATAAGTGTAATCAAGGAGATACATACCTGTAGTGATGTGCAGTGTTTTTGTGCATCTTACTATCTGAAACTGTTCTATGGCTTTAACCTTCACCATCTACTTCCTTGGCTAATTTGCAGCTACTTCGGCCAATTTATAAGCAAATTGCAGAGAATCAAAATGCAGAAATATTCTCAGCAAATACACTCCTCGTCATTCTCGGGACTAGTCTCCTTACCGCCAGGGTAGTTGGACTTGTGATATTAATTACTATTTCTGTATATTGTTATAGCAATAATAATATGCCTCTATTATAAAAAAATCGCGCAGGCTGGCCTTTCCATGGCGCTGGGAGCATTTTTGGCTGGTTTGCTCCTTGCAGAAACCGAGTTTTCATTGCAGGTTGAATCGGATATTGCTCCTTATCGTGGCCTTCTATTGGGTGTCTTCTTTATGACGGTATGCCCTCACAGTTGCATCTATAAGACCCACTTATCATTGATTGTGGCTCTAGAAGTTTCTTATTGGATCTTGCACATAAATAATCCTCATGAGGGAGAATGTGTGTAAAATTCTCTGTTTTGTGTGGTCCTACAGCTTTTTTGGGCCACCCATATTACATAGATTGTCCTTCAGGAATTTGTGCTTTAAGACTAAAATATGCTACTAGTTGCTGCAGCAAAGAATAGTACCTTTTTTTATTGTAACACTTTGTGGATAAACAGAGATAGTTACTCTTGATAATTGCACTCAGCAGCAGATATTCTTTTGTTTTCAGGTTGGAATGTCCATCAATCCAAATCTCCTTGTCTCAAATTTTTCAGTTGTTATGGGGACATTAGGACTTCTAATTGGTGGCAAGGCCTTGTTGGTTGTGTTAGTTGGTAGACTTTTTGGTATTTCAATAATTTCTGCAATAAGAGTTGGTCTTCTTCTTGCTCCTGGTGGAGAATTCGCATTTGTGGCTTTTGGTGAAGCTGTTAATCAGGTTTCCCTCTTGCCGAACTAAGTACTTTTGCAGCTTATTCGTCAATAGTTTTTTTTTTTTGGATGCATGTCACTTTTCTGTTATTTGATTTTCATTTAAATGTGCTGATTAACATCAAGGTTTTATACAGCTTTAGTGTCTGTATTAGATTTTACATGTTGCCTTTATGATTCATAGAACTTTTTAAATAACAATTAATCCATGGGGCCTGTATAATTCAGCCTGACATTATTAGTGACTCTTGAGAGTCTCAATCACTCTTGATTTTGACCTAAATATTTTGGTTTTTCTGGTTTTTTTTGGGGGGCCTGTATATTTTCGTTTGCTTTTCTGTGAAGTAGATTAAATGACGATTTACAACATCATTCCTTTTTAATACTCCCTTTTCCAATGGGCACATGTTGGGCAACACTTGTCCTGCTTCCTTCCTTGGCTCAAATGGTTAAGATGCCTTGGCACCTTCAGTCCTTAATATGCCTGGCATCTGATTTGTTTAATGCCAAGTTGGAAGCAAAATTTAGGAAACAAAATAGGGTTGCCGAAATATATAAATGAATATTTTCAACGGAGCTCACACCTACAATAGCAGTTATTGGAAGTACAAGTAATATTTCTAATTGGCTTGATTTGCAGGGTATAATGTCTTCCCAGCTGTCATCTTTGCTGTTTCTTGTGGTGGGGATTTCGATGGCCGTCACACCATGGTTAGCTGCTGGAGGCCAATTAATAGCCTCTCGTTTTGAGCAGCATGATGTGCGAAGTTTATTACCTGTAGAGAGTGAGGTGAAATACTTAAGCTTGTGTGCTTATTAGTGATATCTGGAGCAAGAATTTGTATCAGTAGTTTACCAATTGTTGTTTATCATGTTAGGTCCTTTTGGTTTACAAGAAGTTGAATGTAAATATGTTTTGTAGCTTGGGATTGACTTTATTTTTTCTCTCTTTTAAATTGCATATGTCAAAATCTGCTCATTGCATAAATCTTGACACTGTTTTGGTGTTTTCTTTTCAGACAGATGATTTGCAAGACCATATTATTATCTGTGGATTTGGACGTGTTGGCCAGGTGCTTGTCACGGCCTTTAAATCTTGTTCATGTATTAATTTAAAAATAGATTAGTTGGAGGATCGGTTGTCAATCTCGTGTGTGAATTTGTAACAGTGGCAGTTTCTACTTTGTGTTTGATTCTTATTTTTTATTTTTGTTTCTTACAGATCATTGCCCAGCTTCTTTCTGAACGTCTAATTCCCTTTGTTGCTCTAGATGTGAGGAGGTATTAGTTTCTTCTTTCTTCCTCTTGCGTCAAAGTAAACTAGGGCCCTGCAACACCAATATTGTGACTTTGATCCTGTTTACGATGGCCTGTCATGAATATTAAGACTAATGATAATGATCACACTACTGAGGGGCATTTGATTCAAAGTTCAAGGGCCTACAAGGACAAAAGGAATGTCAAAATGTGGGTTGAGGCAGTAACTAAAGATATAATGGTCTATGATTGGATCAAAAGTTTTAGCAGATAGAGTGGCATGGTGTAGATAGAATCCTGGTCAATCTCCATGCAGTGACTTATGTTGCTTTGTCATTTGAGTTGACTTTACCTAACCATGATGGAAAACTAGTTATAGTTTATTATTCCTGTCTTCTGAAATGCCTTTTAACCGTGGCGGCTCTTTTGCGAAAAAGAAATAAGACCCAAAGATTTTTTAGGAGCTGTAATTATGGTCATTATTATGTTTTTTCCTATAGCAAAATGGAACAATGCTTCAATTTGATGTCAACTCTTATCTCTTGGAAGTGAATACTGGACTATCCATGCCTTGGTTGCTAGTTTTGTAGCAGTATTGTTATGCTATTTTTTTCTCTGAAGTAAATTGGTGTATATAAAAATAAGTACAATTGAAAAAGAAAAGGCAAATGTAATTTTTTTTCTCTGATGAATTTGCCTATTTTGCAATAGCATCCTGGTATGTAGTACTAATTTCCTATATTTTCAGCGATCGGGTAGCAGTTGGCCGTGCACTTGACCTTCCTGTTTATTTTGGAGATGCTGGTAGCCGGGAGGTAAAGCAAACTGTGACAAAATTACATAGTTTTCTTGCAGGTTTGCATTTCTGACATGCTTCTAAGTTTTCCTGTCTGGCAGGTACTCCATAAAATTGGTGCTGAAAGAGCATGTGCTGCAGCAGTAACTTTAGATTCTCCTGGTGCAAATTATAGAACTGTCTGGGCTTTGAGCAAGTACTTCCCCAACGTGAAAACTTTTGTCCGCGCTCATGATGTCGGTCATGGTCTGAATCTGGAAAAGGCTGGGGCAACAGCGGTATCTTTCTGTAACCTGTTTTCTTAATTGGTTCTATTCATTTTCTCTTGGTTCCCCTGGATGTAATCTGTAAGTTCATATATCCAGATTATACTGTATAATTAATATCATGATTAGTGGAAGTGTAATGTTGTGTGAGTTCATGATTTGTTTCGCATTGTGGATAAATCTTTGTAATTTGTGTTCATCAATAATTTCTCAGGTCGTCCCAGAGACCTTGGAACCAAGTCTACAGCTAGCAACGGCTGTTCTTGCACAAGTAAGGGAATGGATGCTACAGATTTGTGTTGATTTTTTTACTGTTTACATTGGATTAATTCTTGGGTTTGTTTTTTTTTCCAAAAATTCTGAGCACTTTCTGATAATTGTAAATGACAGCATGCGCTATGCAATCACATAGTAACAAATGATATGCAAGTGAAGCTGGGAGGTTATTCTCATTGATTTACATGTGACGTGCCAGCTCTTGTCATCAGAATGAATTAACACCCAAGTTTCTCTTGATGAAAATTATATAAAATGCAAATAGATTAGAGGGGTGATAATTATTTTTGGGGGGGGAGTGATGTTCAAATTAAAACTAAGTGCTATTCCTCATGCATTTTGTGGAGAGAAAACAGGAGTTTGATCAGCTTGTACAACCAATTCGTCAGATTGGTTAACACAGTGGACATGAATTCTGCTGTTGTTTGCTGACAGTGGCATGTATATAGTTCGCTGGTTTCTTCTATTTCTATTAATCTTTTCTTGTTTCCTAACTTTTTCTTGTCTCCACCAACAGACCAAACTGCCAATGTCAGAGATAGCAGCGACAATTAATGAGTTTAGGTCTCGCCATCTGTCTGAACTCACAGAGGTACTACTAAACTATGGTCATTTCTTGAATATGATTTTGGCAGTGTTGGTCATAAACATTTTTATTCGTTTCTTTGGAATGTGCCTAAGCATCAATAGAGTTACCAAACGGTTGTATGTTTGGTTTCAGCTATGTGAAGCCAGAGGAAGTTCTCTTGGTTATGGATATTCTCGGATCATGAGCAAAACCAAATCCCAACCCTCAGATTTGTTGGACGAGAACCAAGTTTCCGAGGGAACGCTGGCAATATAACTCATCAACCCAGATAAGCCGAGACAATTTCTTTCCGAGGAAACAGAAAAAGAACAGAAGAGCAAGATTCATGACCAAAAGTGGTTAGCTGTCCCATTGGTATAAATTGTACAGAAATATAGCAACAGAAGTGACAATAGATAAGCACCTCATTGATTAATCACACATTTTTTTGTTTGATAAATTTTGGTAGACCCGTTTCGTGTAAAATTTCTAAAAGGTGAGTCTTTTTTGTCACATGATGTTCCCGAATCCTCTATGTTTACATCAGGAACCCCGTCTCCACTGTGCCGGGTTACTCGTGCTCGTGCTATGTAATTGGTGCTGTGAATGCTGCTGAGAGAAACCTTTGATGACTGAATATGTCTGAGGATTGTAGTTCAACAAAGAAGAATGAAATTACCCGCACAAGTTGGTTCAGTGATTGAATAAGGGGAGAGACACCTTGATTTAACTGTGTAAATATGAGACTTGCATTGCAGCGGTAAGATTAAGTGGTGCGTGGTTAATATGATACGATTTTCCATGGATTTTGTGGGCAAATTATTAATTAAACAGTTTAAAGACGATGGTAGTAGGGTAAGAGCATGACAAGATTATTTTTTCTGTAGTACCGAAACAAGATCAAGTAATAATATTTTGAGGATCAAAATACGAGTGAACAATATTGTTAAAATATAAAGAAAACATTATTTAGCATTTAAGAATTCAGGTCAAAACATAGTCATTTGATGTTGTAAGTGGCTAAGAAAGAGGAAAAAACAAAACAAGAAGTGTGAAGAATAGGGAGAAATCATTTTATGCTTCTATTGATATTATGTCAACACTCTTTCGATAAAAAGATATTATGTTAACGTTGTAAATTGTCAAATGTAAGGGGGTCTGTTTGAGTAAGTGATAAATTTCAGGGGGTCTAAATGAAATTTACCTAAAATTAAAATATTTGAAGCGAGCGGTTGGGATTTTTTTTTCCACGACAATCTAACGACGTCGTTTTTCAGAAAAAAAAAGAATCGAACTTCTCTCTCCTCCACTTGTCTTCCCTTGAAGAGAAAGAAAGCAGTTCACTCTCTCTCTCTCTCTCTCTCTCTCTCTCTCAAACCCTTATTTTCCTGCTGCTGCAGAGAAAGCTAAAACCCTAGTAGGTCCGTTTACCCGACCACAAGCATAGAGCTGAGACTACAAATACTTTGTAAATTTCACCGTATGGCGTCCATGATGATGTTCACGGACTGTCAATCATTTTCGACAGCGTATCGGCTTCCCCCTTTGCGCCGGCAGGGCCTCTTCCATCTCCGCCGGCCGGTACCTTTCCTTTTGGGCCCCACAAACCCTACCTTTCCCTATCCCTTTCCCAGAACCACCATCACTCACACCGCCTCTCCTTTGCTTTCTGTTATCACAGGTACAATCCCTAAAATATATTATCTTTTCAGTCATTGCATCCAAACGCAGAAAAATGAATAATTTTGATTGGATTTTGGTGGTGTTTATGGTGTTAGTCGTGCACTTATTATTTGATATGAACACTCTTATTCTTCATTAGTGGTGGGTTTTTGCATTTTATAGGAGATGTGGAATGCTTGTGAAGTTTGATACTAGGTTAGGTTGCTGGGTTGGTGTTGGAAACTTATGTGAATGTAGTGTTACTTATCACTCAATTAGGCGTGCTATGATCTCCAGAGCAATAAAGAAACAGTTTGAGAATTGTATTGTGGATCTCTGATAGGCGTGCTATGATCTCTAGTTGTTAGGGGATGATTCTGCTGTTGAGACTCTTGGCAGTAAATGTAATGTTCGAATTATGCTTGATTAATATGAGTTTTAGGAGTGGTTTGAAGAAACTTTTTGATGTTTTTCTGTGGATCTGAGGTGGATTTAGATAGAGTTATATTGTGGTGCTGACTGCTTAAAGGCTTAAGGGGAAACTGTGAAGAGTGTTATCATATTATCTGAAATTGGGTATCCTATATTTTGAGATGCCAGCTGTGTCTGCTCTTCCCGCTGCAAAATTATATCAACTTCGATACATTGTCACCTGACCTTAAACTTTACGACCTGGGGAACTAGGTTGAGTTCCTCAATAATCGGCAGTTTGGTAGGAGATTAAAGGAAAAGAACAATCAGAAGAAGAAGAAGAGTGGGCACTTCTTCGGACCAACTGAATGCATTTGGACACAGTTCGCACATGTTGCTTGTGTTTTTGTTTTGCTTAACATTCTAGATCCAATTGTTAGTAAGGCATTGTATATTTGTCCGGTATGTTATACATTTCCTCTCCTTTCCTCTTTTGTTCTTCTCTGTCTTTCTCCAGATCCTTGCTAATTATATTTTACACATATTACAGGTTTAAGAAAATAAATTAAGCAGGTTTCTCTAGAAGTTTTAGGGACATGTAAATTCATTACTCAATTGTTTCACTGGATACCACTACTGGGTTTGTTTCCTAGGATGAACATGTTGGATACAACACAACCACTGCAATGTGCTAATCTCCTACCATGCTTGATATGGAAGCTTTTTATGTCCAGTAACATAGCTGCTCTAATTAATTATGCTGGAAATGATTTCACCAAATGAATTTTTCATTATCCCTTTTTTGTAGGATGTGGCTCCAATGCATAGACTTTTGGTTTCACGTGAATTGATACAGCCTATTTGTTAGTGGTTGGGCAGCATGTAGGTGGACAGGAATTACTTACTTTTCTGTTGGATCTTTTGACTTTCATGCTCAACTGTCGCGTTTAATTTAATATGCAGCTGCAATGACAACTGAGGCTTCTGCGAAGGTTATTGATGGGAAATCAGTGGCAAAAGAAATCAGAGATGAAATAACTGCTGAAATATCCAGGATGAAGCACTCAATAGGTGTTGCACCAGGGTTAGCAGTTATCCTAGTTGGGGATAGGAAGGATTCTGCAACTTATGTACGCAACAAGAAAAAAGCTTGTGAATCAGTAGGGATCAATTCATATGAAGTTTGCTTGCCGGAGGACTCGACAGAACAAGAAGTGCTCAAGCATATCTCAACCTTCAATGATGATCCTTCAGTACACGGCATCCTTGTTCAGTTACCTTTGCCTCCTGTATGCTTCTAAATTTGGATATATTCTTTTCTTTTATTTTTTGGATTTAATGAACTGTGACTGATTATTCGATGTCTCATATAATGGAAAATACTAGATTTGGTAGTAACAGTGAAAATGTTGAACCCCAACCCCCCAGGTTCCAAGAAAAATAAAACTGAATAATGATTTGTTGCATTAGCTATGAAGTTCTGTATATTGAACTTGTTTTTTTGTTTTTTGTTCATTTGGATAAGTTGTCATATATATGATTATAACACAGTTGTCATTGCGTTGATGGATTTTGGAGCAGCATATGAATGAGCAAAACATTCTGAATGCTGTTTGCATTGAGAAAGATGTAGATGGATTCCACCCATTAAACATCGGGTGTCTTGCCATGCGAGGTAGAGAACCATTGTTTGTTCCATGTACACCTAAAGGATGCATAGAGTTGTTGCATAGACATGGTGTCAGCATCAAGGGGAAGAGGGCTGTTGTGATTGGTCGAAGCAATATTGTTGGAATGCCTGCTGCTTTGTTGCTGCAAGTAATGTTCTATTTGCCCAACCACTCTTATTTAAAACATTGTAGAAGAAGTCAGTTTTAGATCTTTCTGTGTTCATCTTTGTTCCCCAATTTACTAAATCTTCTTGGCTTTTTTGCTGATAGAGGGAAGATGCCACTGTCAGTATCGTCCATTCCAGAACCAAGAATCCCGAGGAGATCTCAAAACAAGCAGATATAATAATCGCAGCAGTAGGGCAACCAAACATGGTGAGGGGTAACTGGATAAAGCCTGGTGCAGTTATTATTGATGTCGGAATTAATCCAGTCGAGGTAAACAAACTCTATCCAAGGTCTTGTCTCTCTCTCTCTCTCTCTCTCTCTCTCTCTCTCTCTCTCTCTCTCTCAGGGACATGCGCAGAATATGTGGACACACATGCATGTTATAGGATTTGTTTACATGCACATGCACCAAATAGCACTTGTTATTTAATCGTGGCACCACAGTTAATAACACATGCTTAGAATCATCCAAAGCCATTAAACATTTAAATCACTCCATTTAGTGTGGGATGTTAGATATGCCTTTACTATTGCCTTTTTTAATAAGGAATGTGGAATGACTTGGTTAGGCTTTGTTGGATTTTGCTTTTCAGGTCACTTCTACAGATCAATGAACTAATTTGTGTGCCTCTATGACAACAGGATGCTAAAAGCCCTCGAGGCTATAGGCTAGTTGGAGATGTTTGTTACGAGGAGGCCTGCAAAATTGCTTCAGCTATTACTCCTGTTCCTGGGGGAGTGGGGCCGATGACCATAGCAATGCTCCTCGCTAATACTCTCATCTCAGCAAAGAGAGTTCACAACTTCAACTGAGAGATTCAAAGTTACCTTTCTAACAAGGGAGAATGATATAATGAAATTTGGTTGAGTTGCCCCTTCCCAACCCTTCTATTTAGGTTTATTTGAGCATCCTTTTGTCTTCCCCTGTTTTTGTGGTGAGCATGTCCCAGTCCTTGCCTAGCTGTCTTCTCCCAACTCATAAAATTCAAGAAAAGCATCTGGTGTGATTTGTATGTTCAGCCTGATCTCCATTGGGAAACCACACCAGTGATAGTTCATGTGTGAATCTGGATGGACTGTTGATATTGTGACTAGAGGAAACTTCAAGAGGAGCGAAGGGTCTGGGCACTAGGAATGAGTTCCCCAAAACAGGACCGATGAGATAGGTCTTTTTTAATGTGAACGATATATTGCATATTTTGATCTTACAATTGTCAGAAAGGTTGGTGGCATCTGCATTCAGGTCAAGGCCTTTGTGCTTCTGCTTTTGAGTGAATTTTGTGGTTATTCCACAGGCTTGAATGTTGTAATGGAGGAATTGAACTTCATACAGGTTAGGAGTGAAAAAGAGACTAGAGCTTATATGTATGAGGTTACTCACTGTTTATAACACTTGAGACTCATCTAAATTGGGATGAAAAAATTTAGTTAGTTAAACATGGCCAAAAATAAGCCTACAACTCGGTGGTACATAAAATAGGTAATACAGTGAACATATTTTATTTGTGTGGCATAGCCATAAATCACCATGGGCATATAATTGAAATCATAGGTGCAACAAGCTCAGAGGTCTCCATCTTGCTTGGCTAGGAAAACACTTGTACACTGTTCCACTGTATCATCAGGGCTAGTAACTGAGAACAAAAGAAAAGTTCAATTTTCTATGACGTTGTACCGGCAGTAGTGAAAGCAAGAGCATTGATAACACCCAGCATTAAAAAAACTGTCTTCGTTTCATAAAAGAAACATGCATATGATTTCAAGATAAGCGAAACGATCATCTATCACTCTAATTATTTTGATTTGTGATGCACCCACTAACGTTCACAAGCATCACATCTGCCAGATGTAGAAACATACATACCTACATGTAGGTGCACCTGAAAGCAAACTGGTATAGTTTTAATTACCAATAAATAAGCTAAAATATAAAGCTGACCTGTGTGACCCACGGTTCGCTGGGATTCATAGATCTCAAAGTCATTTCCACCCTGTTCAACCAAAAAAACATTAGAGGTTCTTACGGTCATGTCCAGAAGTAAAAAAAAAAAAAAACCTTAAAACAGCAGAACGCCATAGTGTAATCTACTAGGACATGTATAGAGACATTCTCTACGAAGGGAATATAGTGGTACGGAAAAAGCACCAAGATAATTATAAGACAAAGGTGAGTACCTTATAAGTTTTGTCTCCAAAGAAGTGGATTTCATCGAAATCATCCAGGAATCTCAGGCAATATGTCTTGTCCCAGCCATGAGGAAAAACCTGTCATAAGCATTTTACCCGCAAAAAATTCAACTCCAACCCTCTCACTCCGATTCTATTTTGCAGTTGAATAAGGACCAGACCATCAATAAATTGAAATCACTCACATCAAAGCTAATTTGTCCACCAATAGAAAACGTAAGGTTAAGGTGCGCAAACTTCTCACGAAGCACTGATACCATTTTTGGGCGTATATTGTGAACCTGAATAGAATTTCAATAAAACAATTCTTTGAGGACAACCCAAACAAAAAGTGTATGTTAAAAAATAAAATTTTGAATTGACCATAAGGCTACAAGGAACCAAAATGTTTTACCTTGTCATACTTCTCAAAATCATCTCGTTCTTCTTGACTGCAGTTTCGCCCAATTGGTGATACATTGAGCATCCCACTTCGGAACTCTATAAAAGTTCCCCTGAAAGGAAAAAAATAAAGTTTCTAAGAAGCTTATTATAAATGGAGAATTGTATACATGATTTGCCCTGCTAACCTTTTTATGGGGATATCCAAATCGGCAATGTAATGAAGTGTAAAATTAATGAATTCCTGCACCAGCATTTGCAATTTATCACAACAAAAAACCAGCAAATTGTTATAGTATTGGTTTGCATGTGTCGAATGCAAAGCTACCATCTATGATAAGTCTTCCACCACAGAACTTTCATTATTAATTGATCTGATTGGACATTCATGATATTCCACATTCACCACATCATAAAATCATACATAAAATTAATGTGACCAAACAGATAATGATGCTAATTTTTGTTTGCAGAGAATGCATATTTTATCTTTTCAAACCTCTCAACATGTAAGAGCATGTTGCATAGGACCAACTGCAGGATACTACTATTTGGATCTTTGTGTTGAATGGTTATGGTAGGGAACATGCAAAATTTCTTACCTTGAGCTTGTCATCCCCAAGAAATGACTTCAAGCTCTGCACAGAGAACATATACATAGGCATAATGATCAATGGAAGAAACAATAAAATATCAACAAAAAAAAAAGGATAAAAAAACCACCTAACATCTCATTTGACTAGTTTTTCTTATATTCTTTTGCTGTTATTATTCTCACTGCAGAAAAAGGTCTCATCTTGGTGATTCCTATATCGTTTGTTCTATCTCAATTTCAGCGACATAAGCTTTCCACCAAGACAAGTGGCAATATAAGTATACCTAGTTTCTTTGATTTGCTAATAAGATTCTGGTCCAAGTTTCAGGCAATACCTGGGTTCCAATTAACTTGCCATCCTTGTAGGCCACAAGCCCATTCTCAGCAAACACATAATCATAGTCATTTGTAACTGCATACACACAGTACAGATCATAGGTTTAGACAATCAAAAATATTATAGAGAAACCCATGTGCTAGCCTAGCTAGCTAATGTTTATCAATTGGCTGCTATAGTAGTCATACCGTGCCAGACCACTATATCAACAATATTGAATAATTTTAAAAGTAGGAAATTTAAATGAATTAGGTCCTTCAGAAATTCAAGATGGATATTATATCCTTTTAGTAACACAGATGGTCTCACATCCAAGTCACCCGCACAAATTTTGTTTCTAGTTCCTACTTTTAACAAAAGCCAGTGAAAAGAATTATACTTTAGTCCCACTTCTGTTCTATGTAAAACATGAAAATGCAGATAAGCAAACCCACCATTGCAAGCCCCAAATGACATTAGGAGGGCAACAAAATAAATGAGAAGCTTAAAGATCTACGCTGTATAGCTTCTTTTGAATGAGTGCCTCAAAATCGGAACTAAAGGCTCATTGGAGCTAACCTGTCTTTCCAAGCTGCTCTGATATCTTAACAAGGTCAGATCCCCCAACTACACCAACTGTTACTACCTGCAGGCAGACAAATATATAAAGACGAGACAATTTTACATAGCAAATATGACTGGGAATAGGAACACCCACAAATCAAGAGGCATTATGGAAATTACTCTTCATGCTATGCAGGCGAAAGGAAATAATAAATTACGTACCTTGCGGAGTTCCCGCATGAATTCTAACATCTTTGGAGTCACCACCTGACATTTTTAGAGGAAAAATTGAGTAGATGATAATGTTTCTGCAAATTTGATCCTCAACTGTATAGTTTATACACATCAATAAAAATCCACTGAGAACCAAAGCAAAATGAATGTCTTTGAAAAAAAATTGCAGTTCAGTTCAAAAAGAAATCTTGCCGAAAAACTTGCGTTTTTGCATTTTGCACTACCCATCAAAACTAGAGAATCAGTCAGCATGTTTCCTAGTCTTCCCAAGTCCACTTCTAATCAAGACTTAAACCTTGCACATTGTCCTTTGTGGGGAGCCGGGTGCTAGATGACATCATACTCTAGAACTAGAAACACTCTAGGAATTACAAACAATTCACCTCCCACCTCACCTTACATTTAAGCCAACATTTATACAGAGGCGATGATGAACAACAGGACCATATGACTCACCAAACAGAAAATCCAATATCTGATATATAGGCCGTGTGCATGTTTTCTCTACAATAATGTGATCGACAAAGAAAGATATAAAGAGAGGAAGATCGCTATACCTTTCGTGGTGCCGTAAGAGTGCCATCCACATCAAACAAAGCAATTAACCCAGGCTTTCTTGCAGCCATCATTACCAAACACTGCCACCACATCCACAAAATTACAAAATTACAAACTTACTTAGAATCAACTTATGAAGAGACTCAACTGAGTCCACTCAGTTCATTCATCAATCTTCCTAATAACAACTAAATTAGCCTTTGCTAGTTTCGACAAAAACCCACCAAAATCCAAAAATTCTCCCTAAAAAATTCAAAACAGAGACAGAAACAATTCTAAAGCAAATATCCTCAGAAAATTCAACAAAAAAAAACTCGGAATTTTCCACATAAAGAAACAGATTAGCAAGCATTGTATTCAAATTTAACTGAACGAAACATTTGGATTTGATGTCATTCACTTCAAAACTGATTGCGTATACAATTTTTTCTACGGGGAATTCAAAAATTGAAGAATTACCTGAGCAAAACAACTGGAAAAACATAGGGGAATGAGAAAATTGAGTGAGATTTGGAGCAGATCTCAGATGGAGGACCTTTAGAGCATCTCCAACAATGCTATCTAAAATAGTTACTCAAAATATATTTAGATATTGTATTATCTACTTTAGCTAACCACTTTTTCAAATTCACTCCAACAACACTATTTATTTTAGCTAACCACTTCAACTAACTTTAACTAACTTTCAATAATAAAATCTAAAATCACACAAAATACATTCAAGAAATAACAAAACAAAGAATACAACCCAAATTGTTAGACTGAGCTGATCCAGCATCAACTTTTCTAGCCAAGAAGAACCCAGAAAAAACAAAACAAAATAAAAGGAGAAAGAGAAAGAAACACAAAAAGAAGTAGCAACAACAAAAATGCCATTACTCTTATGCAATACAAGAGTGCAACAAAATAAAACAGATTTCATCCTCTCCACAGACCAATTACAATGAGGATCAGGTTCATGCCACAAAGAACCCAAGAAATAGAACAAAGTAAAAATACAAGGAGAAAGAGAAAGACAAAAAAATAAAGGATCAATAAATCTTTGCAATACAAGAATGCAACAAACAAAAAACAGATTTCACCTTCATTATAGACCAATTACGACGAGAATCAAAACCATAACAAGCATGTTTTACAACAGAATATATGGTCCGAAGAATCCTCGTCCTCCCCCAGGCAAATAAATAATCTAAAGAATCCAGAGACACTTGAAAAATTCATCTCAGCAAACAATTCCCAAACAATCAGCCCTTGTGCTGTTAATACACATTTACCATATGTACAATTATACTTTTCATAAAAAACAGATGACCTATGTTGAACTCTATAAATACATCAGAAACCCAAATGCCTCATACGGCAACATTAAAAACCCAACGTTGTCGAATCCAATGTCCCCAACAAATCAATTTGAACAGAAAATACGCAGATGAGCTACAAATGGATCAATTCTCACGAAACCCAAAACTTAAAGAGCTGTATCGTCTTCCCCATTCTGAGAGAGAGAGAAAGAGACCATACCGTGGAGCCTCAGTCGGTGGATGGTGAACGAGTATCAGACGGTGGAGCCTCAGTCGGTGGATGGAGCCTCAGTCGGTCGGTGGAGCCTTCAGATTTTGATCGATTGAAGTAGCGAGAGAGGCAGAGAGTCTGGCGCGAGGGAGAAGTGGGCTAGATGTAGCGAGTGAAATGGGGCAATGGGAAATAGACGGGGGAAAAGTTAGTCTGTTGGAATGGAATTTAAAGGAAAACTTATCTAGCTAAAATGGTGGGTTTAGCTAGCCTTTTAGGGCTAGTTTATTTTGGGTATAAGAGTGGTATAAAGGTGTGGGATTAGGGAAATAGCACGTAGGCTCATCTTATATCTTATTTGTTTGACATTTTTCAATCAGTATTATTTTTCGGGTCGTAGAATTGACCCGATATGAACAATGACTTAAATACCTTCTATACGGTACTAAGTAATACCACCTATCCGGTGGTATTATATTATCAATACAAATAAATGGGCGGTATAATAGAATAAAAAGACACAAATACCCTCTGATGTGAAGAGTTCACATATAAAAAATTAATTTTAAATTTTTTTCTTATATTATGTTTAAGCGTACGATGTTACCGATTTTTTTTTAATTTTTTTTTTTAAAATTATTTTGATTTTTTTTTTCTTATATTATGTTTAAGCGTACAGTGTTAACGGTTTTTTTTTTTTTTTTTTTTTTACAAAAAATTATTTTGAATGGAATAGATGATGTGAAGGGTAAAATAGTATATTTGTTATATAAGATGTGATATAATAGATGGTTGTTTGTGGGACCTACCATAATACTTATCGAATAAACAAACATGAAAGGGGATTGAAATAATTTTTATTACCGTTACTAATATTCATTGGTATTGAAAATATAAGGAATACATTTCCGATGCCACACTTATATAATACTTGAAACAAACATGACCTTGGAGATGCTGTTAGGCGAGCTTGTGGGGATTTATATATAGTTGGGGGTTGGTTTACTTTACTGTCTCTGAATCTGTAGATCTGCTTGTTTTGGGATTTGGACAAATCACAAAACGTGGGAAGAGCAGATATGGTGTGGTGTTTTGTTGTTTTCACTCAAAGGTGGCAGCCACTATTTTTTGGGTGTATGCACATGTACAACTATAAAATAGGATAAGTTTGATTATTATATTAAGATTTATTTTTACTTATTTATTAAATGAGTTAAGCATATTAATCCAAATATAGTTTAATCTAATTCAATTAAATTTATAAAAGACATTGCATATATAACTGGGTCCCGATTAAAGGCGGAGCCAAATTTTTTTTTACATGGATGGACACTTTACCTACACGTTTTAAATTTTTTCTCCCAATTGATTAAAGTAAACATCACACAATAAACTTTTCAAATCTAAAAATTCATTAAACGCAAATGGTGAATATTAGACCCTTTTGCAAGGTTTTTGTGCCCTAATTTCATTTTTTGTGCATTTTGAACATAATTTTTCAAAAATATTAGTATTTGAATAAGAAAAGGCAAGAATGGAAGAAAACTAAAATACCAAGTCTCATTCCAAACTTTGGAATAATTTTGAAATTCAAAAATGTACATGATCTAGTAAAATATGGGAAGCCTACTAAAGTTTTTCTGGTAAAAAGTATATATAGTGCAAGATACAACACACGCTAATTGTTTACGAAGCATACACAATATTATTAAAGATTATTAAGTACTTTTTATTGTTAAGCAGGGGCGGAGTCATAAATTTTTTTCAGGGTGGGCACTTTAATTACGCACTATAATTTTTTTCTTCCTAACCAATCACGCTATATAATATATTTATATTTATTATATCACATTTGATACATGAATTCCATTTAACATAAACAATGTCAAAAAATAATGCATATTGTATATGTACAAAAAATGACTAATTATCACCATCGTAAAAAATGGAGCTAATTGTCATTTTTGTAATTAAAAGATATCAGTTATTCACTAACAATCAATTAAATTTATTCAATAAATGATGTTTCAAACACACTGAAATATTAACATAGTAAAAATTATTAAACTAAAATTTAAGAGCTAAACATAGTAAAAAAATTTAAAATTGATTGACACATAGTAAAGACTATAATCAATACTTGAATAAAAATAGAGATGATTTCTCGTAAAAAAAAAAGTTATATGAAGGTCAATTGCAAGAACTTTCACTTGCAAAAATTCATAAATAATAAAATTAAGGTCATCGGGAGAAAACCTTAATAAAATAAAAAACTTGTCTCATTGTTCTATTTGCCTTTATAATACTGCTCAACATTATCTCTAATGACTACAAATATTGCAGAAAAATTTAAAATTTCATACCATACCCATAAAAAACTGAGAAGATATAATACACCATAATCAACTGACAACTAAATCGGTTAAAAAATTGGATTGATACCAAATTTCAACAATTTGGATTTCATCCCAAGTTTTGGGGATCAGTCTTAACTCAATTCCATTGAGTCGCAATTTAACGTGATTAAGTTTTAATTTTTTGTACGATACTCAGATTTCAACAATATGGACCCAAAGTTTTTTTTGTTTTATGTGGGCTTGGTTTTTTAATTTTTTTTTTGGGTGGAGGTGGTGAGCCTAGCATTTTTTATTTTAGTTTTAGGTGGGCACAAGTGATATATTATACAAATATACAATACATATACCTAGGTAATAAAAAAAAATAAAATTTGAGGGGGGGCACTTGCCCACCCTGAACCCTACATGGCTCCGCCCATGTTGTTAAGTGGTGATGATGGGATTCCAACTTTGATGTTATACCCTTTATAATTTCACCTGTGCCGCTAGGGTAAGATATGAGTTAATATCATCGATTTATAATATATTTGGATTTTATACACCATCCAAAAGTTTTTGAAACTAATGTGGAATTAAATTGGATGGTTTGATACTAGCCAAAAGCCTTGGGCTAACATTTGTGTTGTGTAGCAGGGTAAGAAAATTCCAGGAAGCAGACTAGGAAATTTCCAGGTTCTTGTTCAAGAAGCAGTGCATGAACTTTCTTAGGACTCACAATCATTAGGAATGAAACTTCACTCATCCAAATCACTGTACAGTCATTATTTTAAGCTGCTCACAGTGCACAGAAATGTAAACCAGTAGTCATATGGAAGCAGTTTCATCTTCATCAGTGGGACTGTAATGCATTATTTTCATACAAAAAGATGTTATTTCCTTCTGAGCATAGAAGACACCAGAAGGTCCACCATGGGGCATCAGTGCTACTCTGACAGGGCTGCCAGTGCCTTCTTCGACAGCCAATATGCCTCTCTAATACTCTCATCTCAGCAAAGAGAGTTCACAACTTCAAGTGAGAGACTCAAAGTTACCTTTCTAACAAGCATCTGGTGTGATTTGTATGTTCAGCCTGATCTCCATTGGGAAACCACACAGTGACAGTTCATGTGTGAAGCTGGATGCACTGTTGATATTGTGATTAGAGAGAACTTCAAGAGGGGCCAAGGGTTTGGGCACTAGGAACGAGTTCCCCAAAACAGGGCCGATGAGATAGGTCTTTTTCCATGTGAACTATAAGTTGCCTAGTTTGATCTTACAATTGTTAGAAAAGTTGGTGGCATTTTTAACAGTAATACTATGCTGCCCAAATTGTTTCCCAAAAAACTAATCTCAAATGAGTTGGCACCTTCACACACCACACATCTTTTGAAAAAACTGATTTAGGGACCCAAAGTGTGTGGTGTGTGAAGGTGTTAACTCATTTGGGATTAGTTTTTTTGGATACTATTTGGGCAACATAGCATTACTCTTTTTTGGAAGGTAATTGGCTACAACTTTAGCTCTCAGGTTCCTGTACTACCAATTCATTCATGTCAGAGATGGTTATTGATCTTGCTACTCCCTTGTCAAGGTGTAGAACACTTGTTCCCGAAATATAGAAATTGAACATCTGTATTCAGGCCTTTGTGCTTCTGCTTTTGAGTGAATTTTGTGGTTATTTCACAGGCTTGAATGCTGTAATGGAGGAATTGAACTTCATACAGGTTAGAAGGAAGGAAAGAAGAGAGGGGGGGGGGGGGGGGGGTTAAAATAAGCCTACAACTCGGTGGTACATCAACAAGCTCAGAGGTCTCCATCTTGCTTGGCTAGGAAAACACTTGTACACTGTTCCACTGTATCATCAGGGCTAGTAACTGAGAACAAAAGAAACAAAGTTCAATTTTCTATGACATTGTACTGGAAGTAGTGAAAGCAAGAGCATTGATAACACCCAACATTAGAAAAACTGTCTTCGTTTCATAAGAGAACCATGCATATGATTTCAAGATAAGCAAAACGATCATCTATCACTCTAATTATTTTGATTTGTGATGCACCCACTAACATTCACAAGCATCACATCTGCCAGATGTAGAAACATACATACCTACATGTAGGTGCACCTGAAAGCAAACTGGTATAGTTTTAATTACCAATAAATAAGCTGAAATATAAAGCTGACCTGTGTGACCCACGGTTCGCTGGGATTCATAGATCTCAAAGTCATTTCCACCCTGTTCAACCAAAAAAACATTAGAGGTTCTTACAGTCATGTCCAAAAGTAAAAAAAAAAAATCCTTCAAACAGCAGAACGCCACGATGTAATCTACTAGGACATGTATAGAGACATTCTCTACGAAGGGAATATAGTGGTACGGAAAAAGCACCAAGATAATTATAAGACAAAGGTGAGTACCTTATAAGTTTTGTCTCCAAAGAAGTGGATTTCATCGAAATCATCCAGGAATCTCAGGCAATATGTCTTGTCCCAGCCATGAGGAAAAACCTGTCATAAACATTTTACCCGCAAAAAATTCAACTCCAACCCTCTCACTCCTATTCTATTTTGCAGTTGAATAAGGAACAGAACATCAATAAATAGAAATCACTCACATCAAAGCTAATTTGTCCACCAATAGAAAACGTAAGGTTAAGGTGCGCAAACTTCTCACGAAGCACTGATACCATTTTTGGGCGTATATTGTGAACCTGAATATAATTTCAATAAAACAATTCTTTGAGGACTACCCAAACAAAAAGTGTATGTTAAAAAATAAAATTTTGAATTGACCATGTGGCTACAAGGGACCAAAATTTTATACCTTGTCATACTTCTCAAAATCATCTCTTTCTTCTTGACTGCAGTTTCGCCCAATTGGTGATACATTGAGCATCCCATTTCGGAACTCTATAAAAGTTCCCCTGAATGGAAAAAAATAATGAGTCTAAGAAGCTTCTTATAAATGGAGAATTGTATACATGATTTGCTGTGCTAACCTTTTTATTGGGATATCCAAGTCGGCAATGTAATGAAGTGTAAAATTAATGAATTCCTGCACCAGCATTTGCAATTTATCACAACAAAAAACCAGCAAATTGTTATAGTATCTGTTTGCATGTGTAGAATGCAAAGCTACCATCTATGATAAGTCTGCCACTACAAAACTTTCATTATTAATTGATCTGATTGGACATTCATGATATTCCATATTCACCCCATCATAAAATCATACAAATGAAGTTAATGCGATCAAACAGATAATGATGCTAATTTTTGTTTGCAGAGAATGCATATTTTATCTTTTCAAACCTCTCAACATGTAAGAGCATGTTGCGTAGGACCAACTGCAGTGTCCTGATACTACTATTTGGATCTTTGTATTGAATGGTTATGGTAGGGAACATGTAAAATTTCTTACCTTGAGCTTTTCATCCCCAAGAAATGACTTGAAGCTCTGCACAGAGAACACATACATAGTCATAATGATCAATGAAAGAAACAATAAAATATCAACAAAAAAAAAAAAAGGATAACTGTTGATGGGCCAGACCTAAGGGCCCAACTCATGTTATAAGCCCAGTTTGAATAAAGAGCCCAGTTAGTAGAGATCCAATGGGTCCAGCCCAAAAGAGGTCCACGCTCGGTCAAGTTCATCAAGGTTCGAGAGGAGCTACATCGCAAAGGGAAGAGGCAGGGTCATCCTGAGAGCCTCATCCACGCTATCTTGAAAAAAGTCAATCACCACGTCATCCTTTAACCGGATCTTAAGGAGGGCACCGTAACTGCCTCATCTGTTGAGAAGATGGCGCCAACTCCACCAACTTAGCCTTTTAGTTACTGATAGGCGACTATAAATTGTAAGCCCCGCCAAAAACACTTGGGAGGCATCACATTTAGTCGAGCACAACTCTCCCGTCTTTCTCAACTTGTAATTCTCTGCTCTCCCTACACACTTGAAATAATAAAATACCCGGCGACCCTAGCCATTCAAAGTGGATGTAAGTCACGTTGACCGAACCACTATAAATCCTTGTCTCATCTAGATTATTATCTCTCTCTACTTTAACTACTGCATTTGTTACTATTTACTTGACAGGTGATGTGCAAACCAATTTGTGCATCATCAACTGTTATTATTCTCACTGCAGAAAAAGGTTTCATCTTGATGATTCCTATATTGTTTGTTCTATCTCAATTTCAGCGACATAAGCTTTCCACCAAAACAAGTGGCAATATAAGTACAACTATTTTATTTGATTTGATAATAAGATTCTGGTCCAAGTTTAAGACAATACCTGGGTTCCAATTAACTTCCCATCCTTGTAGGCCACAAGCCCATTCTCAGCAAACACGTAATCATAGTCATTTGTAACTGCATAGACACAGTACAATTTATAGGTTTAGACATTCAAAAATATTATAGAGAAACCCATGTGCTGGCCTAGCTAGCTAATGTTATCAATTCAAGATGAACATTATATCCTTTTAGTAACACTGATGGTCTCACATCCAAGTAACCCGCGCAAGTTTTTGTTTCTAGTTCCTACTTTTAACAAAAGCCAATGAAAAGAATTATACCTTTAGTCCCACTTCCGTCCTATGTTAAACATGAACATGCAGATAAGCAAACCCACCATTGCAAGCCCCAAATTAAACTAGGAGGGCAACGAAATAAATGAGAAGGTTCAAGATCTACGCTGTATAGCTTCTTTTGAATGAGTGCCCCAAAATTGGAACTAAAGGCTCATTGGAGCTAACCTGTCTTTCCTAGCTGCTCTGATATCTTAACAAGGTCAGATCCCCCAACTACACCAACTGTTACTACCTGCAGGCAGACAAATATATAAAGACGAGACAATTTTATGGAGCAAATATGACTGAGAAAAGGAAAACCCACAAATCAAGAGAGGCATTATGGAAATTACTCTTCATGTTATGCAGGTGAAAGGAAATAATAAATTAGGTACCTTGCGGAGTTCCCGCATGAATTCTAACATCTTTGGAGTCACCGCCTGACATTTTTAGAGGAAACATTGAGTAGATGATAATGTTACTGCATATTTGATCCTCAACTGTATAGTTTATACACATCAATAAAAAACCACAAAGAACCAAAGCAAAATGAATGTCTTTGAAAATAAAATTTGCAGTTCAGAAAGAAATCTTGAGGAAAAACTTGGGTTTTTGCATTTTGCACTACCCATCAAAACTAGAGAACCGGTCAGCATGTTTCCTAGTCTTCCCAAGTACACTTCTAATCCAGACTTAAACCTTGCACATTGTCCTCTGTGGGGAGTCGGGTGCCAGATCACATCATACACTAGAACTTGAAACACTGTAGGAATTACAAACAATTCACCTCCCACGTCACCTTACACATTTAAGCAACCATTTATACAGAGGCGATGATGAGCAACAGGACCATATGACTCGCCAAACAGAAAAAACCAATATCTGATATATAGGCCGTGTGCGTGTTTTCTCTACAATAATGTGATCGACAAAGAAAGATATTAAGAGAGGAAGATCGCTATACCTTTCGTGGTGCCGTAAGAGTGTCATCCATATCAAACAAAGCAATTAACCCAGGCTTTCTTGCAGCCATCATTACCAAACACTGCCACCACATCCGCAAAATTACAATCTTACTTAGAATCAACTTATGAAGAGACTCAACTGAGTCCACTCAGTTCATTCATCAATCTTCCTAATAACAACTAAATTAGCCTTTGCTAGTTTCGACAAAAACCCCCAAAATCCAAAAATTCTCCCTAAAAAAATCAAAACAGAGACAGAAACAATTCTAAAGCAAATATCCTCAGAAAATTCAACAAAAAAAACTCGGAATTTTCCACATAAAGAAACAGATTAGCAAGCATTGTATTCGAATTTAACTGAACGAAACATTTGGATTTGATGTCATTCACTTCAAAAATGATCTCGTATACAAATTTTTCTACGGGGAATTCAAAAATTGAAGAATTACCTGAGCAAAACAATTGGAAAAACAGAGGAGAATGAGAAAATTGAGTGAGATTTGGAGCAGATCTCAGATGGAGGCCCTTTAGGCGAGCTTGTGGGGATTTATATATAGTTGGGGATTGGTTTACTTTACTGTCTCTGAATCTGTAGATCTGCTTGTTTTGGGATTTGGACAAATCACAAAACGTGGGAAGAGCAGATATGGTGTGGTGTTTTGTTGTTTTCACTCAAAGGTGGCAGCCACTATTTCCTTTTTGGGATGCAGCTCCTCCGCAGTTAGGGAGAAACAGCACCGCGTGCTGTTAGCTAGTAACGACACCGTTTTGTTTAGTTAGCAAAATAAAAAATTTGGACAAAAAAAAATAAAAACCTGCCCAAACGATGACGTTTTAAGAGGCTACACAGCTACTTCTTCCCCAAAGGCAAACCCGGGTCCGGCTCCTCTGCGCTTAGAAGTAACCGCACACTGTGCGTTTAAATGGAACGGCGCCGTTTTTGGCTGCCTTTGCAATTTTTTTTTTTAATTCCCCTTACCCAAAACGACGTCGTTTTGGTCCTTTAAATCCAACTTCAGACCCCTCCCTTTTCTTTCTCCCTCTTCTTTCTCCTACCTTCGCTATCGTCAAACGGCTGCTCTGCGACGGCTACCTTCGGCTTCTCCTACCTTCACCACCGCCATAACTCTTCTCACTTCGGCTTCGACGTTGCCTTCTTTCCCTCTCCAGGTTTGTGCTGCTATGTTGGGGTAATGATTTTGCGAAAAATAGACCTAATTTCATATTTTTTTATTACCTGATTTCAAATTTGGTAAATTGAAATTTTTGTGGACCGAAGTGATTGATGAAATTTGGCTTCGATTTCAAATTTTGTTCTATTGAATGGCTTCGATTTTTGTGGAATGAATTTTTGTATGATTTGTTGTGATTCGGTTTCCATGAATTTTGGGTACCTATTTGTTTCCATGAATTTTGGTTGCATGCCCCCATCAGTTTTATTTTCCCTTACCAATACATTTAGTGCATTTAGCTGATTCAGTTTACATAAAAAACTGGTGCAAAGCATGTTTCAAATGAAGCATGTGTTTAGGGAATTTGCAAAAAATGTACATGGTCAGTGGCATATACATTCATTTTACCGTTTAAAAAATAGCTAATACACATTCATTTTAGTTTGTGATACTAACATATGAACACTCGTATTTTATCTATTCATATATGGTGTTTATTGAATGAATGAAGGCTAATTGATATAAAAGTGTATTTTTTTTTGTTTGAAATGGAATGAAGGCTAATTTATAAACAGAATGAGCAGTGACTGTTTGACAGTCTGTTTTGCCTGTGTAGTGCTGAGGATACTGGGTTGGTTTGTGTTGCTGAATTGTAAAAATTGGGATGGTATGGAACATTGGACTGCATTCATATGGTATGGAAAATCTGAGGACTGTTTGGCATGTGTTTGGTTTGCTGTTATCATGGTGAACCAAAACTTGGATTGCATTTATCTCATTTGCAATTGACTATTCAGTTTGATGCTGCACCTTGTTGCTTCTGATTTGGATCCTGCCATTGCTGGGCAATTTTTGTTGAACCTGTTTTATTTTATAAATGAAATTGTTTGATGAGCTAGGGCAGGTTGAACTTAAGCTGGAAAGGAAGCAATGAACATCATTGCATTCAGGCATAAAAGATCTTGAGGCTGTGTTTTCAAATGACTTAAATATTGTCAAATGCTAAAATGTGTTGGTTAGTTGTCTAAGAATGTGAAGTGGCTTACAATTCAGCATCAATTGACATATCAATGTGTTTTGACACTGCCCTGAAATTGATCAAATGGTGAACTAATATACGGAAAAGGTATATAGATTAAATAGGTATATAGATTCATTGGTTGCTGCTCAGCCTGCTCTTTTGCTATTTTACAATCTTGAATCTTTATTATGCCAGAAATTCTGTGATTTGAACCCTGGAATCTGGACTTTATGTATTTTGTTCATGTGTACAGTTGAGGTTCCACATTTCCTATAAAACCAAGTATGTTGCTTCATGTTTGATCAGGTTTGATGATTCACATAATGATCTATTTATGTGTATGTCCAACAGCTGGTTCAAGCAATTCTACCGGGTTCAACAATGTCATCTTCAAGCACAGCAACAAGCAATGAAGGGTTAACATTTCGCAATAGCACTTGTCCCATTTGTACCAAAAAAGCGATTATCCAAGTTTCCGAATCTGAAAAAAATCCTGGGAAGCTATATTGCAGATGTCCAGACGATTTCAAGCACTATTTTAAGTGGATGACTCCTATTACTCTCCCCTCTTTGGAAATTACAAATGAAAGGATGGATGTCCGACGAATTGTAGACGATGTACGACGAATTGAAGACGATGTACGACGAATTGAAGACAATGTACGACGAATTAAAGACAATGTAATGACAATGAAGTCAAATATGTTTGTACTCACGTTACTAGTGGTGCTTCTTATATTTGTAATTCTAGTGAAGTAGAGCTGTAAGAGTAATGATGTAATGATGAAAAAAAAGTTGTGAATGAACTTGCGCATTTAATTTGAATGAAATTGTGGGTTTTGTATATTTTTGTGACTTGGAAGATCACATTCATTAAAAAAATATCACATTCATTAAAAAGATCACATTCATTAAAAATACAACAAGCATCCTTACAAGTTCATTAAAAATACAACAAGCATCCTTAAACAAGCATTCTCCAATGTATCCTTTGTTCAAACATCCTCCAAGCATTCTCCAACCATCCTTACAAGTTGTATCTCTCATTCACGAAATTTGATTCAGCGTCATTTAAAGAATGCACATATGTTGAATCAGTCGGAGTACCCTACATTAATGAGAATGGGTCAAACAAAGAAACTTGATAAATATGTGAATCAATAAATTTCACAATAAGGTCACATACCATAACACTTTGTACACTATTTGAAGCTTGAGAAGACATCGAATGACCATATGCTGATGTACACGGGTGACTGAAACCTTGTACCTGGAATACAAAAATACTTACAATTATGTTTATAAAAATAGGAAGTGAATAAAAATATGAAGTGAATTAAAAAAATCTACAATTATATTTATACGATACCATAGACATATGTGATGGTTGGGAAGCTCCTTTTTTCCTCTTTGTTGCTTTCTCATGCCAAGATTTTAGCCGACCCCAACCCTTGTAACCACCTTCTTTTCTTTTTAAACCTTTAACTTGGAGAAGTTTTGGGTTAACATTTTCTAATCCACTTGGGTCAACATTTTCATGGATTGGATCATCGCCACCATCACCAATTGATGCATACATACTATCCACTTCTTTGAACAATTTCTCAACACCACGTGACACCAATTCATATGCAGGTTGAAAACCAGAGCATCGAGCAGCTAGTTGTACCATTCTAGGACAAAGCTGCCTGTACCGTGACGCCACCATCAACTTGGGATTCTCTTCATTTGACATTAAAATGGGGGCTGTCCTACAACTCATTCTTGCATCGCGTCTCCATCTCTTACATATGTATTGCTCGGGAATTTGCTTAATATTAATCATGTCCAAGACTTTAAGTGCATGGCCACATAATATCCCCTCCATTTCAAACTTCCGACAACTACAATTGACTAGCTCCTCATTAGCCTTAACCAAGACCAAATACTCCCTATGTTCATCATATAATCGAACCACAAATTGATGCCACCCATCCAACACATCACATGGTGTAGCAATAGCACACTGAAAGATATCATACTCCTCTTGGAACAGCTCAAACATAGTTGGAGTGTACACTTGTCCTGCTTGCACTAACATTGGAGCTCTTTTTAACTTCAATCTAGGTAATTTTTGTCTAACTTGGTATTCTGAGTCTAACTCCTTATACCGTTTATCATTCACAACTCTTTCAAAATGCACAAAGAACTGAACAATGTCATGGTCTGGCTTTAAGTACTTCCGTAAGGCTGCATTCAAGCTCTCACTCAATTGGGTGCTTCGCATTCCTGCAGTGAAAGTCCTCTTCATATACACATGCCCCCATTTCTCTCGTAATGCCCAAGTGGCTTTCATCCACATATTATCATCCAATTTATACTCCGCAAGCAACGATTCCCAAGCCTCAAATAGTTCATGCTCTTCCTCATATCCATACACACACTCTTTAAATCGAGCAGGAAATTGTGAACCATCCTTATAAATGTTCCCCAAATGTTTCAAAGCATTTTGGCAAAGGTGCCAAGTACATAACCCATGGTATGTCTCTGGCATGACAATAGAAATAGCCTTAGCCATCGCTTGATCTTGGTCCGTGAAGATGGTAATAGGATATTTCCCAGACATAGCTTGTAGGAATGTCTCAAACAACCACTGAAATGATGCTGCCGTTTCATCATACAATAATGCAGCTCCAAATAATACTGTCTCCCTGAAATGATTGAACCCAGTAAAACATGCAAAGGGCCGATACTCCTTGTTCGTTCTAAAAGTAGTGTCGAATGAGACAACATCTCCAAAGTTGCCATAGTCAACAATCATCACTGGATCGGCCCAAAAAATATTAGTAATATGCTCCTCCGCATCCAATTGCACTCCATAATAGAATGATGGATTTTTAGCTGCTTCCGCTTGAAAATACTTCAACAAACTACCCGCCTCACCATACATCAAGTCTCGTTGCCTCCTTTCACGGAGGTAATTCTTTTGGTCTTGACGAGTAAAACCAAGACTTTCCTTTCCTCCAGACTGAGTACTTAAAAGTTCATAGGAAGCCTTAAGTGACAATCCACAATCCGCTGCCATATCAATATTAATGCCTTGTGCTTCGGTAACCTTCCGTTGAGATGACATCATATGCATACATTCAGCAAGGTGCAAATGATGGTTGTGGTTGTCCTCCCACTTCGTCACAACAAATTTACCAATATCTCTGTTAAGAGATATGCACATATGAGCTTCGCAATTTGTTCGTGTCTCTGCTCGAGGCTTCTTTGTTTGACTGTCTCTTTTATCACGACCCCTTTTACCTTGTTTACAACAAACATATTTTCTGTAAATGACGACGCCATCTTTCAAACTTTTATTCTGAGAGTCTTTTCTCACGCTAAATCCCACAGACCCTCCATAACTATTGTAAAACGCATAAGCATCTTCCTCCGCATCAAATTGCATACCAATATGAGGTATATTCTCTTTCGCATTAACTCCCAAATCATCCATCATAATATCCTACAATAAGATTAATACACATAAGTAGTGGCAGGTATATTCTCTTTCACATAAATACATATAAGAAATATATGTACGGTATGACCAACATCGTAAAGCTGTCAAATAGCATCAATAAGAAATATATCACGAAATAATCGACTTACGTGGATTGGACATGCTTATAAAAGACCTAGTAATACATAAGTGAAGAAAATGGTTTGATCCACATCAGAACTAGAAAAAATAGTAACGAATGGTTTAACGAAAGATATGACAAAAGCACAATGGAGGAACATAATTATGTAGCATACTCAAATAGTTGGGCTAAAACATTCTGTTGAGCATGGTTTGGTAGTTTATATCTGCATGAATCATAATTTCATTATTGTTTAGTTGCTTGAACAGATTTGATTATTCAGTTTGACATAAACTGTGTAAAATAGGGTAGTAATTATTGTAGATGAAGTTCTCTTTGTTAACTGACCTTGTCTAATTTTTCTCACCCGAACAAAGATCACATGTGGAGTGTAATTAAACTTGGCCTTTCATTAATACAATAACACCTTATAGACTAGTATATGAACTTTGCGGACCTCTCAATTCATTGCTAATTGATTTTAAGTTGGATGTACATATAATACATAGATGGTCTGAACAGAACCACCATACCTTTCTATTTACTTACCTGGAACATTTAAATGAATTCAGACTGAGAGGGAAAAAAGGGGAACATCTGATGTATGA
Source organism: Ilex aquifolium (assembly GCA_951799425.1). Taxonomy (NCBI): domain Eukaryota; kingdom Viridiplantae; phylum Streptophyta; class Magnoliopsida; order Aquifoliales; family Aquifoliaceae; genus Ilex; species Ilex aquifolium. The sequence goes on along the minus strand of OX637396.1, from coordinate 40,940,374 downwards.
CACATATGATCTCGAGCACTTGAGAAACATGTCCATTAGCTAATAGAACAGCTAAGGTGGATTCTCTACCAGCCAGAAATTCTTCCATTAGAAAACATATAAAGAGCTTACACCAAAGGTCAAAAATTTTGAGCTTGAATAGGTGGAAGAAATTTTGCTTAAGTTGGAGTTGAATGTGCTTAGCTTTACACTAAAAAAGCATTTTAACATTAAAAGAGTGGAAGTGGATAAATATTCATGAAAGATATTTGTCCAGTAAGTGATGGTCTAAGATCTTGCACAAGCAACCTGCACACACTAATATTTATCTACTCAATAGTAAGCAACGTGCAAACTGATGCTTGATAGTAAGCATCAGTTTTAATATTTATCTACTAATATCTACTCAATGGTTTATGTTTATGCCCCTTCAGTTTTTGCTGTGAAAACAAAACAACACCATTTTGTTTTGAACTGGACCCGACGAAGACGAAGAAGAGTATATTAACGAAAATAGACCTGAGCTTGAGCTTGAGCACCATACCAGACGAAGAAGAAGATGTATAAGTTTCAGCTGTGAAGAAGGCGGGAGAACCAGACAGACGAAGAAGAAGCGGGAGAAAGAAAAGGCAGGGGCCTGATGCCTGATTCAAAGGACCAAAACGACGTCGTTTTAGGTAAGGGGCAATTAAAAAAAAAAATTGCAAAGGCAGCCAAAAACGGCGCCGTTCCATTTAAACGCACAGTGTGAGGTTAGTTCTAAATGCAGAGGAGCCGGACCCAGGCAAACCCGCCAAACGTTGCACCGGAAAACTGGAAATAGAATTATAGAAGCATCCCTTGCACCGGAAATCAACAGCAGTTAAGACAACATCTGCTTTTGAAAAGTTTGTCTTCTACCACATTCATTGCAACTGGTATATTTCACATCCACTGCACCTTTTTTTCTATCTCTTCTTCTTCTTTCACCTTCTTGAAAACCCAGAAAAAATGGGGATGTAGAGAATTGAGGTCATGTGAAAAAAAATGAATCTTCGTGGTGGGTTTGGAGGGATAGTGTCTTCTGCTTATGGTGGTGGTGGAGGGGTGGCGCGTCATTGTTGTGAGGTGGAAAAGTGTGCCGTCGAGTACCACCGACACCACAAGTATGAGAGGTTCACACTTCACACCAAGGTGCCATTGTTCTTTTGGGGAAAGTAAGAAATAACTGTGCAACCTATTAAAACGTCATCGTTTTGACAGGTGTTTTTTGGCCCAAATTATTTACTGTGCCAACTAAACAAAACGGCGCCGTTATTCGCTAACAGCATGCGGTGTTGAGTTCAGAGTGTGATGAAAAGTGTTGGATGGAAGAACAAGTACCTGTTTGTTGGGGTTCTTGTCATTGCTTTTGCCATTTTTGGTGAGCATCCACTTTGTTGACTTTAATGGTATGTTTGATAAGGGTAGGGATGGCAGTGCACCGGGCGGGCTGGATGGGGGAGTAATCTCCTGTCCATGTTTCAAAAATATTTCTACATCCCTGTTAGAGGGAAAAATTCTAATCCCCTTTTTTGTACCGCCGATAAATTTTGATCTTCATTCTTACTTATTACAATTAATTTCTATAATTTTAAGAAAAAAATTAAAAAAAATCATAAAACCTGGTAAATAGATTTATAAGAATGATGAAAATTTACTATATAACAAATGGATCAAATATAAAAACTTATAAAAATAATATGTATAACAAATGTGTGGAGGTGGAGGGGGAGGGGGAGAGGGGAAGGAGGCTTGAACCCTTGACCTCATGAAGGTAAAATCTTCACAAGGTAAGGAGTACCATTGAATTAAAAGCTCATTGGTCCCAAAAAAATAAAAAAATATATTTAATTATTTTATTTGTTATATATATATATATATATATATATATATATATATATATATATATATATACGGGTTTAGCAGGACGGGACGGTGATGAGTTTTAATTTATTATTGCACGGTTTTATATTGATATCACCATATACGTCTACCGTTCAATATGTATGGTCCATTCTCAGTTCAAACGAGACAGATTTAGATGAATACTATTTTTTTCAGTCCACTACATCCTTAGATAGGAGAGATGAAAAATAGGGTGGATGAAAAAGTAAGAGAGATATATATTTTCTTTAGAGGAAGGAAATACATTTATTCTCCATTTTTTTCGGTAAGATGAATGAAAAGTTGGAAAATAGAAGGACCTATTTTTCTTCTTTTTTCTATGACTCTTTGGCTAGTGGTCAGTCATTCATATTAGGATTAGTGTAAAGTACCAAAAATGGATCATTATAAAAAAAAATAGATCTTGGTTTATTTATGATTATTACAATTATAAGTAAAAATTATAGTTTGTCTCTGAATTTGCCCTCAATTTTTTTAATTTGATTTTTGAACTTTTAATTGTCTTAATTTAATCTCTCAACTATCAATTTCATCTTAATTAAGTATTTTCACCAATTTTCATTATTAGATTGATTGAAGACTAGCCCTATCTAATCTATTTCAGCATTGATTTAACATTGCAAATGGATGAAATGACTTTATTAAGACAAAATTCATAGTTGAGGAACTAAATTGGGACAACTAAAAATTTAGAGACCAAATTAAAACCACAACTATGATTTTTACCATAAAAATATATTAAGAAACACATGCCATGTTCTAAGTGAAAAAAAAAATAGGAGGTTCGTTGTGATTGGGTGTGAATTGAAGATTTGAAATCTTTTAGAGCAATGTTATTTAAACTTACTTACCGGAAAAAAAAATGGTTATTTGAACTTAATTTATTGACATAATTTGTTAACTTAATCGTTCATACTAATGGAATTGACAATTGAGCCCGATATATATTAGGACTTGTAACTAATCTAATAGTGGTGATAGATTGGGTTATTAAATTGTTCAACTAAATTACGTCCAAATAACATTATTTAATCTTTTAAAATGGAAATTGATATTCACCATTTTTTTTAATTTTTTCAACAAAAAACATTATTTAAAAGAGTGCAAGAAACATATAACAACGAAAACTTTTTTCCCACTTCAAAAATAGTTGTTTTTGTTATGTTTAGTTGCTAACACAACAAGCTATGTTGCCATATCACATATGAGCAATAAATAGGTTATATTAAATTTTTGTGTTTACAAAACACATGTTTAATATAAAAATCTTGAAAAATATGCTTTACAAATATATTTTTACATTAATAATTATGGATTAAATTCACACCTTTATTTAAATAATAATAAACTACAAATTAATTAAACTTATCCTACAAAATATAATTTCGTACAAAAAAAGACTTGAAAAAAAAAAAAAAAAAAATTCTTATACCATGTGAATAATCTATCTAATATTACACTTAAAAAATTGAATTCTCAATTCAAAAAAGTATAATTGTCTTGATCTAATTTTTATTTATTTTGATCTAATTTTCATTTACTTTAATCTAGTTTTACAAAAGTGTCTCAAATATATTTTTTTTTCCGCTCAAAAATATATTTTCTTCAGTGTCAGAGACCATATTTTCTTTCACAGTCTTTAATGACATACAACCCAATCAATATATTATTCAGTATCAAATAATCTCATTAATTTATATTTACTTTTTCTTTATTTTTTTTTTTCGTTTACTTTAATTTTGATGTTCGATTTTTAGTTTTATAGACTATTATTGCTGATAGATAAACAACCTACTTAGGACAGCTTTGTTGGTCTACCAATTAAAGTCTTTCTTGCACACAACGTAGGTGTGGACCAATCTGGTTAACATGTAGCACGCGCCAAGCGCGTGGTTTATTGTGTAAATTATACATTCTGAGAGGTTTGTCATTAATACACATGGACCCCTCAGGTATGAAAATTTACAATGACACCTCTATCAATAACTGTTTGCAAAAACGACCCGGGCGAAAATAACAAAAATACCTAAACCCATAAATAACCATATTGGATTTACATTTCATCTTCCCCAATACCCCTCATCATCGCACAATCAACGACTACCATGCCAACCTCCCCCTCTCTCTCTTTCAGACACACACACAAATGGTGGCGTGGTTGTGTTTTATGAGTGGATGAGTTGCAATTGTTATTGTTGGCCGAGGTGGCTATGATTCTTGGTTGTATTGTGGGATTGGCAAGTAGGAGTTTGTGAGAGCAGTTTAGACTTCAGTGCGAGAGATGAGGTAGAGCTGTTAATCAAGCAAAACTTGAACATTTTTTTAGGCTCGTTTATGTATAAATAGTCAAATGAGCAAGTTCGTTTATGTGTAAATTAGGCTTGAATTAGACTCAAATTCAGCTCGATTATCATCCCTAGATGGGGGTACTGTTGGTCAAATTTATGGATTTGATGGAAGTTTTTAACGAAAATGCACAAAATATTAAGATTTGTGGGAGGTTGGTGACCCGGTTATTTCGGAGGGTAGTTTAGGGATTGTGTGATATAAATATGCAGACATCATCTAGATTGGACGGTATTTGGTATTTCATGAGGACATTAGGTCTATAAGTGAAAGAGATGGCAATGTTATTTTTCACACGTGAAGGAATGTGGGTGTATTATTGACAAACCTGAAACCTCCCTACTTTCCAATTTCGAGATAAATACTCTCCAGTCTCCACAATTACAACTCGCATCGCATTTGATTCTTCGCATAAACCTTAACACCTGAATTTGGTGCTTAATATACTGTTACAATCTCAATAGATTAATTGTTCTTGGTAACTTGCGAATCATCAACGCTGTTTGGTCGCCGAGAAAATTTTGGTGAAGAGCAGGAAAACAAAATCAGGTAAAGAACTTTTGTCTTAGGTAAAGAACTTTTGTCTTTCTTTCTTTTTTTTTTGGATTTATGTGTTAGTGCCTGTTCGGTGCATCCTTGGTTGATGGGTTTTTTGTTGCAAGTGCCAAAATCGATTAAATGACGAATATGGGGGTAAAGTTTTCTATTTTATTTTTTTTGTTTTTTTTTTCGTTAGGCAAGTTTGAGGTATCCTCTATATTCAATACTATGCAGTTTTGTTCTTCAATATTGGTAATTGATCGGATAAGTTCTGAAATTTGGTGAGGTTATCCTGAAAACAGAGAATTTGAAGGTTATTCCTAAATCTATACTATTAATAAATGGAGATGAGGAAGGGGGGTTGGTGACCGCTAGTTGGAATAATAGAGCTGTTGGGATGTTAGTTTATCTGCTTTGTTAGTTGTAGAGAGACCAATTGCAGATCTTCCTCATTATAAACAAAAAAGCATGGTTTTTTCCTGATAATGTATAAATGTTACAAGGATCACAGTTATTGTTGTTGTACCTAAACAGGAAAAATGATTAGAGTCTTTTAAGGATTTAAAGACAATTTTACTAAAAACCTAATGTGATACATACGAAATAAATAGAAAACTAAGAGAATGCCATTCAATATTGGTGAGGCGTGTTGATCTTGTTCATCCAGTCAGCTCATGTCTCGTTTCTCTGATATATTGATGCAGTTTGGGCACTTGAGTTGTGATTTTCATAAGGTGTGGTTTTCCAGTTCTGTAATTGATATATCTTAGAGCCGTCATAGCAGTTGAATTCGATGATCAAATGGATAAGAAGCATCATATTGCAATTTTTACTACTGCAAGCCTTCCATGGATGACTGGAACTGCTGTCAACCCTCTCTTCCGGGCAGCCTATTTTGCCAAAAATGAGGAGAGAAAGGTTACTTTAGTGATTCCTTGGTTGTCACCAAAGGATCAAGACCACGTGTATCCCAACAAGATCTCATTTAAGTTACCTTCAGAGCAAGAGAAATATGTCCGCCAGTGGGTTGAGGAAAGGACTGGATTTATATCTACTTTTGATATACGTTTCTATCCGGGAAAGGTAAATTGTGCTTTAATTCTGGAGCTTTAAACTGGAATTAAGCATGCTTCTGTTACTTTAGGGTCTTATGTTATCTCCTTAATGATGCATTAAGCTGTGGCAATAAAATGTTTAAGCTGCTGAAATGCTTTGGTATAACTATGAAATTAATAAATTTGTATTTGGTATCAATTTTGTTGAAATTTATATGTTTTTTGGATATATGTGTGATCTCACTATTTGCATATGTGACGAATTTGAAAAAAAGAAAAGAACTATTTATTAAAACGTATCATTGGATAATTTTGCATGTTGGTGTCAGGAAGTTCTTGTTAGATCTACCATAATGCTTGGTACAATGGGAAAATAAGAAGAAAGAGATTATACGCTATCGTGTGGGATTCTATACCAACTTTGTTAAATAATCTAGAAGTGCCCAAGTGTTTGTATTATTTATCTGTAGACAAGGATAATTATTGTTATGTGGACAAGGATTATTGCTGTTATGTGTCAAGACTCAAGGTTAATAATTTTTTTTTATTAACTTTGCTATTACAAGTTGTTTATATGGGTTTCTATTATTTAAGTCAATATGTGGATTCTTTTGCTTTTTAAATAGAGAAAAAATATTTGCTTTTCTAATATTGTTTTCTTAATGTTTTACCCAAAAAATAAGGTTCTTAAGTTCTTTGATGCCTTTATCCTTTTATTTTTGTTTAAGTGATGTGCTTATGTACTTACTGAATAACATGTTTTCTGTGATAGTTTAGCTTCTGAGCATACCTATTAAGTATTGTGGATACCTAAACCTTTATCCCTCCTTTTTTCCTTTTGTTCCTTTTTATTCACTTCTTTGTTCTAAACTTTAGATACAACCAATCTACTTAAGGTGGGAAGGGATTCCTTTGTTGATGTCAGGGGGGATGTGAATAATTGCCAGACTTCATTAAATATGATTTTAGCAGAATTAGCCGGATCCAAATCGTACAGTGTTTTTCACCTTGTTGAAGTAAATACTCTAAACTAATTTGTCGTGAAATCAGTAATATGGTTCAACTAAATGGATCAATTATCAAGTGCTTGGTGCGAAATCCTTATGTGAGTTCACATTGCAAAGGATGATCATTAGTGGGATTTGTAGTTTTGGCCTGTTGCATAGAAACAAACGTTGTAGCTTAGTGGCAGTCCTGTGCTTAACTTTGAAGACTTATCAGTTGTGCTAGTGAATTTGTGTAATGTCGGTAGAATATAAAACGAGTGATTAAATAACATTGTGGCTTTGCTCACCTATAATGTTCTTGGTTTGCCTTATAGTGGCACTTCGGTTCAAATGTATTTTTGTGAAAATATTTGTATGCTTGTCTTTATACGAGTCAAAGCCATCTTTTTGACCTTTTGTTTCTACTGCCGGTTTACGCAAAGGCTTCAGCACGAGAAACCTACAGATTTTCTTGCTCTTTACCTTTTCTGTTGCGTTCTTATATTTTCCTTCATAAGTTGATGCAATCACTTTCTATTGAGTGACCTTGACAGCCCACTTAGTTGGAATTGGTTCATCACTGCATTGCTCTGACATTAAAGAATTTTTGGCTTGTTCATTAAGATAAGAGTCTTTGTATTCTTGTGTTTACATGGTAATCGACCCAACTATTTTTTGTTATCTTCATTAGACTGCCCAAAATATCACTCGTATTGCATTTTCATGCTTTGATTTCAGTTTTCTCAAGACAAAAGGAGTATTCTAGCTGCAGGTGATATTACAGAAATAATCCCCGATGAAGAGGCAGATATTGCTGTACTAGAGGAGCCTGAGCATCTTACATGGTATCATCATGGGAAGAGATGGAAAACAAAATTTCACCTGGTTATAGGAGTAGTTCACACCAATTATTTGGAATATGTGAGGAGAGAGAAGAATGGACAACTGCAAGCATTTGTTCTGGAATATATAAACGGTTGGGTCGTTGATATATATTGCCACAAGGTATGTTTGTGGACAACTTTTTGTTTACTTGAATGATCTGCTACTCATAAGGGGAGACTATTTTGTTTCTGTAACTTATATTAATATTATTAACCTGAGCTAATTGAGATAATACCCTTGAGTATAAGATATTCAGAATAAGAAGTTACCCTTGGGCCTTGAGTATAGGATTGTTTCTTCTGTTCACTTTTGTGTTTGATATACTGAAATACATGAATGTGAGGTGTGACTTGTGCTATCTATGTAACCATTGTTGAGCAACTATTATCAGGCATCCCTACTGACTCACTGAAGTTATCCTTGTGCAGCTGGCAGTCCATGTAGCTCTGGAGGGGACCCTATATGAATGGTCATGTAATTTTTGGCTTAATGTTATTGACAATCCTCGAAGAGCTAGTTTGGGTATTGATAAGGGACTTCTAGTTCCCATTTTGTGATTTTTTTTAGGTTGTCTAATTTCTCCAACAGTGCAGACAATTTTGCAATATATTGTAATTGGGTTGTGATTGTCCAAGTGTTTCAGATTATAACAATAAGGTCAGCAGGCAATTGGTTTTATGATTGTAGAGTGCCCGCTGATTTTTCCCGTAGAAATCAATTTTGGAAAAAAAGCCAACATTTTGGTGATTGGAGGTGGCTTGAAATTGTTGTTAACCTGAAAATAGGATGCCAATATATTGGTTAGTTTCTGTTTTTACCTGCCCAATACCAATTGGAACATGTCATGCATGTATATTGGATTAGCAGGACAGTTAGCATGTTGCTCAACCTGATTAAGTTTTTCTTTTGATGAGATGGTGTAATTTTACTGGTGAGTTTAGCATGAAGTTGAGGATAAGTCAGGGTTGGCTTGGTCTTTCCTATGAAATGGGGAATAGTACTGTCAATTCTGCTGGTGGCCCAAAAAAATAAGATTTTAACTAAACGTGTGCAGGTATTGAGAGGGCTTTGTGGGTCTGATGTGACCTGGTGTAGTTTTTTGTTTTTTTTTTCCACGGGGACCTGGTATCTTTGACATTAATACTTGTTTCAGACCTGGAAATGAACTCATTCAAAGTGTCCATGTAAACTGACAGACTGGTGAACTATAATAAATGTAACATTCAGGAAATGCCTTTTAGTTTCTCAACTTTCTTACGCATTTCTTCCCCTATGGTGCTAAACTTGAGTGGTAAAATATTTGATTCTAATGAGTTTGAAAATCAATATAATCTCTGGATGGTTCGTTGCAAGAGATGAATTCATGTGTATCCGCTGGTTCTTTCAAAAACTACTATAACTAGTGACGTTAACATATTTCACACATTGCACACTGGAGGTTACCTTCTTTTGACTGTAGCTGACAGCTGGATCTCTTAGAACTCATACTGAAGGGTTTAATTGTACTGTTTTATTTTCACTAACCCGCCATAATTTCCACTTCACTATCAGCTTTAATGTGTTTGATCCTTCATCAAGAAAGGCTGCTATGAAGTTTCCAATTGGCCTTCTTCTTACAATTAGTGTGCTATGAAATTCCAGTGGAAATAATTTGCTAGATAGATTTTTTTTGCCCAAAAAAGTTAATGCTGCTCCTTCTCCTGAGTTTTATTAGTTCATGTCCTAGAAATATTGCTTGCTCACTGAACATTACTTAATCATGAAATGGCAGGTAATAAGGTTATCTGCCGCCACTCAGGATCTTCCAAGATCCATTATCTGCAATGTTCATGGGGTCAATCCTAAATTCCTTGAGATTGGCAGAAAAAAGAATGAGCAACTGGATGCAAACCAGACCTTCAGCAAAGGTGCCTATTACATTGGGAAAATGGTGTGGCATAAAGGCTATAAGGAGCTACTGAAACTTCTCGGTGATCATCAGAAGGAACTGGCTGGAATTGAGCTTGATTTGTATGGTAATGGGGAGGACTCTGGTCAAGTTCAGGAAGCTGCCAAGAAATTGGAAATATCAATTAGGGTTCATCCTGGGCGTGATCATGCTGATCCTTTATTTCATGAGTAAGCCCCTAACCATTGTTGATCCTGTATGTCAATTGATGTTTACTGTATTATATTACTAGAAAGAGAAAATAAGAAACTGTGGTTGTTGAATAAAGTAATCCACTCCACAGATGCTTGAGTATGCTTGCGTTAGAAGTCATTCATGCATTGATCATTCTTGGCTCACTTATTCTCTCAACTTTTGAAGCTAGAAACAAGCTATGGCAGCAATTGTCTATTTGAATGTTTTTTAAAGAACTTTGGCACTCCAAACACTTGATCAATACCTGATCCTGGAATGTCTTAGATATGTTTTAAATAAATGGATAAGAGAATGTTTTGCAAGTGATTTGATTTATTAGCGTGCTTGAGATGACCCATCCATGAAAAAATGGTGCATCAGATGCAACTTCAAGAGTAAATACCTCATAAGAAGACAGGCCTTTGTTCTTCTTTTTTTTTTTTTTGGCCCCGGGAGTTTGGGGGGTTGCTAAGAGAAACTTGAAACTTTTTTAGGATGAATATGGCAGTTGAAACTCTTTTCAGAGAAAGCAGAGTGGGAATTTGGTCTCCCAACAAGAAAACCGGTCTTCATGTTCCATCAAAATATTTGTTTAAAGTATAAATTGAAATGACTTGGACTGGTACACTGGTTCCTGGTCAACTTATCTTGTATGGCAAATTTATTCAGTGGAAAATAGAAGCTGACACACTTCTTGTCAATGATTGAGCGTGATGGGCTCCTCCGGATAACACGGTGCTTATGTATTTAACTCTTTTAGAAAATATTTTCTACACCCTCGGATGCCTGATTTTTTGGGGGGAAATTTGCATCAGTGAAGATTGAATCAAGGGGAAAATTTGAACTATAGCACCAGAAAATTCTCTTCTCCATCAAAACACAATTTAATTATATTTCTTCAAGATGGTCAACATGATTGAGAATGTTATAGTTATCGATGTCTTCTTATCTTGTAGCTATAAAGTGTTCCTGAACCCAAGTACCACAGATGTCGTCTGCACCACCACGGCCGAAGCTTTGGCAATGGGGAAAATAGTTGTTTGTGCTGAGCATCCTTCAAATGAATTTTTCAAGCAGTTCCCAAATTGCCGAACATATGAGGATGGCAATGGCTTTGTTAAAGCTACATGCAAGGCATTGGCTGACGAGCCTGCTCTGCTGACTGATGCGCAAAGGCACGAGCTGTCATGGGAAGCTGCCACGGAACGGTTTCTAAAGGCTGCGGAGCTTGACAATGCCCCTGCAAAGAGACTGACAAAGAATCCATTGTCGCTTCTTATGTCCACAGCTTTGAATTTGCAGAGGAATCTTGTGGATGCATCAGCATTAGTGCATTTTGTGGGAACTAGTTTCCTGAGTTCACAACCAGAGGAAGAGCAATGTAAAGAGCTTGGCATGGCTGTCCCTTCAAGAAGGTGGGGAATATCATCATCAAAGCTAGAGAAAAATTACACGAATTCTTTGTTATAAATCTCAGGTGGCTGCAGCGCTAAAAAAAAAAAAAAACTCAGGGTAGCTGAGCTACTGGAATGCCAAATGCAGCCACAGATTCCAGGATGTTTTTGTTTTTTGGTACGTTGCTGTCTAAGACTCTAAGTGGGAATTACATAAAGGGTGGGTGAGGTTAGGTGCTTGAATGTTGCCTAACATGGAACCGTATTCGAAACAGTTTTCTGTTGTAAATTTTCATTCCTTGTATCTCTTTCTTTATTTGTTTGGGGTGGGGGGTGGGGTGTTGTCACAATGTTCTCTCTTGTAGCTGTGTTAAAGTAACTTTTGATGGTTGCTTGTGGCTAATCTGAGCCTATGATGGGTTTGTTATGATTCTTTTTGTATTTCACATTGCAAATCACTCTTACATATGGAACTAATGTATCCATAAAAATCATCAGTTATGCCCTTTTTGCAACAGCAGATAGCTCATGCCATCTCAAGTGAGTTATCCATAGTGGTGGGAGTTCTCGTGTGCTCCGAGTCATTTTTTAAAAAAAAATTATTCTGTCGAGCCTCTGTAAGAATATTTTGACAGTCCAACTTGGTTTTGTTACTCTGTAAATCTCACTGCCGCAGAAGGATTAAAATTTCATTTCGAAATGGCCGAAACGTTTTTGTTTCCGAGAAGACCGAAATAAATCAGTGATGAGATCAAAACTCCAACGTTTCAAAATGTTTCACGGTGTTTTGAGATATTTCGATATATTTTTAATTTTTTTATTCGTTTCTAGTCTGTTTTTCGAAACATTATCGAAACGTTTCTATTTTTTAAGTGACCAAAACAATGCAGTGAGACGAAATTTCTATCCTTGCTGCCGCATAGCATAGCAGCATCCTTTTACCCCCTATACTATTGAACCATTCACATTGCTCCTGCAATGCTTGAATTATTCTACATTACCCAAAACGTAAAACATCTGTTATCTTTTAAACAAAAAGTGTCAATGTCTCCAAAAAAAAAGTGAAATAAAATAGTTTTTTGTCAAAATTGCAACGGACATGAATCATTTGGTTAGTGTGAAACTAAATAATCATAATTGGAGGTATAATATGTGAAATATAATAATTAAGAGAACAAAATGAGAGGGATCAAAATATAATTAACCCGTTCTTAGATTCGAGCATACCCACCGATTTAATTGGGAGCACCGGACCCACCTCAACATGTCTCTTGAAGATAAGGAAAAATTTCAATCACACTCCTTGTAGTTTATCATATCTTCAAGGACACTCCTTCTATTTTTTGAATCTTCACTGACACCCTTGTTAGATTAAAAATATTAACTAGAATACAATTTTACTAAATTGCCCATGATATATTTGAGGATAAACTTCATCCACACTTCTAGATAAGTATATCTTCAATGAGACCCCCTCTATTTTCTAAATTTTTTTACGTATTAAAATTCGGGCCGATTAAAATTCAATTCAAGCTAATTAAAATTTATTTTTTTACATATTAAAATTTGAACCAATTAAAAATTATATTTTTATTAGAATTTGGATTAATAAAAATTCTATTTGAGCCAATTAAAAATTATTTTTAATCGACTCAAATCAAATTTTAATCAACTCGCATTGAATTTTAATCGGTCCAAATTTTAATACATAAAAAAAATATAAATTTTAATTGACTCAAATTTTAATAAATCGAATTTTAATAAGTAAAAAAATATAAATTTTAATCGATTCGAAAGTGAATTTTAATCGGCGCTAACAACTCGGGTAGAGTTAAAATCGGCTCAAATTTTAATACATAAAAAATAAATTTTAATAAGCTCGAATTTTAATACGTTAAAAAAAATAAAATTTAATCAGCTTTAATCGAATTTTAATTGGTTCAAATTTTAATATGTAGAAAAATAAATTTTAATCGACTCGAATTTTAATAAAATTTTATATAGAAAAATTACTTGAGTTTTATATAGGGGCATTTTTGGTATTTTAGATGAATTTTTTTTGTTAGAAATGGTAGTTTAATGGTAGGGGGTGTTAGTGATGTTTAAATATAAACTAGAAGGGGTGTCAGTGATGTTTTTGATAATAGAGGGGGTGTCTTTGAAGATATAGTAAACTAGGAAGGGTGTGATTGAAATTTTCCCTTAAGATAACGGTGCTTTGACTCCTCAGGAGTTCATAAGTATACTGCCGTTTGAACTCTCTTCGGGTGAGTGTACTTAACAGACTCTTTGTTTCCCGCGAGTTTGTGTTGTGGCAATCCTCAACCACCGACTCTCTCTCTCTCTCTCTCCCCAATCTATAGCTTTGGCGAATTCGTTTGTGTCCCTCCAAACACTAACTCAGACCCTGGTTGAACATCACAGCAGGGAACCTTTGTGATCTTCTACAATTTTCTTTCCTTTCTTGGACTATCTTTCTAGCCACCCCTTTTTTCTAGCCGTTAAGGTCTTTCCAAATCCATCAAAGACATAGAATTTTCAAACAAAACCCCCCATATCTCCCACCAAATCTGTTTTGTGTCCCTTTATGGACTTTGTTTCTTAATCTTTGTTTTGTTTTTTACCGTTAGCTATTTAACTCGTTCTTTAATTTCAAGCTTCACTCACAAATAGTTTCAAGATTGAATACCCCATCTGGGTTTTTTTTTTCCTTGTGATTTTTCAATATAATATGAAATTTATGAGTGGAAAAAGTTATGGAAGAAATTAGAGAAGTTGATGCTGAAACACAGAAGGAGGGTATAGACGCTTCAGGTCCTTCGGCATCCAACGGTGATGGAGTTGATAGCAAGTTAGTATCTGTTCGAGGGTTTGTGTTTTGAATCTATATTTTCTTTGATTCCTGTTTGGTTGCTGAGAAAATAGAGGAAAAGAAAAGATAATTTTGACCTCAGTCTTTATGTTGTTTATGCATCAAAAAGAGGCACTTAGCTTAGTTTAGCCAATATGCTCGTTTTGGTGATAGTCCTAATTTTCTTAGGTCCAAAAACAATGAAATATTCTTGAACAAAAAATCTCAGCTTTAAATCATTATCTTGTTAGCATATAGAGCATAATGTCTTTACTTTTCTAACAAATCTTGTTTGGATGTTCTATTATCTCACATTAGTATGCTCTAATGAGAAAAGAAAGTTCCAAATTTTGTGTATTCGTAGGTACTTATTTCATTAAAAATAAGAATTTAGACCATAAAAAAGTTCATTGTAATTTATTATGCTTAATTTAGGATATGGAATTGTTGTTGTTTACATACGTTGTATGTGTAGGAGGGTGACTGGTCCGACAAGGAAATCCCCACATTGGACAACGGAAGAGGTCAGTAGGCAGTATTTTCATTTACATTATGCGTATGAGTACTTGTTATATAGTTGGGTGTATTGGGTATTCATCTAAAATGTAGTGAATTGAACATCAGATAAATTGCCCTTTCTTACAAGTTTTGGTGTGAAATATACATTTAAGTGTGGTTTCAGAAGTGTAAGTTACTTGTGCAGATGATTTAACTCTAATTTTGGGATGTTATACTTGTTCCGAATCTTTTAGATTTAAGTTATCATGGTCAAATGAAGAAATAGGATATTTAAGAAGTTTACAGATGCACAGTTCACTAATGAATGGTGTATAATTATGGCAGTGATGAATTTAAACGTCTTCTTTCCAGGATAAAATTTTAGAAGATGCAGTTAAAAAGTTCGGTGGAAAATGCTGGAAAAAAATAGGCAAGTTTTACTTTTGCTTTGTTATGTGCTCAGCGATTTCCATTATGATGGTTTTGGCAGGATTTTGGTTATTTTTTAGGTAGGCCTTTACTACAGTGGGGGCTTTTGTGTTTTGGAAACCAAAACCTGCTAGACTGTGTGTGTGAGTGTGTTGTGCAATTCAATTTACTCATTTATTGAGAATTCATGATCTTTTGCAGCTGAATATTTTCCTGAGAAAACAGATGTTCAGTGCCTGCATCGCTGGCAGAAAGTACTTAATCCCGGGCTTGTTAAAGGACCATGGTCAAAAGAGGTTCAAAATACTATTTTTTGTGTTTGAATCCCACACAAAGCCTGTTGTTTATCCATTTAGTATATTATCCTGATTTTGTCTTGCTTGATCTTTACAGGAAGATGATCTGATTATTGAGCTGGTTGGGAAACAGGGTATGAAGAAGTGGTCTGAAATAGCAAAACACCTTCCAGGCCGCATAGGCAAGCAATGCCGAGAAAGGTAATTATAACATTTGGCAGGTTAAATCTCTGGGATCAGGAAATACTTCTTTGTAATTTAAGATTGTGGAACACTTTTCGTTTTTGGGGGGATTATTGTGTTTTAGTATCGAGTCACTGGATACATTACACACCATGTCGAAAATTTGAAGCTGATCGTTGTCTTTTCAGGTGGCACAACCATTTAAATCCAGAGATAAACAAAAATTCGTGGACCAAAGAGGAGGAATTGGCTCTTATTAAGGCTCATGCACTATATGGGAACAAGTGGGCGGAAATAGCCAAGTTTCTGCACGGAAGGTATCAATAGTACATTGAATATCTGATCATGATCATTACCAGCTATCACATTTTCTGACAGAATATGATAAATGATTCTAACTGCCTTTTGTTTTGATCAGTTTATAAGTACATAATTTACTGTTTTGAAAGTTTTAGTAGATTAGACCGGTGATTGCAGTATGAAGTTTATCACATAGTGGACAATTGTTTCCTTTCGGATTTATTTTGTGTGTTAACAAATGTTTAGACTCATTAAGGTCTGCACACGTGTCTTTTATGTAAATCCTACAATGTAACCTGAAATGAAAATTTCCAGAACTAGCCATACCAAGCTATTTCAGCTTTGATTACGTCAATCAAAATAACGATTGGTTTGAGATAGCTCAGTTGTTGAAAAGAAAAAAACCCATAGTTTATCATAGATAAGCAAGTGTCTTGCTCGGTTACAAAACACAAAAAAAAGAGCTAAGCACTAGTAAATTTCTTCTCATCTCCCCCATCACCGAGGGCGACAGCCTGCACAATGTGCTCTTATTGTTCTTCGAGCAGCTCCCTCTTCCTGTTTTTGAGAGAGCATATTTCGTTCTGGATGAAAAGCATACGAGATCATATGAGAATCTTTGTAATGCTACACACTGTGGCAAGGTTTGATCGATTCAGTTTTACAGGTATTGAATTCTTGTATCGTACATTGACATACTAAATCTGAAGAAATCAGTCAAATTATGTGGGTTGATAGGCTGTGTGGTTTCTAACATTAGTGATAAAGAATTCATTTTCACTAGTTTTTTCGTATTTTAATGCACAGGACCGAAAACGGAATAAAAAATCACTGGAACTGCTCAGTGAAGAAGAAACTTGATCCATATTCAGGTCGTCGTTATGCTTTGAATTACCCTGGATTTGCTACCTCTGTTTTGCACACAAATAAGGCAGAAGAAGGAAGTGAAAAATCGATGGAGGTGAAAGAAAGGCTTGACACGGCAATTTCTCTCAACCACGAAATGGACTCTGAAAGAGATGTCGGTCTTTGTCTGGATTTGGTTCTTGGAAATGCTATTGGTAGGAAGAGTCGTGTGAAACCTTTTGAAAAAAAAAATCATAGAGTTCCTAGAGAAGAGGCAAATCGTGATATTAAACTGCCCTCTGTGACATGCAGTGTGATTGGCGAACGATGCCAAACTGGGACTATTAAGACCAAAAAACCAGGAGACTCGGATAATATTATTGCTGAGCAGCCCAATGATTCATGCCATAATTTATCTGCTGATCACATCAATTCCCCGCGTTTGCGGTTGCAGATACATAAACCCAGTGATCGCACCAATCCCTCGGCTCGAAGGCCTCTTGCTGGATATTTGCCGCAGCCTTTGTCTCCTGTGGCCATGGAGGTGAATGAAAATGATGCAAATTTTCGTATACCTCATCATAATCGGGCTCTCTTTGTCACTGACAGGAGATCACTTGAAGATCCTAAAAGCACACATGCTGATGCATTTTCCAGGGACTGCTTGGGTGGTGCAGATTCTAGTTTTAGCAGGCAATTAACCAGACCGGGTTTGTTCAGGACATCATACATAGGTAGTGATCGAGGTAATGATACTGGATTACAACCAAACGTAGGGGAGAAAGATTTTGGTTGCTTGTGCTATGAGCCCCTCCAGGAAGAGGATTTGCGCATACTTATGTCCACTGGTGGATTTCCAAGTTCAGATAGGTATGTTCGAGTACCAACAAGCCCAGTTTCCCCTCAGGTTCCAACAAGCGATGAGAAAGTAAAGTCTGTTGTCTATAGCACTCCAGACACCACACCGAGGAGTGCAATGTCATTCAACTATAGCAGTCCAGAATCCACACTGAGGAGTGCAGCAATGACTTTTACAAATATGCCATCCATCATAAGAAAACGAACGCTCCGAGTTTCAAAACAAGTCAGCAATACCAATCACAGTGTTGGTGTTTGTACTTTGACAAATATTACTGATACTTCCAACAATAAGCTACAATCTGTACATAAGTGTCCATCTGTTGAAGATGATCTACTGCCAAATGCAATGCAACTTTTCCTTTCTCCCCCCAAGTCTCAGAAGGTTGAAGATTCTGCTGCTATTAAGTCTGTAGAAAAACGCCTAGAAAACGCATTTGACAACGTATTTAATGCTCGTCAATGCTAACAATAACATATCAGTTGCTGTTGATTCTTTTGGAGTAAGCCATGGATTAGATGGCTCACCCCATTTTTCTGGAGTTTGATATAGAGGATTTTATGCACGAATTTTACACGGCTCTGTTGTAGAGGATTTTGATTCTTGGACTTGATATCAGTGCGTATTTTTGCTTATATCTTGGTTTGCTGAATACCCAAATGCGAGACATCATGCCTCTGCTAGATAATTCTTCTTTGAATTTGCACTTAGTTATGCCTCTGTCTATTTTCATAGTTTTCTTTTCAGTTGAGAATCTGAGATGAATTTATATGTGTTTGGCAGGTGGATAGTCCAGCCTAAGCTGTTCTCAATTTTTTGATGTTTTAATTCAAGAATATTCTGATTCCAGACATGTTTTTTTTATAACGTTTATATTCAACAAAGTCTTGTCCCGACTATTTAGGATCAGGTTTATATGTTTATTGTATGACTTCTCAGTTCTCACAAGTAGAAAGGAAGGAGCATGTCAAAAATTTACTAGTGGCCAGCCAGACTGTTCTAGCAAAGCAGTGAGATTGAGCATCTTGAGTACTTCGGTAAAAATTTTGGATGAACACATGAAGCTCTCTCTCTCTCTCTCTCACACACACATACAGAGTATTCCAACTGTTTTGAAGCTTCTCGAACGTGTCAAGAAAAAGAGGTGAGAAGATTGAATGAGGGAGCATTCAATTTTTTCCTTTTAGTAAGTGGGAAGCATTCTCTTTGATTCAATTTGATTATTATCCAAATAAGTTTTATTGTTTTTTATTTTGTAGAATTATTTTTAGAATCATATAATAAAACAAGTTCAGTGACACAAAAAACACCAAAAATGATTTTCTAAAACTCTTCCGAAAAATAGTTTTCGGATACTGTTTTTGGCAACAAACGAAATAGGGCCCGAGTTTTTGTGTCCTTGGGGCTATATATATCTATATAATAAAGTTCAGTATAAAAAATTACTTTTGTTTTCTCGATTGAGATCGTTTTAAATTTGACTTTAAAGTTAATCCGACTGCTAATATTAACTTCCCAGATTTAATAGGGAAAATAGGTTTCCTAAGAGTTTGTTTGAGGTGATTTTTTAAAAATGTTTCTATGACTTATCTTCTCATAAACACTTTAAAAAAAAAATTTGTATTTGAAACAACTTATTTTAATTATTTTCAAATGAGTCAAAAATAGTTTTACCACTTAAATAAGTAAGTAAAAAATAAATAAATAAATTTTACTTCTTTAAAATCACTTATGTACAAAATACTTCGCCGCCGCCGCCGCCGCCACCACCCCCCCCGATTGCCGCCCCACCATAGTTGTCGTCACCCCACCACTACCACCACCACTGCTGTCGCCACCACCCAACATCACCACCACTGTTGTCACCCACCACCGCTACCTACTGTCACCACTATCATCATCATCATCTCATTCTTATATTTATTACCACTACCACCAGCATCCAACCAACTATTTCCCACCACTACCACCCATCACCACCATCGTTACCTACCACCATCCACCGTCATCCACTATCACCACTCGTTGTCGCCCACTACTGTCACCCACCGTACAACACTTGCCACCACCACCGTCGCCACCCACTATCACGCACCGCCATTCGCCACCACCCACCACCACCGTCACCCACAAGCACCCGTCATCGTCCATCTCCACCATCGTCATCGCCCACCAACACAACCCACCATCGTCACTGTCGTCGTCCCACCACCACCACTGCCAACCACCATAACCGTCACCCACCCCCACACACACCCACAACTACCACCATTGTCATCCAAAAACCACTACCATCATCACTGTTGTCACCCACGATTGCTGTCATCACAACTGTTGCCCACCACTACTACTACCGCTCACTCCCATTTCAACTAATGCTTAAATTCTTTTCTTTCTCCTCTACATTTGTGATTTGATTTTGAATGTAAATACAAATATGTTTATGATTGATAATTTTTTTATTATGATTGACAATAACTAGTATATATATATTCTCAAAAACAATGTTCCGAACACTTTCAAAATGCTTTCAAGAAAGAACATTATTTGCAGAACTTTCAAGTGCCCATGAGGACTAAGACTACATTCCACGCAATTCTTCTTAGTTTACAATAAAGTGGCGTCTGAGTCACTCCATGTGCCATAGAAAATGTTCCACGCATCATGACCATAGATTGAGGGATTTGTAGGTTTGAACAACTTTTCTTCCTTTCTTTTGTCAAATACAAAGACCCGTTCCTACTTACCGAAAAAAATAAATAAAAGAAAGACTTGTTTCTACCTAAAAGCAAAACATCGAATGCAATTCATCCAAAAATAGGTTTTCTTCATTGAAGAAATAATAATGGAGAACCATTTTAACCATATATCATTGGACACTTGAACTCGTGATTATAACCTCAATTCTAAGTACAGACAGTCACTTACAAAACACATATATCGTGTACTCCAAAAGAGTCAAATTTGTTAACTCGAGCTAATTATAGGTCTATGAAATCTTTCCCTCAAACTATCTTAGTAAAATCGATAGTAGCTAGGTTTGGTTATTGATGGTGTAAAAAATTGAAAAGTGAGTTGGATGAGCTAATAAACTCTAGGTGATAGTGAGGCGTGTGTGTGCTAAAGTATGTAAAGAAGGCACAAGAATTTATAGTGGTTCACCCAACTAAAGAATTGGATTAGTCCATTCTAATGGAGGTTATTGTTCTTTGATGATGCATGAGGAAGATGAGTACACTGCATGTATTGCATATTCTGTTGGCCTCTCAAGTTTGGGGAAATTTTTGGGCATATCCTGATTCTATCGACTTCGCCCTTGAGGCAACCTATAGGCTAGCATTTTATTCATGTGTTATCATTGCTATCCTAACAGATTTGTCAGAGAATATTTGGCCGTTGGAGGCTCTTATTCACAAGTGTGACGTGACCTTCTAGAAGTAATGACATGACCTTTGAAAGGCAATAACTTGATGCTCAAGGTAAGGTTTGATAGAAAAATCCTCTTTTATCGACGTGGCCTTTGAGAGGCATTGACTTGATGCTCAAGATAAGGTTTGATGGATCTTTTACCCCTTTTGGTATCTCGTCTTCTCGAGTCATATTGTCTGTCTAGTTAATTTGATCCGACCTACTAGGCATGAACTGATCTGTCTAGCCTGAGCTACATATTTTTCTGATATCTAACAGTAACCATTCTTTTTCATCTAAGTTGTTGCGTGCAAGCCAAAAATTGAGAATTTATATATCAAGTCAAGAGTCTTTCATATTTATTCTTTTTTTAAACTTTAAGCTCCTTAACTTTCTTCACTCGAAAACAAAACTCAAAAGAGAAAAATTAAAAAATTAATTAAAATGAGAAATTATTGAGCAGAAAGGACCCAAACCAATGGATAAAAATACGAAACATCAGCGATGTTTCTGAGAGGTATGTGGAATCTTCAACTCTCTCACCGGGGAAGTGTTTGTTAAAGCGAAGCTTTCATAGGAATGCTGACAACGTTACGTGTTGTAAGCAAAATATGTGTTGTAATCTTATTAGGACTCTTTTTTATTGTTGTTTCAGTTTAATTAGAATTCTAAGTTATTTTGTTTCCTGTTTTGATTAGGTTTTTGCTATTTTTGAGCAGCTTTGGATGATTTTGGAATACTATTTTTTCTCTCATTCTGATAGCTTTGATATTCTCAGTAATCATTGAAGAATTTTAATCCAAGTATTATCGAGGATAATCAAAAGATTTACGATTTTTTTTGTTATTCCGGTGTGATTCCATCAAACTCTCTGCATCACTATCATTCAATCTTCTTTGCTATGGAGACAAAAGCACGCAGTTTGGAAATCACTGTCATCTCCGGCGAGGATCTGCATATCAACCAGCGGCGCGTGAAGGAACACGCTTTCGTGGTAGTTCGAACCGATTCAGACAACGTTCGAACAACGAAGAACAGCGACGCTGAAGGTGGGAGCTGCCCTGCATGGCATGAGAAGCTCGTCGTTGACATGCCCATGCATTCACGTTACGTTATGGTGGAAGTTCAGTACAAGACGTATTCAGGGAATAAGATCATCGGAACGGCTAGAATTCCGGTGTCGGACTTTATGGGAGGGTGTACACCGGCGAACTACTTGCATTTTTTGAGTTACAGGTTGAGGGACGGGAAGGGTGAGAGGAATGGGATTATTAATCTTTGTGTGAGAGTGAAGTCGCCGGAAAATGGTGGGTGTGGTGGTGGACAGCCATTATCAGGAGCTCTAGGAGGTCAAAATGTTTTTAATGGGATTCCTATGGAGGAGTTCTCGAATATTCAAATATCTACGTAGATCTTAACGAAATATCTATGTTTCATAGTTCTTGCATGAAATCACTTCACATATTATGCAATGCATGTATCCAAAGCCACTGTAAATTTTTTTTCGACCTATTTATGAATTGAATA
Source organism: Ilex aquifolium (assembly GCA_951799425.1). Lineage (NCBI taxonomy): Eukaryota > Viridiplantae > Streptophyta > Magnoliopsida > Aquifoliales > Aquifoliaceae > Ilex > Ilex aquifolium. The sequence continues at coordinate 40,917,944 of OX637396.1, read as the reverse complement.
CAATTATTTCCTTATGCATAAATTATAAATTACTAGCCTTTGGTATAAAACTATGTAGGTCTGTCAATCGTGTCATATGAAGCGGGTTCAAATCGAGTCCCAGAGAGTTCGTGTTCAAAAGTAATTTATACATATCCGATTCGATGATTTATTTATTAATTCGTGTCTAATAATTCGTGTCATTTCAAATTTTTATCGTGTATGAATCATATATAATTAATTGTGTCGTGTATTTTTTTTTGATTGACTTTACTTGTGCCGGGTGAGTTAAAGAAAACTTAAATTCTCTAATTTTGTATGTCGTATTAACGAGTCATATTATATTTTTGTAACCTTAAAACTAGATGCGTCTCCCTCGAGTTTAAAAGCTGGGATAGGTAGAGGCTAGAGAGGGAGAGAGAGAATGAAAGAGGAATAGGAGACAAAATTAATGTCTTTTGATTAAAATCTTTAACACCGTTTATTGATTGGGATCTCTCTATAAGTTTTAAGATGTGACGGGTGTCCATGTAATTAAGCCAAATATCATTGAATTGCTTGCCGAGACTTTAACATTTTCCAAGTACTTGGAATTTTATTTCTGTTTAAATAATCTATATAATAAAGTATAATAAAATTTAAATCTCAAAAGATAAACAAAATAATTTTTTTTATTCACGGTTGAGATCTATTTAAATTTTACTTTAAAGTTAATCTGATGGCTAATATTAACACTTTAATTTTAATAGAAAAAATAGGTCTCTAAGGGTGTGTTTGGATAACTTTTTAAAAATGATTCTAAAAATTATTTCTCAGAAGTACTTTAAAAAAAAAATAGTGTTTGGAACTGTCCCACTGCGACCACTACCCCTACCGCCCCACCACCACCACTCCCATCACTCCACCATCACCACAACTACTGCCACCCTACCACCACCCTTACCGCCCCACCCCCACCCCCACCCTCACCCCCACCACTACCACCTCACCACCATCTCTTCCACAACAACCACCATCATTGCCGCCGCCACCATCCCCACTACTCCCACTACCACTATCACCATTGTCGCCACCTTACCCCCATCGTCATTGTCCCACCACCACCATCACCATTGTCACCCACGGCTGCCACCATCACAACCGATTATTGTCATCCATCACCATCTCCCACCACCACTATTGCAGTCAACCACCGCTTGCCCCACTATAATTGGTGTTTAAATTTCTTTCTTTCTCCTCTATATTTGTAATTTGATTTTGAGTGTGAATATAAATATATTTATTATTGATCATTTTTTTATATTATTTCGTACCTTCATGCACGAGAAATAACTAATATATATATATTCCCATTAACATGTTCCGGACATCTGCAAATTGCTTTCAAGAAAGAACATTCTTTGCAAAACATTCAAGTCCCCATGAGGACTAAGACTACATTCCACGTAATTGTTCTGGGTTTACAATAGAGTGTCGTCTGAGTCACTCCATGCGCCATAGAAAAAGACCATAGATTTAGGGTACGTTTGATAATAAAAATCATAACTAATTTTTATTTTTTTGTGATAAAAATTAAAAATATAAAATAAGTTAAATAGTCATTTATATTTAAAAAATTATGAAAATATAAATAAAAACATGCTTGACATTATAATAGTGTTTACATAGTTATTTTGATTAATTTTTTGAACCCCAAATACATCTCCTCCCAAACCATCGAACATCCACCTCCCAACGACCATCGTCTCTACCATTCCAAAACTTACCACCCAACCTACCAGTTTACCTACCACCAACACCTTCAAAAACCCACCGAAAACTCACCACCCAACCCATCTGTTTACCCACCCACTACAAGAAATATGGGAAAATCCGGCATTTAATTACCGGAGTTTAACGTAAACGTCACTAAAACTGGCGTTTGTCTATACACGCCAGAAATTATTAATAAAAAAAATAAAATTTTTGTTTTTTTGCTTAATTTCCGGCGTTTAAATTAAACGTCACAAATTTTTAATAAAAATAATAGCAAAATTTTTTTTTCCGTTTAATTTTCCGGCGTTTAAGTTAAACGCCACAAATTTTTAATTAAAAATAATAACAAACTTTTTTTTTTCTCCCCCAACATAAACCCAAATTTTCCCCCAATTCATTCGGTCGACTTCAAAATCTCGCTGTTCCTTCAAGTGTCACTAAGGAAACTCCCTCCCCCTCTCTGTCTCTGCCTTGAGAATTCCTCTGCATCACCATTTGATGTTCGAAAATGCCTTCGCCGTGAAACGCTAGGGATAGCATAATCATAAAGCTAGGGATTCATGACTCTCCTTCGCTGTGGATCTCTCTCCAGCGGTGATTAATCAGGTGAGAAATCGATGCATAAAATAAAATAAATTGTATGGAAACTTACTGTACGACCTGTAAAATTGGGGCCTTCTGTTACATAATGCAGGCTTGGGGCGTTTTGGAACAGAGAATTCTCGAGCGACAGATCAGAACATCACCAATGTAAGGAGTTCACTGTTATATATGAAGTAGCACCTATGTTAAGCAAATGATAAATTCTTGACATATATGGACTCTATTGCTCATACGATCATGACATATCTTGAGCTATATATATCTCTTTGGTTGCGATATTCTTCCGCCAAGTCTTTTGTCACTAAACTTCAAATGGTACAAGTAAGTTGGTAGAATTGTATTTAGGGTAATCATGAATTATCCTACAGCTTATTTGACAACTCATCCTCAATACTTCTCAAATGTGCCGGCAATCCTCACATCCAAATATTTCCTTCTGTTTAGTCATTTAGTTTGAGTAATGCTACAAATTAGATATCAGGTTTGTTTTCCTGTGCAGTTCAAAGTGAGAGCACCAGTTGTCAGCATAGTTCATTAATTTCTTAATACGTGATGGGAATGACCGTATAAGTTAGGACTTTGCACCGAGTATTGTCAATTACATTCTCACACTCCACTATTTTGCATCAAGCCATGTTTCTTTTGTTCCCATATGAAAGTTAAATTGATTATCTTATCTTAAAAATCAAGGTCTTTGAATGATTAATTGAAAGACCTTACAACAACAATGGGGGTGGAATATGCTCAAGTTTAATTATATGATAATGCATACTTCTATAACAATATCAGTGATTAAGATCTGAATCCTGTACATGAATTGTATAATTCTGTTCGAAAACAGATGTAAAATGCATCCAATACTTTAATTTTTCAGTTTTAACTCCTACCATTCCAAACTTGGATGTACATAGAATTTATTACATATTCGTTTTGTTTTGACAAGATCTGTGATTAGATTGTTTCAATGGGAAAAAGCAGAATAAGATTTATAAGTTTTTCATGTGGGAACTTATCCAAATATTTCCTTCTGTTTAGTCATTTAGTTTGAGTAATGCTACAAATTAGATATCAAGTTTGTTTTCCTGTGCAGTCTCTGTCTAAATACTTATTCAATTACATTTTTGTCTAAATACTTATCCGTAAGGCATATATATATCGAAGTGATTGCTCATAAGGATGATACAAGCAAAGAGTTGCTTGAATGGGGCTCTAGAGTCTCTTCTGCTACTATGCGGATCGAACCAGTTAATGCTGAATCAGCTAGCAACTTTGTGCTTCTTTGTCAAATATGGATTGTAATTTTGGGATTTCTAAAACATTTTGCGTATACTGAAGAGTGTGGCCAGCTAATGTAATGTGTGTATTCATTTGATTTCGAATTTCTACTGGTGTTTTTGCTTCATCTCTTACTGTTCTTTTTCTTCCTAAACGCTGCTTTTTCATCATGGATGCTGGATGGAATTGACAGGAAGCAAATGGACTTATTTTGGCTTGGGTAGTGTTGATTTGTTTGCATTTTTGGACTGATGGATGGTTGGGCTGAGATTTTACAGCTATAATGAAATTTGTATTTAAAAAAAAAAAAAAAAAAAAATTACCGGCGTTTATTTAAAAGCCGGAAAATTGTTACTCAGAAATAATAATTACTGGCGTTTAAATAAACGCCGTAAAATAACTCCGGTAACCAGAATTTTACAATGAAGTCGTCGATTAAATAAACGTCGTTTTAGCGTTTGGTAAACGTCACTTTAGTTTTTGTGGCGTTTAATTAAACGCCGGTAATTTTTCCGACGGAGGTTTCGACGACGTCAACACAAAACGTCAATAATTAAATTTTGCGGCGTTTATTTACATTTAGCGGCGTTTATTAAACGCCGGTAAAAGTCATTGTTCTTGTAGTGACCATCAACACCACCAAAAACCCACCACCCAACCCTCCTAAAAACCCACCACCAAAACCACTAAAAACCCACCACCCAAGCACCGATTCAATTTGAGAGAAAGAGATTTGAAATGAGGAGCTTTGGTTTGTTTTCGTGGGACAGTTTCGGTTTGAGAGAGAGAGAGAGAGAGAGAGAGAGAGAGAGACAAGGAAAAGAGCTAGAAAAAGAAGAGTAATGCTCAGTTTAGTACGATAAAAAGTTGGAAGAATAAAAAGTTAAAGAGATAGATAAAACATTATATTTGGTAAGAAAGGAAAATAGGAAATATGAAAAAATATATAGATGAACTTTTTTTCCAACTCATTAAAATCAATCGCTCCAAAATTAAAAGGAAAATGGATGAAAAGTTAATTATTTGTGTTGAAATGTATCTTATTTGTCTATATATCATTTGATATATACATTTATTATGTATACATTAATTTCATATATAAATACAATGATAAAATATGTATTTATATTTTTTTTAAAATTAAAAAAAAATTAAAATTAAAATTTTGAAAAAAATATATTTTTTCATCCTATCAAGCACAAAAAAAAAAATTAAACGTTTTTATTTTCCATCCATTCTACCAAACACAAAGAAGAAAAATGTATCATTCCTATTTTCTTTCTTTCCTTAGAGGATAAAAAATGTATCATTCCTACTTTTCATCATTCTACCAAACGGAGGATAAATGAGTTTTTATAGTTAACACAAAAAAAATCCTCATTTTGTTACTTAGGGATTAATCGAACGATGGATCTCATTAAAGGAGATTTCATTGCGCGCACATGTTTTCATTTTTGGGTGTTTATGAAAACTCTTTTTTTTCTTATTTGTATTTTTTGACCTTGTTTTCAAAACACAATAACTTAAAAAAAATAAAAACACATCCCAAACGTGTTTTTTATTTTTTATTTTGATAAAAATTAAAAAACAAAAAACAGTTGGTTACCAAGTGATACCTTAAATATTTATAGGTGTATATAACTTTCTTCCTTTTTTGTCAAACAGAAAGACCCATTCCTACCTACAAGAAAAACATCGAAAGTTGGTTTTTTATCCTCTAGAAAAAAAAATAATAATGGAGAGTCATTTTAACCATATAAATGTTTTGCAAATGATTGCTTGGACTTAGAATTTTTGTTATAATTACGAGTCCAAATGTCCAATACGTATCCTAAATTTGAAATCTTAAACTAATGGCTCACGAAAATTTTCCCTCGAACTATCGAAGTATAATCGAATGTAGGTTTGATTACCATTCTATTTCATCTAAGTTGTTGCGTGCAAGCCAAATTAAGAATTTATAAATCAAGGGTCTTTTATATTTGTTCTTTTTATAATTTTAATCTCCTTAAATTTCTTCACCCAAAAACAAAACTCAGAAAGATACAAAATAAAGAATGAAATGAAACAAGAAGTTGAGGAGGAAGGACCCAAAACAAAACAATGGATAAAAATCCAGAGGGTACGAGGAAACATCTGCAATGTTTCTGAAAAGGTTTGAGGAATCTTCGACTTTGATACGGCGAAAGTGTTTGGTTAAAGCGAACTTACATAGGATGCTGACAACAATAAAGTGATATCACAAAAATATTTTGAAACTTATCCTTATACTTTTTGCCGTTGCTTTGACATGGTCAGATGTTTTTCTTTTCTAAAGACTCCTGCCGCATGGTTTGGTTAATACTAGCAGCCATGGCGAGGGGGTAGGAATTTAGTTTCGGGTGGATATTTTAATTTTATAATTTAATTAATATTTTTAATTGATAAAAATATAAGGTCAAAAGAAGGTTTAATTAAAAAATTAAAAAAGACAACTTCTTAAACCATTCATTTTTAAAAAATGATTACTATATTAATATAAATGATACCACGCGCACAATTAGTTATACGTATTTAAATATATAGGATTCAGATTTTAATCGTACACGCATAGAATTCAACTTAGTAAAAATTTTATTCTAAATATATAGAATCAAAAAGACATATAGAGTGCTTTTAGAGCATGCATTTGATTTATGAGAATTTAACTAAGAGTAATGTTATTTGAATTAAATTTGTTAACAAATTTTTTTTTTTCAGCAGTTAGAAGTGTTCAGGTTAGTTATGTACACCTTGATTAATTTTCTCTCCGGTCCGGTCAAAGATAGGTTATCTACGTCGGGACTAGTGTATTCATGAAGAATAAATCCCTCATGGCCTAGTCTTAAGGAGTTGTCAATATTCAAATTCTGGACGTCTAAGTTTACAGCTTGTTTCTATTACTATTTGAGCTACCTTAGAGTTTGTTAACAAATTCTTTCAATCTGGCTCTTGGATTCTAATATTAAATGGAATTTTTTGATCAATTCAATATATCTTACTAATAAATTTAATTCAAATGACAGTGGGTATCAGTATTAGTTGAAATTAGGGGTATTAAAATATGATACGAATACAACATAAATTTAGAGGGTTTGGGTCTTCCATGAGTCACCTATTTTGTAAACGAGTAAACACAACACGATTAATAAATGAGTCATTTATAGGAGAAGCTAATAAAAAAAAAATATAACATGACACGGGATATGAGTAAAATACTTTTTACCACAAACTCATTAAAATTTAACATGAACCCAAGACTCGACATTCACCCGTCTCACCCAATATGATTGACAAATTTAGTTGAAATCGGCTATCAAATTAATAATTATAGAGTAATGTTTTATATCTCAAATTTGTATCTCAAATGTGCATCCCAAATGAATGGGAATCATTGCATAAGTGGGTCTCACCAACTTTTTTAATTGAGACCCACTGATCCAACCATCCTTATTGATTTGGGATATATAGCATTGCTCATAACTATAATACATTAAATCAACAAAATAAGACAATAAATTACGTATGAAAATAAGCGACGCAAATCAAGCAACTTATTTCTAGACGTTTGTATCTGTAAATGGTGTGACTACTCATATTTTCCAATAACTGCACCACACGCCAAAATTGAATTCCTGTTCAACGCTTTTACCCCATCTAGAGTTTTTCACTCACACGTTACTTATACAGCTACTCTATAGCTGACAGTCCAATCAAATCTCTTAAACCAAACAGTCAACCCATAAACCAATCCTATCACAAACCTCATTCGCTGTCACCACATCACCAAGTGACAGCCAGTTCATCTATCTACTTTTCTTTTCTTCTTTTTTGGTCAAACGTGCAGAAACATCGCATCTCTTTCTCTCTCTTTTCTCTTCTTCTTCCTCAAAAAAAAACCAAACATCGTATCTCTTTCTCTCCCCTTTCTCTTCTTCTTCCTCATAACAAAACCCTGTATTCATAATTACAACAAACACGCCATCAACAAGCCTTCCACGCAAACACACGCTTCAATGCATATATATATATTATATAATATATATGCATAGTTACACACACATATATATATAAGACCACGAACCTGTCCTCTCCGTCATTCAATCTTCTTTGTTATGGAGACAAAAGCACGCAGTTTAGAAATCACTGTCATCTCTGGCGAGGGTCTCCGTATCAACCGGAGACGCGTGAAGAAGAATGCTTTCGTGATCGTTCGGACCGATTCACATAATGTTCGAACAACGAACAGTGATGCTGAAGGTGGAAGCTACCCTGCATGGCATGAGAAACTAGCCGTTGATATGCCCATGCATGCACGTTACGTTACCGTTGAAGTGCATTGCAAGACGTGTTCAGGAAATAAGATCGTCGGAACGGCGAGAATTCCAGGGTCGGACTTCCTCGGAGGATATGTACCGGAGAACTACTTGCATTTTTTGAGTTATAGGTTGAGGGATGTGCAGGGTGAGAGGAATGGGATTATTAATCTTTCTGTACGAGTGAAATCGCCGGCAAATGGTGGGTGTGGTGGTAGTGGTAGTGGTGGTGGACGGCCATTGTTCGGACCTCCGATAGGCCAAAAGGTTTCTAATTCTAATGGGATTGCGGTGGGCGTTCCAGTTTGGTATCAATACCAAGTTTAAATTCTTTCTTACTTTAAAGCATGCATGCATGTAAATCGTGCGTTATGATATTAATTGATTCACCCTCAATTATTTGTTGAAACTAAAATGATATTCAGATCCTTTCAGTTACGTTTTTCAATTTTGCGCAATGATCAATTATTTATCGTATATGTGTGAGAGACTCATTTACAAATAATAGTTCATATTTATATTTATAACGGTGATTTATTATTGAGTGAAATTATAATTCCGAATATTTCATTCAACTGAAACGTGGTTGATGCCCTTTCTTTGTTGTTCATGGTGATTTGATAATTTTTTTTGCAATGTTTTTCCACATGCGTCGTGAAATAGCAATTCCCTCCCATTTTTTTTGCAAGCAAAATGGCGAAAAATGACAATTTTTTACGATAAATAGTTTTTGTTGCAGATAGTATTAAATCATCGCAAAAATAACTAATCAAAAAAAATATATTAATTCGCGACTTTTTTTTTGCGTCGCAAATTTTTTTTTATAAATTTTTATTCTAAAACTTAATTTTTCGTCGCAAAATATAGATATAATAAAAATATTAATTCATGACGTTTTTTATTTATGGTTCAATAAATTATTTAGGAATTTTTATTGCGACGTTTAATTTTTTGTCGGGAATTTGAATTTTGTTTTTGTAAATCAAAATTAAAGTAAAAATTAAATGAAATATTAAATCACGACGTCCTTCAATTTTTGTCTCAATAATTTGTTTAAAATTTTTTATCACGATGTTTTTATTTTCATCACAAAATATATTTATTTAAAAAATTAAAACGATGTCGTTTTAGGTCTTTAAAAAAATCTCTTCTCACCCAAAACGACATCTTTGTGTTTCCCATTATAAAACTAAAACCCTATTTCCCCCTAATTCTCCAGCCCTTCTCATCGTCAGCCCCTTTATCTCTCTCTCTCTCTCTCTCTCTCTCTCATGCACACGTGTTGATTCCAGACTTACACCTCCACCTCCCCACCCCACAACCACCATCTCCACTACCATCACCGCTCCCACCACCTCCACCTCCATTGCCCCATCACCACCATCACCACTACCACCACCACCGTTGCCATACCTTAGCTCCATAGCCATCCCACCACTATCACTGTGGCCAACACACCACCGCCACTGTCGGCATCACCGCCACCACCACCGCCACTGCCCCACCTTCACCTCCACCCCACCTCACCCCCTGCCATCATCACCTACCACTGCCACCACCCACACCCACTGCCATTATCATCTTATTTTTATATTTATTACTATTATCACTATCATCCTACACCCACCGTCATCGACTACCACAACTCACCACCACCCGTCGTCACTCATCATCACCACCAGCTACTGTCACCCACTCCCACCACACCTACCACCACCACCTATCATCGCCCACCACTACAGCCACTCATTGTCACCCACTACCACCATCGTCACTACCCATCACCACCACCATTGCCAATTACCATCACCGTCGTCCACTACCATCCACACCCACACCCACCACCACTACCACCATCACCTACGACTGTCACTACCATCATCATCACTCAAAACTCACTATCACTATCACTGTTGCCACCCACGGATGCTACTACCGCCACCACGGTCGTCGCCACCCACCACAACTTTCACCATCTCCCACCATCATCACTACCGCCCACCACCACTACCACTGCTCACCCCCACTACAATCGGTGCTTAAATTTATTTCTCTCTCCTATATGTTTGTGATTTGATTTTGAGTGTGAATACAAATATGTTAATTGTTAACCATTTTTTTTATTATTACGTGCCTTCAAGTACAGGGAATAACTAGTTCACATATATATCATGAAACACAAAATTTATAATACAAAAAAATTTGTGTTACATATAATAGAAATCGAAGTTTATTTAATACAAAAAAAAATTGACCTAAAATAGCTTTGAAAATTTGATAGTTATTAAAACCAATAAATTCACAACAAAATAATCTTGAAATTAAAGTTTATAATACTGATAAATTCATGTTATGTAATGAAAACCAAAGTATTATTAAAACAGATAAATTTATCTAAAATATCATAAAAAATAAAGTTTATAATACATATAAATTCACGCTACATATTATAGAAATCGAAGTTTTACTAATATAGATAAATTGACCTAAAATAGATTTGGAAATCTAATTTTATTAAAACAGATAAATTCAAAACAAAAAAAAATATGAAAAATAAAGTCTATAATACAGATAAATTCATTATTGTCTTTAAAGAAAAAAATCTAATAATAATAATTACATATATATGTCAATAATATAAAACATGATAGATTTCAATAAGTCCATCCGACGTTCTCAAATAAAATCATTTAATGACCACAACATCCTCTCAAAACCATTTACATTGAATTTTATCTTCCTCTCTTCACTCTTTACTCTCTTTCTAGAATATTTACTCTTCACTTTTTTAAATTAACCGATTGATTTACGTTACACTATTCTTTCAAATATAAGTTCCCTTTAATATCTATATAATAAAGTAGTTTACAATTCAAATCTCAAAAGATAAACAAAATAACTTTTACTTTTCGCGGTTCAGATCGCTTTTATTTTACTTTAAAGTTAATCTAACGGCTAATATTAACACCCTAAATTTAATAGCAAAAATAGGTCCCTAAGGGTGTGTTTTGAGTAATTTTTTAAAAATACTTATAAAAATTATTTCTCATAAGTATTTTAAAAAAAATAATAGTGTTTGAAACCGCCCCACCACTACCCCCACCACTGCCGCCACCACCACCACCACCGTCGCCACCACCACCACCACCGTTGCCGCCGCCAACGCCACCACCACCATTGCCGCCACCATCGCCACCACAACCACCATCGTCATCACCCCCGCCGCCACCACCACCGCCGCCGTCGCCGCCACCACCACCACCACCACCACCACCACCGTTACCGCCACCGCCATCACCACCACTGCCACTGCCACCACCATCGTCGCCGCCACTGCCGCCGCCACCATCGTCATTGCCACTCAACACAACCATCACCGTCTTCTACCATCACCACCTCTCATTCCCACTATAACCGATACTTAAATTCATTTATCTCTCTTCTATGTTTGTGATTTGATTTATGATATGAATATAAATATATTTATTATTTACCATTTTTTATTACTCTATTCCTTCAGGCACAGATAATAACTAGTATATATATAAAATAACATAATCATAAAATCTTAATACCTCCTAGTTCCTCTTTTTAAGAGGAATTGGTTGGTGGGTCCCTCTTCTGGTCAGTGTGCTTGAGTTGCTTTGATGTGTAAATTTTTTGTGTGTTGTTATATGTGCATGCCTTAGTCTAAAAAAATAAAATAAAATAAAATCTTAATACCGTAGTCTCAATCAGTGAACTGCAAAAATACTGTCACTAACATAGGTTAGCTGTACAAGATATGGAAATTAGGCCAGCTGGCGTCTTTCGCTATGAAAAGTCTTGCTAGCTGGCATGCTAAAGCCTTTTACCAAGGCTTGTTAAAAGAGGACAAGTTTTATCCTTGTTTGTTTTTTCACTTTTGGCTCAATTGTCACACACTCTGCGCACTTTTTTGCTTAATTTAATTGAAGGAATAAGTTCCTAATTTTAAAGGAATTCCTTCAAAGATGATGGATCCTAAACTTTAACGTTAGGGGGTTATATGTTACAACATATCAAACCTTGGGGGATGGTGATGCTATTTTTCATACCCTGTGAGTATGTGTGTATTAGTGATAAACCTCAATAGATTTAAAGATTGATGTCAACACAAATTCTATCATATATCTAGTGATGATAAAGTCTGATCCATATTATACTTACCTTAAATGTATTTAGCAACTATAAATTAAGCAATGTATCTGATAGAAATACAATCAATAAAAAAGCTCTTTAGCTTCTTCACTGAGGGAAAACATATTGAACGTGAACGGCTCTGATGTTAAAAGTTGGGTCATTATGAATGATATATCTCTTATAAATATCTTAAGCTTGGCGTGAATGATCTGCCATTAACCGGATCGGAGAGGGGATTAATCGATATGCATATAAGTTGATCCGTATCCTTAATTATCAAACTAAAAAAAAAAAAAAATATACCCACTCCATTAGTTATTAAACTCACCCGTCTATATTCATTAATTAAATTAAATTTATTCAATTTTATTTCAACTTATTATATAGTCAATAATCAAAATTTCATTTCGGTATATTGTTTCAATACGAAAATATTTCAAAATCAGATTAAAAATTAAAAATTATTTTTAAAATATTAGTCAAAATATGCAAAAATATCTTAAAAACACCTCAAAATATTCTAAAAACATTGGTAAAAATATATTAAAATATCTCAAAACACCTCAAAATAACATAGATCACCTCGGAACATTTTTTGTTTCAGTTTTTTTGACAAATATTTAATAATTTAATTGAATGAATATAAATGGAATAAACTTAATAACTAATGAGATAAATATAAATGAGATGAACTTAATAGTTTGAAATAAGATGATTAAATGAAGTAAGAAAAAAGATTTAAGGGATAAAAATAACCCCAACCTTTTTCCTATCATTGAATATCAGAGATGTAATAATATCACATCAAAAGCTGTGAATATTAACATCAGCATACTATAACACAAACCAATTTACATTTGAGAAATACTATGTAACCCAAATTTATAACTCAAATTTATATTCCAAATGAACGTAGACCATTAGATGAGTGAATCCCATCAATTTTTCTAACTAGGATCCACTTATTCAACCATCCTTATTGATTTGAGATACACATTTGAGATACAAATTCGGAATATATAACACTGCTCTTTACATTTAGTACCAAACAAACAACTTGAGCCGACCATCCATTTAATTATAGATATCAAAACAAAATATTTCGGAAACTACACCGATCATCTTTCGAGAAATCAGATTTTAAATTAGACATTGTAGATAGACACAGCAGTACAGCCTCTTACAGAAATTACAGAAATATATGTACATTTAACACACACCAACAGGAGAATCATCAAATGCTGCAAGACTCAGCAGGATATGCCTCGAATGCTTAACAAATGCAGTAAATGCTAACCGACTGATCAGGTCTCAATTGAGGTACAATGAAGTCTCTTTTTTATACTTCTTCACTGCCACTTTGGCTCCCATTTTTCAGTATGTTGAACTTGCAGAGAGGACAAGTAGCATTGATGTACAACCACTTGTCTATGCAGGCACAGTGGAAATGATGATGGCAAGGGAGTTCACGCAGTTCAGCTCCATCATCGTAGGGGCAGAGGCAGATGCAACATTCCTACGATTCACCACAAGGATTCATGTCAAATGAGCAATTATATTGGATGGATAGTATAGATCACATTTGCGAATTCGGCATTTGGGTGCAAAGTTAAGTTTAGTTAAAGTTAGAAAGCTTTATTTTGTCAAGCTAGTGTCCCAATATCTTTACAAATTTGATTTTACATATGTCAGACTTCTTTTCCTAGAAAGCAGAGACAAAAGCCAAACAAAACCAATCAAAACAGAATTTTATTTTGATAGTTATTGAAGCATACACAAATTGCACTGAGATCCGCACTGTAAAATAAACTGATATGTGCACTATTCCAGATTATCATTATGGTGTTTAGAAAACTAAGCTACATGGCTGAGGGATTCATGCAAGTCAATCCCATTGCGACCATTATGAGGCAGCTGTATGGAAGAATTTAATAAGAAAGTTGCTTTCTTTCTAATTTCAATGATAAAATGTATCTAATTATATTGGAAACTTACAGCATCCTCCAAGGGCAGAACATGCTCAGTGGGTGAATCCGTGCTGCATTCTGTCATTATTCCTCCAAAAGATTCTTGGATCTCTCCGTTTTGTTTCTCAAAATCACCAATTCTCCGGAATTTGTACTTAGGCAGTCGATCAATGTCTTCCTTAGTTGCTCCTTCCTATTGTCAGATACATGTTAATAAGCAAGCCAGTAAAGAAAATTGAGGCTTTGACAGTGAAAAAGCACTTCCGTGCTAGATAAAACAAATTTAACCCAACCACTGGGTCACTAAAGCCATTCCCCACACACAATGCAAAGGCTAACTAATTACAAGCCTCGTAAAACAGTACAAGTAAATTAGAACAAAATCAGATCACCTTGATAGTAAAACCAGTAGTATTGAGGAAAATGGACAACCCAAAGTAAGTTCTCAATTCCGAAACTCATCCATCCCTTAGGCATGACTGCTTTTGAAGGACAATATTTTGCAGACCATCAAATTTCTCAATGGAAAAACAGGGAGACCATTTGCCTGATATTAGGGTTTAACTTGTGCACCCATATATTCTAGCCAGTTAATAATGTTGTTAGAAGCACAACCGATGCTTTTGGTAGCTACCCAAGGAGGAGAGAAATAAGGAAGTGGAAAGTTTCAAACATTACAGCATGTCCTACTTTATGTTCATATGAAGGATTTACATCGTCAATTTTACCTTGTCGTCCCTCTACTGCTAATTACAATATTAGGTGTCAATTGTTCAAAAACACACACATACACCAAGAAAGACAAAGTCTCTCGCTTTTGAATCAGAAATTATGACTAATATGAGCACTTGGGGTATTCTGACACAGTTACACTTGTTCCCCTTCCTCTGTTGCTCACGATTTTGGTGTTTAATATATGAACTCATATTCTAGCAGGTTATTGCAAAGATTCTCATGTAAGGTATCATGCCCCCTCGCCTTTCCCTTCTGTCCCTTAAAGAAGCAACAGAATTTCTCGTTGATTTATCCAGTGCCATTTATTTTATTCTATATCCAGAAGCACAAATCCACCAAATATAATTGATGTCTTGGCTAAATGAGACATCTGTAATACCTGATCACTTAGTTTAATATACCATCCCTAAGTGGCTTAGTTTAATATACAAATCCCTAAATGGCTTATTAGAGATAGAATATAAGCTACCACCAACTCTGCGGAAGCTGCTTGCTTGTTTCCACTAATAAAATGGTGTCTTAAAAGTGATTTGCAGTTTACGCCTATGAGAATATCAGTGAGTGGCAAAGTTAAGTTTCTGACTGCAGTTGAAGAATCTATCTGAAGAAACTAGTATCTTGTCTTTCTTAACCATCTACAGAAAAAATGTTGTTTAAGGTATTACCTGATCTGCAACAGCATACAAGATTGCAATAATACAAGGTAGACAGCAGCAAACAGCAATGCCAATGACACATGCCACAGCAACGCAAATAACAACAAAGAACACATCAAATGCCAGAAATGTAATGCACAGCCTGCAAAAAGAAAAGATGCATATATAATCCAATAACACAAACAACCAAATTCTCAAAGTTCAACCCATTTAAAAAAAGGACGAGTGGACAAACCAGTAAAGTTGAGGTGAATCACGAGTCAAATTTGGGCCACCAGCAGATACCCAATAGAATCCAATAATCCACCAAATAAATGAAAACATTGTATTAGCAGACTCCAGATGTTTAGCAACACTGCAGAAAGTAAATTGTGACACTAGTCATACACCTCGAGTTATAGGCATGCACAGTTCATTTCTTAGTCAGATTAAGGTAAGGAAGGATATCAAAAATGCATTGCCAAATTATGAATATAGTAAGTAAACCACTTCAAATTCTAAACAAAATAAAACTACCATTACAAAAACTTCTTTGTGAAATTAGGCTATTCATTAATTTATATGAATCTCTATTCTACAAATTAATTGATCTGGATCAACATACAAATTCATTAATAGTCTAAATCAAACTACGTATTTTTTTTATCCATCTCAGTTCAATCTTTAGAGATAATACCCCATACATCTATAAAAAAGATGGGTACATAGTTTATTATAGAAAATAAAACTTCATATGGGTTTGAAGTACTTCTATCTTCAACGAATGGACCGGCATTCAATGCAGGTCGAAGCATATGGTTGCCCAGTTGGTTAAATGTTGTTAATGAGAATAGTAATTCACTATTCTTAATAATAGGTCCTGAAGAGTTTTTGGTTCATCATGCTATTGCTCTGGGTTTGCATAACTACATTGATCTTATTAGTAAAAAGTGCTTTAGATGCACGTAATTCCAAGTTAATGCCAGATAAAAAAGATTTCAGTTATAATTTTTCGTGCGAAGGCCCGGGACGAGGCAGTACTTATGATCAGTGTTTTAAAACTCGGCCCGGCCCGGCGGGTTGACCCGGTGAACCGGTGCCTAAACCGGGCCGGTTCATCAATCAGACCGTTTGTACATCAAACCCAGAGTAAACCCGCTGAACCGGATAAAAACCGCTGAACCGTTCAACCCGGGCGAGTTTAATCAAACCGGACAGTTGAGTGAATTTAGTATAAATTGCAGAGTTTTGGCCCTTTTGGGCATTTTGCCCTAAATCATTCCCAGCCCTGCCTCCTCAAATTATCTGCGCCTCTTCCTCTTCCTCTTCGTTTGCAGTCTGCCTCTTCTTCTTCAATCTGCGTCTTCATCTGCGATCTGCCTCGGTGATCTGCGCCTCTGCCTCTTCGTCTTCGCGATGTTGGACGTTCACAGCACAACCCTCTCAGCGTGAGTCTCTCTCTCAGTTTCTTACTCTCTCAGTCTTGGTCTCTATCTACTGCACTGCGAGTAAGAAAAGCCAAAAGGCATCTACCTCTGAGTTTTGATTTGTTTGTATTTTGTACACAATATTGAATATACTGAACTGTGATCCGTTCTTGTAGATGTTGAATCTACCTCTGGTTTTCACTTATAGATGTTGATCTTTTTGGTGATTAGAAATTGAAGGTTATGATATGGGTAATTTTCATGAGGTAGATTTTTTGGGTATTTGTATTTTTCATTGAATCAGGCTTTGAATAATTTCCTAATTTGATAATTTTTTTCCTTATTACTTAGATTTACAAATTGTATTAGAAATTAAATGCATTGGATACATAGTTGATAATTTTTCTCTACTTAATTTTACATGTTTGCTACTATTATTATAATTATTGTGATTTTTTAGACTATTTATTATTATTTATAATTATAATTTATTTTTTTATTATATGACCGGTTCAACCAGTAACCCAACGGTTGAACCAGTGACCCATTGACCCGGTTCCTTTGCTGGGTTGATGTCCGGGCCGGGTTTTAAAACTATGCTTATGATAGAGATTTCTTGTAAAGACGCTAGCCCTGTTCAGTTCCTAATGAGGAAATTTCAATCTTTTGTTTGATTCTATTATTATTATTCTCATTATGCATATAAGAGATGAAAATCTCACGTACGGTTCTGGGACAGAGATTCTTTAAATTGAATGACGACCGTAACAAATGCTCAATCCGAATGAAATTATGCGCAAGCTTTACATAATTATTATGAAGCTATGCGACTTGAAATTGATCCCTAAAATCGAAGTTATATACTCTATAACATAGGCCTTATCCACACAAGTAACGAAGAGCATACGAAAGCTTTGGAATATTATTTTCGAGCACTAGAGTGAAACCCATTCTAACCACAAGCTTTTAATAATATGGTCGTGATCTGTCATTATCTACGACTATCTCCACTATAAAAAGAAAAAAGCAAAGAAAGATCAAATCCGTTAGTAAATACTAGAAACAAAATAGGCTGTAATTCTTTCAACAAGGATGTAAATTAGGAAGGATTGGTCGACGAAATATGAACCGAAGACTGAATCTTGATATACCCTAGAATAATACATTTTTGTTACCACGAGATATATTGGCAGCCCCCGCTCATTTGATTGGAATGAAATTTGGAATGGGTACACTTGACGATATAAATAACATCCACCTCTGGAGTGACCTCCACTCATACGCTGTAGAGAAATATCATCCAGTGCATCGATATGCGCACATATAACATTGTTTTGGTGCATCGCCACTAACACTATGGGGAAGATTATGCAAACATGATACTGGCCAAATACCATAAGGAACCAAAACTTTAATACTGTGTCAAAATACCAATTATTTCCAAACAGTAAGATGCAGAGATATAAGTCCACAATGCATCTCAAGCTCGCAACGTTATTTCCATATGTGTGTATCATTAGGTTCTAATGACATGTAGTGGAATCCGCAGAACCCAAAACAACTAACTGGTTAACCTATTAAAAGAATGCTTTAAGCTTACAAAACACCACAATGCAATTCCAGTTTTTGAGTTAAATCTGTCCCTACGATGTCAGAGCCATAACCAGATAAGGAACCAGAGTTTAGTAATGTATAACATAAAAACTATAAATCATTATATTTCTAAGATTACATAATTGCAATAGAGCTGCAACTTTGACGAAATGAACCTCCTTGATAGAACATACTTGAACAATTCACTTATTCTCCCGTGATCACCTACAATCTAGAATCCTAAACTAGAAACAGGCAAACCCGAGTAACTGCTCTTAAACCCCTAATTGATTCAATTACTTCCAATATTAAATAAAACCTATAATAAAACACAAGCCAGAATGAATCAACTATTTTCGACACATATAGTGCATTATAAAACCCCATTGCCCTCCAATCATAAATTTTATATAACAAAATCTAACGAACCACAAAAATTATCTAGTGCAAAACATAAGCAGAGGTACAAAATTCACGCATACCCACATCATATCAATGCACAGGAACTGAAGTTGCCGTGTTTAGTAGTTGCATAACATAAAGTTCTCAGCTTTCAGTTATTCGATATTCTCATCCTTGAAGCATGAGTAATCTTATTTGCCAAAATTTCACAAATCACAATCTCCCAAAAACCAATCTTGCAACAATTTAGTCCTAATACTATATCACTGAATGCAATTATGTGCATAAAGACCAATTATTTGCAAATAGTATCTTCTAGAAATCAAGTAAACAATAGATTCCACCAAAAAAATTAACACGAACCATAGGACTTATTGCTAAAGCTTTTCAAAAGCACAGAGAGAAAAATTCAAAAAATGAAACAGAAAAGAAAATTAAAAATTTGCAAATTGTCACCTCGTTTCATCGTCATTTTGATGCCTCTCCAAAACGTAATCCACAGCATCCCCTTCATCACTTCCCGAACTCGAATTTGAATTCTCCCCACTCCACCCTACACCTCCACCACCTCGAAAACTCTCCGGCATAAGATTCCGCTGCCGATTCCTCCTTTTATACTCAAGGCGTACACACACCATATGAAGCACGCATTGAAAAGCATATCCAACGATCCAAAGCCTAAGAGGCATCGACGGATTCTCATTTCCGCTCAAACTGAGCACCGCGACCGAAACGAAGACGAACGCGAAATTCCAAAGTAGGTCGAGAACGACGATGGGCTTCGAGTAAGCCCAGTCGCTTTGTCTCGACTCGATTTGCTCGGCGGCAGCTTCCCGGACACGGATCGAGGGGTCGCGCATCATCCGGCGACTGCTAGCACGGCGGAGAAACCTAGCCGCGCCACGGAGGCTTGGCGGACGGTGAATGAATCGGCGGCTCCTGAAGATCTGGTCCGATAGCAACGGCGTCGCATCGATGTTGCTGAAATTGTTGTCGTCGGAAGGCGTTGCCGTCGACATCGTCGTCGGAGGAATTTGTCTCTGTGTGTGTGCGTGTGAAAATGGATTAAGGGAGGGTTTGGATTAGGTGAGTCATATTGGGGAGACGGATGTGAGCCACGTTTGTGATGTGTTTATTGGTCTGAAATGCAAAATATATACCGTTGAGTTTAAAATGACTCTCCTACGCGCAGTGTATAAAATGATACCTACTCTCCATCTCGAAGATAGTCGGTGAAGACCAATTTAAATACACAATAATACTACACATACACCACCTTTTTTTTTACCATCTTTGTGTACCATCCCAATATTAATTATTAGATTAATGGGTTTTGGTGAATTCATTGAATATTTAAAAATTAAATTCATGCCAAAGACGCAAAATTACTAAAAATAGTAAAATTATTTTTTATTTTTTAAAATAAAATTTAAACAAAAAGACATAAAATATATTTTTTTAGCATGTTTTAATTATATATTACAGTACATACAACGTTCTTTAAAATTTCTAATATTTTTTATATTTGTTTAATTGTAATAGCTATAATTCTTACTAATTTCTTACCAATGCGCACATTTATAGAATCCCCGTAATAAAATTATTTTTTAATAATTATGAGACCTAGTTGGGATTATTCTCAAACTTATTGAAAAATTTCATATTTAAGATAGTATAAAATATTTGTGGGTTCATGTAGCTTTTGTTACCAAAAAAAAAATATATGTAAATTTTTTAATCCAATCTTGTTTTATTGATTATAAATTACAAACAAACTGAAGAATAACAAACGATAGCTATACAATTGTTTCTCAAAAATAGAAAACATTCTATTAGAATAGAAGAAAATTATTATCTTCTTTTTAATATATGTAAATAGATCACAGCATTTACATCGAATTTACTCACTCCAAAAGCAAAAAAAAATTTCAGAAAGTAATAAAAAACTAATTTATTTGGAACAAAAAAGACTAATACTTTAATAAAAAAGTTTCAAGAATTTAGGGGAGGTAAATATAATACATTGAATAATATTTTGGGGCCCTAATCGAAAGTAATTCAAAAGTGAGAGGGATAAGTGTCTACCCTAGTCCCAAGGTGGCTCCGTCCCTATCTTCTAATCATCTACCAACTAAACTCAAATTAACGGAAACCTAACATTCTTATTGTGAATAAGATATCTGCTATCAATTAAGATATTTGTCATCTGAACCGGGCATAAAATCTCCTCATCAAATAAAGTGATTATTACTACTAGTAAATAAATGGGTCTTATAATATCAAATAGTGATGATACTTCGCATTATTTGGCGAGAGGATTTTGATTTAGAAATTTGGTAAGATTAATATAAAGAGATATAAATTAGATTTTGAGAAAAAGGAGAAAAAAAATTAAATTTAAATTCAAATTCAAAAAACCAAGCGAGTTTCCAACGTCCACCAAATTTGCGAGTACCGATCAAGCTTCAACTAAATGATCAAAGTGTTGACGAAAGACTGGGCAGAAAAGCCAAATCTGGCACAATGTAAAAAAGTCCAAAAGTCCTCCCAATACACAGCTTGGGTGTCTGTATGTGTCATCATACAGCTGTTGTAAGTACACTCGGGTAACTCGTGAGTAAAAATACAGTGTAATGAATGATTTTCAAATAGGATGTCAGTGATCATTAAATAATTCTATTTAAAATGAGCAATATTATCAAATTTAAATAAAATTTAAAAAATTATAATTTAAATACATATCATATTTTGGATGAGTGGGTCTTATCAATTTTTTCAGTGAAACTCACTCATCTTACACTCATCCAATGGATGATAAGCATTTGAGTTTTAACTTTTGCGTTTCATTTGAGTTATGTAATATTTTTCATTTAAAATTGTCGGATAGATTTATTGAAATATGTCATATTTTATATTATAAATACTCAAAATAGGCATTAATTTTCTATTTTTCTTACAATTTTTCTCATATATAATATTACTAGTCATTGCCCGCGCCTAAAAGCACTATACAATAAATAAAAAAATCCTAAATAATTATCCAAATTTAAAAGGAATTGTCTAAAATATTCATATCAATTCTTATTTTAAAATGACTCGAAATATATCGTGGACCGTATCCTCCATATTAATGGAACTGTCATAAAAATATATAAAAGCTTTTCAAAACAACACCATATATAATTGCCTCTTAAAAAAATACTAACATAACCCATTAAAATTTACAATCTTTAAGTAATAAATAAAATCTTACTCATTTATAATACTCACGAATTTATGATTTCTACTACTACTCAATCCAATAATACAATATAATTATAAACTCAATCACCATATTTTCAATCCACCTTATCCCAATGTAATAAATACCCCAAGTAAAAAAAAAAATACTAACAGAACACAATTAAATTCACAATCTTTAAGCGATAAATAAAATCAATAAAATCTTACTTATATATAAAACTCATGAATTTATCGTCACTATCACCATTCAATCCCAAATGACACAATATAATTATAAATTTAATCACTAAATGTTCAATCCTTCATATATAAATATACACAGAAATACACCCACACACATTTCTTTTTTGGTAACCAACAAACTCTTCTAACCAATAGCTGCTTAATTTTTTAACATAAAATAATATTAAATTAATGTTTAATTGAAAAAAGGGTAAAAATCATGGACATCCCTTGAGTTTTGACAATATTACACGGGTATTTTCAGACATTTTATAAATAACACGAAGACCCCCTGAAGTTTGAATTCATTACACGGAGACCCCCTCTGTCTACCTTCCTTAATGTTGCTAACGGAAATTGATAATTTCATCCCAAAAAAATTATTATTTTTACAATTTCCCTTATCCAAATTTAGTAAAAAAAAATTAAAAATTTTATTTGATTTAGTACCCAAAAAATTGATATAATTTAGTATTCCAAAAAATTGATTAAATGAATTATAATTTAATTTGATAACAATAAAAATTAATTTGATATTAATTCGACAAAGTTAAATATAAATTGGAAAAAATTAAATGCCAATTTTTTAATAAAATTATATATTGATTTACAATCTAAAGTTTACTTCCTGTTAAATATTATTTGATGCAATGTGCTATTTTTTTTATTTATATTAAGTGTTATTTACAAATTAAAAATCAAGTGACAAAATACATATCGTCACATATATAAAAATTTTAAATTAGTTTCATGAAATAAATAATTGCATAAGATGTTGTTTTATTTGTTTTATGGAGTAAAAAATAACAAAACCAACACTGGAGAAACAAAAAAAAAAAGATAATAGTATGAGAGAGAATATAAGATAGATAGATAAATACAATGAGTTTTATGACAGATGGAAGTCTTAGAATTGTAAAATGAATTTAAGTCTAATTATAATCATCGGATCAAAACGATCTGAGCCGCGAAAAGCTAAAGACAAAGAAATTTAGCTACTTTATTATATAGATATTTGTATCTATATTATTTAAAAATATCAGTATATGCGAAAAAATTATGATTTCTTATTTTATCCGTAATTATTATAATAAAGTCAATTATATCCACCTATATAATTTCGTCTAATTTTTGTTTTTTACTCTTATTTGACTTTCAACTTATTTTGGACTCTTTTATAAGGACTTTTAATTTTTTTTTTGAACATATTTATTAGTAGTACAGTTATATATAATTTTTTATATTTATATGAAGAAGTAAAATCAATTATATCCACATATATACTTTCATCTAATTTTTTTTTTTATTCCTATTTGACTTTTAACTTCTTTTGGACTCTATTGTAAGGTTTAAACTCATTTATTAACAGTACAATTTTGTATATCTATATGAAAAAGTAAAGTCATATATATATATATATATGACTTTACTTTTTCGTATATATTCAACCTCTCATTTATTACCCAACCTCTCATTTATTTTTTTTAATATATATATTTCGTATATAAATTAAAATTTAAAATTTAACACTGAAATGTCTAATTTCCTAATCTATTGCATTAATAAGTTGAATTTTTTAAATAATATTTGGGATTATTAGTACAGTTTAAAAATTAATCAATTTTTTTAAAATCTTAATAAGTACCTATCCAATTATCCCATATTAATTTTATTTTTATTTATTATTTATCTAACTACATAAATTCTTACTCCTACCACCTATCACCACTGGTTCCACCACCTACACCACCACCTAAACGCACCAAAACTTCCAAACACAGCCAGACCCACCACCACCACTGTCGTGAATCCCTATCCAATAGCGCATCTACTACCCAACACCACCAGCATAGAGAGAGAGAGATAGGAGATACCAAAACCATAACCCATTGAAACCATTTCTGCCTCCACCACCAATAAAACCACCACCTAGACCAAACTCATCATCAACCAACACCACTACATCGCAGAGGTTAGGGTTTCAAAATCCACCTGTAACCACCACCTCTGCACTGCCTCTCATTCGCTGTCTCTTCCACTCTAAAAACCACCAACAACCACCACCTTCATTCATTATAAAATCGATCACAAAGAAAGGGAGAGGGAGAGATGAACCTGTATAAAATTACCGATCACAGAGAGAGAAAGATGGAGCTCATAAGCACTAGGTAAAGATCTGTTCGTGTGCCAATCGGAGATCAAATCTTATGGGTGACGATAGTGTTGATGAATCTGTTTGTCTCCGGTGGGATGTTAGCAGGTGTAGGTGTTGATCAAATTCTCGGCGGTGGTGGGTGGTGAAAATAGGTGGGAGAGAGGGGTTAGTGGGGGTGTTGTGGCTGCAACGCTGGGTGTTGGGGGGGCTTTGATACGTCATGAGAGATAGAGAGAGAGAAAGATAGAGTGTGGGGTTAGCTTTCAGGGGAGGAAGGGTCTTGGGTCTTGGATCTTGGGTCTGGATGAGTAGTTAATGTGAGGGGTAAAATGGTCTTTTTGTTTGTGCCGTTAACGACGTTCATTTTATGGGGTCTTAGTGTATTTTTGGAAACATGAATGGGTGTCCGTGTAATAAAACTAAATGTTAGGGGGATGAGTGTATTTTACCCAAAAAAAATATTATTTACATTTGTTTAAGTGCAACGCACGTCGTGCATTGCTAGTATAAAATAATAAACCCATGTCTAAAGATAATCTATAGTATTAAAAATTAAATATTAATTATGTAATATTTATATTTAAACAAAGAGAAAATAAGAGAGATTGGGGAGAGAGAGTTATGTAAGAATTAATAGTGTTGTTTGGTATTAGGGAGTGTGTTGGTTGATATTTGGGGTCGTGCAGAAAAATGATGTTTTTGAGCAAGAAAATTTTTCTGAGATGAATTTTATATCATTAGATCAAAGTAGATGAGATTGAATCAATCTTGAACATTGTTTTGTTTTTATTAATTGAGAATTTATCTTCCTAATTATAATATTATATAGATATACTAGTTATTGTCTGTGCCTGAAGGCACAGAGTAATAAAAAATGGTAAATAATAAATATATTTGTATTTATATCCAAAATCAAATCACAAACATAGAGAAGAGATAAAATAATTTAAGCATCGGTTTGTAGTGGGGGTGAGAGGTGGTGGTAAAAGACGGTGATGGTTGTGGTGGGTGGCAATGATGGCGGCAGCGGCGATAGTGGTGGTGGTGGTGATGGTGATGGCGGTGGTGGTGGCAGTGGTGGTGGTGGCGGTAACGACGATGATGGCGGTGGTAGTGGTGGTGGTGGTGGCGACGGCGACAACGATGGTTGTCGCGGCGGTGGTGGTGGTGGTTGTGGCAGTGGTGGTGGTGGTGGTGGTGGTGGTGGAGGTAGTGGTGGGGCGGTTTCAAATATTATTTTTTTTTTAAAGTATTTATGAAAAATAATTTCTAGAAATACTTTTAAAAAATTATTTCATCCAAACACACTCTTAAGGACCTATTTTTCCTATTAAATTTAGGGTGTTAATATTAGTCGTTAGATTAACTTTAAAGTAAAATTTAAAGTGATCTCAACCGCGAATAGCAAAAGTCATTTTGTTTATCTTTTGAGATTTGAATTGTAAGCTACTTTATTATATAGACTAGTTATTGCCTGTGCCTGAAGTCACAGAGTAATAAAAAATGATAAATGATAAACAATAAACATATTTGTATTCATATCCAAAATCAAATCACAAACATAGAGGAGAGATAAATGAATTTAAATATCGATTGTAGTGGGGGTGAGAGGTAGTGGTGGTAGGAGACGGTGATGGTTGTAGTGAGTGACAATGACTATGGTGGCGGCGGTGGTGGTGGTGGCGGCGGCGATGGTGGTGGTGGTGGTGGTGGTAGAGGTGGTGGCTATAGAGGTAGTGGTGGCGGTGGTGGCGGTAGAGATAGTGATGGGGCGGTTTCAAACACTATTTTTTTTTTAAAGTATTTATGAGAAATAATTTCTAGAAGTACTTTTAAAAAGTCACTCCAAACACACCCTTAATGACCTATTTTTCCTATTAAATTTAGGGTGTTAATATTAGCCGTTAGATTAATTTTAAAGTAAAATTTAAAGTGATCTCAACCGCGAATAGCAAAAGTCATTTTGTTTATCTTTTGAGATTTGAATTGTAAGTTACTTTATTATATAAATATTTTTTTAGTATTGTGGTTAGGAGTATTCGGGGCAGATAGTGTATATCTAATCACACTTTGATATATCTGGGGGCATATGTGCAAAGCGAGTTGTTGCAATTAACTTGTTTATTTCTTAAATGGTGTTTGGATTATGGGTGAGAATGTATAGAATCGAAATTTTGTTTATATCTAGTTTTGTTAGTTTCCAATTAAAAAAAAAAAAAATTTTTTTTTGAGCAGCAATTAAAAAAATATTTGAATAATAAAAGTTTACATGTCAAAAAATTTACTGAATAAAAGGAAAGGTATAATATAAAAAAAAAATACATTTCAGCAACATAATAGGATTATTATAGGACTCAAGGACCCCAAATGCAACGAGGGTAGGTTCAGTATTTGGTCAACAAAGGCAGCAAGAAAGAGGGTGGGTATGAACAAATGCAATGTACTACACTTTAACTTTTCATGCAAGACTTTGTTTTGTCGATATGGTGTTTGGAATTGAACACAATGTTGACGATGAACCACAGACTTGGATATGACGTAGGGCGGCTTAATCCAATTTGAGACTTAAAGTGATAATTTATTTTAGAGATTTTTTTTTTTATTTTTAGTGTTACAAATTTTGATTAAAATTAATTCTTCTCATTTTTTGAGTTGTAAAAGTATAATTTGAATTTTTATATTTAAATTTTGTTATCATATTTTTTTTATTGATAATATAGCTAATTCAATTATTTTTACTTGTGATATAGTTGATTTTAAGTAAGATTTTATTAATTTTAATTTTGAAAAGCTTTTTTTTGTAGAAGTAACTGCTACAAAAATTAATAATAATATTCTATAAATAATGCATACATTTGAAAAAAAAAATCTAGTCTTTTTGTATAATTTAGTGTCTCAATTGAACTATTTTCTTTCATCTATAAAATCTTCTTTAAAATATTTTATTTTAAAAATAAATATAAATTATCAATGTCTGAAAAATTGTTATGTTTTAAGAAACATTAGAGATCAAGATAAATTTTTTTAAACTATCAACATTTAATGATTTTATTTTTGAAGTTAAATAAAAACAAAAAAAAAAATTTATTTGAAATTGATATGGAGAGAGAATAAGTGAGAAAGAAAATGAGAGGGAGGGGGCTTTCTATTGTTGCAAAGAGAGAGAGAGAGCGAGAGAGAGAAAATGTTGTTGAGAAATGGGTGGGTCAAATATGTTAAAAAAAAAAAGAATTATGATTTGACCTGTGAATATACCATCAATTTTTTTTAATAAATTTTTTTTTTTGGTTATTATTATTATGGGTTGAATTAAGCCCAAAAAATTATTGAAATTAAAATTTTCGATTGGCCTTAAATTTTGACAGGGTTTTTTTGTAGGCTTATAATTTTCATGGACTTAAACTTTTAAAGTGAACCAACTATTTAATTAAAATTATGGGGCCTTCTAAAATTATGGGGTCTAAAACCCGGACTTTTTTACTTATACAACTGGGCCGGCCCTGACTATTTGAATTTAATTTGTTGAACTGAGCTAATCTCTCTTTATTATTACTTGAAGTTTGTTACTGATTCAATGACTGCTAGGATGGATTATGGAAAGCAAGAGGCGAGAGAGGTTATGGAGTGGTAGTTCGACAACACGAGGGCAATAGCTCTTGCAACGAGAGCAGCCTGCAAAATGGCTACACAAGAAGGGTACCTAGCGATCATTGTGGAGGCTGATTACAAAGCCCTGGTTGATTCGATCACTGGGAATCCCATGAACTCTTTGAAGGAGATTGAAACTATCCAGCAAGACATATTACAGTATGCCCAACAGATTCCCAGAGTCCACTTTGAAGCTATAAAAAGAGAAACAAATATGGTAGCTTATGTGGTGGCAACACAATTGAGGAAGGGTCTCTTCTCTTACCTGCATAGTGAAAGAACATCCACCACCACTTCTACACCAACTACTTTGTAGTGAGGCAAGAGTAGGAATTGGATGAAGTTTACTCTATGTAACTAAACTCAGTCTATTCATAGACTTTTCTAATGATAATTTAATTTTCTAACCAAAAAAAAAAATCTTAGCCACCTTTCAAACATGGGTTCTATTGGTTCACATGTATCAGAATTTGTCACCACGCCGAGTATGAGATAAAACGCAATATGATATGGGTTGCGATGCTCTATTGGTTCACATGTATTAGAATTTGTCACCATGCCGAGTATGAGATAAAACGCAATATGATATGGGTTGCGATGCTCTATTGGTTCACATGTATCAGAATTTGTCACCATGCCGAGTATGAGATAAAACGCAATATGATATGGGTTGCGATGCTTTATAATCGAGTCACGAAAAATACAACTTATATGGTTTTTTTTTTATTTGCATCGGGATAATTTTTTTAATAGTAGATGAGATGAATTTGAATCCGTTTTTCTAAATATTCATGTCTCTTCTCTTTCGAAAAAAGGTAAAATCCTTGGATGTTGTGGGAAACAAATATTTTCTATTAGAATTGAACTCAAAAACTATACTTTTGGTTTTATAATATATCTAGAGTAACAGTCAAGTTGCTAATTTGAAATAAATTTTTATTTTTATTTTGATTGAAAGATTTGGTGCCACAAATCAAAGCTACACAAAATATATAGGGAGGGAAATGTAATTCACATTCATGTGATTATAATATTTTGAGAAAATAAAAATATTGATTTATTGACGAAAATTTGATTTTTTTTAATGAAAATTATACAAAACTACTGATGTATTGCAGTTGAAAAGGGAAATGTGAATACCACTCAAAACTAATGAAAAAATATTTTATACCAAGCCTTTAACTTCTACATTGCCTCAGGATTCACCATAAATAATAATATTAATTATTTTATGAAAGAAATGTGCAATTTGTTGATTTAATTCATTAACGTCATTCATTATCTTCACTCAATTGCATCTGAATTCCATTCAATATTAAGACGCATAACTAATTCAATGAAAATAATTCGTTTTAAGGTGCTCAATTAGTAGCGCTGATACATCACTCGGCTCCTTGGTTCACTTCGATTGTAAAAACTTTCTTCTTAGGCACGTGTCTTAACAACACAAAGCGAGGGTTTCGCTCGTTATAGGACTTGACCAAATATCTCATGACAACAGTCATACAACACCTATATAAAAGTCAATACCATCCCGTTAAGGACATATTTTGTTGTTCATATGTCAAGGGCTGGTAAGATTTCACACGTATCAAATTAAATTACATGTTCCACAACTCTCGTCAATTCTTTTGAATTTCGGTTTTGCGACCATACTCTCCAAACGGAGTGTTTCACGTGTTAGGTGGGCCCTGATCCGCATAGACCAAGGGCGAGAAAGATCCAAGAATTTCATTTTTTTCAATGCAAACAAGTCCTTACCCCACCGATAAGTTGCACCTTGGACCACCAATAACATATGGGCTATAATAAAATAGAGTCCATACCCAAAAATGTCCATCTTGATTGTCACCCCAAAAAGTCCATCTTGGATGTTACTTCTAGGGTAATTTGGAAGTCAGTATAAAAATTTAGATTTATTTGACCTAAATTACATTAAAAATTTTTATTTGGCCCTAAGTACATTTTTTTGAAAAAATACTAAAAGAGTATTTATTATTCCATTCCTCTCTCTCCTTCTCTCTCTCCATTACTCTTTCACTCTTTCTTCCCTATTTTCTCTCTATCTATTTTTCTCTCTCTCTCTCTCTCATATTGATAATTTTTTTTTAAAATATGTAAATATTTGATTTAATTTTTTCATCTCTCTCTTCCCCTATTTCTCTCTCTCTCTCTCTCTCTCTCCCCCTTATTTCCTTATTATCTCCCTTTTTTTCTCTCCTTATATCAACGTTATACAATAAAATTACACTAATTAGTTACAATTACCCTAAAATACACTAAACAGTTACTCATGTGTTCTAATAAACCAAACAATTACACTAAACAATTACACTAAACAATTATACGAAATTACAACACCAATCTAATTTGTCTTTTTGTTATTTACATAAATCAAAGAGTTACACCATTTAGTATCACGACATGGTTACACCAAATATATACACCAAATTGAGTTTATCATTACACAAAAAACTTTACCATTATACTAAATTTGATATATATGATCGGTGTAACGATGTCGTGATACTAAATAGTGCAACTATTTACTTTATGTAAACAACTAAATGACAAATTGAGTTGGTGTTATAAATTTTTGTAATTGTTTGGTGTAACTATTTGGTTTATTAGAATACATGAGTAACTGTTTGGTATATTATAAGACAATTGTAATTGATTGATGTAACTGATTAGTGTAATTATATTGTTGTAATGTTGATATAAATAGAGAGAGAGAGACAAAATAGGGAGAGAGAAAGAGAAATGGAGAGAGAAAATAAGGGAGAGAGATGAAAAAATAAATTAAATCTTTACATATTTGAAAAGAAAATAAATTATCAATGATAGATATAGAGAGAAAATAGGGGAGAGATGGAGAAAGTAATGGGGAAAGAGAGAGAGATGGAGAGAAAATATGGGAGAAATAGTGAGAGAGTCTAATGAAATTTTTATATATTTGATTAGATATATAATTGCCAATCAAGAATGCATAATTTAAGGGAGGGTATTTAGGTAAAACCGTTTTGATTTCATTTGAATTTTGTACCTAAACACAATATGTTTTATTAAAATTGAACTTAATAGAGTAAATAACTTATTCATACACTTTTCCTCAAATAAATTTAAAAAATTGTACCCACAACCAAAAAACCCTTATTTCTATACATTGTGGCCCTGTACATGGTCCAATTTAAGCTCCTCTTAAGCACAAAAAAAAAAAAAAAATGGAAAATTAAGTTTTGGGCTTTGTTCTAATGAAAGGTCTAAAAAATTATTATCTTGAGGTTTCAAATTTCAATTTGCCCGGTGTGCATGGTTTGCACAAAAAAGGGAAAGCATCAAGAGTTTATGTTGTAAACATGAGCCAAAAAACGTATGGATAGAAGGGGTTTTCCTTAATAAAAACAATAACAATAACAATAATAATAAACGCAGAAAATTTAGGTGTTATAGATTAAATGACTAAGAATAATTTCCTCACTCAAGCTGACAGTCAATTATGCTTAATATGTAAGAATATTCAAGCTTGATCAAAGGTTTCTTTTTCTTTTTTTTTTTTAATAACAAAATCAGTCCAAAGGGCTCAAATGACTGAGCCCATTTTCAGCCCATTCTGTTCAACATTTCTGAATTCTTCAAAGAAGATGCACTTAGCATTGCTTTTTCAATTGGGCCAACTCCACTAACTCTAAACAGGATTCTTCCCAACTATGAGAAAAGAAAGCAGAAAATACTGAGCATCCCAAATTTGGGTTCCTAGATGAGAACTCAAATGAATAGGAATTCTCGGATGAGTGGGTTCCATTGAAAAAAAATATTTGGCTAATTAGATTTGGCATTGTAAGGGGCAACTTCCCTTAGGGTTTGAGATGACCGATCGGATATATAATGTTAGTGTACCAAAAAAGAACAAAAATTATGTCAATCTATTCTGTGACGAAAAGAAGCGGAATCATAACTGAATACTCACACGATCTTTGTTGAGAGATAAGTTTTGAACAACTATTTACTCAAAAAGTTAAAACTGTTGAAAATGGTGTA
Organism: Ilex aquifolium; assembly: GCA_951799425.1. Classification (NCBI taxonomy): domain Eukaryota; kingdom Viridiplantae; phylum Streptophyta; class Magnoliopsida; order Aquifoliales; family Aquifoliaceae; genus Ilex; species Ilex aquifolium. Next base: position 40,885,769 of record OX637396.1, on the reverse strand, counting down.
GATTTAAATATTTATACATCAACAATAAGAGCATTCAGTGGATGAATTCATGAATAATAACCTACTTTTGCAATGGATTATGTTAACTTAACTTCAATTTATTTTTTTAATCCAGAAAAAATAACAGAAATTAAAATCAAGAATAAAGGTTGAGATAGGAGGGACAAAGAGGTCAGAACCACAATCAAATAACTGGGATGGGCTAGTTCAAGGGGTGAACATTGTTAGGTTGGGCGGTTATGTAGTCTTCTATGTTTGGACTAAATTACATTACCTTTTTTTTGAAGTAATCCGAGAAAAAACGCACGCGTACGCGCACACACACACATACACACAAAAAGTCATAAACTTGCAAAGGAAATTTGACTTGTTCAAGCCCCAGGTGGATAGTTGAAGCATAGGTTGGACAATCTAGAAAAGAATTAGTCTTCTAAGTTTGAAAATGTTGATAACAGCATTTATGTTAAGTCATTGTGAGTTTAGTACATAATAAAAACCTTTGTGATGGTCTTACATCATGCAAGAAATTTGTATTGATCTATGAGCCATAAAAGTTTGGAGTCATATGGTCAGCAGGATAGGACCATTTGTACTCTTTTGAATGCTTCTATGACAAAACAGACACGTAAAACGATAACACAGTCATGACACTCGAAAGGACTATAGTACCAAAAAACGTTTATCGAGTTTCGTATCTAAACTTACAATTCAAACAAATCAACTTGTCCTTGAAACACGTCAAATTACGACTTTATTGTATCAGTTCTAACTTTTTTGGATCTTATTGAATGGTAACTTTTTTTTTTTTTGGATTCCAACCATCCATTCAATTCTTCACATTGCATGAGAATAGTCTCTATTCTTACATATAAAGGACGACCAGGCATGTGAATTCTGACTAGTTCGATTTGGTACTTCATCAGTTCAGTCAAAAATATGAATAAGTTTAAAGATGAAATGCCAATACTCCAAGGCCACATGGTCTGTCATTTTCATTTTGAAGAGGAGCTTTATGTCTTTATTCCAATTCGCCCGTTGGCAACTTGAAGTCGGCAAACAGATTATGTCAAAGGTTAAGTTTATATCATAATATACACATTTATCACGAAATCAAATTATAATTTTTGAGGTTATTTGTGATCGATCCTAATATTTTTAAGATCGATATCGAATAACCCACAAAAATTGTAACTTGGGCCATAAAAATTGTAATATGACTTAAAAAGTTATAAATTTTTTTTTATCGTTAAGAACCCGACAAAACATGTACATCAATTGAAAAAACTTGTAAAATTTGATTGAATGGTATCCAAATTTTTTATAATTCAACCATGAGTTGAGAGTGAATTAAATTTCCCAGAAAGTTGGAAGAGTCTTGCCTATTAATTGCACCGAGGAGTTTTGATTTCCTACCTTCTATCCTCTTTATTAATTGTCACCGTAACTTCTCTCCCTCTCTCTCTACGGCCCAACAGAAAGTTCGGGAGAGGGTGGGAGGTTTACTCTATCACCTCTACTTCAATCAATGCATCTAGGAAAACCTAAGGTGAAATTCAATCTCAAACTCACATGATTCGATTTTGAATAATATTTAATTATTAATTAAAAAAATAATAAAATAAATAAATTTTACACATATTAATATTATTTATTTAAAAATAATGAGATAATATCAAAAAAATATACATTTCGATACCATAACTGAGTCGTGCACTTAATGTTGCATAGATTTCAACGAGAGTTACTGCACAGTTATCTTCTTTTTTGTTCCTTTTCAGCTTTTGCCATCAATTCAAACTCCCACATGACATTACTCTTTGTAGGTGTAGACAAATTCATACTTTGCCATCACATCCCCCATAATATTCCACGGCTTCGTGGCTACATTAACTTACACACACATATTTTACCCAAAAATAAAAAAAATAAACAAACATATTGAAATTTCCATCTTTTGAAAACTACTAAGAAAAGGAAACATAAAAATGTTCAAACACGAATTTGAGAAGGATTGGCTGGATTATAGGTGTGTCACTTTATTCTAACCAAAATTCTAAATTCTAAAAAAGACGAGATATGCTATTATTATAAATGTTTACATGAACTCAAGTTTAAGGTACACACTTGTTCTCTTGTTAATTGTCTGTTTAACTTCACAGTATTTATTGACTAAAATATCGGAATGTCTCTGACATGTCAAACTCTAGCTTGTGACATACGGAGAAGATGTACTAGATCGGCTTGGTTAAGAGTCAATTGGTTCCCAAATCAACCATCATTTATTTCATCATTATTGACATAGAAAATTTTTTCTCGTACACTTAACCATAATATTATGTCATTCTTTCATAGTCGACATTTATAACTACCTACCCTATTGACATTAGGCTTATCTTATCCCTTTCTATAATGATCATAGAGTCGCCTGATATACGTAATTACATTTAATATTAGAGAGTTTTAAACCCTTCATTTAGTTTTGCATGAACAAATCATTAGCAATTATTTGATACAAGTACCAGAAGCAATGCTTGTGGTTTTGGAGATATTATATATTCGATGACTAATAATATTGTAATAAGGTACTTTAATACTCAAAAGAAACTTATGCCAAATAAATCCGATGACAAGAGTTTTTTAATTAAATTTTTTTAATTATTGCTAACCCTACAAACTCCAATAATTTGGTAAGTCATATTCTACTTTAGATTATAAGTGTGAATACAAAGATTGAAAAAGGGGTGTCTACATGCAAATCATGGAATGTCAAATCTACTTTTGTCATTCAATGCTTTAAGATAATTTTATTTATTTTTATTCTTTATCCTTTTCTTAAAGAAAATGATATGAGATTTCATGTCATGACTTTTACAAAAAGCTAATATCCACACAAATATTTTATGCTTTGTCACCATGTTGTCTTAATAATAATCTTATGGTTTTTAAAATTATGATTATAACATAACTTTTGAATTTATATAACTATTCATACAGTTTTATGCAGTTTTCGTTTTAAAAAAATAAAATTTTATGTAGTTAGTGAGACTCAAACACGTGATATATAGACCAGATACTAATTTAAGACAATTTCTCCAAACTTGCTTTGAAAGCCAAATGAAAAACTATGATGATAAGATAAGCTTATATATTCAAAAACTCATCGCTAATGTGTGTGTGTGTGTGTGAGAGAGAGAGAGAGAGAGAGAGAGAGAGAGAGAGGTCTAGTTTATGTTATTTTGTACCCAAAAAAAAAGAAAGAAAACTAGACTCCCTATTTTAAAAAATAAATATACTATCAGTAAAGAGAAAAAAATGAGTTTGATATCCTCTCCCTTTTCACGGTATTTATTAGTAGTTAATTAAAAATATATTACTAATATTTCATATTTTATTTTATTCATCCACTTTAACTTCTCCATTATCACATTTAAACACCTATAATTTCTTCTCTATTACATTTATTATTGTCCGAAATTAATGAAATCCATATATTTGGTCAAAATATTATTACTCATAGGTGATAAACAATAGGTCCATGGACCATAGCATGTGATATGGCCCATTATGTAGACAGTGAACCGTTGACGCACCATAGCTTGATGGGGGTGGGCTTGAAAGTTGTGGTCTTTGGTGGAACCCGCTTGCATGTGAGAGGCTGATGGTCTTGTTATGTAACACCCTGTCCCGGTTCTGTCAATTTCCCAGGGACATGACTGGCATGTACTCGAATTTTGGAGATCCAAACACTGCCTTGATGCCCCACTCCCCCTCCCTCTCTCTCTCTCTCTCTCTCACACACACACACACACACACACACACACAGATATTGTTTCCCTTTCTTGACTTTATTGCCTTCCTCTACTCCTGCCAGTGAATCAGTAGGTGGCCTTTTGGCTGAAACTACTTACATTGAATGAATAGCATTACACTATTAGTTATTGAGTAGAAAGATAGGGTGGCTCTAATAAATCTTTGTAGTACTCTTACTATACATTCAATGAATGTGATTTTGTCACAAACAAATGGAACTGGGTGGGTTAATCTCGGCTCAGTTTTGGTTCATTTACTCAAATACGATCAAATTTCGAACTCATGTGACATTCAAGTGAAATTTATAATGTGTCACACAACTTAATACACTCGATCTCAATTCATTTTATAGTATAACATATAAATATTATAACGGTCAAAAAAATATAAAAATGTGACTTCGAATCAAGAAAGTATATATTCTAATGATTTTAAAAACCGAAATACTAGAGTGGGTTAATGAACTGTGAATTAAGTGTGTGAGTTGAAAATTAAGACAGGTAAAAAGACGCAAGTTTAGAGTAGTTTGTCTTGCTTAAGAGCAACTCCAAAATGAGTTGTCATTTTGGGTTGTCAAATCACTCATTTGTAATCTTGAATAGTGTTTTGACACCCTTGAATTATAAATCTGCTATAATGGCAGGTGCCAAAATGGGATGTCATTTTCATATTTTTACTCATCAATCTATATGAATCGTTGGATCTATATTTATCAACCCATTTGCAACTTCTCCCTTTCTCTCTCCAGAGTTGCCAAAAATGTCACCCCAAGACCCTTGATGCCATTTTTCAACCCCGTATACCACCCTCTCTGGAGTGAATTTTTTTGAATTTGGGGTGGCATATGGGTATGCCACCCCATATGCCACCCCCTTGGAGTTGCTCTAAGAACATGAGCAGTCTATTGGAATAGAGGTTTTTGCTAGAGAGGGTATATTGCTTAAGAAAGAAGAAGGGTGCAATCGTTCTCTTCTATAACATACGTGCTCTCTCCTAAGTGTGACGTTGCGTAGATTTTATTTTTTAAATGGTTAACCAAATTGTCTGAAAATATTTGATTGTTAAAAACTCTCTTCCTAAACATGACATGAATTTTTAAAAGTGACGACGTGACTTTCTAGAATCGATGACTTCTTCCCCAATGTATACTTTGTTGGTGAAAGTCCCCATTTTACACTTTAAGGTTGTTTCTCAGTTGTTGGTTGTCTTCTGGGCATCCTGATCTGGATCTCTCTAGGTCGGTTGTCTTGACCTGAAATTATATGAGCTACACATTTGTACCTGTATGCACAAGGTAGTTATGACCCGAACCCACCGGCCAAGACTACCGACCTACTTGACCCATACTTAAATTATTGGTCAGTCCATTTTCTATAGTGATATCATGCGTGGAAAACTGTATAGTGACAATGTACCCCATACCACAAGTAACAAGCTTTGGCATTTTCAACCAAGGAATTCATCAAGAGGATGTTTGGTTTGGGAATAAACAAAAGATGACGTTAAATTATTCAGTCCATTTCATACGATACATGCAGATATGAATTTTCGGTCTAAACTCTAATCTCGTGTTTAGTTCAACTTCGGATTTAGTAGGAGTGGGGCTTATAAGTTACATGATTATTTTTCTTGATTTTATAAAAACTAAGAAAAAAATACATTGAAATACCAAATTAACCATTAAAAAATAGTATTGTAGATGTTAAATTAATTTTTATTGCAAGTTATACGAACCCTAGGATAAATTTCTCCCACCGACAAGGGTATTAATCACACCCTAATCTCTTTGCTACGTTGCGCTTATGCTTTATTTTACTATGTTTAGTTTTGTTAACTGGTCTATTTTTTTCTAAACTTAGTGAATATGAATCATCCACTATTCTCAACGCAGTAAAAAAAAAAATACCCTTCTTATAATTTACCAAACGTTTATGCGAGGCATTGAACCAGTACACATTAGAACATGCCAAATTCCAATGGTCCCTTGCAATCCTCTTATGATGAATACAGTAAGGATGGAACCGCCCATGGCAATGGAAAGAGAAAGCTTACCCTCTTTGGGGCACAAACATTGATCATGCCAAGTTCAAGCACCCTTTGTCCTCTTACTAATCTTGTTCAAAGCTTCCAATGCCAGAATAATCATTGTCTTCAATAATCTTAGCTACCAAGGGAAATAATTATTCCATACTGACTTTTATTCTGCATATACTTTTCATGGTAAAATGTACATCAAGGAGATGTACTGTTTTATTTTATTTTCTTCCCCTCCATTTGTTTCACATTCTTAAAAAAGGTGTAAAAAGAGATTTGGTTTTTGTAGATGAAGATAATCTTAAAGCATAATAATCGAGCAAGATCCCTATTCTACAGTTATTTACGTTTTGACAAGATATTTAAACGATTGAAAATGATTGTTATTTGTAGTTATTCTACAGTTATTTGTAGAGAAGTTAATCACTCTCTCTCTCTCTCTCCCTCCCTCCTTCCTTAGTCACATAATCTTTATAAACTCTGAAGTCTTAAGGCTTTCGCGCTCCCCACAAATTCACGCTCTCATTTTACAAGATTCACAAATTCGAATAATTTGTTCTTTTACTTACGTATATGCTTACTTATTATTTTACTTAAATTTGTATTTGAGAAGTACTGATTCAAGTCTAAAGATACATATCGTATTAGAATAATATTTATAAATTATAATTGCTATTTTAGTACTTTATTTATTTTTTTAAAAATTAAATAGTTTGTCTCATAGTTTATGTATGAAATTTTTATTTTTTCTATTTTATTTATATTAAACTTTTATGAGTGAATGTCTATCTATATACATATAATATTATACTCTTAAAACATTCCTACTATTAATTTTTTTTTTGAATGTTGACGTTTTTGCGCTCACGCTCTCATTTTATAAAATTCACGAATTCGACTAATTTGCTTTTTTACTTACATGTATGCTTACTTATTATTTTACTTAAACTTATATTTGATAAGTACTGACTCAAGTTTAAAGATACATATCGAATTAGAATAATATTTATAAATTATAATTGTTATTTTAGAACTTTATTTATTTTTTTAAAAATTAAATAGTTTGTCTCATACTTATGCATGAAATTTTTATTTTTTATATTTTATTTATATTAAACTTTTACGGGTGAATGTGTATATGTATACATATAATATGCTACTCTTAAGACGCTCCCAATATTATTATTTTTTAAATGTTGACATTTTTGCACTCACTTTCCCCACACTCCCTTCCGCCCTTTTTAACTTTGTCATGAATAATACTTAATTGTACAAAAAATAAAATAAAAAAATAGGGACCAAACAATATAATATTATATATTACTCTTGTTTTACATATACATGTTTAGCTAATATAAAAAATGAGTCTAAAATTAAATAAATTTTAAATAAAGAGTTCATTTTCATGCCTCTTAAATAAGAAATATAATATTTATTTTATGATTGTATGGAATAAAGTCTTTGATTAGATCTCTAAATCATCACTAAAAATAATTAATTAATTTTAAAATTTAATATTAAATAAAATTCAATTAAATCTTTAAGTTAAATTATTAAATTAAATATAAATAAAACTTTTCGAATTGTTTTGTTGGATATGATATATCATCATCATCATCATAGTGAAGCCCATCTATCTCATCTCACATCTGATCTGATAAGATTAAAAACGCGGCTTCTGTCAGTAACTAAGAACCGCAAAATCACCGCCAACCTGTGTTCGTGTTGATGTGATAACAACGCTCCTCAAACGCAAACGCAAACGCAAACGCAGCCAGCCAATACATGAGAGAGCAGCCAAAACCAGATCAGAGGAGCCTTTTGCATTAAATGCACAGCCAGGGGCTGGGGCTGCCCCAACAGACTCTGCATGCTCATTTAATGCCCCTACAGACCCCATTCCCCAACCACCCACCGCCATCTTCATCACCCTTCACCTTCACCGCCCTCATCCCCATCCCCATCCGCATACGCATATATATATGTGTGTGTACTCGTATCAATCAATAATATTGAGTTTGTTTGAAATTGATTTTTTTTTAAGTAAAAAATTCTAGTTTAAATTTTTTTATTAAAAAGTTAGAATTAAAAAGGTCCTTTAAAATTATATGGAGTGTTCTTTAAAAAGTTAAAAAAATTAAAAAAATCCATTTTAAGTAATTTTTTATTTATTTTTTGATATTTTGTATCAAACTAAAAAAATAATTGTATATATATATATAGATTACGTATAATAATTCTCAAAATATATATTTCAAAATTTTTTACATCATTAATAATATTTTATGAATATAATAAATTAAAAAATTATGTGAAACTCAGAGAAAATTTTAAAAAGTCGGAAGAAAAACTTATAAAATCAATTTGTTGAATTATCTTAAATAATTCGTTTTTTGAGTTCAAAAGACGGCTGCATAAGCTAGTAAAAAAAAAAAAAAAAACTAAGGTTCAAACGAACATGACTTTGTTTACTCTAAAGTCCTATAAAAATTAATTTAAAGTAATACTACATAGACTTAAAAAGTAGACTTGATAATTACAACCATTGATTTCATTGTGGATCTCAACATTTATTAGGACCCACTACCTATTCAATTGTTGAAATTTATCAAATTTAGTTTTTAAGTTCATTTAACATTACTCAATTATCTATTTAAGTTAGCTTAAAACATGTTATGTAAAGTTCTAATATAAAATCTTGAAAAATAAATGAATTAAACCCAACTAATTAGTACTAGTGTTAACTTTAAGCCATACACAAAATTTTCTATTTCCCTTATATTTTTAAACTCGAGCATGAACTCAATTTAACTCAACCAAAATTTCTCCATTAAGCTTGATATCAAGGAAGAGGGGCATCAACTGATCATGCTTCCCATATCCATAACCTCGATTCGAATTTTAACCCGACTTTGAGACTATTCACCCTACCCATCTCCATTGCTATGATGTACAATTGATCTGTCATCCCATCTTTTGTTTGGGGCATTATTATGATAGGAAGTCCAATTTTCTGGCAAATACAATCTTTTTGATCATTTCTTCGGATGTACCCGTAATACCATTCAAATAATGTCCTTTGATTTCACTTGTTTTAGTCTGAAGTTTATAAATTATTTCAACACAAAATAAGAAACGATATATCTAACGTATAAATGCTTAGGAGTTCACATTCTCATCATCTTTAATAAAATTAAGTCCACCGCGTAGATAATCATAAACCAATTTACCGTAATTTTTAACAAATAATCTCAATTTTGGGGTTTTTCATGTTTGATGTTAACTGGATAAGTTTCGAAAGCTTAAAAAAAAAAAAAAAACCAGAGAAGGATTGAACGATACTTGAAAGTTAGGGTTTTGAGGTTCATTAACTTGATACTTAAAAAAAAAAAATCAGATCTGTAGATGAATGCCTGAATAATGAAGGCCACCAAATTGCTCCCAAACAGAGAGAGAGAAAGAGAGTACCTGGGGAGGTCAGGACTGAACGATGAAGGTCTGAGCTATGGAGGCAGAAGCTTGAGTGATGAAAGTCGATGGAGACAAGAGGAGAGGAGTGGAGTGAGGCGCTCGCTTTGTCAGTAGACGATAAAGTTGGTTAGCAATTAGAGTTTTTTTAGTTTATATATATATATAAATTAAAATTGATAGGTATTCCGCATTCCTACTCAATTTAATCGGAATACCAAAAATTCTTTTGCATTCCTATCCGATTTTTGCGACTAGTCATTCAGTAGAATAGGGTAGGGTAAGGTCGGATACTGTAAGAAATTGCGACCAATCAAAAATTTTAACACCCCTAACCTTATCCATCCTATCCTTTTCTTAGTTGTGCCATTACCCATTACAGGTAACCCCGAATCGCGAAACTTGGATCACAATCAACTTATTTTGATACTGCCTAAAATTTTTAGATCTTTTAAAATAAATCTCAAAAATCTACAATCATATAAATGTTTAAACAACACCCAAAAGTCACCAATCAAAGTCAAACTTGAAGCCAAATTTTAGAATTCACACCACACAACTAGACTATAAGTAATGAAAAACTTGTAATCTTAGGGGTTGTTTGGTAAAAGGGTATGAGAGATTTGGTAAGATGGGTTTAAGGAAAATAGTCTAAAGGATCCCAAAATATCATGTTTGGGTTGAAAGTTCAGTCCTAGATTCTCAAACTTGGCCCAAAAATTAAATTCATGATCATGAGTTTCATCAAACCTAAAAGAAGGGTAAGTTTGGGAAGAATGATAAATGGTTAAGAATACAAAAGATAATTGTATCTCTTAACATGAATATGAATTAAATTGATCAAAAGTAAAATATTTATTTACAAGACAAATAGTTGTTAATAATTATGATATATTTGTGAATCTTACATATATATGTATTATATACCAAACATGTATATAAATATCGGAATTGAATGTTAAATCTTATTTTTGTAAAAAAGAGTTTAGGTTTAAGAGTTTGAAGAAGCCAAAATTCATCCAAACAAACCCTTAGTCCCTTGGCCAAAAAAACGTGCCGGACGCCAAGGGCAAAGCATTAAATTTAAACTAATGACATAGACTAAAAGATACCAAAATCAAAACCCACCAAAGTTGACATAAAAATTTTGAGCAAGCTGCCGACAAGCATACAATTTGTCCAAACAAAGATAAAAACAAATCAAATATTTAGTTAGTGACAAATACACCCCTATTCATAATTAATATTTTTCTTCACTTGTCACCATTGAAACTCCCCATGCTTTCCTTCAAGTACTTGAGCCAACTCACGGGTCAACCCGAGTCAATACCCGAACCACCACCATTGCATTGTGTTAAGAACATTACTTCGGCATTGAACCACCGCGGTCCACCCTTGTTCTTACCACCCGGCAAGGGTTGTTTCCGGCGCGGTTCGTTCTTGACTCAACACCCCCAAATTGCGAATTTTATGCTCCACACGCACAAATCAACACACCCTTAAATCTTAAAAACTTAGAACAAACATGCCCAAGTTAGTAAATTCATCGTTACATTATTAATCACGTGAGAATCACGTGACCCAGATCAGCTTTCACATTGTAGGGCAGCTTTGATCTTCTGAACGGTGCATGATATGAGATTATTGACTGTCTCCACAGATTCTACGGTGAGCTTGGCAGTAGGGAGGCTGTTCACCAAAATCTGAAATGCCACGGTCAAGAGGGACCCACTGATTCTATCAGATGATGGGCCCCCATTACTGCTGGGTCCGTTCGAAGGACCATTACTGGCCGGCCCACGAGACCCTGGCCCATCTGGTACGATTGCAAATCCTGAAGGTAAGAGTGCCACGTAAGCTGAATCTCCACCGTTCATCACCACGTGCATTGCCGGAATGTCAACGGGCGCGTACACCACTAGCGATCCCGCCGCGTCTATGCATGTCTCCTGAAGTATAAGCATACTACTCTGGTTCGAGTTCATAGCCTGCATCATAAAAAGCACTCAAACTTCTAAATAATTTACATAACATGCCACTATTCTCTCTCCTCGTCTCGTTTGATTTCATATACTGCAGCATAATCAGTCTCTATCTTGTCAATATTCACGTAAAATGCCACTGTTCTCTCTCTCTCTCTCTCCTCCTGATATGTCAGTGTCGTTACAGAGGAACAGAGTCAACAGGGAGAAAACTTCCATTAAAATGGTGCCTGACCCAGAAAAAGTTGAAGCCAGTTAATCTATGGTTTGACTTTCAGATCCTCCTAAAATAAAACTTCAGGTTAAAATGGGGCAGGCCCTAGATTTCAAATCAACTGTCCTTTTTTACATACTTCCAAACGCCAATATTGTCCTTCACCATTCTTCCTCTTATCCTACACGACAACTTCAATCAAAGTAACCAGTGCACGCATACATGTGTGTGTCAGAGAGAGAGAGAGAGAGAGAGAGAGAGAGAGAGAGAGAGAGAGAGAGAGAGAGAGAGAGAGAGTACACTGGCACGGAGGAGGGAGACGCAGTTGCCATGATCTTGGCCTTTGGCAATATGGGCCATTTCTTGCATGGGACCACCGTTGGATAAAATGTCCCACTCGCTTCTCAGCCGTTCATCACGCAGAAAATCAAAGAGTCTTTGGGGGGACACAGGTAGCCAAACTGAGGTTGCAGCGCTCAACACGATGCCCGGTGGTTCACCGGGGTCGTCAACGCTCTTTCGGGTCATGACCCGGACATCTTCATCCACATTGCCAGCACAAAGCTTGTTCCATTTGTGGACTGTTGAAGCACACACCCCGGCACAGAAGTTATCCGTCATGCGCTGTGCTAGCTTCAGCATGCTTCTTCTCCCACTTGAGGTTATGGCTGTGCATGCACAAGTTCATTGGTCAAATATAAAATACTATATTTTGGCTTTATATATAACAACATTGATTAAACATTGGAAAGGACTTCAGTGTACCAGTGTGATCTCTTGTTGGCACGGCGGAGGACATTAGAATGGCCAGGCATTCGCATTGGCGTTGAAGAGTTGCAACCCATCGTTGGGCACCAAAGCCCATGCCAGCGCTGATCAAGGGCCTGTAGAGCTGGTGAACGGCACTCTCATCATATTCAGCATGTTCCACCCACGTAACCTGCACATTGATTTAGAACATTTGAATTCCATGGTAAAAATAATAAAACAATATAGTATGATGACTTTCATATTGACATGTTTTGATTAAATAAAAAAGAATGGTTCCAAAAACTACGTAGTAGAACCCCATAAATACTTTTATTCATCTGCAACCAATGGCTTACACTAGAAGTCAAACATGTATGTGTTTTTGTAAGGGGCCTTTATCCGATGTTTTTTTGGCAAAGCTTTGATATACACAACTCACTCATGACCGGTATGTGTACTCCATGTAGGGGTATCAAAATATGAGAAGACTCGTTAACACAATACGAAATTAGAGGATTTGAATCTCATTTTAAGTCACCCGTTTTGTAAACAAGTAGATCCGATACGACACGATTAATAAAACAAATCGAATATAGATGAAATCAATCAAAAAAAAAATTAGACACGATTCGTTTATATACCAATTATACACGACACAAACCTAATAATATGACAAGACTCATTAGACACGTATTAATAAACGAATCGGGTATGTGTAGAGTATTTTTTGACACGAACCCGTTAAGACTCAACACAAACCTGCTTCACTCGACACAATTTTTTGACAAACCTAAGTCTCTATCTATGAAATGAAAATAAAATCATGTTGAAATAGTTAATAAGGATAAAAGCTTCGTTTATTCAGTTAAGGGTCATGTTCAAATACACCGTGCGTGATAGACCCCAGCAAAATGGCTCAAGATTGGGCTCTATAAGAAAGAGAGATTATATAACATAGAACCCTAGTATAAAGAGGCATAAAATATTGCTACATGAAGTTCAGGCAGATTTGAAGGCACGAGGCAGACTGTAAAGGGTGGCATAGAAATATGTATAGTATATCTACCCACGAAGACTGATACTCACGTGACAACAAAATAGCCAGTCTCGGGGTTTGACTAAGAGGTATTCATTTAGCACAAAAACAAACACATAACAAGGCTGGAACCAGTTAATGCACAGCTAAATAGATGAAGTATAGACAAGAGTTGTGATCGAGACAGCATCAAAGATCGGAATAGAAACATCAAATATATAGTTTATTCAACTGATATGAAATTAATGTGTCCCAAGGTTCAGAAAATAAGAGTAATAGAGACTTCTATTCATAGAATAATCTGTGTAACCTCGATTTGCAAGCGTATGGGGCTCATACAATAATATAATGTCAGGCTTATTTTAAGCAACCCAGATTCTGAAAATCAAAGATTATAATATAATTTCCACCACATGAAGCATCTATCTAGGTCAGCAAAATAATGTTTAAGAAGGTTCAGATTCGACTCAGAAAGATCTCAATGTATTTGATTGGGACACACCATCACCGAGACTGCAGTGATGTTGTAAATAATTACCAGACAAACAAAATTCTTAGATGGATGAGCTCAATGGGATTAGAAATGCAAAAGGTCATGATTTTGACTGGGTGCTGATTTCTATTAAATGTTCTCAACGAAGTTCCAAAGTTGCAGTTTTACTTCAACAAACTCATTAAAGACTAAAAGGCAAGACTCTACCCACCAAGGAAGCCTAATAAATGTGAAGAAAACAAGTTTGGAGCTGTAAAGCAAGTTACAAACTAACAAAAAATTGCTGCAAATTAGTTATGGTGACACAATTACCTTGGAGTACCCATTAGGCATATCTTGCACCACACAGCCAGAAGGAAGCCTCCGGCAGCTCAGAATCGCCGGTGCACCTGAAGGTTCTCGGATGGTATCGATAGAAACATCGACCACAGCCCACACCCCCTCCGCGTGCTGCTTGCAAAAGCGCAGGAAATTGACCTCGCGAACAGGCACCAAGGGCGAAAGGACTTGGAGTTCCGCATGCATCTGTGGTTAATAAGAAGGAAACATCAATTTATTCATCATACTGATACTGACATTTGTTTAGAAGTATTCAAACACATACTGAGAGTGTTACAACGAAACATTACCAGCTGCAATGCACCATTCCTGGTGCCCCCCATTCCACTAGAAATCACATCTGTAGTAGAGGTTCTAGCAATCATACAAGGAAACATCTCCGCCCATTTATTCTATTCGTCATAACACCACCCAAATTAATCATCCGATAAGAGAAGAACAAAAAAAAAAAAAAAATAGAAGCACAACAATAAACAAACATACAAATGTAAATCACAAGGAATTTAACCACAATTAAGCCAACACTCATGCCAATTTCACATATGAAATGAAATCCCAAGAGAGACTTGAAGGCAATTGGAACTTCTAGAAACAACCAAATACTTAAAAGTAATATTAACACAATAAACAAAATGGGTCTAAAAATAAGTGAAAAATAAGTTTGATTACTCACAGAGTCCATTAATGTCTCCACAAGAGCCAAACTATTGATGATTACCATACCAGTCTCCCTTGAAGCCTCGGTAACAAAGCCATTAGGTTTCAAGCCAATACAAGGACTAAATGTTCTCAAATACTCATCATGGTTCATCATTTCTCTTCCCCCTTCCAAGCTCCTGAACCAAAGAGGCTCATCAATCTGAGCCATCTTAACCAATTCCTCCATAGCAGACAAAGCAAGCTCCAAATACATAGATCTCTCAAGTGATCTCTCGATCCCCGTCCCACCGGTTGTTCCTCTCGCCGGAGGCACCACTGACAAAGCACTTGAAATCCCAACACCAAAATCAGGAGGCCCCAAAGGCAATGTCGTTGCCACTGTACTTAATCCTACAAATCCATTGCCACCAACTCCAAGTTCCAAGCTTGAGTTTGGCATTGGAGGACCTATTGAACTGGCCATGGACGAAATGGGCCGGCCTAAAAACTTCCCGGCAAGCGCGCAAACCCGGTCTAACTCATCTTTCAGCCGTGCATTCTCAATCCTAAGGTGTTGTTCTTCCAAGGATATTTCACCGATTATCGCTGGACCACCACAGTTGGTGCAAATGGGGTTCCTCATCGCCTCTCTAATTGACATATTTTCAGCTCGAAGCCTATCATTCTCTTGCCTAAGTATTGAGTTCTCATGGCGTTCGAGCTGGGTCTGGTGCAATCAAACAATCAACTTTCTCAGCGACTCAATACATAAAACACCAATATAGATAAAAAAGACAAAAGAAATCACTTCAAAGATTCGAATTTAGAGCTTACCTTCATCTGGGTTCTCCGATTTTGGAACCAAAACTTAACTTGCCGGGTCTCTAAACAAAGCCTTTTGCTAAGCTCTAACCTTTGTTTTTCATCTGGATGAGGACACTCCTTGAAGAGCCTATAAAATCAAACAAACAAAATCATCAAACACTACTCAGAAGAAACACAAACCTTCGTGAAATAAAGAGGCAAATCATACGCTTCGAGTTCTTGGATTTGCTGTGGGGTGTGTCGGTGGTATCTCTTCTTTCTTGGTGGTTTGTCGGCAGCATCTAGATCGTCCCCGGAAGCACCCTCCATGTTATCACTTCCAGATCTGCTCTCGTGCTCTTCATCTCTGCTTCTTCTCCCAGTATTATTAGACTCATAAGTCTCAGGCATTCTTGTCAAATCACCTTGACCCTCCATACTCGTTTGCTGATCAAAAAACCATCACAAAGAGAGATAGAGAGTGAGAGAGAGAAGAAGAAGAAGAAGAGCCAGATCAGCACAAACAGAAGGCACCATTAAACAAAAAAAGGGTCAAGTGAGAAAGATGTTATTTAGAGAGAGAGAGAGTACAAGAGCGAGAGAGAGTCCAGGTGGGTTAAACATCGACTTGGGTAGAGAGTGAGAGACAAGGCGTGGCTGAGCAATTGCACCAGTGGACATGTTGTTGTTGTTATCGCTGTTGCTGTAAGGTATATCGGCAACGATTCTTGCACCGCCACCAACACCAGAGCTACTATCAAGAAAACCCCCAAAACTCATGAAATAAAGCCCTTCCGGTTCTCTCTCTATTAATCACTCTCTCTCCCTTTTATTCTGCAAATCTCCAACGACTGCTTATGAACACAATGTTTACACACACCAATGAATGATACACAGAAGAAAACTCGAAGAAGAATAGAGAGGCAGAGGAGACATGAGGATGAATCCAAATGTCTCCAACTTCCTCTCCAGAAAAGCTTGAGAGAAAGAAAGAGAAAGAAGGCAAGCAAAAATCTTTTATGCTGCTTAGCGCTTCCTTCTCTAACCCTCTCTCTCTAAAACCCTCTTTCCCTCTCTAAAACTCTCTTTCCCTCTCTGAATCTTTTTGGGTACTCTAAGAAAACCCTAGTTTAGGAGTGAGAAGGGTTCTGTTATCTCTGTCTCTGCATGCTTGACTTGCAAAAAGCTTTCTCCATGAGCTCAGAGAGGAGACCTACAAGGGCAGAAAAAGAGAGAGATAGAAACGGCTTAAAAAGTTTGTTTCTGCGCTGAGAGCAGTGAAGAAGAAAAAAGGTGAAGATAATATCCAATATGTGGACATTTCGAAGCCTTACATATACATACAACCAAACAAATTACGGAAAATGGTTGGTTGACTCTCTCACTCTTTCTCTCTCCAAAATTTTCTCTCTCTGAAAATCTTATGTGAAGACTGTGAAAAATGTGACCAGTTGGACCCTTTTGGTTGTAAAAAACCTGTTTGACAGAGAGGAAGAGGAAACGACACTGCTGAATCAGATCCCTGTATTTTTCTTTTCTTTTGTTTTTTTTTCTCTCTCTCTCTCTTTCCGGTTGAAAAAATAAATTGAAATGGTTATAGTTTAAGTAGTACAATTAACAGCATCCACAAAAATAATTAAAATTTACTTAATCAAAGTAAAAAATCATAGTACAACAGATGCTCTTTAGATACTCTAAAATAAATTTTTACTACAGTGATACTCTAAATATAGAGTATCACTGTAACAACTTGTAAACATATTTTATATTATTTTTTCTCTCTTTTTCTCCTTTCTTCCAATCTCTCTCTTTCTCCCTTTCATTATTCCCAAAAAAAATAATATAAAAAGAATGATAAATAATATTTAAAATGAGTAGTTAAAAATATAGAGAATCTGTTGGAGTGTATATTGAAAAAGTGAGTAGTTAAAATACAAAAAATTATTTTTTGAATAGCTAAAATACAATTTGTTGTTGGAGATGCTCTAACAAATTATAAATTTAGACATTTTGGTTTGAATTTTAATAGTTCATTAGGTTTGATGGAAATAAAAAAAAATAATCGAAGTATATGTAAATTGACTTAAATATCCTTTATCATAAGATAAATAATTAATCCTTCTCATATAGTAAGTAATTTTGAGATTTTTCGATAAACTTTGTACATGTAATTTCTTAAAGATAAAAAACTTTTCTCCAACGAGCAACACCTTATAGTACTTATTTTTTCTCTAAATATTTATATAATAAAGTACAATACAATTTAAATCTCAAAAGATAAACAAAATGACTTTTATTTTTCGCGATTGAGATTTTTTTAAATTTTACTTTAAAGTTAATTCGACGACTAATATTAAAGTTCCAAATTTAATAGGGAAAATAGGTTCTTAAGAGTCTGTTTGGGGGTTGACTTTTTAAAAGTGTTTTTAGAATTTATAACTTTTCATAGGTATTTTAAAAAAAAATAATATTTGAAACCGTCTCACCATCACCACCATTACCACAGTTACCCCACCACCATCACCATTATCACCACCACAACTACCCCACCACCATCACTACTATCACCACCTCACCACCACCATCACCACTAGCACTATCCCACCATCACCCCTACCCCCACCACCACCACCATAGCTGCCACCCCTACCACCATCGCCACCCACCATCGATTGCTACCACCATCGTCTATTGTCATCACTCACTATTATCGTCATCTCATTCTTATATTTATTACCACTACCATCATCATTTCACTACCACCGTCAGTACCCACCACCACCATTATTGTCCACCACCACTCACTACCACAACCCACCACCACCTATTACCACAACCCACCACTACCCGCCGTTGCTCACAATCGTCGTCAGCCACTGTCACCCACCTACCACCACCACCCGTCATCGCCTATCACTGTCGCCACCCAATGTCACCCACCTCCACCAGACCTACCACTAACATCACCATCGTTATTCGTCACCACCTATCACACTGTCGTCCATAACCACCATCGTCACCGCCCACCACCACCGTCGTCGCTCCACCATCACTACTGCTAACCACCATCACCGTCACCCATCACCAGTATCGCAGTCACCCATGACTGTTATTACCACCATCGTCACCCAAAACCCACCACCACCATCACCGTTGCCACCCACGACTATCACCACCACTACGATCGTCGTCACTCACCACAACCATCAATATCACCTACCACCACTACTGTTGCCCACCACCACTACTACTCATCATCATTACAACCGATACTTAAATTGCATTCTCTTTTCTTTATGTTTGGGATTTTATTTTGAGTATGAATATAAATATGTTTATTGTTTACTATTTTCTTTATTACTCTGTGTCTTCAGGCACATACAATAACTAGTATAACAATATATCAAATATATAATCATATTACTCAAGATTATGGAGAAAATGTGTTTAATATTATAGTTAATTTACCAATACGAGCTAGAGGAGAGAGAGTATCCAAAGAGCACCGAGAGAAAACTTATGCAAGGGAAAGAAATTATTGGAAAAAGAAAAAAGATGGAACAACCAACCAAGTGTGACCTTTTGCAATATTCGATCCTGACCTCCCCATTGAATGTATGGTGATCAACGGCCTTGACATAGGGTGTTATCTACGATAAAAATATTATAATTATAAATAATTATGCCGCATTAGTGGATCTATTAAGATTGATAATCGAGTCGAACCGAGCCCGAATAACTCGGTTCAATTATCAGCACTAGATTCCACTAATTTGTATAATTACGAATAACTTCCACATTCAAAATTTCTATGTAAGATTAAAGTAGTTAACTTATCTTATTTATTTATTTAATATTAATTAATTACACCACATGACAATAAAAACATAGTTTAACCGTTGCATTAAATATTTACTCGTTATGTACATCTCCTCTTTGTAACTACTTCTCGCAGCAAACCATTCAAGTGTATTGTTTGATGATTGTTTTTTTTTTTTTTTTTTCTCATTTTGGCATATGGCATTATTAACTTACATTATTGAAGAAAACATTAGTTGGCATTAACTTAAGCAGTTAAATAAAACACTACTATGCAACAAAAACTGTTTAATGTCAAAGGAGGCTTCATCACATTCGCACCAATGTTCGAGTCACGAAAACAATCATTCTGTATGTCGGATAAGATTGCGTAAATTTAATCCTCTCTAAATTATGCAATTGCAGGAACTTGGTGCACTGAGTTATCTTTTTTTTTAAAAAAAAAATTCTTGATAGTTATTGGCTTTTATTTTACCATAGTTGTCCCCAAATCTATTTATTAGTTTACTTGAGAATATTTTCAACATCATGAGCTTTTTTTTTCCTATTTAAAAGAGATGGTCAAAGGTGACTAGATGTAGCAATCCCCTCGTGACGTTACCTTGAGGTTCTCATCTGTTGTAGAATGTTCGGTTTGAGTCATAACTACTGATTTGGGATGATCTAGTCCATCACCACAACACTACAAAAAGCAAGCAGGACATTCAGCCCCTCCAACATTTTTTGGTTCATAGGAACTATTATTGCAAGCGGATTTGAACCCCTTGACCACTGGAATTCAGGACTTTCATCGCATTCAATTTCATTATTCAATAAAATCCTCAAAATCGTTAAGGTACATTGTCTCTTATCTCACTAACGTTTTCCCTAAACCTTTTGAAAAATACTATTTAGGGCTAATTTAGAGACTTAATCTAAGAACCTAATCGACTATAACTGTTGGATTGAAAGTGAGTCTCATTTAACAAAGTAACTTACAACTAATCTAATTATTGCATTAAATTATAATTCGAAATAAATTCCAATAGTATTGTTGTATTTTTTTGTCCAATTTTCCTTAATTAAAGATCACTTGTTTTTAATTCAAGTGAAACTCTCTTTACACGAGCAAATCTCCCATCAATACAAGGTAGTAGTCTACTAAGAAAAAAAAATTAAAAAAATATATTAGAGGATATCAGAATCTATAATTTAGGATTTTTGCACTTTACACCCTAAAAAATATCTCGATTCTCACTTTGTATTTCGAAAGATTATTTTTTCTACGTTGAACCCTGAATGTCATAAATTAGTTCCAATCTGGCTTTCGGACTAACATCTGTTTTAGATTACATTAAAAATTGATGCACGTGTCAACCAATGATATAAATGGTGAGTTTATATTTTTGCCCAAGAGCAGCATATGTCGGTGGGAAGTGCATCAATTTTTAACAGAATCTAAAATGAATGTTAGTCTGAAAACTACATTAGAATCAATTTATAACATTTAGGATGCAATGTGAGAAAAATAATCTTTTGAGATGTAAAGTGAGAATCAATTTTAATGTATATAATTATATTTTGACATATTTTATATATTTTCATACTACGAACAAAACATATATCTGTTACAATTATTTTGTCCATGTATAAGGCAAGCAAGGCATTTTTTTTTTGTTAATCCAAAAAAAACCTTCGATTGGTATCCGTAGTATTTTGATTTTTAACTTTTTTAATATTAAATGATTTATAATACATTCCACTAGGAGATATTACACATATAAATGTAAGAACAAAATCCTATATGCACTTAATTATCCCCCTTAAACTTTCAAAAAAATAAAAAGATAAACCCCACCCCCCCCAAAAAAAAAAAAAAAAAACTTCTCCCCCTCTGGCTATATATACTAGATTCACATTTATTACCAATTATTAGTAACTAAAATTGGAGGTTATGAGGTCAAGGATCATAGATAAACTGTTTTTCGTGTTTATTACCATTTATATCAATCCTCTCATCAGTCTGATAAAAAACAGGTCATCTACGTTGAAACTAGACAATTCATAAGAGATAAATCTCTTTAAGACTTGACCCCAAGAAAATTATCAAATTTCAAATTTAGAACATCTAAATTTACGGTTCATCGATGATTCCATCGGACTGCCTGAGGGTTGGTACTCAATCTTCTGCCTTGACTGTTTACATATATATGTTGATTGATTGTAATATGGAGCACTTTGCCTGCCATTGACACACTCTTCAACTGAATTTATTATTTGGACTTAGGTGACGAAATTTTATAGGAGACCAACATTTCTAACTACTTTTTTCCAATCACCATTTATTAGCTGTTTCGAAACTCAAGTGGTGCACAGTTAACATCAAGATAAAAGTTATTGATGGTTCCCAAGAGCTCAAGAGAGTGGGGAGTCCATCTTGAGACCTTCGGGGTTTAGAACTGTTAATCGATCGGAGTTTTGCGAACTTGAGTTTATTGAACTCGCTTTTTTAAACGAATTTAAAAATATGTTCAAGCTCGACTTGTTTAGAAAATAAGTCGAGCTCGAGTCCTCTAAACAAGTCGAGCTCGAGTCCGAGCTCAAATAACTCGATTATTTTACATACAAATGAGCCTAAAAAATTATTCAAATTCAGTTCATTTAGAGCACGAACTCAAGCTCGAGTAGACTCTTATCCGAGTAGCTCTGCTCGATTAACAACTCTATCTGAGTTGGTGTTATTCACTATTAATAGATAATAAATGGTAGTGATGATAGTTTTTAATGTCATCTGTTAACATGACACAAACTTCATAAACAGTTAGTAAGTTAGGATTGAACAATTTTTGACGGGAAATCAAAAATTACATGATCCCTAAAATGAATAAAAAATAGAATTATTGTAAAAAAAAAAAAAAAACTCAATTTTGACATGAATCCTAATATTATTAGATTTTTTTTCATGGTTTTGTGAGTATCTTCTAGGGAGAGAGAGAGGATGTATAGTGAAACATCACTAAATGAACATTTA
The DNA here is from genome assembly GCA_951799425.1 of Ilex aquifolium. NCBI lineage: Eukaryota > Viridiplantae > Streptophyta > Magnoliopsida > Aquifoliales > Aquifoliaceae > Ilex > Ilex aquifolium. The sequence continues at coordinate 40,863,371 of OX637396.1, read as the reverse complement.
AGGAAAAATAACTTGTGACATGTAACATGAGTAGTGGGAATATATTGATTTGTAAGTTATGTTGGGCAGCCAGATTTGACCTTATTTTTAAGCATTTACAAACGACCAAACATAGAGACATACGTTACTACAAAATTTAAGAAAAATTAGATAAACATAGTTTTATCCACGTATGCTGAGAGATTATTTTGATAAATTGAAATAGGCCGGTCCGACATTTGACATTTCCTCCACTATAGGGTTTCAGAATCGTTAGTGTTACATAATTTTTTTCATGTATACAACTTAAAAACTATTTTTTTAATTTGACCTTATAACGACTAGATTAAAGAATAACAACCTTACTACTGCATCAAGATCGGCCCCCCCCCCCCTCCCAAAAAAAAATACCCAAATGTTAGCATTAAAAATTCTCATTGATTATCACTTTCATTCATTTGTTATAAAGTGCAATGAAGGTGGTGAATTATAAATAAATAAAAAAAGAAGAAGAAGGTGGTGAATTATGGAGCCAACAAACCAAAATTAAGGACTCCCTTTCACACAATAAAAATTCAACACACAATCCCCACAAGAATAGAGAACCTTACCCTACTTCTACTTTATATATGTGGACATGTTCAATACACGTTAGCTCTATGTCTTGAACTTTCAATCATCCTTTTCCCATTAGTACATCCACAACCTAATTACAAACGCCCTTTTCATTGTGTTCGTTTCTATTCTTCAATGCATGATCAATATGTTCACACTCCTGTAATTCAACAGTGAAAATTGTTTTTAGGGCACATTACACTTTGTGGTCTCAAACTATGCCACGATTTACTTCGCCTCTTTTATTACTATTTTTTTTTAAGTATAGCATCAATTACTTAAATGAGTTTTCCATTGCTCCAAAACCATAAGTATGATATATTTTAAACGGATAATATTAATGTGTCACTGAATTTCGAAGAAAAATAAAACAACACCACATAGTTTAGAGGATAATGTGACAAATTTTCAGTCAATTTATTGCAGACGCTTATAATGGGAATAATGTGAAATTAATAATCATTATTGAAGGTGTGAGTTGAAAAATACGATAATTGTGAGAACAATGTGAAATAAGAGGGATAGTTGAAGGGGTAAACGCATTATTTGCCCATTTGTCTCTAAAAAAAAAAAGTAATAAGGATATTGCATTCAAAGAGATCAAAAGTTTAGACAGCCTCAGTCATGTTGAACATTTCTTATACTTCTTAAGGGTCAGCGACTCTTATTTTTTAGGGAATATGTTCTAAACTCGCTCGAGTTACAGTGGTTAATATTTAAACTCGAGGGAGTAGTCGGCGCAAGCCTGAATATCCTGTAGCGGAAAAAATTAAAAAAAGAGTTTAGACAGTGAAATATAGAGTTTGACCTAATTTGTTGACTTAATTACTCATAGCCATTGAATTGACAACAAGTCCCACTATTCTTTAGAATACTCTATCAATCTAATAGTAATGGTTGTAATTTATTATGTCAACAAATTAGATTCAAATAATATTACTCGTAAAATATATTCAAGTATCTAGAAAATGGTCCAACACTTCATAACCTAGCATCTCAACTTGAGCTTAAATTCAATGTTATGGTTCACACGTCAAGGCAGAGGAACACATCCACTATGCTTATAGAAATGTCAGCCTTTCTGCAAATTTTGACCCTTTCTAATTAATTGATATCATTAATCCTAAAGAGCATCTTGTTTTCAGAGGTGCAATTTGGGCGTATCAGTCAAGTGTTGACGAGACATCCTCTCGATCTTTTTCATAATCAACCTCTCTCTCTCTCTCTCTCTCTTATATTTTAGACATAATTGGTTGAATTAATTGAATCTTTTTTCTACAAGTGACATGAGTAAATATTTCATTTTCCTTTAGGTCAAAGAACTATCTTAATCTCCCCTTGCAGTCGTCTTTGATGCATACTCTTTCATGATATCACAATATTGACTAAATCTCACCTCGTGTTTAATTATTTTTTCTAACTATCATTCATTGTGTATCACTTAAATGTTCCCTAATGTTATGACTGACATATCTCGGTAGACTCCATGTCAATGGACGAGAGAGACCGGGTCGAGTGGGGGGGGGGGGGGGGATTAATGTTGAATTGAATGTGAAGACGGAAGAGGGTGGCCGTCGGTTTGGGGAGAGAAGAATAGTTCCCTCCCCAAAAGTGATGGGTCGTGAGGTAGATGGATGAACTGCCATAAAAACGGTCTTTTATCGTCGTTTCTTGAAGTCTTTCCCCGCCTAAGACCATTCTTGAGAGATCAAGATGTTCACAACAATCATTATCACTCAAAAGAAAAGTTTCTCTACAATGCAAATAACAGGATTAACGGCAAATTAATCCTCTAATATCAGGGTTTATGTTTTGTTCATTATCCTATAGTTCACAAACCACAAAAGCACCCCAATCGAAAAGTTTTATGAAGAATGAATTATCACCCTTCAAGAAAATTGAAAATTAGATAAAATTGGTCAAAAATTGGGGGGGGGGGGGGGGGAGGAGAGAGAGAGAGAGACAAAGAACAGAGAGATGACTGTTGCACGGATGATTTTCTGCCATAATTTGAGATAACTATCCTTAAAGAAAAGTGTACAGTTCATAGCTATTTCAACATTTGTACATTAGTTCTATCTCAATGGGATATTTATACCTTTGATTACGATGATGTGGTATCCACTCGAGTGCCAATCCTATGCTTGACAGTTTACAATTATCATTCAATATAATAAGTGTTTTCTCGTCACGCCTTATTAATGTCAGATGATTAAACAGTCGGGGTCAAACATTTGGGAAGGGTTGTGCATTCATATCTTCATGCCCCGAACATCGAGTGCTCTACAATAAAGTGCTCATAGCATACTGCCGAGTATTTAAAGAGTAGACGCCGATATCTAAGCTGGATATCCCCGAGGACTAACTAGTTACAGCAAGGGTCATGCCTTGTCCCTTTGGCGATTAAACATGAACCCCTTGTGAACGGGACATTTAATGATAATCTGTCACATTAGCACACTACACAAGGTTCATACTTCGATGACAATTAATAGTCGGCATAAGCCGTTCACATATCCGTTCCTCTACGCATCATGCATTCTCAGTCCTTTAAGCGGTCTTGGTCATCGGTAGCCCAACTTACATGCTTTGCTGGCTCAAAACATCCACGTGTCGGTTCATGACTGACAGGCCGCCTATGTCCCGTCAACTGCCACCACCACATGCCTGTGGACTTGTGGTTGTTGTGTTTCTTCACCGATGAGTCGCACACTAGGGCGCTATAGATGGTTAGAGAGAGAGAAAGAGAAAGAGAGAGTGCTTTGTTGGCTCAAAACACCCACGTGTCGGTTCATGACTGACAGGTCACCTATGTTCCGTCACCTACCACCACCACCACCACATGCCTGTGGTTGTTGTGTTTCTTCACTTGATGAGTCGCCTGCTAGGGTGCTATAGATGGTTAGAGAGAGAGAGAACTATATCCATTCTCTATGTATTTATTATTTTTTTTAAAATTCTATTTAAATAGCCAGGTTAAATCCAATTATTAATTGGGTTGAATTCAATTAAATTAATTCAGTTCAAATTTTGAGTTTGAACCCGTCAACCCGACGTCTCAATTTGAGTATTGTCTCGAGTTTAAATCAAATTAGAACTTTTTCCCCTAAGCCCAACCCATATATTGTAAATTTGGATTTGGGTTGACCCACCCCACATTGTACACCTAATTCAAATGGCTACGTGGGTATCATTCGGGAAAGAAGGTTTTAAGATTACTATGTCGAGGTTCTAAATTTGATTCTAGTAAGAAAACGTGTTGTATGGTCCACCAATAATGACTGATCATTAGAAGGTGCATCCTTTAATTCAATCTACATACTTTAGAAGGCAAAATAGAGAAAGCCTACAATGGTCTATGCATATAGAACGTCAATAAGCTATCAACAGGAAGAGAGTTTTGAAGTAAGAATATCAAATCCTAAAGCGAAAAACCATAGATAAATATGATAGTATAGAAAAGAACAGCTGAATCCATGAATGAGTTCTGCAGAATTATACTACCGGTCGGGGTTCAAGTAATTAGGTTAAAATGTTCAGAGTATGGAGTCATTGCTATCAATGCTTAATAGTATTCAAGCCCCAAATCCAAATAAGATAACAAAGAAGCCACTCAAAAACGAAATTTTCAGGCTATGAGGTATTTATCCTCATGAATACCCTAGTCCCGGCCTAGATAACCTGTCTTTTGATCGGACAGGGGAGGGGATCGTTTTCAGTCAAACCCTATGCCAATAGTCTAGATACACCAAGCTCAGCAAGCTGATTTCAAATTTATACCATGCATCTTTTCCTTGCAAGTTCACTAATTTTTCACTTTGCCATATGACTAAGATTCATCAGTTACTAATAAGTGATATTGCATTATATTTAATAGGATGATTAACAGAAATATCATCCCCATTCTGAAGGGTATTTCTAACATAAAACTCTGCATATTTCGATCTCTATAGTCTATACACTTTCATTCTAACAGAACTACCTCCTTATGTAAGTTAAACAAATCAGAAACAAAAAGGAGAGCTGCCTCATTTGATGTGTAGTGAGTTCTTAGCTATAAGTAAGGAACAACGAGATATCAAAAGAAATGTACGTGCTTTACAAAGAACAGGAGGATGTGTTAGTGAGACGCTGAAGGTAGTTTCCAAAATTCTTTTGAGGCTACAAGAATCTTTTCCTTCCCATGAGATTCAGCTTCCTCCTCATGTATGGTAGTTGTCCATCTTACTGCATGAGCAATTCGATCTACTTTGTCAATCACCTCAGGTGAATCTCGCATCACTACAGTTCCTTTTGGACGCAGCATTCGATCTATCTCCACCATCAAATCCACGAGGTTACACCTGCGATAATGTCACAAAGAAACAGCCCTCATCCTTTTTGCACTGACTAAGAATTTCTACGACTTTTTTGGCAAATAACAGCAGCCTTAGCTCTCTTTCGGACTAAAGGGCAACCTATGCATCGACTTGCAAAACAAAAGTGAAATCTGACTTGACTTTACGATACATGATTTGTAGAGAGAGAGATAGAGATTTAATACACAGGATACAAAACAAGATTGAGCTTACCTGCTCTTTCCAGAAGCTGGATCTCTTACAAGAGACTCGATGGCAGCTACGTGGATGAGATCATAAGTTCGTGGATATGTTGAGAAAGGCTCACACCTATGGCATCAATCAAAAAAACATAATAAGCACATCATTTGAATTCGCCCACATGAGATAAGCAAACATTGTTCAACATGTAGCTGGTGAATCCTCCACAGCTAGACAGAAAAATAAAAAATAAGCTCCTAATTCTTAGCAGCAGAAAATAAACAGATCATGTTTGCTTTCAACTATAAGAAATTGCAGATAAGAAAAGTCATCCTAATAACCAACCAATCATGGTAAACTCCAATGAGGCCTCTGTCGTAAATGACACCAAGTGTTGAAGGCTTTTGAGCAGGAACAACATTCATCACCCACACGGGATCAGATAGTAAGGCTGCAGCAAAGCCTCCGAACAATGCATTCATATCCATGACGTTTCGTATGGCTGGAGTTCCCAGCTTTAAGTTCAATGATTTTTTGTAGTATGCAACCCTCCGTGCCCATCGCTGAGTGTCTGTTTCAAACATATCAATTCCAGTTTTCATTAGTGTGGCCCTGGAAGGAGCTACTGTTAGCCTTTCTGGCCACTTCGGAATTGTTCCAACAGCATATTCTCCCTTGATAGACGATGTCCTGCTCACACATTTCTTTAACTTGAAGTACCTGAAAAATAACTGAACCAGCATTACAAATACATTCTGTAATTTGAAATGAGCTTTTGAGAACAATACCACTTTGTTTTATCTGCTAACGATACCACTGTTCAAGTGAGTACTCAAATTTGTGACCAAAACTTACACACGTCCAAGACTTAAAACAAGCATGTCCATAGCAATCCTATTAGGCGAAGAAAAAGATCCTTTTGTAATCAAGATTTCTGTCTTCCAGAGAACGTGAGATATGTCCATAAGAAAAAATAAAAGACTTGAAATGCATCCTAACAAGAATTACCATGCAAAACTTGGGTCATCAGATTCATCACACAGTTCCATACCAAATTCATTCTGGTTTGGCAGACATGAATCTCCATTAGGCTTTTTCCAGATTGCAGTGTTCCCGTCCACAACAATCAGCTCATAACACCTCGCTCTTGACACCGCCTGGAGATCTGCCCATTCTTTGTCTTGCTTAGGCCACTTTACAGGGGGCCCAGATATTACAAGATAACCTCCTGGGCGTAGTAACCGGTCAACTTCAATGAAATACGATGCATCTGCAAAGCAAAATTCCTCTACTGTAAGTACGATTCAAGGAGATAACAGAGGTCTGCAACAAAGGAGGCCACAAGTGACACTAAACTCACTATATGCTGTGAAAGGGATCAAACATCGAGAGCAATGCACCAAGTCAAATGAGAAAGCAGGAAATGGAAGTCTTCGAGTGCCAAGCATTGCCACAAATGCTGGTATTCCTCTTTCCAGCGCAAATTGAATTTGTGCCTTATGTGAATCGCGGGGAGCAAAAGAGAGGGTTAAAATGTCTTCAGCAAGTAGGTACCCACCAAAACTGGCAACCTGCAAGGAAATTGAATTATACAACACACAAAAAGGATCACTTATTCATTAATAGTTTGAAAGACACAGGAACTAGATTGTACCCCACAGCCCATATCAAGAGCTGTCCTCAGAACTCCACGACCTATAGGAATATAATGTTTAAGTTTCTCTATATATTGTACTGCTCCATCAGGGAACATTGTGCCACCACCAGGAAAAATGAAGTACGGGCCTTCTTCTTTCATCCATCCCTGATGGCCTTTCCTGTCAGCTATTTTATTGTATGGCATATTCTTGTGCCATATCTGCACACAAAACAATGTCAATTAGTAACCTACTGACCATGGCACTGATAGGAAGCCAATCAAATTTCAGTCTGTCAATCTCTAAATATGAACTAAATGGACATCCCACAAAGGACCTTCAAGATTAGCCAAAAAGCATGCTTTTTGTTTTTATCATTATATTATGGTACACTGTTGACCAATTTATTACTACAGATTGAGTTTTCTTTGTGGAAGTTGACAACACAGCAAGCCTCTTGCCCAGGGGCCCCACCAATGCATTTGATTAAAGATACGAAAAAAATATGTCGAACGGTAAACTGGACAATTCTTTGAGTATGCAGAAGTTGCATGCATGAATTCCTGAGGGCAGACATGGGTTTTACTGAAGGGGAGGATCAAAGATGGAAGTAATGAAGCCAGTGCTAAACAGCTTAATCTTTGGCTCAACAAGCCAAGCTCAAGCTTTTATTCTTAAGCTTAATTACCAAGTTTGCTAAAATACCAAGCATTCTTAGACACTGGGCTCAGTATAAAGCACTTAGGAAGGCTTTTTTCGGTGTCCGAAAACCAAAACATAAAACTTGAACCCATGACATTTTTCATAAACATGAGCATAACAAGAGGCAGCTTGGCTAGACCTATTAAAAAGCTCAAATGTGGAGAGAGCCACAAAAACAACAGCATTTAGTCAGTTAGATTTTGTTAACTGAAATATGGTAAAGCATGAGCAAACCACATTCAAACTGATACTCTCAGAGTGTTGATAATGCTACAACCTCTGGGCACCCAAAACACTTGGGCCTGAACAAATTGTTTGCAAGAATTTTTTTGGCACAAAGCTTATGTTTCAAAAACAAAATTAACCAAACCCTCAAGAGCTTTATGAATTTCAGAAAGCACTCCGATGTCAAGATTTTTGGCACTTAAAAAAGTACTTATCAGCCAATGTCACCACTAACACGAAACAAGCTAAAAAAATAGAACCGAAACATATTCGAATATAACATCAACATCGACTAAATTTTATTGTACAATGCAGTAATTCAAATCATAAATTCAACTATCAAAGATACAAAGTTTAACATATAAATAACTCTGAAGCAGAATTTTAAGTTCAATCCAAGTTTCTAATGTTTCAGCAAATAGCTATATGCCAAAAACAAAATCCAATATAATTAGTGAATGCTTCAATGATAATTACCTTGTGCAAGCTCTCGGGCCACTTAACACTAATCCGGTACCCCTCAGGTGGTGGAATCAAACAAAGCGGTGTCTCCCCTGGTGACGGACAATGCCGTTCCCTATAATAATTCATCTCTCTACTAAATTGGATATTTCTCCGCGGATCTTCACAAGGCATGTAATCCACGGCATCGGCGGCACACGACTCAGTGCTCTGCCGTTGGCCGGACTCCACGAAATCCACCAGGCGGTGGCGCTGCTTGGGATCCGATGTCGACTGCCGCTTAGCCAGCCGCACTGGGGCAGCCAGTGAGTCGCCAGAACGAGTAAACACGAAGAGGAAGAATAGAAGCACGGCAGCGAAGAAGGCGGAGGACACTAAATCAAGGAGGCGCCACTGCCGCGCATTGTGTTTCGATGACGGTCCCATATTGATTATAACCAAAACATTCAAGACCTGGAGAGAGAGAGGTGAAGAAGTGAATCTCAGGTGGTAATGGGGATTGAAGATCTGATGAACAGAGAGACTCACTGGTTTTAGTCACTCTGCATTGTTTCGGAGTTTTAAGAAGGGGCTAATCTCATTTTTGCACCCCAAAGGTTTTCGATTTTTAATTTATACCCTTAAATATTAAATTTTTTAATTTATATCAAAAAATTTATAAATTGATAGCAATACGAGTCTTGTCCATTCTGTTATTCAGTTTTCTATCGTTAATTGAAGTATGTGAATTATAAGTGCTTCCAAGCATGGGCTTATATATTTATTCACAAACTATTGACGTTTCATGTAAGTTGTACGTGATAGAATTAACCTCTACTTGATTAATAATTTTTTTTTTTTAATACACAAAATAGTGTCAAATTGATCTACAGCGATTGACATAACTCATTCTCATGCCCGAAACAATTGCTCCTCACGTGCCAATTTATGATGAAAACTGAATGACAATCTGGTTTAATTCACATTGGTATCAATTTATAACATTGAATGTGTAAATTAAAGATCGAAACATCTTTCAGAATGTAAAGTGAGATTAGGATTTTGAACATCGAAACATCTAACTAGAAAAATAAGATTGAAATTGTGTGAGTTTGGAAAATACGATTTTAAATGACACACTATTAGTGAAAAACTCAACATCTACCAATTTGGAACTCCCGTAGGAGAGCTAGACATTGATTTTTGCCATTTCATTCATCCTAAGGAAGTAAGGATTACAAAAACTAGAAACCTTCTCCTGAAAAAAAAAAAAAAGAAGTCTATGTCTCACCCTATTTTTTTCCAAAGAGTAAACAATGGTTCTCAAAAATTAGTACGACATTTGTTCCTCTCTCTCTCTCTCTCTCTCTCAAATTTGGTATCTGAGTCGATGTTATGCGTGTAGGATCCGTCATTTTAGAAGGGAGGGATTAGCCTTTCTAGGTCGGGTGTGACAGAGAAATATGTTTTGTAGTGAAACATTTTTTTTTTTGTCGAGACGGGAGTAATTTCTATCACAATTTTTTTTTAAAAGACGTATATATCACTTTCCGTTACAAAAAAAGAAGAAGTAAAGTTTGATATAAATCACATATTGTACTTCATGAAAACATGAATAAGATTGAAAAGAATTATTTAAATGTATATCTGAAAAAGGTATACTTGACTTGAATGTAGACATGTAAGCAATTGTCATGCCCAAAAAAAAGTTAGGGTTTAAAAAATAATTGCATTCTAAAGAATTATTAACACAAACATTGCAAAAAAACTAAGTGAAACATTAGTGCTATGACCCTTGAGCAGCTGGGGCTGTCCAGTACTGCTTGGTTGCAATAAGAATCTTCTCCCTGGCATGCGGACTAGCTTCATGATCGACCATTCTGCTTTCCCATTGAAGTCCACCAACGATGCTCTTGACACTCAACAAGACATCAACGTCGTCTCGTATGATCACACTTCCTTGTGGTCGTAATATTCGATCCATTTCCAACAAAATGTCTTCGATTTCACATCTGTAACACATTAAACATCAAAGTATGTTCAAAAATGTTTTACGTTCATAATCACCGCTAAATTAGAGAAATAATAATAATAAAAAAAAACTATACCATAAAATCTTACCTGTCCTTGTAGAGGGTAAAAATAGAATCAGCATGAATAAAGTCGTAAGTTCTTGGGTAAGTAGACATGGCCTCACACCTAAAAGGACATATTTGTCAGTCAGAAACACATTAATGAAAAGGTGTTCCTAGTAAGTGGTTACAGGGGAAGGCGGTAATTTCAGCTTGGGACGCATTTTATTTGGCAGTTTTTTGATGGTAAGCACAATAGGATGTCCTAATTTTTATTGGCACTAGAAACACATTACGTTATGACAGGGTAAAGTTTCACGGTTTAATGAATCTTCCACTTATTCTAGAGGGGAGGATGCATACCAGTTTTGATAAGTCCCGATCAATCCACGTTCGTATATGACTCCAAGAGTATCAACCTTTGCCTCGACAGGGATGATGTTCATAACCCAGACTGGATCATCAACAAGTGCAGCTGCAAATCCTCCCAAGTAAGAATTCATATCGAGCACATTCCTGAACCTTCCTGACTCGGCTAACTGATAGTCCAAAGCTTTGTAGTGCGATACTCGTTTCTTCCATAACTCTGCATCTTTTTTGAAGGTTTCTGCTGTAATTCCCATGACACTTCCACTCATAATCCTTGGAGGGATTGCAGTCATTCTCTCTGGCCAGTTTGCTAGCTGCCCCCCTGCAGTTTCTTTAATATCGGAAACTTCAGGCATAGGAGTTAGACAGGTCTCCATCTTTGTGTACCTGCAAAATTTTGAATCTATCTATCCTGAGGTGTAGAAAAAACAAGATAAAAGTTGGGTTCAACAAAAGGCCTCTGAGAAAAAAAAAAATCGAACTCTGAATTCCGAGATGTCTCAAAGTCAATCACGAGTCAAGTGAGACTTGTGCTTGGTTTGTGTATCAGTCTCGGAAAGGAAGGTACCAAGGCGGGCATATTGGTAGCAACCGATACTTTGAACCATGAGTATCGACAGTGAAGTATTGAATTAGAAGACACAAGGAGATATACTTGTAAGATTAGTTTCCAACACTAAGCACCCCTTTATCATCAAACCGGTTTTGGTATCACTGCAAAAGTGTTGTACAACAGAGAACAATTCAACTTTATTTCCTTTTCTTTTGGTCCAAGACCCTGCTGGAGTGTATCCTGGAGGCTTTTAATAAGGAAAATAGAAGTATAGAACATTACCATGCCTTGTCTGGATTCAGTGAGTCACAGAAGCGCGGTTTTTTGAACACTTTCCGGTTGATTTTACAGTGAAAATGATTAGTGGGCTTCTGCCAAATTGCAATATCCTCCTTCTGTGCCAGTTTCTTCCAACATAGGCTTCGCGCTACACTCTCAATTACAGACTGTTCTGCTTTTAGTTCTTCGCGTGTTCTGTTCCAACCTTTCCAGTGTCTCTCCCAGTTTATAGGTGGCCCTGATAGAATCCAATACCCTCCAGGACGTAAAATCCGATCAACTTCAATCAAATAAAGCCCATCTGTTCAAAGAATTCAAAAATTACAACAAATGATTTTGTTTCCGTGTTAACTGAAACTATGCACAACAATGAAATTTTGATTGTTGAACGAAAGTACTGCAATGAATGAATTAGAGTACCATATTGGCCCCAAGGAATGAGGCATCGAGAACAATGAGCCATGTCGAAAGCTCTTGAAGGGTAAGGCAACCTAATGGAAGCTAGAACACCAATCAATGCTGGAACTCCTCGTTCAAGAGCAAACTGCACTTGTGCTTCATGGGTGTCTCTTGGAGCAAATGACATTGTTAGGATGTTCCTAGACAAAAGGTAAGCACCCCAACTTGCAACCTGCAAATTAAAAGGCAAAAAAAAAAAAACAAAAAAAATAAAATAACATCGGTAAAAATTTAATTATCCACTGTAAAATATCAAATCGCAAAAGATATAATTGATAATTGAACTTGGTCAAAATTAACGAATTTGAGATTGAAAAATTCATTGTAGATACCATATCGGGATTGATCGTTACACAATTCATTATAAGAACCTTATTATTACTCACATACCCATTATTAAATGTAGTATTTGAGATACTTTACACAATCATGTTCAAAAAAATACTTTACAAAAAAAATATTGAATGCAGTAGGGTCTTCAAGCTCCACGCTCGATTCTCGAGATTAGGCCAACCTAAAACTAAGAAAGAGAAATTTGTCTAAGACGACATGTAAGCAAACTGTGCACACTAAGAGAAGAGGAGAAATGTTTGCAATTACTACCACAACAAAACTGCCCCCCTATATCTATTTTAAAGGGCCCATCACTTTTTTCGTACTTTATTGGCTTAGACTTCCAAGTAACTGAACTTACTTTATGAACACTTGAAACACACTTCTTTTTTGTCTTCTCTGTGATGTAGAGTAAATACAAACCTCAGTAGTACTTTCTCCTAAGCCACTAGTTTCAAAAGAGAGATTGGAAAGTAAGAACAAGCATTCTATTACTAGAACCACATACAAATTGGCTTAAAACAAGGGTGCTTTTATACAAAAAAAAGCATCAAATTGGGACTGTTCTTTCTAGTTATGAAACCATCAGAATTTCAGTTGGAGCCATTGCTAGGGGCTATTATCACAACTCTAAAACCGGTTCTTGACCCAAAAACACTTAGAAAATTGGGTTTTTTGCATTTTATACTCTCAAAGATTTCAAGATTTTTATTTTGTACCCCCAAATATTAAAATTTTCATATTACACCCTCAATGTATCAAAAGTATTGAAATGTGGCCATTTCTGTTAGTTTTTGTTATTTTTTTTGTCAAAAGCCAACCTATTAACATTGATGAAAAAACTAATGGAAAGTTAACAGAAAGATCACATTGCAACACTTTTAATACATTGAGGGTGTAATGTGAAAAACTTAATCTTTGAGGGTATAAAGTGAAAAATTTAAAATATTTTAGGGTATAAAATGTAATTCGCCCTAGAAAGAATTCCTTTATTACACTAACACCCCCAAAAAATAAAGAATTTCTTTTTTACCCTCAAAGATTTCTCCCACTTAATACTCCTCCCCGTTGACCTAATCATCTCACTAATGGTCAAATTTACTGTCAAAATCACTGGGTTTATGGGTTAAAAATGGGTTACAATATGAATTAGATTTGATCATTAAATTTGGTTTAAATAATATTATGGCTCACCGAATTTACCTTGAATGAAATTTGAAATTTGAAATCTAAATATTAGTGAGGAGAGAGTTTTAGACAGTGAGATGATTTAGTGAGAGAGTACTATTTATTACTCATATACGTATTAACATTGGAAAAAGCCCTTAAAAGGACAAAAAATTAAATTCGTTTATTAAGTTAATTTCCTTTCTCTATATGCAACCCATGCACTAGCTAAGAATAGAACAAAATCTAGAATTTTCTCACTCGCATATTCTCTTGATTTATTTAGTTATATTTTCAATTAATTTTCTTTCCTATTCTTGAAGTGTAGCAGAAGAAAACTTGTGGGATTTCAACACATCAACCATTTTTAATTACAAATATGACCCAACTTTCCATCCATAAACCTCAATAATTCAATTCCAATTCAGTAAATCCCTCACAAAGGGAAGAAATTTCTTAATTCTCTCTCTCTCTCTCTCTCTCTCTCACACACACACACCAAAGAAATTTTACTTGGGTTTTTTTTTGGTTCAATGGTTGCTAATTTACGTTCATCTCGATTAATCTTCTTCTCAGTTCAGTCAAAGACAAACTATTTAGAGATAAATCTCTCGTGGTCTAATCACAAGATATTATCGAACTCAAATAATTTACAACTCATCTTTACCATCACTTAAATTATCCATTATTTTAATTTTTCTTGATTTTCTCGGAAACCAAACAATGGTAAGAATCAAAAGTCAAAACTGATTAAAACAAAACTTACTGAAAAAATATTCAAATTCTGCCCATAGAAACTCGAACAGAGTTCAAAACATGCATATCTGGACCGGCACAACACATATAATAATTCATATGATAACAGTACAACACAGTCAATATATACATATGAATATATACGTACCCCACAACCAGTGTCAATGGCGGTTCTTATTGACCCATCTCTGAGATTGATCAGCTTTCCAATATCATCAATGTACGCATCAGCACCGCGAGGGAACATGGTCCCACCACCCGGGAACCTGAACCGGTCCCCCTCGAACCGGACCCAGTTCTGACCGGCTTTTTCCACAGTCAAATGTTTATGAGGAACGTTAGCGTACCAAACCGAGTCACGGCTCTCCGGCCACCGGAACGGCGTCGTATAACCAAACGGAGCCGGAACTCTACACTTCATCAACTCATTCTTTTCTGGGCAGTGTCTCTCTCTGTATATCAACATGTTTCTGTCGAACTTCAACGATCTTTCGACCTCTTCGCATGGGGTGTATTCGGAGAATTTTGGGTTACATGGTGGGAACTGTTCAACACGCGCCACCGGAGAGAGTGGGACGAGGTCTTCGGCGTTGTGGTGGGCCGTGAAGTCGAGCGGTTTGGAGTCTTTGGACAGATGGGTGGTGGTGTTTTTTATGGAGTTGCAAGGGAGAGTGGGGAGGAGGGTGGCGGCGGAGGTTGTGCGGCCCGTTACTCCGCCGTGTTGCCATATACCGATGAGATAGGATATAGAGCATAGGATGGTGACCAAGGCCATATAGTAGAGATTAGTTCTCTTGGTTTTCAGTGTAAGGTGGTATCGTAGGGTGGTCCAATTCGCCATTGCCACCAACCCAGAGAGAGAGACAGACTTGTGTCGATTGTTTTGGTCTTAGAATTTTCTGTTGCTGTTGGAGGGATTGCTTTTGGTATTACATAAATGGAGAGAGATAGAGAGAGAGAGACCTATATAAACCTATTTAACTGCAAGGGGTATTATAATAAGTTCTTGAATACTCTACTTGACCACTAGTACATCGTTTTTGGAAACAAACATTAGTATTTTTTTTTGAGTAATTATCATTTCATTAAGTGCAATTCCACGGGGAGTGGCATCAGGTGACAACCCCATAATTGTCAAAATGTCACTCTAAATTTAAAATTTTTCATTTCAATGGGTGACATCAAGAATTAGAAAATGACAACAATGTTCTTGGGGTGACAATTTTGACAACTCTAGAGAGAGAAAGGGAGAGGTTGTAAATGGGTTGATGAATATAGATCTGTTACATTGCTGAATGATCCAACGATGAATATAGATCCAATAATTTATATAGATTGATGAATGAAAATATGAAAAATGGCACCCCATTTTGACACCTTCTATTGGAGAAGATTTATAATGTAGGGATGCCAAAACACTGTTCAAGGTTACAAATGAGTGATTTTGCACCCCAAAATATAGCAACTCCTTCTCGAGTTGAACTAAGGTAAACAAACGATAAGTACACCCTCTTGTATATAGTTTATTTTATATATCATCTTCCAACATTATTAAAATGACGAGTAGATCTTAGTTAGAGATTTTTATAAAAACATAAACTATTTATCCTTCAATATTAAACTCAATTATTCTTAAAAAATTTCAAAATATGTTGAAAAAGTAAACATATTTTGAAGAACTAGTGAAATATTGTCATTTAAATTACTTTTGGATGTAAAAAATAAATCTCTAAATTTTTAGGGGTGCCTGTGTTATTATTAACATAAAATTTGGGGGTATTGTTATAATTTACCATTTTAGTAATGTTAAGGTGACGAGTGAACTTTTTGAGGGGTAGCGTTGGATTTAAGGGGGTTACGTAAAGGATAATTGACGCGCGGAGTGGGTGCCACGCGCCTATGGTGCTACCCCGTGAATACATTTCACCACTGCACTAGGAGAGGCGCTGAGGAGGTGTGCGTATTTAAGGTAAGTAATTGTCCCGTGCAAGCTAAGAATATGTGGAGAAGCTGTGTCCGGATCTTTTGCTGTATTGCCTTTTATTTTTTTTCGAAAAATACTATTTAGACCTAAAATACCAAACTTATTTGTCAATTTGATTAATTATTGTTATTAAATTGATAGTGAGATTTAAATTAATAATAACGATTGATTATAACTAGTGCTGATAATCGAACGAGCTTGAGCCGAGTCTAATTTTTTTTTTTAAAACGAGTTTAAAAAATTATTTAAGTTCGACTCGTTTAGAAAACGAACCGAACCTGAAAGAGCACAAAACAAGTCGAACCTGATTATTTAAACATAAATGAGTCGAACATGTCAAACTTGTTTTCTAAACAACTTAAAAAATTATTCAAGTTCGGCTCGTTAGAAAACAAGGCGAGTCTGATCGACCCTTAAACGAGCCGAGCTCGAGTAGCTTGTTCGATTATCAATCCTAATTATATCAGCAAATCGGATCGACAGTTTAGGTCCAAATAGCATTGGTTATTTTTTCCATTGAACTTTTAATTTGGTCACATAGCATGTAAATTTTTCAAGAATTTTAATTGTTATGTGGAGAGAGAAAGAGACTTGGATTCAAACTTTTGTTAATTATATGGTCTCCTACCATTTAGGTTAAACATTAATCTCAACTGAGTTAATTACTTGTGGTTTTCTGTCTAGTTTTTTATGTTGAGTCTTCCTTAATAAAAAAGAAATTTGAATCCATTTCAATATATATATATATATTTTTTCATTTTTCTCTTTTCATTCATTGTGAATTCGATTGGGATTTTCTATACAAAATTGGGGGTCCTACCTGTGCTCAACAAGTTTCACCTATCATAGCGTTTGATTATTGTTAGTAGTGTACTATTACTGATAATGGTAAATTAGGCACGAGCTCAGCACTTCAGCTCTGTAGCTTGATTAGGCGAGCTAGACTTAATTAGTAAGGACTTTAGCTTCTTGCTCGCCAACACTCTAGCTCGGCAGTTCCTCAGCTCGACTTATCTTGACTAATTCAAGCTAGTTGACATATCCACGCTAGAACGCCCCAGTTTCTGTTCTATTTTCAGTGACGCTTCATTCAAATAACTGTTAAAGATCTTCGAACGATAAAATTCATTGACCTATAAAAATGCCAAGTTATGCATCATCCAAGTAAGTAATTCATTCCTAGCAAAATAGAACTTCTCTCCATCATTCTCTTCTGATTTTATCATCGAAGGGTCAACCACCAGAGTTTCTTTAGACTTCGACTTCTTGTGCAGGAAGACTCTTTCCGATTGCCAGGTCACAACTCCGGCCATCCATCACGGTAAACAGAATGAAATATATTTTAGGAATGAGTTTTTTGAATTTTTGGTTTTTTTTTTTCAAAACTCTCAATCAAAAAGAGTATGAGACTACTATCATTAACCACGATTTATAATGTCTCTCATATTGAAAATTTGGTTACAATTATAATCTTATGGTCGATTTAGAGAGCTGACTAATTGACTATTCAAACACGATAATTTGAGGTTTTAATTTCCGCTCTCAATTAAGTTTAGTCAATGTAGTTTAAATACCAAAATAATTAAACGGCAAAAAAAAGTTGATGATGCATGAATGGTTGGATGAAAGGGGGTGGCTAGTTGTTATCCTCACTTTTGGCTCTATATCCATACAAGTAAATCGTCATCAGTTATGTTTCATGTAGTGAATCAGAGACATTAATGCAGTGAGTAATGAAAATTAAGTATTGTTAGATTTTGTATATCTCTGAAGATTCTTGAGAAAATTAATGAAGGACAAAGCCAATAAAGTTGACCAAAGGAAACTACTTATTCGAATTCTATGTGTTTGATTTACCGAACAAACAATGTTGCCAAGCCAAGTCAATCAAAAGGGAATCGAACTTTAAAATATCATTCAAAATTGATAGCAATATTGAGTCTATTTAGAACTGACTTTTTTCAGGTGAAAATCTACGAATTGAAAAATTTCGCAAAAAAATTCGAGTTAAAAAAGTCCTCAAAAACCTTTTGACATATTTTTAAAAAAGCTGAAAAATTTAAAAAAATCCGTTTTGCGTGACTTTTTAGTTTTTTTGGCGTCAAAATAAAAAAATAATTACATGTATGTATAGATTATGCAAAATAGTTCCGAAAATATGAATTTCAAATTTTTTTACGTCATTAATAATATTTTATGAATATAATAAAAGTAATACTCTGTTGACCAAATTGTTTATCAAATTTTGTATCAAAAATTAATATGGGTGGTTGAATCAGTGGAGTCTACTAACTTTACCAAATATTCAATGTATGAGATTTTGACACATCATTTGGGATACAAGATTTGATAAACAAATTTGAAAAGTAATGTGATACCTGCAATAAAACTCCAAAAAGTCAGAACAAAAACGCATAAAATCAATTTCTTCAATCAGTCTAAATAATTTTTTTTTGGTCCAAAAAATTGCTATGTATAAGCTGGTAAAAAAATTTAAAGTCCAAATAAACTTCACTTATTTTATTCTAGAACATTTAAAAACTACTTATTTAAGTTACCTCCAAACAGACCCAGTGACTATTATTTAGTAGAATTACATTTTTTTTTTACATGTTGAGGTGTTTGTACATTTGTTGGGATCAAAATTAAAACTTAGATTTACTCATGATAAGGAGTTAGCTTGTATTAATCTGATCAGGGATTTTAAAAACAGTTTAAACATAATATTGGAAGGCAACTCTAATGTGTTATTTTTTTTTAATTTTTTGGGTATTTTTAATCTTCTCGTTCCCTTAGTTTGTACCTAAACCAACCGTGCTATAACAACTCTTTTGCGTAATGAATAAGACCATGGTATCACCCTGCGTCCATAGATTAATAGTGCATAATCAAACATTGATGGCTACAACTTATTGAACCAACATTATTATTAATAAGATTGAATTATTAATAGCCTTATACCATATTATTAACCATGAAGAATCATAGTCTGACATAATTATAATAAAGTCTTTAGTTTATTTCCTTGTGCAGTTGACTTAGTATCTCCACTCTCTAGTCTTCTTGTGGGGGAAAGATGATTTGTAGGTGGGGTAGTTTTGAACTGGGGTTGCATAATAGGATCTGTGTGGGTCCCATTTGGATGGAATATAGACATGGGAGTTGTTGATTTAAGCTTACTAAATTTGGTGACATTTGACTTTCAATTTATTTAGTAGGATGTCTCTAATGGCCTGGCTAGGTGAGAGGTCTATGTGGTCCAATTTAGTATTGAAAAATTTTAGGTGTACCTTTAGATGTACTCTATAATTACAATATGCATAGGTGTGTTTAAACAAATTTCCTTTTATAATAATAATTTGAAGAATAAACTAAGTATTAAATGAGATAATACGTTGGTCTTTTTAAAAAAAAAGAGATAATACGTTAAACAGGTATAACTAGGGAACAGTCTTTTGAGTTTTGAAATGTTCATGTACGGTTCAAATTGACCATTTCTTGTTGAAGCTCGACTCAAACTTGATTGTCAATTTTAAATTTTTGTTTAAGCTAGGTTTAACTTTTAAATAGTGCAGATAATCGAGTCAAGCTTGTTAAATTCGTTTTTTTAAGCGAGTATAAAAAATTGTTCAATTTCAACTCGTTTAGAAAATGAGTCAAACCCGAGCTAAGCCGAACTCGAATAACTTGACTATTTTATACATAAAAGAGTCGAAATTTTTAGACTTGTTTTCTAAATAAATCTAAAAAATTGTTCAAGCTCGGCTCGTTTAGAATACGAGCCGAGCTCGAGTCAAGTCCTATATGAGTCAAACTCGAATAGATCAACTCAATTATCCGCCCTACTTCTAGATCGTAGCGATAAGGGTGACATGCATTACTCATTGTTCTTTTTCTTAAAAGGAAAAACATTTTCTAAAATCATTTTTTCGTAATTAGCATTTTCTAAAATCTTTATGATCTGACTAGGTGTTGGTGTACTAATGGCCAAAAAAATCTCACTTAAGAAAGGTAGGCCCATGAGCTTACCTGCCTCATACATGGATTAACAATGTATCTCACTTGCAAGAACAGTCCATGAGAACATTATTATATAATTTGTTTTTTTTTGTAACAGGGAAGAGTTTCTATGTCAATTAATCTCTTCTTCGATTCAATCAAAGACAGGTCATTCATGTCAGGATTAGGGTATTCATAAGGGATAAATCCCTAATTGTCTAGCCTCAAGGGGTTGCCAAGATTCAAACTCAGGACGTCTGAGTTAACAGTTCATCATTGTTACTATTTGAACTACTCCTTGAAGTTATTATATAGTTTTTTTTTTTTTTTTTTATCATTAGGTTATTATATAGTTCAAAAACAAAGGATAGACAAATCATGAAGCAATGATTTGAAGATCAACATGTTTGGCAACCATCTTACTCGAGAGAATGACTTCATATTTTCGAAAGTGGAGATGAAGGTCGAACTTTGATAGAATTAACAAGGGGAATGAGATTGTGTAATTGGGTTGGGTGAGAGATTGAATGGAAAAGAAAGAATGTCGATCGTCTGTAAGATTAGACTACATTGGTAATATCATTCTCAAAAAGAATGAGAAAATAAACCATCATGATCATGATAGCTCGAATAGAGGGACTTTAGGATTACTATTTCCAGATTCGATGTTTGATTAGTCAAACAGACTCTTAGATTGATTCGATACATATGATTTGTAAGCGATTAAGTGTATCCCGTATTTACGTTATCGGTTATGACAAGTCTAGATCATATAAAGAAAATATATCATGCTCAAAAAAGAAATAACAGCCTATGTTCTAGTTCGGCCATCTATAGTCTGAAGTCCAGCGGGTAGGTACGTCTACTTGTGATGGGCCACTGGCTGATGGGTTAGCACTACAGAATTGCAGCCCAATTCCAGGTCTAGTCGAGTTGAGGCCCAATCCATGGGCCCCAATTTTAGAATTTTAAGTTGCGTTATTTCAAAATTGTCATACTTAGAAATTAGGATGATTTAACTTGAACCAAACCAAAGAAAATCAAATACTTAGTTAGAAGATTCTATTATTTGGGTTATGCTTGGAAAAAAAAATTCTAATCCGAATTAAGTTCAAACTATTTTCGGTATTATCGATAGGGGTTGTCAGTATTTTGTGCCATGTCCTTTCCTCTGATAATTTTAAGCTATATACGTTTTGTCATGTTTTTAAACTGTGTATGTCATGTCGCGTAATATCGTTTCAAAATTTATTCAACTCATATCCGATTCATATATAAATATGTACAATCGGCTTTGTGTTGATCCATTTATATCATAAATCTAGCAATTTCATCTATTTATCACCCAAAACTATTAAAACTAAATCTAAATTACTAATCTAAAATCGATTTCGTATAGAGTTTGCACTCGAATTGTCAGATCTAATTGTCTATCAATTAATTGACTACCTGTAATGCTATTTTTGTAAACACGATGTTTTGTGGGGTCTCATATTAATTTTTGGCTCCATGTGCCCAGACAATGATGGACTGCATTATAAATGTGATGGTACCTACCAAATTTTTTTTTTTTTTTTTATGATTTAAATCTCTCATTGAATGATTCAACTTGAATCAATGGGTTCCACCTGTGGGGTCTACTATTGAAGATCGTGGGTGATTCAAATATAAAAAATAAAATTATGGATTTGAATAGGATCTAAAACAATGGTCATGAAATTGGTCACAATGTGAAGGAAGCATCAAGATAACAAAAACTATAATTTTTTTTCTTTTGTTTAACGGTGAAGGGTGTTTAAATCAATTTATGCGCACATCGACTAATCTCTTTTTCGATCTTGTCAGAGGCATGTCATTTACGCCGGAACTAGGGTATTCATGAGAGAGAAATCTTTATGATCTGACCCTAAGGAACTGCCAAGATTTCAAAATTTACAACTCGTCCCTGTTATCGTTTGAGCAAATAAAAACTATCAAAATGGAAGACCACACATAAAATTGAAAACAAAAATATTGAGGATTTTTTCAAATTGACAAGATCTAAAACCATGATCATGAAATTGTTCAAAATGTGGAGCAACAAGCTAACAAAACTTGTCAAAATAGATATAAAATGAATTAAAAATCTCTCTCCAACTAGCAAATCTGACCTACCAAATAATTTTAGTATCTAAGAGAGATATGTGTTGGGACTTGTAGGAGTATGGACATGAATGAAATAATGTGGCCTAGAGGTTTATGTTGAATCATCTACACATGGAGAGGAGTGGATTGTTGCTAATTATGAATCATGTAAGTTAGAGAGAATGACTTTATTAGATTGGACAATGGACTTGTATGGACTTGACTTTTTTAAGTAAAAATTTATGGTTTAAAAAATTTCGTAAAAAAGTTAGAGTTAAAAAAGTTTCCAAAATTGTTTGAGGTGTTGTTTAAGAAGCTGAAAAAAATCGAAAAAAATCCATTTGAAGTGACTTTCTAGTTTTTTGTGTTAAAATAAAAAAATAATTACATGTATGTATAAATTATACATAATCGTTCATAAAATATGAATTTTAAATTTTTTTACGTCACTAATAATATTTTATGAATATAATAAATTAAAAAACTATGTGGGATCCGCGATAAAATTTTAAAAAGTCGGAAGAAAAGTTCATAAAATCAACTTTTTGAATCAGCCTAAATAAGTTTTTTTGGGTCTAAAAAGTTGCTGCATAAGTTAGTAAAAAAAACCAAGATCCAAACAAATATGACTTATTTTACTTCAAAACCATTAAAAACTACTTATTTAAGTTAGTTCCAAATAAGCTCAATATTTAAGAAAAAAAAAGGTGATGTATAATGCATAAGATTATTGCTCATCACCACATTCTGTGACTCTGTATTAACGTTCGGAGAAATAGTATAAATTAAAGAATAATCGATCACACAATATTAGTGAAAAAAGTGACAGCCTAACCTATTCCCCTTTGATTAATTAAGTTCATATTTCATTTTCTTTTGTCACTTTTAATTAGTTTAATCTATAAGATTAGTGGTTGGGGGGGGGGGGGGGGGGGGCAGAGTAAGATATATAAACCACTTTTCAAATGAAAATAACAAAAAAAAGTGCATTTTCAGTGAAAAAGTGAATGTTGAAAGGGATTTGCGTCGCCCCCCCCCCCCCCCCCCCCCCCCAACCAAAAGCAACCCCCCACATTTATACTAACAATCAAACCGGCCATTGACATTTTATTGATTTGGATAAGGTGAATTTAAGAATTTTTATATGAACAAGAATGATTGGTTTGAGCAATAGGAATCTTCTGCTATAACAAAAACAAACATGAATGTTGTTCATTATAGGTAAGTGGGAGAGTTTTTTTTTTCTTCTCTGATAATCGATTAATTTTTTTTTTCTAATTTGGTCAAAGGCAAATTGTTCACATTAGAATTAAGGTATTTATCAGAGATAAATCTCTTATGACCTGATTCTAAGAAGTTGTGAAGATTAAAACTTAGAACATTTAAATTTACAGTTCGTCTCGATTACCGCTTGAGTTATCCCTTAAAATTCATTGGATTAATTTGATTGAAGAAACCCCTTATAACTTTGTCATATTTGAATGGTACATGGGACCCTGGTTTAAATTGATGAGCATAAACATAAGGTAGTCATTAGGAGGACAATCTCAAGCCAAAAAAGGTAAGTAGAAGCGTATGAAAGTGAAAAATGTATTAATTATCCATTATCCATAACCATATATTCCAAGATTAGCCAAGTGGTTCTTTTGTTATATATTTTTTTCAGGCCAGCAGACATATAAAAACAGACCTCAAGCCTAGTCGCAAGTTCTTTGAGACATTTCACAACCTTGTTATGAGCCCGTGGCGTCTCAGCTTAATCCAATTGAGATTTGACATTAGGGAAGCCCTGGTGGTGCAGGTGCAGTGAAATCTCATACAGATAGCTGTGTGGTGCTAAAAAATAATAACTCCTAATAAATATGTAAGGTGATCTATCTACATATCCATTTTAAGCACAAAAAAAGTATAATACGTGATTTTGAAATAACATCATTTTAGGATCTCAAATTTCAGACAAAAAATATTTTTTGAATATAATATGTTAACGGGATGAATTTAATACAATATAAACATGATTATATATAATTATAAATATATTATATACAATTTAGATACACTAGTTATGACCCGTATTTGAAGGTACGATATGATATAAAATTTGAGCGACCAAAAAATTGATCTCACTATATTAAATTTTTTTAATATATTTATACTGTTGTATATGGATAATGTTTGAAATAAAAATTATGTTAAATTAAAAATTAATCAAATATTAAATGATTGAATATGTGATAGAATTGAATGATGTGATATTTTTAGGGGGAAAAATATATAAGGAATAAAAATTCAAGTTGTTATGTGTTTTATTATATAGATTTTAAAACAATATGATTTATATACATAGCAGGTATGCACTGTGAAATAATTTATTAACAGCCTTATTCCAAACTATAAAGGCATATAAATGGATAAAGTTAATTGTACTGGAGGTCTTCAAAGTATAGAATTTGTCTCATTTTTATCCATAATGTTTCAATTGCATCATTTTAGTCGCCGAAGTATTGAATATGTTTCTATATAGTCCTTCAAGCAAACAACGTCTAGATTGCTAACGATTTTTTATTATAAACTTGTCACATGATACTTAAATATGGACAAAAAAATAATTTAGATAACTTTTGACCAAATTATTACTCAAATTTTGCATAAATATCTACCTTAATTACATAGTTTTTGATCCTGAACTATCTAAATTTTGGTCAAAAACTACTCATATTACACATTTTTTTATTAAGAGCTACCCAAATTTTATTTAAGAGCTATTAAAATTATTTTTTGTCCATATTTAAGTAATATATGATAAGTTTATGATAAAAAATTATTGACCATCTGGACGTTGTCTCTTTGAAGGACCATATAAAAACATATTCAATATTTCAGAGGCTAAAATGATGCAATTGAACATTAGGGATCAAAATGAGACAAATCTTATATTTTGGAGACCTCTAGTGTAATTAATCCCAAATGGGATAATTATACTAAAGCGCGTGATGGCACTCTCTAGACGAGCGTGGAACGAAAATTTCTCATTCCACGTGTATTGGATTTTTTTTTTTGAACAAAACGTGTATTGGATAAGAACCTACTCTCTTCCACGTCAAAAGTTGCAACAAAACAAAGGCTGAATCACACCTTACACCCAAAAAATTAAAAAATTCTTAATTAACACCTCCAATAATTAATTTTCTTACATTATATGCTCAATGTCATTAAATAGTTGCACTTTGGCCTTCACATTAGTGTCTGTTGTCACTTTTGTCTAATCTTTCTGAATTTACTGTGGAGACCACACACCAGATTTGATAGAAATTGTAATGAAAGTTAGTGTGAAAGCTACAATTAGACTTTTCAATCATGCCTAGTAAGGTGAGTTTGTGTCGAATTTTAGTGAATTTATGTCAAAATTTTTTATATTTATACCCGATTTGTTTATTAATTCGTGTCTACCGAATTGTGTTATATCATATTTGTGTCGTGTATAAATAATGTATAATTGATATATAAATGAGTCGTGTCATATATTTATTTGATTGTTTTCACATATACCTGATTCGTTTATTAATCGTATCGTGTCAGCTCTACTTGTTTATGAAATGGGTGGCTTGATGGAGATACAAACTCTCTAATTTTTGTATTGTATTAAAATGTCGTGTTATATTTTGACACTTCTAGCCACAATTGCAACCATTTTATTACATTGAGGGTGCAACAATGTGGAAAAATTAATTATTGAGAAAAATGAGAATTTTAAAATTTTTTGGGGCATAAAATGTAATTCGTCCCAAAACAAAGTATAAAACTGAACCCCTCTCTCTCTCTGGCCCCCGCCCCCGGATCTCTCTCTGTTGTCCATGAACTTGTACGTTTACCACCTGAAGAAAACACCATGACTCCCTAACTTTCTCTCTCTAAAACATCACTAATCCATCGTTCATGGGCGCTAATTTATCTTCAATTCAATCGGAGTCCGATGGGCAGAGCCAGAAACATAAACTCGGCGATGTGCCGGAGAGCTGCGTGGCTTTAGTTCTCTCCTACTTCGACCCGCCGGAGATCTGCAAACTGGCTGGACTCAACAGGACCTTTCGGGCTGCTTCGTCGGCCGATTTCATGTGGGAGTCCAAATTGCCCTCCAATTATAGGTTTATTATCGAGAAATTGGTCGACGACGACAACTTGTGTAAGTTGGACAAGAAAGACCTTTATGCTAGGCTTTGTCGGCCCAATTCATTCGACGGTGGCACAAAGGTTTGAATTTCATCTTCTCTCTCTAAACTCCTCACTTTTCTCTCTCTATAATGTGTATATATTTCAGTTTTGTTGATGTTATTTATTGGGTCTTTTTTATAGGAAATTTGGCTGGACAAGAGGACAGGAGGGGTTTGCTTGTTGATTTCATCGAAGGCGTTGACAATCACGGGGATCGATGATCGGAGATATTGGAATCACATTCCAACTGATGAATCGAGGTGAGTGATCTATAAGAATTTTAGATACAGATACACAAAAGTTCATTTACAATACTGTGAGGAATTTAGTACTCTAGCTTCAGATTATGATAGAGATTAAAATTTTAAATTAATTGGCATGTCATGCTATTGATTTATCTATAGCTTTACCCTATTATTTTACTGTGATTTTGATTAGATTAGAAGGGTAAGAGAGATGCGATTGCGTGAGTAGATTGTGTTGTTCTTGGAGGAATTGAAGGGGTTTTGATCAATTACGGGGATTGGATCACTATGTGTGAAATGAAACTATCTTTTCATAAATAATGTTATTTATTATTATTATTATTATTTTTTTTGTAAATCACAACGATGCTGCACTACTTGGGGAAGGGGAGTCGAAGAACCGACCTGCCACTGTTCAAGTGGAGTGCTTTACTGACTGGATAGACCCGCAGATCTCATAAATAACGTTAGTTAAGTGGATGATTTATTGTTTGTGTAGGAGAAGAAGACAAATTTTAGTTGTTTGATACGAGTAATTATATAAGTCTATGACTTTCATAGTGAAATTGTTGGTGGAAATATTGCTAGTCATATTATATACAATTCTGGGTTCTGAATTTCAAGAAAACAGGGTTTTGTTCCGTTTGCATTTGGCCCATTATTAGTAATTCAGTTTGATTGTTTTTGAAGTAAAACTCAACCTTTACCGCTTAGTTGGCTATTCGATTCAGTTCTCCATTCATCATTCGTGTTCTCACCTGGTAAATTGGTTGTACCCTTCATGTCAGATCTTCTATGCTCCTATTGGATTTTGAACCAACCGATTACATGTTCATCTCTTTGTTAAAAAATATCCAATATGTTTTCCCTTTGCAAAAATTGTGATGACTTAGGTTTGCATCCAATTTACCCATGCAAGGTGGTTGTGTTGACGGCAACCAGTAACATCTACTTGTTATGGAATTGTTCAGCTCCAACTTGGCAAACAATTTTTTCTGCTTAATTTGGACATGTGTTATGTTAAAAAGAGTCTTTTGTCTTACAAATGGTTTCAAAACATATCTTGCTATTCACCTAATCTTAATTATTTGGGAATTTTGCTCGCATTGCTTCAAGTCCTTTTAAGATTAAAATGCAGCGTATATGATGTTTAATAGATTCGATCTTGTCTGCATTTAGATTGTGAAATGGAACGAGCTTATTCAATTCTTCGTCACTTATATTGGACATTTTGTAGGTTCCACACTGTTGCATACCTTCAACAAATCTGGTGGGTTGAAATAGATGGGAACCTTGAGTTCCAGTTTCCAGTAGGGACATACAGCCTGTTGTTCAGACTTCAGCTCGGAAAGGTCACCAAGAGATTAGGCCGTCGGGTCTGTAACTCGGAGAATATACATGGTTGGGATATAAAACCTGTACAGTTCCAGCTCACAACACTAGACGGTCAGCATGCTATGTTCCGTTGTTATCTGGACAGTCCAGGGAACTGGATGTACTATCACGCCGGAGATTTTGTTGTTGAAGAGCCCAACGCATTGACAAAGATCAGATTTTCTTTGACCCAGATTGATTGCACTCATACTAAAGGTGGTCTCTGTGTAGATTCTGTTCTGATATGCCCCAGTAGTTTAGGAAATGAGTTCAGATCTTCATTGTAGGTGGTGAGAATTGTAAAATAGCATCGTACAGGCCCCCATAGCAGTGATGCACCCTCCCGAAAGCAAACAAATTGAGTGCAGGTTGGTTTTTGTGGCAGATAATGTTTTTGTTCTGTTAAAGCAATCTGTAGTTTTGTTTCTTTTTTTATTTTTTGGGTTCTAAATTTTGGATTTTTTGTCGGCTGGTTTGAAACTGATGATGATCTTGTCTTGTGAGAGGTTTTCTTGTACATATATTTCAGGGAATGAGATGTTTGATTTTGAGTTGTTAGCATCTGAGTTTCCTTTGGCATCCCTCTTTCTTGTTTGTGCTTCTACTCTTGCTTCATAGATTTCTGTCTTTCTGTTACACGACAACATCATTGTCGCTTGCTTATAGTCTCTCGGTTTCCCAGATATGATGGTAATTTATACAAATGATGGGAATGAACTAGAATCAACAGGCTTACTTTTTAAACTTAATTTTGGAGCCTATTGGTTTGATATCCGCCTCGTTGTTTCACTCATAAAAGATGATGGATGAGCAATCATTTCTTACTATATTCTTTCTTAAGTCAGGAATGACGGAACGGATAAAAACAAGAATCCCTTAACTCTTTCGGTTAATTGTATCTGCTTTTATCAAGGATTTGTTGGCATTGGAGTTTATCTTGAAAACAAGAGTTGTTCAACACGTCACTCATTATTGAGATCATTAGGAGAAACCTAGTTGGACTTGGACTTTGACTTTCGATACCAAGCCTCGAAAGGAGTGGTTTGCTCTATTTTTTTGGTCAAATAATTACTGTAATGTAGGAATAGAACGGATAGATATTTTCTTGCCTTTATTTTGAGAATTTTGTAATTTTCAATATTTGATGGTGAAATCTTGTCATTGCATTTCGCTCGTGGACGTAAACTTGCTTATTGAGTTGAATTACGTAATTTTGTGCGTTTTATTTTTCTATCTCATTCGGTTTTATTTTATTTGTGGTCTTGATTGATAACACAATTTCAACGCAATTAAGTTAAACTATCGAATCAAGTGCTTTAGACTTTGAAATACATTGGCGTTCCATTTGCTTTCTCAATCTCCTTTGCTTAATACCAATTCCAGGCGCTAGAGGGACTAACCGTTCAAGTAGGCGATTGGTCAATATCGCTGGTGGTTTGCCGGGAAATATTGAAGTGTTGAATAAGTTAAGTGAATTGGAATCAATATTTACATTCATTACAAAGTAAAAAAATAAAATTACAATCACATAATATACAAGCAATTTACGTAGTTCGACAAAAACCTATGTCCACGATAACAATATTCAAATTTTTTATAAAATAAAAATATAAAAATAATTATTTCAAACCTCACAAAAATTCACTCAAACAAAAGAGCATTGGATGATTTTAAAACACCCCGATGCTTGAATTTACTCAAGACTTGGATGCCTCTGCCTTGCCAAAATGACAAAACAGCAGCAGCCCATGCTGAATGGGTTGGACTAGTGTTTGACACTTATAATACATTAATTAATTATTTTTTTGTTTGTATTGACACAAAAAATAATAACACATAAATGACATAACACGACATGAATTAACATGCCTACTTAACGTATATACATTGCTTGAGATGTTTATGTTTTAATCTATCTAATATTATAGTTAAGAAGTTCATTTTTTAATTTATAAAATCACAACAACAATGAAAATCAATATAATTTTTTTCCCCCACTCAAACACCACTTTCTACACACACCCCTTAATATCAGACAAACTCGTGACTTTTGATGTGATATTATAAGAAAACGTAAAAGATTCTAACACTAGGATTTGAACAAACTGACTCGCTTGCATGTGTACAAAATTTATGCGACTGTAGAGGGACAAGGGTGACCGACTATTTACGAAGTGTTAAACCTGAGACTTTTGGGTTATCAAAAACCAAATCCAGCCTCCGAACCACCCTCAGGTTTAGTTGAAATTGCTTATCAATACAACGAGCCTGTCATTCTCTTACTAACGTTTGTGGGTGTCGAGTGTTGAGATTATGTCAAAGCAGGTTGCACGTTGACTGGAGATGACCAAGCCGACCTCTGTCTCTCCTTTATTGCTTGAAGGAGTCGTCGTGGTTGGAGACCAATTCAAGGCCTTGTACTAGTTCAAGGGCTGACTCGATCTCTATTTTGCTTCTTATTTTGATTGCGTCCGTGCGCTAGAGGGGCTATCTGTTCAAGTAGGCGATTGGTGAATATTTCTGATCTGTCGAAAAACATTTAAGTGTTACGTAAAGTATTCGAGAATCGAATCAAATCAAAATTAAAATTAACACTCATAATAAAGTAAAAAAATAATAATTACACAATACACAAATAATTCACATAATTCGATTAATAGCTTACGTTCACGATGATAATGTGTTGGGTTTCCCTCCTTAGTGGGATCCATCTATAGGCTAAAAATAGTCTTGTTAATTTTGGCATGCACCTTTGGTTAGCACATGGCTTTGGTGGCTTTCCAATGCAAGACTCTTGGCATATCCAAGATTTGTTTTTGGAGTCTTCAAGCAACAAGGAATTTCGACAGACCTTGTAGACAAGTCCTTTTGTCATTTC
The DNA here is from genome assembly GCA_951799425.1 of Ilex aquifolium. Lineage (NCBI taxonomy): Eukaryota > Viridiplantae > Streptophyta > Magnoliopsida > Aquifoliales > Aquifoliaceae > Ilex > Ilex aquifolium. The sequence goes on along the minus strand of OX637396.1, from coordinate 40,832,430 downwards.
CTTGGTTCCTTTGTTCTCCATTTTTCGGCTCGGCAAGAAGGCTTTGCTTGCGGGTTTGTTCTTGGAGATTTGGCTTACTTATTTTGTGAGGTATTTTCCTCTTGTGATTTACACCTTTGTGTGTTTGTAAGGCTTATGCCTTTTGACCACTTTGTAAACTCCTTTGGTGATAGTGGAAGAAACTGACCTACCGGTCGTCGTGGACGTACCTCAATTTGAGGGAACCACGTAAATCCTGTGTGCTCATTTATTTTCTGTCATTTTATTTATATTGCTTCCATTGATTTACACTTGTGGGAAAGCCTATTTTTCCCAACATCTGGTATCAGAGCTATTGGTTATTTCGGTTCCGATTCGTTATATTTGTGTGTGTGAATTATGGACGGCAACGTTGGGCGTATGGTTAGTTTCAATGGCACAAATTGGGTGACTTGGAAAACTAAAATGGAAGACCTTTTGTTTTGTAAAGATTTGAATGGACCCATAGAGGGTGATAGTGGCAAACCGGAAGGGATGAAAGATGACGAGTGGAAAAAGCTAGACCGAAAAGCTGTCGGTTTTATTCGGCAATGGATTGATGATAGTGTCTTTCATCACGTCTCTACCGAAAATTCAGCACATGATCTTTGGACCAAATTGGAGAGTCTTTATGATAGAAAGACGGCCGTAAATAAAGCTTTTTTATTTCGAAAGCTTGTGAATTCTAAATATAAGGAGGGTACTCCTATTGCAGAGCATTTGAATGAGATTAAGAGCACTGTGAATCAGTTGGCCGCCATGAAAATTACTTTTGATGATGAGTTGCAAGCTTTGTTACTACTTAGTTCACTTCCTGAAAGTTGGGAAACTTTGGTGGTCACAGTTAGTAACTCCGCACCTGATGGAGTGGTAACAATGAGTCAAGTTACCAGCAGCCTGTTGAATGAAGAGACAAGAAGAAAATCATCAGGTTCTTCTCACTCCGAGGCACTTGTGATGGAAAACCGGGGGAGAGGCAGGAGTAAGAGTAAGGCTCCGCACAACCGTGATGAATCTAGAGGTCGTTCAAGCTCAAGTTCAAAGAAAGATGTTGAGTGCTATTATTGTCACAAGAAAGGGCACATGAAGCGGGAGTGCAGAAAACTCAAGTTCAAGGAGCAGAACAAAGAGAAAAATTCAGAGAAAAAGAAAAATGATACAGCTGTAGTTACCGATGGTGAACTCATGATTATCCGTGATGATGCTAGCGTTAATTTGATTGGCCAAGATACGGATTGGGTAATTGATTCTGGAGCTTCATTTCATGTTACTTCGCGGGCTGATTTCTTTACTTCTTACTCGCAAGGTGATTTTGGGAATGTCCGTATGGGAAATGAAGATGTGTCAAAAATTATCGGCATGGGTGACATTTGTTTGGAAACAAATATTGGATGCAAATTGTTGCTTCGAGATGTTAGGCATGTACCGGATATTCGGCTCAATTTAATCTCTGCTGGAAAGTTAGATGATGAGGGCTACAACAACAATTTCAGTAATGGAAAATGGAAGCTCTCCAAAGGTTCTCTAGTGGTAGCAAAAGGAAAGAAGACTTGTTCTCTTTACACTATGCAAGCAAAAATCTGCAAGGGTGTTGTGAATACCTTAGAGAATGACTCATCCACCGATTTATGGCATAGAAGGCTTGGACATATGAGTGAAAAAGGATTGCAAGTTTTGTCCAAGAAAGAGCTTCTAGCGGGGATAAAAGGTACGCCTTTGAAAACTTGTGTTCATTGTTTCCATGGTAAACAAAACAGAATATCATTCCGTAGAAACATTGCATCTAGAAAATCTCATGTTCTAGATTTAGTACATTCTGATGTATGTGGTCCTTTGAAAGTTAGGACACTTGGTGGTTCTCTATACTTTGTCACTTTTATTGATGATCACTCTAGAAAAGTTTGGGCTTATACACTGAAAACTAAAGATCAAGTTCTAGATGTGTTTAAGCACTTTCAGGCCAAGGTTGAAAGAGAAACTGGTAGACAGTTGAAGTGTGTTCGCTCGGATAATGGTGGTGAATATATTGGACCATTTGATCAGTATTGCACCAGTCACGGCATCAGGCATGAAAAGACAGTCAAAAAGACACCTCAATAGAACGGGGTTGCAGAGAGAATGAATCGCACCATTCTTGAGAGAGTCAGATGTTTGCTCTCACATTCTAAATTGCCAAGATCCTTTTGGGGTGAGGCAATGAGGACTGCAGTTGATCTTATCAATTTGTCTCCTTCAGTTCCGTTGAATGGTGATGTGCCAGAGAAAGTTTGGACAGGGAATGAAGTCTCCTATGATCACTTGAGGGTATTCGGCTGCAGAGCCTTTGTTCATATTCCAAAAGATGAGAGGTCCAAGCTTGATCCAAAAGCAAAGCAGTGCATATTTCTTGGCTATGGGCATGAAGAATTTGGCTACAGGTTGTATGATCCAGTTGACAAGAAAGTTGTCAGAAGCCGAGATGTTGTTTTCTTGGAAGATCAGACTATTGAAGACATTGACAAGCTTGAGTCAGCTGAGTCTAGTACTGATGATCTTGTTGATTTAGATCCTCTTGATCCACCTGTTGTTCATGATATTGATGAGGAAGTGCAGACACCTCATGATGATGCAGCAGAAGATGATGTTGAGGCAGAGATTGAGGGGGAGCAGCCACCCCAAGAGCCACTACCACAGTCACCGTTAAGGAGATCTACCAGAGAAAAACAGCCATCCAGAAAATATTCTTCAAATGAGTATGTGATGATATCAGATCAGGGGGAGCCAGAAACTTATCAAGAAGTCTTGAAGCATGAGAACAAAACTGAATGGCTTAAGGCAATGAAAGAGGAAATGAAGTCTTTGCATGAGAATCACACCTATGATTTGGTGAAGCCGCCTAAAGGGAAGAAAATTTTGAAAAATAAATGGGTCTTCAGACGAAAGAATGATGGGAACAGTTCTCAACCGAGATTCAAGGCACGACTTGTTGTGAAAGGTTTCGGTCAGAGGAAGGGAGTTGATTTTGATGAGATCTTCTCACCAGTTGTGAAGATGTCCTCCATTCGAACCGTGCTTGGTATAGCTGCGAGTATGAATTTAGAAGTTGAGCAGCTTGATGTGAAGACCGCATTTTTGCATGGTGACTTAGAAGAGGAAATTTATATGGAGCAACCTGAGGGCTTCATAGATAAGGGTAATGATCAGTTAGTTTGCAAATTGAAGAAGAGCTTGTATGGATTGAAGCAAGCACCGAGGCAGTGGTACAGAAAATTCGATTCTTTCATGACTGAGCATGGGTATTCAAGAACCACTTCAGACCATTGTGTGTTTGTGAAGAAATATCCAGATGGTAATTTTATTATTCTCTTGCTTTACGTTGATGATATGCTTATTGTGGGCCAAGACACGAGCAAGATTAGCAAGTTGAAGTCAGAGTTGAGCAAGTCCTTTTCCATGAAGGATTTGGGTCCAGCAAAGCAAATTCTTGGGATGAGAATTGTTCGTGACAGATCACATGGGCTGATTTGGTTATCTCAAGAGAATTATATTAAAAAGGTTCTTGAGAGGTTCAATATGGATAAAGCAAAGCCTGTTAATTGTCCACTTGCAGGCCACTTCAAACTTAGCTCAAGTCAGTGTCCTACAAGTGATGAAGAGAAAAATGAGATGCAGAAAATTCCCTATGCTTCAGCAGTTGGTTCTTTGATGTATGCCATGGTTTGTACTCGACCGGATATTGCTCACGCAGTTGGGGTTGTTAGTCGATTTCTGTCTAATCCGGGGAAAGAACACTGGGCAGCAGTGAAATGGATTCTGAGGTATCTTCAGGGCACTTCAAAGATGAGTTTGTGTTTTGGTAAAGGCGAGCCTATTCTTGATGGGTTCACAGATTCTGATATGGCTGGTGATGTTGATAGTCGAAAATCTACTTCTGGTTATTTGATTACTTTTGCAGGGGGAGCAGTGGCATGGCAATCAAGATTACAGAAATGTGTTGCTCTCTCCACCACAGAAGCTGAGTTCATCGCCATCACAGAAGCGTGCAAAGAATTATTGTGGTTAAAGAAATTCTTACAAGAGTTGGGTTTGAAACAAGAAAGGTATGTCCTTCATTGTGATAGTCAGAGTGCAATCCACTTGAGTAAGAATTCCTCATTTAATTCGAGATCGAAACACATTGATGTTAGATATCATTGGATTCGTGATGTCTTGAATGATAAGTTGTTGCAACTTGAAAAAGTTGACACTGATGATAACACTTCAGATATGTTGACTAAGGCATTGACTAAGGACAAGCATGAGAAGTGTCGACTTTTGGCGGGAATGGTTGAATCCTCCACATAAGTCGGGAGGGGGAGAATTGTTGGGTTTCCCTCCTTAGTGGGATCCATCTATAGGCTAAAAATAGTCTTGTTAATTTTGGCATGCACCTTTGGTTAGCACATGGCTTTGGTGGCTTTCCAATGCAAGACTCTTGGCATATCCAAGATTTGTTTTTGGAGTCTTCAAGCAACAAGGAATTTCGGCAGACCTTGTAGACAAGTCCTTTTGTCATTTCCTTGGTTCCTTTGTTCTCCATTTTTCGGCTCGGCAAGAAGGCTTTGCTTGCGGGTTTGTTCTTGGAGATTTGGCTTACTTATTTTGTGAGGTATTTTCCTCTTGTGATTTACACCTTTGTGTGTTTGTAAGGCTTATGCCTTTTGGCCACTTTGTAAACTCCTTTGGTGATAGTGGAAGAAACTGACCTACCGGTCGTCGTGGACGTACCTCAATTTGAGGGAACCACGTAAATCCTGTGTGCTCATTTATTTTCTGTCATTTTATTTATATTGCTTCCATTGATTTACACTTGTGGGAAAGCCTATTTTTCTCAACATAATGATCGGAGAATTTGCTGACTCCAATGTGCAATCACTATCATTTATCCCATATGTGCACCCATTGAAAAGTAACCCCTGATCTCATGTGCAAAATAATTTTCAAACCACGTGAATTTGGTAAAAACACAAATCATATATATTTGAAACTGGGTTTCAATTCGGCACAATCTATCTGACTCAGTCACCACCTCTCAGAACAAGAAATTTCAACCATGAAAATTTCAATAGCCCCTTAAACTAAGTGATATTTGATTATTTCTAAGGGAGCAGTACTTAAAGTAGCATAAATAGCCGATGTTTTCTCATGTTCTACACACAAAAACCAATAACAAGAGTCATGAAGAAGATGATTAGCCCAATGGCTTCTTGCCTTTCACTTGCTTTCGTTTTTCTCTTCTTAATTTTATCATCAGCAGCTTCATCACATGATACCGCTAAAGGTTTCCTTCAGTGTCTCTCTAGCCAGATACATAACTCCACTCAAGTTGTGTACACACCAACAAGCCCTTCCTACTTATCCATTTTGCAATTTTCCATACAAAACCTAAGATTCTCTAGGCCTAGCACTCCACGACCTTTAGCCATAATCACACCATTGCAAGAGTATCATGTTCAAGCAGCTATATACTGCTGTCAAAAACATGATATAGAGATAAGAGTTCGCAGTGGTGGACATGACTATGAAGGCTTTTCTTACGTTGCTAAGGTACCATTTGCCATCCTTGATCTATTTAACTTGCGATCAATCAACGTCAATGTTGAAGAAAAAACGGCGTGGGTTCAAGCTGGCGCAACTCTAGGTGAACTTTATTACAATATTCTAAACAAGAGCAGAACACTTGCCTTTCCAGCAGGCACTTCCCCTTCCATTGGTGTCGGCGGCCACATTAGTGGGGGAGGATTTGGTGTAATCCTACGTAAATTTGGCCTTGCTATTGATCATGTCATTGATGCTCGAATAGTTGATGTCAATGGTAGAATTCTTGATAGAAAATCAATGGGGGAAGACCTCTTTTGGGCTATAAGAGGAGGTGGAGGTGCTAGTTTTGGTGTCATTTTGGCATGGAAACTAAACTTAGTTACCGTACCAGAGACTGTGACTTTTTGTAGGCTAAATAGAACATTGGAAAACAATGCAACCAAGGTTGTGCATCAATGGCAATCTATAGCCGACAAGGTTGACGAAAATCTTTTTATGAGAGTCTTCATTAGACTCGAAAATTCTAGTCAAGTTGGAAACAAAACAGTAGATGCTTTGTTCACTACAACATTCCTTGGTGGCATTGATAGATTACTTTCTTTGATGGGAAAAGTGTTTCCAGAGTTGGGTTTGGCGAGAGGGAACTGTAAGGAAGTGAGTTGGATCGATGCATTCCTCTTTTACGAAGATTTAAAGCCCGATCCACTTGAAATATTGCTGAACAGGAATTACACCTATAAAGGAAACTTTAAAGTAAAAACAGATTATGTGAAGACGCCCCTTTCTGAAAGTGCACTCGAAGGAATATGGGAAAGGTTGAAGGAAGAAGAAGTTGGTGTTCCTTTTTTGGAGTTGACTCCTTATGGTGGAAAAATGAGCGAGATTTCAGAATCTGCAACCCCTTTCCCCCACAGAGCCGGAAACATATACCAAATTGAATACCGGATGCGATGGACGGAAGCAGGGACAACAGTTTCAAGAAGACATATCAATTGGCTCCGAAGGCTTTATAATTATATGGCTCCCTATGTTTCAAAAAATCCGAGAGAAGCGTATATCAATTATAGGGATACAGATATAGGAGTAAATGATGACAAGACGAGTTATTTCCGAGCAAGCATTTGGGGTAGGAAATACTTCAAGAACAACTTCCATAGATTGGTGCATGTGAAGACCTTAGTTGATCCCAATAATTTCTTCAGAAATGAGCAGAGTATTCCATCTATCATATAGGGAATTGAGAATCACTTTCAAGATGGAGAAAACTATATGGTAATTTAGGATCATTTCAAATTTAATAAAATTCAATCATCTATTATTATATTCATTTTGGCCTTACTCGTAGGTTTCTACGTGAATCATACAACCTCCCATAAGGCCAAGTGTATTTAGCAGTGGAATATTGAACTTGTTTAGAATCTAAAAGTTTTTGTATTGTAGAGCATAAGGGTGCCTTATAAGTACTATTATGTAATAAGTTGTAATGCAAATGATGTTTTGGATAAATTGTGCTTTCTTTTATTACTTGGTCTACTTGTGTCATTAAGAGTTACCATACAAACTCATTATCTTTTTTGGAGAGGGGAGAGGAGAGGAGAGGAGAGGAGAGTTGAATATAAAACCTATATAAGCATTGCTTGTACACTGATCCAATATCCATTATAACTTGATCCAAAAAATTATGATTTTTTTGTTTATAAACAAATACCAAATCTTGCATCAAAACCCACAAAAATGATAAAATTTTGAAGGTACGATACTAAATTTTTTTTTCGTAATCTTGTCCTCACCTAATATATAGCAATTCTAGCCTTCTAGGCACTAGAGGACTATCCGTTCAAGTCGGCGACTACTCAATATCTGTAGTCTACCGGAGAAACATTGAAATGCTCCATAAATTACTCAGCAATTCAATTAGGATCGATATTAGCATTCACAATAGAGTTAAAAAAATGAAAAAATAATCATACGAGAAAATTAATTTACGTGATTCGACTAATAGCCTACGTCCACGACGACAATAAAAACAAGAGTACAATAACAATTGTTCTACGTCACAAAGGAGTGGTTTGCTCTATTTTGTTGGTCCAATAATTAGTGAAATATTGAAATGGAACGGATAGATATTTTCTTGTCTTTATTTAGAGAATTTTGAAATTTTCAATATTTGATGGTAAAATCTTGTCATTGCACTTCGCTCATGGGCGTAAGCTTACTTATTAAACTGAATCACGTAATTTTGTGCGTTTTATTTTTCTATGTTGTTCGGTTTTATTTTGTTTGTAGTCTTGGTTCATATCACAATTTCAATGCAATTAAGTTAAACTATCGAATCAAGTGCTTTAGACTTTGAAATACATTGGCGTTCCATTTGCTTTCTCAATCTCCTTTGCTTAATACCAATTCCAGGCGCTAGAGGGACTAACCGTTCAAGTAGGCGATTGGTCAATATCGCTGGTGGTCTGCCGGGAAATATTGAAGTGTTGAATAAGTTAAGTGAATCGGAATCAATATTTACATTCATTACAAAGTAAAAAAATAAAATTACAATCACATAATATACAAGCAATTTACATAGTTCGACAAAAACCTATGTCCACGATAACAATATTCAAATTTTTTATAAAATAAAAATATAAAAATAATTATTTCAAACCTCACAAAAATTCACTCAAACAAAAGGAGTCTATTACCAATGTACAGCAAATTTCAAACTTAAATACCAATCTACTGTCGTTTTCAACTTATTTACCAAACTACCGCTGTTTTAAAAGCGGATTTGGCAAATCCGACTTCATGGGAAAAGCGGATTTGGAAAATCCGACTTCATTTGGAAAGCGGATTTGCCAAATCCGACTTCATAGCAATAAGAGCACCCGATTTTGATGGTATTTCCCCAGGAAAAAAAATTTTCTTACTCTTAAAGAAGGGAAGCCCATATTTTTTTTTTATCTTTTTATTTATTTATTCATCTCTACAGTAAGATAGGAAGGAAGTTGATTTTTTATTTCTTATATATTTTCCTCCAAAAAATATTACATCACTCAATTATATTATATGTTCAATTATTTAATATTTAATTAATTTATAAATTAACATAATCTTTATTTTATACATTGTCCATATATAATAGTGTATACGTGTTAAAAAAAAATTATCGAGTTATGCATTTTGAAAAAAATTTGATGCTATTTTTAAAAAAATAATATGTAAAAAATAATTTTAAATGATGTAATTAAAGAAACAAAGAAATAAAAAATTACTATTTAGTATATTAACTAATAAAGGTGAGTAATTGATTCACAAATTTATATAATAAAGTAGAACAATTTTGAATTTTGGAGACAAAGAGCGGTTCAGATCGTTTCGAGATCAAAAAAGTTATCATCCAACGGCCGTCGATATTTCAAACTGTCTCAAGCTATTGACGTCTCAGATCGTTTCGATCCAACGTACCATATTAGCTCTTGAAAATTTTTTGCCGCTCAAAACTTTTAGTTTCCAAAACTAACATCCCTAAATTTAATTTCTCAACCCAATCAAATCCGGCAATTAAGCGATCTCTCATTCCCCAACTCTGTCTCTTTCTCCCTAAAATACAGATTACAACTCTTATCATTATTTTCCTGATTTTATTTCCTATATTAAGGGATCACTTTCTATACTGTGACATTGACTGTCTCTTACACTCTCATCTTTCATGATTCTCTTTCCAAACTAAGACGCATGTCTCTCCAAAATTCTATCCTAATGCAGTTGTTCTCCATCTTTACTGTTCATATCACACACACATACTATATAGTACAAATATAGAAGACATACTATATCTACATGTTATATCTAGGGAAAGTTTCATCTAAACACCATGTAGTTGAGTCTAAATTTAATGACAACCCCTATAACAATAACTTTTGTCTCTATCAGTAGATAAAATAATTATTTAACTAAATATTTTGTGAAAATACTAAAATTACCTTTTATTATGTAAATAGACTAAATGTCATCAATTCTTTCCCCATTATATATGCGCTAGCTAACCAACAAACGTAATTCAATCATTATATTATCCCAATGAATTTTTTATTTTAAAACGTTGTATTATAATTTTTTTATAATATTAGTCATCATATTATCACTCATTTGGTTACATAATCAAGTTTTTATAATTTTTATATTTTTTTATCATAATAATTTTTATAGTTAAAAATGATTTTTCTATAATAAAAATTACAATTGATAAAATCAATGTCAAAATCTCATCCATTTCTAATTCCTCTGCTATCATATGTCCTCCACAACGTCGTCCGATCGCTCATCACACATAATACTTCATATATAAAATTTAAAATTATTTGATAAAATTTAATATTAATTGAATAAATTTAATCTTAAATTTGATAAATTTAAATATTAATTTAGTTTTAATTTGATAAAATTAAATATTAATTTAGTATTAATTTGATTGAATTTAATGTTAATTGAATAAATTTGAATGTTGTTTTAATAAAATTGAATGTTCATTTGATGTTAAATTAAAGAAATGTCATTAATTTGATAAGGTTAAATTTTAAATTAATGGAATTTAATATTCTATTTAATAAATTAAATAGTTTAATTTAATAAAATTGAATGTCAATTTGATGTTGATTTGATAAAAATAAATAATAACTTAATATTAAATTAAAGAAATAATATTAATTTGATGAAATGAAATATTAAATTAATATAACTAAATGCTAATTTGAAAAAATTAAATATCAATTTTGTGTTGATTTGATGGGATGAAATGTTAATTTAGTTTAAATTAAATAAAGAAAATTAATTTGATAAAATTGAATATTAAATTGATCAAAATAAAGGCTAACATAATAGAACTAAAAGAGAGTGCATTGAAATTTCAAAATCAAGAGAGGGTGTTGTTAAAATTAGGTCTATTTACAGGGAATGTTGTTAAAGTTAGGTTTATTTATAAAGGGTGTGGACCGTTATTTATTGATTCACAAATAATAGAATAAGAGAGAGAGACCAAACGTATTCAATAAATAGCCAAATATTTTTTTGGCGATCAACACAATTATATATAAGTCAAATTGGCTTGCACCTTGGATTGGGCAAGTCTACTTTCCATATAAAGGCGAATTTAATATGTCCGCTTTCCCTATGAAGTCGGATTTACCAAATCCGCTTTCCCAATGAAGTCGGATTTTTCAAATTCGCTTTTACCATGAAGTCGAATTTTCCAAATCCGCTTTCCAAATGAAGTCGGATTTGCCAAATCCGCTTTTCCCATGAAGTCGGATTTGCCAAATCCGCTTTTCCCATGAAGTCGGATTTGCCAAATCCGCTTTTAAAACAGCGATAGTTTGGTAAATAAGTTGAAAACGACAGTAGATTGGTATTTAAGTTTGAAATTTGCTATACATTGGTAATAGACTCCAAACAAAAGAGCATTGGATGATTTTAAAACACCCCGATGCTTGAATTTACTCAAGACTTGGATGCCTCTGCCTTGCCAAAATGACAAAACAGCATCACCCCATGTTGAATGGGTTAGACTAGTGTTTGACATTTATAATACATTAATTAATTAATTAATTATTTTTTGTTTATATTGACACAAACACGATACGACTTAAAAATAATAACACATAATTGACATAACACGACATGAAGGATGTTTATGTTTTAGTCTATCCAATATTATAGTTAAGAAGTTGATTTTTTAATTTATAAAATCACAACAACAGTGAAAATCAATCTAATTTTTATCTACTTTGATCTAAAGGTATAAAATTTATCCTAATTTTTTTCCCCCACTCAAACACCACTTTCTACACACGCCCCTTAATATCAGACAAACTCGTGACTTTTGATGTGATATTATAAGAAACCGTAAAAGATTCTAACACTAGGATTTGAACAAACTGACTCGCTTGCATGTGTACAAAATTTATGCGACTGTAGTGGGACAAGGGTGACCAACTATTTACGAAGTGTTAAACCTGAGACTTTTGGGTTATCAAAAACCAAATCCAGCCTCCGAACCACCCTCAGGTTTAGTTGAAATTGCTTATCAATACAACGAGCCTGTCATTCTCTTACTAACGTTTGTGGGTGTCGAGTGTTGAGATTATGTCAAAGCAGGTTGCACGTTGACTGGAGATGACCAAGCCGACCTCTGTCTCTCCTTTATTGCTGGAAGGAGTCGTCGTGGTTGGAGACCAATTCAAGGCCTTGTACTAGTTCAAGGGCTGACTCGATCTCTATTTTGCTTCTTATTTTGATTGCGTGCGTGCGCTAGAGGGGCTATCCGTTCAAGTAGGCGATTGGTGAATATTTCTGATCTGTCGGAAACATATTAAGTGTTACGTAAATTATTCGAAAATCGAATCAAATCGAAATTAATATTAACACTCATAATAAAGTAAACAAATAATAATTACACAATACACAAATAATTTACATAATTGGATTAATAGCTTATGTTCACGATGGTAATGATCGGACTCCAATGTGCAACCACTATCATTTATCCCATATCTGCACCCATTGAAAAGTAACCCCTGATCTCATGTGCAACATAATTTTCAAACCATCAATTCGGCACAATCTATCCGACTCAGTCACCACCTGTCAGAACAAGAAATTTCAATAGCCCCTTAAACTAAGTGATCTTTGATTATTTCTAAGGAAGCAGTACTTAAAGTAGCATAAATAGCCGATGTTTTCTCATGTTCTACACACAAAAACCAATAACAAGAGTCATGAAGAAGATGATTAGCCCAATGGTTTCTTGCCTTTCACTTGCTTTCGTTTTTCTCTTCTCAATTTTACCATCAGCAGCTTCATCACCTGATACCACTGAAGGTTTCCTTCAGTGTCTCTCTAGCCAGATACATAACTCCACTCAAGTTGTGTACACACCAACAAGCCCTTCCTACTTATCCATTTTGCAATTTTCCATACAAAACCTAAGATTCTCTAGGCCTAGCACTCCACGACCTTTAGCCATAATCACACCATTGCAAGAGTGTCATGTTCAAGCAGCTATATACTGCTGTCAAAAACATGATATAGAGATAAGAGTTCGCAGTGGTGGACATGACTATGAAGGCTTTTCTTACGTTGCTAAAGTACCATTTGCCATCCTTGATCTATTTAACTTGCGATCAATCAGCGTCAATGTTGAAAAAAAAACGGCGTGGGTCCAAGCTGGCGCAACTCTAGGTGAACTTTATTACAATATTCTAAACAAGAGCAGAACACTTGCCTTTCCAGCAGGCACTTCCCCTTCCATTGGTGTCGGCGGCCACATTAGTGGGGGAGGATTTGGTGTAATCCTACGTAAATTTGGCCTTGCTATTGATCATGTCATTGATGCTCGAATAGTTGATGTCAATGGTAGAATTCTTGATAGAAAATCAATGGGAGAAGACCTCTTTTGGGCTATAAGAGGAGGTGGAGGTGCTAGTTTTGGTGTCATTTTGGCATGGAAACTAAACTTGGTTACCGTTCCAGAGGTTGTGACTTTTTGTAGGCTAAATAGAACATTGGAAAACAATGCAACCAAGGTTGTGCATCAATGGCAATCTATAGCTGACAAGGTTGACGAAAATCTTTTTATGAGAGTCTTCATTACACTCAGAAATTCTAGTCAAGTTGGAAACAAAACAGTAGATGCTTTGTTCACTACAACATTCCTTGGTGGCATTGATAGATTACTTTCTTTGATGGGAAAAGTGTTTCCAGAGTTAGGTTTGGCGAGAGGAAATTGTGCGGAAGTGAGTTGGATCGATGCATTCCTCTTTTATGAAGCTTTAAATCCCGATCCACTTGAAATATTGCTGAACAGGAATTACACCTATAAAGGAAACTTTAAAGTAAAAACAGATTACGTGAAGACGCCCCTTTCTGAAAGTGCACTCGAAGGAATATGGGAAAGGTTGAAGGAAGAAGAAGTTGATGTTCCTTTTTTGGAGTTGACTCCTTATGGTGGAAAAATGAGCGAGATTTCAGAATCTGCAACCCCTTTCCCCCACAGAGCCGGAAACATATACCAAATTGAATACCGGATGCGATGGACGGAAGCAGGGACAACAGTTTCAAGAAGACACATCAATTGGCTCCGAAGGCTTTACAATTATATGGCTCCCTATGTTTCAAAAAATCCGAGAGAAGCGTATATCAATTATAGGGATACAGATATAGGAGTAAATGATGAGAAGACGAGTTATTTCCGAGCAAGCATTTGGGGTAGGAAATACTTCAAGAACAACTTCTATAGATTGGTGCATGTGAAGACCTTAGTTGATCCCAATAATTTCTTCAGAAATGAGCAGAGTATTCCATCTATCATATAGGGGATTGAGAATCACTTTCAAGATGGAGAAAACTATATAGTAATTTAGGATCATTTCAAATTTAATAAAATTCAATCATCTATTATTATATTCATTTTGGCCTTACTGGTAGGTTTCTACGTGAATCATACAGCCTCCCATAAGGCCAAGTGTATTTAGCAGTGGAATATTGAACTTGTTTAGAATCTAAAAGTTTTTGTATTGTAGAGCATAAGGGTGCCTTATAAGTACTATTATGTAATAAGTTGTAATGCAAATGATGTTTTGGATAAATTGTGCTTTCTTTTATTACTTGGTCTACTTGTGTCATTAAGAGTTACCATACAAACTAATTATCTTTTTTGGAGAGGGGAGAGGAGAGGAGAGGAGAGTTGAATATATAACCTATATAAGCATTGCTTGTACACTCATTCATGTTCACTTGAAAACACATAATATATCAAAAAAACGAAGGAACAATATTTAGTTTTGAATCACTAGTACGGTATTTTGTAAATAATATCGCATGTGAAAATTAAATTATGATATATAGTTCATTTTCTAATATTTTGTAAATAATACCGCAATGCAAAGCGCGCTAGCATACAAAAAACTATGGGAGGAAAGACAATATCCATTATAACTTGATCTAAAAAATTATAATTTTTTTTGTTTATAAACAAATACCAAATCTTGTATCAAAACCCACAAAAATTATAAAATTTTAAAGGTACGATACTAAACTTTTTTTCGTAGTCTTGTCATTACCTAATATATAGCAATTCCAGCCTTCTGAGGACTATCCGTTCAAGTTGGCGACTACTCAATATCAGTAGTCTACCGGAGAAACATTGAAATGCTCCATAAATTACTCAGCAATTCAATTAGGATCGATATTAGCATTCACAATAGAGTGAAAAAATAAAAAAATAATCATATAAGAAAATTAATTTACGTGATTCGACTAATAGCCTACATCCACAACGACAATGATCAGAGAGTTTTACTATAAAATAAAAACGAGAGTACAATAACAATTGTTCTACGTCACAAATACTCACTCCAACAAAAGAATATCACTTTGATATATTCTCTCTCACAAAACCCTCACACTCAGATGATTTTTAAACATCCCAGTGCTTGAATTCACTCAACAGACTTGGATGCCTCTGCCTTGCCCCGTAGTGCTGTACATGCCCTTTTATAGGGAAAAAACTTGGCAAAATGACAAACCCACAGGCAGCAGCCCATGTTTTCTTTGCAAAATAGCTGGCTGCCCATAATTTATCCCAGCATCTTAGTCACATAATACTTCTAAATACTTAGTCACATAATACTTCTAAATACTTAACGCTTCGGTGCTCTGCACCCGAATTTGCACTCTGGGAGTTAATTCTCCATGAATTTACACTCTCAATTTACAAAATAAGTGAATTTAATTTTTCAATTCGTAAATTCGACTAATTTTCGCTCTTACTTACTTATATGATTACTTATTATTATTTAAATTTTTATTTGTTAGGTACTAAGTCATGCTTAAAAATACATCTCAAACTAGAATGATATTTATAAACCATAATTATCATTTTAGGATCTTATAGTCAACATATAATTAAAATTTAAATAATTTATCATATAGTTGTCAATGAAATTTATTTTTTATATTTTATGTTTATTAGTTTTTATGGATGATTATGTGTTTGTATGCATATAATATAATGTTCTCATGACTCTTTTACTCTCAAATTTTGTTGTTGAATTTTGTTACTTTTGCACTCCGTTCTTGTTCTTGCATCCTTACCCGCTCTATATGATCTAGTTGTGCACCCATTGAAAAGTAACCCCTCACATGCATGCTCCACCTAATTCAATCATTCGTACAATATTGTGGTATGCTCACTATGGAAACCCTATTTTTGAAACATTCATACATGTGTTCTATCCCAATTCTGCAAATAATGAAACAATCAAAGTAAGAAATCATAAAAAAAACGAGTAATGCTATTATGACATAATTTGAGTACTTAATGATTGTGGTCATTAGATTGTCAATAGGTCCCAACGCTATCAATCTAATGGTCACAATGTATTAAATCTCCAAATTATGTTCCAATAACATTAGTGAAAAAGAAAATCTCGGTTTTCATGGTCTGCCGTTCAAGTACACGACTAGTCAATATCCCTGTTATGCTAGAGAAATATTGAAGTGTTAAATAAGTTATTGAATTGGAATCAATATTGACACTCGTTATAAAGTGAAAAAAAAAACAAAAGTACAATCACATAAAATACAAGCAATTTATGCAGTTCGACTAATAGATTACGTCCACGACAACAATGATCAAAATTTCTGTTATAGAATAAAAATAAAAATATAAAAATAATTGTTTCAAACTTCACAAAAATTCACTCGATACGAATTACAATGACACGACTTATATGACTTATAATTCACGCAAATGACATCATACGAAACGAATTAACATGCCTACTTAACTTAATGTGTATACATGATTAATAAATATGTATTATGTAATCAGTTATCAGGTGATCAGTTATACAGTGAATAATACATCGATATATGTTTTTGATCTATGAATATAGGTATGATGTACCAAAGTGAGTATACTGTATCGAGCCACGTTATATTTTTGTATTATATTTTCATTGTGTTTTTCTATCTTTGAATTTCTATTTTTCATGCACAACGGATGATTAACACAAATAATAAAGCTGGAGGTTGCCCCTAGAAAAGATCTAGAGGTGTGACCTAATATAATGGAAAATTCTATTCAAAGTCTTTGTTTTAAGCCTTAAACACCTCTAGAAAAGTAATGAAGTTTGGATTGAGTCGGAAAAGACTTGGTCTTGCTGCACATAAAAAAAGACTAAGAAAGTTTCGTTTTCTTAGTGGCGTGCTCACATTAGTTGACCTAGTTGATAAATAAATAAATAAATAAATATAAAATAAAAAAAAATTATTTAAATGAAAGATCAAAGAAGCAACAATTGACGTTTGGACAACATGGGGTTAGTAGTGATGATACCTAAAATAAACCCCAAAACACGAGCTCAGGAAATGAGCTTAGCTCGGGAGCTCGGAGAAGAAAAACAGAGCTCATCCAGCCATAGTCAGAGCTCGTCTAGCCATTATTGGAGCTCCCCCAAGCAAGATAATTGGGGAAAGGGCGAGGGGACAGCAAGATGATAGAGGACACCTCCGAAGTAGAAGTCAAGCTGTAACCAAGGCATAAAATCTTTAATTAACCAAGATCCTCTCCAAATAAGTAGGAGGATCCCATGGTAGAAGGCAAAGATCCCGGGACATAGACCGTTAAAGCCAGCCATATGTAGTTTAGGAAACTCCGGGATTGGAGAGAGAGAGGGAGAGAAAGATCCCTTCATTATAGGAAGTAAAATTGGATTAGAGGTAAGTAAGAGGCTATAAAAGGGGGGTAGGCCTCCATTGAGAGAGGATAGGCAATAGAGCCACAAAAAAACCCTAATTCTCTCATTACTACGCTGTAACACATTCAACACAATCAATAAGAAAATAGGAGCTAGAGACTCCATTCCAGAGTGGACTAGCCGAGCTCAGGCCGGTGAACCACTGTAATTCTGTTGTGTTATCTCCCCTTCCTCAATTCCCCTAAGCATCAACCAACATTGCTTGACACGAACCTTGTAGCTCAGACACCACTCTTAACTCCACGCATATCTGACTCCCAGTTCATTTTCGGTAGATTTACACCATCAGTTTGGCGCCGTCTGTGGGAACGACAGTTCTTGTTACAAATATACTGATTTTTCAGTGATTGATGGTCTCTACACGAAACATGAGTAAAAGTCAGATGAATCCTCCAAGGATGCAAAATCCTTAGGAGGTCACCAGTGGAAGACAACCAGAAAACCTTCATGATTTCATCCCCACCACTGAAGACGACCCACCTACGGTGGATCCTCCTGCTAACAATGAACTAGACGCCCTTCGCCTGGTTAATCAACGCTTACTCCAACAAAATGAGGAGCTCTTGAAGCTCTTACAAGGCCCTCAGCAGACGCAACCACCCCGGCAGGGCCCGAATAATCTTCCTCCTAGGGATCGGCAGTGCCTTGACCCCCTCAGGGAAGCAAACGAAGGAGGAGAAAACAGCCAAGCACCCCATCAGCCGCCTAGGAGGGGGATCAATGAAAAAGCACAAAGCCAGAACGAAGGACTGGAGAGGAATGATTTCCTTCCTTTCCAACAGGAAAGAATGAAGCAATATTGGGAATACCGCTTCAAGGATATCCAGCAAGAGCTCAGCCACATGAGAGAGACAGTGAAGGTCAAAATCCCAGTAACAATGGATGCCTTGGTGCAACAAACTGAATCCCCATTCACCCCCGGGGTACTGCATTTTCCCCTTCCTCCGAAGTTCAGAGTACCTCAGATAGAGGTCTTTGATGGGACAAAAGACCCTGTGGATCACCTCAACACCTACAAAAACAAGATGGAGTTGCACGGATACCAGGACCCTGTGCGGTGCAGGGCCTTCGCCATCACCTTGAAGGGGTCAGCCTTGGCATGGTTCAATAGGCTCCCCCCAGCCTCGATCTCTTCTTTCAAGGAACTTTCTATTTCCTTTGTATCTCACTTCATTGGAGCTCGGATCTACAGGAAGCCGAGCTATTATTTATTAAATGTCAAGCAGAGGCCCGAGGAGAACCTGCGATCTTATGTACAGAGGTTCAATTCAGAATCTCTGAAGGTGGACATCCCAGACGAAAAGTTTGCCATAACTGCCTTCATTGCAGGATTAGGAGTGCAGTCAAAGGATCTAATGTTCTCTATATCGAAGAACCCTCAAGCAAGCATGGCTGAGGTGTTAGCCAAGGCAGAAAAGTAAATAAATGGTGAAGAGACACTCCTTTCCAAGGTGGGAAGTGCATCCTCACGAAATGAGAAGGAAAAAGAAGAGAAGAAAAGGGACCGAAGTCCTAGGAAAGAAAAGGGGCGAGAAAGGTCTCCAAGGAGGGATAGAGATCGCTCCCCGAAGAGAAAAGGAAATGTTAGAGACCGCTTGGGCCCCATGCAGCCTGAGCTACAGCCTAGATACGGACCTCAACGATACACCCCGCTCACCGCTGCTGTATCCCAGGTTCTGTATGAGGTCCAAAACGAGAAGTTCCTAAGGTAGCCACCTCGGATGAAGGCTGATCTAGCTAAGAGAGACCCCACGAAGTATTGCGATTACCACAGAGATCATGGTCACCACACCGATGACCGCATTCAACTAAAGAAGGAAATCGAGTTCCTAATTCAGCGAGGACAGTTGCGTCGCTTTGTGGCCCATGACAACCAGAACCGAGCTCTTCCACCGCCACCACCTCAACAGCAGGCACCTGCGCCACATCAGCAGCCTCTAGGTGAGATCAGAGTAATATCTGGAGGATTTGCGGGAGGCGGAGAGTCCAGCTCAGCTAGGAAAGCGCACTTCCGAAGAATCAGAGCCGAAGAAGCTCTCGAAGTGCATACTGTATCCAAAGCACCACGCTTACACGTAGCTATCACTTTCTCAGATTCTGATTTGGAGGGATGCCAATACCCCAATGATGATCCATTGGTGGTAAGAGCCGTGGTCGCTAACAGGACCGTTCATCGAGTTCTGATCGATAATGGGAGCTCGACAGACATCATTTTCGCACCTGCCTTCGACAAGATGGACATAGGAAGGGAAAAACTCGAACCTGTAAGTACCCACTTGCTAGGATTCTCAGGAGAAAGGGTGCTCCCTCTGGGCTCAATCCAACTCGTGCTCACCCTAGGTGACCCATCTTGCCAAGCCACCACAATCGTAAAATTCCTAGTGGTTGATGCACCTTTCGCGTACAATATCCTGCTTGGAAGGCCTTCCCTTAATTCTATGAGGGCAATCCCGTCTGCTTATCACTTGGTCGTAAAATTTCCTACGGAAAATGGAATCGGAGTGGTCCGGGGAGACCAGCGTATAGCAAGAGAATGCTACATGGCGTCTGTAAAGATGAAAGAGGTTGAGAACATCCAATTGGATGAACTCGACATGAGGCATGAGTTGGAAACAAGACCAATGCCCTCAGAAGAGCCGGAGCCAATTCAGCTGGACAAGGAACCAAAACACCTCGTTTATATAGGGTCCAAGCTGAGCAGAGAGGTCAAAATCCTCCTCATCCAGTTCTTGAAGAAAAATATAGGAGTGTTTGCATGGAAACAAGAAGATATGGAAGGTATCGACCTCTCGATCATCACGCACAAGCTCAGCGTGAATCCTACCTGCAAACCTATCAAACAAAA
Source organism: Ilex aquifolium (assembly GCA_951799425.1). Lineage (NCBI taxonomy): Eukaryota > Viridiplantae > Streptophyta > Magnoliopsida > Aquifoliales > Aquifoliaceae > Ilex > Ilex aquifolium. The sequence goes on along the minus strand of OX637396.1, from coordinate 40,812,201 downwards.
GCGAAGAAGTTTCACCCCAGAACGCCAAAAAGCAATCAACGAAGAGGTTGGCAAACTCCTCCACGCAAAGGCCATCAGGGAGGTTGACTACCCCACCTGGCTAGCAAATATGGTTCTTGTCAAAAAAACCAATGGTAAGTGGCGACTGTGCATCGATTTCACTGACCTCAACCGAGCATGCCCCAAGGACAGCTTTCCTTTACCTCGGATCGACTTAATAGTGGACGCCACAGCCGGACACGAGCTCCTTAGCTTCATGGATGCCTTCTCAAGTTATAACCAGATCAGGATGGATCCCAACGACCGAGAGAAGACCTCCTTTGTGACTGAATAGGGAACATACTATTATCAGGTCATGCCTTTTGGATTGAAAAACGCTGGAGCCACTTACCAGCGGTTGGTGAATAGGATGTTCCAAAAGCAGATAGGTGCATCCATGGAAGTTTTACATCGACGACATGTTAGTAAAGTCACTGAAGGCAGAGCTCCACATCGAACACCTAGCTGAATCATTCCAGATCCTAAAGGAATACAAGATGAAGCTCAACCCTGCGAAGTGTGCATTCGGGGTCTCAGCAGGAAAGTTTTTGGGTTTTATAGTTAGCAGCCGAGGAATTGAAGCTAACCCAGAAAAGGTTAGGGCGGTGTTAGATATGCAGTCACCATCCAACACGAGGGAGGTACAACGTCTGATAGGTAGAATAGCTGCCCTGAGCCGTTTTGTGTCCAGGTCAAGCGATAAGTGTCAACCGTTCTTTCAAGTCTTGAAGAAAGCATTCCAGTGGGATACCAAGTGCGAAGAAGCATTCGAAGCCCTGAAAAATTATATGAGCTCCCCCCTGTTTTGGTAAGCCCTTTAGAAGGGAAAATCCTTACTCTCTACCTGGCAGTTTCAGATTTTTCAACAAGCGCAGCGCTGGTTAGGGAGCGAGACAGAACTCAGCAACCAGTCTACTACTGCAGCAGAGCTCTGAGGGGGGCAGAGGAGAGATATCCAAAGATGGAGAAACTCGTTTTAGCTTTGGTTACAACAGTTAAGAGACTTATGCCCTATTTCCAGGCTCATACTATCGAGGTCCCAACAGACCAACCGATGAAACAAGTGCTACATAAGCCAGAGTCTTTTGGGAGGTTGGTTAAATGGGACATAGAGCTCAGTGAGTTTGATATCAGATATAAGCCAAGGACTGCCATCAAAGGGCAAATTTTGGCGGATTTCATTGCAGAGTTCACAGCAGCAGCACCTACGGAGACCACGGAGTTAGTATCCGACCTCCCCATATGGAGGCTTTCAGTGGATGGAGCTGCCAATGCTCAGGGGAGCAGTGCAGGTATAATCCTGACCTCTCCAGATGGAATAGATGTCGAGTATGCCCTTAGGTTTGGGTTTAAGGCTTCAAATAACGAGGCAGAGTATGAAGCTGTCATCGCTGGGCTCAATCTTACTCATTCTATGGAAGCAGAACAACTGGAGATCTACAGTGACTCTCAACTAGTGGTGAAACAGATAAAGGATTCCTACGAAGCGAGGGGCGAAAAAATGATCCTTCACTTCAGAAAGGTACGAGAACTAATTAAAAAGTTTGTGCAGGTTAAGGTCAGACACGTGCCCAGAGCAGAGAATTCACGAGCAGATGTGTTGGCAAGGTTAGCAACTGCCTCACAAGAAAACTTGGATAGGCTAATACCGGTGGAGCACCTTCCGGAGCCTTCAGTAAGCATTGAAAGGGAGGAAATGTTACCGATCGTAGCTCAGCCGAGCTGGAGGGACCCCATCATAGAATACCTGCAGAAAGGAACCTTGTCAGATGATGCCAAGGAGGCCTCCAAGCTAAAAACCAGGTCATCCAGATTCTCTGTGCTGCAAGGAAATCTATACAAACGAGGATTTTCAGCACCTCTCCTTAAATGCGTAGGAGATGAAGACGCCAATTATATACTCAGAGAAGTACATGAGGGAATATGTGGCAATCACATCGGAGCTCGGGCCTTGGCAGGAAAAACACTAAGGCAGAGATATTATTGGCCGACCATGCTCAAGGATGCCACCGAATTGGTCAAAAAATGCAAGACTTGCCAAGAGCATACCAATATTTCCCATTGTCCGCCCGAGCTGCTAACCTCGGTGGTAAGCCCATGGCCCTTTCAGCAGTGGGGTTTGGACATACTTGGACCCCTTCCCACCGGTATGGGACAATGCAAGTTTGCTATCATAGGGGTGTATTACTTCACCAAATGGGCAGAGGTCGAACCTTTGGCAACAATCACCGAACAAAAAGTCCAAAACTTCGTTTGGAAATCGATAGTTTGCAGGTTTGGGGTTCCCAGAGCAGTCGTGTTTGATAATAGAAAGCAGTTTGACAACTCGAAATTTAAAAGGTTTTGTGCTGAGCTCGGGATAAAGAACTATTTCTCAGCTCCTGCACATCCTCAATCCAATGGACAAGCAGAGGTCACAATCAGAACCATAAAGACAGCTCTGAAGACCAAACTAGAAAACCTAAAAGACAAGTGGGTGGAGTATATCCCTGAAGTATTGTGGGCCTACAGGACCACCGCCAGATCTGCGACTCAGGAAACCCCATTTGCTTTGGCCTTTGGAACCGAGGTAGTGGCACCTGTTGAGGTAGAACTCCAATCGCCTAGGGTGGAGTTTGCAGAAGCCAAACGCAATGATGAATCTCTCCTATTGAACCTCGATCTCTTGGATGAAAAGAGAGACAGAGCCTTACAGCGTGTCCGAAGTTATCAAAGGAAAACAGCAAGGTATTACAACAGAAAGGTTAGGCACAAGAGCTTTAAAGCTGGGGAGTTAGTGCTCAAGAAGCTCCTATTTGCTAGAAAGGACCCCACTCATGGGAAGCTGGGACCCAACTGGGAAGGACCCTACATCATATCAAGGGTAATCAGACCTGGAAACTACGAGCTGCAAACAGAGGAAGGAAAGATCCTACCTCACTCCTGGAATGCCGAGCACCTTAAGAAGTTCTTTCAGTAAGTTTCCCTTGTAACAGAAATATTTTCGATGAGAATAAACGAGTCTCTTATTCATCCTCATATGGTTTCCAAAATAGATTAATATATAATAAGTGCATATGAAACAAGCTCTACAGCTAACGATAAGCTTCTAAGCTTATAAAATTCAAGATGAGCTCTTCAGCTCATATACAAACGATAAGCTTCTAAGCTTATAAAATTCAAGATGAGTTCTTCAGCTCATATACAAACGATAAGCTTCTAAGCTTATAAGATTCAAGATGAGCTCTTCAGCTCATACACAAACGATAAACTTCTAAGCTTATAAAATTCAAGATGAGCTCTTCAGCTCATATACAAACGATAAACTTCTAAGCTTATAAAGTTCGAGATGAGCTCTTCAGCTCATATACAAACGATAAGCTTCTAAACTTATAAGATTCAAGATGAGCTCTTTAGCTCATACACAAACGATAAGCTTCTAAGCTTATAAAATTCGAGATGAGCTCTTCAGCTCATATACAAATAATAAGCTTCTAAGCTTATAAAATTCAAGATGAGCTCTTCAGCTCATAAACAAACGATAAACTTCTAAGCTTATAAAATTCAAGACGAGATCTTCAACTCATATATAAGCGATAAGCTTCTAAGCTTATAGAATTCAAGATGAGCTCTTCAGCTCATAAACAAACAATAAGCCTCCAAACTTATGAAGCTCAAGATAAGCTCCTCAGCTCAGCAATCTAAGCTTGCAGAATTCAGAATGGGCTCCTTAGCTCATACATGAACATGCACGTTCAAAAAGAAAGATCTGATATTCGAAGAATTCAAAGAATACAAGCGTTTAGGAAAATGTAAAGAGAAACAGAGTTTGACATTAATCATTAAAGAAAGGGAGTACAAGGAGGCAGAGCTCCTAATCCTTCTTAAGTAGTGACTTAAGCTCGGTAACCTCATCCTTCAGGCGAACATTCTCCTTCTTCAGCTCATCCCTTTCTTGTTCAGCCTTATAGAGTGAGTCAAGAAGCTTCTGACCTGCTGGGGTAAGAAAAATAGTGGAAAGAGAATCAGGAGAAAAAGAGCCATCCCTCTTATGCCTCTTTGAACTCGCACCAGTGTCCCCCTCCTCGTCGGAGTCACCTTCCTCATCAGAATCAGAGAAAGAAGTCCAGGAGGAGTAGGGAACGGAGGAAAACTCATACTCAGTAGCCTCAGCCCCAAGCAAGTAAAGGTTTGCACTTGTCATCAACTCAGAATAAGTCCTAGGCTCCACTAGCCGCAACTCGTCAATAATCATCATCTCTGGCACATCCAGATCAGGTGGACCTACGCAACAAGAATATAATAAGAATATGTCTCCAAAATAATATTCAAGAGAGCTCGGCTCGAACTTACCAATGCGAGAGAAGCTCTTACAGGATCGTGGAATCGTAGCATCACGACAGCGCACCTCAGGGGACCGCCAAGACTCCCCAGAAGCAAAAAAGAAACGTTTAGACCACCCTTTAGGATTGGACGAAAGGCCTAGAACCAAAGGGGGTGAATTAAAGTGCCTCAAACGAAAGAAGCTGAAGCAGGGGGCATCGTCTTCCTTGATCTCGAAGAAGTAAAGAAACTCAGAAACAGAAGGGAACCTACCGCCACCATACAGGCGCCAGAACAGGAAAAAGCTCACCATAGCGGCCCATCCTCGTGGGGAAAGGCGGGAAGGGCATAGACCATAATGGGCAAGAACTCGCCCGATAGCCGGATGAATGGGAAGACGAAGTCCCATGTCCAGTGCACCCTCAAAAAGGCAGACTTCCCCTCGAGAAAGGTAGTTGCAGGGCTCGTCAGGGGTAGGGATTCGCAGAGGCAAATCAAGATCAGGAAAAAACCGTTTCTTGATTGCTACCAAATCAGAAGGCTCTAAGGTCGAAGGAGACAAGTAGCGACAATGCCACTTCCATTCGATTCCGAAGGAAGTGCGTTCCTTGAACAGAGGAGAAACGGAGGCATCCATTAAAGATTACGGTGAAAACAGAGGGTAACCACGAAGGATCAAGAAGAAACTCAGAAATATTTTTGGCAAGAGAGGAAGAAACTCAGCAGATGTTAGGAGACTTAAAGAAGATTGTAAGTTTTTAGGAAACCAAGAGCCACGCGAAGGGCAGAGTCGGCGGTCTTTTTGGTTTCCTAATTAATAAAGGTGGTTACGGTTATGGAAAGCAGTTGGGAAAAGGCGGGAAAAAGAGTCAACACAATATTACCCCTCCTAATGCACTCAAAACAATCGAAAATGAGCCTGACCCCACCTAAACAGAATATTCCTCATATTTGAGCTCAGATCGGTTGGCAGCATAACATCTCTATAGCAAATCTTTGAGACCTCCAGTTCCAAGAACCATGCTCATATCAGGATGATGTTTTCCTAACGAGTTCATTAGTCCATCAAAAGAACATGACAGCTCATAAAGTCCATAATCTTGCTTCAAGAAAGACCGAAGTACTTCTCAAAGCAATGGGGGCAAGGGGAACACAACACAACACAACTATGTTCCAAACAAGCAACCATGTTCCAAAGACAAAAGTCACATTGCAATTTAAAGCAAAAAAAAAAGTTGTATTTCAGAAACAAGAGTCAAAGGTACATTGAATGCAAGTTTACACAAAAAGAAACACTAAGTCTCCGAAGGTGGATCTTGAAGTTCAACAGAGGGAGCCACGGTGGTAGGAGCAGAGCTTGGAAGATCAGCAAGCAAGGACTCAGGGATCAGAGGAGTAGTAGTCTCAAGGATGTTGGCCCCTGGAACCTCCACTCCGTCACTCGGCAGTTCTTGATTAAGAGCCCTGGGCACGAGGTCAGCAGAGAAGGGCTTGGTATATGGAATAGCAGGAGAAGCAGGCACACCCTGGTTCAAGTTTTCAGCCGAAGGAACCGAGGTGTCTTCCTCATTATCAGAGTCAGATTCTTCCATTTCTTCCTCGGTGGGGATAGGGAAGTTGAAGTCCAGATCGGGAAAAGTCTTGATAGCCTTGTGCCTAAAGGCAAGCCACCCAGTGGCCCACAAGGTGGTGGCCTCATCCTTCAGTTCTGCCACCTCATTATCCCTCTGTCTGACCAGGTCTTTCTGCCTCTCAAGCTCCTCGCAGAGCTTGCCATTGGCCTCGCTAAGAGTGAGGTACTCCTGCCTTGCCTGCATAAGGGAATTTTTGGCGTCAAAGGCCTCTTGACTAGCCTTGGTCCACGCCTCAGTCTTGAGCTCCAGATCCTCCTTGGTTATCCGTAACTCATCTCGAGCTTTCTTTTCCCCTTCTTCAGCTCTGACCTTAACGGTTAAAGTATGCTTGAGGTCGGAGGCTTGTTTCACTACTTCCTCCTTAAGTCTTTGCACCTGAGTCCGGAGGTCCTCGTTTTCAAGAGACAATTCAGTTACTTTGACCTCATACGCCTTCAGAGCCTTAACAGAGCGCTCATAAGACCGAATCCGATGCAATAAACCTTTCGCATAGAGGGCAGCCTGAGGATATAAAGGAAGTTCAGCAAGTTGCGTAAAACTATTATACGAGGGTAAATAGAGATGGAAGAGTGCTAGTACTTACAGCAGTTGCCCCCTGAAGAGCTGAGGCGATGGATTCCTCGAGGGGCACAAAAGCAGCCTTCAGGACGTCGGATTCAGAAAAAATAGAAGAAATAGCTCCCGCAGCTAGATCCATGTTATCGAAGTAAGAATCTCCATCTTCCTCTTCGGATTTTTCCCCTTTCTCAACCATCTTCCCCGAAGCACTGTATGTGAAAGTGCCGGGCTGGAGAGTGGGGATCAGTCTTAAAGCCTTCTCGACCTCAGAAGATGAGGGGGAAACCTGACCTCCCACTTGAGCTTGAACCAACGTAGGCTGAGCCTCTGAAGGGGAAGAGGTGGCTGCAATCTGAGGAGTGTCGGAGGAGGAAGGCAGAGCCTTGGTGGGAGCCAGTTCTTTAGCGGATGAAGGGGGTGAAGGCATCTCCAATCTTGGAATTTTAGCCCGGGTGATAGGGCCACTCCCAGAGCTGGCCTGGGCCTTTCGCTTGCCAGATTTACCGCCCTTCATCAATTTCTCAACCTTAGCCTGGAGCTCTTCAGGAGTAGACTTCATGGTGGAGGGACCTGAAAGGTCTGAGTGGAATCAAGAGATATAAAAAGAAAATGAGGAGAAAGAAAGTGTTAATGATATTACCTTCTTCAGCGCCTGCAACAGATATTGGAATAGCTAAGGTCGCCGGGGGGGGACTCAGACCCAACTCCACCAGATATCGAGGCTCAATGAGATCAGTGTACCTCTCTGGCTTGATTTTTCCCAATTTCAATAACACCTTGTTATCTTCAGGGCTGAGCTCAGGCTGACCACCTAAAAAAGAAAAAAATGCAAGTTAGAGAAATGCAAGAGGCTCATAAGTTCCAGATCAGAGCTCAGCCAGCTTGAGTAAAGACTCACCCAGGTTTTCTGGTCTAGACCAGGCCATAAGGATACCAAGAGTATCTGTTTTATCAGCAGGATTATATTCCTAGTTGGTACCCCCAATAAAAAAGAAGTGTTTTTTCCACGCTTTGTGAGAAGTTGGGAGGTCGGTAATAATCTTCCTAACAGCGTTTCGCTTAGAGATATACAGAAAGCCTTCAGAAGAGGTCAGCTTGACATTGAAAAGTTCCATAAGCAGAGAAATGCTAGGAACTCCGAGTTTATGCTTGTTAAAGATGACTAAGAGGCCTACCATAATGCCATAGAAATTGGGGGAGAGCTGGGAAGGACATACATTGAAGTGTTGCAGAACAACCTTGATAAAAGGGTGCAGGGGAAAGCGAAGGCCGTTCTCAAAGGCAGCAAGGAAGAAGTAGACCCTCTTACGCACTTGTTCTACGTAATAGGTGGATTTATCTAGGCACCAGGGTTCAACCCCAGGAGGAAAACCATATCAAGCTTTATAAGCTCTCATTAATGCAGGGGTCTCTCTACTATAGCCCACGGACTCAACATGCCTAAAGGAAGCCCCCAGGTATGAAGTTTTCTCAGCAACCCCAACTCCACTCACCTTGTCCTTACCTTTGTCAGGCTTGGGGGGCACGGGAGAAGAGGTAGAATGGGGCTCATCAGTGCCGAGCTCGGCTTCCACAGCCTCCACACCAGGAAAATTGTCAATCTCGTCACCTACATCCCTTAAATCGGTGTCCTCAAACCGATCGCCTAATAGGGAAACAGAGGAACGAGTAGCACAAGAAGAGGCAGACATGATTGGGCAAGAAAATAGAAGATTAAAGGAACGATAAATAGGGGAAACACTAATCAAACTCTCTCTAATAACCCTAGGGTCAGCACAATAGCTCCCAACATTAAGTATGTGCACAATGGAGCTCCAATCCACAAAATGAGGAAGAGGGGATAGACAACAGTCACGATTCCAGCAATAAAAGAACCGAAAAGACCAAAAATGCAACAACCACCTCAAACTCGAGGGATCCAGAACGAGGGAAAATGCGAAAAGGGGGCAGAAAGGGCGTACCTAGTTGGGAGAGAGCGACGAACAATAATCCGGGGCCAAATCAAAAGGGGAAGCACTATGAGTCCTCGAATCGAACACAGAGAAACCGATTTTGAGCAAGAATCAGAAAGCTTTGAGACAGAAAGCCAAGAATTCGCAGAGGCAAGAAATTCGAAGAACAGGGAAGAAGTTGAACAGTGGGAAAAGGTGGTTCAGACAGCCGTTTGGGTATTTAAAGCTTGAAAGACGTGGGCTGGAACGTGCGCGGGAATCGAGGAGAACCATGATTAATACAAACCGTCAAAAGGCTTCAGTCACGTGCAAGTCAGGGTCAACCACGCGCAGATCTAGCTCGGTTTGAGAAACAGCACAGCCCCTGCTCAAGCTTGCTTGAACCAAGGGCTGGGGGGCAACTGATGATACCTAAAATAAACCCCAAAATACGAGCTCAGGAAATGAGCTTAGCTCGGGAGCTCGGAGAAGAAAAGCAGAGCTCATCCAGCCATAGTCAGAACTCGTCTAGCCATTATTGGAGCTCCCCCAAGCAAGATAATTGGGGAAAGGGCGAGGGGACAACAAGATGATAGATGACACCTCCGAAGTAGAAGCCAAGCTGTAACCAAGGCATAAAATCCTTAACTAACCAAGATCCTCTCCAAATAAGTAGGAGGATCCCATGGTAGAAAGCAAAGATCCCGGGACATAGACCGTTAAAGCCAGCCATATGGAGTTTAGGAAACTCCGGGATTGGAGAGAGAGAGGGAGAGGAAGATCCCTTCATTATAGGAAGTAAAATCGGATTAGAGGTAAGCAAGAGGCTATAAAAGGGGGGTAGGCCTCCATTGAGAGAGGATAGACAATAGAGCCACAAAAAAACTCTAATTCTCTCCTTACTACGCTGTAACACATTCAACACAATCAATAAGAAAATAGGAGCTAGAGACTTCATTCCAGAGTGGACTAGCCGAGCTCAGGCCGGTGAACCACTGTAATTCTGTTGTGTTATCTCCCCTTCCTCAATTCCCCTAAGCATCAACCAGCATTGCTTGACACGAGCCTTGTAGCTCAGACACCACTCTTAACTCCACGCATATCTGACCCCTAGTTCATTTTCGGTAGATTTACACCATCAAGTAGTATGCTTGACTAGCTCATGAGTTGGCATTTTTTTTTTTACTATAGAGTATTTAAGTTTGTGTCAACTAATCATTCGAGTTTATATATTGGCTACCGTAACTCGAGTGAATATAAAACATGTCTCCAAAGGACAGTGGCAGAGCCACTCAAGGACCAGGTATGTGCCCATCCTCAATTTTTTTTTTGTCTTATTATTCAATATTATATTTTTTGAAGTATATTTAATTATGCCCACCTTATTATTTTTTAAGAAAATGTTATTAAAACTTAATTTGAGAACCTAATCTAATATAACCATTGAATTAAAAATAGGCTTCATCTAACCTTGAAACTTATAATTAATTCAACCACTACATTAAATTAAGTGTCTATAGTATTACTCTATTTTCTTATTATATCAATTAGTACATACTCATATCTAAATGACTAACAGTGGACACACTTCAGACATATTTGGATTAATTTGGACATATTGGGTTCATCTAATTTTTTTTTGATTAACTTGACCATTTATTATTGATGTGAACTTTAGCTTTGAGTTTAAAACTTAGCAGAGATTTGTGATATTTCTCACAAAATTTTAAAATAAAAAAATACGTGGTATATCATTTAGTGTACATATCTGTGATTTTTGACATTAATTTTATTAGTCATTAATAATAAAGTCATCAGACAACGCTGTCAAAGTATGAAAATTTGTTGGGTCTATTGTAACTAGCAACAATTAATCTCATTTTCAATAAAAGACTATAATTAATGTATTTTTTGCTATGCAGATATATGCATAATTTTTTTAAGAATCATTGATGAAATAAATAGTATAAATGTATCATCTTGTTTTTATCAATTAGGATATAATGCATTAGAGTGTCCACCCTAAAACATTTTCTGGCTCCGTCATTGCCTAAGGAACAAGAGTAATTGACTCTTAAGGAGTATGAGAATTATTGAACTTAAAGACCTCTAAATTATCAGAGGTCAAGTTCAACCACCGAACCATCATAAGGGTATACTTGACATTGCTTATCAATACAACGAGCCAATCATTCTCTTCCTAACTCTTGTGGGTGTTAATGAGAGTATGTTATAGCAGGTTGCACGTTAACGGAGATGACCAAACCGACCTCTGTCTCTCCTTTATTGCCTTGAAGGAGTCGTCGTGGTTGGAGACCGATCCAAGTCATGTTCACGTGTTCCTAGTTCAAGGGCTGACTCGGTCAATCTTTTGCTTCTCATTTTGATTGCGTGCTCTAGAGGTCGGAGAAACATTCATGTGTTACGTAAATTATACGAGGATAGAATCAAATCGAAATTAATATTAACACTCATAATAAATTAAAAATAATAATTATACAATACATAAAAAATTTACGTAATTCGATTAATAACTTGCGTTCACGATAATAATGATCGGCGAATTTCGACGTCTGTTTTGACTCCAATGTGCAACCACTATCAGTTATCCCATATATGCACCCATTGGAAATGAAACCCCTCACATGTGGAATACCCACAAAATGAGGCCATTAATTAACATGAATGAACACCAATTTTGTATATTTTGAAAATGGGTTTGAATTGGAGACAAGTCTTCTATCCGACTCAGTCACCACCAGTCAGAACAAGAAATTTCAACCATGAATATTTGAATATTACAAAGGGAGAAGTACTTAAAGTTGCATAAATAGCCAACGTTTTCTCATGTTCTGCACACAAACACCAATAACAAGAGGCATATGAAGATGATGATTAGCCCAAGGTCTTCCTGGCTTTCACTTGCTTTCGTTTTTCTCTTCTCAATTTTATCATCAGCAGCTTCATCTGCTGATACCACTAAACCTTTTTTTCAGTGTCTCTCTAATAAGATACATAACTCCACTCAAGTTGTTTACACACCAACAAGCCCTTCCTACTTATCCATTTTGCAGTTTTCCATAGCAAACCTAAGATTCTCTGCACCCAACACTCCAAAACCTTTGGCCATAATCACACCATTGCATGAGTCTCATGTTCAAGCAGCTATTTACTGTTGTCGAGAGCATGATATAGAGATAAGAGTTCGCAGTGGTGGACATGATTATGAAGGTTTTTCTTACGTTGCTAAGGTACCATTTGCCATCCTTGATCTATTTAACTTGCAATCAGTCAGTGTCAATGCTAAAGAAAAAACGGTGTGGGTTCAAGCTGGTGCAACTCTAGGTGAACTTTATTACAATATTCTAAATAAAAGTAGAACACTTGCTTTTCCAGCAGGCAGTTCCCCTTCCATTGGTGTTGGAGGCCACATTAGCGGGGGAGGGTTTGGTGTAATCTTACGTAAATTTGGCCTTGCTGTTGATCATGTTATTGATGCTCGAATAGTTGATGTCAATGGTAGAATTCTTGATAGAAAATCAATGGGGGAAGACCTCTTCTGGGCTATAAGAGGAGGTGGAGGTGCTAGTTTTGGCGTCATTTTGGCATGGAAACTAAACTTAGTTACCGTTCCAGAGATTGTGACTTTTTGCAGGGTAAGTAGAACATTGGAAAATAATGCAACCAAGGTTGTTCATCAATGGCAATCTATAGCCGACAAGGTTGACGAAAATCTTTTTATGAGAGTCTTCATTACACTCAGAAATTCTGGTCCAGTTGGAATCAAAACAATAGACACTTTGTTCACTACATCGTTCCTTGGTGGCATTGATCAAGTACTTTCATTGATGGAAGATGTGTTTCCAGAGTTAGGTTTGGCGAGAGGAAATTGTCGGGAAATGAGTTGGATCGAAGTATTCCTCCTTAAAGAATATGAATACGAAGATATAGTTTCCAATTTATTTGAAATATTGTTGAACAGGACTTACACATATAAAGGAAACTTTAAAGTAAAAACAGATTACGTGAAGACGCCTCTTTCTGAAAGTGCACTTGAAGGAATATGGGAAAGGTTGAAGGAAGAAGAAGTTGGTGTTCCTTTTATGGAGTTGATTCCTTATGGTGGAAAAATGAGCGAAATTTCAGAATCTGCAACCCCTTTCCCCCACAGAGCCGGAAATATATACCAAATTGATTACCGGATGCGTTGGACGGAAGCAGGGACAACGGTTTCAAGAAGGCATATCAAGTGGCTCCAAAGGCTTTACAATTATATGACTCCCTATGTTTCAAAGAATCCGAGAGAAGCCTATATCAATTATAGGGATATGGATATAGGAGTAAATGATGATGAGACGAGTTATGCGCAAGCAAGCATTTGGGGTAGGAAATACTTCAAGAACAACTTCAATAGATTGGTGCATGTGAAGACCGTAGTTGATCCCAATAATTTCTTCAGAAATGAGCAGAGTATTCCATCTATTATCTAGGGAATTGATAATCACTTTTCAAGATGGAGAAGACTATATGGTAATTTATGATCATTTCAAATTTAATAAAATTCAATCATCTACTATTATATTCATTTTGGCCTTACTGGGATGTTTCTATGTGAATCATATTGTCTCCCATAAGGCCAAGTGACCTTAACAGTGGAATATTGAACTCGTTTAGAATGTAAAAATTTCTGTATTTTTGAGCATAAGGGTGACTTATAAGTACTGTTATGGAATAAGTTGTAATGCAAATGATGTTTTGGATAAATTGTTCTCTCTTTTATTACTTGATCTAATTGTGTCATTAAGAGTTACCATACAAACTCATTATCTTTTTTGGAGGGGAGAGGAGAGGAGAGTTGTATATATAACCCATATAAGCATTGCTTGTATACTCATTGCTTAATATTTAGCAATTCCAGGCGCTAGAGGGCTATCCTTTCAAGTAGGCGACTACTCAATATTTCTGGTCTGCCAGAGAAACATTGAAACGTTGTGTAAATTGCTTAAAAATTTAATTAGGGTCGATATTAACACTCACAATAGATTGAAAAAATAAAAAATTAATCACACAAAACACAAGTAATTTATGTGACTCAACTAATAGCCTAAGTCTACGACGACAACAATATATCAGAGAGTTTTAGATTAGAGTTTTACTATAAAATAAAAACAAGAGTACAAGAACAATTGTTCTGCCTTATTCTTCTCTATGTTATTTTTCATGTAATTCATGGCACAAGGCGGCTAACAGCAAAAGGCCTCTAGGAACCGACATATACAAACTCAAATGATATGATCCAAACACAAGTTTGTTATTAAATCCGGTTGGTCTGGCGGATTCTCCCAAAAACACAAAAATATGTTATCTTTAACGTTGTTATTTGAATCGTTCAAGTAAAGAACTTGTCTGACTCGACAATACTTATCAGATTCACGTGAACGGTGATCGTGGCAAATCGCACGAGTTGAATCTTTTCTACGAAAACGAAAATGTTTAGCTCTAAAAAATAGTTTCTCACTCTTGTCATCTCTCTCTCTATGAAAACGAAAATAGTTAGCCCTAAAAACGGAAGCACAATATGTAGTTTTGAATTGCTAGTATTTGCAAAGAACAACATGGCCTGCTGCCTTCTGGTTTGTCATTTTGCTGTTTTTGTCCCTATAAAAGGGAACTTACAGGGAAAGGGAGAGGCACCCAAGTCTTTTGAATGAATTGAAGCATTGGGGTGTTCTAAAATCATCCGAGTGTGAGGATTTGTGAGAGATAAGATATCAGAATAATCTTCTTTTACTCGAGTGAGAATTTGTGAGGTGAAATAATTGTTATTGTACTCTTGTTTTTATTTTATAGTAGAACTCTCTGATCGTTGTCGTGATAGACGTAGGCTATTAGTCGAGTCACATAAATTACTTGTGTCTTGTGTGATTATTTTTCACTCTATTGTGTGTTAATATCGATCCTGATTGAATTGCCGAGTAATATACACAATATTCCAATATTTCTCTGGCAGACCAAAGATATTGACTAGTCGCCTAGTTGAATAGATTGCCCTTTAGTACCTGGAATTGCCATATATTAAACAAGGACAAGACTTCGGAAAAATAATAATAATGTACGTTTAAATTTTTTATTTTTGGTGGGTTTAGATACAAGTTTTGGGGTTTGTTTACAGTAAAAAAATTTATAAATTTTTTAGTCAACTATAATGGATGGGAATGTGGATTCTAATTATTATCTTTCCTCCCATATTTTGTTGTATACTTGCGCTTTGCATTGCAGCACTTTATATTTATGTACCTTGTAAAATGGTGTAATTTTAATCCTTTTAAGTTCTTGGAGATTATGTGTGCTATGCCGACTTTGGAAGAGGTGAGACAGGCTGTGTTCTCTATTGATTTTGATAGTGCGCTAGGGCCGGATGGGTATTGCAGTCGCTTTTATCAGTTTTGTTGGGACATTGTGAGAGCAGATTTGCTGGCTGCAGTTCAAGATTACTTCAGGGGTTCTCCTATGCCACGAGGATTCATGAGCACGTTGGTGGTGCTTTTGCCCAAGAAGGAGTCACCTTCTACTTGGGCAGATTTTCGGCCGATCAGTTTATGTAACGTGAGCAACAAGGTGATCACGAAGATCCTCGTTTCTCGTCTGTCATCCTTGTTGCCGCGTATCATATCACCGACGCAGAGTGGGTTTGTGCCGGGCCGAGTGTTGTAGGACAGTGTTCTTTTGGCTCAGGAGTTGGTTCGTGATTTGGGGAGAGGTTCCTGGGGTGGGAATGTCGTGCTGAAGCTTGATATGGCTAAGGCATATAACAGGATGTCTTGGACATTCATCCTCCAGATGTTACGGGCTTTTGGGTTCTCTGAGGGCTGGATTTCTTTGGTTCGACGGGCTATCTGGGGGCCGTGGTTTTCTGTGATGGTGAATGGGGTCAGTCAGGGCTTTTTCCAATCGCAAGGGAGGCTGCAACAGGGTGACCCCCTTTCTCCTTGTTTGTTCATCATTGCTGCAGAGTATCTCTTTCGAGGTTTGGACTCTTTGTATGCTAGGTTTCCGGAGGTGGCTTATAGTACTGGAGTTGGGGTTTCAGTTTCAAATTTGGCTTTTGCTGATGACATTATTATTTTTGCTAATGGGTGTCAGTCGAGCTTGCAGCGAGTTATGGATTTCCTTCATCACTATGAGGCTGCCTCTGGTCAGTTAGTTAGTCAGGCCAAGATCAGTTTCTATATCAGTTCGCATGCCTCGCATTCTAGAGATGTGATTGCACGACAGACCACTGGTTTTCAGAGGCGTGACCTTCCATTTATTTATCTGGGGTGCCCTATCTACTTGGGTCATCTCTGGATCTCGTACTTTGATGAGATGATTCAGAAGGTGCGTGAGCGGATTTCTGGATGGGCGAATTGCTTGCTTTCCTTTGGAGGTAAGCTCACTTTGATTCGTCATGTGCTCGCGTCGATGTCTATCCACTTGTTTTTGTGCTGAGGCCTCCTGCGGATGTTTTCCACCAGTTAGAGAGGATGTTCACTCGTTTCTTGTGGGGTGACACAGCTACCCATCGGAGGATTCACTGGTGTAACTGGGCTGAGGTATGTTACCCTGTAGAGGATAGCGGCTTAGGGGTGCGTTCTTTTTCTGACTTAGCTGAGGCTTGTGAGGAGGTGAAGCTGTGGTGAAATTTTCGTGCTCAACAGTCACTTTGGTCCACTTTTATGAGGGCCAAGTACTGTAGGTCCACCCATCTTGGGCTGATTGAGTTTCGTTACCCAGCTTTACCTTTTTGGAGGCAATTGTGTGGGATTCGATCCGTGGCTGAGCCGAAGATCAGGTGGTTAATACGGTCCGATGAGGTCAGTTTCTGGTATGATTGTTGGTTGGGGGATTACCCGTTGGCTTTAGTGTGTCCGGGGACAGTTCCTGGGGTTCCTGTTTCTACTTACTGGGCGGGTCGGCAGTGGGACAGAGGCCGATTGTTGGGGGTTTTGCCTTCTTCAATTGTTGAGCAGATTGTGCAGATAGTGCAGATTCCGATTCCGGATCAGGGGGTTGATCAGATGAGGTGAAGTTTGTCTTTGGATGAGGATTTTTCCCTGAGGACTACTTGGGCTGATATTCGGGGTGTGGCTCTAGTTCGGCCTAGGTTTTCTTGTGTCTGGCAGAGGCATATTCCGACTCAGGTCTCCTTCTTTATGTGGCGGTTGTTTCATGGTTTCCTGGCCACAGATGATGGATTAGAGAGACGGGGTTTTCATGTAGTATCCCGGTGTGTGTGTGGTGGGGTTGTTGAGACTCTTAGACATCTTTTTTTGGATTGTCCGCTTGCAGTTCAGGTGTGGGGTCACTTTTATCAGATGTTTGGGATCAGATCTTGGCCATTTCAGTCTCCTTATGCTTTAATGCTTCATTGGCGGCGTTGTGCTCCTTCTGCAGGTCATGTGCGGGTACTACTACCGTGCTTTATTCTGTGACACCTGTGGAAGGCGCGTAATGCTTATAGGTTCGATGGCCGGACCTTTCAGGTGCCCGTTGTGGTTTAGAGGGTTATGACCGATTTGCAGTTGATTGGGCTTGCTTTTGGGTTTGCTCCGAGTCAGTTGCGTCGAGGTGAGTCGGTTGAGTTTGTGGGTTCTCTTAGGGTCTTGGTTCCTCGGCCTCGGCCTCTTCGCTTGGTTGCTTGGACTCGTCATGTACCAGATTGCCTGAAGATCAGTGTTGACGGCTGTTTTAAAGGCAATCCGGGGCTGTCTGCGGCAGGGGGTGTTATTCGGGACCACCAGGGTCGAGTTCTCAGGGCTTTTGGCTTGTTTCTGGGGCATCAGCCTATTCTATATGCGGAGATGCAGGCTGTTTGTGCTGGGTTGGAGTTGGCCGCAGATTTGGGAGCTTCAGAGTTGGTAGTGGAGTCAGATTCAGCTACAGTGGTTTCTTGAGTTTATTCTCAGGGTACTGGATGCTGGGTTTATGCTTACTTGCTTGCTCTGATTCGGCTTCTGTGTACTTCTCTCTCGGCTCGCGTCTGCCACGTCCTGCGGGAGGCGAATCAGGCTGCCGACTTCATGGCTAATTGGGCTTGTTCTCAACAGCTCAATCAACGATTTCCTGATTCGTCATCCCTTCCTTCTGGGATTGCTGACATCCTTGCCTTGGATGCTCGACAGACTCCTCACGTTTGTCGGTAAATTTTTATTTTCAGTTATTTTGTTCTGTGGGGAGTCTCCACTTTGTTTTAATGTTTTTGGTGGTGAGTCACCACCTTGCTCACTACAAGAAAAATGTTTTTTAGTGGCAAAAATAGTCGTCGCTAAAAGTGAATAATTCGCCGCTAAAAGTTTTCTGCGACAAAAAAATTTGGTCGCAAATTTGTCGCGGCAAGCTCGCCACTGAAAGTTTTTGACGACCAACTAAAGTTTCATCGCTAAAATAGATTAACAGTGACAAAAAACTTAGTCGCTTTAAAATTCATTTACTTGTCACAAAAAAATCATCGTCGCCGAAAGAAATTATATTATGGTAATATTTTTTCTCTTTGGCGATGACATAATATTTGTCGCTAAAAATCAAGGTACATTTTTTGCAACTAACATATTTTTGTCGCCAAAAGAAATTATATTATGGTTATATTTTTTCTCTTTGGCGATGACATAATATATGTCGCTAAAAATCAAGGTATATTTTTTGCAGCTAACATATTTTCGTCGCCAAATAACAAATGAATACACTCTCACCTTTAAATAATAGGCGACAAAATTTATTTGTCACCAAAATAAGAGATTTTTTGCAACCAAATTTTACTCATCGCCAAACAAAATCATTTCTAAAGAATGACATTTTATGATTACTATTGTCCTTGTAACAAATCAAAATAAATTCACTGTAGTGCTTCAATCATTGAAGATCATTATAAAATAAATAATCCATAAAACAAAAACAGAAAAAAATTTCCAAATCATTCATTCAAAATACATTTAAAAACATTCATACAAGAACTCATACCAAAACATTTGTATATAATTTCATAATAAAATCTCATACCAAAACATCCCATGTAAAAAACTAAACTGAAAAAAAATTAAATGCCACAATATCTAGATGCCACAAGAACTCGAACTACTTGGATCATAGAGGAAGAGATCTCATCGCCAAAACCAACTCCAAGTAATCCATTGTTAATCTGTATCAAACACAACAAAAGTACATTAGCAAAACTAAAAAATTATTTGTTAGTATAAATAGTAAATTAAGCATATATTTAGAACTGAAAATACTTACCAAGATGAAGTCGTCTCACTAGTCCCCCTATTGCCTCCACCACGTTGCATCGCCAACTTTACCTCTGTCATTTGCCGCAACATCATCTCTTGTGTCTTTTCCATCTGCTCGAATTTTGCCTTAGTCTCATCCAACTCTCTTTGTCTGCTTTCATTTTCTCTTTGTCTGCTTTCATTTTCACCCTGAAGAGTCGCAACAACTGTCTTCAAACCTCTTACCTCCTGCTCATGTTCAAGAGTTTTGGCACCATTTATTGAAGAAGATGATTTCGGGCCAACCCCATAACTGGACCTATTGCCAAGGACAGTGCATACAATCTCCTCTTGAGACAACGGGGATACACCATCCTCTATTGGTTGATCCTTCAACTCCTTCATCCGTTCCTAAATTTTTTAAAAAGTTATAACCCAACAACAAAACCTATGTATTTTGAAAATGGAAATACAAAGACAATTGATACTCTTACATATCGAGACTCTGCTTCTGGTGAAATCCACTTCATTGACTTCTTGCTGAAGTGGGTTTTATAAAAGAAGTCCACGATATGAGGTGGCTCATGTGTCTCGGGGTCCAACTGTTTTCAGAAATTCACGTGAAACTATATACTTTCAACATTTTAAACAAATGAAAGACAAATAATTTTAAGTTAAAAAATTATAACCATATCATGCATTGCAGAAATAAAAGACTTAGAACCCATAGCGTGATTGTAGGGCAACTTAGCACGATTTTCAGAATTTGTCTTTGATCGTTTCTGCAAAAAAAAAAAATTGTATTAGAACAACAAATTACTCATTTATATTGCATTAAAAACTATCAACAAATTACCTGGAAGTTTTGATCCTTGTAAACATGTTCTATTATATAAATCCAATCATCTTGACTAACTTCTCGATAAGGCTTACTTTTTGGGTCCACCCCAGACTCCACCAATCTAATGTAATTCTTGTGCATTCTACAACGGTAATGACTATACAACTTAGCAAACTTTTTGTCAATGAATTCCGCAACATGATCAAATTCACCATATCCCACAACATTAAACTTAGTCTGCACGAAAAGGTAGTATATCATTTCAAGAAAAAAATAAATATATATGTTAACTAATAACATTAAAAAAAAAATTATATACATGAATATAATTTACCTACAAAACTGTATTTTTTTTAAACTATTTAGATAGAGCAACACTAACTAAACTAAAGATATATATATCCATTCCTGATATATGCGAAACTAGACCACTCAAAAAATCATATCACCCAAAAAATATTCTCTAAATAAGATGAAACTTTTAAGTGGTTCTAATATTATATACATGAACAAATACATTATAGATATTAACATATATACTTCACTAAAAATATCTCGATTGTGTTATACAATTAAACTTTCTAAAATTTAAACATGCATTATGTTCAACTAAATTTTCACATAGTAAAATTTATCACATTAATTGCATGAAATTTGTAAATTTATCACATCTATCTCAAATAGCATTAAATTGGAATTTATCGCAATTGGAATTTATCGCATTTGGATAAAAACCATGAAATTGTAAAAGGACAAAGTGTTACCTGAAGGTCGCAAAAGAGGCAAATATTCACTCGCAAAAAAGACAAATAATCACCTGAATATCAAAAAAAAAAAAAAAAAATGAAATGGAGTACAAAAAACAAGTACAAATGACTGCTCTATTTTTGGAAGGAAAATTACTTACATCCGCAACATACACAAATGAGCCAAAAACAAGAGAAAAATATATTATAAATAACACTATGATAAACCATTTAGAATATAAATCACACTATGATAATCCATATCACCTTTTTGTATTTTTTCAAACCCATAGATCTAGAAAAAACTCACAAATCTAACAAACACAAAAGCACATATCCGAACCCAACAATGCCTACTTAAGAAGTCCCAACTGTCCTCCAAATAAAGAAACCCATATTAACAGAGGTTATCAACTAGAAAATTACACCCAAAAAAAGCAACAGTAGCATGACTGTTACTTTTACCCAAATTAAACCCAAATCAACCCTTTACACTACAACTTACAAAGAATAGTGGCGTCATAGGCCAACTTCTTTTACACACCGCCGAATCCGTTGAAGTCCATGAAAATGCCCAAGATGATGGCTAGGTTTCTGAAAGGAATAAGCAGTTCGATTTTGATGTATATTTCAGATGAATTTGTTGTTTTGGGCTGGATTCTCAGAAAAATGCTTTACAAAAAAAATTCTAGATGCTTTCAATTTAATCTATACACAACAAATGAATCTCCAACTCAATCACAATAAAGAACCCAGTGAAACCAAAACCCATCCATACCCAGTGAACTCAGTCCACTCCTTCCCCCTCCGGTGAAACCAAAACTCATCCATACCCAGTGAAAACCGAAACTCATCCATACCCAGTGAAAATTGATGCCAATGGAGAACACCCTAGGCATCGTTCAGAGGTGGGTTTTGGGGTGCTGTCGGCATTGGGTATGGGGGTGGGACTGCTGGAGCAAGGGGTGGGGGTTCGAGGGAACCGATGGAGCAAGGGATTGGGGTTGGGGTAACGCCGGAGCAAAACATGGGGGTTGGGGGACCGCCGGAACAAGAGGTGGGCCGGGGTTGGGGGCACTGTCGAAGTACAGGAATGGGGTTTGGAGGCTGTGGCTCTGGCGGTGCTAGCTATGGCTATGGCGGTCTGGCTGGGCTATGGCGGTCTGGCTGGGCTATGCGATACAGATCAATATGCACAGCTATATATATATATATATATATATATACACACACACAGAGAGAGGCAGAGTGATACAAAATTATATATATATATATATATATATATATATATATACAGAGAGAGACAGAGCAATACAGAATATATATATATACACAGAGAGAGAGACTCACAGCAATTCCCAATGCGGTACAGTAAAGAGCGGCAAGGTGGGGCAAAGTGTTTGTCACTTTGTGAGCGATACAGAATGTAAATTAATCCCTTTGTTGAAGAAGAAGACAAAGGATTAATTTAGGGTTATAATCTTTTATGGAGAATTATATTTAGGTCCCTTGAGATTTGTCAGTAAATCACTCAGATCCCCTAATATTTGAAATATTATATACAAACCTCTTAAAGTTTGTACGAGCGTCACACTTAGGCCCCCTCCTGTAAATATATCTGTTAATAAATTATACTCAAATACCATAAAGTTTGTAAATATATATTTTTTAGACCCCTTAAGTTTAAAATATTATACTGAGATAAAAAATATTTCAATCAAAGATAGAATATCAAATATTTTAAATTTTACAATTAAAATTCATGTTTTATTGTATCATTTATTGAAATAAAATCAAAAATAAAAAATTATTTTTTCTTAAAAAATCATAATTAATATACAATTATATTGTCTATTGGAATTTAATTTAGTCATTTAAACTAAAACATATTGTGTCAATTTCAGTTTGACCCTTTGTTTAATTTTTTAGTTTTATTTTAATAGATAGTGATGATGCAAAAAATAGCCTCGTGCAAGATCAACAGTCGAGTGTGTGATATGATATAATAAATAAGACAATTAATAAAGTAATCAATGACAAAACAGTAAATATCGGGTCAACACATAGATATATAGTGATTCGGTCCGGATGACCTATTCCACTCTCGGGAAACGGCAGCGGTGGCCGGGGGTCTTTATTGATGAATAAAGTAAGAGAGAGAAAGCTCCGGGAGAGGTACAATAGTTAGGAGAGAGAAACTATGTGTGTAGAGAGGTGTGGTGAGATGCCAAGATGTGATGGGAGATGCCTCTCCATGTGGAGAGAGTTTACAATTTATAGGTATGGTAAGGCGGTGACGTGAGTATGAGGGTACTAATTCTTCGGGGAGGATAGTTACAAAAGGTAAGTACAATTAATTCTCGTGTATCCATCCCGATGATCTCTCCCCCCACGCGCTCATTCTTTCATGGAATCTTTGGGTCTTGGACTAGGTCGGACTAGTGAACCGAACTTGGGCTACCTTGTAGCTGATTTGGGCTAACTTGATTTATTGGGCCTGACCTGGTTGGATTTGGGCTCATCAGATGGTATAATTGTATACTAACTATAATTTTTTTTTTAAAAAACTAGATTTTTATTTTTTATTTTATTTCAATAAATAACATATTAAAACATGAATTTTGATTGTAAAATTCATGTTCTATTATCAATGACTTAGACCCCTTGTTTGATTTTTTAGTTTTATTCCAATATATATTATAATTTTATACTAAATACTATTTTTTAAGAAAAAATTGAATTTTTATTTTTAATTTTATTTTAGTAAATGATACAATAGAACATGAATTTTGGTTGTAAAATTTAAAATATTTGATATTCTATCTTTGATTAGAGTATTTTTAGTTTAAGTATAATATTTTAAATTTAAGGGGTCTAAGTATTATATGTCTACAAACTTTTGAGGGACCTAGATGTAATTTATTAACGGATATATTTACGTCAGTGGTCTAAGTGTTACGCGCGTACAAACTTCAAGGGGTCTGTGTGTAATATTTTAAATGTCAAGGGATCTGAGTAATTAAGTGACAAATCTCAAGGAGTCTGGGTGTAATTCTCCAATTCTTGTAACTTCAAAACAACGCCGTTTTAATCCATCAGAGTGCATATTTCATTTAACATATTTTGCGACCAAAAATTATTTGTCACCAAACAAAATTAATTTTAACTTTTTATTTCTGCGACAAACATTTATTGTCGCTAAGTATTATTTTTTTTCTTTTTTTTTTTCCGTAAATTTGGCAAAAATTTTGCAACAAAAAAATTATTTTGGCGACAATTTTTTTTGTCGCCCATAAAATTATCATTTAGCACCAACATTGGTGCCAAATTTTTTTTGGAGGGAACGTTTTTGCGAAAACTATTGGCAACGACTATAAAAAATGGTCGCCAAATTTTTTTTTTTCTGCGACAAACATGTATTGTCGCCAAATATTATTTTTTTTCTTTTATTTTCCGTAAATTTGACAAAAATTTTGCGACCAAAAAATTATTTTGGCGACAATTTTTTTTGTCGCCCATAAAATTATCATTTAGCGCCAACATTGGTGCCAATTTTTTTTTGGAGGGAACGTTTTTGCTAAGACTATTAGCAACAGCTATAAAAAATGGTCACCAACTTTTTTTTTTCTGCGTCAAACATGTATTGTCGCCAAGTATTATTTTTTTTCTTTTTTTTTTTTGTAAATTTGACAAATAATTTGCGACCAAAAAAGTATTTTAGCGACAAATTTTTTTGTTGCCCATAAAATTATCATTGGCGCCAAATTTTTTTTTGGAGGGAACGTTTTTGCGAAGACTATTGGCAATGACTATAAAAAATGGTCGCCAACTTTTTGTTTCTGCGACAAACATGTATTGTCGCCAAATATTATTTTTTTTCTTTTTTTTTCCGTAAATTTGACAAAAATTTTGCGACCAAAAAATAATTTTGCGACAATTTTTTTTGTCGCCCATAAAATTATCATTTAGCACCAACATTGGCGCCAATTTTTTTTGGAGGGAAAGTTTTTGCGAAGATTATTGGCAACGACTATAAAAAATGGTCGCCAAAAACATCATAAAAAATTTTACCGCGACAAACATTTGAAATTGTCGCCGAAAATCATTTTTTTACAACAAATTTTATTGTTCGCCGCCAAAACTCGTCGCTAAAAAACAAATTTGTTGTAGTGGCTTTTGCTTTGATCCTCCCACTTTGTACTTCTGGAGGTTTGACTTTTTGTCCTCCTCCCTTATACTTTTCCCCTTTTAGTTATATATACAGGTAGGGGTCCTGCCAAACCCCCCACCCACACTGGGTGACTTTGAAGAAAAAAAAAAGTTCTTGGAGATTAGAAAACGAACTATATTTCATAATTTAATTTTCGCATGCCATATTATGTTCAAAATATCATATATACCTAGTGATTTAAAACTAAATATTGTTCTTTCGTTTTTTGGTATATTAATTATGTGTTTCCAAGTGAACATGAGTGAGTGTACAATCAAAAAGAAGCATAATTTTTTATGGCTGCACATCCTTACATATATGTTAACACACTTTGAGAGAGGCATGGACGGAACCAGAATTTTCTCTTGAGGGGACCAAAATCCATATTCATAAACTCGCACCAACGACATGAATTGTACCTATATTTTACGGATTCAAATTTGCAATGTATAAAATATATTACACAAATAAATATACATACATGAATATTTTTTTTATTA
Source organism: Ilex aquifolium (assembly GCA_951799425.1). Classification (NCBI taxonomy): domain Eukaryota; kingdom Viridiplantae; phylum Streptophyta; class Magnoliopsida; order Aquifoliales; family Aquifoliaceae; genus Ilex; species Ilex aquifolium. The sequence continues at coordinate 40,787,196 of OX637396.1, read as the reverse complement.
AATATCCTATCAATCATTCTATCACATGACTGATCTGTGATTGAATCCGAAACAAATTTTTTTATCAACTTTCTGTTTTATGTATGCAATAAAAAGAGGTTGTTAGACAATCATCACCCATCTTGATTTGAAGTTTAGTTTTCATAACATTCATGATCAATATGCAGTGGAGTAGTTGTATGGAAAGATTAAAAGCACTTATCACAGAAATTTTCCTGAGCGCAATATCTTAGCACAGTGGACCTCCTTCCTCAAGTAATATTACTGCAGATAAATACAAGGGTTCTGAAAAGTGCCGGGCCCCCCGGGGGGGGGGGGAATGGCCCCCCTAGGCCCTGTCCTAGTTCCGTCATTGGACAGAGGTATTCAATCTTAAACCATGCTTCTGCTCTATTTTTTGTCGCTCCCTTTTTCGGGGCAATATTGCTCAAACTCATGCTTATATGATGGGTTATATATTCAACTCTCCTCTCACCTCTCCAGAAAAGATAATGAGTTTTTATGGTAACTCTTCATGACACAAGTAGATCAAGTAATAGAAGAGAGTACAATTTATCCAAAAACATCATTTGCATTACAAATTATGCCATAATAGTACTTATAAGTCACCCTTATGCTATAAAATACAGAAACTTTTAGATTGTAAACAAGTTAAATATTCCACTGTCAAATTCACTTGGCCTTATGGGAGGCTATATGATTCACAAAGAAAACTACCAGTGAGTCTAAAACGAATATAATAGTAGATGATTGAATTATATTAAATTTTAAATTACCATCTAGTCTTCTATATCTTGAGAGATGGAATACTCTGCTCATTTTTGAAGAAATTATTGGGGTCAACTACGGTCTTCACATCCACCAATCTATTGAAGTTGTTCTTGAAGTATTTTCTACCCCAAATGCTTGCTCGCGCATAACTCACCTTCTCATCATTTACTCCTACATCTATATCCCTATAATTGATATAAGTTTCTCTTGGATTCTTTGAAACATAGGGAGTCATATACTTGTAAAGCATTCGGAGCCATTTCATATGCCTTTCTCCTCCTTCCATCCAAAACAACCGGTATTCAATTTGGTATAGGTTCCCCGCTCTGTGGGGGAAAGGGATTGCAAATTCTGAAATCTCTCTCATTTTTCCACCATACGGAGTCAACTCCAGAAAAGGAACACCAACTTCTTCTTCCTTCATCCTTTCCCATATTCCTTCAAGTGCACTTTCAGAAAGAGGCATCTTCATGTAATCTGATTTTACTTTATAGTCTTCTTGAAAGCTATAAGTTATGTTCAGCAATATTTCAAGTGGACTAGAAACACTACTTTCGAAAAAGAGGAATGCTTGGATCCAGGTCACTTCCCCACAGGTTTCTCTCGCCAAACCAAATTGTGCAAACTGTTCTCCTGTCACAGAAAGTAATTCATCAATGCCACCAAGGAATAATGAAAGGAATACAACCTCTACTGTTTTGTTCCCAATTACTTGACTAGAATTCTCGAGCATAAGGACGATTCTTATATAAAGATTTTCGTCAACCTTGTCGGCTACAGATTGCCATTGATGCACAACCTTGGATGCATTGTTTTCCAATGTTCTAGTTATCCTGCAAAAAGTTACATTCTCCGGAACGGTAACTAAGTTTAGTTTCCATGCAAAAATGACGCCAAAACTAGCACCTCCACCTCCTCTTATAGCCCAGAAGAGGTCTTCCCCCATTGATTTTCTATCAAGAATTTTACCATTGGCATCAACTATTCGAGCATCAGTAACATTGTCAGAAGCAAGGCCAAATTTACGTTGGAGTATACTAGATCCTCCCCCACTAATGTGGCCACCGACACCAATGGAAACGACACCGGCTGCTGGAAAAGAAAGCGTTTTGCTCTTGTTTAGAATATTGTAATAAAGTTCACCTAGAGTTGCGCCAACTTGAACCCATGCTGTTTTTTCTTCAACATTGACGCTGATGGATCACAAGTTAAATAGATCAAGGACGACAAATGATACCTTAGCAACGTAAGAAAAACCTTCATAGTCATGTCCACCGCTGCGAACTCTTATCTCTATATCATGTTCTCGACAACAACAAATAGCTGCTTGAACATGAGACTCATGCAATGGTGTGATTATGGCTAAAGGTTTTGGAGTTCTGGGTGTAGCGAATCTTAGGTTTTGTATGGAAAACTTCAAAATGGGTAAATAGGAAGGGCTTGTTGGTGTGTAAACAATTTGAGTGGAATTATGTATCTGACTGGAGAGACACTGAAGAAAAGCTTTAGTGGTATGAGGTGATGAAGCTGCTGATGATAAAATTGAGAAGAGAAAAACGAAAGCAAGTGAAAGGCAAGAAGCCATTGGGCTAATCATCTTCTTCATGACTCTTGTTATTGGTTTTTGTGTGTAGAACATGAGAAAACGTCGGCTATTTATGCTACTTTAAGTATTGCTCCCTTAGTAATTACCCAAAGATTACTTAGTTTAAGGGGCTATTGAAATTTTCATGGTTGCCATTTCTTGGTCTGACAGGTGGTGACTGAGTTATATAGAAAGTGTCTAATTGAAACCCATTTTCAAATATATATATATGTGGGTTTGGTAAAAAGTTCAGTAAATAATCAGCTAGAGCATAGATTTTAGAAGGAGATTGGTTCTTCACGTTAATTAATGGTGGTTGTATATGGAGCAAGCCCGCCCAACACCGAATGGGCCTAAAGCGAAAGTTTAAATGAGGATTTTTATGTTTTAAAATAATATCAATAATATTTATAATTATTTAAATCTCATAATTTATTTATTAAAAATTATATTATTGACTTTTGAGATAAAAAATTACGCTTAATTAAATTTGGTTCCTAAATTCCTTTTAGCACCCTAAAAATAAAAAAGGGTATACTTGAACATAAATTTTAAAATTTTTATTCGGGATCTAAGAATAAAATTAGGTTTAATGGAATAATTTTTGTTCAAACCCTAAAAATATAATTAGATTTAATTTTTCTGAGCCTTAATTAAATTTTATTGAACCTCCTAAAAATGGGGCCTCCAACAAAAACGGCGGCTTCAATAGCCTAGATGGAGTCAAAACAGACCACAATAGAATTATTCTTGTGCACATATTTTTACTTGATAAAATTCTTTCATCCTTATCATCGTTAACGTAAGCTATTAGTTAGCTTACGTAAATTGCTTATGTATTGTTCAATTCTTTTTTTTTTTTTTACTTTATTTTGAGTCTTAATATTAATTTTAATTCGATTCTCAAATAATTTATCTAACACTTTGAATGTTTATCTTGGCAAATCAGCTCTTTAACTAGTAAAAGAGTGACCGAGTCAGGCCTTGAACTAGTAAAAGAGGACTTGATAAAAAAAAAAAAATAGTAAAAGAACAAAAATAACTTCATCCTTAACTAGGTCACTAAAACAACATTATAAAAAGAGAAATTTGGAGGTCGGTCCCCCTATATGGACTTATTTGGAGATAAGTCCGTCAATGAAACTTATTTAGTTTTAAGTCCGTTTTTTGTCAATTTTACTATTGTAACCATTCCCTGTAGAAATGTTATAAATAACGTTTATGGACACAATAACCAGCCATATACATCTCCTTCATAATTGCCTTCAAATCTGGCTACAATCTTCCAAGCCACAATGTTTCCTTATCCGAAAAACAAGAAACCGACATTTACCAAAAACCGTTCATATTCAAATTTCAAACTCATTACGTTCCATAAAATACAATTTTAATTTACTATTCTAGTTTATTTTGGACTCCATCGTTAAAATTTTAATATTTAAAAAATAATAATAGTAATATACTTAGCAAAGACAGTAACATGTCACTAAAAAAATAGTAACATGCTCACAAAAAAATGGTAACATGATAAAAAAGTAATAACAATTAGAGATTTAATTCTATCAAAGTAGGCATTAACCTTGTAACCAAGATTCAAGAGAACTCATACATTAGTACTAAATTAAAGTGTTATAGATTTCAATTTTATTGATTTTTTTGTTGCGCAAAACAATCGAGTATTCCTTGGTTGTGTTACTGTGAAAAAAGTTCATGTTACTGTACGTGGACCGAAAAATGGAGTTCAGAATTTCGATGTCTTGATGTTCACAATTGGTGTTGAGTGTCGTAATTCAACTGTCGATTGTGTGTTACTACTCGTTATTTTGTAAATTTTTAATTTGTAAATCGTATTTTTACTAAAATCATTCGAAAGTTGATGTTACTATAAAAAAACTATTGTCTTGTATTTTGTAAAATTAAATGTGTTACTGAGCACAAAGTTTTGATGTTACTGTGAATATTAAAGTGTATGTTACATAATATACATCTCAATGTTTGCAATTGTATGTTAAAATTCACTATAATAACATTAGTGTCAATATAATAACACGACTGTACTAGTAACACGAACTTAATTGTAACTTCAATCATATAGTAACATGAATGTTACTATATATTAACATTCGTATTACTGAACTTTCTAGGTATTGTTCAGCCTCCCTATATTATGCATTACTGTTGTTAAGGAAATTTTGTGATATGATTTTGACTTAATATACCAACAATTTATTCGTACATTAAGCTTCCCATATATAACTATCAGAATATATAACTTCCATATAAAACTTCCGTTAATTATCATAATATTTAATAAACGGTTTACATATATAACTCAATCAAGGGTTTCCATATATACTTTAATGATCTAACCTATGTGACTTTCCAAAACTGGACAAAACTAACACCGTTAGGGGTAATTTTGAGATTTAAAAAATAAGTAGACTTAAGTACCTACATATAAGTTTAAACATGGACTTATCCTCAAATAAGTTTCCTTTCAGAACTCAAGTCATTATAAGTCCATCTAGGGGGACTCACTCTCAATTTTAACTTATAAAGACACCTGCCAACAAATCACCTCTTGCTCTATCTTTAAAAGAAGAGCAAACCCGCACAAAGTCGTCGTTGTTAAGCTGGTTGAATTGATAAGCAATATCAACTAAGTTTTTAAGGGTGATTCAGTGGTTGAATCAGAACCGACCCAATGCATAAGCAGCTAAAAGCTTTGTCTATGGCCCCAAACTTAGGGCCCAAACAAAATTTTTAGATCTATGTTTAATTAAGTCCAATTTTATTTTAAAGGCTCCAATTAAAAAATTTTAGGCTCAGACTCAATTTAGCTCAATTTTTTTAAGGCCCGAGTTATAATATTTAGTGAAAATTGGGACTGAGTCCTCCTGAATGTACTTATTAATGACTTGAGTCCGTCAAGAAAACTTATTTTGTGATAAGTCCGTTTTTTTATCTTACTAATAAGTACTTAAGTCCAATATTTTTTTAAATTCCAAAAATATCATTAACAGTGTTATTGTGTTCAATTATAGAAACTTTAAAGATCTTGAAATAAGCTTTAAATTAATTTCTTAAATTAGAAATTATTATCCTTTAATTTACTTCTAAATTGAAATTGAAATTTATATTCTCTCTCTCTCTCTCTAGAAGAAGATCATCTCATTCAATAATAAATGCAAATATTCACAATAACAATTACAAATTGTAATGTAACATATATATTTTTCTTCACAATAACATCAAATTTTTATGTACAGTAACACAACGACTTTAACAAAACTCAGGAAGATATATGTTGCACAGTAACATTAACGATATATTTTTTTACACAGTAACATCAATGAAATATTTTTTCCTTCACAGTAACAATAATTTTCCCTTACTTTTCATAAAATACAGTCCACAAATCGAAAAATTACATTATTTAGAGTAGTAACACATAATCGTCAGTTGAATTAGGGCATTCATCACCACTTGTGAATGTCAAGACATCGAATATGTAAAAATGAATTTTTTTTTTCTCATAGTAACATCAACTTTTTCCCACAAGTAACACAATCAAGCATTTTTCGATTGTATTGCACAACAAAAGATCCAAAAAATTGAAACCTATATCATTTAATTTAGTAACAATGAATCACATTGTGAAATTAGGAATGCAAAAAATAATGAAAATTTTGAAAACTTGGAGGCTTCTTCCTCTGGTTATGAGTTTGAATGCTACTATTTTTATTTTCAATTTTGTTCAAATTTTCATATTGCTATTTTTTTTTTGTTGAGCATGTTACTGTTTTTGTTGAGCATGCTACTATTTTTGTTAAGTATGTTACTATTTTTGTTGAACATATTACTATTGTTATTTTTTTAAATATTAATATTGAATGAACGTGTTACTATTTTTTTATATTTAAATGTTACTATTTTTCTGTGTTTAAATGATATTATTTTGTGTTTAAATATTAACTTTTTTTTTGTATTTGAATGTTACTATTTTTTATTTTTAATGTTGCACACACACACACACACATATATAATCTTAACCTATAATGAGTCTTTGGTCCAATGGTACTCCTTGTCTTGTAAAAACTTTGTCTTCTTGAGGTCAAGGGTTCAATCCCCCATCCCCCTCCCCTTACCCCCCCCCCCTCCCCCCCCCAAAAAAAAAAAAAACCTATATATGGATATAGTATAGATAAGATATGAGAGAGAAATTTTTTTAATGTTAGTTAAACTCCTAAAATTTAAGAGTTTTTAATTTTTAGTTTTTCTCCACTTCTAAAGGAAATGGATAGTTTGGTAAAGTTGACAAAAAAACGGACTTCATAATAAATAATTTTCCTTGACGGATTTAAGTTCAAACAAGTACATATATGGGGACCGGCCTCCAAATTTTCCTAATATTTATGTCCATGTTCAATTAAATCCACTTTTATTTTCAGAGTTCCAAATAAAATTTTCAAACTCAGATTTAATTAAAGTCTAATTTTGGGTTTCAGGCTCCTAAAATAAAATTTTCATATTTATGTTTAATCGAATCCAATTTTATTTTTAGGGCTCCTAAAAGTTTGATAGGAAAGCTTTTAGATTTATGTTCAATAAAATCCAATTTTTATTTTTATTTTTTACATACTAATGTGAAACCGACCTATTTCTTTAATAATATTACTATTTTTGTCTTCGAACTTACCATGTGTAACAAAACTATGTAATTATTTTTTTATATACTATTTCCAATCACTCTAATCAACTTTAAAAATTATTTATTTGCCAATTATTCTATTATTTGATAGTCTTTTGTTAAGTTAAATTAGTTTAATAAATAATAAATTTTTTATTATCGATAATTAGACTAACAAAAATCTAATAAATCATTTTCTTCCTATTTTATCAACTAATAGCCCTTAAATGAATGTTATTAGTTAAAATGACACCTATATTTTTAAATAGTAAATTTTCATCTCAGTTAGTAAAAAAATAAATTTTAATATCTAAGGGCCCGTTTGGTAACTTGATGTTTTCGTTTTTTTTTGTTTTTGTTTTCATTTTATGGCCAAAAAAAAAAAAAAAACATGTTTGGTGAATGTTTTTATTTTTTTTTAATTGCTCTGTTTCAAAAACAAGGTCCATATATAGAAACATCTAAAATGATGTTTTTGAAAACATCAAAAAACCAAACACGCGCGAGTCAATTAAAGAGGTCTGGGCTTCGATCTTCCTTAGCAACAAAATATGAATTTTTTTCTGGAGTATATAAATGGCAACCCTCTTTTCATCTCTCAGATCTCTGTTATCTCTCTCTCTCTCTGCTGAAGACGAAGCCGAAGGAAGACGAAGGGAAGCCAGATGCCATCTCCAGCCCCCCCTCTCCCTCTGTCGCTCTCACTCTCTCTCTCAACCTTCTTTATTTTAGTGGTGGTGATGGATTTTGGAGAGTGGTGGTGGGGTTGGTTGGTGGTGGTGGGTTTGGGTGGTGGTGGGTTTTCGGGGATGGGGGGTGGATTGGATGGATGTGGATTTCGGGGATGGGGTGGGGTTGGGTGGCTGTGGGTTTCGGGGTTGGGGGGTGGGTTGGGTGGTTGTGGGTTTCGGGGATGGGGATGGGGGTGGGGGTTGGGTGGTTGTGGGTTTCGGGGTTGGGGGGGTGGGTTGGGTGGCTGGTTTTCGGTGGTGGCTGGGTGGGTTGTGGGTTTCGGTGGTGGCTATTGGGGGTGGGTTTCGGTGGTGGGATTGGGTGGTCAGTGGGGTAGGGGGTGGGTTTCGGTGGTGGGGGTTGGGTGGTCAGTGGGGTTGGGTCGTGGTTTTGGGTGGTGATTTTTTGATATAATACCAAATATGTTTTTTATTTTTGTTTTCACAATTTTTTAAATATGAGTGACTACCAAACATGTTTTAGATTTTTAATTTTTATCACAAAAAAAACAAAACTTAGTTCTATTTTTTTTATAAAAAAAAACATAAAAACGAAAACGTTACCAAATAACTATATAAATAATATCATATATTATCATCACAATATAATAGGGCCTCATCCAATAATTTCTGCCTAGGCCTCAATTTGTCTTGGGCTAAACCATGTGCGAGTGAGAGATGTTAGATATTGTGTCTGGGTCATGGACCCAAACCGGGGCGCCTATGGTAGGTCGACCCAATTAGAGAATGTCCAAAAAGCTTGATTGTTGGAGGAGTCATTTACACCCAAAAGATGTGTCTGTTAAGTCATTAACATATATGTCTCTCCAAAGGCATCTATTAATTGCCTATATAAATTCAAAAACAACCAATAGATCAAAAAAACAGATGATAAAAATTCTCTATACGTGCAAACTCTTATACTCTCTTTCTCTCTCTCCCTACATAACGTTGAAAGATTTTTGTGTTGTAAAAATACAATGTTGATTCGTCTTGTATAACAACACCATACTGCTTGAACAATCAAATAAAAGGCGATTTTCAAATTCTAAAATACGTGAAACATCTTTCAAAAAATTTAGGATTAAAACGAATAAAAAATGCTTTTAATCCTACGCTTCTACAAGAGTATACGATGCCCAACATTACCTAATCTTCAAGAATTGAAAAAGTATAGCAAAAGAATTTAAAATTTCTGTCGGTGGCTTTAATGTTGCTATACATGTTTTCAATTTAATAGTCGATTGATAAAGCAAATTCAAGATGATAGTTAAGGAGGGAAAGTAAAATTTATCCAAACCTTCATATTTGAGAACTACAATAATTCTGTGTCTGAAGATATTTTACAATATTAAAAATCAAGGATTGATCGTACAATATTTTTATTTTAAATAGCAATTTATATTTTTTAATTACGTAATTTAAAATTAAAATAAACAAAGAGAAAATAAGAGAGATAGAAAAGAGTGGTAAGCGTGGATTAGTGGGGGTTATTTGCAATTAGAGAGTGTATTTATTGAATTGTCTGACATTGGGGGCCGTGCAAAAAATATAATGCTTTTGAGCGGAAAAAAAATATTGATATGAATTTTATTTCATTGGATCAAAATAAGTGAAAATTATATCAATCTTAACCATTGTTGTCCTTTTATAAGTTGAGAATTAAATAAATTGGCTAATATCATTTTCTACTTTGAAAGATACTTCGACTCTCAATTGGTACTATCAAACATTAAAAATTTTAAGTTGCACCCTCAATGTTATGAATTGATAGCAATGTGGATCTCGTCTAGATTATAGTTCAGTTTTTTCGTCGTAGATTGAAGCATGCGAATTAGAAGTGTTTCGGACGTGGACTTATGTATAAATTTACATTCTATTCACGCCTCGTGTAAGTTACACATGATAGAGTTAACCTCTATTTGGTTAATGAAACCTTATTTTCGATACATAAAATGGTATCAATTTGATCACAAACGAAGATATGCAGTAGTAGACATATCTCATGCCCGAAATACTTGCACCTCACGTACTTCACTTTTATGAAGGAAAACTAAATAGTAGTCTGGGTTAGGTTTATGAGTAATGCTATTTGGACCTAACAATTTGACCTAATTTGCTGACATAATGATTTGGCTTCATAGAAATCATTGGATCAACACCGAGTTCCAATGTTTGATGTGGTCTACAGTCAATCCAAATGTCATAGTGAATTAGGTCATCAAATTATGTTAGTAAATTAGGTCTCAATAACATTGTTGTAGGTTTATATTGTTACAAATTCATAACATTAAAAGTGGAAATTGAGATTTTTAATGTTTGAGAGTGCAAATTGAAATTTGAAATAAATATATCTGTCTCCTAAAATTAAAGTGATATAGAAAAGAATAGCATAACTCGCGCGGAAGAATGGCAAGTTCAAAACAAGAAATCATCCAACATTAAACCCACCTATTTTATGGGTTAACCAAATTCAATTGGAAGACTATTGAAATAGAAGAAATTTTTGTCCCTAAAAAACCCTAGATTGGACTAATTTGGAGATTTTTTATAATTTTAATGGTTATACCATCACTTAATACTCTAATCAAATAAAGTGTTATATGGGACAAGTGCGACCCCACTATTTTTCAATACCTGAATTTTAGATTTAACTTTCTTCTCCAACTGGATGGATATGAAATGGATGGAGTTGTCTAATCCGGTTAATCCCAACTTAATCCAAATATCGATGACTCTTTGATCTAATGGTACCCTATATCTTGTCATCTCCAAAAAAAAAAAAAAAAATACTTAATCCAAATAGACCCTAATTGTAATAATGATTCACTAATATATATGAAAAATTAAAGGTAGTGTTATCCTGAGTGTACATAGACTTGGATGTGAGCATAGCCGGCTGATGAACAAATTTATTTTACATGCAATTGAAAAAATAGGGAGACTTATAATTTGTATCCTGAAAGATTTTAAAATTTTTATTTTACATTGTCAAAGATAATTTTTTGTACTAGTTGGTGGCCCACGTACGATGTACGTGGACCATTTTGAATTATAATTTTAGTTTTTATTTTTTACTCGCATTATCTCTATATTTGTAGTTTTATGTATACATAAAATAAATGTGAAGTTAGAAAGTAAAAGAGAAAAAATGTAAAAGAAAGACATCAGGTCGTTGATTTGATTACTTATTAGTTGTTTATAAAATTTATATTTCAAATATTTTACGTCTACCATGGTGTGAGCAACACTTAACAGAATTCTCATCAAGAATATTGACTTTGGATTGGAAAAAATTACAATCTTACAATAAATATTTGACAATTGAAGACCAAAAAATGAATTAAAACTCGATAGAAGTGAATAAAAATATAATTAATAAGTAGAATTTGCGTGTAGAACATGAGAAAACATCGGCTATTTATGCTACTTTAAGTACTACTCCCTTAGTAATACTCAAAGATTACTTAGTTTAAGGGGCTATTGAAATTTTCATGGTTGACATTTATTGTTCTGACCGGTGGTAACTGAGTCATATAGATTGTGTTCAACTGAAACCCATTTTCAAATATATATATGTGGGTTTGGTAAGAAGTTTTGTCAAATTATTTGTGGGTATTGTGCATGCATGTGAAGGTCATTCTTCAATGGGGGCCCATATGGGATAAATGATAGTGGTTGCAGATGGAGCTGAGCTGCCCAACACTAAATGGGGCCTACAACGAAAATTTAAATGACAACTTTTATGTTTTAAAATTATATGAATAATATTTTATAATTATTTAAATCCCATAATTTATATATTAAAAATTATATTATTGACTTTTGAGATAAAAAATTAGGCTTAATTAAATTTGGGTCCTAAAATTCCTTTTAGGGTCCTAAAAATAAAAAGGGCCTGACTTCAACATGAATTTTAAAATTTTTATTCAGGATCTAAGAACAAAATTAGGTTTAATGGAACAATTTTTTTTCAAACCCTAAAAATAGAATTAGATTTAATTTTTTTGAGCCTTGATTAAATTTAATTGAACCTCCTAAAAATAAGGCCTCCAAAAATTTGGAGGCCGAAAGCGACGGCGTCAATGACCTAGCCAGTGAGCCAGCCCTTATATGGAGTAAAAACAAACCACAACATAATTGTTCTTCGACACTTAATTTTATTTAATAAAATTCTCTAACCATTATCATCGTTAATGTAAGCTATTAGTTAGATTACGTAAATTACTTATGTATTGTTTAATTCTTTTTTTTAACTTTTTTATGAGTTTTAATATTAATTTTAATTTGATTTTTACCTAACACTAGAATGTTTATCTGACAGATCAGAGATATTGACATGTTACCTACTTGAAGGGATGTACCTCTAGCGCACGTAATCAAAATAAGAAGTAAAAGGTACAATATATAATATAAAAGAAGATAGACTTCAATAAATTTATCCGACAGTTTCAAATAAATTCATGTAACGGCCACCAATAAATTCATTTGCTATGGGTCTTGGGAATTTTACAGCAACCATGGTGGCTAAGGTTAGTAGATAACATTTGCAGTGGGCTTCTTCTTTCTTGATTTTCTCTTTTCCTTTTGGTTGGTTGGTAGCTAGTGGGTGTTGCTTGATTTGGTAGTTGTTGGTGGTAGTGGTGGTTGCTTGGTGAAGGATGTGTTGAGGGCGACGGAGGTGGTGGTAGTTGCTTGGTGAAGGCTGTGTTGGGGGCGGTGGCGTTGGAGCTGGTCGCCGATATGGACAAAGGAAGGAGAAAGAAAAAAGAAAATGAGTTGGGTGTCAATAAAGTCTTAAGGGTACAAAAGTCATTTTACAAATTTTCTTCAACTAATTATATAATTTAGTTCATTTAAAACTTGAAGGGGACAAAATGTTGAAATTGAAACCAGAGGGAGTCGATTGCAACATGACCTAAACTTGAAGGGGGCAAATTGTAATTAACCCTATAATAAAATACAATGTCGTTTAAAATCTTTAAACATTTTTATAATTGATTAATTATAAGTTAGATTTCTCACTAATTTTCTACCAATGCGTACAATCACAGAGTCTGCAATAAAATTATTTTTTATATAGTTACAAAATATAGTTGAAATCATTATCGATTTTATCGAGAAATTACATATTTAACATAGCATAAAATGCTTTTGGGTTATAATATGAAGCTTTTGCATCCAATCATGTTTTATTAGGTATAGACTACAAACAAATCGAAAAATAACAAATTATAACTACAAAAATTATTTTTAAAAGATAGGCAGCATTATATTAAATAGAATAGAAATATTATATTTTTTTTAGTATATATAAATAGATCACCATATTTACATCTAATTTACTCAATCCAAAAGTAAAACATTTGTTTTAGGGGGGCTAATGAGCCACTAATTTTTTTACAAGATCAAAAAAAAAAAAAACGAATAATTTATTGGGAAAAAAAGAGACTAATACCATTAGGTAAATTTTTAAAATTTAGAGGGAGGGAGGGGGGGCAAATATATTACATTGAATAATATTTTGGGGTCCTCATCAAAAGTAAACCAAAAGTGAGAGGGGACAAGTGCCCACCGTAAACCAATGTAGCTCCTACTATATCTTAAAGAAACTTTTCATCATGGAATATGAAGCAATTAATCACATCTCGCTCTAGTATCGAAGCAAAATATGATCAATGGGCATATACAGCTGCTGAAATTTCAGGATTGCGATCACTTTTTCATCATCTTCAAATTTTATTATCAACAATTATTATTTGATGTTATAATTATCAGGTTCATCTCTCTTGCCTCCAATCCTACCTTCTATTCTCGAACAAAACATCTTGATGTTGACTATTACTATGTTCGCGAAAAAGTGATTTTCAAAGAATTGAACGTTTGTTATGAAAATCTAATTGTCAATATTTTTACCAAAGAATTATCAATTTCTTATAATGGTTCGTCCTCGACCCAATATTTTATGGAGTGTATTAGACCATTCAATTGTGTCCTTATGATAAGCCCAGCATGATGATATGTAAATGGAGAACGAAAGGCAAGATATGATCCAAACACGATATCTCGATAAAAAAATATATGCACATATGTACCAATTTCTCTCAACGAATTATGTGCCAATACAAGTTTGTTATTAAACTCGACTGGTCGGGTGGATTTACCCAGTTACACTGAAATATGTTGTCTTTATCGGTATTATTTGAATCATTCAAGTAAAGAACTATTCTGTCCCGACGGTACTTACTAGATTTGCATGAACCGAGTGATCGTGGCTAATCGCACGGGCTGAATCTCTTTTATAAAATGAAAATAAATGGCACTAAAAATATCTCTCCCTCTCTCATCTTTTTCACTCGCAGTCGCACAGAAAGCCAGGTAATTGTTTTGAGATTCAACTGGATTTTTGAGTCCCTACAATCAGACTACTACATCTATATGTGTACATGTGGATATGTGTGAAATTTATTCAAAACATCATTTGCGTTACAACTTATTTCATATGCTCTAATGAATCTTTTAGATTCTAGTCAAATTCAATATCCCAAGGGAGGATAGCTGTAGGATTCACATAGAAACCTACTAGTAAGGCCAAAATGAATATATAATAGATGATTGAATTTTATCAAATTAGAAATGATTCTCAATTACCATATAGTCTTCTCCATATTAAAAGTGATTATCAATTCTCTAGATGATAGATGGAAAACTCTGCTCATTTTTGAAGAAATTATGGGGATCAACTAAGGTCTTCATATACACCAATCTATTGAAGTTGTTCTTGAAGTATTTTTATACCCCAAATTCTGGCTCGTGCATAACTCCTCTTGTTGTCATTTACTCCTATATCCGTATCGCTATAATTGATATAGGCTTCTCAAGGATTCTTTGAAACATAAGGAGCCACATACTTGTAAAACCTTTGGAACCAAGTCATATGCCTTTCCCCTCCTTCAGTCCAAAGCAACCGATATTCAAATTGGTAGTGGAGGAAAGGGGATACAAATTCTAAAATCTCGCTCATTTTTCCAACATAAGGACTCAACTCCAGAAAAGGAACACCAACTTCTTATTATAATATGAATATATGCAGTTGGCGTTCCTTATATGCAGTTGACTCCGTATGGTGGAAAAATGAGCGAGATTTCAGAATTTGCAACACCTTTCCCCCATAGAGCTGAGAACTTATACCAAATTGAATATCGGTTGTTTTGGACGGAAGGAGGAGAAAGACATATGAAATGGCTCTGAAGGCTTTACAAGTATATGACTCCCTATGTTTCAAAGAATCCGAGAGAAGCCTATATCAATTATAGGGATATAGATATAGGAGTAAATGATGACAAGGCGAGTTATGCGCCAGCAAGTATTTGGGGTAGAAAATACTTCAAGGACAACTTCAATAGATTGGTGGATGTGAAGACCTTAGTTGACCCCAATAACTTCTTCAGAGATGAGCAGAGTATTCCATCTCTTAAGATGTAGAAGACTAGATGGTAATTTAGAATTTCAAATTTAATAAAATTCAATCATCTACTATTATATTTGTTTTGGCCTTACTGGTAGGTTTCTATGTGAATCATATAGCCTCCCATAAGGCCAAGTGAATTTAACAATGGAATATTGAACTTGTTTACAATTTAAAAGATTCTGTATTTTATAGCATAAGGATGACTTATAAGTACTATTATGACATAAGTTGTAATGCAAATGATGTTTTGGATAAATTGTACTCTCTTCTATTACTTGATCTACATGTGTCATGAAGAGTTACCATACAAACTCATTATCTTTTTTGGAGAGGGGAGGGGGGAGAAAAGGAGAGGAGAGGAGAGGAGAGGAGAGGAGGGGAGAGGAGAGTTGAATATATAACCCATCATATAAGCATGAGTTGGAGCAATATTTCCCAGAAAAGGGGGGGGGAAAGGATCGGAAGCATGGTTTAAGATTGAATATCTTTGTCCAATGACGGAACTAGGACAGGGCCGGGGGGCCATGCCCCCCCTGCACTTTTCAGTTTTCAGAACCCTTTTATATATCTGTAGTAATATTATTTGAGAAAGGAGGTCCATTGTGCTAAGATATTACTCTCAGGAAAATTTCTATGATAAGTGCTTTTAATCTTTCCATACAACTACTCCAGGCACCATCTATAAAATAGTCTCCTATGACTATAGAATAAGACTATATTACTTCAATATAACTTTTCAGCACTATAGTCTAACTGGTATTCCTACTCTGTTATCATCCATTTTGATTATTCCATTAAAAACTTCATGGGTAAATTAGGAAAACCCACCCCCTTTTTTTGGTAAATTCTAGACTTGTGCCTAATTTATTTTCACTATAGATATTTATACATGCACTTTCTACTATTGTTTCCACTTCATATTTTACTTCATTGGTCATGAATGTTATGAAAACTAAACTTCGAACCAATATGGATGATGATTTTCTAACAACTTTTTTTTATTGTATACATAAAGAAGAAAGTTGATAAAAAATTTGTTTCGGATTCAATCACACATCGGTCACGTGATAAGAAGTGAGATGAATTGATGCATTTCTCTTTTACGAAGGTATAGTTGCCAACTCACTTGAAATATTGTTGAACGGGACTTTCATCTATAAAGGAAACTTTAAAGTGAAAACAGATTATGTGAAGACACCCTTTTCTGAAAGTGCACTAAAAGGAATATGGGAAAAGTTGAAGGAGGAAGAAGTTGGCGTTCCTTTTCTGGAGTTGAGTCCTTATGTTGGAAAAATGAGCGAGATTTTAGAATTTGTATCCCCTTTCCTCCACTACCAATTTGAATATCGGTTGCTTTGGACTGAAGGAGGGGAAAGGCATATGACTTGGTTCCAAAGGTTTTACAAGTATGTGGCTCCTTATGTTTCAAAGAATCCTTGAGAAGCCTATATCAATTATAGCGATACGGATATAGGAGTAAATGACAACAAGAGGAGTTATGCACGAGCCAGAATTTGGGGTATAAAAATACTTCAAGAACAACTTCAATAGATTGGTGTATATGAAGACCTTAGTTGATCCCCATAATTTCTTCAAAAATGAGCAGAGTTTTCCATCTATCATCTAGAGAATTGATAATCACTTTTAATATGGAGAAGACTATATGGTAATTGAGAATCATTTCTAATTTGATAAAATTCAATCATCTATTATATATTCATTTTGGCCTTACTAGTAGGTTTCTATGTGAATCCTACAGCTATCCTCCCATGGGATATTGAATTTGACTAGAATCTAAAAGATTCATTAGAGCATATGAAATAAGTTGTAACGCAAATGATGTTTTGAATAAATTTCACACATATCCACATGTACACATATAGATGTAGTAGTCTGATTGTAGGGACTCAAAAATCCAGTTGAATCTCAAAACAATTACCTGGCTTTCTGTGCGACTGCGAGTGAAAAAGATGAGAGAGGGAGAGATATTTTTAGTGCCATTTATTTTCATTTTATAAAAGAGATTCAGCCCGTGCGATTAGCCACGATCACTCGGTTCATGCAAATCTAGTAAGTACCGTCGGGACAGAATAGTTCTTTACTTGAATGATTCAAATAATACCGATAAATACAACATATTTCAGTGTAACTGGGTAAATCCACCCGACCAGTCGAGTTTAATAACAAACTTGTATTGGCACATAATCCGTTGAGAGAAATTGGTACATATGTGCATATATTTTTTTATCGAGATATCGTGTTTGGATCATATCTTGCCTTTCGTTCTCCATTTACATATCATCATGCTGGACTTATCATAAGGACACAATTGAATGGTCTAATACACTCCATAAAATATTGGGTCGAGGACGAACCATTATAAGAAATTGATAATTCTTTGGTAAAAATATTGACAATTAGATTTTCATAACAAACGTTCAATTCTTTGAAAATCACTTTTTCGCGGACATAGTAATAGTCAACATCAAGATGTTTTGTTCGAGAATAGAAGGTAGGATTGGAGGCAAGAGAGATGAACCTGATAATTATAACATCAAATAATAATTGTTGATAATAAAATTTGAAGATGATGAAAAAGTGATCGCAATCCTGAAATTTCAGCAGCTGTATATGCCCATTGATCATATTTTGCTTCGATACTAGAGCGAGATGTGATTAATTGCTTCATATTCCATGATGAAAAGTTTCTTTAAGATATAGTAGGAGCTACATTGGTTTACGGTGGGCACTTGTCCCCTCTCACTTTTGGTTTACTTTTGATGAGGACCCCAAAATATTATTCAATGTAATATATTTGCCCCCCCTCCCTCCCTCTAAATTTTAAAAATTTACCTAATGGTATTAGTCTCTTTTTTTCCCAATAAATTATTCGTTTTTTTTTTTTTTGATCTTGTAAAAAAATTAGTGGCTCATTAGCCCCCCTAAAACAAATGTTTTACTTTTGGATTGAGTAAATTAGATGTAAATATGGTGATCTATTTATATATACTAAAAAAAATATAATATTTCTATTCTATTTAATATAATGCTGCCTATCTTTTAAAAATAATTTTTGTAGTTATAATTTGTTATTTTTCGATTTGTTTGTAGTCTATACCTAATAAAACATGATTGGATGCAAAAGCTTCATATTATAACCCAAAAGCATTTTATGCTATGTTAAATATGTAATTTCTCGATAAAATCGATAATGATTTCAACTATATTTTGTAACTATATAAAAAATAATTTTATTGCAGACTCTGTGATTGTACGCATTGGTAGAAAATTAGTGAGAAATCTAACTTATAATTAATCAATTATAAAAATGTTTAAAGATTTTAAACGGCATTGTATTTTATTATAGGGTTAATTACAATTTGCCCCCTTCAAGTTTAGGTCATGTTGCAATCGACTCCCTCTGATTTCAATTTCAACATTTTGTCCCCTTCAAGTTTTAAATGAACTAAATTATATAATTAGTTGAAGAAAATTTGTAAAATGACTTTTGTACCCTTAAGACTTTATTGACACCCAACTCATTTTCTTTTTTCTTTCTCCTTCCTTTGTCCATATCGGCGACCAGCTCCAACGCCACCGCCCCCAACACAGCCTTCACCAAGCAACTACCACCACCTCCGTCGCCCTCAACACATCCTTCACCAAGCAACCACCACTACCAGCAACAACTACCAAATCAAGCAACACCCACCAGCTACCAACCAACCAAAAGGAAAAGAGAAAATCAAGAAAGAAGAAGCCCACTGCAAATGTTATCTACTAACCTTAGCCACCATGGTTGCTGTAAAATTCCCAAGACCCATAGCAAATGGGAGAGAGAATCCATTGACATCGAAATGGGTCTGGTGAGCCTCCAACCCCCTTTCTGTACTTCGACAGTGCCCCCAACCCCCACCTCTTGCTCCGGCGGTCTCCCAACCCCCATCTTTTGCTCCGTCGTTCCCCCAACCCCAAACCCTTGCTCCATCGGTTCCCTCGAACCCCCACCCCCTGCTCCAGCAGTCCAACCCCCATACCCAATGCCGACAGCACCCCAAAACCCACCTCCGAAAAAAACAAAAACTAAAAGTTATCCACACACCCCCAATCCCCACTTCTACCAAGTAACCCTTGCCCACCCCTCTGTGAATAGCAACCCAAGTAATACAGTTTCGAATGCCTCGTTCGAAGTTCCTTTGCCATTTATAGCTTTTTCGTTCACCGGTCATCCAAACAAACTCGAGGTGGTGGAAGAAGCTCTTGTCGCGATTGCATCGATAGACCTTTGAACGATGCCTAGGGTGTTCTCCATTGGCATCATTTTTTCACCCGAGTTTAGGATTGATCGAAACTTTGAGGCTTTTGAGGGTTTCGGTTTCACCGAAGGGGGAGGGAGTGGATAATCATCGATTGAGGGAAAGTTGGATTTTACTGGGTTTTTGCACTGTTGCTTGCGGAGGGTTGGGTTGTTTTTGGATTGAAGGGTATAAATATCTTTTAATGGTGTTAATGTTGACTTCTATTAATTTAGACAGTCAAGAATAACGGCAATGGGGTGATTGAAATATGTTAAAACTTGAAGGGGGCAGATTGTCGAAATTAAAACTACGAGGAGCTGATTGAAATACGACCCAAACTTGGAGGGGGCATTTTGTAATTAACCCTTTATTATAATACATGATTGTGTTACTGTTTCGAATCTCCGTCTATTTTGGTATTCTTGCACTCAATTTTTTTTTTTTTAATAGTAGTAGGACAGTGCATATATTGACAAACCTCATTGTAAAACACTCACCACACTCCGAGATTTGGTGGGTGGGACCAAGAATAGAAGTGCCATAGACGGGGCCATCTTCTTCCCAGTAGCCAGTGGTTCATGCTTGCTCCTTGCATTTATATTAGTTCATTTCTTCATTTTACATTTATGTATATACATTGCTTGAGATGTTATATGGGGATAGAAGCTAAAAGAGATTGAGATGTTATATACTTAACGTCTATCTCTCTCTCACATAAAAAATTAAAAATAAATTAATTTTTTTTAAAAAAATTAGTACTAAAAATAAAATAAAAAAACCTTATTTAATGTTTTCACTTTAAGCCTCAAATTGTCTTAAGCCACACCTAATGGTGCCAGAATTATTTCTTCAGGGGGCCAAATATGGACATAACAAAAAATTTTCTTTTTAATGATCTATCATTATTCCAGAGCAATCATTATGCGAAATTATTAATTATATCGAATTTGCTAAAATCAACTTTTACACAATATGTTATATAAATATTTATTTTAATAAAATATTAAAAATAATTTAAACTTATCAAGATTAGATGTAAAGCAATTTGAGATCAATTCATCAAACAATCAACAATTTAAGCTAAATTTTTTTTATCTCATAATTATTCGAGTAGCACTAAATTTCATCATTTTTCTATATATTACAAAAAGTTTAACAACTGTGTTCAAATAAATAGTCAATGCATGAAAGAAAATTAAGATCAAATTGTAAAGGTATAAACTATAGAGGGTCATGTAAAAATATAAAACTTATTTTCAAAACTTGAAGTGGGTAAACATAATTTTAGAAGTGGGCTTGAGTAGCTCATTAGTTGGCATTTTTTTGTTGTTGTTGTTGTTGTTACAAAGTGTTTAGATTTGTGCTGGCTACTCCATCGAACTCGGATATTGGCTATAACTCGAGCGAATTTAAAACATATAATCTAAGAAACAATGGTAGTTGACTCTTAAAAAATATGAGAAATACTGAACTAGAAAATTTTAAATTATCAGAGGCCAAATTTAACGGCGACTTTGCTAGATAAAATTGAAGTTATTTTTGTTCTTTTACTAGTTTTTATTTTTTATCAAGTCCTCTTTTACTAGTTTAAGGGCTTACTCGGTCCCTCTTTATTGTTTATTAGGGGTAATCCATGTCGGAAGGTACGGTGCAATGTAAATGATTTTAAAAAAAATATTGGTGGCCGTTACATGAATTTATTTGAAACTGTCGGATGAACTTATTGAAGTCTATCTTCTTTTATATTATATATTGTACCTTTTGCTTCTTATTTTGATTACGTGCACTAGAGGTACATCCCTTCAAGTAGGTAACATGTCAATATCTCTGATCTGTCAGATAAACATTCTAGTGTTAGGTAAAAATCAAATTAAAATTAATATTAAAACTCATAAAAAAGTTAAAAAAAAGAATTAAACAATACATAAGTAATTTTCGTAAGCTAACTAATAGCTTACGTTAACGATGATAATGGTTAGAGAATTTTATTAAATAAAATTAAGTGTCGAAGAACAATTATGTTGTGGTTTGTTTTTACTCCATATAAGGGCTGGCTCCAGGGGCGGAGCCAGAAATTTTGGTCAGGGTGGACACTTTAATTAAGTACTCTAATTTTTTTTCTTCTAATCAATCACACTATATAAGATATTTATATTTATTATATTATATTTGATAAATGAAGTCCATTTAACATAAAAAAATGTCCAAAAAAAAGTATATATTGTCAGGGGCGAAACCATGAATGTCTATGAGGGGACAAAATATAACTGGTATAAAAAAATACTTAGCCGAAATTGATACAAAAAAATTCAGTTCAAGAATAACAAAAAAATAAGAATCAAAACAAAATTATTGTGAAATAGTAAATTCAATTTTTATTTAGCCGAAACAAAATTCTAACAAAAAGACAAAAAAAAAAATAAAATTAGTACATTTTTAACCTAATTATATATTTCAATAAAATATAAAATTTTTAAAAATCACTAAAATTTTGTATATGAATTAAATGTAAATTAATTTTTCACTAATTTTCTATCAATGCGCACAATCAGAAATCCGTAGTAAAATTATTCTTTATTTAGTTGCGACTAGGGATTTTATACTCTTTTCTCCTCTTAGTCAAGTGAGCCAAAAAATTTGTTTTTTAATGGTGGGTGGGCCAAAAGTTTTGTTTTTAATGTTGGGCCAAAAATTTTGTTTTTAATGTTGGACTAAAAGTTTTGTTTTTTTAAGGGAAATTTGGATGCCGGTCCCCCTATATGGACTTGTTTGGACTTAAGTCCGTCAAGGAAACTTATTTGTTATGAAGTCCGTTTTTTGTCAATTTTACTATACTATCCCTTCCCTTTAGAAGTGAAATAAAACTAAAAATTAAAAACTCCTAAATCTTAGGAGTTTGATTAACATTAAAATCTTTTCTCTCTCATATCTATCTATATCCATATATAGGTTAAGAGTTTGACTAACATTAAAATTTTGCCTCTCTCTTATCTATCTATATCCATATATATATATAGTAACATCAAAAATAAAAAATAGTAACATTCAAATACAAAAAAAGTTATGATTTGGATACAAAAAATAATATATTTAAACACAAAAAATAGTAACATTTAAACATAAAAAAAAATTGAAACATTCAATATTAATATTTTTAAAAAATAACAACAGTAACATGTTCAACAAAAATTGTAACATACTTAACAATAATTATTTATCTCAAATTCAAAAGCAAAAAATAGTACCATTCAAACACAAAAAATAGTAATATTCAAAAACAAAACAAATAGTAATATTGAATATTAATATTTAGTAAAATAATAGTAGTAACATGCTTAACAAAAACAGTAACATGCTCAAAATAATAGGAACATGAATAGTAACATACTCAACAAAAGTAGTAACATGAACAGTAACATAATAAAAAAAATAGTAACATGAATTTGATATATATATATATATATATATATATATAGACAGAGAGAGATAGAGGGAGAGATAGAGTTTTGAATTTGATATATATATATACAGAGAGAGAGAGAGAAAGAGAGTTTTGAATTTGAATTTTAAATTTATGATGGAGATTATATATATATATATATATATATATAGAGAGAGAGAGAGAGAGAGAGAGAGAGAGAGAGAGAGAGATCTTTGAATTTGAATTTTAAATTTATGATGAAGATTTTATTGGTATATTTTAATTGACCTTGAATTAAGGGATAACAATTTCCAAAATAGGAAATTAATTTAACTTCCTTTCAAAGAAGGGTATTTTTGAGATTAAAAAAAAAAGTGGACTTAAATCATTACATATAATTTTAAACATGGACTTAGTCCCTTATAAGTTTCCTTACCGGACTCATCTCCAAACAAGTACATCTAGGGGGACTCGCTTCCAATTTTCACTTTTTTTAATAGGTTTGGGTGGATTGTGATAGGTCAAATATTTGATTTTTTAATAAGTTTGGGTAGATAATAGTGGACTCAATTTTTTTTGTTTTAAATGGGCTTAATTTTTAAAATTTTTTGGATAAATAATGTGGGTCTAATATTTTTATCTTGGATTTTGGGTGGGCACAAATAATATATTATACAATTTTATAATATATATACTTAACTAAAAAATTTTTTTTTTTTGAGGGGGGCACGTGCCCACCCTGGCCCTAGCCTCCCTCCGCCCTTGGCTGGCTCAATGGCTAGGCCATTGACGCCGTCGCTTTCGGCCTCCAAATTTTTGGAGGCCTCATTTTTAGGAGGTTCAATTAAATTTAATCAAGGCTCAAAAAAATTAAATCTAATTCTATTTTTAGGGTTTGAAAAAAAATTGTTCCATTAAACCTAATTTTGTTCTTAGATCCTGAATAAAAATTTTAAAATTCATGTTGAAGTCAGGCCCTTTTTATTTTTAGGACCCTAAAAGGAATTTTAGGACCCAAATTTAATTAAGCCTAATTTTTTATCTCAAAAGTCAATAATATAATTTTTAATATATAAATTATGGGATTTAAATAATTATAAAATATTATTCATATTATTTTAAAACATAAAAGTTGTCATTTAAATTTTCGTTGTAGGCCCCATTTAGTGTTGGGCAGCTCAGCTCCATCTGCAACCACTATCATTTATCCCATATGGGCCCCCATTGAAGAATGACCTTCACATGCATGTACAATAGCCACAAATAATTTGACAAAACTTCTTACCAAACCCACATATATATATTTGAAAATGGGTTTCAGTTGAACACAATCTATATGACTCAGTTACCACCTGTCAGAACAATAAATGTCAACCATGAAAATTTCAATAGCCCCTTAAACTAAGTAATCTTTGAGTATTACTAAGGGAGTAGTACTTAAAGTAGCATAAATAGCCGATGTTTTCTCATGTTCTACACACAAAAACCAATTACAAGAGTCATGAAGAAGATGATTAGCCCAATGGCTTCTTGCCTTTCACTTGCTTTCGTTTTTCTCTTCTCAATTTTATCATCAGCAACTTCATCAGCTGATACCACTACAGCTTTTCTTCAGTGTCTCTCTAGTCAGATACAGAATTCCACTCAAGTTGTTTACACACCAACAAGCCCTTCCTATTTACCCATTTTGAAGTTTTCCATACAAAACCTAAGATTCGCTACACTCAGCACTCCAAAACCTTTAGCCATAATCACACCATTGAATGAGTCTCACGTTCAAGTAGCTATTTGCTGTTGTCGAGAACATGATATAGAGATAAGAGTTCGCAGCGGTGGACATGACTATGAAGGTTTTTCTTACGTTGCTAAGGTACCATTTGTCGTCCTGGATCTATTTAATTTGCGATCAATCAGTGTCAATGTTGAAGAAAAAACGGCGTGGGTTCAAGCTGGCGCAACTCTAGGTGAACTTTATTACAATATTCTAAACAAGAGCAAAACACTTTCCTTTCCAGCAGCCGGTGTCGCTTCCATTGGTGTCGGTGGCCACATTAGTGGGGGAGGATCTGGTATACTCCAACGTAAATTTGGGCTTGCTTCTGATAATGTTATTGATGCTCGAATAGTTGATGTCAATGGTAAAATTCTTGATAGAAAATCAATGGGGGAAGACCTCTTTTGGGCTATAAGAGGAGGTGGAGGTGCTAGTTTTGGCGTCATTTTTGCATGGAAACTAAACTTAGTTACCGTTCCAGAGAATGTAACTTTTTGCAGGATAACTAGGACATTGGAAAACAATGCATCCAAGGTTGTGCATCAATGGCAATCTGTAGCCGACAAGGTTGACGAAAATCTTTATATAAGAATTGTCCTTATGCTCGAGAATTCTAGTCAAGTAATTGGGAACAAAACAGTAGAGGCTGTACTCCTTTCATTATTCCTTGGTGGCGTTGATGGATTACTTTCTGTGACAGGAGAACAGTTTGCACAGTTTGGTTTGGCGAGAGAAACTTGTGGGGAAGTGACCTGGATCCAAGCATTCCTCTTTTTCGAAAGTAGTGTTGCCAGTCCACTTGAAATATTGCTGAACAGAACTTATAGCTTTCAAGGAGACTATAAAGTAAAATCAGATTACGTGAAGATGCCGCTTTCTGAAAGTGCACTCGAAGGAATATGGGAAAGGTTGAAGGAAGAAGAAGTTGGCGTTCCTTTTCTGGAGTTGACTCCGTATGGTGGAAAAATGAGCAAGATTTCAGAATTTGCAACACCTTTCCCCCACAGAGCCGGGAACTTATACCAAATTGAATATCGGTTGTTTTGGACGGAAGGAGGAGAAAGGCATATGAAATGGCTCCGAAGGCTTTACAAGTATATGACTCCCTATGTTTCAAAGAATCCGAGAGAAGCCTATATCAATTATAGGGATATAGATATAGGAGTAAATGATGAGAAGGCGAGTTATGCGCAAGCAAGCATTTGGGGTAGAAAATACTTCAAGAACAACTTCAATAGATTGGTGGATGTGAAGACCTTAGTTGACCCCAATAACTTCTTCAGAGATGAGCAGAGTATTCTGTCTCTTAAGATGTAGAAGACTAGATGGTAATTTAGAATTTCAAATTTAATAAAATTCAATCATCTACGATTATATTTGTTTTGGCCTTACTGGTAGGTTTCTATGTGAATCATATAGTCTCCCATAAGGCCAAGTGAATTTAACAGTGGAATATTGAACTTGTTTACAATTTAAAAGATTCTGTATTTTGTAAGGGTGACTTATAAGTACTATTACGAAATAAGTTGTAATGCTAATGATGTTTTGGATAAATTGTTGTCTCTTCTATTACTTGATCTACTTGTGTCATGAAGAGTTACCATACAAACTCATTATCTTTTTTGGAGAGGGGAGGGGGGAGAAGAGGAGAGGAGAGGAGGGGAGAGGAGAGTTGAATATATAACCCATCATATAAGAATGAGTTGGAGCAATATTTCCCAGACAAAGAGAGGGAAAAAAAGGAGCAGAAGCATGGTTTAAGATTGAATACCTTTGTCCAATGACGGAACTAGGATAGGGCCTAGGGGGGGCATGAACCCCCCCCTCTTTTGCACTTTTCAGTTTTCAGAACCTTTGTATATATCTGTGCTGTAATATTACTTGAGAAAGGTGGCCCATTGTGCTAAGATATTAATCTTTCCATACAACTACTCCATGCACCATCTGTAAAATAGTCTCCTATGACTATAGAATAAGACTATATTACTTAAATATAACTTTTCAGCACTATAGTCTAACTGTTATTCCTCCTACTTTGTTATCATCCATTTTGATTATTCCTTCAAAAACTTCATGGATAAATTAGGAAAACCCACCCCCTTTTTTTGGTAAATTCTAGACTGGTGCCTAATTTTTTTTCACTATAGATATTTATACATGCACTTTCTACTATTGTTTCCACTTCATATTTTACTTCATTGGTCATGAATGCTATGAAAACTAAACTTCGAACCAATATGGATGATGATTTTCTAACAACTTTTTTTTTTATTGTATACATAAAGAAGAAGTTGATAAAAACTTTGTTTCGGATTCATTCACACATCGGTCACGTGATAAGAAGTGAGATGGATTGATGCATTCCTCTTTTACGAAGGTATAGTTGCCAACTCACTTGAAATATTGTTGAACTGGACTTTCATCTATAAAAGAAACTTTAAAGTGAAAACAGATTATGTGAAAACACCATTTTTTGAAAGTGCACTAAAAAGAATATGGGAAAAGTTGAAGGAGGAAGAAGTTAGCGTTCCTTTTCTGGAGTTGAGTCCTTATGTTGGAAAAATGAACGAGATTTTAGAATCTGTAACCCCTTTCCTCCACTACCAATTTGAATACCGATTGCTTTGGATGGAATGAGGGGAAGGGCATATGAATTGGTTCCGAAGGTTTTACAAGTATGTGGCTCCCTATGTTTCAAAGAATCCGAGAGAAGCCCATATCAATTATAGGGATACGGATATCTATATATATACTACTTCTAAAAGTGGCTTAAAGAGAAAACCTTTAATTTTCTTATTTGCCCTTTAATAATTCTATAATGTCTACTTTATCCTTGTTTCAAGAGTTCTCATATATTTATTGGTTACATTAATTCAACTAATAAATTCATTGTTTGTCTTTTGATTATCTTCTTTATAAATATTATAAATATGACCTAAATGTGATTTTGATTGACTACAATAATCTTAATAAAAAAAACTAATTCCTTAACCAATCTTCCTTGGCATGAAGTTATAAAGTGAACTTTAGATCATGTTATGAATGTAACCGAAAATCATCTCAATAGTTTTCAGGCACTAAAGCTACTCTGTAACTATTTGAACTTTTGCTATTCCAACATTAGTTATTGACATCATTAGATGCATTAAATATATAAACAAAATTGTTAAATAAAACTCTATGAACAAACCCCACCTAATATGCCTCTTCATTTTCCTATTTTCTTCTGCACTACTCAACCAACTGATAAGCTATCTTTTCTCTCTCTTCCTCTCTTTTATTTCGTCTTCTCCTTCGTTCTTCTTCTTGCTACAAAGCACAGGGCCCCTATTCTCTTCTCCCTGTCAACGTTGTTGACATCCACCAATCATTTTATCAATTAAGTTTTTTTAGTCTCTTTCTTCTACAATGTTTTTCTTCCTCTTGGTTATAAATAACAAATCTCCACTGGCATTGAGATTCAACCGCTAATATTTTTAGTTATTATTGTGGAATGTCTTTGGGCGGAACACTAAAAGAGGGAGCATGCAAAATCAACACTCACAAAGACTTGAATGAGGAAAGGCCAAAGGTAATGTATGTAACTACATTGGAAAATCAAGTGTGGAGAAAAACCAAGATAACATCTTAACGATACATCTTTTTTGGGAATTTGAATAATTACAAAGTAATTGCCTTTATCTCTATCTTTTGATGTGCTCAATCCCCATCTTTTTTCCCTATTGTAAGATTGAGGGTAAAGAAAGAAGGTGATTTTCAACTCTATCGACTGACTTTTTAATTGAACGACTAATTGCTTTGAGGTTTGTTATAATGACTTCTGACATTCTAACCATATTAATTTTATTTATGTATTTTCTTTGAGGTTCTTGAACGTTTTTTGCTATTCTTGGCCTTCCCTGTTCTCAAATATTTAGCAATCGATGGTTGATAACACAAACTTTTGCAAGGCACTTATAGTATGGTAAGGAACCATCATTCTGTAGTAGTGTTTGTACATTTAGAAGCCTTTTATCAAAAAATTCTTATGCTATCCTGTTGTGTAGTTTTTCGTGTGTGCAGTGTAATATGGTGTGGGGTGTTTGCAGTCAAGCAACGTTGCCATCACAAGTGGTTGCTTAAAATGTTGCATTTTTGGACCACAATGACTATCAAACCCTGGATTATTTAATTTTCTTTTGTTTTAAACTAAAAAACATAAATTGCTTCGTGAATTCATTTATTAGTTTATGTTTAGGTTAAATATCAGAGAGTTTTATAGGCTATTATTCATGTTGTACTTCATTTTTGTATTTTTTTTTTCGGCTATAGGTTATCCATTTGGTCACAAGATATACTATTTGTATTCAATACACAATTTAGGATGTAAAAAATAATGAGCTTAATTTGATTGACAGTTTAATTATTTTCAATTTAAAAAACTTCCTACTCTCTCTCTCTCTCTCTCTCTCCCCCCCCCCCCCCCCCCCCCCCCTCATTCTTCATGATTGGCTGCATTTTCGTTGAAAATCATATACACACTCATTTGAGTGTAATGCAGGGGACTTCGGGAATTATAAGTTGTCATGTATTCTAAGACACTTGGTTTGGCATTGATTTTTTCCTCTTTTTTTAATCCAACTCATCAAAGTCGTCTGCTTTGATTGTAGTGTGTGTCAGGATGCTAGATTGCAAATAAAGTTCAGAAAAAAATCCAAGGAAAATATAGCTTCAGATTTTTTACTTGTTTAACAGAATGCATGAAAAAACAAAGCAACCACAAAAATCTTCATATTTTATCATAAACACATGTGGTCTTTAACACCTAATATTAGACTTTTTTCGAAGAGGATATGTACTCTGGCAGCAATAGAATGAGAAGATGGCGAAATTGTGGAACACAAACCATTTAGATGTGATAGACTCACAGGAGTTGGTTAACTGCTAATATGGGCCAGGATATAAGGCTCATTCCATTGTTTAATCGTCAATGTTTACTTAGGTGCAATATATAATTTATTTTAAAATGGTTCACGTGCCATGCACGTATGCACTAATTAGTAGGAGTAAATGACAACAAGAGGAGTTATGCCCGAGCAAGGATTTGGGATAAGAAAATACTTCAAGAACAACTTCAATAGATTGGTGTATGTAAAGACCTTAGTTAATCCCAATAATTTCTTCAAAAATGGGCAGAGTATTCCATCTGTCATCTAGAGAATTGATAATCACTTTTAATGTGAAGAAGAGTATATGGTAATTGAGAATCATTTCTAATCTATTAATATATTCATTTTGGCCTTACTAGTAGGTTTCTATGTGAATCCTACAGCTAGCCCTCCCATAAGGCCAAGTGATTTTAATAGTGGGATATTGAATTTGATTACACTCTAAAAGATTCTTTAGAGCATATGAAATAAGTTGTAACGCAAATGATGTTTTGAATAACTTTCACACATATCCACATGTACACACATAGATGTAGTAGTCTGATTGTAGAGACTCAAAAATCCAGTTGAATCTCTAAACAATTACTTGGCTTTCTTCGTGCGACTGCGACTACGAGTGAAAGAGATGAGAGAGGAAGAGAGAGATATGACATAGAGAGAAACTATTTTTTAGTGCCATTTATTTTCATTTTATAAAAGAGATTCAGCCCGTGCGATTAGCCATGATCACTCGGTTCATGCGAATCAAGTACCGTCGGGACAGAATGATTCTTTACTTGAACGATTCAAATAATAACGGTAAAGACAACATATTTTAGTGTTACTGGGTGAATCCACCAGACTAGTCGAGTTTAATAACAAAATTGTGTTGACACATAATTCGTTGAGAGAAATTGGTACATATGTGCATATATTTTTTTATCAAGACATCATGTTTGGATCATATCAGATCTTGCCTTTCGTTCTCCATTTACATGTCATCATGGTGGGCTTATCTAAGGACACAATTGGACGGACTAATACCCCAAAAAATGTTGGGTGGAGGACGAACCATTATAAGAAGTTGATAATTCTTTGGTAAAAATATTGACAATTAGATTTTCATAACAAACGTTCAATTCTTTGAAAATCACTTTTTCGCGGACATAGTAATAGTCAACATCAAGATGTTTTGTTCGAAAAAAAAAGGTTGGATTGGAGGCAAGAGAGATGAAACTGATAATTATCACATCAAATAATAATTGTTAATAATAAAATTTGAAGATCATGAAAAAGTGATCGCAATCCTGAAATTTCAGCAGCTGTATAAGCCCATTGATCATATTTTGCTTTGATACTAGAGCGAGATGTGATTAATTGCTTCTTCATATTCCATGATGAAAAGTTTCTTTACTATATAATAGGATACGCTTGACAACAAACCAATAGTTAGTAGTCAAGGGTGGAGCAACATTGGTTCATGGTGGGCACTTGCCCCCTCTCACTTTTGGTTTACTTTTGATGAGGACCCCAAAATATTATTCGAAGTAATATATTTGCCCCTCCCCCCCCCCCCCCCCCCCCTTAAATTTTAAAAATTTACCTAATGGTATTAGTCTATTTTTTAATGATCTATCATTATTCCAGAGCAATCATTTTGCTAAATTATTAATTATATAGAATTTGCAAAAATCAACCTTTACACAATACGTTATATAAATATTTATTTTAATAAAATATTAAAAAAATAATTTAAACTTATCAAGATTAGATGTAAATCAATTTGAGATCAATTCATCAAACAATCAACAATTTAAGCTAAATTTTTTATCTCATAATTATTCTAGTAGAACTAAATTTCATAATTTTTCTATATATTACAAAAATGTTTAACAAATGTGTTCAAATTAATAGTCAGTGCATAAAAGAAAATTAAGATCAAATTGTAAAGGTATAAAGTATAAATTTAAAACTATAGAGGGCCATGTAAAATAAAATCAAAACATCATTCTAAAGGTATAAAACTTATTTTGAAAACTCGAGGTGGGTAAACATAATTTTAGAAGTGGGCTTGAGTAGCTCATTAGTTGGCATTTTTTTTTGTTGTTGTTACAAAGTGTCTAGATTTGCGCTGACTACTTCATCGAACTCGGATACTGGCTATCATAACTCGAGTGAATTTAAAACATGTCATCTAAGAAACAATGGTGATTGACCCTTAACAAATATGAGAAATACTGAACCTGAAAATTTTAAATTATCAAAGGCCAAATTTAACGACGACTTTCCTAGATAAAATTGAAATTATTTTTGTTCTTTTACTAGTTTTTATTTTTTATCAAGTCCTCTTTTACTAGTTCAGGGGCTTACTTGGTCACTCCTTATTGTTTATTGTACCTTTTCTTATTTTGATCACGTGCGCTAGAGGTAAGAAACATTCAAGTGTTGGGTAAGAAACGAATCGAAATTAATATTAACACTCATAACAAAGTAAAAAAAAAAAGAATTATACAATACATAAGCAATTTACTCAATCTAACTAATAGCTTACGTTAATGATGATAGCGGTTAGAGAATTTTACTAAGTAAAAATAAGAGTATAAGAACAATTTTGTTGCGGTCTGTTTTCACTCCATATAAAGGCCGACTCAATGGCTAGGCCACTGAAGCCGCCGCTTTGAGCCTCGGAATTTTTGGTGGCCCCATTTTTAGGAGGTTTAATTAAATTTAATTAAGGCTCAAAAAAATTAAATCTAATTCTATTTTTAGGGTTTGAACAAAAATTGTTCCATTAAACCTAATTTTATTCTTAGATCCCGAATAAAAAATTTAAAATTCATGTTGAAGTAAGCCCCTTTTTTATTTTTAGGACCCAAATTTAACTAAGCCTAATTTTTTATCTCAAAAGTCAATAATATAATTTTTAATAAATAAATTATGGGATTTAAATAATTATAAAATATTATTCATATTATTTAAAAATAAAAGTTCTCATTTAAATTTTTGTTTTAGGCCCTATTTAATATTGGGCGGCTCTGCTCCATCTGCAACCACTATCATTTATCCCACATATGCGCACCCATTAAAGAATAACCCCTCACATGCAGGTACGTAGCCACAAATTATACCATTAATTAACATATATAAAGAACCTGTCTGCTTCTAGATTCTATGCTCTAGTTGCATATTTCCAGAACTTTGTACCAAATCCATATAATTTGGCAAAACTTTTTACCAAACCCACAAATATATATTTGAAAATGTGTTTCAGTTGGACGCTATCTATCTGATTCAGTCACCACCTATCAGAACAAGAAATGGCAACCATGAAAATTTCAATAGCCCCTTAAACTAAGTAATCTTTGGGTTTTACTGGGGGAGCAATACTTAAAGTAGGATAAATAGCCGATGTTTTCTCATGTTCTACACACAAAAACCAAAAACAAGAGTCATGAAGAAGATGATTAGACCAATGGCTTCTTGCCTTTCACTTGCTTTAGTTTTTCTCTTCTCAATTTTATCATCAGCAGCTTCATCACCTGATACCACTAAAGCTTTTCTTCAATGTCTCTCTAGTCAGATACATAACTCCACTCAAGTTGTTTACACATCATCAAGCCCTTCCTATTTACCCATTTTGAAGTTTTCCATACAAAACCTAAGATTCGCTACACCCAGCACTCCAAAACCTTTAGCCATAATCACACCATTGCATGAGTCTCATGTTCAAGCAGCTATTTGCTGTTGTCGAGAACATGATATAGAGATAAGAGTTCGCAGCGGTGGACATGACTATGAAGGTTTTTCTTACGTTGCTAAGGTACCATATGTCGTCCTTGATCTATTTAACTTGCGATCAATCAGCGTCAATGTTGAAGAAAAAACGGCATGGGTTCAAGCTGGCGCAACTATAGGTGAACTTTATTACAATATTCTAAAGAAGAGCAAAACACTTTCCTTTCCAGCAGCTGGTGTCGCTTCCATTGGTGTCGGTGGCCACATTAGTGGGGGAGGATCTGGTATACTCCAACGTAAATTTGGTCTTGCTTCTGACAATGTTATTGATGCTCGAATAGTTGCTGTCAATGGTAAAATTCTTGATAGAAAATCAATGGGGGAAGACCTCTTCTGGGCTATAAGAGGAGGTGGAGGTGCTAGTTTTGGCGTCATTTTTGCATGGAAACTAAATTTAGTTACCGTTCCAGAGAATGTAACTTTTTGCAGGATAGGTAGAACATTGGAAAATAATGCATCCAAGGTTGTGCATCAATGGCAATCTGTAGCCGACAAGGTTGACGAAAATCTTTATATAAGAGTCACCCTTAGGGTCGACAATTCTAGTCAAGTAATTGGGAACAAAACAGTAGAGTCTGTGTTCCTTTCATTATTCCTTGGTGGCGTTGATAAATTACTTTCTTTGACAGGAGAACAGTTTGCGCAGTTTGGTTTGGCGAGAGAAACTTGTGGGGAAGTGACCTGGATCCAAGCATTCCTCTTTTTCGAAGGTAATGTTTCAAGTCCACTTGAAATATTGCTGAACAGAACTTATATGTTTCAAGGAGACTATAAAGTAAAATCAGATTACGTGAAGACGCCCCTTTCTGAAAGTGCACTCGAAGGAATATGGGAAAGGATGAAGGAAGAAGAAGTTGATGTTCCTTTTCTGGTGTTGACTCCATATGGTGGAAAAATGAGCGAGATTTCAGAATTTGCAACCCCTTTCCCCCACAGAGCCGGGAACCTATACCAAATTGAATATCGGTTATTTTGGACGGAAGGAGGAGAAAGGCATATGAAATGGCTCCAAAGGCTTTGCAAGTATATGACTCCCTATGTTTCAAAGAATCCGAGAGAAGCCTATATCAATTATAGGGATATAGATATAGGAGTAAATGATAAGAAGGCGAGTTATGCGCGAGCAAGCATTTGGGGTAGAAAATACTTCAAGAACAACTTCAATAGATTGGTGGATGTGAAGACCTTAGTTGACCCCAATAACTTCTTCAGAGATGAGCAAAGTATTCCATCTCTTAAGATGTAGAAGACTAGATGGTAATTTAGAATTTCAAATTTTATAAAATTCAATCATCTACTATTATATTCGTTATGGCCTTACTGGTAGGTTTCTATGTGAATCATATAGCCTCCCATAAGCCCAAGTGAATTTAACAATGAAATATTAAACTTGTTTACAATCTAAAAGATTCTGTATTTTATAGCATAAGGGTGACTTTCAAGTACTATTATTGCATAAGTTGTAATGCAAATGATGTTTTGGATAAATTGTACTCTCTTCTATTACTTGATCTACTTGTGTCATGAAGAGTTACCATACAAACTCATTATCTTTTTTGGAGAGGTGAGAGGAGAGGAGAGTTGAATATATAACCCATCATATAAGCATGAGTTGGAGCAATCTGTCTGTCCAACTAGGACAGGGCCTAGCCCCCCCCCCCCCCCCCCCGGCGGGCACTTTTCAGAACTTTTGTATATATCTGCAGTAATATTACTTGAGGAAGGAGGTCCATTGTACTACGATATTGCTCTCAGGAAAATTTCTATGATAAGTGCTTTTAATCTTTCCATACAACTACTCCAGGCACCATCTATAAAATAGTCTCCTATGACTACAGAATAAGACTATATCACTTAAATATAACCTTTCAGCACTATAGTCTTACTTTTATCCCTACTATGTTATCATTCATTTTGATTATTCCATTAAAAACTTCGTGGGTAAATTAGGAAAACCTACACTCTTTTTTTTGGTAATTTTCTAGACTTGTGCCTAATTTTTTTTTTTCACTGTAGATATTTATAGATGCACTTTCTACTATTGTTTTCATTTCATATTATACTTTATTGATCATGAATGTTAGGAAAACTAAACTTCGAAGTAAGATGGGTGACGATTGCCTAACAACCTTTTTTTATTGCATACATAAAAAAGGAAGTTGATAAAAAAAAAATTATTTCGGATTCACTCATAGATCGGCCATGTGATAGAAAAAAAATGTTGAGGTCCACTTTGATAGATGATTGATAGGGTATTTAATAAAATAATATTCATGTATGTATATTTATTTGGGTAATATATGTTATGCATTGCAAATTTGAATCTGTAAAATATGGGTATAGTTCACGTCGTTGGTTCGAGTTTATGAATATGGATTTTGGCCCCTTCAATATAAAATTCTAGTTTCGTCCATGCCTCTCTCGAAGTATGTTAACATATATGTAAGGATGTGCAGCCATAAAAAATTATACTTCTTTTTGCTTGTACACTCATGGTCACTTGAAAACGCATAATTAATATACCAAAAAACGAAAGAACAATATTTAGTTTTAAATCACTAGGTATATATGATATTTTGAACATAATATGGCATGCAAAAATTAAATTATGATGTATAGTCCGTTTTCTAATCTCCAAGAACTTAAAAATATTAAAATTACACAATTTTACAAGGTACATAAATATAAAGTGCCGCAATGTAAAGATAATATTTGGAATCTACATTCCCATCCATTATAATTGACTAAAAAGTTTATAAATTTTTTTATTGTAAACAAACTCCAAAACTTGTATCAAAACCCACCAAAAAGAAAAAAAAATTAAATGTGCGATACTTTTTTTTTTTCATAGTCTTGTCTACTGGAGAAATATTGAAATGTTGCATAAATTACTCGACAATTCAATCAAGATTGATATTAACACATCCAGTACAGTCAAAAAATAAAAAATTAATCACACAAGACACAAGTAATTTACGTAATTCAACTAATGGCCTATGTCTACAACAACAACGATTTGAGAGTTTTAATATAAAATAAAAGCAAGAGTACAAAAACAATTATTCCGCCTCACAAATACTCACTCCAAGAGAAGAAGATCAGTCTGATATGTTATCTGTCACAAAATCCTCACACTCGGATGATTTTAAAGCATCCCAATGCTTGAATTCACTCAAAAGACTTGGATGCCTCTGCCTTGCCCTGTACAACCCCTTTTATAGGGAAAAATCCTTGGCAAAATGACAAACCATCAGGCAGTAGCCCATGTTTTCTTTGCAAAATGGCTGGCCCATGTGTTGCAGTCTCTTTTAGCTCCATGTGCAATCACCATCATTCACATAATTCTTTTAAAACACTTAACGCTCCGGCATTCCGCTTGCGAATTTGCGCTTTGGGAGTAAATTCTCTGTGAATTCACGCTCTCATTTTACAAAATTCATATAATAATAGTGAATAAAATTATAACAATAGTAGATAAAATTACAACAGTAGTAACCTTATTATAGTAAAATTGTAGCCAAAATTACTAGTAAAAGTTTACCCACTATTGTTGTAAAATTGGTCTATACACTAGTAACCTTATCCTCAATCATTCTAAGTTTACAACAGTTGTTGCCAAAATTACCACAATAGTAATCAAAATTACAATATCAGTGGCAACTTTACAATAGTAGTGAACAAAATTATCATAATAGTTGACAAAATTGCAATATCAATAAAAATTTACAATAGTAGTAGAAAATTTACTACAGTAATGAATAAAATTACAACAGTAGTGAAAAAAATTATGACAGTAGTAGACAAAATTACAACATCAGTAAAAAATTTACAACAGTAATGGTTAAAATTACTAAATTAGTGGACAAATTTTAACCATTATAGTGTAAAAAATATGATTAACACATTTAACTACATTTGTCGTAAATATGACACTAGTGCATCCCACTGATGTAGTATATTTACCTTTAAGTTTGTATTATTATTCACGGTTATCGTAATATTTACCAAAAATAAAAAAGTAAAATTAGTCTATATACTAATAACATTATCTACAATCATTCTAAGTTAACTTTAAGCTATAATAAATTTTTCTTTTGATGTTGTAATGTTACCCTAATTAATGGTAAAATTGTCTTATATACTAGTAATTTTATCCATAATCATTGTATTTAACCCTGAATTATAGTAAATTTTTCCCTTTGATGTCATTACATTTCCCCAATTGTGGTAAATTTATTCACTTAACCTCTTTTTTGTCGTAAATTTACACTTAATTCTCATAATGTTACCCAGAATTATCGTAATATTAACCCAAATAGCTGTAATATTAATACAAACAGTCGTAAATTAACCTCTAAACTTATAAATTTATCCACAATTGTTGTAAGCTGACCCTCAAATGTGGTAAATCTGCCCTTAATTGTGGTAAATTGCCCACAGTTTTGCTAAATCTCACTCCAGTAACCTTGTGATAGATCATAGACATTTGTGATCAATCTCAAACTTACATTTTTTCAAAAAAAAATTAAGTCAGGATAACTCTGATCGATCCCAAATAGTTGGGATCGATCTCAAATATTATTTTAACATTTTAAGATATATTCTAAACCTTTGCGATAGATCTTAATCTATTGGAATAGATCACAAAAAATATAGTACTATAATCGATCGCAAAAAACATAGGATCGATCGCAAAAATTTGGTAATGTACCATTTTTAAATAAAATTAGGTGTACATTACCAAATTTTGGTGAGAAAACCACATTTGGTTAAGACAACAGTAACTTTGTGATAGATCGCAAGTTCTTGTGATAGATCGCAAACATTCACAAATTTTAATTTCACAAAGTTTTAGTGATTTGTGATCGATGATAAACATTTATGATCGATCCCAAACTTACTGTTTTTCAATAAGTTTTGGGGGAGTCTATTGCAACCTTACGATAGATCTCAAGCTCTTTGGATAGATCGCAAACATTTTGGAGATAAAAATAAAAAAAAAATTCGATATATTCCAAATAATAATTTCAATATATTCTAAAAAATAATAATAATTACGATATATTCAAAAAAAATTGGGATAAATCACAAAATTCACTTTTGCCAAATTAATAAAAAAAAATCACCTTAT
Source organism: Ilex aquifolium (assembly GCA_951799425.1). Lineage (NCBI taxonomy): Eukaryota > Viridiplantae > Streptophyta > Magnoliopsida > Aquifoliales > Aquifoliaceae > Ilex > Ilex aquifolium. Next base: position 40,748,622 of record OX637396.1, on the reverse strand, counting down.
TATTTTTTTACGTACTAAAATTTGCTCCGATTTGATCCCAACATGAGTTGCTAGCAATTCGCGCCGATTAAAATTCGATTCGAGTCGATTGAATTTATATTCGTTTACTTATAAAAATTCGAGTTGATCAAAATTTAATTCAAGCTAATTAAAATTTATTTTTTCCGTATTAAAATTTGATTCGATTAAAAATTAGTTTTTTCTACTTATTAAAATTTGAATAAATTAAAATTTAATTCGAGCTTATCAAAATTTATTTTTAATTGGCTCTCATCAAATTTTAATCAACTTGCAATGAATTTTAATCGACCTGGATTTTGATACATTAAAAATATATAAATTTTAGTTGACTCAAATTTTAATACGTAAAAAAAAAATTTTAATCAACTTGAATCGAATTTTAATTGACACGAATTTTAATAAATAAAAAAATACAACTTCAATCGATTCGAATCGAATTTTAATCGGCGCTAGTAGCTCAGGTTGAGCTCAAATCAACTCGAATTTTAATAAATAAAAAAATAAAATTTCAACTCGAATCGAATTTTAATTGCCTCAAATTTTAATATGTACGATTTTTAATCAACTGAAATTTTAATATATAAAAAATTTATTCATCAAAATAACATTCAAATTCAAAAGTTAACATTAAATTTATTAAATTAAAATTGAAGACCAATTTGTTATTAATTTGATGAAATTAAAATTTTAAATTGATTAACTTAAATATTAGTTTGGTAAAATTGAAGGCAAATTTCATAACAATTGGATGAAATTAAATATGTAAATGCACTAGAACGTTAAATTGATGAAATTAAATTTTTAATTGATGATATTGAATCTTAATTGAATGAAATTGAAGGTCAATTTAGTGTAAATAAATGATTAAATTAATAAAATTAAATATTAATATTGATTTTAATTTGATGAATTTAATGTCATTTAATTGAATTTTAATTTTAATTTGATGAAATTGAAATCAATTTGAAGAATTAGAATATTTTTTTGTTGTTAATTTGATAAATTGAATGTATTTAGATGAAATTGAATATTAATTTGATAAACTGAATATTAATGTGTTTGGATGAACTAAATATTAATTGGATGATATTGGATATCAATTTGATGAATTAAATGTTAATTGGATGAAATTGCATGTTACTTTAGTTTTAATTTGATGAATTAAATATTTATTGGATGGTTTTGGATGTTAATTTGATGAATTGATTGTTAATTAGAGGAATTTGAATATAAATTGGATGAATTGAATATTAATTTGGTATTAATTGGATGAAAATGAATATAAATTTGATGTTAAACAATTGAATTTGAATGTTAATTTAATGAATTGAATGTAAATTTTATGTTAATTTAAGGAATTGAATGTTAATTGTTTGTTTTTTTTACAAAAAAAATATATTAATTGAATGTCAATTTATTATTAATTTGGTGGATTGAATATTAATTAGGTGACCTTGAATTGGGAAACTTTGATGTTAATTTGATATAAATTTGATGAAATTGCATTACTTTGGCGTTGGTTTGATGACTTGAATGTTTATTGGATGATTTTTATGCTGATTTGATAAATTGAGTGTTAATGTAATGAATTTAAATATAAATTGAATAAGTTGAATGTTAATTTGGTTTTAATTTGATGAATAAAATATCAATTGGATGAATTGAATGTTCATTTGATAAATTTAATGTTAACCAGTTGAATTTGAATATTAATTTGATGAATTGAATGATAATTTTGTGTGAATTTGATGAACTGAATATTAATTGAATGTAATTGAGTGTTAATCGGATGAAATTGTATTGTCCTTTGGTGTTGATTTAATAAATTGAATGTTTATTGGATGATTTGAGATGTTAATTTGAGACATTAATTAGATGAATTTGAATATTAATTGGATGAATTAAATGTTAGTTTGATAAAATTGGATATTAATTGGATGAATTTTAATGTTAATTAGATGAATTTAATGTTAATTAAGTGTTAATTTGATTAATTAAATGTTAATTTGAAGAATTTAAATGTTGATTTGATGAATTGAATGATATTTTATATCGAAAATACCATCGTTTGTAATAATATTTCAATTATTTTGGTGAATTTACCATGATTTAAGGTGAATTTACCACTATTCGGGTAATGTTACTCATTTCTATTGTAAATTAATTCATTTCTGCTGTAAATTTATCCACAATCTTCGTAATTTGGCCTTTAAATGTGGTAACTTTACCCATAATGGTGGTAACCTTACCCTAATAGGTAGTAACTTTACTTCATTTGTTGTAAATATACCTCCACTATTGTATTAACTCGTCAAATGTGATTAAAAGTATCAATCGTACTTAAACTACTGTATTGGTTAAAATTTGCTCACTATTATTGTAATTTTATCCACTGGTGTAGTAATTTTATCCACTATTGTTGTAAATTTGTCATTGATGTTTTAAATTTGTCTACTACTGTTGTAAATTTTTCTATTGATATTATAATTTTTCTACTGATCGATCAGTCAATATTAATGATCTATCACAAACCTACTGAATATACTTCTGATACTTCAAGTGGTTGTTAAACTTTGCCCCCTATTGTAATAATTTTGCCCATTATTGTAGTAAATTTTTCGTTGATGTTGTAATTTTACTCACTTTTGTTTTAAATTTTCCATTATTGTTGTAAATTTATCCACTATAGTTTTACCAAAGTTGTTGTAAATTTGTCTGCAATGGTTAACTCAGTTTATGTCATAAATTAACTCATAATCCTTGTAATGTGACCTTTAAATGTGGTAACTTTACCCACAATGCTGGTAACCTTACTATAATAAGTAGTACTCTTATTTCATTTGTTGTAAATTTCACATCTACTGTAGTATACTTTATCGTTGTAATGTTACCACAGTTATAATAAATTGGGAAATTTGGAGGCCGGTCCCCCTACATGGATTTATTTGGAGATAAGTCCTACAAGGAAACTTATTTGGTTTGAAGTCCACTTTTTGCTACTTTTACAAATATACCCTTATTTATTAGAAAACTCTAAACGGCGTGTAACTTGCCGTTTGTTAACAAGCCGAAAAACCTTTCGTTGCCGTTTGTCTCTTGGTGTGTAACCCAATAACTGCCCCTTCATTCCAGGCTACGAATCCGGAAAATTTTTCAAATCTTTCTCATTCTACTTCTCCGAAAACATATACCGCCATTACCCAAACCGAAATTATTTCAAATTTCAAACTTGTTTCAAACCGAAAATCGGTTTTCCTTTTCAAGTTTCAATGGCGAAAATCTGCAGTTGGTGTCGACATTCTTGAAATCTTCAGAAAGCTTTTGGATTCTTTAAAAATTCGAGAGGTATGTGATTTTACATGAACTTTGATGTTTGTTATAGGATTTTAAAACAACATTTACACCCTATATCGTGAATAATTTGCAATTTTTTTAAAAAAAAAATTTCGAAAGTAACTTTGTCATTTCGTTTTACTATATAAAAGAGTTTGGTATTATGATTTTGTTTTTTTTTTTTTCATTGTGTTATACATTCGAAATTGATTGGTGTGGTTCATTTGGAATTTTTAATGTTACTGTGAGAGCAATGTTCAAAATTTATTATCTTAATGTTTAAAATCTTGATGTTATTGATATGTATTGAGTGTCCTAAATCAACCATTAACATTGTGTTACCATTAGTTCATGACAATAACATCAATTTTTAAATTGTTTTTTAACTATCAATATTTTGAAATTCGATGTTACTGTGCACAATATGACATTGGTTATGGATATGTTTATGTTACTGTTACTTACTCAATATGTTATATAATTAGATGTGTATATTTTTTGTTGCTTTATTGGTTGTTCAATAAATTCAAAAATCACTGGTTCAAGAGTACATTGAAACTGTTCAGGTTACTGTGTGATAACTAAAAAATTGATTTAATATTTTCAATGAATGGATGTGCTTGGGTACTGTGGATGTTACTAATATCTTGGTGTTACTGTAAAAATGTTACTGTTCAAACCCTTTGTGATTTTTAACTATTAATGCAGCATATGTTGTTTATCAAAAGTGTATGGGTTGTTGTTTGATTTTAAATGTATAATGGGAACTCATTGAATTTGAAATGTAATCAATCGTATATTGAAAAATGAAGTTACTGAATTGTGTTTGTTTGATGTTAGGATTCAGTTTATTAGTTAGTGTTACTATGATCAAATTGAGATTTATTTGTTACTGTTACTTAATCAATGTGTTATATACTTAGATGTGTAAATTTTGTTTGTTGCTTTCTTCGTTGTTCAAGAAATATGGAAACCATTTGTTCAAGAGTACTGATTCAAGTGTCAGTCATTGGTACCTAACTGATGCGTTACTGAGTCAATAGTACTGTTCATGTTACAGTGAACACATGTTTTTTGTAAATTGGTGTATATCCATTAAGTTAAGTGAATTGTGTGTCATGTTATTATTTGTTATAAGGAGAAGATAAGTAAATGTAATGTTACAGGTAGATGGCTCCAAAAACATCTTCATTTCACCAATTCAGGTCTAACTTGCTGCCAGTGGTGAAGGTTATTAGTGACATAAACATTAAGGATGTTCACAAGGAACAGTTGAAGAGAACACCATTTTGGTATTTGTATCACACAATTTCCACAGCTGAAGTGGATAAGGAATGGTTCAAGAAGAACGACAAATGTATTGTGGACAAATTACCATGTTTGATGTTGAAACATCCAGATTTAGAGTTGGTGGAAAAAAATTAAAGATACGGAAGACTGATGTATCCCTCATTTTTGGTATAGAAGATGGTGTGGATCCAATTGTTTCCTCCCAAAGTGCAAAGAAAATGTCACCTTTTGTAAGGAGGAGATTCAATAACACAAAAAGATTGAATGCACCAATTATTAGAAGTAGGTTAGAGGATGCTGCACTGGGTGATGGTAAGGAAGATTGTAAAGATTTTGCTAGGTTATTCTCTTTATATGTCTTAGTGATATTACTAATTACAAATATGGGGCAAACAATTGGATGGGGGTATGTGTCATACGTTGAAAATTTGGATGAAATCAAAAGTTATGATTGGTGTCAAGCAACAATTGATGCAGTGATTAATTCTATACGGCTGACGATTGATACACCGAGTGCAGTAACCAGTTATGTACTACTGTTACCTGTAAGTTTTTTATTGCTAATTTAATTGAATTATTTTTTATAATAATTAAACATTAACTGTTCTAACTAATGTAACTTAATCTAATTTGCAGTATTGGATATGTGAACACACAACCCTTGTTGTGGCCGATAATGCAGATGCATTCCAAGGTGGATGAAATAGGACTTAAGAAAAATTTGGGCGGCTCTATCAAACAACACATTGTCCGACATAGCAGCTGATCAGGTGTTATTAAAATAATTTGTTTTTTTGTATGTCTATTATTTTGGCCAATTGGTTAATTGCATGACGATGTTACTATGTCAAATTGATGTTACTATTGATTTTGCAGGTAAAAATTAGATGTTACTGTGAATGTTACTGTAGTTAAATGGATGTTACTTTGGTTGTACTGTGTAATTCACAGTCATTTTATTCAATTAAATGTGAACAATTTTTGAATACATTTTTTAAAGGTTACTAATGGTGTTGACAGGTTGATCGAAAGAGACTGAAGAAAACACTTACTGAGAAGAGGTTACTGAAAGGAAATAGGAAAAATTCCAAGGATGTACAACATAGTGTGGAGGTTCCACAACAAAGCACTGTTGCCAGCAAGAGTGCTTTAAATTATGAATTGAAATATGGAGGTGATGAACCTAATCTGGCTGATGATGATCATATTGTTGTTAATGAAGATGTCCATGAAAGTGATGATGCAGTAACAGTTCCTACAAACGATCATCCTGTCCAAAAGGAGACTCAAAACGTCGAACCGTTTGATGTGTTTGTTGATGTGGTCATCCGAGAATCTGCATTAATGGAACCAGATGAAATGGTAACTCGAGAGCAAAAGTCACAACAACCTTCCCATGACACTGAAAGTGAGTTCGGATTTATTGTTGAGAATGAGGTGCAAAAATTTACTATCCAAATGCTGACTGTTGAGAACGAAGCACTTCGAACGGTCATCAAGAATATTGGGGGCAACCAAAGGGAGGAAGATTTGACAGAGATTGAAGAATATGCGATGAAACTAGTTGACAGGGACAACCAAATTTCAGAATTGAAAGTTTTAGTTGATCTCCTGGAGAAAAACAAGGAAACACAAGAAGATCAAATTAAAACTCTCACATCAAGAGTGTCCGAATTAGAAGAAGAGAACAGTTCATTGCATGATGTTGTTGCTGACATGGCCGTGCATGCAGTTACTCAAAGGTTCCCACATACTCCACCAAAATCTGGACCCTCCAAAGGTAAAGAACAAACATCCATGGTGAGAAAAATCAAAGAGAAAAAAAGAAAAAGAAAGAGGGATGACAAATTTGAGTACAGTAAGAAAAAAAAAAGAGAAAAGAAAATTTTGAATCAAGTTGAAAATGAGGAACAAGTCGAAAAAAAAAAAGGGAAAGAAAAGGTACCCGATAGTTGCATTGACGTTGATGATTTGGAAATTGTGATGCCAAGTAAGAAGCCTGAAAGCAAGAGAGTAGAAACCCGACGATGGAAAGCCTGCAAGAAATTAGGACCAGATGTCTACGACAAATTGGTTCAAATGCATAAAGCTGAAGGAAAAAAGTAAGTAACTTAATGACCGTTATGAACTACCTCAAAGGTTCCCACATACTCCACCAAAATTATTAACCTGTACTGTTTTTAATTAAAAGGGCAACTTTATGGAGTGGACAAAAGTATGGAAATATCATTGATATTGATGATGTTTTGAAATTCATGGATGGTGAAGAGCTACACAACAATGTAATGTACCATGCGTCTTGTCAATTTAAATAACTAATGGAGTACTTGAATATTTGTTATTTAACAAAGTGGTGTTATTACTCAGGTAATTGATTGTTGGGGAGAAATACTGATGGAAAATGCAAATTGCAAATGTTTCTTTTTCAACAGTCTGTGTTGGGTGAGTTTGTGCAATCTTTGTTGAATTATTGATTGCTGGAGTAACATGAGTATAGTAACATGCATGTTACTATAGTAACACATATATAGTAACATTCGTGTTACTATGACTGGATCGATTGTAACACTGATTTGTTTGTGTTAATATAGTAACATTGATATCAACAGTATGTGCTGCTTGAAATTGTGTAACATACATTGAATTCTTGAATGCTGGAGTATTTGATTATTGACATGGGTGTAGTAATATTCATGTTACTATAGTAATACATATACAGTAACATGCGTGTTACTATGAATTGAACCATAGTAGCACTGCTATGTATGTGTTAAATATAGTAATATGCATGTTACTGTTTTACATTGACATTGTTTCAGTCTCTAATATTTATGGGTTACTATTGATTAACATGTAGACATTCGTAACGGTTGAGGGGCAAGAACACTCACGGCAGGTAGAGATAGACAACAATCTGAACATGGGGCAGGTTTGGTCATTCCTTGTGTTCCCTATGAATTCATATGCGCAGCACACCCAGTCCATGCAATTCCATTGGACCTTGCTTGTATTGGATACAGAAGCAGGGGAATGGATCAACTACAACTCTTTGAAACCACGAAGTGGAATTGTGGACAAGTTTTTTAAGGATGCAAAAATATTGGTAAGTTAATACATCTAAACAACCCACACTATTTGATATATTTTCAATGTACAACATTAACAACATTTAATTATGGCAGAAAGACTATGTGGAGTGGGCATCCAAAGAAGGACAAAGGGAATCATTGAAGACAAATGATGAAATTGTAGTCAGCACACAAAACATCAAATGTCCAATATCTTCATATGAGAAATGCCCGCAACAACGAGATGACACGTATGTAAATAATAATATAGTATACATTTTAGTACATTCAATTAAATATCATTAACAAAAATACATGAATGCAGGGTCGACTGCGGATTGTACGTGTGTTACTTAATGCAGCAGCTTGCTCGTGGACAACAAATAGAAGAGAAATTGAAACTAGCTCAACTGAACGCTCTTCGGATCGATATGGTCTCTACATTCATAAACCATAGGAATGCATGGACTGTTGAAGATTACAAGACAAGAGCAAGATTGAGAAAGAGATACAAAGGCAAATAGGAAGTACTACTGTGTGGGAAAACTATTCATTTTTAGGCTAATTGTAGGATGGGTTAGAAATTGGTTGTAATTGTTGGGTGGTTGATATTTGGTTAGAAACTAGTTGTATTTGTTGGGTGGTTGATATTTGGTTAGAAATCAATTGTAATTGTCGGCAGGTTGATATTTGATTGTAATGGAAAGTTTGAGAAACAAAGGAAACTCTATCCAGATTGTTATTCTAATGTAACACAAATAGTAACATGTTTAAAAACTTATTCCAAATTACAAATCCTATTTTATTCTATAATGCTGAAATGAAGTTCTTAGTGTATGTAAATGTTGTTACCCACATGACTGAGAATTGTTTGTATAATGTTTTTGTAAAACAGTTGAAAACTCTTTCATTCGTACCCAAACAAAGTAACATGATTTAAATTTCCTCCAAAATAATTAATCACAAAAAATCCGTTTTACATAATAACATTGTTTACTCTCTAACATGAGCATTAAATAGTAAGATTGGTGTCACCTTAACAGTAACATCAAACATATAAACCATGAGATAATAATACTACACTATTCACTTATCACACCGGATAACCCATGATATTCCCAATGTGTAACATGAGAAACCAAATGAGCTGAAAAAAATAAAAGTAACATCTTATTCCAAAAAGACATACGGAATATTACAATGGCTCGTTACAAGTCTTCTTATTATGACTGCCTAAACGACCACAATGAATTTTCCTAACAAGCTCACCTCTAGATCTAAATCTACGCTTCCTTGGACGGCCTGATTGTTTTTTTGACAATGGTGGCAACATATCAATATCAACCGCTGAAAAGTCAGGACGACCGAGTGTTGGAATAAGGTGTATAGCCTCAGAATAACAAAGTCTGTAAGTAGTAACCTGATAATAGTAATCAACAAACTCATTGATATTCCTACCACTCTTTTGAATTGCAGCCACAACATGGCCACATGGTAAACCATTGATCTGCTATTGGTGGCATGAGCACGTGCAACTGTCAATGTCAACCGTCACTGAAGGATTTGAATTAACCTCGAAAACATGACTTGATGACACCCTAACAAACCAGGAACGACACTCAGCGAAAGCAGCTTGAAGTTTGGTTTCAATATTTGGACAATTAATACCGTTCCACTGTGACGATATATTCAAGCGGCAGCCCATTTGGTTCATGATCTGCCTCCTTATTGTGTCAACCATGCTTGTGACAGGTAGGTGACGTGACTTCGTGATCCAAGCATTGAATGACTCAGCAGCATTTGAAGACATCTCCCCATAACCTTTCCCCTTGAAAAAAACATTTGCCCATTTCTCAAATGGAAGATTTTCCAAGAACTTAATAGCAACGGCTCCTCCTTCACGTCGAAATGCATCAAGCTTTTCATTAAAAAATGCCTCTATCGGAGCATAAGCACACAATGTAAAAAAAAAAACCATACACTCGCGAAACACATGGGTAAAGCGACCACCACTATACTTATCTCTCAAATTTGCTTTTAGGTGTTGTAAGCAGAACGAATGGTGCACCGTTGGGAACACCTTTGGCATTGCTTCCATCAAGCCAACATTGCGATCAGACATAATAGTAAGGTACCTAGTATTATCTACAATCTCAGATAATTGTTCTAAAAACCAACACCAATTACACTCATTCTCCGAATCAACAACAGCAAAAGTCAATGGGAACAAACCTGCAATACATAAAACAACACAACAGTAACATAAAAACCAGTAACATGAAAGAAGAAAATATTAAAAAGTAACAGTTAAATAAAATCAGTAACACCAAATTAAACAAGCAAAAAAATCACCTTGGTTGCCATCTTTTGCAATTGCAAACAAAATAATGCCTTTATACCGTCCCTTTAAAAATGTACCATCAATGAACAATATGAGTTGACAATACTTAAATCCATGTATACATGCCTTAAATGACATGAACAACCTACTAAAACGCTGCGTGTCCGAATCACCTTCCAACACAAAATGACTACCTGGATTGCTTTCACTAGCAGCCTGTACATACCACCGTAATTGTTGGTATGACAACGAATGATCCCCAAACAGCATACCCCTTGCTTTTTCGACACCCATCCAAGCTTGATCATACGATATTGTCAAACCATAATCTGTATGAAACATACTTTTCACATCAACAGGTCGTATGTCAGGTTTTTGTCGGACGTTGTCAACAATTAGACCTCCAACCAACTTAGAAATCAATCTTTTGTTCTTTGTCGTACATGCAGCCACACCACACGTGTGCTCATTGTTTAACTTCTTAATGTAAAACCATCTATTTATCCGCTGGAGTGTAGCAACAACAAACCACTCACACCCAGCAGAATATTTCATGACACATTCAGCTTTTACCCTTGTTTTTTCATTCTTCACATAATTAAACTGAAATCCAACCTCAATTGCATATTTGCATAAAGCATTCCGAAAATCAGCTACTCCACCCTCAAACTTCTGACCAACCTCTACTATTCCATTTGACCATCCATCAGTCAACAAAACCTTCTCATTGTGAGAACAAAAACTAGGGAGAAGATCATCCTCGCGACCAATAGGGTCAACATTTAATTCAGAACTTTCCACTAATTCCCCACCCTCAACATCACGAACCTCATTCCCTTTAACACCAACAGTAACATCAACAAAATTCAATTGAACAGATCGTGCAATTAAAAACATGTCCTCACATCATGATCATTTTGCAAAGCACACATCGGATGTCCAGGAATAGCGTACGACAGGACAACACAATTGACACCCAAACCATTCCAATTGTCACAAACACCATGTAACACATCATCAATTGTGGAATGCATTGAAATTCTTAGGACAACAGTCTCAGAAGAATACTTGCAACTAACCAATATGTTATCCTCCATCTGTTATAACCAATAAAATAAAAATAAATTGGAAAATATAGTATCTCCAAACATAACAAATTCTAATTCCAATAAATCACTACCAGTAACATGATAAAAAAAAACCTAGAACCTAATTCAAAAAAAAAAAACTTCGATAAGGAACATCGCGATACGAATACCAGAAAGTAACATTGTATTTCGGCAATAACAAAGGATGAAAAAAAACGAAAATAAGCAATTATAATTCCGATAAAATCACGAACAGTAAATTGAAAAACATACTTAGTACCTAATTTCAAAAAAAAAAAAAATTATGATGAACAGGTTGCAATACGAATTTCCGGTAAGTAACATAGAAATTCCGGCAAATGAATATCAATTTACGCAAAAAAATCCAAAACAACACTGGTATTCATATTATGTAAATCAGCAAATTACAATGAAAATACCTCAGCAGATAATAGTTAATCAAACTAAGTAAATCAGACAATTACAATGAACATATATCATGAAATAAAGAACCAGTAAGTTATCCTGCAAACACAGGAAATTCGAACGCCAAAATGATGCTTGTATAACCTTCGAAAATATATATCAGGAAGTAAAAAACCAGTAAGTTAACCAGTAATCATAGCAAATTCGAACTCTCAATTGATGCTTGTATCACTTTCGAAAATCTTACCAAACCAAAATGACGTAGTGGTATCGTGTGAAGAAGAAGGACACCGCCTGCTTCCTGGAAAAAATTCGTCGTTCGAATTGCCGATGAGAAAGAAGCTTGACGTAACGGATAACGAAATTCCTGTGATTCAGAAATTGAAATTTGAATTTGAATCTGCTAATGGAAAAATTGAACTAGCCCATTAATTTTGACGTAAATCATGCAGCCGAATATGATATATTCTATTCCATAAAAAACTGAATATAACTGTTACCGTATATATCTCAAAATATATAACATATAACTTCCCATCATTGTCCAATGTTAACACCGTTAGGAGTATTTTTGAGATAAAAAAAAAAAAGTGGACTTAAGTTATTATATATAATTTTAAAAGTGGACTTAACCCCTTATAAGTTTTCTTGTAGGACTTATGTCCAAACAAATCCATGTAGGGGGACTCACCCTCAATTTTCACTAATAAATTTATCCTTCATTTGAAGTACCGGAACTATATTTTGTGAGTTTGTCATCACTGCAGTTGAACACTGCAAGGGAGTCTTTCAAATTTGATTACAGGTTGCAGATTTTATTCAAAGATATGATCTCCAGCTCAACATGCAGACTTTTCAGGTGGTTTCTGTCTGCTGGACTTTTCTTTCGGCTGGAGTCTTCCTCTACTTCAACTGATCTCTTAACAAGCTGGCCTTTTCGAATTCTCCTTCAGCTGGACTCTTTCAGCTGGGCTTCTCTTTGGACTGTACTTGCTGGTTTAAAGGTTGTTACTAGGAGTCTTATCGCTCTCAGCTGCTTAAGCCTGCCTCAGCTCTTTTAATTCAGCTGGACTCTTATTTAACTGGCCTATCCTCTATCAGCTGATCACTTAGGAATTTAAAAAGTTGCATGTTTAGGATGTTTAACTTTTTATTTATTTTTTTACTTTTTTTTTTTTGAACCTCGACGGCACGAGGGAGTTTTATTGATCTCAAATAAAATTACACCTAGCTAGGGGGAAACGCTTACCCCTTGATGCAATCTAGTTACATGGAATAATGAAACAAATAAAAGAAAGCAAAATATGCATGCTTAGTACAATAAATAATAAAATAAATTTACCCTAAGCATGCTGCCTTCTTAACTAACTAGCTATAGCTAGTTAAGCATGATTCAGCTAGCTATAGTTGTCCAAGCATTCCAGCTGAATTGGAGACATTCCAGCTGAACATGAAGCCTAACTGCCAAAAGAGATGTCCTGGAAAACAGCAGCTGTTATCCACGAAAACAGTCCAGCTGCAGTTCCAGATGAATAGTAACGTGAACAGTGAGATACTTGCTGCCTCTTCACCGAATGGACCTCCTAGCAGTAGTCAAACAAACAGCTGGAAAGACCAGCTGAAAGATGCACTAGGAGTGTAATTAAAAGAGCCCAGCTGAACTAGAGGAAGACTCCAGCCGAAAGAAAAGTCCAGCAGACACAAACTAGCTGAAAAATCTGCATGTTGAGCTGGAGAAGATCTCTTTGAATAAAATCTGCAACCTAAAATGAAAACATGCATTTTTGCTTTTCTGTACTTATTTTTATGTAATTAGATTATATCGAGCGATAAGGTACATACGTCCCACCCTGGCTATGTGTAATTCAAATTAATAAAATTTCCTCGTACCGTCAAGGTTCACCAAAAAAAAAATGTGGGTTTGTGATCGATCACTAATATTGATGATCAATCAAGTAGTTGCAGATTTAATAGTTGAAGTAGCAAAATTATTTAGTGTAGGGTTGTAATCGATCGATATAAAAATTTGATCGTTTAGTCGATTGAATTTATATTTTTTTAGTGATTAAAATTCATGCCAATTAAAAGTATTTTTTTGGTACTATAATTAAGGTCATATTTACAATACTAATGGATAAAAGTATTAGAATTTTTTGTTGACTAGAAAGATTGTGATCGATCATAGAGTGAAACGATAGATCATTATACTTCATCCCAATTTTTTGTTCTAAGAAGAAAAATTGCAATCGATCCTATGTTTTTGCGATCGATCATAATACTATATTTTTTGTAATCTCTCTCAATAGATTAGGATTAGTATCAAATTGACCTTTAATTTTATCAAAATAATATTTAATTTCAACAATTTACAATTTAATTCCACCAAATTAACATTCAATTTTATCCGATTAAAATTCAGATCATCAAATTAACACTTAATTTATCATCAAATTAGAATTCAATTCATCAAATTAACATTAAAAATCTTCCAATAAACACTAAGTTCATTAAACCAATATCAAATTAACATCCAATTTCATTCAATTAACATTTAATTCATCAAAATTGATATAAAATTAACATCCAAATTCAACTACCTAACATTAAATTCATCAAATTGACATCACATTAACATCCAATTATATTCAATTCACCAAACTAACATTAGATTCATGTTCAATTCCATCCCATTAACAATTAAGTAATCAATTTGACATTCAATTGCATCAAATTCTAATTCATATATTATACATTAAATTTAATCCAACTAATATTCAATTCATCAAATTATCACCAAATTTCGTAATTTAACCTTCAATTCTACTGAATTTGACTACCCCGAAAAGTGGTTTTCCTCATTCAAATTTGGAAAGTTAAAGGTAGAAATCAAATTTAAAATTTAATTTCGTCAAATGTTACTTTGGTGTTTATTTGGATGAAATTAAATTTTAAATTTTGGAATTTCAATGTTAATTTGATAAAATTGATAGTCATTAAATTCATGAATTTTAATATTTATTTAATAAAATAGGTGGTCAATTTGGTGTTAATTTTATGAAATCAAAGTTTAGAAATAAAATTAAAGATGATTTTTTTAATTTGGTGAAAGTGAATTTTGCGATCTATCCCAATTATTATTATTTGGAATATATCGCAATTATTATTATTTTTAGAATATATCAAAATTATTATTAGGAATATATCAAAAAATATTATTTTTTTATCTCCAAAATATTTGCGATCTACCGCACGGTTGGAGTAATCTCCCCCAAAACTTTTTGAAAAACAGTAAATTTGTGATCAATCACAAGTCAATAGAGTGAGATTTACAAAATTGTGGGCAATTTACCACAATTGAGGGCAGATTTACCACTTTTGAGGGGTCAATTTACAATAATTATGGACAAATTTACAAGTTTTGAGGTTAATTTACGACTGTTCTGATTAATATTGCGAATGTTTACCAATATTGGTTAAAGTTTTACTAGCATATTGATTAAATTTTATTGATGTTGTAATCTTGTCCACTATTGTTGTAAATTTTCCACTGATATTGTAATTTTGTCACTATTGTTGTAAATTTTTCACTAATGTTGTAATTTTGTATATTACTGTAGTAAATTTTTCACTGATGTCGTAATTTTGTCTTTAATGTGCAACTACTTGATCGATCAGTCAATATTAGTGATCGATCACAAACTCACTGAATATAGTTCTAGTACTTCAAATGGTGGTTAAAGTTTGTCCACTATTGTAGTAATTTTGCTCATTATTGTAGTAAATTTTTAATTAATGTTGTAATTTTTATCACTATTGTTGTAAAATTTTCATTGATGTTGTAATTTTGTCCATTACTGTTGCACATTTTTCACTAATGTTATAAATTTTTCACTGATGTTGTAATTTTTGCCACTATTGTGGTAATTTTATCCACTACTATTGTAAATGTTTCATTAATGTTGTAATTTTGTTCACTATTGTTGTAAATTTTTCATTAATGTTGCAATTTTGCCCTCAATGTGCAACTATTTGATTGATCAGTTAATATTAATGATCAATCACAAACTCACATAATATAGTTCTTGTACTTCAAATGGTGGTAAAAGTTTGCTCACTATTGTAATAATTTTGCTCATTATTGTAATAAATTGTCCATTGATGTTATAATTTTACCCACTATTATTGTAAATTTTTCACTAATGTTATAATTTTGCTCACTACTAATATAAATTTTTCACTAATGTTATAATTTTGTCAATTATTATTATAAATTTATCACTAATATTATAATTTTGCCATGAATTAACTTAATCGCAATTTTTCTATATCATACTGAAATATTCTATTTTCTATTTCGGTACGTTGTCTGGTCCCCTTTATCATCTGTCATGTTTCTTCACGATGAAATCAACAAGTTGGCCCTCAGCTATCAACATTAAATGTGGACCATATGTAGGTTGTTACTGTTAGTGTAGATAAAGGAGAAACTCATGCATGCTTGTCGGCATCCTTTAGTTGTGGTGGTTGGCTGTTCAATTATTAGATCTTTTAAATCATCAGTTTACATGGTGGGCTTATTATAGGTATATAATTTGATGGTCTAATACACCCCACAAAATGTTGGGTCAATGACGAACCATTATAAGAAGTTGATAATTCTTTGATAACAATATCGACAATCAAATCTTCATTGCATTGATTGCGGAGATAATGATAGTCAACCTTAAGATATTTTGTTCAAGAATGAAATGTAAGATTAGAAGTAATAGAGATGAAACTGATATTAATAGTTGATGATAATAAAATTTGAAGATTGTGAAAAAAGTTATTGCAATCATGAAATTTCAGCAGCTATATAAGCCCAGTGATCATAGTCTGCTTCGATACTAGAGTGAGAAACATAATGCGTAGAAGTATTTTGCTAAAAAATCATAAACGATAACTTTTGCCTTCGAGCGAAACCGTATCTTCAACCTAAAATTTGAAACAAGTATATTTGTCTCTTAAAATTGAAATGATATTGAAAAAAAATAGCATGACTCGTGCACAAGAATGACAAGTTCAAAACATGAAATGATCCTAAAAAAATGGATTATGATACATTATTTGAGAAGGCAAACATATTGAAAAATTCGAAAATGGCAAAGAGTCGATATGCCCCTCCTTTAGATTTGGATTAAATTAGCCCACCTTAGTTATCTCATTCATTCCCAAGTTTGGATACATAATTTGAGTTAGGTACTATCACTTAAAATTAGGGTTCTTTGGAGGCCGGTCCTTTTTTGAAGACTTATTTGGATTTAAGTACACTCAAAAAACTTGTTTGGAGATAAGTACATTTTTATATTCATTGTCCAAAATATCCTCAATAGTTATATTTAATCAAAACTTATTTGAAAAAAACTAATAACTCTTAAATTGGAAATTGTATTAGTATTAACAACTCCTAACTTGAAAATTGTGTTAGTATTAAAATTATGTTTTTATCATATATATATATATATATATATATATATATATATATATATATATATATATATATTAAATAGTAACATACTCAACAAAAAAATAGTAATATCAAACAGTAACACACTCAACAAAAAAATAATAACATCAAACAGTAACATGCTCAAAGTTTTTATAATCTTATAATAGAATATGAGCAATGAAACATTAAGTTTGATAAATTTGAGATAATATTTAATTCAAATAAACATATACTAATATATTATATCAATTTTTATGTACAAAAATTATTCATGTACAACGCACGTGGTGCATTGCTAATAAGAATAAATGACGACAAGGCAAGTTATGCACGAGCAAGCATTTGGGATAAGAAATACTTCAAGAACAACTTCCATAGATTGGTGCATGTGAAAACCTTAGTTGATCCCAATAATTTCTTCAAAAATGTGCAGAGTATTCCATATGTCATCTAGGGAATTAATAATCACTTTCAAGATGGAGTGGTAATTTAGGATCATTTTCAAATTTAATAAAATTCAATCATCTACTATTATATTCATTTTGGCCTTACTGGTGGGTTTCTAAGTGAATCATATAGAGTGCCATAAGGCCAAGTGAACTTAACAGTGGAATATTGAACATGTTTAGAATCAAAAAGTTTCTAGATTTTAGAGCATAATGGTAACTTAGAAGTACTATTCTGGAATAAGTTGGAATGCAAATGATATTTTGAATAAATTGTACTTTCTTTTATTAGTTGATATACTTGTGTCATTAAGTTGTACCACACAAACTCATTAATAAGTTACCATATAAGCATTGCTTGAACACTCACTCATTTTCACTTGAAAACGGATAATATACCAAACAAACAAAGGAACTATATTAAATTTTGAATCACTAGGTATGATATTTTGTACATAATATGGCACATAAAAATTATGATATATATAGTTCGTTTTCTAATCTCCAAGAACTTAAAAAGATTAAAATTACACCATATTATAATGTACATAAATATACTTAAGACCATATGTAATGAAGTTTGGGTAAACGCGGAATGGGAGTTGAAAAAAACTTAGACTATGGACCAGAAATTTTTCGTTTTCGTTAATTGGTATTATCAAACAATATGATGAACCTATCATTCTTTCATTCATTAAGGGGCTATTTGGTATGTGGGTTTGGGGGGGTTTTGGAACATGGGTTGGGGACTAAACCCCCTTAAACCCATGTTTGGTAACTACGCATGTAGTCTAGGGTTTGAAATCCGGCCCGATCATGAAACTCAAGTTCATGGGCTTCATGAAACCCATGGGGGGTGGGTTTCATATGTGGGTTTGGGGGTTTCACATTCAAATGACATTTATACTTCTCATATATTCATACCTATGTTTGGATTAAATTAGTTAAGGGGCACAATAGTCATTTATATACAAATATATTATTATAATAGTCATATATTCCTGCGCATATTAAACATGGGTATGAACAACATTAAATATCGAATCCCATATTTGAATCTCATCTTTAGGTTTGAAAAGATTTGAAGCAGCCAATTTAAACTCTTTCCAAAAAAAAATACCAAACATTCCCTAAAAGGACATGTCGGTCGAGAGCATATTGTAGCACGTAACATGTCGACCAGATATGGACAACCTGGCTTTGACTTCCCCTTAAAGAATCGACGCGGTTGGTGATGCGTGTTGTTTGAGTCATTTAGATAATGTTGAAATTACTTTTGTCCTTTCACAGGTTCAAAGGCTAATGACCCTGTCACTCTTTCTTTGATTGACGCAGTAGGCGACGATTGTTTATTATTGTGTTTACACTTTGAAATAGATTGGCCTTCCTTTTGCTTCTTTTGATTGCATTGATTGAGGCAGCTGGCAAACCATGCATGTGCTTCCATGCATATATCTGTTCAAGTAACCACAAAGTCAACATCTCTGGTTTTCAGAGAACCATTCAAGTGTTGAGTAGATTACTCAACAATCAAATTAAGATCGATATTTATCACACCTATAATAAAGTGAGGAAAAAAAAAAAAACAACAATCATATAAGATACGAATAATTTACGTAATTCGATTAATAGTCTATTTCTACGACAATGATATGACAAGTTTTTGAACTATGTTTTGTACCAATTTAATCCCTGAACTATTTAATTTGACTAAATTTAGCCCTTGCGTCCAAATTCGTCGATAACCTCATGTGCATGATTTGCAAGTGAGGGTTTCCGTGATGTGCATGCGAGAGTTTTCGTCTAAGTTAACAACAAATTTGAATGAGAAAGTCAAATTAAAAAAAATTGCATATTTCAGGGACTATATGAGTTTCAATGGGATTCTATCTATTTGACTCAATCACCACATGTCCGAACAAGAAATGTCAACCATGAAAATTTCAATAGCCTCTTAAACAGTGGCAGATCCACAGTGGGGGCAGTGAGGGCAGCTGCCCCCACTCGAATTTTAAAAATTTTTGGGGAGTAAGTATAATTTTAAAAATTTTAAAATTTATTAGAGATTTGCCCCCACTGAATTTTTTTTAAAAGATTTATAGGTAGTTATGATATTTTTGACAAATATATGGGTCACTTATAAATGTCAAAAAAATTCCTTTGAAAGGCTAAATGCCTCAATTATGTGTTAAATTAAATTATTTTGATTTGGTGTTTTTAATAGTTTTATTGTGATTGGTTAAGTAATTCTTATACCAAAGTTTAGTTTAATAAAACAGTCATAATTTGAACCAAATTTTTTGATTCAAAATTTTTTGTTAGGTGATTAGGTCTTATAGATAAATATATCGTGAACTTTTTTTGTCTCTTTTATATAACGCTCATGTATATGAGTTGTTATTTTAAATGGCGTTCTATTAATGAAATTATATTTTTGTGAACATTAATAATTTTAATATTCATATGGTTTAAGTTGCTCCCACTGGACAAAATTTCTAGCTTCGCCCCGGCTCTTAAACTAAGTAATCTTTTGAGTAAGACTAAGGGAGCAGTACTTAAAGTAGTATAAATAGCCGACGTTTTCTCATGTTCTACACACAAAAACCAATAACAAGAGTAATGAAGAAGATGATTAGCCCAATGGCTTCTTGCCTTTCACTTGCTTTCGTTTTTCTCTTCTCAATTTTATCATCAGCAACTTCATCACCTGATACCACTATAGCTTTTCTTCAGTGTCTCTCAAGTCAGATAAATAACTCCACTCAAGTTGTTTACACGCCAACAAGTCCTTCCTACTTACCCATTTTGAAGTTTTCCATACAAAACCTAAGATTTGCTACACCCAGCACTCCAAAACCTTTAGCCATAATCACACCATTGAATGAGTCTCATGTTCAAGAAGCTATTTACTGTTGTCGAGAACATGATATAGAGATAAGAGTTCGCAGCGGTGGACATGACTATGAAGGTTTTTCTTACGTTGCTAAGGTACCATTTGTCGTCCTTGATCTATTTAACTTGCGATCAATCAGCGTCAATGTTGAAGAAAAAACAGCGTGGGTTCAAGCTGGCGCAACTCTAGGTGAACTTTATTCCAATATTTTAAACAAGAGCAAAACACTTTCCTTTCCAGCAGTCGCTATCGCTTCCATTGGTGTCGGTGGCCACATTAGTGGGGGAGGATCTGGTATACTCCAACGTAAATTTGGCCTTGCTTCTGACAATGTTATTGATGCTCGAATAGTTGATGTCAATGGTAAAATTCTTGATAGAAAATCAATGGGGGAAGACCTCTTCTGGGCTATAAGAGGAGGCGGAGGTGCTAGTTTTGGCATCATTTTTGCATGGAAACTAAACTTAGTTACTGTTCCAGAGAATGTAACTCTTTGCAGGACAACTAGAACATTGGAAAACAATGCATCCAAGGTTGTGCATCAATGGCAATCTGTAGCTGACAAGGTTGACGAAAATCTTTTTATGAGAGTCTTCTTTAGGCTCGCCAATTCTAGTCAAGTTGGAAACAAAACAGTAGAGGCTGTGTTCCTTTCATTATTTCTTGGTGGCGTTGATAGATTACTTTCTTTGACAGGAGAAGCGTTTGTAGAGTTTGGTTTGGCGAAAGGAACCTGTGGGGAAGTGACTTGGATCGAAGCATTCCTCTTTTTCGAAGGTAATGCTACCAGTCCACTTGAAATATTGTTGAATAGAACTTACAGCTTTCAAGGAAATTATAAAGTAAAAACAGATTACGTGAAGACGCCCCTTTCTGAAAGTGCCCTTGAAGGAATATGGGAAAGGTTTAAGGAAGAAGAAGTTGGCGTTCCTTATATGCAGTTGACTCCGTATGGTGGAAAAATGAGCGAGATTTCAGAATCTGCAACCCCTTTTCCCCACAGAGCTGGGAACCTATACCAAATTGAATATCGGTTGATTTGGATGGAAAGAGGAGAAACGCATATGAATTGGCTCCGAAGGCTTTATGAGTATATGACTCCCTATGTTTCAAAGAATCCGAGAGAAGCCTATATCAATTATAGGGATACGGATATAGGAGTAAATGACGCCAAGACGAGTTATGCACAAGCAAGCATTTGGGGTAGGAAATACTTCAAGAACAACTTCAATAGATTGGTGCATGTGAAGACCTTAGTTGATCCCAATAATTTCTTCAAAAATGAGCAGAGTATTCCATCTCTCAAGATGTAGAAGACTAGATGGTAATTTAGAATTTCAAATTTAATAAAATTCAATCATCTACTATTATATTCGTTTTGGCCTTACTGGTAGGTTTATATGTGAATCATATAGCCTCCCATAAGGTCAAGTAAATTTAACAGTGGAATATTGAACTGGTTTACTATCTAAAAAATTCTGCCTTTTATAGCGTAAGGGTGATTTATAAGCACTATTATGGTATAAGTTGTAATGCAAATCATGTTTTGGATAAATTGTACTCTCTTCTATTACTTGATCTACGAAGGAGGTCCATTGTGCCAAGATATTGCTCTCAGGAAAATTTCAATGATAAGTGCTTTTAGTCTTTCCATACAACTACTACAAGCACCATCTATAAAATAATATCCTATGACTATAGAATAAGACTATATTACTGAAATAGAACTTTTATGCACTATAGTCTAACTTCCTAGATCTTTTTTGGTAATTTGCTAGACTTGTGCCTATTTTTTTTTTCACTATAGATATTTATACATGCACTTTCTACTATTGTTTCCACTTCATATTGTACTTTATTGGTCAGAATGTTATGAAAACTAAACTTCGAAGCAAGATGGATGATGATTTTCTAACAACCTTTTTTTATTGCGTATATAAAAAAAAATTGATAAAAAATTTGTTTCGAATTCAATCACAAATCGTTCACGTGATGGAAAAAAAAATGTTGAGTACCACTTTGATAGATGATTGATTGGGTATTTAATAAAAAAAATATTCATGTATGTATATTTATTTGTGTAATATATTTTATACATTGTAAATTTGAATCCGTAAAATAGGTATAATTCACGTCGTTGGTGTGAGATTATGAATATGAATTTGGTCTCCCTCAAGATAAAATTCTTGTTCAGTCCCGCGTAAATTTTTTTTTTTTTTTTGGCTTGTACACTCACCCATGTTCACTTGAAAACACATAATTAATATTCCAAAAAATGAAAGAACAATATTTAGTTTTAAATCACTAGGTATATATGATATTTTGAACATAATGTGGCAGGCAAAAATTATGATATATTGTTCATTTTCTAATCTCCAAGAACTTACAAAGATTAAAATTATACCATATGTGAGACTCGAACATGCATATCATAGCATTTTATAAATATTTTGGGTTAAAATATAATTTGTTAATATTTGCATGGGATTAAAATTTCGATAATTAAAACCCTGACAATTTGAGTATGATTTCAATTAAAGATTTTTAGGATCGAATTATAACATAGTAGAGTTTTTCTATGTGATTTTAAATGTTGGGAAAATTACGTGTTAATTGTGCGAATAGGAGGAATAAAAGGGGAGATTGGTGTAATAGAGGGGGATGCCTAGCATTCACAAGACTTTAAGAGAAAATTATAAATACGGTTCTCTTGTAGAACCGGTTCAGAGTAGGTGGTGTTGAAAAAAATATAAACGTTTTTGTTAATAATAGAGAACTCTTTGTTCTCTTGAGTTTGAGTGAAATTTTTTTCTTATTGTTATTCATATAATCCTAGCTTGTGTGCAAGAGCTTCAATAGTAGTATAGAATCAAAGAATTAATAACCCAAGGTTCTTGGAGTTTGGGAGCTGCGGAGAGTTTCGAAGGAATCGGATCATAACGAGGATGAGTTGTTTTTCTTGAATTAATATGTTCTTAAGCTTTTAAATGCATCATTGTAGTGTGGTTGATGGTTTAGGAGAGTTAGAGTTGAGTTTGGATAGTCGGGGGATATGAATGAAGTGGGAGTTTTATTGTGTCCTTCTGTAAACATTAAGTCATGTATATATGTTAAGTTGTTATGGATCAAAATTGCATACTTAAATGTATGGTATGAGTTAAGTTTATGGATTATATGCATGGTTTATATCAATATAATGATGCACCTGGTCAGTGATTGTAATCCATGCCATTAACATTTAGCACAGATTAACAGGTTTATATTTAATGTATGGGGTCCACTCTCCTAAGATAGTAGGGTGTGATACCATATTACAAGGTACATAAATATAAGTGCCGCAATGCAAAGCGCTAGTATACAACAAAATATATTAACGGGTCTTTGGTCCAATGGTACTCCTTATCTTATGAAGGTTTTGTCTTCTTGAAGTTAAGGGTTCAAGTCCCTCCCTCCCTCTCCCCCTCCCCCCCCCCCCCCCCCCCCCCCCCCAAAAGTATACAACAAAATATGGGAGAAAAGATAATAATTAGAATCCACAGTCCCTTCCATTATAATTTCACTAAAAAAATTATAAATTTTTTTATTGTGAATAAACCGCAAAACTTGTATCAAAACCCACCAAAAATAAGAAATTTAAACGTACGATACTATTTTTTTTCGTAGTCTTGTCCTTGCTTAATATATGCCAATTCCAGGCACTAAAGGACTATCCGGCCAACTAGGCGACTAGTCAATATCTCGGGTCTACAGGAGAAATATAGAAATATTAGTTATTACATGTGTCTGAAGGCACAAAGTAATAAAAAATGGTAAATAATAAATATATTTGTATTCATATCCAAAATCAAATCACAAACATAGAGAAGAGATAAAAGAATTTAAGTATCGGTTTGTAGTTGGGGTGAGAAATGGTGGGCGGCAGTGGTGGTGGTAGGAGACGGTGATAGTTGTGGTGGTGATAGTGGCAGTGGTGGTGGCGTTAGGGGAGACGGTGGTGATGGTGGTGGTAGAGGCGGTGGTGGTGGCGGTGGTGGCGATGACGACGATGGTGGTGGTGGTGGTGGTTGTGGTGACAGTGGTAGTGATGGCGGCGGTAGTGACGGTGGTGGTTGTGGTGGTGGTGGCTGCCTAGGGCCGCTGATTTTAAAGAATTTTTGGGGCCCCAAACACCAATGTGTTAATGTGTAATTGAATGGGCTGAAGTTGAATCCTTGATGTGGACAAATGGCCTTAGACTAAGCACCTAGTAGCATGACACCAAAGTTTCACATAGACAAGGCCCACATTAAAATGGTGGACCCAACACACTTTTGTCATATTAACTGGTTTAACAGTATCCACGTAACACCAAAACTAATCAGAGATAATGGGATGTGAGTACCTTTTTCAAAACTTATTTGGCTTTAAATACCACCTCCAAACTTATCCTCCTTTAAGTCATCTTTTTCATTAAATAGTTGTCAATAAGTACACATTTTAAAACATTTTCAAATTCTTTCTAAATTGTATTCCATAATTACCCCTATCATAAATAGTGCATACTTAATTGAATGTGAGACTTTCAAGATTAGAATGTGAGATTTTCAAGATTCATTTTGATATTTGTGTATCCTTTGAATTTTGAAATTTCATATATACATACATACATACATATATATATATATATAGGGAGTCGAAAAAGAGAGACACGATATAAATCGTCATGCAAACAGTGTCACCAAAGAGAGACACGATATAAATTGTCATGCAAACAGTGTCACCAAAGAGAGATACGATATAATGACAATGGGGGTCCAATCAGTGGCATCATGGAATGCCCCTTCATAGTGCCCAAACAGTGTTAGTAAAGAGTGACAACAGTAGATTGTACCTAAATGATGACAATATATATTTTGCCCACTCAAAGAGTTGCACCTAAAGAGGGAATCGAAAAAATGCCATGATGCCACTGATTGGACCCCCATTGTCATTATATCGTGTCTTTCTTTGGTGACACTGTTTGCATGACAATTTATATCGTGTCTCTCTTTGGTGACACTGTTTGCATGACGATTTATATCGTGTCTCTCTTTTTCGACTCCCTATATATATATATATATATATATATATATATATATATATATATATATATATATATATATATATCTGTGTGTGTGTGTGTGTGTGTGTGTGTATGAAATTTCAAAATTCAAATGATACACAAATATCAAAAGGAATCTTGAAAGTCTCACATTCTAATCTTGAAAGTCTCACATTCAATTATGTATGCACTATTTATGGTAGGGGTAAAAGGGCTTTTATGACTTTTTTTTAGCACATGTACTTCTATCCCAATTATTTTAAAAAGTGTACTTTTATCCTATTAAGTTTTTTGGGAGGTACCGGCCTCCCAATGACCCAACTAATCAACACCACTTTGGTGGGCCTCCTCCTACTACTTCTCAATCCTCCTCCCTTCTCTCTCTCTCTCTCTCTCTCTCTCTTAGGGGTGTTCACTCTATCCTATGGGTAGAAAATATAGTCTTTCTTCTTCCTACCCAATACTTTGTGGGATAATTTTTTGTTGGTCTACCCTACCCGATCAAGTGTGGTATTCCTATCCGATTAATCGAGTAGGAAGTAGGGTAAACACTTTTGTAACTATTAATTTTTGGATCATTTTAACAATTCAAAGCGCAGGCACCGGCTCCAGTTGTTTTGGATTCCGATTTAAGACTTGAAATTTGGGTTTTTTCGTATTTGATGTTAATTGGATAAGTTTTGAAAGCTTAAAAAAAAAAATAGAGAAGGCATGAACGATGCTTGAAAAAAACAGAGAAGACCTGAACGATACTTGAAAATTAGGGTTTTGAGGTTCATTAACTTGATGCTTAAAAAAAAATATAGATCTGTAGATGAAGGCCTGAACGTTGAAGGCCACCAAATTGCGCCCAAACAGAGACAAAGAGAAAGATAAACAAAGAGAGAGAGAGTAGCTGGGGAGTTCGGGACTGAACGATGAAGCCCTAAGCTATGGAGGCAAAGGCTTGAGCGATGAAAGCCGATGGAGGCAAGAGGAGAGGAGAGGAGTGAAGTGAGGCGCTCGCTTAGTCAATAGACGATAAGGTTGGTTAGCAATTAGGATTTTTTTAGTTTATATATAAATTAATTAATTAATACGAGTAGGGTAGGGTAAGAATGCGAAAATTTATAGGTATTCCGCATTCTTACCCGATTTAATCGGAAGACCAAAAATTTTTTGGTATTCTTACCCGATTTTTGCGGCTAGCCGTTTAGTATGGTAGAGTAGAGTCGAGTAGGGTAGAAAATTACGACCAATCGAAAATTTGAACACCCCTACTCTTTTACACATACACATATCCCCAAGTCAAACTCCACAAAGAAACTTGAAGTAAAATGGTAATAGAGAAAATGGGCTTAATCAAATTTTAATTTCTTCAAAAGAGATTGCAATTCAAATAAACATATAAATTATATTTTATTAAAAAACATACACTTTGTAGAAAAAAAAAACATTATGAGTTAAAAAATGTTATAAATTGAGTACATCTGAAAATATTTTAACAAATCGAAATTAGAACTTCAATGGTTACAATGACCCACCAAAAAATTTAGATTATTTTTCAAATAATAGCATTGTTTATAAAATCTTATCTATAATTGATAATATCATAAAATGTAGATTGATCATTAAATGTGGACCAAGTGTAGGTTGTTAGTGTAGATAAAGGAGAAACTAATGCATGCTTGTCGGCATCCTTTACTTGTGGTGGTTGGCTGTTCAATTATTAGATCTTTTAAATCATCAGTTTACATGTCATCAAGGTGGGCTTATCATAGGTACATAATTTGATGGTCTAATACACCCCGCAAAATGTTCGGTCAAGTACGAACTATTATAAGAAGTTGATAATTTTTTGATAAAAATATCCACAATCAGATCTTCTAACATAAGAAAATAAAAAATCGAAAAAGTGTATCTCTTACCTAACACCTTATAAGAAAATGAACTTAATGACTTAAAAGTCTAATAGGTGTACTTCAAGTCAAATAAGTTTTGTAAAGTATATCGGCAACCGATTTTCACTAAAAAAAATTCGATTGGAGAATTATTGAAATAAAAGACTTTTTTATTCATGAGAATTTTTTTTTTTTTTTGATAATTTTAATGTTTATACCATCACTTAATACCAAATTCAAACAAAATGTTATATGGGACAAATGTGAACCCACTGTTTTTCAATACATCGAACAAACAAGGGATGGGGCAGGGGCTATCCCATATCGGATAGCCTTAGGGTGTGTGTGTGTGTGTGTGTGTGTGTTTATAAGGCTTCTGTAAACTTCACCTTTTAAGGTGTTGTTTGTAGTTGTAATTCAATCAAAAAAAAACAAACAAGTGATGAAGTGGCATGGATTTTAGATTTAACTTTTTTCTCCAAGTGGAAAGATATGAGATGGATGGAGTTGTCCAATCCGATCAATTCTAAATGTAGTGTATTATCCTAAGTTTTTAATTAAAACTGTTGGATCAATATTGGCACAGACTTTGGGGTACATAGAATTGGATGAGGGCATAGCCGCTTGATGAACAAATGTAGCACTATTTGAACTTAAAACTTTGATTTAATTTGCTGATATAATTATGTGGTTTTATTAAAATCATTAAATTAACACCAACTTTCAATATTTGATGGGACCCACAATCAATTCAAAAATCATAATAAATTATGTATCAATAGCATTGCTCATTTATTTTACATGTAATTGAAAAATATAAAACCTCGAATAATTATAATGCAAGAGGGCAAGTTGGAATTTATCTAGAAGTTGTCAAACACAATAATAGTCAAGATCGCTCTAATTTTTAACCATTTTGATTTAATGGTATAAAATCTACACAAATTTTTTTGTTTTCCACTCAAATACATCACTTTCTATGCACGCCCCGAAATATCAGAAAAACTCTGATGTGACATATTATAGGAAATCGTAAAAAAATTTGACACTAAGATTTGAACAATTGGATAACTTACAGGTGTACAAAATTTATTCGATTGCAATCTAGGAACAAAGTAATGAAGTTCGAGGAAACGTGGAAAAAGACTTGATTTTGTTGAACACAAATAAAAGACTAAGAAAGTTTCATTTCTTAAATGGTGTGCCCGTGTGAGTTGACCTAGTTGAAAAAAAAATATATATATATATATAATATAAAAAAATATATATAAAAATATAAAAAAATTAATTTTCGAACCACGTGAATTTGGTAAAAAAAACACCAATTATATATATATATATATATATATATTTGAAAAGGAAAATGGGTTTCAATTCCACAAAATCTATCCGACTCGGTCACCACCGGCCAGAACAAGAAATTTCAACCATTAAAATATCAGCAGCCTTAAGATAAGACCAAGTAATCTTCGAATATTACAAAGGGAGCAGCACTTAAAGTAGGATAAATAGCCGACGTTTTCTCATGTTCTGCACACAAAAACCAATAACAAAGAGCCATGAAGAAGATGATTAGCCCAATGGCTTCATGGCTTTCACTTGGTTTCGTTTTTCTCTTCTCAATTTTATCATCATCAGCTTCATCAGCCGATACCACCGCTGAAGGTTTTTTTCAGTGTCTCTCTAATAAGATACATAACTCCACTCAAGTTGTTTACACACCAACAAGTCCTTCCTACTTATCCATTTTGCAGTTTTCCATACAAAACCTAAGATTCTCTACGCCTAGCACTCCACGACCTTTAGCCATAATCACACCATTGCATGAGTCTCATGTTCAAGTAGCTATATATTGTTGTCGAAAGCATGATATAGAGATAAGAGCTCGCAGTGGTGGACATGACTATGAAGGTTTTTCTTACGTTGCTAAGGTACCATTTGTCATCCTTGATCTATTTAACTTGCAATCAGTCAACGTCAATGCTGAAGAAAAAACGGTGTGGGTTCAAGCTGGCGCAACTCTAGGTGAACTTTATTACAATATTCTAAACAAGAGCAGAACACTTGCCTTTCCAGCAGGTAGTTCCCCTTCCATTGGTGTCGGTGGCCACATTAGTGGGGGAGGGTTTGGTGTAATCCTACGTAAGTTTGGCCTTGCTGTTGATCATGTTATTGATGCTCGAATAGTTGATGTCAATGGTAGAATTCTTGATAAAAAATCAATGGGGGAAGACCTCTTTTGGGCTATAAGAGGAGGTGGAGGTGCTAGTTTTGGAGTCATTTTGGCATGGAAGCTAAACTTAGTTACCGTTCCAGAGATTGTGACTTTTTGTCGGGTAAGTAGAACATTGGAAAATAATGCAACCAAGGTTGTTCATCAATGGCAATATATAGCCGACAAGGTTGACGAAAATCTTTTTATGAGAGTCTTCATTACGCTCAGAAATTCTGGTGCAGTTGGAGTCAAAACAGTAGACGCTTTGTTCACTACATCGTTCCTTGGTGGCATTGATCAAGTACTTTCATTGATGGAAGATGTGTTTCCAGAGTTAGGTTTGGTGAGAGGAAACTGTCGGGAAGTGAGTTGGATTGAAGTATTCCTCCTTAAAGAATATGAATACGAAGATATAGTTTCCAATTTATTTGAAATATTGTTGAACAGGACTTACACCTATAAAGGAAACTTTAAAGTAAAAACAGATTACGTGAAGACGCCTCTTTCTGAAAGTGCACTCGAAGGAATATGGGAAAGGTTGAAGGAAGAAGAAGTTGGTGTTCCTTTTTTGGAGTTGACTCCTTATGGTGGAAAAATGAGCGAGATTTCAGAATCTGCAACCCCTTTCCCCCACAGAGCCGGAAACATATACCAAATTGATTACCGGATGCGTTGGACGGAAGCAGGGACAACGGTTTCAATAAGCCATATCAATTGGCTCCGAAGGCTTTACAACTATATGACTCCCTATGTTTCAAAGAATCCGAGAGAAGCCTACATCAATTATCGGGATACGGATATAGGAGTAAATGATGACAAGACGAGTTATGCGCAAGCAAGCATTTGGGGTAGGAAATACTTCAAGAACAACTTCAATAGATTGGTACATGTGAAGACCTTAGTTGATCCCAATAATTTCTTCAGAAATGAGCAGAGTATTCCATCTATCATCTAGGGAATTGATAATCACTTTTGCAAGATGGAGAAGACTATATGGTAATTTATGATAATTTCAAATTTAATAAAATTCAATCATCTACTATTATATTCATTTTGGCCTTACTGGTAGGTTTCTATGTGAATCATATAGCCTCTCATAATGCCAAGTGAACTTAACAGTGGAATATTGAACTTGTTTAGAATCTAAAAGTTTTTGTATTTTAGAGTTATGCATACGGGTGACTTATAAGTACTACTACGAAATAAGTTGTAATGCAAATGATGTTTTGGATAAATTGTTGTCTCTTTTATCACTTGATCTCACTACAAGAAAAATGTTTTTTAACGGCAAAAAAAATCGTCGCTAAAAGTGAATAATTCGCCGCTAAAAGTTTTCTGCGACAAAAAAACTTGGTCGCCAATTTGTCGCGGTAGGCTCGCCACTGAAAGTTTTTGACGACCAACTAAAGTATCGTCGCTAAAGTAGATTATCAGTGACAAAAAACTTAGTCGCTTAAAAATTCATCTACTTGTCACAAAAAAACCTTCGTCGCCAAAAGAAATTATATTATGGTCATATTTTTTCTCTTTGGTGATGACATAATATTTGTTGCTGAAAATCAAGGTACATTTTTTTGCGACTAACAAATTTTTGACGCCAAATAACAAATGAACAAATTTTATAAACGGGTAACACAACACGAATTGTTTAACCCTTTTGATTTTAAAAAATTATATCAATAAATTTTAATACTCCACTTTTCTTATTCCACTTTTTTTACTATCATCTGTACTTACCTTAAAAAAGAGGAATTTATAGTAAAATCTCACATAAAAATCAAACTTTAAGGTTAAAAAATAGGCAAGAGGCCACTGTCTTTTATAGGCAAGTCAGTCATCCCCATCTCACCTCATTTGTCGATGTGGGACAAAAACAAAAGATATTTTTTGCGACAATTTTTCTTACACATCGCAAAAAAGTCGTCGCAATAAAACATTTTTCTTGTAGTGATATTCTGCGACCAAATATAAATTGTCGCCAAACAAAAAAAATTTTAACTTTTTTTTCTGCGACAAACTTGTATTGTCGCTAAGTATTATTAGTTTTGTTTTCTTATTTTTCGTTATTTGACAAAAATTTTGCGACCAAAAAATTATTTTGGCGACAATTTTTTTTGTCGCCCATAAAATTAGCATTTAGCGCCAACATTGGCGCCAATTTTTTTTTGGAGTGAACGTTTTTGCGAAGACTATTGGCGACGACTACAAAAAATGGTTGCCAAAAATATCATAAAAAAGTTTACCACGACAAACATTTGAAATTGTCGTCGAAAATCACTTTTTTACAACTAATTTTATTGTTCGTCGCCAAAACTTGTCGCTAAAAAACAAATTTGTTGTAGTGTCTACTTGTGTCATTAAGAGTTACCATACAAACTCATTATCTTTTTTGGAGAGGGGAGAGGAGAGGAGAAGAGAGTTGAATATATAACCCATATAAGCATTGATTGTGTACTCATTGCTTAATATTTAGCAATTCCAAATGCTAGAGGGCTATCCTTTCAAGTAGGCGACTAGTCAATATCTCTGGTCTGGTGGAGAAACATGTAAATGTTTCTTAAATTACTCAACAATTCAATCATGATTGATATTAATACTCACAATAGAGTGAAAAAAATTTTTAAAAAAATTAATCATACAAGACACAAGTAATTTGTTCTCTGAAAGCTAAATCTCTGTGAATGCACGCTCTCAATTTACGAAATTTATGAATTCAATTTTTCAATTCGTGAATTCAACTAATTTACGATTTTACTTACTTATATGATTACTTATTATTATTTAAATTTTTATTTGCGAGATACTGAGTCATGTTTAAAGATACATATCAAACTTGAATGATATTTGTAAACCACAACTATCATTTTAGGAACTTATAGTCAATATGTAATTAAAAATTAAAAAAATTATAACATAGTTGTAAATAAATTAAAATTTTTATATTTATATTTATTAGTTATTATGTGTAAATATATGTCTGTATACATATAATATGATCGCTCTCACAGTCGTACCCATTCTATGTGATCCAGATGTGCATCCATTGAAAAGTAACCCATTAAATGTGCAAATGCCACAAAGTATGCCATTAATTAACATGAAGAAGCTGTCTCTTTCTATACTCTATGCTCCACCTAATTCAATAATTCGTACAATATTGTGGTATATTTAAAGCTTATTTTTGAAAAAATAATTCGTACAGGTGTTCAATCCCAATCCTGTAAATAATTGAAACAATAATTCGTACAGGTGTTCAATCCCAATCCTATAAATAATGAAACAATCAAAGTAAGAAATCATAAAAAAAAAGCTCAATTTCATAGAAATACAAGTAATTTTATACCAGTAATTTCACATACATCAACATGTACACACACATTGATGTAGTAGTTGAATTGTAGTGATTCAAAAAGCCAGTTGAATCTCAAATCAATTACCTGGCTTTCTTCATGGACTAAGAGAGAGAGAGAGAGAGAGAGGACAAAGTGAGAAACTATTTTTCATTTTTCTAGAAAAGATTCGATCCGTGCATTTTGCCACCATCACTTGGTTCACACGAGCGTGATAAATATTGCCAAGTTAGACGAATTCTTTATTTGAATCATTCAAATAATAACGATAAAGATAACAAATTTTTGTGTTTTTGGGTGAACCTGTTAGTCAATCATCGAACTCTAATGTGGACTCTAAGATTCGAACTTGTAACTTTAGGGTGAGAAGTTCGGTTAATACTTCACTGGACCACCCTAGTCGGTAGTGCCCTTAGCTATTATATCTAGTGTAGATTCAACATTAATTGTGGATCACATGTAGGTTGTTAGTATAGATAAAGAAGAAACTTATGCATCCTCGTTGGCATCCTTCTGGTGGCGGCTGTTCAATTATTAGATATTGTAAATCATCCGTCAATTTAGGCAAAACAATTTTTTTTTTTTTTTTGGTTTAAAGGTGAAGGGTGTTCGAAGGAATTTATAAACACCTAGAACAGGGGCGGCCCAACAGAAAATTTTACACGGGCCCTACTAATATTATTTTTAGGGTTAATTACAAAATACCCCCTTAAACTTTGAGTCTTATTTTAATCAAAACTCTCTGGTTTAAAATTGAACAATTTGTCCCCTTCAAATTCTAAAATTAGCAAGTTGACTGATTAATTAGACACAAATTTTAAAATTACTTTTTTACCCTTAACATTTATTCATCTCCATTTTTTCCTTTCTCTTTGCCGAATTGAGCCAAAATCTCCAATGCCACCATCCACAACCCATCGCAACCACCAACCACCGCAGCTGCCAACACAGCTACAATCAACGAGCCCACAAACCACCATAGCCACCACCCAGCCACAACCACCGCAACTACCAACCACCGCAACCACAATCAACCAACCAACAAACCACTGTAGCTACCACCCAACCACCCAGTCACCCAACTACAAACCACCACAGCTACCACCCAACTAACTAGCCAACAACCACCACAGCTACCAACGTAGCCACAAACCATCGTAGCAACTACCTAGCCACCCAAACTACAAACCACCACAGCCACCACTTAACCACCTAGCAACAAAACCACCAGATTCACAGTCGAGGGGGACGGGTTTGGTGGGCGTGGGTTTCGGTTTCAATGGAGTTTAGGGAAGGGTAGGGGTGGGTTTCGGTTTCAGTAAGGGGGTTGGAGGGATTTGAGTCTCGATTCAATTGATGGGGGAGGGATTAGGGAGTTGAAAGAAGGGTGGAGGTGGGTTTTCGATTTCAATGGAGTGGTGGGAGGGATTTGGGTTTCGATTCAATGAAGGGGGAGGGATTAGGGGGTTGAGGGAAGGGAAGGGGGTGGGTTTCAGTAGAGGGGGGAGGGATTTGGGGTTTTCACTGAAGTTGGGTTTTTACTGAAATTGAGTTTTTTTCTTTTTATTTTGATTTTTGATTTTGATTTTGATTTTTATACAAAATATTAAAACAAGGGTAGTTGTGGGTTTTTAATTAATTTAAGTCATTTTTAATAGTGGTCAACTAATGATAAAAGTTTATTGAAAATTATTCAAACATTAAAGGGGCAAATTGTTCAATTTTAAACCAGAGGGCCCTGATTGAAATAAGACCCAAAGTTCAAGGAGACATTTTGTAATTAATCCTTATTTTTAATTATCCTAATTTAGTTTTTTATTTAAAAATCAATTTCTTACTTTTTGTGAAGCAAAAAAATATTGATCAAGTTCTTATATTCAAGTTTTATCAATAAATCTTTCTCAATTGATAATATAGACAATTCATTCAATCTTTATTGAGACATAATTGATTGTAAATAAGATCTTATAATTTAAGTTTTGAAAAAATCATTTCTATTGAACGGACTGTTACTAGTATTGTTAACAAAATTTTATAAGTAATGCATACATTAAAAAAAATCAGTCTTTTTATGTAGTTCAGTATTTCAATTGGATTGTTGATTTCAATTTTTAAAACTTGTTTTAAAATTTTTAATTTTGAAAGTAAAACTAAGTCATCAATATCAATAGATACATCATATTTTATAAAATTTTCAAGTTTAAGACAATATTTTTGCAAATTATCTTCATCTAAAGATTTTAACTTTTCAAAACTAATAAAAATTCAAAAATATTTTCATATGTTTTAAATTGTTAAAATATATATATATATATATATATATATATAGAGAGAGAGAGAGAGAGAGAGAGAGAGAGGGGGGGGGGGGGGGGGAGGTATGAGCAAAAATATTATTATCATACCAAAATATTAGGTGTTGATAAAAAAAAATATGAAGATCGTGAAAAAGTGATCGCAACCATTAATATGACGATATTTTACTTCAATACTTAGAGCGAAATAAAGCCTGTTGCTTCTTCGTACCCCATGATCAAAAGTTGCCTTAAAATACCATAAGGTATGCTTGATTGAAATCCAATGGACAGTAGAAGAGCGTATATCTTGGCAAACCTGATTGGCAGCATAAAAAATATATAGACGAGTTAAAGTAAGATATTGTAATTCACCACCACACTACGAAATTTGGTGGGATCAAAAATAGAAGTGCCGTCACACAACGACATCGTCTTTCCACTAGTAATTGGGGAAGAATTTGGTTTGCTAGACGTCATGTTGTACATTTAACAAGATCGAGTCGAAAATAACCCCTTGCGAAGTAAAAATAGCCTCAAGACCCAAAAAATAGTGAACGCGGTTAAAATCCTTCATAAAGAAATGAATCCCCGGATTGGAGATTAGTTGAAGTAGATTGGGTTCACTATTTTCCAGTGAGAAGAATTTCATTCACAAAAATTAAGAGAAAAATGATTACTCCATTGCCATGATAGATAAAAAGAGAATAGTCAACCTAAAATCCAAAAAAACGTTAAAACTATATTTCAGGAGTCTGTTTCAAACCATAAAAACTTGCAGCGACGTAAGTGACACACATAATGTGGAAACATAGGGCCCTCAGAAAAGAGTTAGGGCTAGCCAACCTTACAAATTCAAATAACTGGACCTACATTTGCATGGACTTGGGTGTACACGAAATTGGATTTGGGCACAGGCACAGCCTCCTGATGAACAAATTTATTTTACCTCAGATGGCAAAAAATATAGAACCACCATGGAATATTTTTGTAGCAGCTAAGTTATCAAGTGGAAGAATATTTTTATAGTGCAATTGACCAAGTTGCACTATAAAAATATTCTTCCACTTAATAACTTAGCTGCTACAAAAATATCAAAGGGTACCTCAAGCTGTAATAGGAACGAGTTGTAAATTCAGACGTCCTGAATTCAAATTTCAACAACCCCTTGGGGGCCAGGTCATGAGAGATTTATCTCTCATAAATATTTTAGTTCTGGCGTGAATGACCTATCTTTGACTGAATCAGAGAAGAAATTAATTGAAGTTTACGTAAATTGGCTCTGACACATTTAACCGTTGAAAAAAAAAAAGGTAAGTACATGACTGGAGCTTAATTAGGCTTACTATAGTATATATCATAATCACATTGAGCTCACACGATTATTGTCTGAAATTCGTATAATGACCAAAATGTCCTTGTGTAACATTTAGTAAACAAAAAAAAAAGAAAAATTAATACAAAATTAAGGGATGTGATTCATGCTTGCTCCGTCCATTTATAGTAGTTCATTTCACAGTTTCAAGGGAAAAAAGTAGGGACAATTGGAAAGAAAATGATTTTTCTTCATTTTACATGTATGTTAGCGTGGTCAATCTGACCCATCAATGCGAATATGATACGATTTTAAAATTGATATAATTAATAAATATATATAATAAGTGGGTTTGATTCATATGTAACACTAAAAAATAACAACATATGAATGACCCAACACAAATTAACACCCCAACCCATAATGTACGTGTATAAGTCGATTGAAATGTTATATTTTTATATTGTTTCACATCTTTTAATGATATCTTGTAATATGTCGAAAGGGGTGACATGGAGGTATTGTCCGAGCTGATTTTGTGGGAAAACATAGAAGATTCTGATAAAGATAGACAAAGAGGGGATAATATTATTGAAAAATAATATACAATTCAAATGAAATTTAAAAATTTAAATTCAAATACATATCATTCTTTGGATGAAAGTTGAGTGAGTGGGTCTCACTGTAAGAATTAATAGGACCCACTCATCCAATAAATAATATAATAACATGTTGGCCCTTATATATATATATATATATTTTTTTTTATTTTTTTTTTTTATTGAAAAAAAGAGTGGGAAAAATGAGAGTGACTAGAGACCACATCGATAGGCTCTCATTAGTGAGATCACGAGACCCTTGAACACACCCGTTACTTCTCTCGAGAACGAACCTAATTAAGCTAGTATAGCAGTTAACTCCAAACCCTAATGTAAATTCTAAAATTCAAACTTTCAATTTTAAGGTGAGAAATTTAGCCGATATCTAATGGACCACCCCCACTCGGTGGTACCCTTATCTATTATATCTAGTGTAGATTCAACATTAAATGTGGATCACATGTAGGTTGTTAGTGTAGATAAAGAAGAAACTTATGCATGCTTGTCGGCATCCTTTAGTGGTGGTGGTTGCTTGTTCAATTATTAGATATTGTAAATCATCCATCAATTTAGAAAAAATAATTTTTCTTATTTTTTCAAATTCTTATTTTTTGTCAATAAATCTTTCTCAATTGATAATATAAATAATTCATTCAATTTTTATTGAGACATAGTTGATTGTAAATAAGATTTTATCAATTTAAATTTTAAAAAGATCTTTTTTGCAATTGTTACTAGTATTGTTAATAAAATTTTATAAGCAATGAATGCATTAAAAAGAATCTAGCGTTTTTATGTAGTTTAGTGTTTGAATTGGACTGTTGGTTTCAATTTTTAAAACTTGTTTTAAAACTTTTAATTCTGAAAATGAATCTAAGTCATCAATATCAGTAGATATATAATGTTTTATAAAATTTTCAAGTTTAAGACAATATCTTTACAAATTATCTTCATCTAAAGATTTAATTTTTCAAAACTAAATAAAAATTCAAAAATATTTTAATATGTTTTAAATTGTTCAAATATATATATATATATACTAGTTATTACTCATACCTGAAAGTACGGAGTAATAAAAAAAATGGTCAACAATAAAAATATTTGTATTCACACTTAAAATCAAATCACAAATATAGAAGGAAAAAAAAAAGAATTTATGCACCAGGTATAGTGTAGTTGAGTGGTGGTAGGAGACAGTGATGGTTGTGATGAGTGGCAACGACCAAGGCTGAACCTAACAGTATGGAGAAAAAAAAAATATGGGCTTTAGGCCCCAAATTTTTAGAAGGCCCATAATTTTAAGTACATCACTAGCCCACAAAAAAAATTAAATCTATTAAATTTTAAGCCCTGCAAAAAAGTCCCAAAAAATTAAATTAAATCAAAATTTTTATTGCAATAATTTGGCTCTATAATATAATCCATAACATTAAAAACTTAAAAATTTAAAAAAAATTTAAAAAAATACTCAAAAATCAACTCATATTTACTCTCACCCCTCTCTCTCTCTCTAGTAAAAAAAATAAAAAACAAAAGTAAAAGTTGAAATTAAATACTCTCTCTCTTTATGGTAAAAAATAAAAACAAAAATTGAAATATCTTTCACGACAATATTAACATATCTTTCTTTTATCTTCCTCTCACATAGAAAATTAAAAATAAATTAATTTTTTTAAAAAAATAATACTAAAAATAAAAAAATATCTATTTAATGTTTCCGTTTTAAATATCAAATTAGCTTGAACCACCTCTGACAACCACCATAATAGTTGTGGTGGGTAACAACGATCGTGATGATGGTGGTAACGTACATGGATAGTAATAGTGATGATGGTGGTGGGTGTGAATTATGGCGAGCGACAATAATTGTGACTGACAGTAGGGGTGGTGGGCCGACCACCAGACATGGACAAGCTGGTTTTGGCTCGCCCTTTGTTGCGGAGAAAGATTCGACGCACTTGGTCAGGCGGTTCTCGCGGTTCTATGCTTCTTTTAATTAAGATAGACAACGAGGGGATAATGTTGTTTGATAGACAAAGAGAGGATAATGTTGTTTGAGTGATCCAGATAAGGTTAAAAATTACTTTTGTTCTTTTACCAGTACAAGGCTACTGACTGTGTGACGATTGGTTATTGTGTTTACACTTTGAAATAGGGAGTTGGTTATGTTATGGTAGGGAAAATGCTTTTTTTTGTATTATATTTTT
This sequence comes from Ilex aquifolium, assembly GCA_951799425.1. Classification (NCBI taxonomy): domain Eukaryota; kingdom Viridiplantae; phylum Streptophyta; class Magnoliopsida; order Aquifoliales; family Aquifoliaceae; genus Ilex; species Ilex aquifolium. The sequence continues at coordinate 40,709,291 of OX637396.1, read as the reverse complement.
ATTTATTATATTTATAAATTTTTTTATTATTATTGTAATATTTCAAAAATAATAAAAATAATTATCACAATAATAATAAAAATATTCACAAATATGACAAAAATACCAATAAATGTAATAAAACACTTACAAATTTGATAATTCTTTTTATACCAATGAAAAGTTGTAAAAAATTTTTTTACAAATGTGATAAAAATACTTACAATAGTAATAAAAATATTCATAAAAGTGATAAATTATCCACAAAAATAAGAATTTTTTGATTCTAAAATAACCCATAAAAATAACTATTAAAATAATAAAAGTTAAAAATATGGTACCAAAATTATTTCTTCGATACCATATTCAAATCCTTGAACCAGATTGGCGTTCTTTTTGCTTCTTTTGATTGCGTTGAGTGAGGCATCTGGCAATCCTCCTTTCCTTAATAAATTTTAATCAAGTTTACACGAATTTAAATAAGAAAAAATTTAAATTTAAATTTAAATCTACTCGAAACAAATTTTAATCTAACAGCTCAGGTAGAATTCAAATCGACTCGAATTTTAATACATAAAAGAGAAATTTTAATAGGCTTAGATTTTAATATATAAAAAAAATAAAATTTAATCTGCTCGAATCAAATTTTAATTTGATTAAATTTTAATCAGTTCAAATTTTAATATATAGAAAAATAAATTTTAATCTGCTCGAATTTTATGTAGAAAAATTATTTGGAGTTTATATAGAAGTAACTTTAATATTTTGGATGTTTTTTTTTTGTTAGAAATGGTGGTTTAGGAGTAAAGGGTGTCAGTAATATTTAAATATAAATTAGAAAGAAATGTCAATGTTATTTTAAATAATAAAAAAAGTGTTTTTTAAGGTATGATAAATTAGAAAGATTGCAATTAAAATTTCCTTTAATATATAGCAAAAATTCCAGGCGATAGATAGCCGTTCGTACAAGTAAACGACCAAGTCAACATCTCTGGTCTTCGGAGAAACACTCAAGTGTTGCGTAAATTACTCCCCAATCAAATTAAGACCGATATTGAATCAGTCTTACAATGAAGTGAAATAAAAAATAAATACCTGATCAAAAAAATAAATAAATACAAAAGAACAATCACACAATATATATATACTAGTTATTGTCTGTGCCTGAAGGCACAGTGTAATAAAAAATGGTAAACAATAAACATATTTGTATTCATATCCAAAATCAAATCACAAACATAGAGAAGAAATAAAAGAATTTAAGCATCGGTTTGTAGTGGGGGTGAGAGGTGGTGGGCGGCAGTGGTGGTGGTAAGAGACGGTGATGGTTGTGGTGGGTGGTAATGACTGTGGTGGCGGCGGCGATGGTGGTGGCGGTGGGGGTGGCGGTGGTGGTGGTGGCGACGGTGGTGGTGGTGGCGGTGGCGGTGGCGACGACGGCGGTGGTGGTGGTGGTGGCGGCAACGGTGGTGGTGGTGGCGGCGGCGGTGGCGGTGGTGGTGGTGGTGATGGTGGCAGTGGTGGTGGGGCGATTTCAAACACTATTATTTTTTTAAAGTATTTATGAGAAATAATTTTTAGAAGTACTTTTAAAAAATTACTCCAAACACACCCTTAGGGCCCTATTTTTCCTATTAAATTTAGGGTGTTAATATTAGCCGTTAGATTAACTTTAAAGTAAAATTTTAAGCGATCTCAACCGCGAATAGCAAAAGTCATTTTGTTTATCTTTTGAGATTTGAATTGTAAGCTATTTTATTATATATATATATATATATATATATATATATATATATATATATATAAAATTTACGTGATTTGATTAATAGTCTAATTCCATGACAACCATCAAAGAGTTTTATTATGGCGCAAAAATAAGAGTACAAACATCACAAGTATTTACTCTAATAAAAGAATATCACTCTGATATCTTTTTTTTAACAAAATCTTCACATTCGAATGTTTTTAACATGAGTAATGTTATTGAAATATAAAAAAAAAATTTATTTTTTTGATATAATGATGTGACAACCATTATGAAAAAAAGAGTGGGATAAAGTCAAAAAAAAAAGACTTGATTTTTATTTTCACAAAAAATGACTAAAATTTCGTGAAAATTTCAAGGGTGGGGGCTTGCCTAACTCACTCTTTGGTATTGCCTAACAAAAGGGTGGAGCCGAGATTTTTTCTAGAGGCGGTTAAATAGTAGTATAATAAGATTAGTTATTGCTCGTGTTTTAAAGTATAGAGTAATAAAAAAATAATCAGTCATAAATATATTTATATTTACACTCAAAATCAAATCACAATATAAAAGGGAAAGAAATGAATTTAAATACCGGTTATAAATGGTGAGTGGTGGTAATGGTAAAAGTGGGAGACGATAATTGTTTTGATAGACAACGACGACTGTGGTGGTGGTTTTTGAGTGAATATAATGGTAGTGACAGCCATGAGTGACGACGGTGGTGGTGATGGGTGTGAGCGGTGGTGGGCGACGGTGATAGTGGTTTAGTAGTGGTGATGGGGCGACGACAATGGTGATGGTAGTAGTGAGTCATGAAGGTGGGCGGTGACGATGGTGGTGGTAGGTGTGGTTGGGGTTGGTGACAGTGGGTGGCGACAGCGATGGACAACGACGAATGGTGATGGATTGTAGTAGTGGATGGCGATGGGTGGTGACAGGTGGACGACAGTGGTGGTAATGGTAATAAAATATAAGAATGTGCTGATGATGGTGGTGGGTGGTGACAATGGTAGTAATCGTCGATGAATGATGATGGAGGTGGTGGTGTGGTATTTTGCATTGGCAACGGTGATAGTGGTGAATTGTTTTGTGGAGAAGTGATTTTAAATGAGTAAAATTATTTTTTTTTTACTTTACTTACTAATTTAAGTAGTAAAACTACTTTTGACTTATTTAAAAGTAATTAAAATTAATTGTTTCAAAAACTATTTATTTTTTTTAAAGTATTTATAATAAGTCATAACTTCTATATGCATTTTTAAAAAATCACTTTAAACACATCTTTTCTGAGTTTATTTTTTTTATTAAATTTAAAAAATTAATATTATCCGTCGAATTAACTTTAAAATAAAAATTAAAATAATCTCAATCGCAAAAAATAAAAATTAATTTTTATGTTATACTTTATTACATAAATATTTTCACTCAATGTGAATCATTCAATAAGACCGTAATTTAATGTATCTAACTTGCCCAGAAAGAATAGACGCAGTCGGTGACGCGGTTCCAGAAGGTCTGTTTTTTTTTTTTTTTTTTTAAAGATAGACAACGATGTGTGATTTGTTTTGGATAATGATGTTTGACTGATTTAGATAAGGTTGAAATTACAGCTGTCGGTGTACTAGTTCAGAGGGCTACTGACTCGGACACTTTTTACTATTGTTTACTGTATTGGCGATCTTTTCACTCCTTCTTTTGATTGCGATGATTGAGGCAGCTGGCAATCTCCTTTGCTTAATTATATATATACAGCAAAAATTCAAGGCGCTAGAGAGCTGTCGGTTCAAGTAAACGACTAAAGCCAATATCTCTGGTCTTCGGAGAAATATTCAAGTGTTGCGTAAATTACTCACCAAGTGATAGAGAGTATTGTTGATATAATGATGCAATAACTGATTAAATTTTAATAAATCTTTGAACTACATTTTGTGTCAATTTAGTATCTGAACTATATAATCTGACTCAATGTAATCCTTCTGTCCAAATTCATCGATAATTTTGACAAAAATCCTCATGTTCATGATCTGCACATCAGAGGTTTCTTAATGTGCATCTGAGAATTTTCGTCTAAGTTAACGATGAATGTGAACAGGAGAACTAAATTAAGACAGATTGAATAGTTCAAGAAATAAATAAATAGTTAACTCCGATAATTTTATTGGACCGACACTTTACTCTTATAAAATACCAGGATGCTTGCATTCACTCAAAAGACTTTAATGCCTATGTCTTGCCCTGTACGTCTCCTTTTATAGGTACAAAAGTTGGCAGCCCATGTCTGTTTTGAACTTTTGACACCAATGTGCCAACCACCATCCATTGAAAAGTAGCCCTTCACATGTCCAAAAGCCACAAATTAAACATTGAAGAAGCTGATGTGCTCTCTCTTGCTATTCTATACTATATCCTCCACCTAATTCAATCATTCATTGCAAATATTTTAAATAGATTTAAGGGTAAACTATACTTTAACCCCTCAACTATGACCTTTTTCTATTTTGCCCTTTCAACTATTAAATTTTTCATATTACTCCCTCAACTATTACTTTGATTATTTCACATCTCCCCAAATGAAAAAAATTATATAATTCAAGGGACAACGATATAACTTTTAATTAAATATATAACATTTATTAATAATTAGGACAATGTAAAACTAATCACATAGTCATGGCCAACTCCACTCTTTTAGACAAGTGAGGCAGTCGTTGAGGGCTCCATTCGCGTATGACTCACAAAACTATATGACTAAATTTTAAAAAGAATGTAAAGAATTTAGGATGTTACGTGAAACGATCAAAATACAATTTATTAATATTCTTCTTTAAATCATAAATATACGTACATTCAAAAAGACAAAAAAAACCCCCAAAATTCTTATACAAAAAATTACAATACTCTACTCTCTCATTTTATCTGCATGCCCAATAACTTCGATCTATTTATTCAGTTTTATTTTCTTGTATTATAATTTTTGAGTTAATTTTGACAATAATATAATAATAAATTACACTGATACCCCCAATAAATTGATCCAATTACAGAGACAACCCTCAATTTTTGCTTGTACACTCACTCATGTTCACCTGAAAACACATAATATTCCGAAAAAACGGAAGAACAATATTTAGTTTTAAATATATGGGATGAGAAAATTAAGACAGTTCGTTTTCTAATATCCAAGAACCTAAAAAGATTGAAATTACACCATATTATATAGTACATAAATATAAAGTCACGCAACGCAAAGCATTAGCTTACAAAAAAAAAAATATGGGAGGAAAGATAATAGTTGGAATTTATAAAAATAACTGTTTTTCGAATTTCATTTGTCCGTCTTATACAAATTAGGAGACAACAATATTAATCTAGCATTATCACCATCTTAATCACTATCTGCTCAAACACCCCCCCCCCCCCCCTTCTCTCTCTCTCCCTTTTTCATTGTCAGCATATCACTGAGAATACCGACACCCTCACTACCATCAATAATCACCCCACGACAAATTCAACAAGGAGGACCACATTCACACTTTCAATCAGACTCAATTCCACATCAATGTGAAGACAAACATGATGAAAATGTAATATGAAAAACATGATAGCTAAGACGACAAAGTTAAAAAAAAAAAAAAGATCATAGTTTAAGGGGTGAAAGTGTAATTTTCCCATAAATTAATTTCAAGCTTCGATCATACAAGTTTTTAACAAAATACTTCCCAAATCACGTGAATTTGGTAAAAAGCTTCTATGATACAAATTTGAAAAAGGGTTAAGGTTTCAATTCGACAATATCCATCTGACTCAGTCGGCCGCCCCTCAGACCTAGAAATTTCAACTATGGAAACTTCAGCCGCCCCTTCAGGCTTAAAAAAGGGAATCTTTTAATATTAGTACTAGCAAAGTACCATAAATAGCCGATGTTTACTCATGTTTCTGCACACAAAACCAAAAAACAGAGTCATGAAGATGATTAGCCCAAGGGCTTCTTGGCTTTCACTTAGCTTCGTTTTCCTCTTGTCAATCTTATCATCATCAGCTTCATCAGCTGATACCACTACTCAAGGTTTTCTTCAGTGTCTCTCTACTAAGATAAATAACTCCACTCAGGTTGTTTACACACCTGCAAGCCCTTCCTACTTGTCCATTTTGCTGTTTTCCATACAAAACCTAAGATTCTCTACACCCAGCACTCCAAAACCTTTGGCCATAATTACACCATTGCGTGAGTCTCATGTTCAAGCAGCTATATACTGTTGTCGAACTCATAATATAGAGATAAGAGTTCGCAGTGGTGGACATGACTATGAAGGTTTTTCTTATGTTGCTAAGGTACCATTTGCCATTCTTGATCTATTTAACTTGCGATCAGTTAGCATCAATGTTCAAGAAAAAACGGTGTGGGTTCAAGCTGGTGCAACTCTAGGTGAGCTTTATTACAATATTCTAAACAAGAGCAGAACACTTGCCTTTCCAGCAGGTAGTTCCCCTTCCATTGGTGTCGGTGGCCACATTAGTGGGGGAGGATATGGTGTACTCCTACGTAAATTTGGTCTTGCTGTTGATCATGTTATTGATGCTCGAATAGTTGATGTCAATGGTAAAATTCTTGATAGAAAATCAATGGGGGAAGACGTCTTCTGGGCTATAAGAGGAGGTGGAGGTGCTAGTTTTGGTGTCATTTTGGCATGGAAACTAAACTTGGTTACCGTTCCAGAGGTTGTGACTTTTTGCAGGCTAAATAGAACATTGGAAAACAATGCAACCAAGCTTGTGCATAAATGGCAATCTATAGCCAACAAGGTTGACGAAAATCTTTTTATGAGAGTCTTCCTTAGAGTTGAAAATTCTGGTCAAGTTGGAGTCAAAACAGTAGATGCTTTGTTCACTACATCGTTCCTTGGTGGCATTGATGGACTACTTTCTTTGATGGGAAAAGTGTTTCCAGAGTTAGGTTTGGCGAGAGGAAACTGTCAAGAAGTGAGATGGATTGACGTATTCCTCTTTTACGAAGGTATAGTTTCCAACTCACTTGAAGTATTGTTGAACAGGACTTTCATCTATAAAGGAAATTTTAAAGTAAAAACAGATTATGTGAAAACACCTCTTTCTGAAAGTGCACTTGAAGGACTATGGGAAAGGTTGAAGGAAGAAGAAGTTGGCGTTCCTTTTCTAGAGTTGAGTCCTTATGGTGGAAAAATGAGTGAAATTTCAGAATCTGCAACCCCTTTCCCCCACAGAGCTGGAAATATATACCAAATTGAATACCGGTTACTTTGGACAGAAGGAGGGGAAAGGCATATGAATTGGCTCCGAATGCTTTACAAGTATATGGCTCCCTATGTTTCAAAGAATCCGAGAGAAGCCTATATCAATTATAGGGATATAGATATCGGAGTAAATGACGACAAGACGAGTTATGCACGAGCAAGCATTTGGGGTAAGAAATACTTCAAGAACAATTTCAATAGATTGGTGCATGCGAAGAGCTTAGTTGATCCCAATAATTTCTTCAAAAATGAGCAGAGTATTCCATCTGTCATCTAGAGAATTGATAATTTCAAGATGAAGAAGAGTATATGGTAATTGAGAAACATTTCTAATTTGATAAAATTCAATCATCTACTATTATATTCATTTTGGCCTTACTGGTAGGTTTCTATTGAATCCTATAGCTAGCCTCCCATAAGGCCAAGTGAATTTAACAGTGGGATATTGAGCTTGATTAGAATCTAAAAGATTCTATATTTTGAATAAGTTGTAATGCAAATCATGTTTTGAATAAATTGTACTCTCTTTTATTATGTGATCTACTTCTGGGATTAAGAATTACCATATAATGTTATTATCTTTCTTTGGGGAGAGGAGAGAGATGAGTGTTGAATACATAAACCATATAAGTATGAGTTGGAGCAAAAAGAAAGGAAAAAGAAAAGGAGCAGAAACATGGTTTAAGACCGAATACCTCTCCTGAACTGTGTTACAACATATATGCAAGGATGTGCAGCCATACATCTATTCTGTTTACTACTTTTTGCTTGTACACTCACTCATGTTCACCTGAAAACACATAATATCCCAAAAAACGAAAGAACGATATTTAGTTTTGTTGGAGTTATTTCCTAATTTGGAGTTATTTCCTAGTTTGTTAGGGTTTTCCTTATTTTACCTAGTTTGGAGTTATTTCCTAGTTTGTTAGGGTTTTCCTTATTTTACCCTTATTGTACCTGTATTTTTGACTATATATACGGGGGCTCTACAATTGGTTTGTATCCCTTTCTTTCTTCTAAATATTTCAAGTTGGTATCAGAGCATGATTTCGATCCAAAATACATTGTAGCACCACAGTAATTTAGTTGGAGAAAGAATATATTTTTGGATTAGGGTTACTGATTTTTTGAGGTTCTAAGGGCTGTGAACAGTGCCTCGGTACTGTTCACGCGCTGTGAACAGTACCGAAGTTACTGTTCACGCGCTGTGAACAGTGCCAAAGTTACTGTTCATGCGCTGTGAACAGTGCCGAATTTGACTGTTATGGATATTTGATTTGCAAAGTTGTTGAATTGATTTGTGACGAACTTTGGATTGTTTGACTGAGTTGTTCTTTTGAAAGTTATGGAATTTGGGTTGTCTAGTTGCTGGAATCTGATTTGGTAACTGTTTTCGTTAAAACCCCAATTTGTTGGTTCTTTGCTTTCGTGCGTCTTCGTGTTTCGCGCTCTTTGTCGTAGTGTCGCAGCTTCTAGACTTTTAAGAGGGGTTGAATCCTCTTCTCCGTTGATCTGCTCTTGATGCAGTAGATCCATTATTTATATTTACGGGAGCTTTCTGGACCTTCTTTATTTGTCGCTATTGGTCGACTGAAGGTATATTGTTCTCCCTTATTTTATTTCTCTATTTATTTTAGAGATTTCTTCGTTGATCTGCTCTTGATGCAGTAGATCATTTATTTATATTTCTTGGATTTCTGGGCACCGTGACCTGATTATTTGGGAGCTTTTTTTAACCTTCTTTATTTGTCGCTATTGGTCGACTGGAGGTATATTGTTCTCCCTTATTTTATCTCTCTATTTATTTTAGAGTTGTTTTTCTGTCACGGGTGCCCTAGTATTATTGTTGCTATGAGCACTACTGAGGGATTTGAGACCCCTACTGTTGACACCTCTACTGTTGAGACCTCTATTGGTACTTCCACCTTTATGTTTGACCATCGCCGTTAGGGCACCCCAGACCAGTGCAGACAGGGGGATTCTCGTCAGTGTGATTATTGTGGCCGACCATTCCTTATTTTACCCTTATTGTACCTGTATTTTTGACTATATATACGGGGGCTCTACAATTGGTTTGTATCCCTTTCTTTCTTCTAAATATTTCAAGTTGGTATCAGAGCATGATTTCGATCCAAAATACATTGTAGCACCACAGTAATTTAGTTGGAGAAAGAATATATTCTTGGATTAGGGTTGCTGATTTTTTGAGGTTCTAAGGGCTGTGAACAGTGCCTCGGTACTGTTCACGCGCTGTGAACAGTACCGAAGTTACTGTTCACGCGCTGTGAACAGTGCCAAAGTTACTGTTCATGCGCTGTGAACAGTGCCGAATTTGACTATTATGGATATTTGATTTGCAAAGTTGTTGAATTGATTTGTGACGAACTTTGGATTGTTTGACTGAGTTGTTCTTTTGAAAGTTATGGAATTTGGGTTGTCTAGTTGCTGGAATCTGATTTGGTAACTGTTTTCGTTAAAACCCCAATTTGTTGGTTCTTTGCTTTCGTGCGTCTTCGTGTTTCGCGCTCTTTGTCGTAGTGTCGCAGCTTCTAGACTTTTAAGAGGGGTTGAATCCTCTTCTCCGTTGATCTGCTCTTGATGCAGTAGATCCATTATTTATATTTACGGGAGCTTTCTGGACCTTCTTTATTTGTCGCTATTGGTCGACTGGAGGTATATTGTTCTCCCTTATTTTATTTCTCTATTTATTTTAGAGATTTCTTCGTTGATCTGCTCTTGATGCAGTAGATCATTTATTTATATTTCTTGGATTTCTGGGCACCGTGACCTGATTATTTGGGAGCTTTTTTTAACCTTCTTTATTTGTCGCTATTGGTCGACTGGAGGTATATTGTTCTCCCTTATTTTATCTCTCTATTTATTTTAGAGTTGTTTTTCTGTCACGGGTGCCCTAGTATTATTGTTGCTATGAGCACTACTGAGGGATTTGAGACCCCTACTGTTGACACCTCTACTGTTGAGACCTCTATTGGTACTTCCACCTTTATGTTTGACCAGCGCCGTTAGGGCACCCCAGACCAGTGCAGACAGGGGGATTCTCGTCAGTGTGATTATTGTGGCCGACCAGGACATCTCAGGGCTACTTGTTGGAAGCTCCATCCGAAGCTTAAGCCGTCTCCTTGCGGCCGTACTGCTGCTATTTTTGAGATACCACTACCTACTACCGCTGTTTCTATTGCTGCTCCTACTGTTCCTCCTTGACAGAGTGATATGGATGCTATCACATCCCGATTGGATATACTTATGTCCACTCTGACTTCTCAGGGGTCCGACTTCTGCTACTGCCACCACTACAGGACCTGAGTACCAGGAGGATTATTATCAGGGGACATGAGAGAGATGAATTTGTCTTTATCTGTTCCTAGTTTGCATGCTAGTATTTTACCTAGTTTCTTCGAGAGAAGGTTAGCAGTAGTATTGTCACTCCATCGTTTGTGGGGATCAGTGATCAGGTTGCAGATGTTTTTACCAAACCTGTCACTCTATCCATTCTTCGGGACTCCGTTGTCAAGCTTGGCTTAATTGACATTTTTGCGCCTAACTTGAGGGGGAGTGTTGAAGTTATTTCCTAATTTGGAGTTATTTCCTAGTTTGTTAGGGTTTTCCTTATTTTACCCTTATTGTACCTGTATTTTTGACTATATATACGGGGGTTCTACAATTGGTTTGTATCCCTTTCTTTCTTCTAAATATTTCAAGTTGGTATCAGAGCCAAACTCTAATCCTATCCCCTCCTCCACGTTGCAGCCACCACACTGCTTCTAGACTTTTTGGTGGATTGTTATTTTTTTGCGGTTCCAAGGGACTGTGAACAGTGCTGAAAACACTGTTCACTCGGTGAACAGTAACATCGGTACTCCGTTGTCAAGCTTGGCTTAATTGACATTTTTGCGCCTAGCTTGAGGGGGAGTGTTGGAGTTATTTCCTAATTTGGAGTTATTTCCTAATTTGGAGTTATTTCCTAGTTTGTTAGGGTTTTCCTTATTTTACCTAGTTTGGAGTTATTTCCTAGTTTGGAGTTATTTCCTAATTTGTTAGGGTTTTCCTTATTTTACCCTTATTGTACCTGTATTTTTGACTATATATACGGGGGCTCTACAATTGGTTTGTATCCCTTTCTTTCTTCTAAATATTTCAAGTAGTTTTAAATATATGGCATGACAAAATTAAGGTAGTTCATTTTCTAATCTCCAAGAACCTAAAAAGATTGAAATTACACCATATTACATGATACATAAATATAAAGTGACGCAACGCAAAGCGCTAGCATACAAAAAAATATGGGAGGAAACATGATAGTTGGAATCCACAGTCCCTTCCATTATTTGTAAATATAATGAAGATAATTATGATCACATTTTATTATCGTCTAATTACTACAAAATACAAAAGACAATTAGGTATAATTTTTTTTTATAAAAATAACTGTTTTTTGAATTTCATTTGTCCTTCTTATACAAATTAGGAGACAACAATATTAATCTAGCACTATCACCATCTTACTCACTATGTACTCACCCACCCCACTTTCATTGCCAGCATATAACTGAGATACCAACACCTCACTGCCATCAATAATCTCCCCGCGAAAAATTAACAAGGAGGACCACATTCACACTTGCAGTCAACTCAAGTTCCACATCAATTCATTATTTGTTTTTTGAACAATATGTACATGGGATAGGAAAAACAAGGTTCCAACCTGTGACCATTAAGTTCAACATGGGAAAAAATTGTGTGGTGCACAAGAGTGATTTGGAGGTATGGTGTGGAAATATGATTTTGGTCACATTTGGTTGTTTACTTTGACGATTTTGAGTTGTAAATTCTGATATTTTTCTATAAGTCACAAAATCATGTATAACAAAATCATCAGTGGTTTTGGACAACCAAATCTCATCTGATTTCATGCTAGCATTTTTACGAACTAATGAAACCAACGTGGTATAATGAAGACTCAAAATTGACATGAGTGACGACCAAGTGTGACTTGATGAGCACTTCTATACTATACCACCAAAACCATCATGCCACAATGCAGGAATGCCAAACAGCATATTAATAAAGGACAGATTTTTCAACAACAAATTAGCGAGGAGAGATAGGTCCCAATATTCAACAAACCCCCAATTTCTGAGCTAATATACATGCGAATAGAAAGAGGAAACGATAAAATATTATAGCTCTAGTAATGGAACAGAGTGAAACATGACAATAAATTTATAATGTCCAGGCACACAGAAACAAAGAATGTCATTCACAGGGGGAAAAAAGTCACTCTGAACCATAGATAGTCATCCAAACAACACGCCTAACCCCTCCCCAGTCTCCCCCACTCCACTTATGCATAACTCAGATCTTAGTTATCAATATAGAAAACTAACACTTCACAAAGTAATCATAAAAATCAGGTAGAATTAAAGCTCTAGTTGTTACCTTGTCCAAGTGTTGGCTAGCATATGGATTCACTGGTACGCAATGCTCGTTACAAATTTGAAGATGTTTTCGAGGGTTGCAGATAGGTACATCTCACCTGCGGAAAATTGGCAAGTTTTGACAACTTCGTTTCAATGTATGAAGTAGAACAAAATAGACCAAGCAAAATAATAATTTGACGAAGGGAAAATGCTTGTATCAAATCACCAACATAATAAAAAGCCCTAAGGTATGTTCAGAACTTGGGAAGGAAAATGATTCCCAACTAAACTATACAATAATTGCAGTGGCGCCAATAACACAAACATCTATTGAAGTGTAATTTGTAGTTTTGCTGAAAGTGAAGTAGCTTGTTAGTAGTAAAAAGTAAGTGAAGAATAAATGTCTGACCTAGTTTGTGATGGTATTCAAAAGTCTTTCCCCACGATGACCCGAATAAGGCAGCTCTCTATAAATGACTACACGAATGTTTGTTGATGACTCCTACATGAAAACTAGTAAGGTTAAACGACAGAATAAAATGTTAAAAAAATAACTTAATAATATGTATTTTATATGGCAATCTAGAATCCCATATCCATCTATCACAAAGCCAATTGACTAAATCATATAAAAAATATATATAAAGCCAATCTAGGGTACGTAGTGCGATGGAAGGTAGACTATGCTGATATGGTGCTTTGGATTGCAATTCATCTTTTTACTCTTATCAAGGTTGCTTTCACTAATATACAAAATTATATAATTGTGCACTCACAAACAAATAGTCAATGACTATTTATTTTACACACGATCAGTTTTCCTATTTGCTGAAATTATATAATTATACATCTCCACACAGATAAATAGTTAATATCTATTGTGTATTGGTACTACAAGTTGCAAAGCAAATCAATTTCGGATTCCAGCTAAATTTTGGAATGAGTAATTTTGGTGATTTGCCCCATGACTGTTGAAAAAGTCAAGAAGTGGTTCTAGCCTTCAGGAGTTGTCCTAGTCTTTAGAGAGTTTGTTTATCTGTTGTTCCTATTTTGTTGTTGTACTGGCCTACTTTGGTCTAGTCTTTAGGAGTAAGTTGAGTCTGTTTTGCACCTTTACTGAGTCTTTGGGCGTTAGCACCTTTTTAGGAGATTAGTGGTTGCAGCATGTTGCTAGTCGTTGGTGATTAGCTATTTATAGCAGAGCATGTTATTAGTTATTGTATGGACAAAAGTTTGGCAGTAATAAATTTGAGTCAGTCTCTTGTTTCCAAATTTCAAGTTTTTTGTTTCCAGTTTGCAACACTGGTATCAGAGCCTTGGTGAGAGATCAAAATCTGTGCAATGGCTTCCGAAACTTTTGTGCAGCCAGCCATTCCACGCTTTGATGGTCACTATGACCATTGGAGCATGCTCATGGAGAATTTTTTGAGGTCCAAAAAATACTGGACGGTTGTTGTCTCTGGAGTAGCAGAACCAGCAGAAGGGGTTGTGTTGAAAGATGCGCAGAAGACGGAGCTTGAAGCGCTGAAGCTGAAAGATCTCAAGGCAAAGAATTATCTTTTCCAAGCTATTGATCGCTCAATCTTGGAAACAATTCTTTGCAAGGATACCTCCAAAGAATCTAATGATGTTAATGAACTTTCAATTGATGAATTGCAAAGTTCTTTGTTGGTCCATGAAAAAAAAAATTAATCAACAGGATAAAGAGGAACAAGCATTGAAGGCCTCAGTTGAAAATCACTCTACACCAAGTAGAGTTGATAGAGGACGAGGACGAGACGGAGGTCGCGGTAGAGGAGGCAGAGACAACAATGATCGTGGAAACCAACATCAAGACCATCATCAAGAGAATCAATTTCAAGGAAGAGGAAGAGGACGTGGAGGCCATCAATCAATAAGATTAAAGTCAGCAGACAAGTCCAATGTTGAATGCTACAGATGTCATAGGTATGGCCATTATCAGTCGGATTGTCGAACTAATTTGAATAGACAAAGTGGAGAAAAAACTAACTTTGCAGAAAAAGAAGATGTGTCTCTTTTGATGGTGTGTCACGTGAAAGAGAAAACCCACAAGAATCTGTGGTACTTAGACACGGGTTGCAGCAACCATATGTGTGGAGAAAAGTCTGCATTCTTTGAATTAGATGAAACCTTTCGCGATGTTGTGAAGTTTAGTGATGATTCTAAAGTCTTTGTTATAGGCAAAGGAAAGGTAGCAATTCAAACCAACAAAAATTCTATCCAAACAATTTCTAATGTTCTCTTTGTCCCAGATTTGAGAACAAATTTACTAAGTGTTGATCAGCTTCAAGAAAAGGGATATGGAATTTCTATCAAAAACGGAGTCTGCAGAATCGAAGATGAAAAATTGGGCTTGGTGGCTCAAGTCAACATGACAACCAACCGAATGTTTCCCTTGTATCTCAACAACACCACTCATTCATGCTTCTCAGCAAAATTAAGGGATGTAGCATGGCTATGGCATTTTCACTATGGTCATCTAAACTTTGGTAGACTAAAGACTCTACAACAGAAAAATATGGTGATTGGTCTTTCTCAAATCACGGCTCCATCTGAAGTCTGTGAAGAATGTGTTGTTAGCAAACAACACCGTAATCAATTTCCGCAAGGAAAATCATGGAGAGCGAATAAGGCATTGGAGCTTGTTCATTCCGACATTTGCTGGCCAATAACTCCATGTTCTAATGGAGGTAAAAGATATATAATTACCTTCATTGATGATTATAGAGGAAGATATGGGTCTAATTTTTGCAGGAAAAATCTGAAGCCTTTATAGCCTTTAAAAGCTATAAAACGCTGGTTGAGAAAGAGGTTGGACAGCTCATAAAAGTTCTTGGCACGGATCATGGTGGAGAATATAACTCCCATGATTTTGCAAATTTCTGTGAGACCCATGGAATCAAGAGGCAACTTACTGCATCTTACACACCCCATCAAAATGGAGTTTGCGAGAGGAAAAATCGCACTATTATGAATATGGTGCGAAGCCTTTTTGTCAAGAAGTGGAGTTCCAAAAAGCTTTTGGCCTGAAGCAGTAAATTGGAGTATTCATATTTTTAACAGAAGCCCTACTCTTGCTGTTCAAAATGTGACACCAAAAGAAGCATGGAGCGGTCGAAGACCAGCAGTGGATCACTTCAGAATTTTTGGGTGTGTTGCATATGCCCATATTCTAGACGAGAAGAGGAGAAAGCTAGACGATAAGGGAGAAAATTGCATTTTTCTTGGTGTTAGTGATCAATCAAAAGCTTATAAGCTATACAATCATAGCACCAAGAAAATCATTATTAGTCGTGATGTTTTTGATGAAGAGAAGTTTTGGCCATGGAACAATGATAGTGTTGGACAGCAAATTCCGGCTGATTTTTATGGAGAGAATGAAGATGGAAGGCAGCTGGTGGAGAACGAACATCAGTCAGTTCCAGCAACTACAGAAGAAGAGGAACGACCTCAACGTGCCAGAAGAAGACCAGCATGGATGTCAGACTATGAGGTAACCGGAATTGATCAATCTGAAGACTCACTCACTCACTTTGCTCTATTTTCAGATTGTGATCCTACAGTTTTCGAAAGTGCTATCAAAGAATCAAAACGGCAGAAAGCTATGGATGAAGAAATTGCAGCCATCGAAAAAAATGATACATGGGAGTTATCTGATCTTCCAAAAGGGCTCAAATCAATTGGTGTAAAGTGGGTTTACAAGACAAAGCTAAAGGGGAATGGTGAAGTTGACAAGTACAAGGCACGCTTGGTGGCTAAGGGCTATAAACAAGAGTTCGGTGTTGATTACAAAGAAGTCTTTGCTCCGGTTGCAAGGCATGACACAATCAGATTGGTGATTGCATTGGCAGCTCAAAACTCATGGCCTATTTTCCAGTTGGACGTGAAATCGGCATTCCACCATGGAGATTTAAGAGAAGAGGTATACATTGATCAACCTCCTGGTTATGTGAAACTTGGTAATGAGCATAAAGTGTATAAGTTAAAAAAGGCTCTATATGAATTAAAACAAGCTCCACGGGTTTGGTATAATCGTATAGAAACTTATTTTTTGAAGGAAGGTTTTCAAAAATGTCCTTATGAACATACACTCTTCATAAAGATTGAAGGTGGAGGGAAAATGCTCATTGTTGTGTGCTTATATGTAGATGATTTAATTTACACTGGAAGTAATACAACCATGTTTGAAAGTTTTAAGAAATCCATGATGGCTGAATTTGAGATGTCTGATCTTGGCATGATGCATTATTATCTTGGCATTGAAGTGTTGCAGTCTTCTACTGGAATTTTTATTTCTCAAAAAAAGTATGTAGGAGAAATCTTGGACAAGTTTCAGATGAAGGATTGTAATCCTGTGAATACACCATCTGAATTTGGCTTAAAACTAAACAAAGATAATGGAGGAAAGAGGGTTGACAACACTCTTTACAAGCAGATCGTGGGGAGTTTAATGTACTTGACTGCAAGAAGGCCTGATATAATGTATGATGTAAGTGTCATTAGTAGGTACATGGAGTGTCCTATAGAGATTCATCTCTTGGCTGCAAAAAGAATTTTTCGGTATTTACAAGGTACTAAGGAGTTTGGGCAGTTCTACAAGAAGGGAGGAACATCATATTTGTATGGCTTCACAAATAGTGATTATGCTGGGGAGTTAGATGATCGAAAAAGCACTTCTGGGTACGTTTTCATGATGGGTACGGGAGCTGTTTCATGGTCATCAAAGAAGCAACCAATTGTCACACTCTCATCCACGGAAGCTGAATTTGTTGCTACAACAGCTTGTGCTTGTCAAGCTATTTGGCTAAAGAAGATTCTCAAAGAGCTGCAGTTCAAGGAAGACGGGCCTACTCTGATTTATTGTGACAACACTTCAACAATAAAGCTGTCAAGAAATCCTGTTCTACATGGTCGAAGCAAACATATAGATGTGAAGTATCATTTCTTGAGAGATCTCACGAATGATGGAGTCATTGATCAAGTTTACTGCGGAAGTGAAGACCAAGTTGCTGATATTTTAACAAAGTCCCTCAAATTGTCTGCATTTCAGAAGCTAAGAAAGATGCTTGGTGTTTGCACTTTGGATAATCCAATCTCGGAGAACTCACCTTCAGTAAACTGAATGTTGAAACATCAGTTTAAGGAAGGGATTGTTGGAAAAGTCAAGAAGTGGTTCTAGCCTTCAAGAGTTGTCCTAATCTTTAGAGAGTTTGTTTATCTGTTGTTCCTATTTTGTTGTTGTACTGGCCTACTTTGGTCTAGTCTTTAGGAGTAAGTTGAGTTTGTTTTGCACCTTTACTGAGTCTTTGGTTGTTAGCACATTTTTAGGAGATTAGTGGTTGCAGCATGTTGCTAGCCGTTGGTGATTAGCTATTTATAGCAGAGCATGTTATTAGTTACTGTATGGACAAAAGTTTGGCAGTAATAAATTTGAGTCAGTCTCTTATTTCCAAATTTCAAGTTTTTTGTTTCCAGTTTGCAACAGACTCCCATTCCATTTGGGATCATTGCACCAAGAGCATGGGTCGGCTGGGATTGAGCAATTTCTGTTAACTGTCATACAAAATTACATTTGGGAATTAGTGGCAATCCCATTGCCCCAAATCTACAGTGTGCATTGTTACCACATAAATCTATAACTGGAAGGCTGAAGATTTGCATCAAAGGGATAGATGCACTGGATAAATTCAAAAGCATTCTCTCACTTTGCCACCTCCGCTGTAGTAAACTCACCCATCTATTGGCATCATCCCTTCCTTCGATTACCCCATAGATTCCTTAGGGTACTGCCTTCTATTCATCAGTATTTTCACAAATTAGGAGGTGAAATTTGTAACAAAGACTTGTAGAAGGACCTAGAAGAGTACACCTATATCCAAAACTTCAAAGTGATATGAAAGCAAAGGACAAGACAAGAGCAATACTAACATTCCCAACATTGCACTACACGTAACTATGTATGCAAATACTTCTCTCAAATGGGACAGGCCCCCATATTGAGCTCCCAACAAATTGCCCAACTAGGTCCCAACCATTTCCACTTAAACCATTATCAATACCACCAGAGCCACTGGCACCCGAAGCAGCCAGAACTTTTAGACTCCTTGGACCAATAGCTGATGCATTATGCGTAGAACTCGTCCAAAGAACAGGGATAAACGCAGATTCTTCGTTTTGGTATTGATTCAAACAACTAAATGACCATCTGGCACCAATCTAATAAAGTTAAAAAAATAACAAAATATATCAGTTTCCCCATTTGGTTGCCAAGAAAGGACAAGAAAACAAAAACATAAGATCGTGTCTCCTGGTCATTTTAGGTCAGACACAAACAGC
Organism: Ilex aquifolium; assembly: GCA_951799425.1. NCBI lineage: Eukaryota > Viridiplantae > Streptophyta > Magnoliopsida > Aquifoliales > Aquifoliaceae > Ilex > Ilex aquifolium. The sequence continues at coordinate 40,690,500 of OX637396.1, read as the reverse complement.
ATAGTTTAAGCTCAAAGAAAAACATCCAAAATTTTCATCACATTATCAAACATTCACTGCAAGGTTATTGTGGCTGTAAGCAAAGAAGCAACAAATCACATACATTCATGACTCTGGGTCACACCCATTTAGAGAAAAACTCACAAGAATCTCCCCAGAGGTATCACAAATAAACCCAAATCCATTTCTCATGATCTTCTCTTTGAATCCAGCCTAGTGAGCATCGGTGCAGTGTTGGTTATACCCACAAAGAAGGGAAAGTGAAAAGGAGCAAATCACTTACCTGCCTTGCTGCTAGCGAGTGCGAATCAGAGAGATGAATGTGATTCTCGCCGGAGAGTAGACAGAGATAGAGAGAGAGAGAGAGAGAGAGAGAGCTGAGCTGAATGAGTGAGAGGCAGAGGCGGTGAGTTGAGCGAGTGACAACCCGAGTATTCGATTTTATAGTATAGAACCGACCGGTTTGGCTTGGCAAGATCCGTCGGGTTCAAACAAATTTTGATAAAAGAAATACTATATAATCCAAATTTGTATCCCAAATTAAGGAGGACAATTTGATTAATAGGTCTCATCAACTTTTTTAAATAGGACCCACTAATCTAATGGTCTTCTTTATTTGGGATACAAATTTAAATTATAAATTTCAGTTACATAGTATTAATCTTTTGGTAAATATGGCCGGGTCAGACAAGTTCTTTAATTGTTTTATGAATGACCAAAAAAACAAAAAAAAAGACAAGTTCTTTAATTAAAGACGTCCAAATAGTACCCACTTTGGTGCACCAATTTGCCTGGTGTTTGGATCAAATATAATTTCGATTCGTATACGATACTAGTCAAATTTTTTTCTTTTTTTTTTCTCAACAGTTAAGGGTGTCTAAACTAATCTATGCGTATCTCGACTAGTCTCTTCCCGACCTTAGAATGTCTAAGTTTACTGCTCATGTTTTCACTTAAATTACCATTTAGGGTTAATACTAACTAATTCTAATTTGACCTTCAAATGAATATCTCAACACTAGCTAAATTTATTTATTTTATTGCATTCAGGTCCACAATTTGCAATCAAAATTTGCAAATTTATAACGTATTGGAAATTTGAAAATTTCCAACATCTGTATTGGATGTAATTTAATCAATCTCTTTCTCCATGGTTAAAGTCGAAAACCAAACCAAGAACTCTTTCTTTATATATATTATAAATCAAATCATAGTTCGCAGCCCAGAAGCATCGAAGTTCTTGTGTATAAAAAGATGAAATCATGAACTTCTTGGGCCTATTTTTTTATTGGGTTTGGAGAGTTTTGTAAAAGGGTCATACCCATCTTTGTCTACAGATTTAAAGCCCGAAATTCAAATCCCCACTTCATTTAAAATGGAACTGGCCATCTAAAGCACCGTTATCATCTTACTATATTTTCTCGAGCACCCAAAAAATTAATTTTACGATATTTCTACCCATTAGTCGATAAAATTTTCTCAAAATACATGACCTAAAAAAATATCAATATGTGTACATTATCATCTATAAACAATACCCGAAATAAAAATTGTATTTGATCAGCATAATAATCACTCAGATTAACCTTGGTATCCTAAAGCCAGATGAGTATATTGATCAGAGGCCTGTGTTACCAAAAAAATGGGTATAATCAGTCTTAGATTAGTAGAGAATTTAGCCCTGAGCTTTGATTGTATGCTATGAATGTATCTAACCCCTCCTCTGGCCCCCTAGACCCCATTATGTATGCAGAGAGAGAGAGAGAGAGAGAAAAAGGGCTCATTAACATTAAAAGGATGACTGAAAAATCATCTATAGTCAAGAAAAAAAACACCATCCCTCCTTTAAAACCCTGTAATTTATGACGAACAACAAAAAAATATCACAAAGGAAACTTAGGTAACATAAGAAAATAAGAAACCGAAAAGTGTACCTCTTATCCAATAACTTATAAGAAAATGGACTTCATGACTTAAAAATTTAACATATGTACTTCAAGCAAATAAGTTTCGTAAATATACATGCATCCAATTTTCCCTAAAAAACAAAAAAAAAATCGATTGGAGAATTATTGAAATAAAAGACTTTTTTATTCCTGAGAAACCCTAGATTGGACTAATTTGGAGATTTTTTTTTGATATTTTCAATGTTTATACTATCACTTAATACCACATCCAAACAAAATGTCATATGGGACAAATGCGAACCCACTGTTTTTCAATACATCAGACAAACAAGAGATGAAGAGGTATGGATTTTAGATTTGACTTTTTTCTACAACTGGAAAGGTATAAGATGGGTGAAGTTGTCCAATCCCATCAATTCTAATACTTAATCCAAACAGTAGGTAAAATGATCCATCGATGTATATGAAAAATTTAAAAGTCGTCTTATCTTGAGTTAGTTTTTAATTAAAACTGCTGGATCTATATTGGCACAGGCTTGGGTGTACATAGAATTGGATGTGGGCATAGCCGCTTGATGAACAAATTTATTTTACATGTAATTGAAAAAATTATGGGAAAATCACATTTTACCCCCTGAAAGATACACAAATTTTTAGTTTGCCCCTAAATGACCCCTCAAAGAATAAAAACGTTACAGTGCAGCCTACCGTTTTATTTATATTTGGTCATCTGTCTGTTTTGTAATTCCTAATTGGTTGATTTAGCACAAAACAGATGGAAAACCAAACAACAAATAAGAAGGTGGACCATATTATAATATTTTTATTTCTTTTGAGGGGGTCATATAACAAAATTAATTATTTGCGGGATAAATTAAAATTTGTTGTATCAATTAGGAGCAAAATGGAATTTACCAAAAAATATAGAAGCTCGAATAATTATAATGAATGGGCCTTTGATGGCTTAAGAAATCCGGCACCCAACAACTCCCTCAATTGTCTCCTCAGCTCTTCTAGCTCCGGTGGCATAACATCTTTGAACTCTTCAAGAACTTTTACTATTATAGTATAGTCAGTAACTCCTCACTTGACCCATTTTCTTTATTCCCTACTAGCGCAGCCACAAAGTTTCTTTGCCCTTCTCGACTCCCTCAACGAGCTGCGAGGCGTATAAAGTGGGCACACTAAGAAGTTGTCAAATTGAAGAAAAAAAAATTGTATTAGTTCACAATTTATAATGCAAGTTGTCAAGTCGCAATCTCCTTTGTTTAACCATCGAGTGAGGTGGTCTAGTGTAATATCGATCGAACTTCTCACTCTAAAGTTAAAGGTTCGAGTTTTAGAGTTCATATTGAGGTTCGATAATTGATCGCTGTACTAGTCTAGTTAGGTTCGTTCATGAGAAGAATAACGGGCGTGATCAGGGGTCTGATGATCCCACGAGTGAGGCCTATTGAAATGATCTCTGAGCACTCTTCTTTACTCCCATCACTTTTTTCAATATCAAAAAAAAAAAAATCTCCTTTGATTAATACCAATTCCAGGCGCCAGAGGTGTAACCCGGTCAAGTGGGGGACTGGTCAATATACCTGGTCTGCAGGGAAATATTGAAGTGTTGCATAAGTTACCGAATTAGAATCCATATTAACACACATTATAAAAAAAAAACTCTGATGTGATGTATTATAGGAAAAAGTAAAAAAATTCTGACACTAGGATTTGAACCATTGGCTGACTTACAAGTGTACAAAATTTATGTGACTGTAGAGTGACAAAGTAACGAAATTTGGGTAAACGTGTGAAAAAGACTTTGTTTTGTTGCAGACAAAAAAAAAAGACGGGAAAGGCTACGGTACCGTCTTGGTACCGTATCAAATTTTATGATCATTTAAAATTAAGTTATAATTTTTTTGAGGTGTAAATTATCATTTTTAAAGATCATGATCGATTATTATAGATTGAGATTGATAACGAAGTTACAATTTTTAAAGGTCAAGTTACAACTCATAAGGGAGAAATTATAACTGTTCAGGCGAAGTCAATGATCGATCATATGTATCTGTGATCAATCATGGTCTTTTTAATCGATCATGGACTTCCTTTGAGCAGTTGTAACTTCTTCCTTTTGACTTGTAACTTTACTATAAAACTAGTAAGTGGCGATACGTTAATTTTCGAACCAAGTGAATTTGGTAAAAAAACACTTGCACATAAAAAAAGACTTATATATAATATAAAAAAATTAATTTTCGAACAACACGAATTTGGTATAAAAAAAACACCAATTATATATATTTGAAAATGGGTTTCAATTCCACAAAATCTATCCGACTCGGTCACCACCGGCCAGAACAAGAAATTTCAACCATTAAAATATCAGCAGCCTTAAGATAAGACCAAGTAATCTTGGAATATTACAAAGGGAGCAGTACTTAAAGTAGGATAAATAGCCGACGTTTTCTAATGTTCTGCACACAAAAACCAATAACAAAGAGTCATGAAGAAGATGATTACCCCAATGGCTTCATGGCTTTCACTTGGTTTCGTTTTTCTCTTCTCAATTTTATCATCATCAGCTTCGTCAGCCGATACCACCGCTGAATGTTTTCTTCAGTGTCTCTCTAATAAGATACATAACTCCACTCAAGTTGTTTACACACCAACAAGTCCTTCCTACTTATCCATTTTGGAGTTTTCCATACAAAACCTAAGATTCTCTTCGCCTAGCACTCCACGACCTTTAGCCATAATCACACCATTGCATGAGTCTCACGTTCAAGTAGCTATATATTGTTGTCGAAAGTATGATATAGAGATAAGAACTCGCAGTGGTGGACATGACTATGAAGGTTTTTCTTACGTTGCTAAGGTACCATTTGTCATCCTTGATCTATTTAACTTGCAATCAGTCAACGTCAATGCTGAAGAAAAAACGGTGTGGGTTCAAGCTGGTGCAACTCTAGGTGAACTTTATTACAATATTCTAAACAAGAGCAGAACACTTGCCTTTCCAGCAGGTAGTTCCCCTTCCATTGGTGTCGGTGGCCACATTAGTGGGGGAGGGTTTGGTGTAATCCTACGTAAGTTTGGCCTTGCTGTTGATCATGTTATTGATGCTCGAATAGTTGATGTCAATGGTAGAATTCTTGATAGAAAATCAATGGGGGAAGACCTCTTCTGGGCTATAAGAGGAGGTGGAGGTGCTAGTTTTGGAGTCATTTTGGCATGGAAGCTAAACTTAGTTACCGTTCCAGAGATTGTGACTTTTTGCCGGGTAAGTAGAACATTGGAAAATAATGCAACCAAGGTTGTTCATCAATGGCAATCTATAGCCGACAAGGTTGACGAAAATCTTTTTATGAGAGTCTTCATTACGCTCAGAAATTCTGGTGCAGTTAGAATCAAAACAATAGACACTTTGTTCACTACATCGTTCCTTGGTGGCATTGATCAAATACTTTCATTGATGGAAGATGTGTTTCCAGAGTTAGGTTTGGTGAGAGGAAACTGTCGGGAAGTGAGTTGGATCGAAGTATTCCTCCTTAAAGAATACGAATACGAAGATATAGTTTCCAATTTATTTGAAATATTGTTGAACAGGACTTACACCTATAAAGGAAACTTTAAAGTAAAAACAGATTATGTGAAGACGCCTCTTTCTGAAAGTGCACTCGAAGGAATATGGGAAAGGTTGAAGGAAGAAGAAGTTGGTGTTCCTTTTTTGGAGTTGACTCCTTATGGTGGAAAAATGAGCGAGATTTCAGAATCTGCAACCCCTTTCCCCCACAGAGCCGGAAACATATACCAAATTGAATACCGGATGCGTTGGACGGAAGCAGGGGCAAAGATTTCAAGAAGGCATATCAATTGGCTCCGAAGGCTTTACAATTATATGACTCCCTATGTTTCAAAGAATCCGAGAGAAGCCTACATCAATTATAGGGATACGGATATAGGAGTAAATGATGACGAGACGAGTTATGCGCAAGCAAGCATTTGGGGTAGGAAATACTTCAAGAACAACTTCAATAGATTGGTGCATGTGAAGACCTTAGTTGATCCCAATAATTTCTTCAGAAATGAGCAAAGTATTCCATCTATCATCTAGGGAATTGATAATCACTTTTCAAGAGAATACTATATAGTAATTTATGATCATTTCAAATTTAATAAAATTCAATCATCTACTATTATATTCATTTTGGCCTTACTGGTAGGTTTCTATGTGAATCATATAGCCTCTCATAATGCCAAGTGAATTTAACAGTGGAATATTGAACTCGTTTAGAATCTAAAAGTTTCTGTATTTTAGAGTTATGCATAAGGGTGACTTATAAGTACTATTATGGAATAAATTGTAATGCAAATGATGTTTTGGATAAATTGTTCTCTCCTTTATTACTTGATGTACTTGTGTCATTAAGAGTTACCATACAAACTCATTATCTTTTTTTGGAGAGGGGAGAGGAGAGGAGAAAAGAGTTGAATATATAACCAGTATAAGCTTTGCTTGTACACTCATGTTCACTTGAAAACACATAATATACTACTAATAAAAGTATCTTACATTAAAAAAATTTGATTCACTATTTTGCCCTTATAAAATACTATAAAGGCTAATATGTCCTTTAGTAATTAAATATACAAATTATCATTATATCCTTCCATTCTTAAATAACAAACTGACCTATAGCATATTATATAAATTTCTATCTTTGCAAAACTTTTAGATGGTCATATTACTCTTAACAGAATATATAAAAACATTATTCTTTTTTTTTAAAACCCCAACATTGATACACATCGACAGCTTCATTAACACAATATCATCTCAAATGCCAAAAATCGATCGATATATGTATATTTTCTCTTCATCCATAATATAAACAATTTAATAATGATAAACATAAGATAATATCTAATTTAGCTATATAATTAATTTTTTATGTATTTTATCAAATGTTTTAACAAAAATTTTCACGTGCAACGTATTTGGTGCATTGCTAGTTGAAAAAAAAAAACGAAGGAACAATATTTAGTTTTGAATCACACTACAAGAAATTGGTCTTTTAGGCGCAAAATTTATTGCGGCTAAATGCATAAAAATTGTCACTATATACTTTAGTGACAATATTTTTATTGCCACTAGGCCGCGGCAATATGTGTGTGGCTAAATCATTTAACTATGACATTTAATTGTTGCCACTAAAAGTAAATTTTTTAGCCGCACCATGAACAATGCCACTAAATGTGAAATTTTTAGCTGTCATGAATATTTTTATAGTGCAATTGACCAAGTTGCAATTTATTTAGAACTTGTCAATTATAAAAAATATATATATATATATATATATATATTGTATTAGTTCAACTGAAGTTGAATACCAAGTACTATTTCTAGTGGTAATAGGAATGAGTTGAAACTCAGACGTCCTGAATTCAAATTTCGGCAACCTCTTGAAGTTTAGGTCATGAGATATTTATTTCTCATGAATATTTTAGTCACAGCGTGGATGCTCTATCTTTGACCAGACCAAATAAAAGATTAATCGAGATATATATAAACTAACCTAAACATTCTTGACCATTGAAAAAAAAAAATTAAGTCATTACATGAATGGGACAGACATATTGTTGATTGGGCCGGCTGTCCAAGTGGTAATAATCTATGGCAAACGAATTTAAAAATTATGTCGGCTACTTTAATGTGTCTATATATGTGTTCAATTTAATAGTTGATTGGTAAAGCGAATTCAATATCAAAATTTTTCCAATTCTTTTATATTTGATAGTTAGATAAAAATTGAATCAATATTAATTATTTTTTATTTTTATAAATAGAAAATTCAACTTTTTAATTGTAATGTTAGATAGATTACGGGTTCAACAACTTTAAAAATACACACACTGCACAGTTCCAGGGGAAGTAAGTAGAGGCAATTGGAAAGAAAATGAGTTTTCTTCATTTTATCATATTTATAGGAACTATTTTTACCACTTTTCTTCTATACATAAAAAATTATCACCTTTGTAGGTTTTTATCACTGTTGTGATAATTATTTTTATCATTTTTTTAAGTATTATAACAGTAATAAAAACACTCACAAATATAATAAATAAAAATATAATACCCAAAAAAAAAATTTCAATATTATAATCAACTCCGTAGTTCATCTTCAGCCGGCATGTTACACGTAACAAATCGACAAGAGATGGACAAGCTGGCTTTGACTCCCTCCTGTTGCGGAGAAAGAGTCGACGCGGTCAAAAAAATTATAATTTAACCTTAAAAAATTATAATTTTTAATATCGATATCAATACGGCCGATGATACCGTAAAAGTTTCCGCTTTATTGGGCCAATGCAGTAGGTGACGATTGTTTATCGTGTTTACACTTTGAAATAGATTGGCTTTCCTTTTGCTTCTTTTGTTTGCGTTGACTGAGGCAGCTGGCTAGAGAGCTATCCGTTCAAGTAAACGATTAAGTCAATATCTCTGGTATTTGGAGAAACATTGAAATGTTGATTAAATCAAGATGGATATTGAGTACACGTTTAATAAAGTGGAAAAAAATAAAAGAACAATCACACAAGATACAAATAATTTCGTGATTTGAATAATAATCTATTTCAATGACGGGTAGGATCAACGAGTTTTATTATAGCATAAAAAACAAAAGTAAAAGAATAATTTTTTCACCTCACAAATACTAACTCTAACAAACGAATATCACTCTGATTTCTTATTTCTAGCAAAATCCTCACATTTGAATGATTCTAAGATGAAAAAGTTGATGTATTAACTTTCCTTTCAACTCACCAAAATTAATCCTTCTAAAATTGAGAGAAAAAATGAATGACAAGTTAATTATTTGTCTTGAAATGTATGTTATTTGTTTATATATCTTTTGACGGTAAAATATGTATTCATATTTTTTCTAATAAAAAATTAAAATTTAAAATTTGTAAAAAATAAAAAATACTTTTTCCATTTTATCAAACACAAAAAAATCAATCATTTCTATTTTTCATCCCTCTTACCAAACATTCTTACTTTCCATCCCTCTTACCAAACACAAAAAAATCAATCTTTTTTACTTTGCATCCCTCTTACCAAACACAAAGGAGGGAAAAATTGATTCATCCCTTAAAGGATAGAAAGTGTATCACTCCCACTTTCTATCTTTTTATTTTTCCATCTACCCTACCAAATGAATCATAAGCATAGGTGTACCAAATTTATGCAACTTTAGAGTCAAAAAGTAATAAAATTCAGGTAAACGCGGGATGAAAGCCAAAAAAATATATATATATTTGGCTTTGTTTGACATAAAAAATCACTAAAATTTTGTTAGTTGACAATTTAAAGGTAGAAATTTTAACCCATTACCCATTAACCCGTCCATAACTAAATGAATTGGGTACCATATATGTAGGGGTATAATCGGTGATTTGACAGCAAAAATAATAAAAAAAATCCAATATAAAATATTATTTCCAAACTCTATTATCGAAAAAATAAGGAAACGGACGACGATTTGGCACTAGATATCCAGATATATTAATTAATACGGGTTTTAAATGGGTTGGGTAATATGATTCATTTTATAGTTAATTAGGCTAGAATCTCTCATTTAGTGTGTAAACTAATTTTAATCATATTGATTTTTTTAATATATAAAAAGTCCTCTGTGTTTTTAAAAAAATTGCATGTCATCCCTATGTGGTGGCGAACGTATAGGGGTTGGGTAATTAGTGTGTTTTCATTGCCCATTTTGCCCTCATCACATGATTTCAACTTAAACTATAATTTGTTGTTTCCTTTTTTTACATTTGTTATTGAGGATTTTGTGGTGTTGTTTATCAATTTTTAATTTCAAATTCGTGAACCAAACAATTTGGAATATACTGGTTGTTTATCTTAAACGTTGATTTGATAGGTACACAAATTAGATCGCAATAATTAAGTTTTACGTATTCGTTGGTAGGCTTAGGTATATGTTCGTTATGATTTATGTAATTTTGAATTGTGTTTAGTTTTATGTACTTGTGTACATGTAATAGCGTTTATGTACCTTCTTCTCAATTAAATACTAATGTACCTATTTCGTGGATGTATATATTTGTATAATGTATTTGAATGATCATGTATATTGTTCGTCGTATATGATATGTTGTGTACCTATGTAAATACATATATATACTAATTGCGTACTTGTGTATGTTAATGCATTTTTTTTTTTTTGTGTAATCATGAATGTTTGTGAGTATAATTACCTTTCATATTAAACTTTTAGCTTAGCTGAAGATGGATACGTAACTCCTGTGATAAAATTTGAGTTACATGTTTATGTACATGTTGTTTATTTGTATGTGTTTTGACAATTTGAACACTTCTTCGATTTTTTAGGAGATGGAAGGAATTGTGATTGCGAGGTGTACGTTTGATCAAAATTTAATCTACAGGTATATGCGAATTACCTTTGATCAAAATGAAGGGGAAGTTATCTACAGTTACATTTGTAACATAGGTACATTACAAAATCTAGAGCAAAAAAATGTTAGCTCTAAGTATGGATTGAATTTTATTACATGAAACCCTAATTTTAGTTTACAAAAAATCGAATGGAAGACATAATGGATTGTGGTAATGCGTAGGTACATTCGCTATTTCCTTTCACTCGTCTCGTTATTTGTTGGGCATGTATAGTTGAGATTTCAGAAGATCGATATCTTTTTGCATGCGATCTTGTTTGGCGTGTGCTTCGTTGAGGAAACCTATAAGCATTTGTATGTTACTCTGTGTACTTTGCTCCCTTAACTGATCCATTATTTTCTGTGTTTTTATTCTGGTTTTTTAATACGCTATTTATAAAGTTATTTCCATAGGGTAGATGAAGAGGTTTAATTGTGTGTTCATTATGGTGTTAACTGCGTAATTAATCAAAGAGACATCTCATCTCAATGTATATATTCCAAAGATATACTAAATTTAGCCGATATTAATAAATATATTTTAATGTACATGCGAACTACCAGTTAATGGGTACATTAATCAAGAATATGTCATCTTTTTTTAGTGTACTTGTCTGACGATTTGTGTTTATAGAAAAGAAGATACATTATGATGATGTAACTTTTTAGAATGAGTGTTTTAATTAGTAATGACATTGTCGTTATTTTTGCAATTTTAAAGGGCGTTAATTATGTTCATTGCTTTAGTTTTTCAGTAGGTACCTGATCCAATAACAAATTGGCGAGTGGGTTTTTTTTGGAATCCTATTGGGCCTAGGTACCAGCCTCCAAAAAATTCTTCATTTTAATTAAGCGAGTTAATATAGATTATTAATGGATACCCATTAGATTGAGTATTTCTCATTCTATTATATAACACAAGTAATAAAATCAAATAAATATACTAATATACCAAAAAAAAACACACACACACCAAAAAAATATACACACATACACAAGTATACTAAAATACACAAACACTAATACACCCAACCCACGACCCGAGGGCTGACTGGCTGACCCATGACTCAACCCGTGACCCATGTTTTATTGTGTGTTAGTATGTGTGTGTGTGTTTTGGTGTATGACTGTGTGTGTATTTTGATATACTAGTGTGTCTATTAAGAATTTTAATTATTTTATGGACTAATCGGTTTAACCAAACTCATCATAACCCATTTAATACTTGAATGAAAACAATGAATTTGATTTGTTTTGACCTAACCCATAACCAACTCAACTCACTCATTTACCACCTTTAGTTGACATAATTGAAAATTTCCTAGGAGTGGGATTGCCTAACTCACAAGTTGGTATTGCCTAATAAAAGGGTGGACCCTCGATTTTCTCTTGATGGGGTTTAAATAATAATATAATAAAATATTTTTATTCAATCTGAATCATTCAATAAGATAATTAATGTTATGACATTTACATGCATAGATCATATAAGAATTTATCTCATACGGTATAGTGTAACTATTATTTTCAATAAAATGATTAAAATTAATTGAATTATTAGGTGTAAAAATCAAATCAATTGCACTATTAATAGTTCAACGTGACCAAATTAATAATCATAAAATAAAATCAAGACTATAATTTATGTTTCGTTTGGTACGATGAAAAAATAAAAAAGATGAAAAGTTGGGGGTATAGATACAACATCATGTTTAATAAGCAAAGAAAATAGAAATGATGGAAAAATTAATGAATTAACTTTTATGCGAAAGGAAAGTAAATGAAAAGTTAATTATATATGTTAAAATATATATTATTTGTTTATATATCATTTGATATATACATATATCATATTTATCAATTATAAATTATATATTTATATTTTTTCATCATTTTATTTTTTCATTAATATCAAATATAAAAAAATTAATCATTTTTACTTTCTATCTATCTTATCAAACACAAAAAAAATATATATATATATATATATATTATTTTTACTTTTCTTCTAAAGAAGATAAAAATTATATCCTATCTATTTTCTAACCCTGCTAATTTATTATGTATGCCAGCTTACCCGGAAACAATCGACGCCGTGGGTGACACGGTACTCACGGGTCTGCTTTTCTTTTTAATATAGACAAAGACGTGATTTGTTTTGGACAATGATGTTTGACTGATTCAGATAAGGTTGAAATTACGTTTGTCCTTGTACTAGGTCAAGGGCTACTGACTCGGATACTTTTTCGTGGGGCTACCTCAGTAGGTTACTCTTGTCTATTGTATTGGCGTTCCTTTTGCTTCCTTTGATCGCGTTTGACTGAGGTAGCTGGGAAAGCAAAGTTATACCGCCTTCCTTATAAATTATAATTTTATCATAAAAATAATAAATGACAATATAATACCTCATTCGATAGCGTAGAGTTTATCCTGCTTAATATTTATATAGCAAAAATTTCAGGCGCTGTCTAAACGACAGAGTCAATATATCTCGTCTTCGCATAAACATTGAAGTGTTGCCTAAATTACTCAACAATCAAATCAAGATCGACATTGAGCACGCCTATATAAGATACAAAAGATTATTGAAGAAGCAGCTGTCTCCTTCTATAATACTATATCCTCCAACCATTTCAATCATTCATGCAAATATTTTAAAAAGATTTAAGGGTAAATTATACTTTAACCTCTTAACTATAACTTTTTTTTTTACTTTGCCCCTTCAATTATTAAATTTTTTACATCGTCTCCTCAACTCCTTTGATTATTTCACATTGTCTCAATCGCCAAAAGCATCTGTTGTTTTTTTGAACGAGAATTGCTTAATTGTCGGGGCAAAGTGAAAAAAAAATTACATAGTTCAAAGGACAAAACGATGTAACTCTTAGTTAAATATATAACAAATGTTAATAATTGAGACAATGTAAAACTAATCACATAGTTTTTTTTTTGATTAAAACAAACAAGGAAACTATATCATTAAGTAGGAAAATTGAGGTTACAATCAGTCAAAAATAAAGCCGTGAGCTCCGCGGGGGGGGGGGGGGGAGCCTAACCAATTCAGTGGGAGTGAATTGTTTAACATTGCGGCTGCAACCCAGTGAGCCGCCTTAATGAAGGCTCTAGGCTTGTGTAATAAGCTAAAGTTGTATAACCTAGCTAAGTGTCTAATATCTTCAATAATTACACTAATTTCCCATGAGGGAACGTCTTCATTTGAGCTGAGTTTGATGATGTTGAGGCAGTCATTCATGATAGTTGGTTAGTTTAAGGGGTCAAAGTGTAATTTTTCCATAGATTAATTTCAAGCTTTGATCATACAAAGCTTTTTACCAAACACATATGATATGATTTAACAAAATAATTCCCAAATCACGTGGATTTGGTAAAAAGCTTCTATGATACAAATTTGAAAATGGGTTAATGTTTCAATTCGACAATATCCATCTGACTCAGTCGGCCGCCCCTCAGACCAAGACATTTCAACAATGGAAACTTCAGCCGGCCCCTCTAAGGCTTAAACAAAGGAATCTTTGATTAGCAGAGTACCATAAATAGCCGATGTTTACTTATGTTTCTGCACACAAAAACCAAATAACAAAGAGTCATGAAGATGATGATTAGCCCAAGGGCTTCTTTGCTTTCACTTAGCTTCGTTTTTCTCTTCTCAATCTTATCAGCTTCATCAGCTGATACCACTACTCAAGGTTTTCTTCAGTGTCTCTCTACCAAGATAAATAACTCCACTCAGGTTGTTTACACACCTGCAAGCCCTTCCTACTTGTCCATTTTGCTGTTTTCCATTCAAAACCTAAGATTCTCTACACCCAGCACTCCAAAACCTTTGGCCATAATTACACCATTGCACGAGTCTCATGTTCAAGCAGTTATATACTGCTGTCGAACACATGATATAGAGATAAGAGTTCGCAGTGGCGGACATGATTATGAAGGTTTTTCTTATGTTGCTAAGGTACCATTTGCCATCCTTGATCTATTTAACTTACAATCAGTCTGCGTCAATGTTGAAGAAAAAACAGCGTGGGTTCAAGCTGGTGCAACTCTAGGTGAACTTTATTACAATATTCTGAACAAGAGCAGAACACTTGCCTTTCCAGCAGGTAGTTCCCCTTCCATTGGTGTTGGTGGCCACATTAGTGGGGGAGGATATGGTGTACTCCTACGTAAATTTGGTCTTGCTGTTGATCATGTTATTGATGCTCGAATAGTTGATGTCAATGGTAAAATTCTTGATAGAAAATCAATGGGGGAAGACGTCTTCTGGGCTATAAGAGGAGGTGGAGGTGCTAGTTTTGGTGTCATTTTGGCATGGAAACTAAATTTAGTTACTGTTCCAGAGATTGTGACTTTTTGCAGGCTAAATAGAACATTGGAAAACAATGCAACCAAGCTTGTGCATAAATGGCAATCTATAGCCGACAAGGTTGACGAAAATCTTTTTATGAGAGTCTTCCTTAGAGTTGAAAATTCTGGTCAAGTTGGAGTCAAAACAGTAGACGCTTTGTTCACTACATCGTTCCTTGGTGGCATTGATGGACTACTTTCTTTGATGGGAGAAGTGTTTCCAGAGTTAGGTTTGGCGAGAGGAAACTGCCAAGAAGTGAGATGGATTGACGCATTCCTCTTTTACGAAGGTATAGTTTCCAACTCACTTGATGTATTGTTGAACAGGACTTTCAGCTATAAAGGAAATTTTAAAGTAAAAACAGATTATGTGAAAACACCCCTTTCTAAAAGTGCACTTGAAGGACTATGGGAAAGGTTGAAGGAAGAAGAAGTACGCGTTCCTTTTATGGAGTTGAGTCCTTTTGGTGGAAAAATGAGCGAAATTTCAGAATCTGCAACCCCTTTCCCCCACAGAGCCGGAAACATATACCAAATTGAATATCGGTTGCTTTGGACAGAAGGAGGGAAAAGGCATATGAATTGGTTCCGAAAGCTTTACAAGTACATGGCTCCCTATGTTTCAAAGAATCCGAGAGAAGCCTATATCAATTATAGGGATATAGATATCGGAGTAAATGACGACAAGACGAGTTATGCACGAGCAAGCATTTGGGGTAAGAAATACTTCAAGAACAATTTCAATAGATTGGTGCATGCGAAGAGCTTAGTTGATCCCAATAATTTCTTCAAAAATGAGCAGAGTATTCCATCTGTCATCTAGAGAATTGATAATTTCAAGATGAAGAAGACTATATGGTAATTGAGAATCATTTCTAATTTGATAAAATTCAATCATCTACTATTATATTCATTTTGGCCTTACTGGTAGATTTCTATTGAATCCAATAGCTAGCCTCCCTTAAGGCCAAGTGAATTTAACAGTGGCATATTGAACTTGATTAGAATCTAAAAGATTTCTATATTTTGAATAAGTTGTAATGCAAATCGTGTTTTGAATAAATTGTACTCTCTTTTATTATGTGATCTACTTGTGGGATTAAGAATTACCATACAATGTCATTATCTTTATTTGGAGAGGGGAGAGAGGAGAGAGGAGTGTTGAATACGTGAACTATATAAGCATGAGTTGGAGCAATATTGTCCAGAAAAAAGAAAGGAAGAAGAAAAGGAGCACAAGCATGGTTTAAGACTGAATACCTCTCTTGAACTGTGTTATAACATATATGCAAGAATGTGCAGCCATACATCTATTCTGTTTACTACTTTTTGCTTGTACACTCATGTTCACTTGAAAACACATAATATCCCAAAAAAAACGAAAGAACAATATTTAGTTTTAAATATATGGCATGAGAAAATTAAGATAGTTCGTTTTCTAATCTCCAAGAACCTAAAAAGATTGAAATTACACCATATTACATGGTACATAAATATAGCATACAAAAAAAAATATGAGAGGAAACATAATAGTTGGAATCCACAGTCCCTTCCATTATTTGTAAATATAATGAAGATAATTATGATCACATTTTATTATCGTCCAATTACTACAAAATACGAAAGACAATTAGGTAAAAAAAAAATTTGAATTTCATTTGTCCGTCTTATACAAATTAGGAGACAAAAATATTAATCTAGCACTATCACCATCTTAATCACTATTTACTCACCAACCCCCTGTCAGCATATCACTGAGATACCGACACCTCACTACCATCAATAATCTCCCCGCAAAAAATTCAACAAGGAGGACCACATTCACACTTTCAGTCAACTCAATTCCACATCAATTTGTTTTTTTTTTTTTTTTTGAACAGTATGTACATGGGAAAGGAACAACAAGATTCGAACCCGTGACCATTAGGGTCAACAACGAGGCAGTGGCCATTAGGCCAACCGATGAATCCTCAATTCCACAACAATTCCAACATGGGAAAAAATTGTATGGTGCACAAGAGTGATTTGGAGGTATCGTGCGGAAATATGATTTTGGTCACATTTGGTTGTTACTTTGATCAGTTTGAGTCATAAATCCTGATATTTTTCTGTAAGTCATAAAATCATGTACAACAAATCCCTCAGTGGCTTTGGACAGCTAAATCTCATCTGATTTCATGCTAGCATTTTTACGAACTAATGAAACAAAAGTGGTAAAATGAAGACTCAAAATGACATGAGTGACGACTAAGTGTGACTTGTTGAGCACTTCTACACCATACCGCCAAAACCATTATGCCACAATGCAGGAATGCCCAACAACATATTAATAAAGGACAGATTTTTCAACAACATATTGGGGAGGACAGATAGGTCCCAATATTCACAGACCCCAATTTCCGAGCCAATATACATATGAATAGATAGAGGAAACAATAAAATATTATAGCTCATAGTTGTCAAATCGAGATTCGTATCGTGAATCGAAATCCTAAATTTGAGAATCGTGAATCGTATCGAATCGTGAATCGTAAGATTCGACACAAAATTTGAACAAAAATAAAAAATAATACTACATATTTAAAATAGACAAAATATTGAATATTGAACATTATTGCATTCTAAAAATAATCAATTGACATAATCACGTCGTCTAAATGGAAAGATGCTAGTCTTTTGTTTCATCTTTATATTTTACTTAATTATTTTCAAATTCAACAACTTGAAAAAAAAATTCATTAAAGAACCATGGCTATTCAAGAACCAAAATAGTGACACCTAATATAGATTAGGTTACAAACATGAATGGAAAAAGAACAAATAAGAAAATTTATTAGGAGAAAACATACGGGCCAACATCTTGAAACAAAAAATTAGAACCTAACAAACTACCCATGAAAGAATTGAGAGCAAAAATCAACCTATGATGCGAGAGCGTTAGCCGTGATCTTTAGCTTTAGACAACGCAAAACGAGTTTTAGACGACGTCAGAGAGAGAACGAGTAAAGAGGTTGAGTTTTTATTAGAACATGAGTTCTTCTGTAAACAAAACGACGTCGTTTTACTGTTTAGCGGACAAAACGACGTTGTTTTGCCAAAAAATTGGGTTTAAAAAAAAAATGATTGAATCGTGCGATTCGTGAGATACGAATCGAATCGTACGAATCGTACGATTCAGGTGCGATTCAACTCTAAAACGATTCTCTTATAAGATACGAATCGTTTTATACCTGTATCGAACCGAATTGTACGAATCGAATCGCGAATCGTACGATTTTGATAACTATGTTATAGCTCTAGTAATGGAACAGAGTGAACCATGACAATTAAGTTTATAATGTCACTAACTTGTTCGCAAATTGCTCGAAATAAAAACAGGTGACTGTGAAGTATCGATAGTCATGTGAGAAAAATGCACAATCGTTCCTTTAACACCCAGAACAACAGCTCAACTCTTAAGAACCAATAATTATGAAAGTAAAATGCCTAACCCCACCCAGGACCAGGCACACACAAACAAGGAATGTCATTCACAGGGGGGAAAAAGTCACTCTGAACCATAGATAGTCATCCAAACAACACGCCTAAACCCTCCCCAGTCTCCCCCACTCCACTTATGCATAACTCAGATCTTAGTTATCAATATAGAAACCTGATTCTTCACAAAGTAATCATGAAAATCAGGTAGAATTAAAGCTCTAGTTGTTACCTTGTCCAAGTGTTGGCTAGCATATGGATTCACTGGTACGCAATGCTCATCACAAATTTGAAGATGTTTTCGAGGGTTGCAGGTAGGTACATCTCACCTGTGGAAAATTGGCAAGTTCTGACAACTTTGTTTCAATGTATGAAGTAGAACAAAATAGACCAAGCAAAATAATAATTTAACGAAGGGAAAATGATTGTATCAAATCACCAACATAATAAAAAGCCCTAAAGTATGTTCTGAACTTGGGAAGGAAAATGATTCCCAACTAAACTGTACAATAATCGCAGTGGCACCAATAACACAGAAACATCTATTGAAGTGTAATTTGTAGTTTGGCTGAAAGTGAAGTAGCTTGTTAGTAGTAAAAAATAAGTGAAGAATAAATGTCTGACCTAGTCTGCGATGGTATTCGACAGTCTTCCCCAACTTAAATGTCTCGCCCACCATGACTCGAATAAGGCAGCTCTCTGTAGATGACTACAAGAATGTTTGTTGATGACTCCTACATGCAAAGTAGTAAGGTTAAACGACAGAATAAAATGTTAAAAAAGAACTTAATAATATGTATTATATATGGCAATCTAGAATCCCCTGTCCATCTATGATAAATCCAATTGACTACATCATACAAAAAAAAAAGGTATAAAGCCAATCTAGGGTACGTCGTGTGTGATTGAAGGCAGACTAAGCTGATATGGTGTTTTGGACCGCAATTCATCATTTTACTCTTATTGAGGTTGCCTTCACTAATATACAAAATTATATAATTGTGCACTCATAAACAAATAGTCAATGACTATTTATTTTACATGCGATCAGTTTTCCTATTAGCTGAAATTATATAATTATACATCTATACACAGATAGATAATTAATATCTATTGTGTATTGGTACTACAAGTTGCAAAGAAAATCAATTTTGGATTCCGGCTACAATTTGGAATGAGTAATTTTGGTGATCTGACCCACAACTCCCATTCCGTTTGGGATTGTTGCACCAAGAGCGCGGGTCAGCTGGGATTGAGCAATTTCTATTAAGTGTTAACTGTCATACAAAATTACATTTGGGAATTAGTGGCAATCCTATTGCCCCAAATCTACAGTGTGCATTGTTACCACATAAATCTATATAAGTGGAAGGCTGAAGATTTGTATCAAAGGGATAGATGCACTGGATAAATTCAAAAGCATTCTCTCACTTTGCCACCTCCGCTGTAGTAAACTCACCCATCTATCGGCATCATCCCTTCCTTCGATTACCCCATAGATTCCTTAGGGTACTGCCTGCTATTCATCAGTATTTTCACAACTTAGGAGGTGAAATTTGTAACAATGACTTGTAGAAGGACCTAGAAGAGTACACCTATATCCAAAACTTCAAAGTGATATGAAAGCAAAGGACAAGACAAGAGCAATACTAACATTCCCAACACTGCAGTAAACGTAACTATGTATTGCAATGGTTCCACCGACGTGCCAAAAATACTTTTCTCAAATGGGACAGGCCCCCATATTGAGCTCCAAACAAATTGCCCAACTAGTTCCCAACCACTTCCACTTAAACCATTATCAATACCACCAGAGCCACTGGCACCCGAAGCAGCCAGAACTTTTAGACTCCTTGGACCAATAGCTGATGCATTACGCATAGAACTCGTCCAAAGAACAGGGATAAACACAGATTCTTTGTAGTGGTCTCGATTCAAACAATTAAATGGCCGTCTGGCACCAATCTAATTCTCATATTTTGCAAATTTCATGGAATGATGAAGTGATGGAAAACTCGAAAACATAATGGAAATCCCCATCCTACAAATAATAGAACAACAAAGTTAAAAAAAATACAAAATATTCTCAGTTTCCCCCTGTTTGGTTGCCAAGAAAGGAAAAGAAAACAAAAACATAAGATCGTGTCTCCTGGTCATTTTAGATCAGACAAACAGCATAGTTTAAGCTCACAGAAAATCATCCAAAATTTTCATCACATTATCAAGCATTCACTGCAAGGTTATTGTGGGTGTAAGCAAAAAAGCAACAAATCACATTCATGACTCTGGGTCACACTCATTTATGCTCCGTTCGGTACTACGAAAAAATAGAAGGATGGAAAGGTGGAGGGATAAATAAAGAAACACTCATAGGAACCTCCCCAGAGATTTCACAAGTAAAACCCAAAGCCATTTCTCATGTTCTTTTCTTTGAATCCAGCCTAGTGAGCATCGGTGCAGTGTTGGTTATAACCACAAAGAAGGGAAAGTGAAAAGGAGTAAATCACTTACCTGCCTTGCTGCTAGCGAGTGCGAGTGAGAGAGATGAATGTGATTCTCGCCGGAGAGAGAGAGAGAGAGAGAGAGCTGAGTGAGTCAGTGAGTGAGAGGCAGAGGCGGTGAGTTGAGCGAGTGACAACCCGGCTATTCGATTTTATAGAATAGATCCGACCGGTACGCTTTGGCAAGATTCTTCCGGTTCAAACAAATTTTGGTAACTACGGCCGGGTCAGACAAGTTCTTTAATTAAAGGGTCCAAATAGTACCCACTTTGGTGCACCAAATTTGCCGGGTGTTTGGATCAAATATACTTTAGGTTTATATATGATACTAGTCAAATTTTATTTTATTTTTAAAGTTTTAGACCAATTTAAACACATCTCGATTAATCTCTTCTTTGACTCAGGACACCTAATGTCACCGCTCGTGTTTTCAATTGAACTACCCCTTACCATTAATTCTAAGTCAATTCTAATTTGACCTTCAACAAAATATCTTAACACTAGTCCAATTTATTTATTTTACTGTCGTGTTGCACCCCTTTTAAAAAAAAAGAAAAAAATATTTATTTTACTGTGTTCAGGTCCAGGCACATTAATTTGCAAGCCAAAAAATAGAATGAAGAACTTTTTTTTTTTTCTCTCAATCAAATCCGTAACTCATATTAGGCTTTTAAAAACTCAAAATTTACTTTTAAAACCAATAAAAGTTTTTAAGGCATAATATTCATTCATATCAAAATGATTTATCGCATTAAAATCAAGTTAGTTCTTGTGTCGGACTATCATTCATATTAGAAGGTCATATCATTTTCGAATAGGTATTGAAAATTAATCAGTCCCAACATATTAATTATCATTCCAACGACTATAATGGATGAAATTTGATCAATCTCTTTTTTCATGGTTAAAGTCAAGAACCAAACCAAAATTAATTTTACTATATTTCTATCCATTAATCGACAATTTTTTCTCAAAATACATCACCTTAAGAAAATATCAATACATGTACATTTTTTTTTTCTTTATTTTCATGGGAGCCTTCCAAGTTAAGAAAGACCCCTCCAAAAATAGGCATATGCAGCTTTCTGCGGCGAACACACGGTATTCTTTAGTAAAAGGCAAAAGAATAGTTCGCTTTGTGTTCAATACATGTACATTAACGTCTATAAACAATACCTAAAATAAAAATTGTATTGAACCGCAAATCAATCAAAAATTAAATTATTCAACTTCTGATAGAAATAGACGAGAAAAATATACGAGGACAAAATACAAAATGCCAACTATCTTATTATATAGATTGCTTTTCCCGTGTGAAATCAGCATAATAATCACTCAGATTAACCTTAGTATCCTAAAGCTAGATGAGTATATTGATCAGAGGCCTGTGCTACCAAAATAATGTGTATAATCAGTCTTAGATTCGTAGAGAATATTGTTGGACCAAAACAGATTTTTGGTCGACTTTGAGCCTAAATTAAAGTGGGACCCGATTATTATTTTGAATAATATTTCGTGGGTTCATATTCTACTCCATGAGGAGAATAATGTAGTATATTCGTTTGCTCAAATCGAGTAAGAAATGAATGAGAAAATAGGCTCCAAAGTGACCCTCTTGAAGAGTGAAAATAAAGTCAAGTGCAATGTGGGATTTGACACTTATCCCACATTGGTTGAGGAAGAGATCCAACATGGGCATATATAGTTCAAGTTTGCTCCATGGGTTGGGCCCCAAGGGGTACCACAGTTTTATGAGCGGAGCGAGGACCTAGATACCATCCGGTTCGACCACACGCGCGCGCCGCCCGCCCACCACGACCCGGGCTCGGGTACGAGTACGGGTGTGGTTTAGACCAAGCCCAATTTTTTGGACAAAATTCATTTAAATAAATGGGCTTAACCCGAAATTAATTTTGGGTATCCATGGATCTCACTAATTCGGATTTATTCCGAAATTGGGTTGTACCTGTTCAAGGTGAACAATTATTCTCTTGGTGTCTACTGGCTGTTCGGTTTTAGTCTTCCTAGGTTGTGTTTCTTAGTGTGGTGACTGTCCGGAAAGTCACCAAAGGGCCAATAACTACCCAGGATCATTACCATTCATTTACACTTAATTCATTCATTCAGGCAGTCCGTTTTTTAGCATTAAGGCAGACTGTGCATTGCATTAAGGAAGTCAGATTTTCGGCATTAAGGCATTGCATTGGAGAGTACACAACACAAGTTTGGTTCGCTGGACAGATAGATTGGAGTGCTACTTCTATCTGTGTGAAGATCATTGTATCCTGGGAGGCAGGCGCTCGATATTCCATAAGCACCGAGTGTGGGGGCGAAATCTGTCTTAAGGACATAGTGTCAAACACTAGCCTTGATCTACCTAAAGTTCAATAACAGTTCCTGTTCTGCAATCGGGTTAGTAATTATATTGGATTATACGAATTCTATTATGTGTAACTGTATACTGTAACTGTTTCGTTCAAACTTTAGTCTGTGCAAATTTGAAGGATTTGATTGCTACTGTTTTTCCTTATAGTTTACATGCTTCATATCAGAAAGTTCCATAAGTGATTTCACTATATTTGATATCTGGAATACCACACGAACAACAATCTTAAGACAGATTTCTTATTAGTTTAATTGCTTGTTGTCTTTCTGATACATGTTTTACCATTCTAAAATATTGCAAATTGTTAAAAACTTGGTTTTACAATATGTGATAGTTTGAAGAGGCTTGGGAAATTTTCTGGAAAATTTGCATGCTCTGTTTATGTGTTTAATTCAAACAGTTACACCAAACAGTTACAGCGACTTAGTTTCTGTGTATGTTTTAAAACAGTTACATCAAACAGATACTTTGTTTTTGTGTATGTTTTAAACAGTTACATCAAACAGTTACTTTGTTTATGTGTATGTTCTAAACAGTTACTGTGTTTCTGTGTATGTTTTAAACAGTTACATCAAACAGTTACTCTGTTTCTGTGTATGTTTTAAAACAGTTACATTAAACAGTGACTTTGTTTCTGTGTATAAATTAAACAGTTACGTCAAACAGTTACATTGATTTTGTGTATAAAATAAACAGTTACACCAAATAGTGACACCGTTAAACCAGTAACTTCAAAACAGTGACACTAAACAGTTACATAGACTGTTTCTGTTTTAATAACTTACTGTTTTCCTATATTTGAATAGTTTGTAATATGTGTTTGTCAGAAATGGATGCAAATGATAATAATATTCCTGTTACTACAAATCATATTGTGGCTGTGGTGCCTATTTCTGTTCCTACTCATGTGTCTCATGGGGAGAAACCCGAAAAGTTCAATGGGAACGATTTCAAGAGATGACAACAGAAAATGATGTTCTATCTCACTACGTTGAAACTTGCAAAGGTTCTTCGTGAGGATGCTCCTGTTTGTAGTGAGAATGAGACCGACCGCCAAGTTGTTGCTGCGGTAGATGCATGGAAGCATTCTGATTTTCTGTGCAAAAACTATATCCTCAATGGATTGGATAACACATTATATAATGTGTATAGTCCAATCAAGACGGCTAGAGAGCTGTGGGAATCCTTGGATAAGAAATACAAAACGGAGGATGCCGGAATGAAGAAATTCGTTGTGGGCAGATTCCTTGACTATAAAATGGTGGATTCCAAGACTATCATAAGTCAAGTTCAAGATCTTCAAGTGATCCTACATGAGATTCATGCCGAAGGGATGGTGCTTAGTGAATCTTTCCAAGTGGCTGCAATTATTGAGAAATTACCGCCAAATTGGAAGGACTTCAAAAATTATTTAAAGCACAAACGCAAAGAAATGAAACTTGAAGACTTGATCGTGAGATTGAGGATTGAGGAGGACAATAGAATCTCCGAAAAGAAGGTTGGCAATCATTCCATGGAGTCAAAGGCACATGTGATTGAAGAGGGACATAAAACCAACAAGAAAAGGAAGTATGTTGGCCAACAAGGGGCCAAGGGTGGTGATTCCAAAAAGTTCAAAGGCAACTGCTTTGTGTGCAATAAACCGGGACATCGTGCAAAGGATTGTCGAAGCCGTAAAGCACAAGTGAACCACAAGAGGAAGGCTGCCCAAGCCAATATAACCGAGGTAGAAAAACTGTCTGATAATGTTTTTAACTTAAGTTTTTCTGCTGTAGTATCCGAAGTCAACTTGGTGGGAAATACCAAGGAATGGTGGGTGGACACCGGGGCCACTAGACACATATGTTCGGATAAGAAGATGTTCTCTTCATATGAAACAGTTAATGATGGAGAACAACTATTCATGGGAAATTCCTCTACTTCCAAAGTTGAAGGCAAAGGAAAGGTTATATTGAAGATGACTTCCGGAAAAGAACTTACTCTCAATGATGTGTTACATGTTCCAAAAATTCGAAAGAATCTTGTGTCTGGATCGTTGTTGAGTAAGAAGGGTTTTAGGTTGGTTTTTGAGTCCGACAAATTTGTACTCACCAAGAGTGGGATTTATGTAGGCAAGGGATATATGAGCGATGGGCTCTTTAAGATGAATGTAATGACAATTGTATCAAAGTTTAATAATAAGAACACATCTTCTGCTTATATGATTGAGTCTTCCAATGTATGGCATGGTAGATTAGGACATGTTAATTTTGATACTATGCGTAAATTAATGAATTTAGAATTGTTGTCTAAATTCAATATTGATGCAAATTATAAATGTGAGACATGTGTTGAATCAAAATTAACAAGAACATCATTTCATACTATTGAAAGAAGCACTGAACCTCTAGAGTTAATTCATAGTGATACATGTGATTTAAAATATGTTCAAACTAGAGGTGTAAAGAAGTACTTTGTTACTTTTATTGATGATTGTACAAGATATTGCTATGTATATTTGCTAAGGAGTAAAGATGAAGCATTAGAAAAATTTATGCATTATAAGAATGAGGTTGAGAATCAACTCAGCAAAAAGATTAAGGCAATAAGAAGTGATCGAGATGGTGAATATGATGCACCTTTCGATAGGTTCTGTCAAGAACATGGTATTATTCACCAAACTTCTGCACCTTATATACCTCAGCAAAATGGGATTGCTGAACGTAAAAATAGAACATTGAAAGAGATGATGAATGCCATGTTGATTAGTTCAGGATTACCTCAGAACTTGTGGGGGGAAGCTTTGCTTTCAGCAAACTATATTTTAAATAAATTACCCCACAAGAAGTTAGACAAAACCCCTTATGAATTATGGAAAGGTCGGAGCCCTTCCTACAAATATTTAAAAGTGTGGGGGTGTTTGGCTAAGGTGATGGTTCCTATTCCCAAAAGGATTAAAATAGGACCTAAGACTATTGATAGTATATTTATTGGGTATGCAATAAATAGCAGTGCATATCGTTTTCTAGTGCATAAATCTGATATTCCTGATATACATGTCAATACAATCATTGAGTCAAGAAATGCATCATTCTTTGAAAATATCTTTCCTAGTAAAAATGCATGTGATAGGAGTTCTCTTAAAAGAACTCATGATACTGCGACTAGTAATATAGACCATGAGTCTATAAATGAAGAAAGTGAAGAGGCACTTAGACGCAGTAAGAGGGCAAGGACTTCCACGTCCTATGGTCCAGATTTTCTAACATATTTATTAGAAAATGAGCCTCAAAGCTTTAATGAAGCGATGCCCACTCCTGAAGCACCTATGTGGAAAGAAGCTGTGAACAGTGAAATTGAATCCATCATGCAAAATCACACTTGGGAGTTGGTAGATCTTCCTCCAGGGAGTAAACCATTGGGGTGTAAATGGATTTTCAAAAGGAAAATGAAAACTGATGGATCAATTGATAAGTACAAGGCTAGACTTGTAGCTAAAGGTTACAAACAAAAGGAAGGTCTTGATTACTTTGATACATATTCTCCTGTCACGAGAATAACATCTATTCGTATGCTCATAGCTATTGCAACATTGCATAATCTTGAGATACACCAAATGGATGTAAAAACAGCTTTCCTAAATTGTGACTTAAATGAGGAAATTTATATGGACCAACCCGAAGGGTTCATTTCTCCGGGACAAGAGAAGAAAGTGTGTAGGCTTGTTAAATCACTTTATGGTTTAAAGCAAGCACCAAAACAATGGCATGAGAAATTTGACAAGGTAATGATGTCAAATGGTTTCACAATTAATGAATGTGATAAATGTGTCTATGTCAAAGACACAAATAATAGATATGTCATTGTTTGTCTATATGTGGATGATATGCTTATTTTAGGTAGTAATAATAATATTATTACAACTACCAAGAAAATGTTGTCCAGTAAATTTGACATGAAGGATTTGGGTGTTGCAGATGTTATACTAGGAATTAAAATTTCTAGAACATCTGGTGGACTTATATTATCTCAATCACATTATATTGAGAAAATACTTGAGAAGTTCGACAAAGATGAAAACAGTATTGCTAGAACACCAGTTGATATAAATATTCATTTGTCTAAAAATACTGGTCAAAGCATATCACAATTGGAATACTCTCGCATCATCGGCAGTCTAATGTATGTCATGAACTGCACTAGACCAGATATAGCATACTCAGTTAGTAAATTGAGTAGATATACAAGTAACCCGGGAGTAGACCATTGGAAGGCAATTATCAGGGTTCTTAGATACTTAAGATATACCCTGAATTATGGATTGCACTATACAAGATATCCAGCTGTACTTGAAGGGTATAGTGATGCAAACTGGATATCTGATATGAAAGATACAAAATCCACAAGTGGTTATGTTTTTACACTTGGTGGTGCAGCTGTATCTTGGAAATCCTCTAAGCAAACGTGTATTGCCAGATCCACAATGGAATCTGAATTTATTGCTTTAGATAAAGCAGGAGAGGAAGCAGAGTGGCTTCGACAATTTCTAGAGGATATTCCAATATGGCCTAAACCTGTGCCAGCAATCTGTATACATTGTGATAGCCAATCTGTAATTGGTAGGGCACAGAGTGACATGTATAATGGTAAGTCTAGACATATACGTCGTAGACATAATACCGTTAGACAATTGCTCTCAAATGGGATTATTTCTATTGATTATATAAAATCAAAGGATAACCTAGCGGATCCGCTCATTAAAGGTTTAACGAGAGAGCAAGTAAATTGCACATCGAGGGGAATGGGGCTAAAGCCTATGACATAAGAGTCACCTTAATGGCAACCCAACCTAGTTGACTGGAGATCCCAAGATCTAGGTTCAAAGGGACAACCGAATTATGCGTGATTCAAAAGAAGCACTAAGGAGATAATATCTCCTACCTATTCCTATGATAA
This sequence comes from Ilex aquifolium, assembly GCA_951799425.1. NCBI lineage: Eukaryota > Viridiplantae > Streptophyta > Magnoliopsida > Aquifoliales > Aquifoliaceae > Ilex > Ilex aquifolium. The sequence continues at coordinate 40,662,454 of OX637396.1, read as the reverse complement.
CCTAGTGCTGCCTGCAGAGTTTGTTAGGGTAAGCTATGCTTTTAATGACTTCTATAACTTGGGAAATCCAAGTGGGATATTGCAGGATATTCTTAATAGCAGTCACCTATATGGGTGTGAAGGGGCCGCTTCTGTGAGAATTTGTAAAGGCTGAATTCTCTAAAGCACTCATGAAAACCAGGAGTTGTTCAGGGCCAAAATGAACACAATCATGAGAACCAATTGTGTTAGGAAAGAGACTGTGTGAAGTCTATTCGATCTGATTTATCAAACAGCTGAATAGTTCCAGACATCACGTTCACTATTTAGCCGGTAAGTCCGATGGGCTTTCACTAGGGAAGGTTCAAGGCCAAAAGCTACCTATCTCGATGCACGATCTTTCCAAAGATGCACTATCTATAGTGTGTCAGCATTATCATTTGCATATTAACAGCCAATTTTCCATTCATGTGGGGGATTGTTGGACCAAAACAGATTTTTGGTCGACTTTGAGCCTAAATTAAAGTGGGACCCGATTATTATTTTGAATAATATTTCGTGGGTTCATATTCTACTCCATGAGGAGAATAATGTAGTATATTCGTTTGCTCAAATCGAGTAAGAAATGAATGAGAAAATAGGCTCCAAAGTGACCCTCTTGAAGAGTGAAAATAAAGTCAAGTGCAATGTGGGATTTGACACTTATCCCACATTGGTTGAGGAAGAGATCCAACATGGGCATATATAGTTCAAGTTTGCTCCATGGGTTGGGCCCCAAGGGGTACCACAGTTTTATGAGCGGAGCGAGGACCTAGATACCATCCGGTTCGACCACACGCGCGCGCGCGCGCGCGCGCGCCGCCCGCCCGCCACGACCCGGGTTCGGGTACGAGTACGGGTGTGGTTTAGACCAAGCCCAATTTTTTGGACAAAATTCATTTAAATAAATGGGCTTAACCCGAAATTAATTTTGGGTATCCATGGATCTCACTAATTCGGATTTATTCCGAAATTGGGTTGTACCTGTTCAAGGTGAACAATTATTCTCTTGGTGTCTACTGGCTGTTCGGTTTTAGTCTTCCTAGGTTGTGTTTCTTAGTGTGGTGACTGTCCGGAAAGTCACCAAAGGGCCAATAACTACCCAGGATCATTACCATTCATTTACACTTAATTCATTCATTCAGGCAGTCCGTTTTTTAGCATTAAGGCAGACTGTGCATTGCATTAAGGAAGTCAGATTTTCGGCATTAAGGCATTGCATTGGAGAGTACACAACACAAGTTTGGTTCGCTGGACAGATAGATTGGAGTGCTACTTCTATCTGTGTGAAGATCATTGTATCCTGGGAGGCAGGCGCTCGATATTCCATAAGCACCGAGTGTGGGGGCAAAATCTGTCTTAAGGACATAGTGTCAAACACTAGCCTTGATCTATCTAAAGTTCAATAACAGTTCCTGTTCTGCAATCGGGTTAGTAATTATATTGGATTATACGAATTCTATTATGTGTAACTGTATACTGTAACTGTTTCGTTCAAACTTTAGTCTGTGCAAATTTGAAGGATTTGATTGCTACTGTTTTTCCTTATAGTTTACATGCTTCATATCAGAAAGTTCCATAAGTGATTTCACTATATTTGATATCTGGAATACCACACGAACAACAAATATAGCCCTGAGCTTTGATTGTATGAATGTATGTATCCAAAACACTCCAAATTTGCTAGCCAATATAATGGAACAGTAGCTAACACCTGTTTCGACATGAGAATAGAAAGAGGACATTATATATAATAACCATAGGAATGGAACAGAATGAACCGTGACAAACAATTAATAATGTCACTAACTTGTCGGTGAATTCCTCAAAATAATATATTAATTGCAGATGTCTATCTGACATTCCGAATGATCATTCAAATACGAAGACTGTCGAGTAAAATGGGCATCCAGCTTCAGGTTGTCTTGGACTTCTGTGGTGAAGGAAGCAACTGCAGGACAGGACACAAGAAATCACACTGACAGAAAAGCAGGCAACTTTCAAGCATGCTAGTCATGAGCAAAACTCTAACCCCTCCTCAGGCTCCCCAGACCCCATTATGTATAGAGAGACAAAAACAAAGGGTCATTAACATTAAAAGGATGACTGAAAAATCATCTATTGTCAAGAAAAAAAAAGCACCATCCCTCCTTTAACCCCAGGATGATACAAAAACCAAAACCCATAAGCAGAAAAATAGTTGGACACCTAAACACCAATAGTCAAGAAAGCAAAATGCATAAACCCTCCCCTACCCACAATCGGACATGCAGAAAAAGTGACACTCTGAACTATAGGCAGTCATAAACCGAGGTTTTGACTCAACCCATGTAATTTTCAAAAGTTATGCACAAAAAGGGGTCGGTTTCAAAGTATTTCCCAAACCCATGCACTTTTAAAAACGTCAGATGGACTGACGTTTTTAAACAAAAGACGTCAGTCCATCTGACGTTTTTAAAAAAAATTGATCTTTAAAAACGTCAGATGGACTGACGTTTTTAACATGCCTTTTGTTAAAAACGTCAGTCCATCTGACGTTTCTTGTAGAAGGCCTCTAAGACACGTCAGATGGACTGACGTTTCTACTGCCTTTCCTCTCCCCCTGTTCAATGCCTTCTGATAGTTCAAGCAACAGTTCAATGCCTTATGATAGTTCAAGCTCGCACACCACCTAAATTATATTAGTATTAATATTAGTTTGGGTAATTTTAATAACTGCCCCCTAAAGTTTCTATCGAGTTTTTATTTAGTGCCATAAATTTTTATTGTTTTAATTTAATCCATCAATTTTATTTCAATTAAATCATTTCATTAATTTTCATTTTTCGACATACTTTTAAAAATTTTCGAATTAAAATAATATTATAAAATTTATAAATAATTAATATAAATTAATATTAGTTTAGGTAATTATAATAACTGCCCCCTAAATTTTTTCTCGAGTTTTTATTTAGTCCCATAAATTTATATTAATTATTTATAAATTTTATAATATTATTTTAATTCGAAAATTTTTAAAAGTATGTCGATAAATGAAAATTAATGAAATGATTTAATTGAAATAAAATTGATGGATTAAATTAAAACAATAAATTTTTATGGGACTAAATAAAAACTCGAGAGAAATTTTAGGGGGCAGTTATTATAATTACCTAAACTAATATTAATTTATATTAATTATTTATAAATTTTATAGTATTATTGTAAGTCGAAAATTTTTAAAAGTAAGTCGAAAAATAAAAATTAATCTTGTAAGTTGAAAACGAAAATATTATTGTAGTCGAACAATGAAAATTAATGAAATGATTTAATTAAAATAAAATTGATGGATTAAACTAAAACAATAAAAATTTATGGGACTAAATAAAAACTCGAGAAAAAATTTAGGGGGCAGTTATTATAATTACCTAAACTAATATTAATTTATATTAATTATTTATAAATTTTATAATATTATTTTAAGTCGAAAATTTTTAAAAGTATGTCGAAAAATGAAAATTAATGAAATGATTTAATTGAAATAAAATTGATGGATTAAATTAAAACAATAAAAATTTATGGCACTAAATAAAAACTCGATAGAAACTTTAGGGGGCAGTTATTAAAATTACCCAAACTAATATTAATACTAATATAATTTAGGTGGTGTGCGAGCTTGAACTATCATAAGGCATTGAACTGTTGCTTGAACTATCAGAAGGCATTGAACAGGGGGAGAGGAAAGGCAGTAGAAACGTCAGTCCATCTGACGTGTCTTAGAGGCCTTCTACAAGAAACGTCAGATGGACTGACGTTTTTAACAAAAGGCATGTTAAAAACGTCAGTCCATCTGACGTTTTTAAAAGTGCATGGGTTTGGGAAATACTTTGAAACCGACCCCCTTTTGTGCATAACTTTTGAAAATTACATGGGTTGAGTCAAAACCTCGTCATAAACCCCTCCCCAGGCTGCCCCACTCCCATTACGATCAACTAAGATCTTAGTTATAAGTATAGAACAATAGATTTCAGAAAGTAATCATGAATATCAAGTAGAATATAACGGTCCTTTCTCTTTGTTTTACTTATCTTGAGTAACTAAAATTTAAAAAAAAAAATCATTTTTAAAAGACATGACTGGCTTAATAATTTTTTCTCTTCAAAATCTAATGTTTCTTTTAGTAATTAATATTTTAAACAGGGAAGTTATAGATGCAATGGTGTAATTGAAATGGATGGGGTTATGAATATACATCATGGCGGTAGGAATTTATGGGCACCTGATAACAAGAGATGAGAGAGCTAACAAATCCAAAGGCTCCTGTTACACGGGGAGTGACTTTCTTGGGTGCCAGTTGAAGCAACCCAACAGAAACCACAATATCCATGGCTGCTTTAATCAGGGCTAGAGACCTCTGATTTGACTTTTGAAGTTTATTACAGTATTGCTCATTCTGCAATCATAAATGCACCAATAACATAAAATAAAAGATGAGAAACTACCATGATAACAAAGTACATTAAGTGTAAGCTGCAAAATTATTAGACGTTCAAGCTGCCAGCACAGACAGACCTTATACTTATCAGTACTCTTAAGATCCTTTTCTAACTTCTTCATTGAGGCAGACAGCCTTCCAAGCTCCCCGATCTTAAGTAAGAAACATGTGAATCACATTAGACAACCATATATTACTTACGAAAATTGAATCTGACAAAAAAGACAATAGCCAAATGGCTGATGTTGAACAAAAGAGGAAAGTAACAAACCTCAACCAACGTAGTACAGATTGAGGAGCCCATCCAGCAGAAAAGAGATATCCTGCCAACTACCTCTGTGCGGTCTTTGTTCTGTGTAAAACCAACAATCATTTAAGTACCGTCTTGCTGAAATCTCTCAATGAAATCAACCACAAATACGAGGCTGTATAAGAATTTATCTCTATACCTTATATATGCCTGTCCTACTGAGCCAGACTATTTGATCAAGAAACAAGAAAGTTGACAGCAATGCATTTTTGGACTGAAACAAGATTGTTGTCAGAAAGTTGAGAAGAAATCCAAAGTTCAATAAAAACATTTGGAGAGCAGGCAGTCTTTTACCTTTCCCAGTAAAGCAAGTGGAAGTGGAGTTCCATTTGGAACTGGACTAATAAGAGCATGCAGATCATTGACAAACTGAACACAAAATGAAACATAAAACCTGGTAAAAAAAATTAAAGGGAAAAGAACCTACAAAACAAGTTCAAAATCAGAGTGCTTTTTGCAGACATCTCTCAGGAAAATCTTCATCCAACTAATTGGCACTAGAGGTTTCGGTATTGATTTCACAACATACATAACAAAATGGAGTATGCCAGACACCCATTCAAACAAATGCGGCCATCCAGGCAAAACACAAAGACAGAAAATTTTGAGACAAATAGACCAGGTGAATTGACATCATCCACAGTTACTATTCACAATTTACAACCAAATCCAACCTTAAAAAGACGGAACACTTTCCGTGCCAAGCTAGTTGATTTATCCACATTTTGGGCTGTGCCAGGCTCTCCATTACTTAAGTATTTTGAACCATATTGTATCGCCCTGCATATCTTGTCCCTGGCTTCAGCTTTGTTCAAATAAAGAACCACAAGAGCAAGTTCTGCTCTGGTTGCATCTAGTGTGCTCATATTTTTACCCTAACAGAACCTGCAGAGTCAAGATATTAGCTGATCCACTTAACTAACCTAAAATAAGCAGAAAGTAACATGATAAGTGTGCAAAATCTCATTCAACATGTAAGCACACAATAAAGCTGATTAGCTTTGCTTAAAGACTAAGAAACATGAAGATCCTAGTTTGCAGTTGACATGTTGCTAGATGTATCTCTACCAAATCCAATGTCAATTGCCAAAGGCCGTTGCGAAGTTTGATCACTCTGAGAAGTGGGCTAAGTACAAGTCTAGTCTTTGGTATTATTTTTGCCTTCAGTTGAAACCCACCACATTATGATTGTAAATCTGAACATTTTACAACGACACCAGGCAAACGCTACCAAATGCATACCAAAGTATAAATGAAACTAGACTTATTACGCTTTATTGGGATCGTAACTTAATTCTCTCCAATACTGCAAGGAATCATGCACAAGCATGGCCAGAACACAGCAGTTAATATTAGCATTTTGTGATCAACAATTACATACCAATTTGATTTCATCGGAAATATCAATCCTGTGGGATTCAAATATACTGCTTTTACTAAGCACATTACAATGCAGACAGGGGTTGCAGAAGTGCCAACAGAGGGCTCGATTGTAAGCAACCATAATCAACCTGTAATGAGTTACCTAGCATGAATATAAGTTTCTTGTTAAAAGTTTTGACTTTGCAATTTCAGAGCAGACAAATCCGAATGGCACCCACATTCAATCATCGATGAAGTTCTTCTACAAAATCTGAAGCAGCTCTTTAAGGTACTATAATCTATACTCAACAGCACACAACCAAAGCCCCCAAATAACGTAAGGCAGTAAACAAACATTAACTTAAGGCATTAACATGAACATAAATACAATCAAAACCACAATCTACATGCTTTTTGTGTGTATGAAGCTTAGCACAAACCCTGCTTCACAATAATTAAGACCCATCAAAAACAGAGAAAAAAAAATCCACTCGGTTTAGCTGAATACAGCTATTTGGCTTTATCCGAGTTAAATTGAGTTCATATTTTCATAAACCAAAATACTAACTAGTTTCAATCACATGACCCAAATCTCATATTCCTTTGAACCAGTTTCCTACAAAACCAAAACAAAAGTTTCTTACAATAACCAAAACAGGAACTTCAAAAAAATAAAAATGGATAAGCCAAGCAATTTGCAGGTTATTTTCTGTGTGTTTCTTTTAAAAAAACGTATATAACCTAATCACAACAACTAATAACTCTTCAAGCCAAAAATCATTTCAAATCATACAGTGAAAACCTAAATCAAATAACGCAAAAGAACCGGAAAATAATAACCCAATACAGGAGAAAATAATAACAGATTCAACACCCATAACCACTTTGTGTACCTGAAGTAGAATTCAAAAACCCCAAAAAAAGGAAAGGAATTGCAGTTCCTGAAATTTATATTTTTGAATAGTACAAGTGCGTTTTTACGTTTGTAGAGAGACAAAGAGGTGTTTACCGGGCGGAGTGCCGGATGTTTTGCCTCGAAATTCACACACACACACTCTCTCTCTCTCTCTCTCTCTCTCTCTCTCTTCCCCCTCTCCCATATTTTAGATGAGGAAAAATTATATTTTGACCCCTCAATTGTGTCTGTTATCTCTTATTAACCCATCAATTTTAAATATTTTCATATTTACCTTCAAAATTGGTGATGGACATGTGCGTCTTACATGCAGCAAATGATGTTTCTGAACACGGTCTGATTCAGTGGTGTTTCTGAACATGGTCTGATTCCATTGTGTTCCAATCATGATGAGACTCGGGCTTCAATTTGAGATTTGTAATACCCAATAAATTCACGGCACATGTCTACGTTTATGGAATGATGAGTGATAGGAATTATTAATTGACTTGCTAAAAAAAAATTGACTTGGTGGTTGGATCCAACAGGGTCTATCATAATTGGTATGGACAACAATGCCACGACAGTAGCTAGTGTCGCGGCAAGCACACTAGGGGTGCTAAAGGCACTCTAGTCCCGCAACATGCACCATCACCGCGAAGGGTGGAACACATCCTCATCACGTTGAAAAATGGAAATATAGCACCACAAAAGTCCAGGGGTAACCTTGACATGACTCGCCACTCCTACTGCAAAACAGGACATGAGGTTGGGATTGCACAACTGACAAAAATTGGTATCATCAACCTACTGGACACCGTTGCTCAACTAACCCACTGGACTAAGAAGAGGGGTCCCCACCTAGGGACATGGTAGTATGACCCTCCTCAAATGAGAATTGAGAAACGATGGTGGACGAGCATAATTGTCAACCTCGCCCTGGGGTGAAGTCTCGAAAGTTTAGTCTACTCGAGCAAGCCTCCCAATGTATGATCCACTGGGATGTGCTTGACTGGAATCCGAGCGATTCCTAAGGTAATTGGGATTATTGGTTCGAATTAACATATGGGATAATGGGATATGTGAATTGATGGCTGAATGATCGAAATTATGTGGGTTTCCTCTATTGGGCACTTTAACAAAAGTCTCGAGGAAGGGTTCAAAGAGAGTAAGAAGGACTCCGGGTAGGAGCATACTGGGGGCATCGCAAACGTGACTTTCTCGAGGTCATGGTCCTGCGGTGACCAGTCATGATCATTAACCTTCAGAGCCTCCTTTTGTCTTGATTATCGCACCTTTCCCGGGGCCGCGTCCAGACTATGTTTGGGGAAATGTCGCATCCGCCTAATTAACGCTAGAACACGTGGCTCACGGTTAGCAGCTATTGGTATCGTCACGGTTTAGGCAATTGTGGGTTGACACAAATGTCAAAAAGTTGCGACAGGCAATCCTTCGGGTAGCACGACCTGTCTTGACACTGTGTTATAAATACTCACATTACTTGCTCATTGCTGAGAAGGATTTTTCTACTTGGTTGGTGAGAACATTTTACTCCACCTACCTTCTGCCCAATTAGTTGGTCCCTTCATTAAACAGGCTATTCGAGTTCCTTCTATTTCATTCGTTTATCCTACTTATCTCCTTCGATTACCCTTAATATAGACACGTATGTTAACCTCTTTTAAAAAAAAAAAAAGTAAGATTTTTAACTATAATGATCAGCATAAGCTAACATTAGTGATCCATCATCACAGACGGAGGGAGGCAGGGCTAGGGTGGGCACGTGCCCCCCCTAAAAAAAAAAAAAATTATTAGTGAAGTATATGTATTATATATTTATACATATATATTATGTGTGCCCCCCTTATTTATATTAGGCCCACATTATTTACCCAAAATAATTAAAAAATTAGGCCCATTTAAAACAAAAAAAAAATTGAGCTCACTATTATCTATCTAAACTTATTAAACAAATCAAATATTTGATCTATTACAATCCATCCAAACCTATTAAAAAAATAAAACTTTTAGCCCAACATTAAAAACAAAAATTTTGGCCCAACATTAAAAACAAAACTTTTGGCCCATCTATCATTAAAAAACAAAACTTTTGACCCACTTGACTAAAACCTATCTTATTTTTCCTTTTTTTTTTTTTTTTCTCTGTATCACTCACTCCTAGCAGCCCACTGCCCAGCCACAAGAAAAAGAGAAGAAACAAAGAGAAGCTCAACACGCAAGAAACTCAGTTCCTTGAGTTTTTTTCTCCTTCCTTGCACTGACCTATAAAATTATTTTATACATTATATTTACCCTCTAAATTTTTGAAAATTTTAATAATGGTTCTAGTCTTTTTTTTTTAATAAATTAGTGGACCACTAACCCTCTAAAATAAATATGTTAGTTTTGGATTGAGTCAATGTTCTATTTGTATATTGACGAAAATACAATATTTCTCTTTATCTAACACAATGTTCTTTACTTTTTAAGAATAATTTTTAGTTTTTATTTACCATTTTTTTAGTAATAGTAGTCTATAACCTAATAAAATACGATTGTTTACAAAAAACAAAAGGTTGTAACCCAAAAATATTTCAAACTATTTTGAATAGGAAATTTTTCTATAAGATTGATAATGATCTCAGCTAAATTTTGTAACTAAATAAAGAATAATTTTACTATGTACTTGTGATTGTACGCATTGATAGAAAATTAATGAAAAATTAATTTACATTTAATTCATATACAAAATTTTAGAGATTTTAAATTTTTTTATATTTTATTGAAATATATAATTATGTTAAAATGTACTAAAAAAATTATTTTGTGTCTTTTTGTTAAGATTTTGTTTCGGCCAAATAAAAATTGAATTTACTATTTCACAATAATTTAGTGTTGATTCTTACTTTTTTTTCATTCTTGAACTAAATTTTTTTGTATTAATTTCGGCTAAATATTTTTTTATACCATTTATATTTTGCCTTCATTATAGATATTCATGGCTCCGCTCCTGACAATATACATTTTTTTTTTTGGAATTTTTTATGTTAAATGGACTTCATATATCAAATATAATATAATAAATATAAATATGTTATATAGTGTGATTGGTTAGATGGAAAAAAATTATAGTGCATAATTAAAGTGCCCACCCTGAACAAAATTTCTGGCTCCGCCCCTGTCCATCATGATAAGTACCCGGAAACATTCTCATTCATTGGTCCTGTAGCATTTCTATTGGGATCCTATAAATTTAAGTGAGGATGATTCATCTCAAACTTCGTGACAATAATGCAAGACCATGTATCGAAAAGCTGCTGCCTAGTAAAATGTAAATTTCATAGACAAGACCAAATCGTACCCATTAAATTTTGACATTAGTTTTTGTTAGCATCTTGACGACAAGGCGACCTGATTAAATCAGAAAATCCACATCAAATCAGCAATAGCTTAAACGCATTGGACGCAATAAAGGTTGCTAGTTTCATGTTTGAACTTTTTATCAGGTGCTTTCTTATCATTCCATCATATATTATTTGATCAATCACTAGTATATCCAGTGCTGTCTAGTTCATTTGCTTGATGCTGAGGGCTGATTAAAAGCTATGATACCAAACTTAAGATTCCTTCAAAGAAGTGCAAGCACGGGCTTTTCATGATATAAAAACTCTGGATTAAGGGACTCTCAATCTTTCAATTAAACTGTTAGTAATACTTAAGGTGGTTAATGTATCTAATTGGGACGAGTGGAACAAAGGGATAAAAACTTGCTTTAGAGGGAATAGAAGTGAACAGTGGGGCTAAGGACATCCCAATTGCTGATATTCCTGTATGAAGATCCATATCTTCAGTGATGTCATTTCAATTTTTCCAAATCTTGGTGGGGCAAGCACAACGGAACATAAAGACAATCTTTTCCAATTCTTTTAACAAAATCTCCAGCAGATAAAGAAAGTTTCTGCTGCATTCTAAATTTACAGGATTAGGGTGTGTTTGGTTACTTAGAATATCACAGGAAAAAACAAAAGAAAAAATAATAATAGGATATGAGCGGAACATCAAACTTGTTGCCAAGTTTAGTCAGCAAAATGCAGTCTCACATTAATCAGGCTATAATGATGGGTCATAAAAAACAAAACAAAGAAAGGAATCATTATTCGGGTTAGCCCGGGGTATAACGGATATTGGGAAGGTAGATTAGGTATAAATCAAACCTTTAAGTGATTATAAGTGTAATAATTGTTAAGAAATATAGGATTATTTTGTTTATTAAGGGTAGAATAGTCTTTTATTTGTTTAGACTATATAGTCTCTATGTATTTAGGTTAAACCATTTCTTTGTATTCAATAGAATTATGCAGTATCAATGAAACCCTAGTCTCTTCTTCCTCCTCTTCTTTCTTTGTTTCTTGTATTTCTCTTGATTGTTTAACATGGTATCAGAGCTAAGTTTCATGGGACGAGGCTTAATCTCAAACACAGCTTCCGCGGATCCAACTTTTCAGACAATATCAATGATAAAAAAAAATTTCAAACGGTCGTTTGGAGGTACTTCGTTGAGCATTCTATTGGTACACAGTTGGCGAAGTATGAGACAGCAAATGAGGTTTGGGATCATCTGCAAAGGTTATTCACTCAATCAAAATTTGCAAAGCAGTATCAATTGGAGAATGACATACGAGCTCTTCAGCAGCAAAATATGAGTATTCAGGAGTTTTATTCTGCTATGACAGATCTTTGGGATCAATTGGCTCTTACAGAATCAGCAGAATTAAAGGCATGTGGTGCCTATATTGATCGTAGAGAGTAACAACGATTGGTACAGTTTTTAACGGCACTTCGCAGTGATTTTGAAGGACTTAGAGGTTCAATTTTGCATCGTTCTCCACTTCCTTTTGTTGACTCAGTTGTCAGTGAGTTATTGGCTGAAGAAATACGTCTTAAGTCTTATTCTGAAAAGTGAATTCTTTCTACTTCTAATCATTCTGTGTTAGCAGTACCTTCTAAGCCATTCTCTAATAATCAGAATAAGCCTTACACAAGGGTTGCCTTCGACGAGTGCAGTTTCTGTAAGCAAAAAGGTCATTGGAAGGCTCAATGTCCTAAGAAGTTGAGACAGCAGAATCAATCGCAGCAGCAATCTCAAGCTTGGAAGCCTGGCAACCAGTCACAATCTAATCCTCATAGACCACCTCAGGGTTACAGACCACCACAGTCTAATATTGCAGCAGTAGTTTCATCAGATCCTTTCATCGATCCTAGTACTTTGGCTGAGCAATTTCAGAAGTTTCTCTCCTTACAACCACAAGCTATTTCTGCTTCCTCTTCCGTAGGTCAGTTGCCTCATAGTTCTTCAGGTATGTCACATTCTGTATGGGTCTTGGATTCTGGTGTTTCACATCATATGTCTCCAGATTCTTCATCTTTTGCTTCTGTTATGCCTTCTTCTTCTATTCCTGTTATGACTGCTGATGGAACTCCTATGCCTTTAGCAGGTGTTGGTTCTGTTGTCACACCTCACTTGTCTCTCCCTAATGTTTATCATATTCCGAAACTCACATTAAATCTTGCTTCTGTTGGTCAGTTATGTGATTCTGGTAATTTAATCACATTTTCCTCTTCTTCTTGTTATGTCCAGGATCTGCAGTCTCAGAAGCTGATTGGGACAGGCCGTAGGAAGGGGGGACTATATATTTTGGATGAGTTAAAAGTGCCAGTTGTTGTTGCTGCTGCTCCTAGTGTTGATTTATCTTCTTTTCGTTTGAGTTCTTCTTCTTCTAGTTTTTATTTATGGCATTCTCGTCTAGGTCATGTTTCGTCTTCTCGTTTGAGATTTTTTGCATCCACGGGGGCCTTAGGAAATTTGCAAGCTTGTGATATTTCTGATTATAGTGGATGTAAACTGGCAAAATTTTCTGCTTTACCTTTTAATCGAAGTATTTCCGTTTCTTCTTCTCCATTTGATTTGATTCATTCTGATGTATGGGAACCTTCTCCTGTTGCCACAAAAGGAGGGTCTCGATATTATGTTTCTTTTATTGATGATCATACTCGTTATTATTGGATTTATTTAATGAAATATCGTTCTGAATTCTTTGGGATATATACAACCTTTCGAGCTCTTGTCAAAACTCAACATTCTGCTGTTATCAAATGTTTTAGGTGTGATTTGGGTGGGGAATACACTTCTAATGAATTTTGTGAGTTGCTTGCCTTAGATGAAACTATTTACCAAACTTCGTGTACAGATACTCCTGAGCAAAATGGTGTTGCTGAAAGAAAACATAGGCACATTGTTGAAACTGTTCGTTCTCTCTTGTTGTCTGTTTCTGTTCCTAGTGTGTTTTGGGGTGAAGCTGTTCTTACTGCTGTAGCTTTGATTAATACAATTCTATCTTCTCATATTTCAGGTGTTTCTCCTTTCGAAAAGTTGTATGGGTATGCCCCTGATTATTCTTCTTTTAGAGTTTTTGGTTGTACTTGTTTCGTTCTTCGTCCTCATGTAGAACGCAACAAACTGTCCTCTCGATCTGCTATTTGTGTTTTTCTTGGTTATAGTGAAGGTAAAAATGGGTATCGTTGTTTTGATCTAATAACTCAGAAACTTTATGTGTCTCGCCATGTTGTTTTTCTCGAGCATATACCGTTCTTTTCTATTCCATCCACTACTCATAGCTTCACTAGATCTGATTTTATTCGTATAGATCCTTTTTCTGATCATTCTGCAGGTACTGACACTCTACTCTCTAGCACACCTGAAGCTCCCTCTTCTTCTATGGTTCCTCAAGCTCCATCTGAGATTGTGGATCCACCTCTACGTCAATCTACACGCATTCGTAAGTCCACAAAGTTACCAGATTTTACTTATTCTTGTTATTCTTCATCTTTTACTTCTTTTTTAGCTTCTATTCATTGTCTCTCTGAGCCCTCTTCCTATAAAGAGGCAATTATTGATCCTCTTTGGCAGCAAGCTATGGATGAGGAACTTTCTGCTTTGCATAAGACAGGTACTTGGGATTTGGTTCCTCTACCTCCTGGTAAGAGTGTTGTTGGTTGTCGTTGGGTGTATAAGATCAAGACTAATTCTGATGGATCTGTTGAGCGATACAAAACTAGGTTGGTTGCAAAATGGTACTCTCAACAGTATGGTATGGATTATGAGGAGACATTTGCTCCTGTTGCAAAAATGACTACTATTTGTACTCTTATTGCAGTTGCTTCGGTTCGTCAGTGACATATCGATCAACTTGATGTTAAAAATGCCTTCTTGAATGGAGATCTTCAAGAAGAAGTTTATATGGCTCCCCCTCCTGGTGTTTCACATGATTATGAGTATGTTTGCAAGCTCAAGAAAGAATTATATGGTCTCAAACAAGCACCTCGTGCTTAGTTTGAGAAATTTTCTGTTGTGATCTCTTCTCTTGGATTTGCTTTTAGTAGTCATGATTCTGCTCTTTTTGTTAAGTGCATTGATGCAGGTCGTATCATTCTGTCTTTATATGTTGATGACATGATTATTACTGGTGATGATATTGATGGTATTTCAGTTTTGAAGACAGAGTTAGCTAGACAGTTTGAAATGAAGGATTTGGGTTCTCTACGATATTTCTTGGGTATTGAGGTAGCCCACTCACCCAGAGGTTATCTTCTTTCTCAGTCGAAATATGTTACAGATATTCTTGAGCGGGCTAGACTTACTGATAATAAGACTATAGATACTCCCATTGAGGTTAACGCAAAGTATTCTTCTTCTGATGATTTACTTTTGCCAGATCCTACTTTATACCATACTATTGTTGGGAGTTTGGTATATCTCACTATTACTCGTCCAGATATTGCATATGATGTTCATGTTATTAGTCAGTTTGTTGCTTCTCCTACTACAGTTCATTGGGCAGCTGTTCTTCGTATTTTGCGGTATCTTCGGGGTACAGTCTTTTACTTCCATCCACCTCTTCCTTGGAGCTGCGTGCATACTCTGATGCTGATCATGGCAGTGATCCCACAGATCGCAAGTCTGTTACTGGTTTCCGTATCTTTTTGGGTGATTCTCTTATTTCTTGAAAGAGCAAGAAACAATCTATTGTTTCTCAATCTTCAACCGAAGCAGAATATCGTGCTATGGCATCTACTACCAAAGAGATTGTTTGGTTACGTTGGTTATTTGCAGATATGGGAGTTTCCATTTCTTATCCCACTCCAATGTATTGTGACAACCAGAGTTCTATTCAGATTGCTCACAACTCGGTTTTTCATGAACGAACTAAGCACATTGAGATCGATTGTCACCTTACTCGTCATCATCTCAAGCATGGCACCATTACTTTGCCCTTTGTTTCTTCTTCTTTGCAAATTACATATTTTTTTACCAAGTCGCATTCTATTTCCCGTTTTCGTTTTCTAGTTGGCAAACTCTCGATGCTTGTAGCTGCCGCATCGTGAGTTTGAGGAGAGATGTTAAGAAATATAGGATTATTTTGTTTATTAAGGGTAGAATAGTTTTTTATTTGTTTAGGCTATATATAGTCTCTATGTATTTAGGTTAAACCACTTCTTTGTATTCAATAGAATTATGCAGTATCAATGAAACCCTAGCCTCTTCTTCCTCCTCTTCTTTCTTTGTTTTTTGTATTTCTCTTGATTGTTTAACAATAATCACTTCAAACTTTTAGTGAACAAACTTATAATCACTTCGAACCTTTAGTATAATAAAGTTCGATTAGTGATCACTAAAGGTTCGAAGTGACATGTAATAAGTGTAATAAGATAAATCCAACGTTTTGCGTTTTCTCTCTCTCTCTCTCTAAGTGTTGATCATTTTAATTAACTTTATATCACTACTCAAAAACAGTAACATTATACTCCTTAGCTTCTCATCTTTAGCACAGAAGCTTTATGTGTGGCAAACATTATACATGGAGATTCACTCAAGGGCCGTTAGTTCCAAAACATTAATTTCACCTTATTAGTTCTCTCCATTAAATGAAGATTCATTAAAGGTTGGAGGAACAAGCACAGAAGAAGAAACCTTGAACCTCTTGCTCCTCGAAACTTCACTCCCACCACTAATACTCACGTCTGGACTACTCACCCACCCCATCATTTGATCCCCATACCCTTGTTGATCGCTAAAATAAACTTCTCCGGCCTCCGATCCATCGGAATCCACCCCATGTTGCCGGAATCCGATCCACTCACCGCTACAATCCGACACACTTGAGCTCTCCCAAGAAGAAGCTAGCTCATCGGTCACAGTCACAGGAGGCACAATTATGCTTGGTTGCACCACCTTCTCGATGTTCTTAATATCAGCTGGACTTTGGCACTGATAGTTATTACCCCTATGAAAAATACTAGCAAAAGTGAAGTGGTCACTTACACTACTTTTAGAAGCCCTATTTTCAGAACTCCTAGCCATGATACTCTGTAAATTCTTACTTAACTTGGCTTTCAAGGAAGAGAAGCTGAGGCCATGGCGGCCATCGGATTCAGAAACAAACCCACCGTTACAAGGGGACGAGGACGAATTACTAGGGTTTGGATTCACTGCCGCAGCAAAGTTGGTCCGAGCATTTTCGCCACGAAGGGCTCGGGCTGCTTCGTCGTAGGCTCGGGCAGCTTCTTCAGGTGTGTCATAAGTTCCTAGCCATAGTCTTACGCGCTGTGATGAGTCCTTGATCTCAGCAACCCATCTTCCTGAAGGCCTTTGTCTGACACCGACGAATCGACGGACTGTTGATTTGATTGGTTGTGCAATGGTAGTGGTGGGGGTAGTGGCGGCAGCGATGACAGTTTTCGTGGTTTCAGATCCCGCCATGAAAATGAAACTTTCAAAGAGATTTGTATTGAGTTATGATTAGGGTTTTTTAAGTTTGAGCACTTGCATGTGGAGGACTCCACAAGTAGATCTGGCAGTATAAATAGGGTTTTTATAACAATTGCACCATGACCCAAAAAAAAATAAAATCAATTGGAGCTATAGTACATGCTCTTGTCAATTATTTGTTGTCTTTTTTTGATTAATTTTAATGTTTGATCGTGTATACTATGTACTTGCAAACTCTATCGGCTTGGCTTATTTTAAAATGTGTAACTACTGAAAAGAGTTACGATACTCCTAATTAATACATATATAGACTTTGATCTTAATATCTAACTCAAAACACTAGGGGTCCTTTATTTGAGTTCTATCTATGGGATCGGAATCCCCATAGATGACTTACCTACCATGCATAAGTAGGATCAGGTTCTACACAATCGATTGCACGTGAATTTATGGTAGATAATCTACTTTAAAAGAAAAAGGAAAAATATTGTGAATGGTATTTGGATCCCTATCTTTGGATTGAAATTTTCAACAAGGATGTTGGGGTTTCTTCAAATCAATTTGCATCCTTGCCATCATTTTTCTTGCTACTCTCTTGGAAGTAAGGTTGAAGAGGCAACCACATGGATATAACATAGTGGTATGATAACCACAAACTCGAACGTCTTAAATTCAGCTCTCGATAATGTCTTTCAGATTTAACTGAAACTGGGAGGTAGCGGGTAAGTTCATGTATCTAGACCTTAGAGTTTCCTTCGCAGATATCAGTCTAATATGACCTTATTTTAGAGAGATTCTTCGTAACAAAAAAAAGGTTGAACAATAGGCCTAACAAAATTTAACACGATTTAATTATCTAACACAAATCAACCCATTTACGACACCATTATCCAGTTATCACCCACCGATACTCATTTAATGGATGTCCAAATTTATTACAAAATTAACATTTTTAATTAAGAATTTTTTGTACTATAAAATTAGCAGGTATCACGAGTCATATAATAAAAATCGTTTAATAAACAAATTATGTGACCTTTTGCAATTTACACTCGCTTAAATAAAAAGAATTGTATACAAATTGATTGGCTTTTGACACGAATCGACATAACCCAACACGATTATTAGACATATTGAATAAGCAAATTAGATAGGCTTATTGGGATGCCAAGCCACCATTTGCCAGCTTGAAAGTTGGTACTTAAGCCAGCCGAACTGGTTAAACAAAGGATCAAATTATATTTAGAATCAGCCAACAGAAAGTTGTTCCCAGTTTTGTCAGCTTGTAAATGATTAACGGTTTTGGAACGTTGAATTAAGAATATTAAAATCCGGCGGGAAAGCTTAGTTTAATTTATAGTGACGTGGAGGTATCCCATTGGATTTTTGCATCTGCAAATGGAATGATATGTGGGCTCCACACCTACGTACTGTGTCTTTTCTGTTGTATGCATTTGACTGACCAGAATAACCCTAAACACTAACTAATCAGAGATTAATTTGCCATTGATTATGAAGTAGATTAGTGGAAGTCTGAGGGGCAATTAAGAAGAACTAAATTGTCCCTTATGCATCGTAGTCATTGGATTAGGGCTAATCATTTAAATGTGGGCTTAGATTCCATACATTTCATTTTCTATGGAGGTTGTAATGATAAATTTGTTGTTTAGCAATACGGAGTTTGCGATGCAAGCACATACTTGGAAAGACATGTGGCACGTGTCAAATATCGGAGTCTCATCATTGGTTGATGTTCGTAATAACTTAACTTCCAAAATGATGCATATTTTTTGTAAATAATTGCTATGCGGGTTTAGATTCTCTACATTTCCGCTTCTATGGAGGTGATTGAGAGATTTGTCACTTACAAATATTTGAAATTTGACATGTAGTTGCATGTATGGAATGACGTGTGGCATGTGCCAATTACCCAACTCTACTCATTGGTTGATTTTGGCAATAATTCGACTTGCGAAAATAATTCATAGGTTTTTAAATAATCGTCTTCTTAATTTTTTTTGTTTATTTCATACAAGAGAGAACAATTTTAAACCTATATTTTTAACACTCTGATGCATGGAAACACAAATAGAGAAATGAGATTAAACAGCAGAAACTATAACTTGTTGATTATCACAATAATACCAGATTATAGTCTTCAAGAACTTTGTTGATTTCTAAAAATACCAAGTCATTTGAAAAATAAAAGAGAATTCGTCTCTAAGTTTTTTTTCAAAATAAATCAAAGCTGCTGAATTAGTTTTCAAAACAATATAAATAAGAAACTCTAATGATCATAAATTATTAGAAAAATCAAGTAAATACGCAATATTATGAAAATGTCTTAAATAGTGGGATAAAAATAAAAATAAAAATAAAAAGCCTAGAAAGTGCCACAAACATAGTTTTTTTGGCTAAAAATAAAATGACTAGGATAAAAGCGCAAAACTTCAATCTTGCTCAGATCGTCGAAAATTTTCTAGAATAAAGTTTTATGAAATTTTTTGACGTTGTCGTCCAAAATCAACCCTGATTGGTGGCCGATCAGCGCTGCTTTCAATGGTCGTGATATGTCATGTAGTCTTCTACTATACATACTGCATCACAGTCGCGGCTACAATATAAACTTTAGATGCTTGTAATAATCTTAAAAAAACTTAAGGTTCTTTACATAATAATCGTTAAAATATTCACATCAAAGGTATTCCGATGGTTTGTCATTATTTTTTTGTAGTCCCATTGCTAGTTCTTCATGTCTCTAAGTTTGCTAGCACAATAATGAGGTAAGTATATGCTGTCTCATAATGTTGATAATGAGGCATGTGCATATACAATGTGCCAAGGTCCTTGCCCTTTACCACTTTTCGTTAACTTCAACATCAAATTGTAAGACTTTGTCCGTAAATCAGTGTTGGGTTGCAATCAATTCTCTTTTATACTTCAATAATATCATTGTTAAAACGATGACTCAGTCACTGTCAAGATCTACGTAAAGTATCAAAACTATTAATTCAATCCTATCAAATTACCATTTAGAGAAATTTAGATTACGATTAAAAGAGACTGATCCTTGGACCTCATTGATCGACTTTTCAAAATTTTGCTTCTTGTTGAAGTACAAACTTGATTCTTTGAGTAATATTTTTGCAGCCTGATATTGCAAAGTTATTTCTCGGTATCATAATCTTTTTTTCTTCTCTTAATTGGGGTTATATTTGTTGTATCATTGCTTTTTTTTTTTTTTAAGTTTACATCTACTTCAATTAGAGCTTAATGAGTGAAGCACTGTCTTGGTAAGAGGCTCGATAAAATAGACATGCGTGTGAAGAATTAAGAGCATGTTTAGTTTATCGAAAAATTTATAATTGAGACCTGGGTTCTATGCCCGTGTCAAAATGACCAGCTGTGTCATCTATTCAACCCCAAGTTCCATACCATCTGGAAGTCAAGAAAGCCAACCAAACTGCAGAAAGAACTTAAAAATCAGAAGAGGAAGTGTAATCCTACCAACAACATCTTGAAACAAATATGTTTAACACATGTACCTAGTATTTGGTTTTTATACTATGATAGTAATCCAAACTAAGAACGAACGTGAAAAAATTAATGATGTTTTTTGATATTTTCAAAAGTTTTTACATGCACTTCCAATTATAAGAGAGTGATTAAAATCTACGATGATTTTTCGCTTGGTGGCCTAATGTTCCAAACCATTTGCAACACTACACACACTATCCCCTTTCAAACTGATCCTCTGGTCATTGATCATTAATTTGTCAAGCTAATAATATTGTGGGATATATTCTTCATCCTCAAATTGTATTTTGATTAAAAAAATAACTTGTTATTTCTTCATAATCAATGTTGAGAATGCAAATATACATTTCTACTTAAAAAGGAAACAAAATTGTTACTTGTGTAGAGCTGATGTACTAACGAGTTGAGTTACGAGCGGAGCCAAAAAATTATTTGTGGGTAGGCATTGGATATTGTAATAACTGATGGGACACTTCTGAGACATGATAGGATCCCAACACGTGTCATCGGCTCCGAGGGCACTTCCCCTCTCTGATGATGCCACGTGTCCTCGGCACCGAGACATATTTTTCCCTCTGGTGGAACAGACGTGTCCACTGCACCGAGAGCACATCCTCCTCTCCCATAGAGCCACGTGTCCTCGACACCGAGGACACATCCTTCACCCCGATGCAGCCATGTATACTCGGTATCGAGGACACCCTTTCTCCAACGAATCCACGTATTCCATACATTACTAGACTGGGGACTAGTCATGGACACGTCGTCTGCTTTCTGGAAAGGTCACTGACAGGGGCAGTACATCAACCTCAAAAGACGTGTTGTGAATCATTAGTTTACCTTCCCTAGTGAAGTCAGAGTGGCAAAGAAGATGAGACACTCGCCAAGGAGGGTTGGACACGTGGCACGATGTGCGGGATAAGGGGTAAAAGGACACAAGAATCCCTACTGATATACGGCAACCTCATGCAAACATTTAATAAACCCTCAGTCGATGGGACGCCCATAATGACTAGAAAAGCTGAGGAGGAGGGGCATTAAATGCTCCAGGACCCGAGCATTTAATGCTTCAGCATTGAAGAAAGAGCATTAACTGCTCGGTGGCCCAAGCAATTAATAACGGGGTCTCCCCCACACAAAATAGAGGGCGCACTGTCCCATGTCTGGACTCTAGCTACTACCTAAGCCCTCAGCAATAATGAGGATTTGGAGGTATAAATAGCTTTAAAAAATAAAATGCAAAGGTACGCAAAATCACTCCTCAAGAATACACAATAGTGCTTTCTTCCTCCCCTCTCTCAAAGAACTGACTTGGTCGTCGGAGGGAATACGCTGAAAAATACTTCGGCGTCCTTTCTAACTTGTCTTCTGTGTGCCAGGAACCACCAACGACCCGCCAGAATCGATCGAACAGCCCCTGCAACAATTCATCACCACTCCTTAGACCCCCTTTGGGCCTCTCAACCCTTTCCTTGCCACGGAATCTTCGACACTCGAGGCGAATACGAGCTCACCAAGGGAGAGGTCTGTCTTTTTCAACTATTGTGCGAAAATAATCGCGCATAATAACTATAATTTTTTATCTACTATCGATAAAAATTGAATAATATATTTATATTTAATTACTTCTTATTTAATACATAAAAATTCATTAAACCCAAAAGACCAAAAATTGGGAAGCATAATATATATAAATATGACCAAAAAAAAAGACTTATTATATTTTTTTTACAAAACATAAGTATTAAAACTATTTAGAATTGATCTCAATAAATTTTCATACTTTAAAAGTGTTGCATAAGAATATTTTCAACTCTAACTCAAATTTAGACTCAAATTTAAATTTGAGTCTAAATGGTTTAAAAATCTTCTTCAACCTTGGACTCAAACGTATACCAAATCAACAAAAAACTTATTCTGGACCCAAATTAAAAGAAAATCAAATTCTATATCAAATTTTTAACGGTAACTTTTTATTTTATCAAAAATCAAAAGATTTGTTTGATGACTTATTTTCTGCCTTTCTTTCCTTCTATATTTTTCGTTGTTTCCATCGCAGACCGCTACCGAAACATTCACAAATCCTTTAAAAACCTATAGATAAGTTTCTTCATTTTCATCGTCTATCTTCTTGATTTCTTGCATTTTTTAAAACTTTAATCTCATCAATCTTTCATACTATATAAAACCCTAAACTTACCCATCAAATTTTTCTTTGATTTTTTCAAGTTAAATATTGTCGGTAGTGCAATTATTGGCCTCCGATTCTTCCTGAAATTTCAAATCTTCACTACCCACAAATTTAGAAAATTCGTCATTTTATTTCTTCAATTATCCATTTTTGTTGAAAATAATCTGTTTTTTGTATTCTTCATACTAGACCAATCTCAAAGGAAATAATTTTTTTTTATCTAGATTTACATAAGAAGATAATGGATTAGAACAATCTGAAAATTTTGGGTGATTTTCTTTTATTTTTTCTATTTCTTTTTATTCTCATGTGGTGTTGTATCCATATTTAAATTTTTTTAAATTACCCATTTATGGAGAGAGATGAAAATTTCATTTATTTTATCAAATTTCATGATTTGAATGATAAAAAAATTGAGTTTTGAGATAATAAAGGAATTTTTTAAAAAAATTGAGTAGATACTTGAATTTGCCCATTGGAATACTCTATACAAAATCAAGTTTTTTACTCAAATTTGAAATTAAATTTGAGTCATGCTTTGAGATGCTCTAATAACTTTATTATTCTCTGTATATAAACAATCATGATATCAATTAGCTCACTCATTCAATTAAACTCTATAATGTTTGTCGTAATTAATAACATAAATATCAAAATTACAATTAAATTAATGGATATATCATGTTTTTTTAGTCTTGATCATTTTCCTGAACAAGATCACCAAGTCCTACTAGATTCAAAAAATTCAATATTAGATCAAAAAGTGTCATGAATTACCTAATATCATAGAGTTGTCATCAATTGTTCAAATAAAGATAAATCTCATCTCCCTGGATCATAATAACAGTCACTTCGCGCACTCGTTGGAGGTCACAGAGTCGTCAATCGTTTTTCCTCTTTTCTCAGTTTCTGTCTTTCTCTATCTCTATATCTCTTTGTCATATGTTTCGATCTTATTAATGTAAGGTTATTAAACAAACATATTTATATCAAGTTTTAAATAATAATTTTAATTTGTGACTTTGATTCAGTATCTACTTACAAAAGGAATTTTTTTTTTTTATTGCACAGAGACCCTAATTTTATATGATAACAAAATAATTCCATAATATTTTGGAAATTATAAAATTATGTATATAATAAAGTATAATACAATTCAAATCTCAAAAAATAAACAAAATGATTTTTGCTATTTGCGGTTGAGATCTCTTTCAATTTTATTTTAAAGTTAATCCAACAGCTAATATTAACACTTCAAATTTAATGGAAAAAATAGGCCCCTAAGTGTTTGTTTGGGGTGACTTTTTAAAAATGTTTTTAATACTTATAATTTCTCATAAATACTTTTAAAAAAAATAGTAGTATTTGGAACCACCCCACCACCACCACTACCACCATCACCTCCATCGCCCCACCACCATCACCACTACCCCCACCACCCCCCACCACCATTACTATTACCATTACCACCACCACCACCACCCCACCACTAAACTACCCCTCACCATCATCACCTCCACCGTCGCCACCCCACCACCATCACCAATGTCACCACCCCACCCACCGCCTCACCACCACCATCGCAGTCGTCACCATACCACCCCCTACCATCATCATCGTTGCCACCCCACCACCATATTTGCCACAACAACCACTACTGCCTCTTACTATCACCACTGTTGTCATTACTATTGCTGCCACCTCACCACCACCACCCCTACCGCCCGACCACCGCCATCCCCACTACCCCCACTATCCCTACTACCACCATCACCACCACCACCGTCACCTCCACCCTACCACCACTGTCACTGTTCAACCATCACCCCTACCACCACTACCCTTATCGCCTCACCACCACTCCCTCACGTCCATCACCACCACTGCCACTACCACCCACCATCACTACCATCATTCACTCTCACTATAACCGGTGCTTAAATTCTTTTCTCTCTCCTCTATATTTGTGATTTGATTTTAGATGTGAATACAAATATATTTATTATTGACCATTTTTTTTATTACTCTGTGCCTTCAGGTACAGACAATAATTAGTTTTTGTATATATTCAAAATTTATCAAGACGGGTACATAAGTATATGTCCAAAATGTGTTCAAAAGTTTATAATCATTTGATATAGGTGTACAATTGAACAATTGTACGCAATAACTCAATTTATTTACATTTAACATTTAAAAAAAAAAAAAAGTGCTTGGGACACCCTACACCACAAAAAATAAGATTTTTAGTGGCAAGATTGTAGCTTTTAAACATTTAACCATAAGAATTTTTGCGGTTAAATGTCTAATTTCTTTTAGTGCTAGTTCTAATTAGTCAATCTAATGAGAGTAAATAAATAATTTAAATAATATTTTTCCTCCACTTTTTATTTAATAATAATTATTATTATCACATAAAATCCCTTGAATACTTATTTTTATTATTTTATTATTTTTAAAAGTAAAACTACAAGTCAATGAAACTAAAGTTTGTAGTGTGGATAAAATATAGCTAATATTACCGATAGTAGCTTGAACTCTTTAACTCATAAAGTATAATAACATTCAAGATTGATTTAATTTTTATATACTTCGATTCAATAATATCAAATTCATCTCAAATTTATTTTTCTACTCAAATATATCAGTATTTTTAAATGGTCCTCAACCTCTCCCTTCCTTACTTTTCTCTTATTTTTTTCTGTTTTCTTTAATTTTTATAATATTTATATTTTTATTATTACATAGCACAAAATATATTTTTTATAATATTTATATTTTTATTATTACATAGCACAAAATTATTTATAGTATATCGATATGGTATTAAAGTTGGTACTATGGCCCATATCCAAAAGTAAAATCCAATAAGGTCCGAAGTGCGAACCCGAGCCCACACGGGCAACGAGTGGTCTGTTTGCCTGACGGAGCGACTAGAAGGTTTCAGGGAGAGCGAAGATAGAGAGAGAGAGAGAGGGAATGGTGGCACACGTGGGAATCACCTCCTTATCATCCTCCATTCCTTGTATGTCTCGTCCTCGTCGATTCTCCTTCACCAAACCCAAACCATTGGCTAGTAAGGACAAACTCTCCACACTTTCTTCAAATTAGCTGATGGGTATATATATATATATTGTACATCAATTAAAAAACTTTCAATTCATGAATGCTGGGGATGAACCTTCCCTGGACTATATGCTCATTATTTTATTTGCTGATTTCGATAACCAAATTTCAGTAGTTTTTAACAAATAATAATAATAATAATAATAATAATTGTAGAAGGCTATACGTGTGATTGTTTTATAAGTATCTCTTGTGATAATCTTCTCGATAAAGTTTTTTGATAATTTACATTTTGATGAAGGTCTAGGCTGAAAGGGGGTTGGGGATGGGAATGTGAATGATGTGTATATATTTATTCAGCAGATCATAACACTTTAGTATGTTGATTTTGGAGTTGCACGGCTACACAGGAAGTTTACATTATATGGGTTTTTTATTGAATATTTTTTATTTTATTCATGATGTTATGGTTTCATAACAGGGGCTACGATGCATGATGATCCAATCCGTGAATGGGTTCTATCAGAAGGAAAGGCAACACAGATTACAAGGATTAGTTCCATTGGTGGTGGTTGCATCAATCTTGCCCATCGTTATGACACTGATGCTGGCTCCTTTTTTGTTAAAACAAATAGGTGTGGTGTTCTTCGATGGTTGGATGATTTAATTTGGTGCTTGGGTAGACAAACAATTGCTGAGTTACTTCTGAATATAGTCTGATTTGTTGTTTTCTTTGCTTTTCACCCCTAGTATTACATATAGTATAATGTCCAAGTTGTGAACGATATTTCTTATAGGATGACATGTTGATGGGGAATAATAGAATGTCATGTAAAATAATTACTGTTATGTTGCTTGCTTGATCTGATGCTATTGAAACTGGAACAGGAGTATTGGACCATCAATGTTTGAGGGAGAGGCTTTGGGTTTAGATGCAATGTACGAAACTGGATCGATCCGTGTGCCTAAACCATTTAAGGTGAGGAAGCTTTTGAGAAGAGAAATTCATATCACCTTGTAAGTCTACCTATGCAGGTGCTTAACTGTAAAACCTTACAATTTCTTCTATTCACAATAGGTTGGAGCCCTGCCAACAGGTGGTTCATATATCATTATGGAATGTATTGAATTTGGCTCTTCTAGAGGCAACCAGGTGGGAGATGATTTTTTTTGTAGCCTGATGACAGAATTAACAATTATCTATCAGTTCCTTGACCATTCACCAGTCCTCAGTCTGCATTAGGAAGGAAGCTTGCTGAAATGCATAAAGTGGGGAAATCTGAAAAAGGTTTTGGTTTTTATGTTGACAATACCATTGGCAGGTACATGTCTCACTCCTAGATCATTATCATTTCTCTCACACATGCACACACACATGCATTTGCACCTACTCGACTGCAACACACCAACATATGTTGAATGCAGGAATCATTTGAATCACTTTCAAACTTTTCATTTTAATGGTTGAGCATCGATACCCATGTTTCTCATCTTGAATCCAAACACATACACATGCATATGCACCTACCAACTATGGCACACTAACAGATCTTGAATGCAATAAACATATTGAATAACTTTTGAACTCATCCTTTTAATGGCTGATCATTATCCCCCATGTTTGTCATCCATTTGCCAAGTTCACTAAGAAGAAATTATCAGTAAGTTACTAACTCTGCTTATAATAATAAGTGGAAATGCTTCCTTGAATTTGAATGAATCCATATGTATTTGTGTAGTACTCCACAGATAAACACTTGGACATCAAATTGGATTCAATTTTATGGGGAGCATAGATTGGGTTATCAACTGAAGTTGGCACGTGAACAGTATGGTGATTCAACCATATACGAAAGAGGTCATCTTCTACTTCTTGTAACTTGTAACATTATGGTGGGCAAATAGATTTTATCCTGTATCATACTTGCGGTACTCAAATTCTTGATGACCAAACCAATTAAATTAACTGCCCTGTGCACTAATATTTGATATAGAATTAGATGTGCTTATCTGTTATTAGTGATTTCTGCTGGTGTCCTGGTTGCGTATTTCATTTATCGCAGCATTGAAAATCTTATGGTTACATTCTCCCTAGCTTGATTTCTAAGCTATCAACTATCAGTGACCAAAATCTTGCTTTTGAATTATATTAGCCTAATGACTGTTGCCATGGGATTTTAAAACTTGACATGCCCATTTAGACAGACTACTGATTTGCAAGTGTAGGACATTTTTGTTTCTAAGATATATCCACCTACTATTATTCTTGGAAATGACATGGTTCATTATTTATCTGGTTTGTGATTACTAACAGGACAAAGATTGGTGAAGAATATGGGACCGCTTTTCGAAGATGTTTTGATAGAGCCATGCCTGTTACATGGAGACTTATGGAGTGGGAATATTAGCGCTGACAAGAACGGAGACCCTGTTATACTTGATCCAGCGTGTTACTGTAAGTACAAGTTGATTTAGGTTGCAATACCATTTTGCTCCTGGATGGTTAGTATGCATTTTCCTTTTTAGTTAGTGGCTACTACATGTTAGCCACTGAACAGCCAAGGAATTTAGCAGAACACAATTAGATATGGTTGGTGGCTTTTCTGTCACCTCCAAAGCCCAGTTTCAGGTGGTATTTGATCAAACATATGAAAATTCCAAAATCAAAATTTTCCGAAGATATGTACTATTTACAAAGAAGCAATTGGTGACATGGGGAACCAACCATTTCATGCCTGTTGAATCATAGGATACACTTACCAAGTTAGGAATTACAAACTTTTCATTCAGGGTTTGGAAAAAGTTCCGAAACACACATTAAATCCTGTACTTTTGTGGTTTTTTTTTTCTTTCATAAAAAATGAGAATGGGTGGGAACTGTACCAATTTCCTGCAGAGAAATAAGTATAATTGCGCATAGTCAAGTGGTATCTACAATAATGAACTGGAAGTTAAGGGGCATCTGGATGAATGAAATGAAGGTCATCTGTTTTTTATATAAGTGAAACTTTGAAAAGCAATTACCATGGATGAGATGTTTGTGACAGATGATAGGTTGGTGTGCATGGCTGTGTTTGACTACAATTTTCTTGTTTGTAACGCGGTAGTGTAGGTATATCCTATCCGTTGGATATTTACACGGAGTTGATAAAGGGTTGCTGGTATGGAGAGGTGCCACAAATAGGACTATGACTTGGACCGAGGATTGGGAGAGGATGAGGGAAGGGAAGGCAACCTAAGAAGAAGCTGGAGGTGCCAGCAATATTCAATGAGGGTTAAGGAATGAGTGGTAGATTGGCCCCTTAATGGGGCTTTAATGTCCCAATACCGTTAGGCTTGACCAACATTAAATGCAAGCTCAGCATATAAACCTGCACGGACTTGAAGACCGCAATACATATCCAGTGTTTGGTAAGTGTCTTGGTTCTTTTTGGGAAGCCCATGACAAGGGTGCAGTAAACCAAGTCCATGGTACTACCATTTGAGACAGTAAAATCCTTGCTTAAGTGGCCAGGTTATTACCCTTAAAGCTTATCGCAGCAAAAAGGCGCTATGCTGCTGTGTCGTTCTGTCCCAGTCCAACGTTGTCAAAGCAACTGAAAATGCTTGCGAGCTATACGGCACTGAGGCAGAGAATGACATGTCAGACGCAACACGTGAAAGCCGTTGGCTGGGTACATGCCATGTCGGATTGAAGGATAGGCATGACTAGTCAACATACGGGCTGTCAGGATTCAAGGATGAGATGCATGGCAAACAGTTGGGACCATAAGCAGTCGATTACTCTAATAATATAATGTCAGATAGAAGTTCTGATTATCATAAAATATGCAGAAAACTGGTTGAATATGTTTCTTTTTACGAGCTTCTACTGCTATTTAGAGGACTATGTGTTGATGTTGCAAGTCCTTCCATTTTATGTAGATGGACATAATGAGGCAGAATTTGGAATGTCATGGTGTGCTGGATTTGGAGGATCTTTCTACAATGCCTATTTTGAGGTATCTTCCTCTCCATTTTCACTTTCAGGCAGATCCAAGTAGTATATACCTAGAAGACCATGCGAATATACCATATTTCTTTATCATGGTGTTCCTCATTTCCCCCCTTTCACCTTAGTGTGGCAAAGAGAAACAGATGAAAAAGATGATATGATATGAAATATACGTTCGACGATATGATCATTATGTGAACTATGAATGAAAACATTTGATGCTTAAAAAAGTGCTTCCAAACTCATTTGTTCAGTTTGATCCTTGGTTGATTTCCAATCCAAATTTTTAGGGAATTTGTTCATCAGGAACTGTTTTTAATACCCTAATTCCGCCAATGTTGCTCTTTTTTCAGGTCATGCCCAAGCAACCAGGCTTTGAGAAGAGGAGAGATCTTTATATGCTATACCATTACTTGAATCACTACAATCTATTTGGTTCTGGCTACCGGTCATCTGCCATGTCCATAATCGACGATTATCTGCGGATGTTGAAGGCTTAGGCAAGAGAAAATATATGTACATTTATTGTATATTTGCTACTATGAGATTTTCTAGTGTCTCTTCATGTTGTATATTTGCTACTTTCATTTCATGTTCTTTGTTTTTGTGTTTTTTGGGTGGATTTCTTATCCACCATTTTCTGTAATTCTTTTTACATCTTCCGTTCTATGAAATGAAAGTTTTTTTGACCAGAGAACACTACAACATTTCTACTTAAAAGTAGAAATGTCATAGGCCCTTATATCACACACACACACTTAAAGGTTAATGGGTTCCACATTACAAACAAAAGGCATGGAAATTAAATGGCTACAAGTATGGAAAAGTATTTCAAATTCAATACCGACTCCTGGGCTATCCTACATTGCTAGAGCTGGGCTTGGGCCAATCCAGTTTAAGCATCTGGATAATCTAGTATGCACCGTGGTATACCCAACACAAGAGTCGAGGACTATGAGGTTCGGGCTATTTTTCAGAATCTAGTATGCACCGTGGATAATCTAGTATGCACCGTGTTCAGATGTTCGCGCTATTTTTTTTTTGGGGGGGCAAATAAAAGTCTATTACAAGAGTCGAGGACGATGAGGGTCAAATCCATAATTTAAGATCTAATAGCAAGACTGGTAAACATTAGGCCAACTGCTCGTTGATCTCATGTGTGTGCTAATTAAAGAGCCAAACTTTGAGAGAAAGTCGTCACGTAGGTGTTGGGTTTTGTTGAAATTAACCAAAAAAAGAGGTCTTTTGGAGATTGGTACATCA
This sequence comes from Ilex aquifolium, assembly GCA_951799425.1. Taxonomy (NCBI): domain Eukaryota; kingdom Viridiplantae; phylum Streptophyta; class Magnoliopsida; order Aquifoliales; family Aquifoliaceae; genus Ilex; species Ilex aquifolium. Next base: position 40,631,518 of record OX637396.1, on the reverse strand, counting down.
AAACATATTTATTTGTCAAAAAGTCTTATGTGGAAAAAAATTTATTTTTAAGTCCATCTTAGATGGAAAAGGTTTATTTTGTCCTTTGTGTAAAAAAAAAAGAGTAAAGAAATCACCGAAAATGGAAAGAGTTTAAATAACTCAACTATTATCATATCTCCATTAAACACGGAATGGAATCGCAAGATTCAAAGATACAATGAGCTACAACACAATGATCGATGATTAAATGTAAACCTCGATCAACCTTGACAAAGTTAGGTACCAATTCCAACTATAGTTGGTACGTACCTTAGCTTATTTGAATACCACAAACATGGTTGGGAAAAGTAAAGATTTTTTTTTTTTTTTTATCTTCTTTATTTTGCAATTTTGCTTGATTGACTCCTTCTCTTGCCTTTATTGACCAAGACGTGGCTTGTTTGGGGGTTTTGTTTGTGTACCCTTTTCGAGAAAATTCGCGAACCATATGGCTGATTCTTTTGGGTATCTTGCCAAATCATTATTGTAATCGATATAAATGATGCCAAAACGAACAGTATAACCGTCAATCCATTCGAAGTTGTCCATTAATGACCACGCAAAATATCCTTTCACGATGACACCATCACTACAAAAAATGCAAGATATATATATTAGTTATATATACCATAGTTAAAACACAATAGCAAAGTTGGACAAGTATGTGTATCTGTGTGTCTTTTGTAAACTTACTTCATTGCTTGCTGAAGATGAAAAAGATGGTCATTGTGGTAGTCTATCCTCATTTGATCAACACGAGCTTCCGAGAGAGTTAAGCTAGAGTTATCTTTTTCATCAAAACCTGTGAAACAATGGGGGAGGTTTGTTTCTCAAATTGAACATATAATAATCAAACTTGAATTTTTTATTTTGCTTTTAAATGACAAAATTGGCATGAATTGATGCTAAAAAGTTCGTAATTACCATTCTCGGTGATGTAAATAGGTGGAAGAGTATTGGGCTTATTGTACGTCTTCTTTATATAGAGAAGAAGCTTAGAAATTCCTTCGGGATAAACATTGAGCCAATCTGAACCACCCTGCAATGTTAAAGGATGAAAAACTATGAGAACCAAAACATATAACAAATGTAATACAAGAATATATCACCTTCTTTTTTTAAAAATTTACAACAGCGAGAATTATATTCATTGAATTCGATGCTCTTTATGTATTAGAAAAAAAGTCAAAGTGTTAAGGCCTTACCTTTGGACCAATGGGTATACCATTCCGCTCCGCTAGAAAAAAAGAGAAATTCATAATCACTTCAATTCAGTATGCTAATTACAAAAAGAAATTTATAATTGATGAGAAGCAAAATAAACTTTCAACTTACCTGTAAATTTAATGTGATGATCTGTGGAGTAACTATAAGTTTTCTTATGAGGATTGGGTGCAACATTGAATGCATAACTAGCAGTATAGTAGTTCAATCCTAGAAAATCATATGATCCCTTTACCAACTTGGACTGTTCAGGTGAAAACCTGGGAAGACGATAATCAACTAGGTTCTTCATAGTTTCTGGATAATCACCAGTTGTTAGTGGCTCCATAAACCTAAAATACAAATGAAAGGACAAAAACTAAGTGTTACATATCTCTCAAAACGATCTATTCATAGTCGGGAGGGCTTGTGCACTACATATATACGCCTTTTCTTTCTTTGATGGAATAAGATAGACACAACGTATATAACCACTAGGAATTGAGGCCACCCATGTCCCAGATCGATGGATTATAATTAATTAAAACACATACGTACTCACCATCCAAACATAAAATCTTGGGCTCGGAATGCAGCTGCAACATCCTGATCATTGTCTTTATCAAGAGGCTCCCACCATTGTGACACAAGTGTAATCCCAATCTTGCCTGCTTGAGTTGTCTGCAAAAGTTTAACATCTTGATAAATCATGCATGGGTGTTTTAAGAAAACTAATTGTACTCAGAATGATTTTACATACACTCCCCCTAGATTAAATGATCGAGGTTAAGATTTTCTTATATGATATTTAGTTTAGGATTGTCATAAAGATTAATCGAAAAAGTTTAAGGTATGATGCTTAAATAAGAACCTGAAATTTGGTCCTATATAATGCGACAACTGCTGCGTGAGCAAGGAGTTGGTAGTGTGTCACCCAATATGGCTCAGTGCCTGGATCGCCATCGTTGCAAGTTTGCTCATGATCATGCCTTGGAGAACATCGAGAGGGGGGAAAATGAAGACCTTTAATATGCTCAGGTTCAGTAGCGCCCCGCCCAGGTGGAAATATGCCAGTTACATACCCGCCAACACTGTAATTATATGGCTCGTTCAACGTTATCCAATTTTTGACGCGATCACCAAATTCCCAAAAGCAAAGTTGCGCGTACTCGCAAAAATCAGGCCTGGTTAAGTAAATTAGTGTAATTTCAATTAAATCGTAGTTATAAATCTTGTTTTTCTAAGCAAAATGAATGACATAAATTAGAATGGAACATCATCCCTACGATTGATCGATACTATTTGCAGCCATTGATTATAATAGAATGGTGTTGGCATAGGCGGAGCTACATAGGGATCTAAAAATTATACATATATTTTATACTTGTGCTCACCCTATAATTTGTTTATTTCAATTGTTTAGTTTTTTTTATTGTATTAAGTCTTTTTCTAGATGTCCTTAATTTTATTATTTATGAATTTTTGCAAGTGAAAGTTCTTGCAAGTGACCTTCATTTGACTTTTATTTTTTCTTCGAGAAATCGTCTATATTTCTATTTGAGCATTGATTATAATCTTTATTATTTGACAATCGATTTTCAATCTTTTTACTATGTTTAGCTCTTAAATTTTAGTTTAATAAATTTATTATGCTAATATCTTAATGATAATTTTTGAAACATCATTTTTTTAATGAATTGTTAGTGAATAACTGATATTTTTTAATTACAAAAACAATAATTAGTTCTACTTTTTTACAATTGTGATAATTAGTCATTTTTTTATATTTTTTTTTGATTTTTTCTACGTTAAATGAACTTCATGTATCAAATATGATATAATAAATATAAATCTATTACATAATGTGATTGGTTAGGAGAAAAAAAATTAGAGTGTGTAATTAAAGAGTCAATCCTAAACAAAATTCCTAACTCCGCCCTAGTTGTTAACCATTAAATTAGCTTCAACCAAAAGAAAATTATAAAAATATGAAAATTATACATGTGGATATTGTTATTAGATAAATTAAGATTAATATTTATTACAATGATAAATAGATGGATCATGAAGTGCAAATTGATTGACTTACACAATGTTAGGGCTTAAAAAGCCACCGTACTCATCTTCCAAGGCCTGGGGAAGATCAAAGTGGAAGAGAGTTACAAAGGGCTCTATGCCTGCACATAAAATGATAAAGATTAATTAATTAAAGATTGAAATGAGAGAAGTTTACAAATTAAAATAGTAAATCCATGATGAGAAAATGGAGATCGAATCCTGACCCCTGGCTAGGAGCTCGTCGATAAGGTCGTTATAGTACTTGATTCCTTCTTTGTTCACGCCTCCACTTAGTTTTCCACCTAACATTTGAAATATTTTAGAACAAATTACTCTAAGAACAGCAATTTTTATTTATTTATTGTGTGCTTAAGTTGACTTGATCAAATGGTGTTTGAAGTTTATGTGAGAGATGATTATTAAAAAGAGATGATGCTCACCTGGCAATATTCTAGGCCAAGAAATAGAGAACCTATAGGCATTGAAACCCATTTTCTTCATAATCCCCACATCTTCCTGTAATGTTTATATTGTTAAATATGAGTTAATAGTGACATTTCAAGGGTTAGTCTCAACCCAATCGTGCATTATTATCATCTTTGTATGTCGTGTCAAAATTTTGTTAATTCATAGTAGATCTAAGCATGCATTGATGAAGCGTGGCCGGATTAGGTGTTAGTTCTCGTCAACCCCGAGATAAAACTCAAACTCGAGGTCCAAGAATGTGCATAATACTAATCTAATATATATGGAATCTGCTACTACGAGGAAACTCTCTCTATCTCTCTCTCTCTCTCACACACACACACACCCCAGTTTTTAGAATGTGATTGATAGATCCTAAGATCCAAGAACATGCCTGCATAATACATTTTTTGAAGGCAATGGTTTAAGTGTTAACATTACCTTGAAACGATGATAAGAATCGATAGCGATGTTCCCGTTGCTACCATTCTTCACCTTACCTGCCATGGATATAAACTCTTATCAAAATGAGTGTTTGTGTGTGTGAGAAAAATGGAGTAGGCTAATATCCAGTATGCAGGACCACGCACTTTCATCAAATTTACAGCTTTTACCACTCAAAACAGTTAAGAAACTAAATCAAACCCTTTACTTCCCTCTTTGAAGGCAGTAAACTGGCCATCTAATTGTCAAAGCCAACCTTCATTACATTTTGTGTTTGTGTTTGTACATGTATGTGTGTGTGTGAGTGAGTGAGGGAGAGAGAGAGACCAGGTGTTCTCTGGGTGAAATGATCCCATATGCTTGGCCCTCTACCACCTTCATGTGCAGCACCTTCATACTACAAGAGATCAAAAGAAAAAAAAAACCACACAAACAAATCATCAAATACATCATCAGTTCAAACCATTACATATCACTAACCTTCAAATCAAACCCACTAAGATCAAAACAAAAATAACCTGATAAGCAGAAGAAGCAGTCCCAAAGACAAAATCCTTAGGAAAATTCCAACGGCTAACCTTACTAGCACCATTACTACTCACTCCATTATCACCCTGAACCTCCATAACTGATCTTAGAAAAACCTTCAATTTCTCAGCAGAGACTTTTTGAACAAATTTGCTTTGTGGTAGCTTTGTCTCTGTGATTGTGAAATAGAAAGTTGAGGTTCTTCTGGTTTATATAGGATTTAAGGGAGGGTTTTCGTGCAGATAAGATTATTGGTTTTTTTTAAGGAAATAAAGTCCAAATAAAGCAAAATTTTATTAATAAATAAAAAATTATAGGATAAATTTCACTGACACACCCTGAAAATGGCATAATTACAGAGACACTCCTCTAGTTTTTGAAATATCATTGCTTACCCTGTCAGATTTTTGTGGAAATTATGTTTTTACCTAAATACCCCTTACAGAAAATCATTTTCAGTCCTTTATACCCCATCTTTATAGATTATATACGATTATATACTTATATATAAACATAAATACTCTTGACTAATTTTTAATTCAATTTAATAAATTTAAAATTTAATTTTATAAAAATAATATAAATTGTCCTTCAATTGTATCAAATTAATATTCAATTTAATTAATTCATTTAATCTTAACAAATTTGCATTCAATTGATGAAATATGAATTATGGCAGGTGGTGGGTGTAGAGGCTAACATCAAATTAACATTAAATTTTATTAATTTAAAATTTGTTTTTATCAAACCTGCATTCAATTTAAATAAAATGGACATTCAATTTCAGCAATTATCAATAAATTAACAATAAATTTATCAATTTAAAATTTCACTTTAATCAAATTGACACCAAATTTACATTCAATTTCATCACAATTAATACTTATTTTATAAAATTAACACCAAATTAACACTAAATTTTCAAAATTTAAAATTTACCTTAAATTTCATCAAAATTAATTTTCAATTCTATCAATGAACATTCAATTTCATCAATTAAATATTTAATTGTATCAAATTAATTATTTTTTAAATTAATATTTAATTTCATCAAATTATCATCAAGTGTTATTATCAAACTATCATTATTTCATCAAATATAAAATTCAATTTCATCAAAGTAATACAAAATTTATCTTTAATTTTATCAAATTAATATCCAATTCTATCAAACTAATATTTAATCAATCAATTCATTATTACATTTCATCCAAATAATATTCAATTTTGACAATTTATTATATAATTGCTTCAATGGAATATTCACTTTCATCAAATTAAGAAGGACTATAGAGTTATTTGGATTTAAGATTAGTTTTGTTTCAAAAGAGAATAAGAGATGTTTGGACATAAGAGTAATATTTTGTATTTTTATATCTAATGCGGGTAAAGTTGACATTTAAGGAGATCTTCGTGTTGACATCATCACTTTTTAGATATGTCAGTAACTTCTCAGACGGTAGAAATATTATGTGGAACGAACACATTAACTAGAACAGATGACAGTGATATTTAAAAAATTAGAAGAGGTGTTCCTGTAATTATGTCATTTTTCAGGAAGTGAAAGTGAAATTTACACAAAAATATAAAAATGGGGAGGAGATATACCTTGCCCTTTCAACCTATTGGACCCCATTTCCCATTAAAATCCTACCCCATTCCCACATTAACGCCATTAATTCCGTCCTTCCCATTGGTGGATTAAAAAAGTCTCCAACTACCAAAGCCCAAAGGCATGGGTCTACACTTTGGAAATTACTTCCACTTTTCCTTGTGTTCATGACAAAAACCAATGAAAAAGCCACCGCCCATCCAAAGATGCGGGTCCAGTGACTCTTTTACAACCAAGACTTGCTAGAAAAGTAAATAAAATTAGTTACTTAGTATATGAGATTTTTGTTATTATGAGATCTGAAAAAGATTAGATATATACGAAATTTTATTCTTGTGAACAGAAAGACTATTTTTTTAACTCAAACTCGTAACTTTTACATCATAATGTAACAATTTTATCGTTACGTCAAAACTTTCTCTTGTAATCTTTAAAAGAATCGAGTTCAAAAAAAAAAAAAATCTTTAAAAGAATACAAAAAATGCCCAAAAGTCTACCTTCCCTACAAAAGCTAATGCTTTTTTCCAAGTGCTTGACGAGACAAAGGAAGAACAAGTTGGAATATATAAACCGCCAATCAACAAAGACTTGAAGGCTGAAGCTATCAAAAAATATGACTTTTGATATTCGCGGTTCAGATCGCTTTAAATTTTACTTTAAAGTTAATCTAACGGCTAATATTAACACCCTATATTTAATAAGAAAATATAGGTCTTTAAGGGTGTGTTTGAAGTGACTTTTTAAAAGTACTTCTAGAAATTATTTATCATAAATACTTTAAAAAAAAATAGTATTTGAAATCGCCCCACCACTACCACTACCTCTACCACTACCTCTACCACCACCACCGCCACTGCTGCCACCACCACTACCACCGCCACCACAACTACCACCATCGTCGTCGTCGCCACCAACGTCGCCACCACCACCGCCACCGTCACCTCCACCGCCACCGCCACCGCCACCGCCACCGCCTCCCCCAACACCACCACGGTCATTATCACCCACCATAACCATCACCGTCTCCTACCACCACTACTGCCGCCCACTACCTCTCACCCCTATTATAAACCGATACTTAAATTCCTTTATCTCTTCTCTATGTTTGTGATTTGATTTTGGATATAAATACAAATATGTTTATTGTTTACCATTTTTTATTACTCTGTGCCTTCTGGCACAGGTAATAACTAGTATATGTATATTGACTATTTGCATTTGATCTAAAAAAATATTATTTGTTGAAATTTTGATAGAATATCATTATGAATCGAATCGGGTAATCGAACCGAGTATCTATTTATAATCAGATTTAAATATGAACTAATATTTTTATATCCGTAAAGTAAACGTATTAGATTCGATAACAAGTTTTTAAATTAATGCACATTCGGGTAGACCCAAATGCAACCCGAATCCATCCGTTGACAGGCCTACATGCAAGTTGAAAAAAAGTGAAACAAAATAATTGGTTGCGTCAAAAGGAGCCATTTTCTCCAAGGGTCCATTTGATTAGACAGCTTTTAATACTATTATTTTGACTGGTGTCCTTTCTTTATAATTTATTTATTCCGCCAGCCTGTAACCAACGGTGGAGCCAGCATTAGACCCCGGGAGAGCGGCGGCCGCGGGGGGGGGGGGGTGCCCACCTTATTATTTTTTTTACCACATCAATTCATATAAATAAATACCTAAATTGATTATTACCTTTTGAACACGATTCCAACACTTCGCAAAAATATTTGAATAAATTTGAACATATTAGTCGGTGCTCACGTGTGTTGTACGTGGACTATTTTGATTAATAAATAAAATATATTATTATCTAAAAAATAAAAATGTGATCCGATCAATAAAAAATTAGCTAATAAGTTACAATGATTTGTAGAAAAAAATTAAAAATTAAAAATTTTTCATATTAAGAAAGTTTTATTAGTAGTACCGATATAGATTAATTCATTTTTTCTTTTTTGCTTTGTCATCATCATAGTTCTTTTAAATTTTACCTTCAATGTTTACTTAGGCTGCTTTTGGTAACCAGCTGTTTCCGTTTTTTTTTGTTTTTGTTTTTAACTTTTACAAAAAAAACATATTTGGAGTGTGTTTTTTTTTTTTTTTTTGCCAGTCTGTTTTGTAAACAACCCTTGTTTTTTAAAACACCTATTTAGGTGCTTTCAAAAACAAGGAAAAAATGAAAACACACGCGTCCCTCAACCTCAATTAATGAGGTCTTGTCTTCGAACCCCATTAACAACACAAAAAGGTATTCTTATTGTTCCAAGTATAAAAGGACTTTTTTTTTACCCTTTTTTGCTTCTCTCATTCGGCTCTCTCTTGCGAAGCTCCAGCGAAGGAAAGCTCCAGGCGAAGGAAGCTCCAGTCTTTCCATCTCCATCGATCTCTTTCTCTCTCTAACCCCTCTGTGGAATTTTTTGTTTAAGTTTGTGTTTGTTATATACATAGATCTATGTATATATGAATATATATACATAGATCTGTCTATATATATGCATATATAGTCCTAATTGTGGATTTCGGTGGTTGTTAATGGTGGCTTTCAGTGGTTGTGGTGATGGATTTAGGTGGTTGTGGTGATGGGTTTCAGTGGTGGGATTTCGGTGGCTGTTAATGGTGGATTTCGGTGGTTGTGATGATGGGTTTTAGTAGTGGGATTTCGGTAGTGGTGGGGGTGGGTTGAGGGTGGGTTTCGGTGGTGGGTTGGGGGTGGGTTTCGGTGGTGGGGTTGGGTGGTGGTTTTGGGTTGGATGGTGGGGTTTGGGTGGTGAATTTTTGGTATAAAACCAAACATGTTTTTTATTTTTGTTTTCATGATTTTTTAAATATAAATGACTACCAAACATGTTTTATATTTTTAATTTTTATCACAAAAAAAAACAAAACTTAGTTCTATTTTTTTTATAAAAAAAAAAACATAAAAACGGAAACATTACCAAACGCTACCTTAATTGGTGATCAAGTAAAGTTAGAAAATAATTTTTTTACCACTTTACCAAACATCATAATGCGGTCTCAAGAATCCAAGAAGGCCAAAAGCTCAAATCCAAGTATCACCTTCATATTGTCAAAAACGAAATAAGAATATGCTTTGGTTCTCTTGTTATTTGTTTATTAAGATTGCATTCACTTTTTTTTCCATTGTTGAGTGGTGATTCTGTAATTCGAGTATTGACAATACCTTCTTTATGATATGTACAATGATTTGTGTATTACTCCTACAAGAGAAAAGAATATGTGTTAATTGATCTAGGATGATCGAACCTAGGAAGGATAACTTGTTTCTACTATAAAAGTTTTCTTATAAAAAAAAAAAAAAAACTTGAACTCCTAACCACGTTGCACGTAGGCCATTGTTAATAAAACAAATAGTCTCTTAGCATTTGTAAATTTTTATTTCAGAGAACTTTTGTAGACAAGTTTCTTGCGTGGGGCATGGTAGTTGAATTTCACTTAGAGATCTTGTAGCACCTATGACTATATCTTATTTCGTTTTCTATTTTAGGTTTGTTCAACATAAGCGAGGCTATTTAGATGTTAGATTATTGCTTAGGCATTTCACTTTATTCAAATTTCACTAATATTAATGAATTCAACATCTAAGCCAAAACAACATGATTAGACTTTTAGGTCAATCACCTGGTCCTTAATATGTAGATATCAATCTTTCAGGCAAAAATTTGTAATACAATTTGAGTTGGGAATATTCAGCACTAATGGAACATTACCTTGACGAAAATTATGAGCATAAGTCTATTGAGAATTAAGATTTTCAAAACATCATATGTAAAGTTTGAAAAATAATATCTTCCCTTTCTTTGCGATATAGGATCCATGAGTTGAAATGAGGCTCAACAAACATATTATATGAATATTTTTTAATTTTATTTTTTTAGCAACAATAAAATCTTATTAAAAACAAAAATTTATAACTCACTACCAAAAGAACAAAGATCATTTGAAAGTACTTTTTAAACGCAATGACCACAAGTAAATAAATAATTTGAAAAGATCACACCTTATCAAATTAAGCTAAGTTCTTGTTTAAATGCCAACAATTATTTTTTTGCCTATAAATTGACAATGATCACAACCTATGAAAAGACTTGAAAAGTTCACAACATTATCTATGAAATGTATAACTCCATTTCATGGATCACACTTAAGCCAATTTAGAAACAAAGACCATCAAATAAAAACGCTAAGACACCTGTTCTATTAGAAGGATTATATGGTTTACTAAAAACCCACAGTAATTAAAAAAAAAATTAAATGCTTCCAAGAACAAAGGCTTTATGAATCCATGACTAATCATGAAGACATTTTTGAATTTTAGGTTTGGCATATATAAGTTTATCGAGAAGAATTTTTATATAATTACTCCATCTTCTCTCAACACAAATAATACACATCACTTATCACCCAAAATTTAAGTTTTATCAACTTTGGAGCACACCCATATCCACGAAAACAATGAAGATCAAACTTCAAGCACACTCACTCATATCAACAGTTTCCCCCACAAAGAACAAGAAAAATTAAGAAATAACATCTTTGTCTGAGTGAAAACCCATAAAATGAAGTTTTTCCACTCAGATAACCCTCTAAAATGAACCCAAGAACTATAGTTAGACTATGGGGCAAGAACAAATTGTTTCTTATACCCTGCAACAACAACATACTGTCAATTTACATTGTGAAACACAAATGTTAACGCCAAACAAATAAAGAATATCTACAAACTGCAACGAAGCAAAAAATTGAGTGATAAGCAACTTTTATGAACCAATCAAATTTCAGCATAAAAACTAACCCATGAGTTGTGTCTACTATAAAGTATAAATTAGCTCACCATGCCTTAAAACTAAGTTAGTCGAGAAGTCATATATGAATCATATAAGAATAAATTTGCCATAAGTTACCCCAAGATTTTCAAACTATATAGTTTTTTACTCTTGCATTATGGGGTACTAACCCTTGAAAAGCTTAGTATTTTGTCTTTGGGTTTGGAAGTGTTTAGGTTGCTTGCTCTTATCATATGCATTATATATATATATAACTTTGATGCATATAAATGAGATCCTTTAATTGAAGTAATAAGGGGAGAAGTTGAAAGGTGGTCATGAGGAGTAATCATGAAACTGTAAAAGGTTAAGAGTAAATATGAGACTCTTATCTTTGGGGTTTGTCAATTTATGACCCTTGCATTTAAGCAAGTACTTCAAGTAGCTTGATGAGTAGTAAATCATCCATAAACTAAAGAAAAATTATTAATAATTGTCTTTTCATACTTTGTTAAAACCAATATAGTCATTCAATAGTTTTATATATATATGTATGTATATGAAAGAAATAAGAATCTCAAAGGTATGAGATAATTCAGATATAATGTTATATTTGGATATATTGATTGTAGATTAATTTTAATAAGGTGTAAAGGTTGAATCAGTTAAAAAAATAACATGTTATTTCTTCATAATCGATGTCGGGAATGCCAAGGAAACAAAATTGTTACGTGTGTAAAGCTGATGTACTAATGAGTTGTGGGTGGGCACTGGACATTGTAATAACTTTAATTTTTTTTATCTACAATCGATAAAAATTGGATAATATATTTATATTTAATTACTTCTTATTTAATACATAAAAATTCATTAAACCCAAAAGACCAAAAATTGGGAAGCGTAATACATATAAATGACCAAAAACAGGCTTATTATATCTTTTTGATCTCGACAAATTTTCATCCTTTAAAAATGTTGCGTATTAACTTTATTATTCTCTATATATAGACAATCATGATATCAATTAGCTCACTCATTCGATTAAACTCTATAATGACTATTGTAATTAATAACATAAATATTGAAATCACAAGTAAACTAATGGATAAATTATCTATTTTCTCGTCTTGAGCATTTTTCTGAACAAGATCACCAAGTCCTACTAGATTCAAAAATTGAATATTCGATCAAAAAGTATTATGAATTACCTAATATCGTAGAGTTGTCGTCAATGTTTCAAATAAAGATAAATCTCATCTTACTGGATCATATAACAGTCCCTTCGTGTAGTCGTTGGAGGTTATATAGTCATCAATCGCTTTTTCTCTCTTTCCCCATCTCTATCTCTCTTTGTCACTGATTTCGATCTTATTAATATAAGGTTATCAAACAAACATATTTATATCAATTTTTTTCTAACACTAAATAATAATTTTAATTTGTGACTTTGATTCAGTATCTACTAACAAAAGGATTTTTTTATTGCGAAGAGGCCCTAGTTTTATAAGATAACAAATTAATCCATAATATTTTACAAATTATAAAATTATTCTAATATATATTCAAAATTTATCAAGACGGATGTATAACATGTCCAAAATGTGTTCAAAAGTTTATAATAATTTGATATAGGTGTACATTAAGTGACGTGACAAAATACTATGGTGGGCATAATTTAAAATATTGAAAAAAATATTTTATATATATAATTTGAAGAAAAAAATATTAAGAGTAGGCAAGTGCCCCCTGTGAAACCCGGGAAAATTTGATTTTTTTTCTGAAAAGGGGCAAAATAGTCATTTGCCACTACTGAGCGTATTTAAAATACATATGTTCTGGACCTCAGATGAGGAAACGGAGTGCATCGTTGGATTCGCAACGCGAAATCTAGTAACCACCAGAAAATTCGTCGAATTCCGAGATAGTCGGATTTTTGCACGTAGTTCGAGACGACTGCGTGGCGATGGATCTTTTAAAGGTCCCCAATAATGAATTTTATAAAATTTCCTTATAATTGGATTAAAGTTCCAATAAAATTAATTTGGACTTAATCCGGGATTTAATGAGTCGTTTCGGGACGAAAAACGGACCCGAAAGTCGAAAATATGCGGTGCGATGTGGACCGCTCATTTGTGACTATAAATATGGGCTTAAATCAGATTTTTACCCAAAATATCAGTGCAAAAACCAGTATACACGTTTTTGGAGAGAGAGGAGAGAAAAAGTGGGTTTTTAAATTTTCTTTCGCCGATTCCGGGAGTTCCGTCCGTCAGAATTCGTCGATTCAAAAGGCAAAGTTGATCTACGCGACAAGGGCTACGCGTGGGCACCAAAAACAAGGAATTTCACCGAAGATCTAAAGAGGCGATCTTGAGAGATTCAAAGTTTTGGAGTGGTTTTGGTGTTTTTGGGGGTTTTCTACACTCCTAAGAGGTAGGGGTTCTCCTACTTTGGTCTATTCTTGTTCTAGATGTAGATAAGTGTATATATATATATATATATATATATATGTAGGTTTATATATAGATATGCATGGTTCCATGAATTTGGGATGAGGAAGTGTGTTTGGAAAGTATTCATAACAAATTCAACCTTGAAATTAACTATAGAGAATTACATGTGTGAATTCTCCTTAGGATTTGATGAATGTGGGCATGAATTGTTTGTAAATATATTGTATGCCTTTAAGGTGTTTGTTTAAATGCCTTGGTTGATGAAATGAGGTTATTTCAATGATATTGTGATAACATGTTTATGTGTATAGAGACAATTGAAATTATGCTCTATGTTGTCAAGCCATGACTTTGATATGTTGACATGAATATGAGATTTGGTAATTATATGCACTTGATATAATTGCCATGAAGTTATGACATGTTGAACATGTGGATACATTGCTCATGTGGTAGTTATTGCATTTTGAACATTTTCATGGCATCACATTCATGGGACTATTGCATGAGTGTTGGTGTGTGGGAGATGCATGGATATAATCAACACCTTGTTTGGTAGTTGATATGTGGGCTTGGAAATGTGGACCGATGGTCACATGGAGTCACATGATTGCATTGCATAAGGAAAACTTGTGTTGGGTATAGCAAGAAGGGGCATGGCGACTTCCTTGGGTGAAAAGCCCTAAACCACTTGGTTCATACACTTCCCGGGGTGAAATTCCGCAAAAGTGTAATGCTTACGGAGCCAGGGTGAAATTCCAAAATCCGTTGTCCAAAGGAAACACAAGATTTGGTTATAAAAACACCCATTCAATGGGTAGATTCCAATAATGATCGGATTTCATAACGATCATTGGAAGGATTTTTTCGTCAATAGACGGGTTGCATTACACTTTGGCGTTGCATTGTGTTGTGTGAGTCGGTGAGGACTCGGGTTGAAACGCATGGGTGAGTGTCACTTCATTCCATGGCATAGCATTGTTGCATTCCATCATAGAATGCATAAGTATGAGAAATGTTTAGTTATATGTTTATGTGATGATTACATGAGCATGTGCATCTAGGGGAAGAGTAACCTCTATAGGTTTATCTCTACTGGGCGTTGTGCTCACCCTATACGGGAAACAATTTCAGGTGTTGGGTTTACACCGGTGATTGGCTCCCATGGAGAGCATCAAGGGTGAAGGGGGCCTATGTGTGGTCTTATCTCAAGATTTTGTAAACCTTTTGTTTTAAGATGGTTTATGACATGTAAATATGGTAATCATATTTGAATACTTATAATGGAACCTTGTATGTTATGTAAGTATGGTTAATTGGACCCAGTGTGGCCAATGCTTACTTATACATGGACCCGGTGCGGCCATTGCTTTATATTTGACCTCGGATGGGTCTGGTAATTGTGTATTGCACAGGTTGGGTATTGGGTAGAGCTCCCCATACAAAGGAGACTCTGCCCAAATTTCGTAAGTTATGGACCCCGGTAAGTGGGGCATAACAGTGTGATATCGAGACACTAGGTATCTATAGGTATTCCGCGGGTTGATGGGTAATCAACGGACCCCCGGATTTTTGGGTCGTCACACCCCCTCTGGACATAAGCTGACTTCACCCTTGAGTTGAGGCCCTGGCGGTGGTGTGTCGAGGCTTCACATATTGGTCGAAATTGAGTCGTGTCTAATCGTATTAATATATAGTGTCCAAAATTACCACCCTTGGGGTGGAGGTATTAGTGATCTGTTTTAATCATAGTAATTCAATTTATTTACATTTAACCTTTTAATCACGATTAAAAAAAATGTGCCCTGCATTAGAATACCCTATACCACAAGAAATAGGATTTTTAGTGACAAGATTTAGATTGTAACTTTTAAACATTTAGCCACAACAATTTTTGCGGCTAAATATCCAATTTCTTTTAGTGCTGGTTTTACTCAAATTTAGTCTATCTAATGAGAGTTAATAAATTATTTTTCATTTAGTAATTCTTATTGAGATTTATATATACACAATATTTATGAATGTCAGGGGAAAATCAAACATTATTGTTTTTAAAAGCAAAACTACAAGTCAATGAAACTAAAGTTTTTAGTGTGGATTAATAAAGCTAATATTATAGTTACTAACTCTTTAACTTATAAAAGTATAATAACGATTAAGATTAATTTAATATTTATATACTTTGATTCAATAATATAAAATTCATCTCAAATTTTTTTTTTTTGCTCAAAAACATTATCTTTTTTAAGAGTAATGTTATTTGGATCTAATTTGCTGACCGAATAATGTGGCTTCATTAGAACTATTGGATCAACATCAAGTTCTAATATTTGATAGGACTCACAGTCAATCCAAAAGTCATAGTGAATTAAGTCAGCAAATTAGGTCAATAAATTAGATCCAAATAACATTGCTCTTTTTTTAAACAATCTTCAATATCAAATAATTCAACTTACATACTCTCTAATATCAAACAACTCAATTAATCCACACATTGCTCTCTCTTTCCCCCTTACATTTCTCTTTTTTTTTTTTTTTTTCAATTTTAAATTGAGTAATTAAAAAAATAAAAATAATTTCTTATTTAAAATATAAATATTATATAATCAATATTTAATTTTTATTATTAAAGAGGGTTTCCAGGCACAAAATTATGGGAAATTTGGAGGCCAGTCCTCCTATGTAGACTTGTTTGGAGATAAGTCCAGCAAAAAAACTTATTGGAGTCTAAGTTCGTGTTTAAACTTATATGTAGATACTTAAGTCCACTTTTTTTTTAAAATCTCAATATTACCCCTAACGGTGTTAATTTTGTCCAATTATGAAAAGTCCAATAGGTTAGATCTTTAAAGTATATATAGAAACCTTAGTTTAAGTTATATATGGAAATCATTTTTCATTAAAAATCCTGATAATTAAATGAAGAATATATGGAATGTATATACTCTGCTAGCTATATATAGAAACCTGATTGATGAATTAATTCAGATCACAAGTTTTCCTTATCAATTCAAATTTAAATTTGAATTGTTAATCAATTTTAGTCTGTTATACTTTTGAATAACAGACTTTTGTGTTTGACAGGGGGTTTGAAGGTGATAGAAGTAGTCGTGAGACCCTGTGTTACTAATGATGTTACTGCCGAGGTTACTATTTAATGATCATTACATACAGTAACCAACGTGCAACAATGTTACAAATTCACTTGATAATGAATAATTACAACGGATTTTAACATATTAATTTCACATACAACACAATTTTAGCATTCTAAAATTGAATGGTTATGTTAGTTGGAACATTTTTTAACATGTTACTGTTTGAGTTACTGTTGCACTTACAAATTGGACAGAATTTCCTTTGTTTTCCAAACGTTCAATTACAAACAAATTTCCAAACCTACATCAACATATCAATTTAATATCAAGATGTAACATCCAAACTACAATTCTACATGTTTGAATACTCCATTTAAACAAAGTACCAACCAATAAACAATTACAACCAACTTCTAACCGAGCTTACAGTTAGCTAAAGAATGAATAGCTTTACAACATCACCAATTTTTATTTTTTTGGTATTTTTCTTTCAATCTTGATCTTGTCTTGTAGTCTTCCACAGTCCATGCATTCCTATGGTTTATGAATGTAGTCACCATATGTATCCGTAGAGCGTTAAGTTGTGCTAGTTTCAATTTCCTTTCTATTTCCTGTAATTGCCATCAACCTGTAGCACGACGTTGTAATATCAATATGAATATATTAGACAGTTGTAATATCAATATCCTACACAAACATATAGTATCATGATACAAAATAGTAACACACAACATATGGTACCATACAAAATAGTAGCATACAGAATATAGTAACATGATACCAAGCGTAATGGATATAAACCAATTATGAAAAATTTTGTGCAAGAGTAACATTAACAGTTCCACCAAATTACATGATGTAAATATAGTAACATCAAGTTAGTAATATTAAATTCTTAACTAAATCTCTGTAACATCATCTTCAGTAACTTCAGACAAACACAATTTTGTGTGCCTGTATGTTACAATTATATGGTTTGAAGATTGCACTATACATAACATTGTCCTAAAGTAACTGAAATTGTTGAGTACTCTTGTGATATTATGATTACACTAGTTCATGAACATTATTTTCAGTTGTTGAATAAAAAGGACTCATTCTCAATCAACACTTTAAAGCAAACAATAACCCCCTCAAAAGTTCGGAAACAAATTAGGGTGCATCAAAGTGTATCAGTCCACCGTAACCTGTACTTGTGTTCTTTCCACAATAACACAACGAATAAAAATGGAATTGTTTTAAGACACCCAAATAGTAACACAAACTCAACCCTAATTTTCACTACCAATTGCAAACATTTTAGACGTATATTATGTAACATACATTTTTAACTTTCATAGTAACACCAAAGTTTTGTGCTCAGTAACACATCGACTTTCACAAACTATAAGGCTATATGGTGTTCACAATAACATCAATTTTCGAAAGATTATAGTGAAAATACGATCCACAAATTGAATATTTACAAAATTTCTAGTAGTAACACACCGTCAATAGTTAAATTAAGACACTCAACACCAATCAAGAACATCAAGATATCGATATTATGAGATACATTTTTCAACTCCTCACATAGTAACATGATATATTTCACACACACAACCAAGGAATTTCGAATGTCTTACACAGCGACAAAACAACAAAATCAAAAAACATAACACTTTAATATAGTAACAAGGAAATCTCAATTTTATGGTTATGAATGCAAAAAAAAAAAAACCAGCTGACAGTTTGAACGATAAATCAATTTTTTTTTTTAGATCAATAAGCTAGTTATTAAACTTATATAAGTCAAATCATCATCAACACAAACAATCTCTCAATTACACAGAAACACCACAAAACACAGACAAGAAAGAGTACCCACAAGAACCCTCTTTTCTCGTCCATTTCCTCTCCTCATTCTCCAAAAAAACAAAAAAACAAAAAAAAAAAAAAACACACACAAAAACATACATTTAAGACAAAAATTGAAAAGCGTTTGTAGAAAGAGAGAATACCAAATTGCACAGCCAATGTGATGGTTGAATTGAGGATCAGGGATGATGATCACGACCCTTTTCGAGACATGGTTTACAGGCCATTTCTATGGCTATCCAACTTAGTGCAAGTCCCGCTATTGCTATGATTGCTGCCGTCAGTGCCCCCATCTCTCTCTCTCTCTCTCTAGTTTCTTTGATTTTTGCTCCTGGGTTTTGGGAATTGAGAGAGAGGAAACGATAAATCATGTAAAGGTTTCTTTAAAACCCTAAAATAAACATCAAGATAGTGCAAAATCACATACCTTCAACCAAGGAAACTCTGCTGCATGGACGGTTATTGCCGGATTTGAAGCCTATTATTTAGGAGTGTATATCGCTGAAGGGGTTTTGTCCGTCTGTGTAAAAGACGGTCAAGTCAGACGTCTGTTATGCCTTTTCCAAAAGGTAGGGGTAAGATAGTAAACTTGAAGAAAAGTGGACTTAAAACCAAATAAGTTTTCTTGTCAGACTTATCTCCAAAACAAGTCCATTTAGGAGGACCCACCCCAATTTTCACCAAAATTTATAGGGGTTCTTTGGAAGCCGGTACACCTAATTAGACTTATTTAGCAAAAAGTACACATTAAAAAATATTTTGGAATTAAGTACACTACATGGATATAAAGACCTAAATACCCATCTTAGGGTCATTTAATTCAAAATCTCTTATCTTTAACGCACCTTGATTCTTGTGTATTTGTTAATATATATATATATAAACTGATGCCTCTAACATTGGTTATGGTGGTATTCTGCTTCAGAAAGAAACTCCTAATTCTTCTGAACAAATTGTCCGTTTTCATTCTGGTATTTGGAATGATACTCAAATGAATTATTCTACAATTAAAAAAGAAATTTTATCTATTGTCCTGTGTGTCTCAAAATTCCAGGATGATATATTAAATCAAAAATTCCTCATTCGAGTAGATTGTAAATCTGCCAAAGAAGTTTTACTCAAAGATGTTCAAAATATTGCTAGTAAGCAAATTTTTGCCAGATGGCAATCTATTTTAAGTATTTTTGATTTTGATATAGAATATATTAAGGGCAGTAATAACTGCATCCCTGATTTCCTAACCAGAGAATTTTTGCAGGAACCCCATGGTGGACAGGAAGCCCTCAAAGCCTAGTTCTTCCTCCAAAAACCCGGGGGGAAAGGACAAGGGTAAAACTATTAACCAAGTTTTTGCCTCGACAATTGCCTCAGTAAAGGAGGAAGATTCACCTTCTTTGGTATTGCCAAAACCAATTACCCATGCCCCAGGCCCTTCTAGTGCCTTGGCCATAACAAACAGATTCACCCCACTAGGTAGACCAGTTGGCCCATTAAGCCGACCTATTCAACCTACCTATGTTACCCCATATACATTCTCCCAAATGGCCCAACAGCCGCCGCCTTCAACTAGCCTTCTAGTTGACCCATTTTCCACTTCTGGACCTGTAACCCAAATTCCTACAGGACCAAAATCTGATTATATCAACAAAAGCCCACTTATCAATATCTTTGCTATCGAACCAGCCCATGCCCATTTGGCTAACCCAGAAAACCCAATTAAATTGATCAATGCTTATCTTGGAGAAGGATGGACTTTTGTTCCAGCCCATCCAGCAAAAACTTTTGTTTTCTACCAGGACATTCTATTCTTCACCCAGTCCATTTTTATCAAACCTATTCCTGATAGAAATGACCCATCCAAGACCATTTACCATTCCCTATTTATCAAGAAACTATGGTCCACCAAAGATTGGGACTCACATCCTTCTTCACTCCGTGATCTCCCTGGACATAGTGTAAGGTTCAATTACTATGACTACATTGAGTCATGGACCAAGCTTTTACTCTATCAAGATGAGTCTTTGACCCATTCTTGGTTCATTCAATTTGATAAGAATTTCAGTGACCAGATTCCTTCCTGGTTTGAACGGTGGTGGCATATTCATGGCCCCATCCCTGGAATTCTTCCTAAGGATCTTCATGATCAATTCACCTACTTCTCATCTGCTTATACTCCTAGTAAACAGCAGTCCTCATTTCCCATTCCTATTTTACTAACATTTTTCTGCAGGTACAAAATATCATGGATTTGCAGATGGCAGTGGAAAATTATTGACCATTATGTTTGCAGGCAATATTCTGTAAAATGGTGGCCCAAATACCAATACCAATCTGTTATTGAAACAGTCCAAAGAGATTCCCCAGTCAGAGTTCCAGCCCCTCAAGAGGCTCCAAAACCATTGATGCCGTCTACTCCGGTAAAGAAGACCATGCCAACTCTCAGGGTCTCTACAACAATGGAGAAACAACCTGTGACTGAAGGCTCATCCAGACCCAAGGTCAAAAGGTCCACTTCTAAGGACTCAATTACCCAAGCACCGACTCCGGCCCAACTCCTCAAGATGGCCCAAGATTTAATTGAGCAAGCCCAAGCAGCTTCCAGCAATTCCAAGTCTTCCCCATCTTCTGAAGGATCTGTTACTCCATCCATGGATCCATTTCAGGATGCCCAAGATCATTTTACTGCCATTAGCAGATCTTAGTTGGTGCATAGTTTTTTCATAAAACTTTGTTGGAATTAATCCTTCTTGGATGCAATTAACATCTGCTCCTGAATCAATAAGAGCAATAGTATTGAGAATGAAATCATTATTAATTATGAGTTTGATTTGAAAATACCATTTTTGTAGTTTGATTTCTCTGATTGAATTAATCTGATCATTAGTTGGCAGACACTCATCTTGCGATGGCAGCTTTGTTAAACCAAAGGTTTCCACACCGCAGGTGGAGGTTGTTGGTATCCGCTGGGAAAGTGTCTTGGTGGAAGTTTCAGATTCATTATCAGATTGTTCACCTTGAGAATTATGATCAAGGTTATTGGGAGACATAGATAAAAGACTCAGTTTTTCAGCAAGATTTTTATCTTGGGTTTTTAAGTCTTTTATTTCAATCTTTATTTTATTAATTTCATTGTAAAGATCAGATAAAGTTAATTCTCTTTTCTTTTCTTTACTAAATCTTTCCATGGTTTTGTTAATACTGATTAAAGGTTTTTCAATAACTAAATGTTTGTTTTTATTTTTATTAACAAACAAGTCCTTGAGATTTTTTATATATTTTGCCTTTAAATCAGGATCTTCAATTTTACTAATTAAATCAATTAAGATTTGTTCTTCTTCATTTTGTTTGGTAATAACTCTGATTTGACAACAATCATTATTACAATTATCCTTGCAACCTATTTTAATTTCTGGTTCACTTTCACTTGTGGTAGAAGGATCAGAGGTGTCAGAATTATTTTCATCTTCAGAAGAATCTTTAGGAGGACTGTGAAGTCTGAAAATTTTTAGAATTTCCTCTGTTTCATTTTCAGCTAAATTTAATTTTTTAACTTCTTTTTTAATTGGGCAATCAGGACTCTTCTGTCCCTTTTTTCCACAATTATAACAAGTTACAGATTTATCAGAATTCTTACTGGCTGTCAGCCATTTAGACATTTTTCCAGATTTTTTGGATTTTTTATCTGTATTAGACTTATGAGGTTTTTTTATAAAATTTAGGTTTAGTAATAGTGTCTTTATTCTTTTTATAATAAGATTTATTTTTAAAAATATGTTTTTTATGGGATTGGTGTCTGTGTTTTCGAGAAGTAGATGGTGCTACTGGAGGGAGACCATATTGTTCACAGAAATTACCCATTTCATATTTAGCTTTCTTTTTGTCATTTTGTAATTGTTTACTAATTTTCAAATCAATACACATCCTAAGACCTTCCTTTTGGATTGTACTGACAATTTGTCCATAAGTTAAAGAATCATATTGGATTATTCCAGTTTCTTTACTAAGGGCTTCTCTGATTTTATGGGCAAATAAATTAGGTAAACCATTTACAAATTTTTCTTTCCAGAAAGACTGATTACAGTCAGGCCTAAGCATGACTCTGTTAATAAAAACATCTTTATACCATCTAAAATCACTTAAGGTTGGGCACCTAAGGTTACTAAGCTGATCATGGATCCTAGCTTCAATATTACTTGGTGTGCCAACAAAGTGTTTTACAATAGTAAAAATTAAAGTGTTTAAGCCATCTGGTTTGGCTTGACCAATTCTTTCATCAAATATTGGGATGTCATCATCATCTGTGACAACAGCATTTCTTATATTATCTCGAGATTCATTTGTGAGATAATTATCCCACCAATTTCTTAATACACCTGTGAATCCAGAGGTGACTAAGTCAACAATTTGAGGTTCTCTTTCATCAAGGTTTTTAACATAACTATTGATAACCATAGACATATGATGAATTTTATTTAAGATTTCTTGTTCGCTCAATCCATCAATATTCCATTCATAAAGTTTATTTGATTGAACAGAAAACTGATTAGAAATATTTTTCTCTTCAAATTGGATATCAGGAGGGGTAGGTCTGGTATACCAATTTTTTGTAGAGTTAGTAGGAATAACTAGTTTGTTAATTTTAGAAATAGGATCAGATATGGTTAAATTATCTGTGAATTGTTTTTCCAAAATTTTAATATCTTCATCAGAGGAAGATATGGAAGTTTCAGTTTCAGAATCAGAATTTTTATTAATTACAGTTATACTAGAAACTTGTGTTTCTTCTTGTGGAATTGAAGAAACACAAGTAAAATTTTGGAAAGAATTTGTAATATCAAAATGAATAGATTCTTCAGATCTAATTCCACAATTAGCTCGTCTAGATCTTCATCTAGCAATATACCTAATATTGTTAATGAAGAGGAATATGAATGTGAAATTACACAACCTAGTTGGACAGGTTGGAATATTCCCAAAGTACCACATAAAGAAATTTACAAAACTAGCTGGATACCTAATGCATTCAAAGAAGAGTTTAAAATAAAAACTATTGAACAAATTCACCCTCTAAAAAGGATTGGTGAATCACATCAACTTTTGAAAAAAGAAACTTTGAAAAAATACAAATCTGAAGGATTCAATTTTATTCATTTAGGATTGGTCCAAGTAGCTATTAAACCTTTAATAACTACTGGGAAAAACTCTGCTATTCTATTAACACTTTGTGATGGCAGATTCAGAAGTTTTCAACCAAGCCTACTGGGCATGATGCAAGCAGGTTTGCATAACGGTCCAGTTTATTTTAATTGCTATCCTGATTTTACTCTCAGTCTTAGAGATGAAAAAACTGTTAAAGCCCTCACCTTAGGAATAGATCTTACAGGTGATATAACTGATCTTGAAAATGATATAGATTCAATTGTCCTTATTTATAGGATTTATTACAAATGCATTAAAACCAATTTAAATGTGAATGCTTTACAACGAAGTCCTAAAGATATTACTCTTTTAATGGAACCTAGTACTTCTGATGCTAATATTCAGGTCCCTAAAAGACTTCACTGGAAAGATGTCACATTACCAACAAAATGGTTAATCCAAAATCCTAATTATAAACCAGAATCTGAAGAAACAGAGTCTGATTTAGAAACAATTAAACAATTTAATGATGGAAGTGTTGAAATTTCCTTTAATAATGTTAGATCACATTCTAGCAGAATTTCTGGAACACATTATAATAAACCTCTAGTAATAAATGAAGGTAGAAGATCTGAATCTTATTCCAGTATCTCTAAAAGAGATAAAGAAATTGATAATGAGTTACAACAAAGATTTAAAAATTTGAATATGAAAATGAAAGGAGTTGATAATGAATCCTCTCCCCAACTTAGCAAGCCTTTATACACTATTTACAACTTAGCAAGCCTTTAAGTATCTCAGAAAAATTAATCAAGTAAAATTTTTAAAAGAAGATATTATTCATCAAAGAATCCAAGAACAATTAAAAGATCCTATTCTTATTGAAAAAATCAATCAATTCAAAGAAAAAATAGAACAAGAAGTTTGTTCTATGCTTCCTACAGCTTTTTGGCATAGGAAAAAACACACTGTTGAACTTCCATATATTAAAGGATTTAATGAAAAAAATATTCCCACTAAATCTAGACCTATTCAAATGAATCATGAAGTAATGGAAATTTGTAAAAAAGAAATTTCTGAACTTTTGAAAAATAATATCATTCGAAAATCTAAGTCTCCCTGGTCTTGCCCTGCTTTCTATGTAGTAAAAAATGCTGAATTAGAAAGAGGAACTCCCAGACTTGTTATTAATTATAAACCCTTAAATGCAGTTCTGGAATGGATCCGATATCCTATTCCAAACAAACAAGATTTAATCAAACGATTAAAAGATGCTGTCATATTTTCAAATTTTGACTTAAAATCTGGCTTTTGGCAAATACAGATTGCTGAAAAAGACAGGTATAAAACTGCCTTTACTACACCATTTGGACATTATGAATGGAATGTTGTTCCTTTCGGTTTAAAAAATGCTCCAAGTGAATTTCAGAATATTATGAATGACATCTTAATTCAGATGAGTCATTTTTCAATTGTTTACATAGATGATATTCTCATCTTTAGTAAATCCATTGATGAACATTGGAAACACCTTAATGCATTTATTGAAACTGCTAAGCATAATGGTTTAGTCATTTCTGCTAGCAAAATTAAATTATTCCAAACTGCTGTCAGGTTTCTAGGATATGACATTCAGCAATCCACTATTGTTCCTATCAGTAGGTCTATCAATTTTGCTGACAAATTCCCTGATGAAATCCTTGACAAAACCCAATTGCAAAGATTCCTTGGCTCTCTCAATTATGTTTCTGATTTCTACCAAAACCTTCGCCAAATTGTCAAACCCCTTTATGCCAGACTCAAAGAAAATCCTATTCCTTGGACACCTGAACATACTTCTATTGTTCAGCAAGTCAAAAAATACATTAAGACTCTTCCTTGTTTAGGAATTTCCTCCATCAATTCCTTCAAAATTATCCAAACTGATGCCTCTAACATTGGTTATGGTGGTATTCTGCTTCAGAAAGAAACTCCTAATTCTTCTGAACAAATTGTCCGTTTTCATTCTGGTATTTGGAATGATACTCAAATGAATTATTCTACAATTAAAAAAGAAATTTTATCTATTGTCCTGTGTGTCTCAAAATTCCAGGATGATATATTAAATCAAAAATTCCTCATTCGAGTAGATTGTAAATCTGCCAAAGAAGTTTTACTCAAAGATGTTCAAAATATTGCTAGTAAGCAAATTTTTGCCAGATGGCAATCTATTTTAAGTATTTTTGATTTTGATATAGAATATATTAAGGGCAGTAATAACTGCATCCCTGATTTCCTAACCAGAGAATTTTTGCAGGAACCCCATGGTGGACAGGAAGCCCTCAAAGCCTAGTTCTTCCTCCAAAAACCCGGGGGGAAAGGACAAGGGTAAAACTATTAACCAAGTTTTTGCCTCGGCAATTGCCTCAGTAAAGGAGGAAGATTCACCTTCTTTGGTATTGCCAAAACCAATTACCCAGGCCCCAGGCCCCTCTAGTGCCTTGGCCATAACAAACAGATTCACCCCACTAGGTAGACCAGTTGGCCCATTAAGCCGACCTATTCAACCTACCTATGTTACCCCATATACATTCTCCCAAATGGCCCAACAGCCGCCGCCTTCAACTAGCCTTCTAGTTGACCCATTTTCCACTTCTGGACCTGTAACCCAAATTCCTACAGGACCAAAATCTGATTATATCAACAAAAGCCCACTTATCAATATCTTTGCTATCGAACCAGCCCATGCCCATTTGGCTAACCCAGAAAACCCAATTAAATTGATCAATGCTTATCTTGGAGAAGGATGGACTTTTGTTCCAGCCCATCCAGCAAAAACTTTTGTTTTCTACCAGGACATTCTATTCTTCACCCAGTCCATTTTTATCAAACCTATTCCTGATAGAAATGACCCATCCAAGACCATTTACCATTCCCTATTTATCAAGAAACTATGGTCCACCAAAGATTGGGACTCACATCCTTCTTCACTCCGTGATCTCCCTGGACATAGTGTAAGGTTCAATTACTATGACTACATTGAGTCATGGACCAAGCTTTTACTCTATCAAGATGAGTCTTTGACCCATTCTTGGTTCATTCAATTTGATAAGAATTTCAGTGACCAGATTCCTTCCTGGTTTGAACGGTGGTGGCATATTCATGGCCCCATCCCTGGAATTCTTCCTAAGGATCTTCATGATCAATTCACCTACTTCTCATCTGCTTATACTCCTAGTAAACAGCAGTCCTCATTTCCCATTCCTATTTTACTAACATTTTTCTGCAGGTACAAAATATCATGGATTTGCAGATGGCAGTGGAAAATTATTGACCATTATGTTTGCAGGCAATATTCTGTAAAATGGTGGCCCAAATACCAATACCAATATGTTATTGAAACAGTCCAAAGAGATTTCCCAGTCAGAGTTCCAGCCCCTCAAGAGGCTCCAAAACCATTGATGTCGTCTACTCCGGTAAAGAAGACCATGCCAACTCTCAGGGTCTCTACAACAATGGAGAAACAACCTGTGACTGAAGGCTCATCCAGACCCAAGGTCAAAAGGTCCACTTCTAAGGACTCAATTACCCAAGCACCGACTCCGGCCCAACTCCTCAAGATGGCCCAAGATTTAATTGAGCAAGCCCAAGCAGCTTCCAGCAATTCCAAGTCTTCCCCATCTTCTGAAGGATCTGTTACTCCATCCATGGATCCATTTCAGGATGCCCAAGATCCATATGCTGGTTACGATGACTTGGACCCAGCTGACCTGGCTAGTCCGTGAACCTTATCCTTACACGTGATGGCTTCAATCACTACTGTCAATAATGACAGAAAAGCTGTCCGTCTCGTGTAATGTTAAGATATTCACATGGCTGCTCCCCTATTCAGCAGCCTTTTAAACCTTGAAATGACTTTTCCCCTCAGTAAAAGCATTTCACTTACCTTTTCCACCAAAAGCTTTGATTCCCTGACAAACTAGGACCCACAAGTTCCTTTTGTCAACATTCACCCAAAGTAAAAGATTCTTACCTCTTCCTTTCCACCGAAAGCAGAGTCACTTGTCCTTTTACCCAGTGATAATTCCAAGAGGAAATCATTATTCGGATTCTCTCTTGCACCATATAAACAAGGTTTGGAGGAGAAGAAGGCAGAACGTTTTCTTCAGAGTTCACTTCTTTTATTTTCTTCGTTTCAAAAATACCATTGCAGATTGTAAAGCTCCAACTATGAGAAGCTCCTATTTCCACACTTGTATTCACTCTGCATTCTTACTTTGACTAGCCCACTTTAGTGCTAGTATTGTAAGTATTGTATTTACTTGTGTGTATTTTCATTTATTCCATAATTACAATTGTGCTTTATTCACTCCTCTATTTCCTCTGCTTCCGCTCTATTTTGGTATATATATATATATATACTTGTTTGAATTTGTATATATATTCAAACAAGTAAATAAATGAATTTAATGCACCATTTTTCCATAAAACTAGGAGATATTTAATTCACCACTTTTCAAAGAAAAAACACATGGATCAATGGAGGAAAGTGGTTTTATTTTCAAATTAATTTAATATCCGAAATAGTGTAACAATAACAGTGTAACAATAAAAGTGTAACAGTGTAACAAGCTATATACACAAAATATTGTACTACTACATTTTGTCAAACATATATTTTACATAATTTCATTCAAAATAGTCTATCTCCATTTTGAATTTGTTACCACATGCACAAAATTACTGAACATTGTTTTTGTTACAGTGTATTGTTACAATGTCTTTGTTACAGTGTGTTTGTTACACTATTATGGAGTTCGAATATTAACAAATTTTGATATTCAAACAAGTGATATATTCTAAAATAAACGAAATATTAAAATTCTCCTATAAAACTAGTAGTAGAAAATATTTAATGCATAAATATAATTTGAAAATAAAACCACTTTCTAAAAAAAAATACGCATGAATTAAGGTGTATTAAAGATAATTGAAAATTTAGATAAGAGATTTAACAAGAAGTATATATATATATATAAATTCAAACAATTATATATATACGAATTTATAAATATATATATATATGTATATATATAAATTCGTATATATATATATATATATAAATTCGTGTATATATATACTTGTTTGAATTTGTATATATATTCAAACAAGTATATACACAAATTTAATGCACCACTTTCCCATAAAACTAGGAGATGTTTAATGCACCACTTTCCAAAGAAAAAACACATGGATCAATGGAGGACAAAAATGTCACAAAAAAATCAATAAAATTCAAATAATGTACTTAGATACAAATAAGTATCAAAATTAAAGACTTAATTACCCAACATTTTTTTCTGTGTACTTTTTTACAATTAAATCTAATTTAGTGTACCTCCTTCCATTTTTCCCAATTTATAGTATATCAATATGGTATTAAGTTTGGTACTATGGCCCATATCCAAAAGTAAAATCCAATAAGGTCTGAAGTGCGAACCCGGGCCCACATGGGCAAGGAGTGGTCTGTTTGTCTGAAGGAGCGACTAGAAGGTTTCAGGAATCTATTACCAAAGTACCGTTTTTTTAAAACTTAATTACCACTCTACCGCCGTTTTAAACTTATTTACCAAAGTACCGCTGTTTTGAAAGTGTATTTACGAAATCCGATTTTTCTTAAAAGGCGGACTTACCAAATCCGACTTCAGTCAAAAAGCGGCCTTACCAAATCCGACTTTATTTAAAAAACGGACTTACCAAATCCGACTTCATTTAAAAGGCAGACTTAGGAAATCCGACTTCAATGAAAAAGCGGACTTACCACTTCCGACTTCAGTATTAAATAAAAAAAACGCTTTCAATAGAAAGCGGATTTCCTGATCACGCTTTCTATGGAAAGCGTTTTTATGAAATACGCTTTCAATGTTTCGATGGACACTGCCCAAAAAATGTATTTATTAAACAAAAAAATCAATTTTAGAATTAAAAATTAAATTTAAATTTTAAAATTAAAATATTTAGTTTAAAATTAAAAAATTAATTTTATTCCCACTATCACAATTTTATTCCCACCCTTATTAAAAAAAAATATAAAAAATATTTAGTTTTAATTTTAAAAAATACCAATTATCGGTACCCCTCCCCATCCCACACAAATAAAAATTTAAATCCTAAACATTTAAAAATCGTACCCGCTGAAACCATTGTTATCCAAAAAAGAGAATAGCAATCGTCCCCCCCCAATCCCAACCAACAAACCCTAAAGTAAAGGGGAAGAGATATTTAATTTCTTTTTCGATAAAAAATAGTATGAAAAAACATTAAAAAATGAAGAGACGTAAGCCTTTTGATGAAATATATGAATGAATAAGATTTTATTTCAAACGTCATAATACAAACATAGTAGTAAAAAAAGTTCTAATGACGATCATATTTGTAACAGTATAGTGGGTTGACATGTAAGCAAAGAGTAGCAGGGAGAAATTTTGCACAATGATCATCATCACTTGATTCTTCAAAATCAGAAAGTTCATTGTCAGAAGCCAAGGATTGATCAGAAAGTATTGCATTAATAGGCTGTACAGGGTCAGAATGTTCATTCTTTGCCATTGTAATAAGGTGGAATCGATGTAGACATCGCTCCATCTGATCATTCTCAAGAGCTAGTGTTGCAATGATATCTTGGTAGTTATCTGTACACCATTCCACATACATTTCAGCTGAACGTGCCTGTGGCACGCGTAATCCATGCCAACGACAATATACTTCAAGCTCGCAACGCTTGAAATAAAATTTCAACCAACTTGGTCCCGGTAGGTGGTAATAAAACTCTAGAGGCTGGACAAAAGTTGCATATCCAATCATCACATGACCGACTTCGGTGAAAGGGTTATGAATGTTGAGTGACTCATTCTTAAAGGAACGTAAATTGCCATACCATGTTACACCAGTTGGATCTGTGTAATTACCAGGTTCTGGTGAACTGAATGATGAAAATGTTTCATGATGGTAGTGATTGGTTGAGAAAGAGTCATCGTTAGGTTTGCTAGAAGACCCATTTGTTGATGTTGACATTGTAGTGTACGTATGGTTTACACTGCTGTTTAGTAGCTGTATGTATACAGGAACATAACTTTTTTAATATTACTTTCAATGAACTGAGTAATAAAATATTGCAGTGAAGATACAGTGACAAGTGAACAATGATACTGACTACACACTGATACAGTCTTGTGATAAAACACATCACTGATGACATAACACAGACAATTTTGTAGAAAGAGTCTTCTGATAAATCACCATTGACCACTTACATCATGAATAATGTGTTGCATGCAGTGAGTACACAAATCAGAAGTGGTGCATGAGTTGTCAAATCAAAATATTTTAAACCACATGTAGCCATAGTTGGCTAAACAGTTACCACGACTTCTATCAAAATATCACTATAAATTGATTGTGTGTGTTTCTATGTTACCATACTAATCAAATTCGATCATGAGTTATAGTCCACGTTCAGTGTTTGAAACTATGGGCTATCATTGGACGTTAGAGAATGAATTCTTCTATCCTCTAAATCCTATTTTACGTTATTCACAGAGGTCAGTGAATAGAATGAGGGAGGAATGACAATATCGTTTGAATGAGAGAGAAGTTCTAAGTGAAGATTTATGCATTTGTAACATACGGAGGCCGCGACAAATTGCCATCAATATGCCTATTCAAACACCACAGGAGTTGAAAGGTGCGTGTTCGTGCTGAAAACAACCGTATGGCAATACGGCAAACTCGGTACAACCTCTGCCGAATTGCAAGGGACCGTGCTGCAGAAGGTTTACGTGATGAAACACGTTTGTGCCTCCAATTGTCTACAGAAGGAGGAAGTGTTTCTGACGTTGAAATGTCGGATTAAGAAACTTTCCCTTGATCAATAAACATTTACGCATATGTTCGTTTGTCCTTCAGGGGTTGTAATAGGTATCTAAGTTGTTTGTTATAATAAGGCTTAGTAGTCATCGACTACTATGTTGTTGTAGTTTCTATTTTTATTGTCATTATGCAGGGGTAAAATATACCTGTACCGTTTGCTGTCTTATTTTATCTTAACCATTGAAGTAGATAACACCCCTAAACATAACAACGCATATAATATAAAGAAAAATCATATACATTTCTATACAAAAGAACCCACACGTTGAATAAAGTATTATGTTAAGTACTAACTAAAAACATGACGAATTTTAAAAAAATTTGGCATAGTTTCCCCTAAAAGTTTGTCATACCAAAAAAAAATTTGTCCTGTATGCACAATATCAAAATAACAACAACACAAGCATAATTACATATCCACCATAACTACCTCCACCAACACCCAACCACAACAACCACCAACAACACTCAACCACAACATCACAAACACCACATCACTACACCTACAACAATACATACAAACTACTGTATAATATACATGTCAAAAAATGATATCATAGAACTACACTAAGTGCCACATGACGGCTTCTTCCTGAGCCGTTTGGGACGCCTATCCTCTAACTGTGCGGGCTCTGCATCGATCACCTGTGAATCCTGATCTACGACTGGCAAACTATCACCGCCTCTGGCTGCGCCTCTGCCTCGACCACCTCGTACTCTACCACCGCGGCCTCTAACACCTCCCACTTTGCCACCTCGACCACGACCTCGAACTAATGAAATTAAATGGGCCAGTGGAGTCATGGCACGCTGCTGTGATATATGTACTCCTGTAGGTGTCGATGCCAGTGATGTACCATGACCCTGCGTGACCTCATCTACTGGCGGTGAAATCTGAACATCTACCTGAGGTGACGTCATCAATGCATTATGACATATAGGGTGGCTGGGCAATATGACTCATGAACCAACTGAAGTGTATGTGCCTGGTCCTGGCATGGGAGAAACATGCTCTACGGGGTACTCAGATAGTATGGGGGTCTCGGTCAAAGGTGGTGAATGGTGTGTAGTATGTGATGATGTATGGTGGGGACTCGAGGTGGGTGGTGTATCTGGACGTAGTACGGACGGTGTAGCATCTGGAAACTGTGGGCAACTAGGTCCTGATGTACCCTCTGGCACACTGTCGACACCGGCATCTACCTGAATACCAGGTCGGTGACGCGGAGGTCTCTGTCGTCGTATAACAATACCATGCGGCCGCATAGGTACATCGGGAGGTGGACGCGGTGCAGTCTGTGGTATAGGCAAAGGCTCTGCGTGGATGGTACGATTGAGCCGATGGTCCTGTCGAACCGCCTCGAGGGAAGTAGAGGTAAGAGATAGTGCGACCTACAGTGCCCGTGTCTTTTCTGCGTCAGTACCATCATCATGGGCATCGTGTGCAATCTGGTGAATCTGAACCAGTGTATGCTCCTGTAAAAGTAAACAACTCAAAAATTAGGATAAAATTAATTAGGTAAAGGATCATTATTTTAATTGACAAATGCAGTTATATAATTTACCAATATTTCGACTATGCTACCCATCGGCTGGAATCCGATATGCGGAGTATCTACTGGAGGTCCGATCAATCGTCTAGTGATACGGCCGTACCACACCATGTATGCACGATAAGTAATATCAGTCAAGGGTGAATGTGCCTCTCCCGCGATAAGATGATCTCGTCGGTGGGTCCAGACCTCTACAGAATCTTGATGCACAATACTCCAGTCATAACCACCTCTGCCGCGTCGATCTGTGGCATGAAGAGCAGTCCCAGTATTGCATGCCTGAGGGATACCCTGTGTAAAACCGAACTGGCGCATGACCCGATCAGGAAAATGCCACTCTACTATTGTAAAACATATGAGTGGAGCATGCGTCATCCATAAGTCGCTCCCAATAGTGTAATATGCCGGTAAGTCTGCTATGACATCTGTAGTATATGGCATCCACACCATCTACAACAAAACAGTTAGGGGCATATGTAAGATTTAACAGTGTTTTTTCGTTTCAAATAAGAGGCAGCCTATGTTTGTGGATATTTTGAACCTGTTCATCGCGCATCTGGTCTAGCTGATCTCTATAATGTCTGAGGACGTGCCTGGGACTGTGTATATATGATGTCATACGCACATTCCACCTGCAATATAGATAGTAACTCATTTCCATCATTGGTGCTAAATTACATTACTAATGGGCAACTATTACAGTAGCGTTACACACCTGCACCCCAACGGACCCCTGGGTAAAGGATCATGATCATCAGGCACCTCCTGCGCAGCAACGGGAACCTCTGCACCAATCCCTACACCAGGTCCCTCAGGTACGTGAAACACATCAGGTATAGGTGCGGCTGCTGCTTGATGAGGAAGTAATCTCTCAGGACGGATATGTATAAGTCTCTCCCATGCCCACAACTATTTGGTAATATAATTTTATATTAATAATCATCGTACCTTCAATGAAACGTAACTTATAAATACATATAAATGAATTATTACCTGTAATATAACAAGTGGGCCTCCAATATCAGAAGCGTCTGGGGCAGTGGCGCGATACATCTCACGGTATTTCGTAAGCAATATCGATGGTATGCATACGGTTGTTGCCATCCGGAACCATGAGCAGCCACTGATTGAATTATACCTTGATGGCGGTCATATAAGAGGCATATGCCTGGACGGTCACCGACAACGTCTTGTCTAAGTCTGCAAAGAAACCAACCCCATGTATCTATGCTTTCCTCATCGACAACTGCAATGGCAATAGGAAAAATCTGATGATTCCCATCGAGGCCCGTAGCAATTAACAACTTCCCCTTGTATTTCCCATACAGGAATGTGGCATCGATACTTATAAGTGGACGACAGTGTCGAAAACCGTCAATACACGGTTTAAATGCCCAAAATACTCTGTCAAATTTAGCCATCCCATTTCCAAGGTCGGCAACCTGCCATCTGACAATTGTTCCGTCATTATACTTTTGCAGTGCAGCAAGGAATTTCGGCAAAGTAGAATATGATTCATCCCAATCACCAAAAATCATTGCTAGCGCTGTTTGTTTTGCTTTCCATGCTTTCCGATACGATATATCGTACTTAAACACAGTTGCAATGTGTGTAATTATCAATACAACTTTTAGAGATGGATCTGCCTTGACGAGGTCTCTTATTCGGCGTGCAACGAATTGGGAATCTAATTGAACATGGTCCAGAGTGGCTGACACATGCACACAAGTGTGAGGCCCTTCATATTTGGTAATTTGAAATAGCCCGTGCGTTTTCTTTTGAATAGCTCGAAGCCTCCACTTGCAACCAGAATGATATTTTTTGCACCGCACAACCAATAACTTTTTTTCACTCTCAAGAATCTCGAATTGGACATGATTGTTGATTGAATAAATCTTCACTGCCTCTTGCAATTCCAGTTTACCCTTAAAGATTAGGCCGATGGATAACTCAGGCCGATCCGGATCCCACAATGGAGCTCTTGTTTGACTTGAGGGGCCAGATAGTTGTGTAATTTCATCATTGATAAAAAATGCTGACGATGGCTCATGCATACGAACAGTGTCTTCCAGCATTACTGATGTGCCTCTTTCGTCAACATCATCATTACGGTCTAACACATCGTCCATAAATGTAATCTCCTGTTCCTCATCATCAGTGACTTCCGCACGATCAACCGCACGCATTCCATTGGTCGCCAACAAATATGCGTCTGACTGAACCAAATTTTGAATGACTTCAGTCCTGGCTTGAGCATGACATTGGATACCCACATTGGAAGAAGATGTGGTGTACCCCAAAGACATCGACATCTGCGTACTAGGCCCTATATGTAATTCTTGCACATAAGGGTCAGCCTGCAGAATTCCATGCCCCGCATTAAACTCTGGTGTAAAAGTATCGGGCCCCATCAAGCCGTGCGCAGATTGATTACTACTACCGACGTAGTAAGAGTTATGTAGCGAATGCAAACAGTTAGACTGATTGATGTTCTCCTGTGTAAGCAATTTGAAAGACGGGCCATACTCGTTCATCATTGGCTGAGGAAAATCTTGGATGGGCTCTGCCTGTATGTACAAGTCAATACTATTCAGTGCTCGATTCTCAAATACAGCATCTAACATCGCCGCAACACCATCATCATTTTTAATTTCAAATTCCATGTACTGTTGCATGCAATCCCCCAAAAATGTTGGAAAACGACAAATTAGTTGTAGTCGTGATGTTGTACTGTCCAGCTGCATTATCGTGTACAACATTGTGGACAATTCTTCATATGTTGTTCCGTGTTTTAACTTTAGACAATGTTGAGGATTTTCGTTGTACGATAAACATCCTTCATTGTAGACAATATTACCTCCCCAATAACACATTACAGTGGCGCGTCTTCTGGACATTTTATACCTTCAATATACAATATAATATCAAATACATTTCAGATTTAAATTACATATAATGAATATCATGACATATTTTACTTTTAAACCTATTAACATACTTACAAAGTCTGTAACATTTATGTTCTATGGCGCTTGGCAAACTAATGATAGGTGAAAACATCTAAGGTACCACCTCTGTTGCCATCCATTTTGGTCATAGTACTTTTTATCTGTCTACCTCAACTAATGCCACTGAATCCGATGTTATTCAAAAACCCCTGCCCTTTCCAATCGAGCAAGAGCTTTAAAGAAACATTTCTTGCAGGTATGCAGCCATGGGTGTAACAAGTGTAGGTATTTATAAAGGATAAACATGTATGCAACTATCCAAAAGCAGCATGTATCTGAGACATATCTTGCATGATCAAAATCCTCCTAAAGTCTAGGCCGAGTCCAAATACTTGTTGATTTAAAGAAAGCTAACTGCAATCTTTTACATCAATTACCTGCAATAAGAACTCCTGAAATCATCCCATATTGGCAGCCGCTTTCATAACTCTCATCAGTCCTTCTGAAGGTAAATTTCCTAAAACTTGCTACCATGGTCAGAGCTAGGTAGGCTTTAGAGGGGTCAGTTGTCCCACTAAATTCCATATGAAGACAATAGGTTCTCAGTATATGTGTAAAATTTTGGTATTTTTTAAGATTGACCCAACAAACACTTAGAGGAATAGATGTGAGGTTAGAAGGAATTAGCACCTGTTAGAATATTTGAAATTGCAATATCTTACTCTCTATTATTTTTAGTAGTGCTTCCTTGCCCTCTTTTTTCTACTTGCACAATGCTCAATTGCTTACAACTTTTATATCCAGTGAAGGCCTTGATAAATGAAATATAACGTCTGTTTAAGTGCTTGTATCTTATGTCTCTATATTCACTATATTTATTACAAACATTTATTTTGGAGATTTTATTGGAATTGCTGTTATGACTGTGTAATACTAGAAAGTTAGATGATGTAGAAACTCTAGTAGATATAACTCCACTCAAGAATCCTTGCTCCATCGGAGTTGCTTCTTGTACTTCTCTTTTCCGTCTTGTTCCAGTATACATGTGTCTTTTCTATTCCAAACGCTTAATTTATCCTATAATGTGTAATCAACAAGGATGAGAGACTGCAGAATTTTATGATAAGGGTTTACTGTTGTTATGATGATGGGGCCTTAGTCAAGTGCTGGGAGTTTTGCTAACCTTAAGGATTGGAGCTCTACTGGTATGTTTGATGCTCTGCTGCATCAGACAGCATCAGGCAGATATTTTGCCTGATTGGTAGTATGTTAAGCTGCTGCCACAATGTAGAATGACTTTAGACTGATTTTCAGAATCATAGGCTGCAACCTTAGTATTTTATTCATCCATTATGTATAAGAAGATTTTCAGAATCATAGGCTTAAAGTATTTGTTGGAATCCAGCAAGTATGGCATTTCATGACAAAAGAAAACTATGAACTAGTAGCAAAAATGCAAGCATTGGAATTAAAACATGCATGATTATACTACCCTATTCAGAATCATAGGCTTCAACTCTTTGTTGGAATCCAGCAAGTATGGCATTTCATGACAAAAGAAAACTATAAACTAGTTGCAAAAATGCAAGCATTGGAATTAAAACATGCATGATTATACTACCCTGTTAGTGTGCAAACCAGAACAAAAACCAAACCAAGCCTACTCAATTCAATGAAGTTTCCTGAGGCTATCATAAAGATAAAAATAAGAAGATAGGTAGATAGGTAGATAGGTTAACATAAAAGAGTAGGCAGAAAGTAATAAAATAATAAGACATGCAACATTATAACCATTCTAAGAAATATGTTCCACCAACACAAAACAGTAAAAATACTTTACAAGCACTCCAATCAAAACCCTTGGGTGAACAATTCAAGTATAAAAAATCATAGAAGGAATAGCGAGTTGCAGTCAAGGGAACCACCGCATCAGTATCTCCACTGGATAGAAAATTAATCACAAGATAAATGATCAGCCAGATACACCAAAAAAGATGGAGAGTGAGACCATTATTGTGGCTCAAATCTTCCTCAGCTTCTCAAGTTGTTACGGCGTGTAGTCATACTTTGGATGGGGAATTCAAATATCTCATAAAAAATGGTCTTCATTGCAATAGCAGTTGTGACACATAAGTTGGTTATGTAGCATCTTAAAATCAACAACGCCAAATTTTTTTTCTTAACAACTCTATAACAAACATATACAAGGCTTAAGCAACAAAAATATGCTAGTATTTATGCTCCAATAATCAAGATAATATGCTAGGTGTCACCTTCTCATCTTAATTTTCATGCCTGTAAATTAACCAAAACCAGGATGATATCCTGATAATCTACAGAGCAATTAGGATTACACATCCTTGTGGACACTGCACTTAAATCGTAAACCATATTCTACATAAACATCTCCCCAGTCAAGGCATAGTTGCAGGTGATCATTTCGGGCATTTTACTCCTCTCCATAAAGCCCATGCCATGTTAGACCTCTTTTAGGTTACTTGCTCTTTGTTTTTGTAGTTTAAACTTTGTTTCTTTTGATCTACATATATACAGGACTTAATCTTATAGTTTTTTGAGTAGTGTTTATTCCTTATTACCATTATTGCATTCAATAATGTTTATGACTTAGACTATATCGCTTTGGTATGTAGATATACAATGTGTGGTGAACTTCTGTATTAAATAGGCAATGGTAACCATATGGTATGATCCTCAACAGTGAAATGGCTCAATTTTCTAATTTGAAAAGTTGATATATATTTGTATATGATAGCCTCTGGTTTGGCATTAGACAAGAAAGCAGACCAAATAGCCTATTGTTGTTTACATCATTTGGCATGTTATATTATTTATGCTTTCAGATGGAAATTAGTCATATCTAGATTTATTAGGAATATGAGAACGAAGTGTCTCACAGAATGGATTAAAGAACATAACTATAACAATTTAGTCCTGGAGAATGTAGATACACCAAGCCAATCCCAATAACATGGCAAAGGGTCAAGCTTTGTGTTCAAGGCAAAAGGAAGCTATTCCAGCTCAAGCTTAAACTAATTCCATGATACATTGTTCCAACAAACTTTACCCACTACTACTATTTCAGGGCCGACATGAAAGCCCCCTATACTAGTCAAATTAACTCGTCATTACATCTATAATCTGCTCCCAAAGATGAGTCAAAGATCAAAGCCCCAGCACACTTTAATATCTACACAACTCATCTAAAAATTCAACACAATAAAGCAGAATCCAACACGATTGTGTTGTGTAACAGAAAGAAACATTCAAAAATTGAAATAATAAAATTCTGAATAAAATTATACCTTCACCCAGTAATCTACTGAAGTAAGGATGCAGTTCAAACTACTTGCAGAATTAATGGGGATTCAAAATTGAAACAAATTGGGGATTTTAGGAATCACACAGCAATTGGGCAATGAGGATTGCAAAATTTGCACTAACACTTGGGGATTGGGCAATGGGTAAATTTTGCAGTTATACTTGGGTTTTTTATGAATTACAGACTCAATATAGCTTACCTGGTTAAATAGAAGCTTTGTAGAAGACACGTGAACCGCTGTCTTCTCCTTGGTTCAGACCTAGCCCACGGGTGTGTACCAGTCTACTACTTCATTTGACAAAACTAGGGCTTACAATGGAATCTCACAGCCCAATGTCACACCTCACGCGATCTCACAGCCGAATCTCACAGCCAAATATTGCTCCAGAACTCAGTTGTCTTCTTCGAAGAAGCTAGGGCTACGATTGGATTTCATCAGTAGGGTGTGTGCATTATAAGGGCTCAGCTTAGGGGTGACGAAATCAGACACAATAATGGAAGAAAGAGGAAGAGTGAGAGAGCAAAGCGAGAGAGGGAAGTCTGAGCTTCAACAGAGAGCAAAGAGAGAAGAGAGGAGAGAGAGGCGAAAGTCGAATAACAGAAAGGGGGCCCCTGGGAGGTT
This sequence comes from Ilex aquifolium, assembly GCA_951799425.1. Classification (NCBI taxonomy): domain Eukaryota; kingdom Viridiplantae; phylum Streptophyta; class Magnoliopsida; order Aquifoliales; family Aquifoliaceae; genus Ilex; species Ilex aquifolium. The sequence goes on along the minus strand of OX637396.1, from coordinate 40,591,470 downwards.
GATAATTCAAAATGAAAGCGGATTCAGTATAACCGCTTCATTTGATAAAACGTATTTATGAAATACGCTTTCTCAATTAAAATCATAATTGGTAAGTCCGCTTTTTAAAGTCGGATTTGGTAAGTCCGCTTTTTAAATAAAGTCGGATTTGGTAACCCGCTTTTTAACTGAAGTCGGATTTGGTAAGTCCGCCTTTTCAGAAAAATCGAATTTCGTAAATACGCTTTCAAAACAGCGGTAGTTTGGTAAATAAGTTTAAAACGGCGGTAGAGTGGTAATTAAGTTTTAAAAAAGCGGTACTTTGGTAATAGATTCAAGGTTTTAGAGGGAGCGAAGAGAGAGAGAGAGAGAGAGAGAAAGAGAGAGAGATAATGGTGGCACACGTGGGAATCACCTCCTTATCATCTTCCATTCCTTGTTTGTGTCGTCCTCGTCAATTCTCCTTCACCAAACCCAAACCATTGGCTAGTAAGTACGAACTCTCCACACTTTCTTTAAGTATATTGGAGCAAGAAATACTAAAAATTTTGCTCCTGCTAGAGAAAACATTTTATTAGTTAAATATTTTTCTACCCACCAACTATTTCATGTTCTTTTGAGACCAATTTTGTTGTTTTCGTTAATGGAATTGGTGAATATAAGGAAACAACCTTTATGCATGAAATAGATGTACGTATTCTTTGTTTGTTATTTGGAATTTGGTGCAATTTTCCTTTTTCAGTGGATGTTGTTTGATAATTTGAACAGTGATGGAGTCAAATTAACTGTTAAGTCACTGTGTTTTGATGTTCTTGACAGCTTCTTTGGCGGTCTACTTGTAGCCTTGTATCATAAAGTTTCTCTTATTGGTCACTCTTCCCTGTCGGGTGCAGCTTGTCTGCGGTTGGGAAGAAACCGCATGACATGCGGTTTAATGAAACGCCGGCGTTTCACTGGTTTTCACAATTTTTTTTTTTTAACAGCTCATACCAAAAACGACGTCGTTTTTGGTCTCTGAAAATCCAGATCTGCACCCCTCTTCATCGCTACTTCAACAGCAAAGCCTTGCGAGGTGCAGATCTGGGCGACGTCAGGCAACTCCGACGACCTCAGGCAACGTATGCTATCTCATCTCTCTCTCTTCTTCTCCCATCCCTTTCTCTCTGTCTCCCTCTTTCTCCTTCAAGCAAATCTCTCACACACACCTCCCCACCCTCCAACTGTTTGAGAAAATGCCAGAAAGGATTTGGTAAGCTTAATTGCTGATGATAGGCACCTAAAGAAACAATGGAGGGAGCAAGCTGATGAACCGAGAAAAGCAGAAGTTGTCAAAGGATTGTTAGGAGCAAGAGATGCCATGCTTGGAATCAGGCGTTACATGCGCCAAATGGGGGAGGCTGCAGGCATCCCAGTAAGTTCTTTCTCTTTGATTGGAAGCTTGTTCTGTCTTTCTTTCTCTGTATCTATATGCACATATACACGTGACGATATATATTTCCTTGCTTTCTCTTCTACAATTTGTTTGATCACTGTCATCAACTGCTGCAATGTGGAAATTTTATATACATAGGCCCTGCATGGATCTCTTGTAAAGATACCTATTAAAGGGGTTCAAAGTAACTTTTCTAATATTGTCCTTTAAATGTTTCCCAAGAGAGATTTTTGTTCTTACTCAACAAAAAGACTGTAGTTTTAGGTGCCTGTATGTGCTCCATGCAAATATTTGTAACTTGTAAGTGTGATTTGATCACTTTGCTTCACAAAGTGGAATGTAAAATGACACTGTCATAGGAAGAGCTACTGTATTTTATTGGATGTTTCATTCAATAATTTAACGTATGATTTTTTTCTGCCTTTTTCGATGTAGTTTTTCCAATTTCCACACGCGGGCATTGTATTTCTTCTAATTCTTCTATGCCTGTACATTCTTGACCACTTCTTTTGATTCAGGTTGGAATGGTCCATCAAATTTGAACCATGTTGCTGATATGATGCGGAAGCAGCAAACTGCTCCTATAAATGAGTTTGAAATTTCTCATGACAGTGCTTCCAATACGTGGCATGTGGATGGAGCAGGGTTGCAACGTTTTGTCCAAATGACAAATTGGAGGTTGTAAATTATTTTGTGTCACTATTATCTACATTTTCCCTGCTGTCATTGTCTCTTGCCCAGTTACATTAATTTTTTTCCCAAGAGAGATCCAAGTACAAAATCCAGTTATAAAAAATTTCCAAGTAAAAACAGTTTAAAGGTTTTCCTCACTCTCTATCTCATCTCTTCCGTATGTGGTTGCAGGTATGTATTTATGGCTGACATGATTGAAGATGGGGTATTGAATTTATTGCAACCTAATGAACAACTCAAGAAGAAGAATGGAAATGGAGGAATGGAAATGCTATTGTTGAATATCATTTTTATTGCTATTGCTATTTCTATTGCAACCTGATATTCAGCATATGTTTGTGCCATGTAGCTGATGAGGAACTGATTTGTGTGGTTTTGATGGTTTTGGATGTTGGGTTGATTTGGTTTTGTGGACTGGTGCTGTTCTGTGTGGATGGGTGCCAGGAGCTGGGGACTCTGTTGATGGTTTTGGATGTTGGGTTTTTTTTTCCTCTCTGCACTGGACTGCATTGGACTGTTCTGCTTTGTCCCTGTAATACTGCACTGATATGGAGCATGGAGTTGGGGATGCAGGCAGAAGTTTTTTAGACTTAGAGGGTTACCAAAATGTAATTAGAAATGGTTTAGTCCATCTTGAAAGATTAAAGCCATTTTTTCATATTTTTAGAACATTTTGTTTTTTGATTTTTGTAATTCATTCTTTTTAGAACTTTGTAATGTAGTGATGGAACTTTGTAATGTAAGAGCAATGGTGTATTGATAGAACTTGTGTTGTGAATGAACTTATGCGTTTAATTTGAATGAAATTGTGGGTTTTGGTTATTATTGTGAGTTGGCAGATCACATTCATTATAAATATCACATTCATTATAAATATCAAATTCATTATAAATACAACAAGCATCCTTGCAATACAAAATGATCCAACTAATATTCATGGTTCATTAAAATTACAAAATGATCCAACAAAATGATCATCTGCATCCTTATAACTGCTAAATCTCCAAGCATCATTACAAGTTGTATCTCCCATTCATGAAAAATGATTCAACAGCATTTACAGAATGCACATATGTTGAATCAGTCGGAGTACCCTACATTAATGAGAAGGGGTCAGACAAAGAAACTTGATAAATATGTGAATCAATAAATTTAACAATAAGGTCACATACCATAACACTTTGTACACTATTTGAAGCTTGAGAAGACATCGAATGACCATATGCTGGTATACACGGGTGACTGAAACCTTGTACCTGGAATACAAAAATACTTACAATTATGTTTATAAAAATAGGAAGTGAATAAAAATATGAAGTGAATTAAAAAAATCTAGAATTATACTTATACGATACCGTAGACATATGTGATGGTTGGGAAGCTCCTTTTTTTCTCTTTGTTGCTTTCTCATGCCAAGATTTTAGTCGACCCCAACCCTTGTAACCACCTTCTTTTCTTTTTAAACTTTTAACTTGGAGAAGTTTTGGGTCAACATTTTCTATTCCACTTGGGTCAACATTTTCATAGATTTGATCATCGCCACCATCACCAATTGATGCATACATACTATCCACTTCTTTGAACAATTCCTCAACACCACGTGACACCAATTCATATGCAGGTTGAAGACCAGAGCATCGAGCCGCTAGTTGTACCATTCTAGGACAAAGCTGCCTGTAACGTGACGCCACCATCAACTTGGGATTCTCTTCATTTGACATTAAAATGGGGGCTGTCCTACAACTCATTCTTGCATCTCGTCTCCATCTTTTACATATGTATTGCTCGGGAATTTGCTTAATATTCATCATGTCCAAGACTTTAAGTGCATGGCCACATAATATTCCCTCCATTTCAAACTTCCGACAACTATAATTGACTAGCTCCTCATTAGCCTTAACCAAGACCAAATATTCCCTATGTTCATCATATAATCGAACTACAAATTGATGCCACCCATCCAACACATCACATGGTGTCGCAATAGCACACTAAAAGATATCATACTCCTCTTGGAACAGCTCAAACATAGTAGGAGTGTACACTTGCCCTGCTTGCACTAACATTGGAGCTCTTTTTAACTTCAATCTAGGTAATTTTTGCCTAGCTTGGTATTCTGAGTCTGACTCCTTATACCGCTTATCATTGACAACTCTTTCAAAATGCACAAAGAACTGAACAATGTCATGGTCTGGCTTTAAGTACTTCCGTAAGGCTGTATTCAAGCTTTCACTCAATTGGGTGCTTCGCATTCCTGCAGTGAAAGTCATCTTCATATACACATGCCCCCATTTCTCTCGCAATGCCCAAGTGACTTTCATCCACATATTATCATCTAATTTATACTCTGCAAGCAACGATTCCCAAGCCTCAAATAGTTCATGCTCTTCCTCATATCCATACACACACTCTTTCAATCGAGCAGGAAATTGTGAACCATCCTTATAAATGTTCCCCAAATGTTTCAAAGCATTTTGGCAAACGTGCCAAGTACATAACCCATGGTATGTCTCTGGCATGACAATAGAAATAACCTTAGCCATCGCTTGATCTTGGTCCGTGAAGATGGTAATAGGATATTTCCCAGACATAGCTTGTAGGAATGTCTCAAACAACCACTGAAATGATGCTGCCGTTTCATCATACAATAATGCAGCTCCAAATAATACTGTCTCCCTGAAATGATTGAACCCAGTAAAACATGGAGTTCGTTCTAAAAGTAGTGTCAAATGAGACAACATCTCCAAAGTTGCCATAGTCAATAATCATCACTGGATCGGCCCAAAAATTATTAGTAATATGCTCTTCCGCATCCAATTGCACTCCATAATAGAATGAAGGATTTTTCACTGCTTCCGTTTGAAAATACTTCAACAAACTACCCGCCTCACCATACCTCAAGTATCGTTGCCTCCTTTCATGGAGGTAATTCTTTTGGTCTTGACGAGTGAAAACAAGACTTTCCTTTCCTCCAGACTGAGTACTTAAAAGTTCATAGGAAGCCTTAAGTGACAATCCACAATCCGCTGCCATATCAATATTAATGCCTTGTGCTTCGGTAACCTTTCGTTGGGATGGCATCATATGCATACATTCATGAAGGTGCAAAGGATGGTTGTGGTTGTCGTTCCACTTCGCCACAAGAAATTTACCAATTTCTCTATTAAGAGATATGCACATATGAGCTTGACAATTTGTTTTTGTCTCTGCTCGAGGCTTCCTTATTTGGCACTCTCTTTTATCACGACCCCTTTGACCTTGTTTACAACAAACATATTTTCTATAAATGACGACGCCATCTTTCAAACTTTTATTCTGAAAATCTTTCCTCACGCTAAATCCCACAGACCCTCCATAACTATTGTAAAACGCATAAGCATTTTCCTCCGTATCAAAATGCATACCAATATGAGGTATATTATCAGTCGCATTAACTCCCAAATCATCCATCATAGTATCCTACAATAAGATTAATACACATAATTTTTGTAAAAAAACACTAGTTTGTTATAAAATCAATTCATTTCAGCAGATTCAATGATTCAAGATAGCAATAATTATGGGGTTATCCCACATCGGACAGCCTTTAGACGTGTGTGTGAGTATTTAATCAATTACACAGCCCTCACCTGGTCACAATTGTCCAGTGTGAGTGGTTTGTAGGTCCCATTGATAAAAAAAAAAAGGTAGCAATAATTATTGATTAGGTCACCAAAAAAAAATATAAAACGACTAGCAAATGAAAAAGTTGTCAAGTGGCTTACACATATGTAAGGCACAAAGAATTCTCAAAAAGTCCGTCAGTTTACCAATAAATAAAAGAGACTTGGGAAGAAACAAATTATAAGAAAAGACTTGGTAAGGTCGTTCCTTTCTTCACCTAATCCTTTGATATTAAATAATCCATTATAGATTTGAGTTCGAATTCTTATAAAAATATCATTTTATATCTGACAAATCAAATTTGTAATTTGAAAATCGTATCATTAACACCCATGAATAATGCATCGGGTTGTGGTGTGCTTCACATGACATGGTTGTTTGATGCACATGCATATATTCTCTCCTTGAGATCTATGCCTTATATAATTGATTTGAAACACAACTCATTCTGCATAGATTCATGGCAAGTGGCCTACGGTACTTAGATAAAGAATTCATTTTGCACATGTGAAGCACCAAGGAACTCTTCCCATGTGTCTGTTTACCAACCAACAAAAAAAAAAAGTGGGAGGAAATAAACAAATACTAAAATAGTTCCCAAACTTCAAAAAATTAGAAAAGTAGTCTGTGCATTCGCAAACTCGATAGACAAGTTGATCAACTGAATCTTGGGTCATAGCAATATTATGATTCAAGATATTCTGAAACAAGTTAAACAATGGCTCCGTCCATACCAGAAATGTAAGAGAAAGGGTAATGAGAACTGGACAAGTGCTCAGAGCTTGAGCTGGAGAACCAGACCAGCCGAAGAAGAAGATGGAGAAGTTTGAGCTGTGAAGAAGCAGGAGAACCAGTCCGGATGAAGAACAAGCGGGAGAACCAGGCGGATGAAGAACAAGCGGGAGAAAGAAAATGGAGGGGACTGAATCTGGTTTTTAAAAGGTCCAAAACGACGTCGTTTTGATAAGGGGGAAATAAAAAAAAAAAATTGAAAAAACAAATGAAACGCAGCCGTTTCATTAAACCGTATGTCATGCGGTTTCTTCCAACCGCAGACAAGCTGCACCCCTTCCCTGTCTCTCCTTGGGTAGATTATTCTCCATTCAAATTGGCTGATGGGTATATTCATATTTACATCAATGAAAAAAGTTTCAATTGATGAATGCTGGGGATTAACCATGCCTGGGCTATATCCTTCTTTTTTTATTTGCTGATTTCCTGTACTGGATATTCAGTTTTCAGTAGTTTTTCACAAAACAATAATAATAATAATAATTGTAGAAGGGCTATATGTGTGATTGTTTTATTAGTATGTCTTGTGATAAATCTTGACGATAAGGTTTTTTGATAATTTACATTTTGCTGAAGGGCTAGGCTGAAAGGGGGTTGGGGATGGGAATGTGAATGTGAATGATGTGTATATCTGTATTTAGCAGATCATAACACTTTAGTATGTTGATTTTGGAGTTGCATGGCCACACACTGAAAGTTTACATTATATGGGTTTTTTATTGAATAGTTTTTATTTTTTCATGATGTTATGGTTTTATAACAGTGGCTACAATGCATGATGATCCAATCCGTGAATGGGTTCTATCAGAAGGAAAGGCAACACAGATTACAAGTATTAGTTCCATTGGTGGTGGTTGCATCAACCTTGCCAATCGTTATGACACTGATGCTGGCTCCTTTTTTGTTAAAACAAACAGGTGTGGCGTTCTTCGATGGTTGGATGATTTAATTTGTTGCTTGGGTATACAAACAATTGCAGAGTTACTTCTGAATATAGTCTGATTTGTTGTTTTATTTGCTTGTCACCCCTAATATGACATATAGTATGATGTTCAAGTTGTGAAGGATCTTTCTTATAGGATGGCATGTTGATGGGGAATAATAGAATGTCAAGTAAAATAATTACTGTTATGATGCTTGCTTGATCTGATGCTTTTGAAACTGGAACAGGAGTATTGGACCATCAATGTTTGAGGGAGAGGCTTTGGGTTTAGATGCAATGTACGAAACTGGATCGATCCGTGTGCCTAAACCATTTCAGGTGAGGAAGCTGTTGAGCAGAGAAATTCATATCAACTTGTAAGTCTACCTATGCAGGTGCCTAACTGTAAAACCTTACAATTTCTTCTATTAACAATAGGTTGGAGCCCTGCCAACAGGTGGTGCATATATCATTATGGAATTTGTTGAATCTGGCTCTTCTAGAAGCAACCAGGTGGGAGATGATTTTTTTTGTAGCCTGATGACGGAGCTAACAATTATCTATCAGTTCCTTGACCATTCACCAGTCCTCAGTCTGCATTAGGAAGGAAGCTTGCTGAAATGCATAAAGCAGGGAAATCTGAAAAAGGTTTTGGTTTTTATGTTGACAATACCATTGGCAGGTACATGTCTCACTCCTAGATCATTATCATTTCTCTCACACATGCACACACACATGCATATGCACCTACTCGTCTACAACGCACCAACATATGTTGAATGCAAGAATCATTTGAATCACTTTCAAACTTGTCATTTTAATGGTTGAGCATTGATACCCATGTTTCTCATCTTGAATCCAAACACATACACATGCATATGCACCTACCAACTACAGCGCACTAACAGATCTTGAATGCAAGAAACATATTGAATAACTTTTGAACTTGTCCTTTTAATAGCTGATCATTATCGGATTATCCCCAATGTTTGTCATCCATTTGCCAAGTTCACTAAGAAGAAATTTTCAGTAAGTTACTAATTCTATGCTTAGAATAATAAGTGGAAATGCTTCCTTGAATTTGAAATCCAAATGTATTTGTGTAGTACTCCACAGATAAACACTTGGACATCAAATTGGATTCAATTTTATGGGGAGCATAGATTGGGTTATCAACTGAAGTTGGCACGCGAACAGTATGGTGATTCGACCATATATGAAAGAGGTCAGCTTCTACTTGTTGTAACTTCTAACATTATGGTGGGCAAATATATTTTATCCTCTATCATACTTGCGGTACTCAAATTCTTGATGACCAAACCAATTAAATTAATTGCCCTGTGCATTAATATTTGATATAGAATTAGATGTACTTATCTGTTATTAGTGATTTCTGCTGATGTTCTAGTTCCGTATTTCATTTATCGCAGCATTGAAAATCTTATGCTTACCTTCTCCCTAGCTTGATTTCTAAGCTATCAACAATCAGTGACCAAAATCTTGCTTTTGGATTATATTAGCCTAATGACTGTTGCCATGGGATTTTAAAACTTGACATGCCCATTTAGACAGACTAGTGATGTGCAAGTGTAGGACATTTTTGTTTCTAAGATATATCCACCTACTATTATTCTTGGAAATTACATGGTTCATTATTTATCTGGTTTGTGATTACTAACAGGACAAAGACTGGTGAAGAATATGGGACCGCTTTTTGAAGATGTTTTGATAGAGCCATGCCTGTTACATGGAGACTTATGGAGTGGGAATATTAGCTCTGACAAGAACGGAGACCCTGTTATACTTGATCCAGCATGTTACTGTAAGTACAAGTTGATTTAGGTTGCAATACCATTTTGCTCCTGGATGGTTATTGTGCATTTTCCTTTTTAGTGGCTACTACATGCTAGCCACTGAACAGCCTAGGAATTTAGCAGAACACAATTAAATTTGGTTGGTGGCTTTTCTGTCACCTCCAAAGCCCAGTTCCAGGTGGTATTTGATCAAACACATGAAAATTCCAAAATCAAAATTTTCCAAAGATATGTACTATTTACAAAGAAGCAATTGGTTACATGGGGAACCAACCAGCTCATGCCTGTTGAATCATAGGATACACTTACCAAGTTAGGAATTACAAACTTTTCATTCAGGGTTTGGAAAAAGTTCTGAAACACACTGTAAATCCTGCACTTTTATGGGTTTTTTTTTTCTTTCATAAAAAATGAGAATGGGTGGGAACTGTACCGATTTCCAGCTGAGAAATAAGTATAATCGCACATAGTCAAGTGGTATCTACATTAATGAACTGGAAGTTAAGGGGCATCTGGATGAATGAAATGAAGGTCATCTGTTTTGTATATAAGTGAAACTTTGAAAAGCAATTACCATGGATGAGATGTTTGTGACAAATGATAGGTTGGTGTGCATGGCTGTGTTTGACAACAATTTTCTTGGTTGTAATGTGGTAGTGTAGGTATTTCCTGTCCATTGGATATTTAGACGGCGTTGATAAAGGGTTGCTGGTATGGAGAGGTGCCACAAATAAGTCTACGACTTGGACCTGGGATTGGGAGAGGATGAGGGAAGGGAAGGCAACCTAAGAAGAAGCTGGAGGTGCCAGCAATATTCAATGAGGGTTAAGGAATGAGTGGTAGATCGGCCCCTTAATGGGGCTTTAATGTCCCAATACCGTTAGGCTTGACCAACATTAAATGCAAGCTCAGCATATAAACCTGCACGGACTTGAAGACCGCAATACATATCCGGTGTTTGGTAAGTGTCTTGGTTCTTTTTGTGAAGCCCATGACAAGGGTGCAGTAAACCAAGTCCATGGTACTACCTTGTGCTTTGAGACAGTGAAATCCTTGCTTAAGCGGCCAGGTTATTACCCTTAAAGCTTATCGCAGCGAAAAGGCGCTATGCTGCTGTGGCTTTCTGTCCCAGTCCAACGTTGTCAAGGCAACTGAAAATGCTTGCGGATTATACGGCGCTGAGACAGTGAATGACATGTCAGATGCAACACGTGAAAGCCGTTGGCTGGGTACATGCCATGTTGGATTCAAGGATAGGCATGACTAGTCAACATACGGGCTATGTCAGGATTCAAGGATTTGCATGACAGACAGTTGGGACCATAAGCAGTCGATTACTCTAATAATATAATGTCAGATAGAAGTTCTGATTATCATAAAATATGCAGAAAACTGGTTGAATATGTTTCTTTTTACGAGCTTCTACTGCTATTTAGAGGACTACTTTTTGATGTTGCAAGTCCTTCCATTTTATGTAGATGGACATAATGAGGCAGAATTTATGTCATGGTGTGCTGGATTTGGAGGATCTTTCTACAATGCCTATTTTGAGGTATCTTCCTCTCCATTCTCACTTTGAGGCAGATCCAAGTAGTATATGCCTAGAAGACCATCAGGAACTGTTTTTAATACCCTAATTCCGTCGTTGTTGCTCTTTTTTCAGGTCATGCCCAAGCAACCTGGCTTTGAGAAGAGGAGAGATCTTTATATGCTACACCATTACTTGAATCACTACATTTCTTGTATATTTGCTACTTTGAGATTTTCAAGTCTCTTCCTGTTGTATATTTGCTACTTTCATTTCATGTTCTTTGTTTTTGTGTTTTTTGGGTGGATTTCTTATCCACCATTTTCTGTAATTCTTTTTACATCTTTTGTTCTATGAAATGAAAGTTAATGAGTTCCACATCACACACAAAAGGCATGGAAATTAAATGGCTACAAGTATGGAAAAGTATTTCAAATTCAATACCGACTCCTGGGCTATCCTACATTGCTAGAGCTGGGCTTGGGCCGATCCAGTTTAAGCATCTGGACAATCTAGTATGCACCGTGGTATACCCAAAAAAACCCTGAAACAAATCAGATGTTCGCGCTATTTTTTTTGGGGGGGCAAATAAAAGTCTATTATAAGGGTCGAGGACTATGAGGGTCAAATCTATAAATTAATATCTAATAGCAAGACTAGTAGTCATTAGGCTAACTGCTTGTTGATCTCATGTGCGTGCTAATTAAAGAGCCAAACTTTGAAAGAAAGTCGTCACGTAGGTGTTGGGTTTTGTTGAAATTAACCAAAAAAAGAGATTTTTTGGAGATCGGTACATCAAAACATATTTATTTGTCAAAAAGTCTTATGTGGAAAATATTTTATTTTTAAGTCCATCTTAGATGAAAAAGGTTTGTTTTGTCCTTGTGTTAAAAAAAAGAGTAAAGAAATCACCGAAAATGGAAAGAGTTTAAATAACACAACTATTACTATATCTCCATTAAACACGGAATGGAATCATAAGATTCAAAGATACAATGAGCTACAACACAATGATCGATGATTAAATGTAAACCTCGATCAACCTTGACAAAGTTAGGTACCAATTCCAACTATAGTTGGTACGTACCTTAGCTTATTTGAATACCACAAACATGGTTGGGGAAAGTAAAGATTTTTTTTTTTTTTTATCTTCTTTATTTTTTAATTTTGCTTGATTGACTCCTTCTCTTGCCTTTATTGACCAAGACGTGGCTTGTTTGGGGGTTTTGTTTGTGTACCACCCTTTGCGAGAAAATTCGCGAACCATATGGCTGATTCTTTTGGGTATCTTGTCAAATCATTATTGTAATCGACATAAATAATGCCAAAACGAACAGTATAACCGTCACTCCATTTGAAGTTGTCCATTAATGACCACGCAAAGTATCCTTTCACGATGACGCCATCACTACAAAAACTGCAAGATATATATATATTAGTTATATATACTGATGAAGTCTCGGAACTAATCTCCCAGGCCCAGTCTGATATGGTCCTGTTGGGTTTTACGGGATATGACTAAGAAAATTAAAGTTATGCAATGACAAACAAATAATGTAAGTGGTTCACCCTAGCCGATGGACTTGGGCTACGTCCACTGTAATAAAGGCTCTTGCTCCTTAGTGAAATGTATTGATCTCAAATAGGTATAAGAAATTTACAGGCGCAGGGCCGTTATGGATCCTTTCTTATCTGGATATTCTAAGCTCAAGGGTAAAATACCAGAAAGAAGGCTAGGAAGGAGGCTCAAGAGTTGATCCCCCTCCTTCCTTCTACTAGTCTATTTATATGGCGCCTCTCCTTAGGGTTTGTTACTCTTCTTCTTCCTTTTCCTGATCTTGTGGGGACCTTTCGTCCTTTCCCTGCAAGCCTCTCTGTCTGCCGACGGTACTGTGCCCACGACCACCTGGGTTTGTTCGGCACCACTTCTTTCTACCTTTTGCAGGGTGTAACTCTGAGGAATCAGAGCTGGTTCCCTTTGTCCTTGGAGCACGTGGCGCAATAGGGCTTACCTTAGGTTATGGGCTGAGAATCGAATCAGGGCTGGGCTGTTGGCTCTTTGGTCTCTTAGGCCCTCTGCTCTCGATGTGGGCTGGTTGGGGACCATTTCCTTTGGGCTTCGGAGTCCACGTTCCAGATTTTCAGGGTGTTTGGGGGTTTTGTTTGTGTACCCTTTCCGAGAAAATTCGCGAACCATATGGCTGATTCTTTTGGATATCTTGTCAAATCATTATTGTAATCGACATAAATAATGTCAAAACGAACAGTATAACCATCACTCCATTCGAAGTTGTCCATTAATGACCACGCAAAGTATCCTTTCATGATGACACCATCACTACAAAAAATGCAAGATATATATATATTAGTTATATATACCATAGTTAAAACACAACAACAAAGTTGGACAAGTATTTGTATCTGTGTGTCTTTTGTAAACTTACTTCATTGCTTGCTGAAGATGAAAAAGATGGTCATTGTAGTAGTCTATCCTCATTTGATCAACACGAGCTTCCGAGGGAGTTAACCTAGAGTTATCTTTTTCATCAAAACCTGTGAAACAAGGGGGAGGTTTGTTTCTCAAATTGAACATATAATAATCAAACTTGAATTCTTTATTTTGCTTTTAAATGACAAAATTGGCATGAATTGATGCTAAAAAATTCGTAATTACCATTCTCAGTGATGTAAATAGGTGGAAGAGTATTGTACTTATTGTACGTCTTCTTTATATAGAGAAGAAGCTTAGAAATTCCTTCGGGATAAACATTGAGCCAATCTGAACCACCCTGCAATGTTAAAGGATGAAAAACTATGAGAACCAAAACATATAACAAATGTAATACAAGAATATATCACCTTCTTTTTTAAAAAATTTACAACAGCGAGAATTATGTTCATTGAATTCGATGCTCTTTGGGCCTGTTTGGTATATTTTTTGGGAGGGGTTTGGATTGGCTTGACCAAACCCGGGTTTGACCCAAAGATGGGATTTAACATTCAATGTTGTCCATACCCATGTTTGGTATGCGCAGAGATATATGACTGTTATGATAATATATTTGTATAGAAATGACTATTGTGCCCCTTAACTAATTTAATCCAAACATGGGTATGAATATATGAGGGGGTATAAATGTCATTTAAATGTGAAACCCCCAAACCCACATATGAAAACCCCCCCCATGGGTTTCATGAAACCCAAGTATGTGGGTTTCATGACCGGGCCGAGTTTCAAACCTTGGACTAAATACATAGTTGTCAAACATGGGTTTAAGGGGGTTTAATCCCTAACCCAGGATCCAAAACCCCCCCCCCCAAACCCACATACCAAACATGCCCTTTATGTATTAGAAAAAAAATCAAAGTGTTAAGGCCTTACCTTTGGACCAATGGGTATACCATTCCGATCCGCTAGAAAAAAAGAGAAATTCATAATCAATTCAATTCAGTATGCTAATTACAAAAAGAAATTTATAATTGCTGAGAAGCAAAATAAACTTTCAACTTACCTGTAAATTTAATGTCAGAATCTGTGGAGTAGCTATAAGTTTTCTTATCAGGATTGGGTGGAACATTGAATGCATAACTAGCAGTATAGTAGTTCAATCCTAGAAAATCATATGATCCCTTTACCAACTTGGACTGTGCAGGTGAAAACCTGGGAAGACGAGAACCAACTAGTTTCTTCATAGTTTCTGGATAATCACCAGTTGTTAGTGGCTCCATAAACCTAAAATACAAATGAAAGAACAAAAACTAAGTGTTACATATCGCTCAAAACGATCAATTCATAGTCGGGAAGTCTTGTGCACTACATATATAAGACTTTTCTTTCTTTGATGGAATAAGATAGACACAACGTCTATAACCACGAGGAATTGAGGCCACCCATGTCCCAAATCGATGAATTATAATTAATTAAAACACGTACGTACTTGGAGGGACTCAAGACGGCTCCACAGGCCCCAAGGCGACACGTGTACAAGTGAAGCCGTTATGAAGCCATGAAGCCGATGCCGAGTGGATGAGCCGACTCTGAGAGGTAACCTGGCGCCGAAAACGAGAGGGCGAGCCGAGGAAGAAACGCAGTCTCATGGAGCCAAGTATGAACCTCTGACCATAGTAATTAATGCGATGTGACCCAGCATTTATGAAGACATGAGTGACTGAGACAGCATTTAATGCGCCTCTGCACCCTCGAGGACTCAAACTGACAGTCATGAGTACCTGCATTGATGACTGTGGCGCCGAGCTCAGACATAGGGCCGAGTGCCCCCTAAACGCAGAGTGCCGATGGTAGGTGTCAGGCACCGTTTATAGGCACTCGAGTACTCAGGTAGGTTTATGTTCTCGGCATAGCACCGAGGACTAATTTTCTTCCGCCGAGCATTAATAACACGGGAGTCCAGGTAGATATCACTCATTACACATGGGTAATGGTGAAAAGTGTTGATTGCTGAGGTGACCGTTGTGTCAGAACAATCATTACGAGTCCATGTATAAATACCCCTCAGAAAAATGAGCAAAGGTACGCAAAATCAATCCAGAATTCATAGAAGGAGAGCTTTCCCCCCATTCTTACTGACTTAAGCTTCGGAGGGGATAAGCCGGGCTTGCGCCTGGCTCCCTTTTTCCTAACCTTGTGATTGTTTCAGGGTTCGCTATCAGCCCAGCCGCTACTCGATATTGATTGCAGGAATTATCCCGTGCAATTTGGCGCCGTCTGTGGGAACAAACAACCTTTCTTTTGTAGCGGTTACATCATGGTGAACACACGATCCCAAGGGGAAGGGATAGGGAGTTTGCACACGAGGAACGTGGGGGCTATACGCCTCCCGGCGGTTAGAGAAGTAAGCCCAGCGCGTCAGTCAGCTGGGGTTGAGCGTTCTTCCCAGCGGACCTTCCTCATGAATCAGGGGCCAGGGGGGCAAATCCCCTCGGCCCGTGACATCGTAGAAATGGTGGAGGAACGTATGGGGGAACGCATGAGGGAGCTTGAAAGAGACAACGCCAGAGTACGGCGTAGGTTAAGAGAGTTCGAGCAGTCGGCAGAAGCTAGCCGGCGCACACGAGAACCGATGGAACGGAGTCCCAATCAAGGGGAGTCCAAGGAGACGAGACCCGAGACTCTAGAGGGGAATCGGCGCGGGCGCTCACCCGAGAGGCAAAATCCACGAAACCGTAGGAAGCATGCAGCCGCTGAAAGGGCCAGAGGAGATCCCCGCAGAGACAGCCTTTCGTGGTGGGACCTCCGCCGTGGGATCCCCCGAGACGCCATATCCGCGGGATCCCGGGCGGAATCTACCGCAAGGGGGCCAAGGGAAGCTAGATACCCACAGGAGCATATGGGCAACACACGCCGAGAAGCACAAACCTCGGAGGATGGACAGGTCACCTCTCCTTTCGTGCGGTCCATTAGGGAGACTGAGATGCCTAAGAAATTCGCCGTCCCCCGATTCAAGGCGTATGATGGGAGGACCGATCCCGAGAGTCACCTACGGCATTACAAGCAACTAATGTCAATCTATGACACCCACCAGGGGGTGTTATGCCGGGTTTTCCCCATGAGCCTGGGGGATACCGCCATGAAGTGGTACGAAAACTTGGCCCCGGAGAGCATCGGGTGTTGGAGACAAATGGCCGAGCTGTTCAAAGCACGGTTCATCACCAGCACGAGGAGGCCGAAAGACATCGGTGCCTTGCTGACGCTTAGAAGGAAGAACAGGGAATCCCTTCCGCAGTACGTAATCTGGTACTGGGAGGAGGTTAACGAAGTGGACGCGTGCTCGGAGGCAATGGCTGCAGCGTCTTTTCGGCTGGGACTATCCCGGGACAGCGGCCTCTACCGGTCCCTTACTAAGAAGATTCCTGGCGACATGAAGGACCTGATGGCGCGCATAAATAAGTACGCGCGAGTTGAGGAAGAAACCGCAGTCCCCGAGAACATAACGACGATGCCGAGAAAGAGGGAGAGGGAGCAGCCACCCCGCGGGAATGCGCCGGCCCCTCCACCAAACCGTCTATCCTTCCAAGGAGTCAACACCGTCTTTAAGGAGCCTATTTATAGGATGCTCAACAAGATAAAGTACGAACCGTATTTCAGGTGGCCCCCGAAGATGTTGGGCGACCCGGCTACGAGAGATACTACCGTCAGGTGTTCCTTTCATAGGGATTATGGCCACATGACAGAAGATTGTAAGGCATACAAATCCTTCCTCGAACAACTGGTCCGGGATGGGCACTTGGGAGAGTTCATCGACCGAAGACCAAGGTGTAGAGCGGTGGAGGAACGGCCGGAATCACCCCGAGGAGTGGTTCCGGTTATTAATGTCATACACGCCAGCACGGTGGAAAGGCCAACGTATAATGTCCTCCGGGCGGAGCGCAAGAGAGTTTCACAAGCGTTGCAAGTCGAGGAGGCTGGATGGGCAGGACAATCCTCTAAGAAGCCCCGTTTGGATCACGAGGTTATCAGTTTCTCTGACGCCGATTTGGGAGGGGTGGCTCTGTCGCATGATGATGCGCTCGTGATCACCTTGCGAGTCGACAAATTTGATGTAAGAAGGATCCTGGTGGATTCTGGTAGTTCGTCCGAGGTGATGTACGACGACCTCTTCCGGAAGTTGGGATTGACCCGCAAGGACTTGAAGCCTTTGCAGACCCCCCTTGTCGGTTTCAACGGTTCGAGTGCCCTGCCGCTCGGCAAAATCACATTAATGGTTCAGGCGGCGATCGTCACGATCCCGGTGGAGTTTTTGGTGATAGATTCTGACTCCCCATATAATGCCATAATGGGGAGAACGTGGCTGCATGCCATGAAGGCGGTCCACTCCAGCTACCATCAGAAAATGAAGTTCCCTACCCCGCGCGGCATCATGGAAATCCGGGGCGACCAGTTGGCGGCTAAAAACTGTTTCTACGCCGCTATGAAGACGGGACTTGGTACCCGGGGTGGTGACCGTGACCCCGAGGAGGTTGTGGCTAAATAGCAATCACAGTACGGTCGGCTGGGGATAGATGAGCGTGCGGTGGAACCAGCCGACCGCTCCACCGAGCCGTTGATCAAGGTCCTGTTGAGGCCCGATGATGAGGACAGGTACTTTTTGATAGGATCCTCACTAGATGGCACCGAGAGGAGGGAAATGACTTCTTTCCTGCATGGAAATGCCGACGTTTTCGCCTGGACACATGCCGAGATGACGGGGATACGTCCCGAGGTTGCGATCCATCGGCTCCATGCTAATCCGAATTTCAAACCGGTGAAGCAAAGAGCGCGAAGGACGGCCCCGCATCACGCAAAGGCCGTGGATGAAGAAGTAGATAAGTTGTTGGAGGCGGGCACCATTCGGGAGGTCCAATTCCCCGAGTGGTTGTCTAACACGGTGTGCGCCAAAAAGAAGGAAGGCAAGTGGCGGGTCTGCGTAGACTTCACCGACTTGAATAAGGCGTGCCCCAAGGACGGATACCCGCTCCCTAAAGTTGATCAGTTGGTGGATGCGACCGCGGGTCACAAGCGCATTTCCTTCATGGATACTCGGGCTGGATATCATCAAATCCCTTTGGAGGAGTCGGATCAAGAGAAAACAGCGTTCATCACGCCCCGAGGAATCTATTGTTACACCGTAATGCCTTTCGGGTTGAAGAACGCCGGTGCCACCTACCAACGGCTGATGAACAAAATGTTCAAACATCTTCTCGGCGTCACCATGGAGGTGTACATCGATGATATGCTAGTCAAAAGCAAGGAGACCGCCGATCACCTTGCCGATCTCGGCACTACATTCGCCATTCTCAGACGCTACCGCTTAAAGCTGAATGCCTCCAAATGCGCCTTCGGCGTGAGTTCGGGAAAATTTTTGGGATATCTGGTGACCCACAGAGGGATTGAGGCTAATCCCGAGCAGATTCAGGCGGTCCAGAACATTCAGGCACCTAGGACTATCAAAGACATCCAGAAGTTAACCGGGATGCTAGCGGCGCTGAACCGGTTCATTTCCAAATCCTCTGATAGATGCAAAGCGTTCTTTGCCAAACTCAAAGGGGCGGTAAAAGGGATGTGGGACGAGGAGTGCGGCCGAGCACTTGAAGGAATTAAAGAATATCTGAAACGCCCTTCGACGCTGTCTGTACCAGGGTCAGGAGAAGCTCTGTATCTCTACTTGTCTGTGTCGGAGGAAGCTGTCAGTGGTGCCCTGGTACGGGAGTACGAGGGGGCACAAAGGCCTGTCTATTTCGTGAGCAAAACCCTGCTTGACGCCGAGACCAGGTATTTGCCGATGGAAAAATTGGTCCTTGCTCTGGTCGTCTCGGCGAGGAAACTTAGGCATTATTTTCAGGCACACACCATTGAGGTGTTGACTGACCGTCCTCTCAGGCCGATTCTTCAGAGAGCCGATATGTCAGGAAGGGTTGCTAAATGGGCTGTGGAGCTTGGGGAATTCGAGATAAACTACAAGCCTCGTACTTCGATTAAGGGGCAGGTCCTTGCTGATTTCATTGCCGAGCTCACTGCACCCGAGCCCCCGCCGGAAGTCGCCGCCCTCGGTGTTGACTGGAATCTTCACGTCGACGGGTCCTCAAACGCAAGGGGGGCAGGAGTAAGGGTAGTACTGGCCAGTTCAGAAGGATTTACGATTGAGCGAGCTATTAGATTGGGGTTTAAAGCATCTAACAACGAAGTCGAGTACGAGGCACTGCTGGCGGGACTTGATATAGCTTACTCGGTTGGGGTCCGACACCTGCATGCCTTTTGCGACTCCCAACTAGTAGTGAATCAGATAAATGGCGACTTTGAAGTCCGAGACACCAGGATGAAGGCTTACTATCAGAAGGTGAAAGCCAAGATACAGAAATTTGATAAAATCGAAATCTCTCAGATTTCAAGGGACCAAAACACCCATGCCGACGCCTTGGCATCCCTTGCCTCGGCGTTGGCTTCGGAAGTAACCCGGCGTATCATCATTGAGAACCGAGAGAAACCAAGTATACGAGAAACATGTTCCCAGCAAGTACTGCCGGTGCAAACGCAATCGGCACCGGGTTGGATGAAACCCATTGTTGCATACCTAACGGAGGGCATACTTCCCGAGGATGCCAAAGAAGCCAGGAAGATCAGGCTCAAGGCCCCGAGGTTCTGGATATCCGCCGATCAGCAGTTGTATAGGAGGTCTTTCTCCGGACCCCACCTACTTTGTGTCCCCGAGGACAAAGTGGAACCCCTGCTCTACGAAATTCACGATGGAGTATGCGGCAGCCACACAGGAGGCAGATCCCTGGCACATCGAGCGATGATGCAGGGGTATTGGTGGCCTTATATGCAGAAAGACGCAAAGAGTTACGTTCGGAAATGTGACAAGTGTCAAAAGTTCGCTCCTATTATCCGACAACCAGCTGGGGATCTGAATTTACTAACTAGTCCCTGGCCGTTCTCTCAATGGGGGATTGATATCGTGGGTCCGCTCCCAAGGGCCCCTCTAGGCAAAAAATTCTTATTGGTGGCTACTGATTACTTCACCAAATGGATTGAAGTCGAACCCTTGAGCCGCATTCGGGACGCTGAGACAAAGAAATTCGTGTGGCAGAACATAATAACCCGGTTTGGAATTCCCAGGGCGATCGTCTCAGACAATGGCACCCAGTTCAACAGTAGTCCCTTCAGGGAGTTTTGCTTAGGGTTCGGAATACGCAACCATTATTCCACGCCGGCCTACCCCCAGAGCAATGGACAAGCGGAAGTTTCTAACAAGACAGTGTTGGCAGGAATCAAGAAGAGGCTGGAAAAAGCAAAGGGGAAATGGACCGATGAGCTGCTGAACGTATTATGGGCGTACAGGACTACCCCGAGGACATCAACGGGAGAAACGCCGTTCGCCTTAACATACGGAATGGAGGCTGTCATCCCGCTGGAAGTCGGCCTTCCGACCATCAGAAGTCAAGCGTTCGATTTAGGGAATAACGAGCAGATGCTTGCCAGAGATCTTGACTTAGCCGAGGAGAGGAGAGAATTAGCGTCCATCAAGTTAGCCAAGTACCAAGAGGAACTATCAAGACAGCATCACAAGAAAATCCGAACAAGGGATTTCAGGGTGGGGGACTTGGTGCTTAGAAAGGTAATGGGCGCTGCTCGGGAACCCAAGGAAGGGAAACTCGGACCTAACTGGGAAGGCCCTTACAAAGTGATTGCAGTAGGGGGCACCGGGGCGTACCGGTTACAGAACATGAACGGCAATGATGTAATCCGACCCTGGAACGTATCAAATCTGAAAAGATATTTTTGTTAATACCAGGAGGATATTCCTATGATTTTATTGTGAACACGAGACCGGCTCTCGGTCGTTAGGGGCATGGCCCCGAGGGGTGTAAGACCTCATCCAAGAGGCAACGCTCTCAAAAACAACACGAGACCAGCTCTCGGTCGTTAGGGGCATGGCCCCGAGGGGTGTAAGACCTCATCCAAGAGGCAACGCTCTCAAAAACAACACGAGACCAGCTCTCGGTCGTTAGGGGCATGGCCCCGAGGGGTGTAAGACCTCATCCAAGAGGCAACGCTCTCAAAAACAACACGAGACCAGCTCTCGGTCGTTAGGGGCATGGCCCCGAGGGGTGTAAGACCTCGTCCAAGAGGCAACGCTCTCAAAAACAACACGAGACCAGCTCTCGGTCGTTAGGGGCATGGCCCCGAGGGGTGTAAGACCTCCTCCAAGAGGCAACGCTCTCAAAAACAACACGAGACCAGCTCTCGGTCGTTAGGGGCATGGCCCCGAGGGGTGTAAGACCTCATCTAAGAGGCAACGCTCTCAAAAACAACACGAGACCAGCTCTCGGTCGTTAGGGGCATGGCCCCGAGGGGTGTAAGACCTCATCCAAGAGGCAACGCTCTCAAAAACAACACGAGACCAGCTCTCGGTCGTTAGGGGCATGGCCCCGAGGGGTGTAAGACCTCATCCAGGAGGCAACGCTCTCAAAAACAACACGAGACCAGCTCTCGGTCGTTAGGGGCATGGCCCCGAGGGGTGTAAGACCTCATCCAGGAGGCAACGCTCTCGAAAACAACACGAGACCAGCTCTCGGTCGTTAGGGGCATGGCCCCGAGGGGTGTAAGACCTCATCCAGGGGGCAACGCTCTCGAATACAACACGAGACCAGCTCTCGGTCGTTAACAGCTCAAACACAAAATGAGGAAACACACATGAAGAAGAAATGCCAATGTAGAGGTGGAGTGCATTCACAGCTCAAACACAAAACAAAATGATGGAAAGGGTTCTTTAATTTATCGAAGAGTTCATTACAGTCCAAAAACGGGGCTTTGCGTCCCCAATGGCTTACACATATAGAAAGAACAGAAAAGGCCGCCGCCAGGTTCATCTCGGATCATGGACAGTTAGGTCGTCAACGGGAGAAGAGGGGAGCTCGGACTCCTGTTCGCCGATAAGGGGAGAGAGGCCATCGGAACCATCACTTACAGTAATAGCTGTCGTGGCCCCCTCGGCTGCTTCAACTGCATCGGCGTCTGGCTGCTCCACTGCAAGATCCCCGGCTTCGGACCCGGCAAGAGAGCTATGCCTTTGGAAAAGCTCACTCGCCGGATCCACCCCGGCGGCATGCAGAGCTTCCACCCATCCCTGCCGATAGGCAATGACCTTGGCCTCTTCGAAGGCAGGGACCATCTGCTCTTGAGTCTCCAGGAAGACCCTCTCACACTCCTTTTGGAGCCTTTGTGGCTCCCCTGTCTTCTCTGTCGTCAAAGAGTCCACCTCGGCGGTTAACTCCTTGACCAGGCCCTCGGAATCCAGAGCTTTGTTCTCGGCTGCCGAGATCTTCAGCTCATACTCCTCCACCTTCTTCATTGCCGCCGCCTCGCTCGCCCTCAGCTTCTGCAATTCGGCGTCCAGCTAGTTGCGTTCGACCATTAAGTTGGTGATATGTTTCTTCTGATCGGCGAGGACAGCCTCGACGCCTTTGATATGCGCGTCTTTGGCATCGATCGCCTTCTGGGCGCCCTTCGCCGCCTGTTTATACTCCCAGAAACGATCAGTGATGACCCCCAGTTGTTGGTTGATCTGTAAATTGGTAAGAGTGCTAGTTAAACAACAGCCGAGTACAGGAAGGAAAAATCAACAGAGCACTTACCACTAAGTTGTTCTGGATGGCGCTCAAGAGGAGCGCATTGTCAGACTGGGCGGTGTGAACGCTCATGTCTGCGTTGAATTGGAGGGTTGAAGCCACGGCAAAGGCCACCTCCCTGTCCTTTAGAATGGAGTCTGACTCCAGGACAAGTTGGCCCCCTCTCCTCTCGGCTCGGGCAACCCAGGCGGCGGGGGAACTTGGTGCAGGAGCTGAAGTGGTTGCGCCCGGGGTGTCATGGCGGCGCTTTTGCCGACGCTCTTCGACTTGTGGATGCTCTCCGTGAACCTCGGGGTCCCGACCCCTTCGGCCTGATTGCCGACCGCCAGTAGGAGGGACTTGGTGGGATGGAGTTGGGTCACTCGGCGGAATGACTGGTTCCACTACCTGCCGAGTTCGTGGCGGAGGAGGGAGCACATCCTATTGAGTGGTAGAAGCTGGAGTGGGTCCTGTGCTCGGGGGGACCTCTTGTCCCGAAGCCCTGGCTCTGACCCGGGAAGCAACGGCTTCCATGGCGGCAGCTGAGATCGCAGGGACGTTGAACATGTCTTCAGCGGGGTAAGAAGGAGCTTGAGGAGAAGGGGTTCTCTCGGCGTCGTCTTCGGAGGAAGAGAGGTTCTCCCACCGTTTGGGATCGAAAGGAAGGGGGATTTGGGAGAATCGGCTATAAGACGGGTGGTAACCAAGGAGCACGTGCGCTGCTCGGGAGTATTCGTTTGTCGGGTCAGAGGACCACATCTTCAACAGATCGTCGAATCTAACTTGAGATCTGTGGGGTTGAGCTGCGTCACGCCGATATCCTTCTGTACAAATGAGAAATGAGGTTAGAAGAAAAGCTACCTATTAGCCGAGTAGGCATTTAAACTATACAACACACCTTCATCCCTCGGCACTTTGGGGCAGAACAATCCGTCATACTCGGGTCCAGTGCCCCTCTCCCAGCTTCCGCCGAGCATGATCAAATCATCAAAATACCCCTTGTCCGAGTCTGGCATGTGTGTGACTAGGTACATAGAGGTGTCCCGGGCTTTGAGGTAGTACCTTCCCCCCCCGACTAGTCTGAGGTCATAGCAGAACAGGATTTCATCTACTCCTAAGTTAACCCCCAGCCGAGCGTTCAGGGCAATTACCCCCATAACTATCCTAAAAAAGTTTACCCCACACTGGAGAGGGAACAGCCGAAGCTGCATCAGCACCCTCAGTACCAGAGGGGGTAGAGGGAAAGTCAAGCCACCTTCCATGATGGCCTTAGTATAAAAGGGCATCATCTCAACGCACCCACGTTCCCTACTGTGTTGTGAGGGGTGGAAAGGAAAGGTCAGGACTCTCTCTGGTATTCGGTACTTGGCCCTGAAGGCCCCTATGTTGTCCTCATTTACTACGGTTTTCTTCAATCGCTTGGTTGTGGATGAAGAGGGATTCCTAGCTTGGCTACTACGGCTCCTAGCCATGGATGGAGGTGGTAAAGAGCTTGGAAGAAGAAGAAGAGATATGGTGAGAATACTTACAGAATTTTCTTCGCAGAAGAGTTCTCGGGGGAAGACGAAGGAGTACTCGGCTGCTAAATCGCTTAAGAGAATGACGAGATTGCAAAGTTCTCAAATGGCCAAGACTTCCCCTATTTATAGGCAGATTGGAGAGCGGGAATCGAGGAGACTCATCATTAGCAGATTTGAAAAAGGCGGCTCGAAACGTGCAAGTAACCGCTCTTCTTTAAAAAACGACGTGACAGGCTAGCCCCCGCTCCCCTTGCGCCACCTGTCGCACGCTGCAAAGGGAGTGGAGGCTGGGGGGCAGTTGGAGGGACTCAAGACGGCTCCACAGGCCCCAAGGCGACACGTGTACAAGTGAAGCCGTTATGAAGCCATGAAGCCGATGCCGAGTGGATGAGCCGACTCCGAGAGGTAACCTGGCGCCGAAAACGAGAGGGCGAGCCGAGGAAGAAACGCAGTCTCATGGAGCCAAGTGTGAACCTCTGACCATAGTAATTAATGCGATGTGACCCAGCATTTATGAAGACATGAGTGACTGAGACAGCATTTAATGCACCTCTGCACCCTCGAGGACTCAAACTGACAGTCATGAGTACCTGCATTGATGACTGTGGCGCCGAGCTCAGACATAGGGCCGAGTGCCCCCTAAACGCAGAGTGCCGATGGTAGGTGTCAGGCACCGTTTATAGGCACTCGAGTACTCAGGTAGGTTTATGTTCTCGGCATAGCACCGAGGACTAATTTTCTTCCGCCGAGCATTAATAACACGGGAGTCCAGGTAGATATCACTCATTACACATGGGTAATGGTGAAAAGTGTTGATTGCTGAGGTGACCGTTGTGTCAGAACAATCATTACGAGTCCATGTATAAATACCCCTCAGAAAAATGAGCAAAGGTACGCAAAATCAATCCAGAATTCATAGAAAGAGAGCTTTCCCCCCATTCTTACTGACTTAAGCTTCGGAGGGGATAAGTCGGGCTTGCGTCTGGCTCCCTTTTTCCTAACCTTGTGATTGTTTCAGGGTTCGCTATCAGCCCAGCCGCTACTCGATATTGATTGCAGGAATTATCCCGTGCAGTACTCACCATCCAAATATAAAATCTTGGGCTCGGAATGCAGCTGCAACATCCTGATCATTGTCTTTATCAAGAGGCTCCCACCATTGTGACACAAGTGTAATCCCAATCTTGCCTGCTTGAGTTGTCTGCAAAAGTTTAACATCTTGATAAATCATGCATGGGGGTTTTCAGAAAACTAATTGTACTTTACCTACACTCCCCCTAGATTAAATGATCGAGGTTAAGATTTTCTTATATGATATTTAGTTTAGGATTGTCATAAAGATTAATCGAAAAAGTTTAAGGTATGATGGTTAAATAAGAACCTGAAATTTGGTCTTATATAATGCGACAACTGCTGCGTGAGCAAGGAGTTGGTAGTGTGTCACCCAATATGGCTCAGTGCCTGGATCGCCATCGTTGCAAGTTTGCTCATGATCATGCCTTGGAGAACTTCGAGAGGGGGGGAAATGAGGACCTTTAATATGCTCAGGTTCAGTAGCGCCCCACCCGGGTGGAAATATGCCAGTTACATTCCCGCCAACACTGTAAGTATATGGCTTGCTTCAACTTTAAAAGTGTAAACCCAAGCGCAGGTTGAGCAAAGTAATATAATCTCGGAAGTCCGAGGTCGATCCCACGAGGAATTGTAACAAGAAACAATCACACAAACAATGAAAGTAATTTGAAAGGAAAAAGATTTGTTTGGAAAATTGTTGATTGGAGAAAAATGATTTTGGTAATTAAAACAGTAATAAATAAAATACTAGAGCATCAGGTACTCCCTCTCAACTTCATACAATAATAGTTAAAGACTCAAAGCTTGACTTGAAAGAGGAATTAAATATCAGTTATACCAATTAACAAATCAAGTGATAAATCCAATGATTATAATCAAAAGACTACCAGGAACCTGAATAATCATTCAATCATATTATTTTATGAAATAATGTTAATCCTTCCAGCGTGGAATAACCAGTGATTTACACGTAGGGAAAATCAAGCAATTGATATACGTGGCACAACAACTCAAGAGTTTATACAGCATAAACACTTTGCTAAAAGATTTGGGATTAAATTAACACAATAACATAAATCCTTAAGTACAAGAGTCAATAAGAATACCGTACTCCGTTGAGAGGTTTTCCCCTAGCCCTAGCTTAGCCTTCTAGCCAGACATGGTACAAAGATGCAGAAATAGACTAATGAAAAAGAACTCCCTTTTACAAGGTCCTAGGTTCGTATTTATAAATTACATTCTAAAGAGATTGCATCCCACTAGGATTCTAAATTCGGCAGCAGAAGCTTGACACGCGTCCGGACGCGCCTCTCTCAACCGTCCGGACGCAACTTCCAGAATGGTCCTTCCTCCGTTTATCAACTTTCTGCCAATCGCGTCCGGACGCGTACACTTCATCCGTCCGGACGCGTGTTCCAGTGTGATCCGTCCTGAGCTATGCTTCCTTTCTTCTCATAACTTTAATCCAATTTTTGCACTATTAGCCTACAAAACAACACAACTCATCTTTCATTCTCATAGCCTTAATCTTCAATTAAATCAACATAAATATCACACTTTCACAATAAAATGATCAATATTACCTCTGACAAATGTAACTATTAGACCTGAATCACACCCCCCCACTTAAACCTTGCTAGTCCCTAGTAAGGCAAGCAAATAAAAATATAATACTAACTACAAAAAAAAAACATAACCACTTTCGTAGGTTTCACGATTGCATTTAGCATATGCAACAAGCCTTTAAACCCCTAGGTTTCCCCTAGTGGACGAGTATAGTCTCGTGAGGGTTTCCAGAGATGATACCCACAAACATCACCTTGTGCTCAAACATCTGAATAACATTTGTACAATATAAGTTGCTACCACATTATTGAAATTCTAAGACACAAACTTTTTATAAGCATATGCAAAACAACATATAGATCTATGCGGTATATAACTGTATGCACTTATCATATTCTCATATAAACTCGTGTGTAGTGTGAGTTAACTATACCAAGTCAATAATTTATCTGGTAATCACCTCTACAACTATCAACTATTCGTCTCAATGCCAAATCTCACTAGATAATTCACTCATGAACAATTCTCTCAGATTATAGTGACAATACACTCAAGTATCACATGTGAGTGGAGGATATTTAAATCAACACAAAATACTGCTCACATGTTCCATTGAAATAATTGTAATCCAAAAGAAAATGATTTGACATAATCTCATGAAAGGAAATCATCACACAATAAATAAATAATCATCATTCTCTTCCTTATTCACACAAGTCATGCGTCCATCAATACACTCTTGAGATCAAATAGGTCTTTATTTAAGGTTGTAATGGGGCCTTGGGATTAGGGTTTTGAAACGAAGGATATTCAGGAATTCAAAAAAATTATCCCGAGAGAACATGTACATTACACAACCAAACTTCTTTCCATAGCCTTTCATTCTCCATCACTTAGAAGCACAATCTACATCACTTGCTCATATTTTTTTCTTTTCAAACACATGCTTGCTATTTTTTTTTTTTTCTATTTTTTTTTTCAATCTGTTTTTTTCACAGCTAGACATATTGTCCTTCTTTTTTTTTTTTTCAGCAAGACATCTAATGCGAATATTCACAAGTATGTAAAATTTTTTTTTTTTTTTTTTCTCATCTTTTCTCAACCAACATCTCTCAAATTACATAACCAATAAAAGTTCAATCTCGGGATAACCAAGGGTAAACGATATTTTTTTTTTTTTTTTTATTGGTTTGGTTATTATATGTTGGGCATAAGAAAAAAAAAATTGCTTCAAAGGCTCAATCATGGCTTCTAGGAATAATAATAATCAAAGAATAATGCTTAGGCTCAAATAATATCAAAGATGGCCTAAAATCATATCTCAAGAGCTTTTGATAACACACTTCTCATGCAAATAATTGAAAGTCAAGCAATCATTCACAATATTGGTGTTAACCAAAACAAAAATAATGAGACTATTGAAGGAGATTAGCTGAATAAAAATATTCTTTATTGAGTAAATGTAAATAACCCTCGAAAAAAAATTGGATCAAAACTCACCAGGGTTTTTATTCATCTCCACTATATGTGTCAAGTTCTCAAGGTAAAATACCTAATAAATTTTCAACTTGGTAAAGTCTAAAGTGCACAAATTTTGAGTTTTTATAAGAACATGATATGAGATACAAAAATATAGAATACAGTTCTATGCGATGCTTAAACAGTTACAAATTTAAAGCTAAGCAAATTGTTTCTATATTGTGGTATTAACTTATTCATAACAACGTTATTTAGATATTTGATAACACACCAAACAAAATATGCATTTTATATAATACTGAGAATTCAAGTACAATGCATATTCAAAAGATAAAAGAAATCAAGCCTAACAAAAACTACCCAAAATAGGCTTTGATTTCTACATAAAACTGGAAAATAAAAGAAATGATTTTGAAACCACCGGGACCTAGAAGAAATCATCCTAAGATGAGGGGCCTGCCTGATCACGAGAACTATGTCCTAGCCCCCTCATCTCAGCCCTCAACTCTCTCATCTCCTTCCTCATCTCTCTCTGACCTCTCAACAACTCGAACAGAATCTGCCGGTCAGTCCTGGGATCAGTGTCTTCATCCACTGGCAAGTCAAAATCTTCATCGAAATTGAAGAGGTGATCCCAATCCTCTACCGGTACATCACCCTCAGCTGCAGCCTCCCCCTGCTGGCTTCTCATCCCCCCTGGCCTTGCCACACTCCGACTCTTTAGAAGAGACCCGGAGTTGAGTGCAACAACCTTCTTTGCCTTCTCCATCATGGCGTCAATCACCACCCCCGCATTTTCACAGAATGCGGTAGCCAGACCGGGAAATGGGAAAGATGGCTTTTTAGGGTCAACAATGGCCCTACACATTTCTGAGAAAATAAGAGAGGGGAGGTCTATGGTCTTGCCAGTGCCTATGGCATACAGAAGTCGGGCTCGGTCAGGGTATATGTGATTATTCCTCAGCAAAGGGAAGATGTTGGAGACTGAAATCAGATTGAGAATCTTGTACTTATTGGTCAAGTCCCCCTGCTGGAGGAATTTCACTCCGTCTGTCAACACAAAATCTTGATTACCCATTAACTCTCTACCCACCTCATTACCACCAAAATTCTGGGGATATTCAGGGATAGCTACCCGGGCTTGAGTCATTCCAATCAATTGGGCAATGGCTGTGGCATCTACACTGATATGCTTACCTCGGACATAGGTGGTCAGCTGACCATTCCCGAGGTCATCAGCGTTGCTGTAAAATTCCCTTGCCAGGATAGGAATGCAAGGCCAATCTTTACCCATAAACTCGGCCCACCCTCTAGATGTGATGATCTCTTGGACTCCTAATCGAGAGAAATCCGTGAGTTCAATCTTCCTCTCACAAACAAAGGGTTTGGAAGCGTAGTATTTCTCGAATCTTACCCGCTCCTCTAGTATTTGGAAACAGATCGGGTCAAATGTGGTGTCCTCCTCTTCTTGGGTGCTTGATCGGGCTCTCTTTGAGGAGGAGGCTCTTGGTGGTGCCATAGTTGTTAAAATAGAGAGGAGAGAAGTGGAATGGATGGGAGTTGTTTGAAATTCGGTTTAGAATCGTGCAAAACAAGTTAACTGAAGTCCCTATTTATAGATTCGCACATGCGTCCGGACGCATTGGGTGTTTCCGTCCGGACGTGGTTCAACTACTGGCATTAATAAGCTTTGAATGACACGCGTCCGGACGCGTGGTGAGGTTCCGTCCGGACGCGTACTCTGAATTTGAAACGGTTAGCTTTCCCGTCCGGACACATGACAATTCACCGTCCGGACGCGTGTTCCAGTAAGTTCAGCCTATTCTTCCCCGTCCGGACGCAAACTCCAGAAGATTTTATATTATAATTCATGAGTCCGGACGCGAGTTCCAGTGAATTGATTCCTTTATACTTAGATCAATTTTCACTTTTCTTAGCTCTTTCTCTCCAAGTGGTTCCCTTCTACTTCTAAAGATTTCTAAGGCTAAAAATAAGAAAAATTCTACTGGACTATCTAAAAAAATAAATATAGTAAACACAGTTGCATCACAGTTGCATGTGCACAAAGCTCAAATTCAAAATCCAATATACTTTGTATTATCAAATGATCCACCCCCCCACTCAAAAAGTTGCATTGTCCTCAATGTAACAACACGCAATGTAATATTAAGTAAGGGTGACGAAGACATACCAGATGCTCGGATAATGTGCTCATGTATCTGTGAAAAAAAATAAACAAATGCAAAAGAACAACACTAGTATACATAATTGTACAGAAAATGGTTAGAGATGGATCATTCATAGTGGGGATCCACCAATTCGATGGATTCCACTTCCACGATACCCTCCTCCAAGAATGGTTTCAATCTTTGCCCATTAACCTTAAAAATGTTCCCATTACTTGGGTTTTCAATCTCCACTGTTCCATAGGGGAATACCTCCTTAACAATGTATGGACCACTCCATCTGGTTCGAAGCTTTCCTTTGAAGATGTGAAGTCTAGAATTATAAAGAAGAACTTTCTGTACAGGTGTAAACGTTTTACGCACAATATTGTTATCATGAAACACATTCATGCGTTCTTTACTGATTCTAGAGTTCTCATATGCCTCATTCCTAATCTCCTCAAGCTCATTTAATTGCAACTTTCGTAAGGCACCAGCTTTGTCAAAATTAAAATTGAACATCTTAATGGCCCAGTATGCTTTATATTCTAATTCCACAGGCAAGTGACAAGCTTTTCCATAAATCAATCTGTACGGAGACATACCAATCGGGGTTTTATATGCAATCCGGTATGCCCATAATGCATCGATTAGTCGTAATGACCAATCTTTACGATCTGGGTTCACCGTCTTTTCCAAAATGTAAGAAATTTCCCGATTGGCAAGCTCTGCTTGACCACTTGTCTGTGGGTGATAGAGGGTTGCAACTTTATGTGTTACACCATATTTCTTCATCAAATTTTCAAAAGGTCTATTACAAAAATGCAATCCCCCATCACTGATAACGGCTCGAGGTATACCAAATCTGGACAAAATATTTTCTTTTAAAAATTTCAGAACAACTTTATGATCATTTGTCCGACATGGTATAGCTTCAACCCACTTAGAGACATAATCTACTCCCACTAAAATGTACATATACCCGAAAGATGGAGGGAAATGACCCATGAAATCTATTCCCCAGCAGTCAAAAATTTCTATGATCAAAATCGGGTTTAGGGGCATCATGTTCCTACGGGTTAATCCCCCCAGTTTTTGACATCGCTCACACACTTTACAAAAATTATGAGCATCCTTAAAAATTATAGGCCAATAAAATCCGCACTGCAAAACTTTTGCAGCGGTCTTTTTCATAGAAAAATGGCCTCCACAAGCTCCCGCATGACAAAAAGATAGAATGCTACTTACCTCATCATCGGGTACACATCTCCGGATAATCTGATCTGGGCAATATTTGAAAAGGTATGGGTCATCCCAGAAGAAACTTTTTACTTCGACTAAAAATTTCCTCTTATCCAAAGCAGTCCAAGCCGGTGGCATGTTACCTGTAACAAGAAAATTCACAATGTCAGCAAACCATGGTAATGAAGAAACTGCCAATAACTGTTCATCCGGGAAAGTATCTTTGATCGGCACTGTCTCAATGGGCACATCACTCACAAGTCTAGACAAATGGTCAGCCACTACATTTTCTACTCCTTTTTTATCCTTAATAGTGATATCAAATTCTTGGAGTAATAGGATCCACCTCAACAGTCTCGGTTTTGCATCTTTCTTAGTTAATAAGTATTTGAGAGCTGCATGGTCTGTGAAGATAATAATGGGGAAACCTACTAAGTACGACCTGAATTTGTCTAGTGCAAATACTACAGCCAGTAATTCTTTTTCTGTTGTAGAATAGTTCATCTGGGCACTATTTAAAGTTCTACTGGCATAGTAGATGACATGAGGCTTTTTGTCATTCATTTGTCCTAAAATCGCCCCTACAGCATAGTCACTGGCATCACACATGATTTCGAAAGGACTACTCCAATCTGGGGGTTGCATGATTGGAGCGATGACAAGCATGCCCTTTAACTTATCAAAAGCTTCTTGGCATGCATTATCCCACTCAAAAGGTGTGTCTTTCCCTAGGAGATTACAGAGTGGTCTAGATATGGAACTAAAATCTTTTATAAATCTCCTATAAAAACCAGCATGACCCAAGAAAGATCTAACATCCTTAAGGGCTTTCGGACTAGGTAAATTAGCAATTAATTCAATTTTGGCCTTATCTACCTGAATTCCCTCAGAAGAGACAATGTGACCAAGAACAATTCCCTTTCTAACCATGAAGTGGCATTTTTCCCAGTTAAGTACAAGGTTCTTTTCTTCACATCTTATAAGTACCTTCTCCAGATTAGCTAAGCAGTCATTATAGGAATCACCAAAAACAGTAAAATCATCCATAAAGACTTCAAGAAAACGCTCAACCATATCACTGAAAATACTAAGCATACCTTTGAAAGGTCGCAGGTGCATTGCATAGTCCAAAAGGCATCCTTCTATAAGCAAAGGTGCCAAAAGGGCAAGTAAATGTGGTCTTCTCTTGGTCTTCTAGGGCAATTTCAATCTGGTTATATCCCGAATAACCATCTAAAAAATAATAGTACAAGTGTGACGCTACCCTTTCTAAAATTTGATCCATAAAAGGCAAAGGGAAGTGATCTTTTCTAGTAACAGCATTAAGTCTCCTGTAGTCTATGCACATTCTCCAACCAGTAACTGTCCTAGTTGGCACAAATTCATTATTCTCATTAGCAACTACAGTGACTCCAGATTTCTTAGGAACTACCTGTGTGGGACTTACCCATTTGTTGTCTGCAATAGGGTAGATAATTCCTACATCTAACAGTTTCAACACCTCTTTTTTCACAACTTCTTTCATATGTGGATTTAGCCTACGTTGCATCTCCCTAGATGTTTTAGCATTATCCTCCAAATAAATCTTGTGGGTGCAAACCAAAGGGCTAATTCCTTTTATATCAGCTAAAGTCCAACCAATTGCATTCTTATGTTCCTTAAGAAGGTGTAACAACATACCTTCCTCTGCTGAATTCAATTGAGAAGAAATTATTACCGGATAAGTTTTATCATCTCCTAAAAATGCATACTTCAAATCCACCGGTAATTGCTTGAGGTCTAGCTTGGGAGCTTTATCCTTGGATGGTATTGGTGGATCAGTTCTTGGTGGGAGCTCCTCAAATCTCTGTCTCAACTCTCTCATTTCAAGTACCTGCAAAGAGTTTAACATATCAGTTGAAACAGAAATGTCAGCATTCTTTTCATCTATCTCTAACTCAGAATATTGTTCAAGCAAACATGCTTCAAGTGGATCAAACAAGGAAGAATCATATACTCTGCTTGGAACAATAGATTCAATCATGTTAACTTCATGCACATCTTCATCAACATTCCCAGGTTGTTTGCACACATTAAAAATGTTGAGCTCTAATGTCATATTCCCAAAGGTCAATTTCATCACACCATTCCTGCAATTAATTAGAGCATTTGAAGTGGCTAGGAATGGTCTGCCTAAAATGACGGGAATTTGAGCACTAGTATTTAATACAGGTTGAGTGTCCAAAATTATGAAATCTACGGGAAAATAAAATTTATCAACCTGTACTAAAACATCCTCTACCATACCCCTCGGTATCTTCACTGATCGGTCAGCTAATTGAAGTGTAACCGAAGTGGGTTTTAACTCCCCCAACCCTAATTGTTCATATACTGAATAAGGGAGCAAATTCACACTAGCTCCTAAATCCAGTAATGTTTGTTCAATTTTGTGGTTGCCTATAACACAAGAAATAGTAGGACAACCTGGGTCTTTATACTTTGGTGGAGTTCTGTGCTGTATGATGGAGGATACTTGCTTAGTCAAAAATGCCTTCTTTTGCACATTTAATTTCCTTTTAACAGTGCATAACTCTTTCAAAAATTTTGCATAAGAAGGTATTTGTTTAATGGCATCCAACAAGGGAATATTGATTTTCACCTGCTTAAAAATCTCTAACATATCATTATGCACAACAGGCCTAGTAGAAGTAAGCAATCTCTGTGGGAATGGTGCAGGTGGAACATACTTTTCAGACTTATTAATTTCAGGCAGGCTAATCTTGTCATCACTCTCCGTGGGTTGAGAAATCTTTTCAGAATCTTGAGTTTCCAAAGGAATGGTTTTATTGATTTCTTTCCCGCTGCGGAGTGTAGTGATAGACTTTACGTGCTCGTGGACAGTCTCAAAAGTGCAAGTCTCATTCACAACAAATTGACCCTGTGGGTTTCGGTTGTGGTTGTGCTGGAAGCCTACCTTTTTCTTGATGGCAAGGGTCAATGGTCAATTTAGTGATTGCACTCCTCATATCCTCAATAGCCTGAGTTGTTTGTCTATTGTATGTTTGCTGATTCTGCATAAATTGTGACAACACCTCCTCAATGTCTCTTTTCGGGCGTGGAATGTAAGGTGCAACATTTGAAGAGTTTTGTTGGGGTGGTTGTGATGCATGATTGTCATTCCTCCAACCAAAATTTGGATGATTCTTCCACCCCGGATTGTATGTGTTCGAATATGGATTATTGTAAGGCTTTGAAAAAGTGTTTACAGCATTTGCTTGGTCATACACTTCTTTTAATGCAGGTAATGATGGACACTCCGTCACAGGATGTCCAGGAATTTCACAGATACTGCATATCTCCTCAACCTGAACTGTGTCAACATGGTTAACCTTTTTGTATTCCATAGCCTCTACCCGTCTTGTTAAAGTGGCAACCCTAGCTCCTAAGTCATCCTCTTCCCTCAACTGGTATTTACCCCCACTAGATGATGATGATTGTGCAGTTTTACCCTTAGATGGTTCATGGGATGTAGTATCCCAAGATTGTGCATTCTCGGCTAATTGGTCTAAATAGTCAAAAGCATCATCTGGTTCCTTATTCATAAAATCCCCATTACACATCATTTCAATAAATTGACGCAGCTGTGGGCCTAAACCCTCATAAAAGAAACTTATTATGCGCCAGCTTTCATAACCATGATGTGGACAAGATGCAAGAAGGTCTTTAAATCTTTCCCAACTTTGATAAAAATTTTCAGACTTCTTTTGAGAAAAATTCATAATCTGTCTTTTCAAAGAGTTTGTGCGATGTGTGGGAAAAAATTTCTTTAAAAATTGTTTCTGCATCTCTTGCCATGTTCCTATAGACCTAGATCTCAACGAATATAACCAAGTTTGAGCTTTTTCCTTTAATGAAAAAGGAAATAACTTCAACCTGACTATATCCATTGCCACATTCTGATCATGGAACGTAGCACATACATCCCCAAATTCTCTGATGTGCAAATATGAGTTTTCCTCACCTATACCCAGGAATTTTGGAAGTAATTGAATCATGCCAGGTTTAAAAACAAAATTAATGGCATTCAATGGAAAAATTATGCATGACGGTTCAGTGAGAAGTACGGGTTGTAGATACTCACGCAAAGTCCTACCCTGATTAACATTATCCACCTCATTCTCATCATGATTACTTATTCTATCAACATGATCCTCCCGTTCGGGAAGATCATTCTGCCTATGATCATTAGGATTAGCAGCCATTGTGTGCAAGAAGTGATTTGACACAGATAAATCAAATAAATTTCCAAACAGAGTATCTGAATCTTCTCTTGTTAAACGTCCACTTAAATCACGATGCCAAAAGCTCATAAAACAAATAAATAACCTAAATAAATTCTAAATTTAACTAACATAAAAAAAAATAACTAAAATAAATAAACTAAAAATTAGAACGAAGTTACCGGATTTCCGAAGACTCGCAAATACCGCAAACCTCAATGATGTGATGGCTCCTTGTCCTTCAAGTTCCCCGGCAACGGCGCCAAAAACTTGCTTCAACTTTAAAAGTGTAAACCCAAGCGCAGGTTGAGCAAAGTAATATAATCTCGGAAGTCCGAGGTCGATCCCACGAGGAATTGTAACAAGAAACAATCACACAAACAATGAAAGTAATTTGAAAGGAAAAAGATTTGTTTGGAAAATTGTTGATTGGAGAAAAATGATTTTGGTAATTAAAACAGTAATAAATAAAATACTAGAGCATCAGGTACTCCCTCTCAACTTCATACAATAATAGTTAAAGACTCAAAGCTTGACTTGAAAGAGGAATTAAATGTCAGTTAAACCAATTAACAAATCAAGTGATAAATCCAATGATTATAATCAAAAGACTACCAGGAACCTGAATAATCATTCAATCATATTATTTTATGAAATAATGTTAATCCTTCCAGCGTGGAATAACCAGTGATTTACACGCAGGGAAAATCAAGCAATTGATGTACGTGGCACAACAACTCAAGAGTTTATACAGCATAAACACTTTGCTAAAAGATTTGGGATTAAATTAACACAATAACATAAATCCTTAAGTACAAGAGTCAATAAGAATACCGTACTCCGTTGAGAGGTTTTCCCCTAACCCTAGCTTAGCCTTCTAGCCAGACATGGTACAAAGATGCAGAAATAGACTAATGAAAAAGAACTCCCTTTTACAAGGTCCTAGGTTCGTATTTATAAATTACATTCTAAAGAGATTGCATCCCACTAGGATTCTAAATTCGGCAGCAGAAGCTTGACACGCGTCCGGACGCGCCTCTCTCAACCGTCCGGACGCAACTTCCAGAATGGTCCTTCCTCCGTTTATCAACTTTCTGCCAATCGCGTCCGGACGCGTACACTTCATCCGTCCGGACGCGTGTTCCAGTGTGATCCGTCCTGAGCTATGCTTCCTTTCTTCTCATAACTTTAATCCAATTTTTGCACTATTAGCCTGCAAAACAACACAACTCATCTTTCATTCTCATAGCCTTAATCTTCAATTAAATCAACATAAATATCACACTTTCACAATAAAATGATCAATATTACCTCTGACAAATGTAACTATTAGACCTGAATCATGGCTCGTTCAACGTTATCCAATTTTTGACGCGATCACCAAATTCCCAAAAGCAAATTTTTGCGTACTCACAAAAATCAGGCCTAGTTAAGTAAATTAGTGTAATTTCAATTAAATCGTATTTATAAATCTTGTTTTTCTAAGTAAAATGAATGACATAAATTAGAATGAAACATCATTCCTACGATAGATCGATACTATTTGCAGCCATTGATTATAATAGAATGGTGTTGGCATGGGCGGAGCTACATAGGGGTCTAAAAATTATACATATATTTTATGCTTGTGCCCACCCTATAATTTTTTTATTACAATTGTTTAGTTTTTTTTATTGTATTAAGACTTTTTTCACATTATCTTAATTTTATTATTTATGAATTTTTTCAAGTGAAAGTTCTTGCAAATGACCTTCATTTGACTTTTATTTTTTCTACGAGAAATTGTCTATATTTCTATTTAAGCATTGATTATAGTCTTTATTATGTGACAATCGATTTTCAATTTTCTTACTATGTTTAGCTCTTAAATTTTAGTTTAGTAATTTTATCATGCTAATATCTTAATGATAATTTTTGAAACATCACTTTTTTAATGACTTGTTAGTGAATAACTAATATTTTTTAATTACAAAAATGATAATTAGTTCTACTTTTTACAATTGTGATAATTAGTCATTTTTTTAATATTCTTTTTTGACTTTTTCTACGTTAAATGGACTTCATGTATCAAATATGATATAATAAATATAAATCTATTATATAGTGTGATTGGTTAAGAGAAAACAAAAAATTAGAGTGTGTAATTAAATTGTCAATCCTAAATAAAATTCCTAATTCCGCCCCTGGTTGTTAGCCATTAAATTAGCTTCAGCCAAAAGAAAATTATAAAAATATTAAAATTATAAATGTGGATATTTTTATTAGATAAATTAAGATTAATGTTTATTACAATGATAAATAGATGGATCATGAAGTGCAACTTGATTGACTTACACAATGTTAGGGCTTAAAAAGCCACCGTACTCATCTGCCAAGGCTTGGGGAAGATCAAAGTGGAAGAGAGTTACAAAGGGCTCTATGCCTGCACATAAAATGATAAAAGATTAATTAATTAAAGACTGAAATGAGAGAAGTTTACAAATTAAAATAGTCAATCCATGATGAGAAAGTCGAGATCGAATCCTGACCCTTGGCTAGGAGCTCGTCGATAAGGTCGTTATAGTATTTGATTCCTTCCGCTTAGTTTTCCACCTAACATTTGAAATATTTTAAAACAAATTACTCTAAGAACAACAATTTTTTTTTATTGTATGCTTAAGTGACTTGATCAAATGGTGCTTGAAGTTTATGAGAGAGATGATTATTAAAAAGAGATGATGCTCACCTGGCAATATTCTAGGCCAAGAAATAGAGAACCTATAGGCATTGAAACCCTTTTTCTTCATAATCGCCACATCTTCCTGTAATGTTTATATTGTTAAATATGAGTTAATAGTGATTCTTCAGGGGTTAGTCTCAACCCAATCTTGCGTTATTATCT
This sequence comes from Ilex aquifolium, assembly GCA_951799425.1. NCBI lineage: Eukaryota > Viridiplantae > Streptophyta > Magnoliopsida > Aquifoliales > Aquifoliaceae > Ilex > Ilex aquifolium. The sequence goes on along the minus strand of OX637396.1, from coordinate 40,552,356 downwards.
TCTTTGTATGTCCTGTCAAAATTTTGTTAATTCATAGTAGATCTAAGCATGCATTGATCAAGCGTGGCCGGATTAGGTGTTAGTTCTCATCAACCCCTTCATTTGACGAGATAAAACTCAAACTCGAGTAAACTATTAATACTATTAAAATTATTAGATCAATACTAAATTCCAATGTTTGATGAATTCTACAATCAATCTAAAAGTCATAGTAAATTAGGTCATCAAATTAGATTCTAATAGCGTTTCTTAAACTCAAAATATTTAATTTTCTCTCTCTCTCTCACTCTCACACACACACCCCACCTCCCCCCCCCCCCCCCCCCCCCCCCCCCACCCCCCACACACCCACACGGCCACACCCCAGTTTTTAGAATGTGATTGATAGATCCTAAGATCCAAGAACATGCCTGCATAATACGATTTTTGAAGGCAATAGCTTAAGTGTTAACATTACCTTGAAACGATGATAAGAATCGATAGCGACGTTCCCGTTGCTACCATTCTTCACCTTACCTGCCATGGATATAAACTCTTATCAAAATGAGTGCGTATGTGTTTATTTGTGTGAGAAAATGGAGTAGGCCAATATCCAGTATGCAGGACCATGCACTTTCATTAATTTTACAGGTTTTACCACTCAAAACAGTTAAAAAACTAAATCAAACCCTTTACTTCCCTCTTTGTTGGGTACACTGGCCATCTAATGGTCAAAGACAACCTTCATTACATTTTGTGTTTGTGTTTGTACATGTATGTGTGTGTGAGTGAGAGAGAGAGAGAGAGACCAGGTGTTCTCTGGGTGAAATGATCCCATGTGCTTGGCCCTCTACCACCTTCATGTGCAGCACCTTCATACTACAAGAGATCAAAAGAGCAAAAAAACCACACAAACAAATCATCAGTTCAAACCATTACATATCCTCTAAGATCAAAACAAAAATAACCTTACCCACCTGATAAGCTGAAGAAGCAGTCCCAAAGGCAAAATCCTCAGGAAAATCCCAACGGCTAACCTTACTAGCACCATTACTACTCACTCCCTTATCACCATGAACCTCCATAACTGATCTTAGAAAAACCTTAAAGTTCTCAGCAGAGACTTTTTGAACAACTTTGCTTTGTGGTAGCTTTGTGCCTGTGAATGTGAAATAGAAGGGTGAGGTTCTTCTGGTTTATATAGGATTTAAGGGAGGGTTTTCGTGCAGATAAGATTGTTGGTTTTTTTTTAGGAAGTAAAATCCAAATAAAGCAAAATTTTATTAATAATAAAAAATTATAGGATAAATTTCACTGACACACCCTGGAAAATAGCATAATTGCAGGAACACTCCTCTAGTTTTTGAAATAATCATTGCTACCCCTATCAGATTTTTGTGGAAATTATGTTCTTATCTAAATTCCCCTTACAGAAAATCATTTTCAGTCTTTTATACGCCATCTTTATAGATTATATACGATTATATACTTATATATAGACATAAATACTCTTGACTAATTTTTAATTCAATTTCATTATTTATGAATTCAATTTAATAAATTTAAAATTTAATTTTATAAAAATAATATAAATTTTCCTTCAATGGTATCAAATTAATATTCAATTTCATTAATTCAATACCAAATTAATATTCAATTTTATTAAATTAAAACTAAATAAATATTTAATCTTAACAAATTTGCATTCAATTGATGAAATATGAATTGTGGCAGGTGGTGGGTGGTGGGTGGTGGGTGTAGAGGCTAACATCAAATTAACATTAAATTTTATTAATTTAAAATTTATTTTTATAAAAATTGCATTCAATTTAAATCAAATGGACATTCAATTTTAGCGATTATCACTAAATTAACAGTAAATTTATCAATTTAAAATTTCATTTTAATCAAACTGACAGCAAATTTACCTTCAATTTCATCAAAATTAATATTTATTTTAGAAAATTAACACTAAATTTACCTTCAATTTCATCAAAATTAATATTTATTTTAGAAAATTAACACCAAATTCGTTCCCATTGATGGATTAAAAAAGTCTCCAACTACCAAAGGCATGGGGTCTACACAATTTGGAAATTGCTTCCACTTTTCCTTGTGTTCATATGACAAAAACCAATGAAAAAGCCACCACCCATTTAAAGATGCGGGTCCAGTGACTCTTTTAAAACCAAGACTTGCTAGAAAAGTAGATAAAATTAAATACTTAGTATATGAGAGTTCTGTTATTAAATTTTATTTCTGTAAGTAGAAAAATTATTTCTTTGACTCAAACTCGTAATTTTTATATAACAATGTAACAATTTTATCGTTACGCCAAAACTTTCCCTTGCAATCTTTAAAAAAATACAAAAAATACCCAAAAGTCTACCTTCCCTACAAAAGCTAATGCTTTTTTCCAAAGTTGGAAGAAAACCTCTTTTGGGTATGTTAGCATACCTCTAACATAAGGTATGAACTTTCCTTGGTTGGTTAGTTGTTTTCCAAGTAGTTGACCAGAGAAAGGAATGTAAAATCAAAATGTGAATCATTGGATTGGTAAACTGTCCATTTTTCATCAGATGGTTCATATTCATTCTTTTTTCTTGGCACTTACTCTTTCAGTCATTTGGTGTAAAGAGTAATGTTAAACTAATAAAAAAAAAATAGTAACTAAGACTTTTCTTTTTCTCGTTAAGTGAAGTTTAGCAATTGCATGCATATTTCATGTGAAATCTACGTAATCTTGTTAGGTGCGTCTCTCAAACGATGTGTTGTTATATGCAAGGTTTTTGTGTTTTAGTCATGAGAATATCATTTATTTTATCAATTAATGGTTAATATAAAAAAGTCATTTTCTCCAATAAGAAAAAGTCATTTTTTCCAAGGGTCTATTTGATTAGAAAGAAAATTATGATGGAAAGTAAAAATGATAGAAAGTGAAGTAAAAGAAAAAAAAAATGAAAAAATATATATTTTTATGTATGTATTTGATTAACATAAAAAATTTGCGAGAAAATTTTAAAAAAATTTCATTATATTGTTTGAAAGAAAGAAAAATAAAAAAAAATTCTAATTATCTAATTTACCCTTAAATATATTAAATCGATCCAAAGAAGTAAAAAATATGTATTATAATTAAAAATTTTAAAAAAGTATCTTCTAATCTAATTCTAAGACAAGCACTAGCACCAGCATCATAGTTACGATGTGGATTATTTATTTTTAATCAGATCAAAAAAAAAAGATTAATTCAGTTATGCATAATATTTCGAGCCGATGAATTGCGGATGGCCCCAAGATTAAAAAATTGGATTTTTGACCTCTAACTATTCTATGGTTTTCCACTTACCCACCCAAAATATTAATATTTTAACTGGTCCTTTCTTTATAATTTATTTATTCCGGCAGCCTGTAAAAATTCTATGCTGCTTGATTAAAATAAATCATGTTGCATGATGTTTTTTTTATCTATCTTTTGAGAATTTAAATATTCAATACATGTTAACAACCACCGTCGGAGCCAGCATTAGACCCCCCGAGGGGGACATGCATTTTTTTTGGTTAACATATCTTATATACATTACAAAAAACTTTATCATAGATGTAGATATATGCCCACCTTAGTATTATTTTTTACCACATCAATTTATATAAATTAATATCTAAATTGATTATTACCTGTTGAACACGATTCCAACACTTTGCAAAAAAAATATTTGGATAAATTTGAACATATTAGATTCATCTTGTGATTCTTAAAAAAAATTGTAGAATCGTATTACTCACTACAAGAATTTTTGCAACCACCCTAAAAGTCGAAAAATGATATTAATAGCGTCTCTGTTAATTGTTGTCTATTTCGCCGTCAAAAAAGTTATCAGCGTTTGTCCAAGCGAAAAAAGAAACGTCAGCTTGGTAGTCCATGCCGGCAATAGACGATAATTTTCTCGGCGTATGCAAATATGTTTTCGAAACTCATTAAACTTACATTCAAAAGAAAAATTATAGCTAAGTTGAAAAATAACAAAACTAGGCATAACCGAACAGGAAACCATTCCAACCAAAAAAAAAAAAATCACAGAGACAATTAATATTACATATCCAATTTATTTAAGAGACTGATCTCACCTATAGATGAACATTAACCACAACAAATCAACTAATGCTTTTCAACTTCCCTTTTTTCAATCGATGAGCCTGTATTTAATAAAAATATTTGAGAAAAAAAAAATCTTACTTCTAATTCTAATTGTGAAGAAGAAAACATTCATGCAGCTTCAAATACAAAGAATGATAAATTACGTGCAGTAAGCAAGTGTTGAAATATAATTACTTAAGTTATATTCTCTTCAACAGCTTAAACTTTTAGAGCAGATAGTTGTTTAACAGCCAGAATGCATTCCGACCATATAACCTATTAGTAAAATGTATCCATTTCTCTCTGACTTGTCAAGAACATGAAAAAATTCATGGAGAATGGAAGGAGGTATTTCAAACCATGTTTTTTTTTTTTTTTTATTAGACAATTAGTAGGATAGTTCATATCATGGAAAGGTCACCATCCATGCAAAGTCTACATTGACAAATGAGAATGCTGTAATCCATTTTCTGAGGGTGTAGTCGTTTTTCCGATATATGTAAGCTTCAAAACATTATTATAATTTACGATAGTATAATTGTATATTAATTATAATTTTTTTAAAAAAATTGGATTTTTATTTCAATAAATGATACAATAGAATATGAATTTTGGTTGTAAAATTTAAAGTATTTGATATTTTATCTTTTATTAGAGTATTTTTAGTCTAAGTATAACATTTAAACTTGAAGGGTCTAAGTATTATACGTCTAAAAACTTTAAAGGGTCTGGGTGTAATTTACTAACGAATATTGACGACAGGGATCTAAGTGTTACACACGTATAAACTTTAGACAATTTGTGTGTAATATTTCAACTATTATGGGTCTGAGTGATTAAGTGACAAATTTCAAGGGTCTAGATGTAATTTTTCTTTATCAATAAGTCTACTCAAAATTATAAAAATTTACATTAAAGAAGCACTTAATGTATTTGGTGTTGGAATAAACGAAACATAAATAAAAGTATTCGTGATGATTTAACAATTGAACAACCAAATCATGTAATAAAAAATTTGAATCACATCACAAGATGTATAAGCAAGAAAAATAATTCCAAATACTATATTTAAATATTTTATATTAATATATAATACTATCAATATTATTTAATATATTGATAGGGTCTCGTTTTTAACGTGCCCAGAAAGTCTACATTGGTCCCCCCACACAAAGGTTAAAGTATAATTTCCCCATTATGTGATTAATAGTTTATGCATGGGCTTGAAGTTATCTATCAACTAACGATGATCTGTCACCTAAATAGAGATATCAGGTTATGCTCCGTTTGGTACGATGGAAAAATAGAAAGATGGAAAGTTGGAAGGATGAAAAGTGGGAGGGATAAATAAAATATCATGTTTGGTAAGGAAGAAAAGTAGGAAGGATGAAAAAGTGGATGGATTAACTTTCCTTCCAACTCACCAAAATCAATCCCTCCAAAATCTGAAGGAAAGTGGATGGAAAGTTAATTATTTGTGTTGAGATGTATCTTATTTGTCTATATATCTTTTAATATATACATATATTATATACATTAATTTCACATAAAAATACAATGATAAAATATGTATTTATATATATATATATTTTTTAAAAAATTTTAAAAATAAAATTAAAAAAAATTAAAATATTTAAAAAATATTTAAAAAATATTAAAATTTAAAAAATAAAAAATAAAAAATAATAATAATGAACATGTCAACTCGCAACTCGACACGACATAATTAATTAAATGAGTTGAGTTAGATTTTACTAATGTTCGACATAAATCCGTAATGACTCAACGCAAATCTTCCACGATACGACTCGATTGTCACCCTTAATCTTATCCAGCACAAAAAAAAAATTAGTCATTTTTATTTTCCATCCATCCAACCAAACACGAAAGAAGGAAAGTGTATCCATCCTCCTTTCCTTCCTTGAAGGATAGAAAATGTATCCCTCCTACTTTCCATCATTCCTATCAAACGGAGCATTAAGCACGGAATTAACGAGAAGTTATACATGATCCTTCGCTAGCGTGGCTGTGGCAACTTGGACTTATCAGGCTCACGTCCGTTGACCTGGACCTAAAAGGAGGACTTTTTTACCTCTATAATCTACCTATTCGTTGTTGGGGATGTTGATTGAGCAAAACTCGTCGAACTTGAGTATGATCAAATGTGGCCCGCTTGTGACCGGTTAATTTAGATTATAACTCGGCCCAGTTTGATAAAAGTAGATAAGCATTCAAGTTTGAACGAAACCCAACAAAAATTTCTAAAAAAATAAAATATAAAGCGTAATTATCTAGCCATGTAATAATCAGCTTCTCCAGGATGAAAATTTCAAAAAATTTAAAAAACCATTCACATAATCAATCCCTATAACTAGGAATTTCTCAAAAATCTAATATACGAGTAGAGCGAAGTTTATAAGTATTTCGAGATAAATTTGAAATTGTTTACCTACCAAAAAGAAGTTCTTTGACCACATAATTCAAACTATTTATGCAAATATAACTACTCAAATCGAGCCATGGTTTGGCTCACTAGGCCTAACAAAATCACTTGAGCGGTAGGTCCATGGGCCATGGTTTGCCCACTAGGCCTAACAAAATAGCTCTATAAAGCCCACGGAGGTTATTTGTTAAGTAGGCTATTCCGGGCCTGGCCCATTGACCAGGTGATTGATTGCCGTGGCCCATATTTTTTGACAATGCTTTCGACACAAGTGACAAGTGCCACCACGGGTGAGCAATGAGTACAAAACGTAGGATCCTTTCTACATGCAAGTAGGTGCACCAACATTTGAGATGGAAGCCATGTGCACGTGTCATGACCTTCCAAGCAATTATTCAAATAATTCTTAATATAATTTGAATAAAAAAATATTAAGAGTAGGCAAGTGCCCCCCTCTGGACATAAGCTGGCTTCGCCCTTGAGTTGAGGCCCTGACGGTGGTGTGTCCACGCTGCACATATCGGTCGAAATTGAGTCGTATCCAATCGTATTAATATATAGTGTCCAAAATTACAACCTTTTGGGTGGAGGTATTTAGGGGTGTAACTCGAGCGAGTTGGGCGAGTTGAGAGGTCAACCCTTGTCAAATCTTAGTTATATAATCTTCAATCCTAACCCTAACCCTAACTTTAACCCTACCTCAATCCAAGTACTGTCCGAGTTTAATACAGGCGGACTTGGGTTGAATTCGGGTTACTTAATTCGGGCTGATTTCGGGTTAAAAATCTAGTTGAACTTGAGTTACTTAATTCGGATTAATTTTTTGAAGTGTACATTTATTTTTTCAACTGTAGATCTAATTTTTTCAAGTGATTTGAGATGAAGAGTGAGACGTAGATGAAGAGAAAGGGAGTGAGAGAGGGAGAAGTGACGAGTGAGAGAGGGAGGCTGAGAGTCTAAGACGACTCTGACGAGTGAGAGAGGGAGGAGTGACGAGTGAGAGAGGGTTCTGAGAGTGATGGAGGTGCAGGGGTGAAGACTTGAAGTGAAGTGAAAGTCTAGATTCTAAAGAGTGAAAATAAATACTAATGTTAGTTAAATATATTTATGTATATTTAATCAATGTTGAGAATGTAAATATACATTTCTACTTAAAAAGGAAACAAAATTGTTACTTGTGTAGAACTGATGTACTAACGAGTTGAGTTACGAGCGGAGCCAAAAACTTATTTGTGGGTAGGCATTGGATATTGTAATAACTATAATTTTTTATCTACTATCGATAAAAATTGAATAATATATTTATATTTAATTACTTCTTATTTAATACATAAAAATTCATTAAACCCAAAAGACCAAAACTTGGGAAGCATAATATATATAAATATGACAAAAAAAAAAAGACTTATTATATTTTTTTACAAAACACAAGTATTAAAACTATTTAGAATTAATCTCAATAAATTTTCATACTTTAAAAGTGTTGCATAAGAATATTTCCAAATTTAGACTCAAATTTAAATTTGAGTCTAAATGGTTTAAAAATCTTCTTCAACCTTGGACTCAAACATATACCAAATCAACAAAAAACTTATTCTGGACCCAAATTAAAATAGACTCAAATTTTATATCAAATTTTCAACGGTAACTTTTTATTTTATCCAAAGTCAAAAGATTTGTTTGATGACTTATTCTTTACCTATTTTTTCCTTCTATATTTTACGTTATTTCCATCGCGGACCGCCACCGAAACATTCACAAATTCTTTAAAAACTTATAGATAAGCTTCTTCCTTTTCATCGTCTATCTTCTTGATTTCTTGTATTTTTTAAAACTTTATTCTCATCAATCTTTCATATTATATAAATCCTAAACCTACCCATCAAATTTTTTTTTTATTTTTTCAAGTTAAATATTATCGGTAGTGCAATTGTAGGCCTCCGATTCTTCATGAAATTTCAAGTTTTCACTACCCACAAATTTAGAAAATTTGTCATTTTATTTCTTCAATTATCCATTTTTGTTGAAAATAATCTGTTTTTTGTATTCTTCATACTAGACCAATATCAAAGTAAATAATTTTTTTTTATCTGAATTTACAGAAGAAGATAATGGATTAGAACAATCTGAAAATTTTGGGGTGATTTTCTTTTGTTTTTTCTATTTCTTTTTATTCTCAGGTGGTGTTGTATCCATATTTAAATTTTTTTAAATTACCCATTTATGGAGAGATATGAAATTTTCATTTATTTTATCAAATTTCATGATTTGAATGATATAAAAACTGAATTTTGAGATAATAAAAGAATTTTTTAAAAAAATTTGAATAGATATTTGAGTTTGCCCATTAAAGTACTCTATACCAAATCAAGTTTTTTACTCAAATTTGAGATTAAATTTGAGTCATGCTTGGAGATGTTCTAATAACTTTATTATTCTCTATATATAGACAATCATGATATCAATTAGCTCACTCATTGAATTAAACTCTGTAATGTATGTCGTAATTAATACCATAAATATCAAAATTACAAGTAAATTAATGGATATATTATGTTTTTTTAGTCTTGATCGTTTTCCTGAACAAGATCACCAAGTCCTATTAGATACAAAAAATTCAAAATTAGATCAAAAAGTGTCATGAATTACCTAATATCATAGAGTTGCCATCAATTGCTCAAATAAAGATAAATCTCATCTCCCTGGATTATAATAACAGTCACTTCGCGCACTCGTTTGTGGTCACAAAGTCGTCAATAATTTTTCCTCCTTTCTCAGTTTCTGTCTTTCTCTATCTCTATTTCTCTTTGTCATATGTTTCGATCTTATTAATGTAAGGTTATTAAACAAACATATTTATATCAAGTTTTAAATAATAATTTTAATTTGTGACTTTGATTCAGTATCTACTTACAAAAGGAATTTTTTTTTTTATTGCACAGAGACCCTAATTTTATATGATAACAAAATAATCCCATAATATTTTGGAAATTATAAAATTATGTATATAATAAAGTACAATACAATTCAAATCTCAAAAAATAAACAAAATGACTTTTACTATTCACGGTTGAGATCTCTTCCAATTTTATTTTAAAGTTAATCCAACGGCTAATTTTTTTTTTTTTTCAACGGCTAATATTAACACTCCAAATTTAATGGGAAAAATAAGCCCCTAAGGGTTTGTTTGGGGTGACTTTTTAAAAATGTTTTTAATATTTATAATTTCTCATAAATACTTTAAAAAAAAAATATTAATGTTTAGAACCACCGCACCACCACCACTACCACCATCACCCCCATCGTCCCACCACCATCACCACTACACCCACCACCCCCAACCACCATTACCATTACCACCACCACCGCCACCCAACTACTAAACTACCCCCCACCATCATCACCACTACCACTATCACCTCCACCGTCGCCACCCCACCACCATCACCAATGTTACGACCCCACCACCATCGTTGTCGTCACCATACCACCCCCTACCATCACCACCATTGCCACCCCACCACTGTCACCTCCACCCCACCACCATCGCCACTTTCCTACCACCACCGCCACCCCACCACCACATCTGTCACAACAACCACCACTACTTCTTACTATCACCACCGTCGCCATTACTACTACTGTCACCCCACCACCACCACCCCTACCACCACTACCCTTATCGCCTCACCACCACCCCTCACGACCATCACCACCACTGCCACTACCACCCACCACTACTATCATCGCTCACTTTCACTATAATCGGTGCTCAAATTCATTTCTCTTTCCTCTATATTTGTGATTTGATTTTAGATATAAATACAAATATATTTATTGTTGACCATTTTTTTTTATTACTCTGTACCTTCAGGCACAGACAATAACTAGTTTTTGTATATATTCAAAATTTATCAAGACGGTTACATAAGTATATGTCCAAAATGTGTTCAAAAGTTTATAATCATTTGATATAGGTGTACAATTGAACAATTGTACGCAATAACTCAATTTATTTACATTTAACATTTTAACCATGATAAAAAAATAAATAAATAAAAAGTGCTTGGGACACCCTACACCACAAAAAATAAGATTTTTAGTGGCAAGATTGTAGCTTTTAAACATTTAACCATAAGAATTTTAGCGGTTAAATGTCTAATTTCTTTTAGTGCTAGTTCTAATTAGTCTATCTAATGAGAGTAAATAAATAATTTAAATAATACTTTTCCTCCATTTTTTATTTGATAATAATAAAAATTATCACATAAAATCCCTTTAATACTTATTTTTATTATTTTATTATTTTTAAAAGTAAAACTACAAGTCAATGAAACTAAAGTTTGTAGTGTGGATAAAATATAGCTAATATTACCGATAGTAACTTGAACTCTTTAACTCATAAAATATAATAACATTCAAGATTGATTTAATTTTTATATACTTTGATTCAATAATATAAAATTTATTTTTCTACTCAAATATATCAGTATTTTTAAATGGTCATCAATCTCTCCTTCCTTACTTCTCTTATTTTTTTCTGTTTTCTTTAATTTTTATAATATTTATATTTTTATTATTACATTGCACAAAATATATTTTTTATAATATTTATATTTTTATTATTACATAGCACAAAATTATTTATAGTATATCGATATGGTATTAAAGTTGGTACTATGGCCCATTTCCAAAAGTAAAATCCAATAAGGTCCGAAGTGCGAACCCGAGCCCACACGGGCAACGAGTGGTCTGTTTGCCTGACGGAGCGACTAGAAGGTTTCAGAGAGAGCGAAGATAGAGAGAGAGAGAGGGGCGCAGCTCCTCTGCTGTTGATGAAAAACAGCACGGTGTGCTGTTACACAAAACCTCACCGTTTTGTTAAGTGTGGTTCACTTCCTGTACAAGTAGACAACTTTCTGCATAAGTAGACAAAAAATTCCCAAAATACAAAGCCTCCACTTGCACTCTTCCACCAAAATACTAACTGGACATTTTTTTAAATATTGTATTTTTTAGTCTGATCACAAAATAACACGTGAAAAATTTATTTATTATTTTACTTAACTTTTTAAATTTCAAAAGATCAAATAAAACTGAAATTAAAATTTATAAATAAAAAATCTTTTTAAGATATGGTACTGAATTTTTTTTTAATATGATACCGAAAAAATTTACATGCTCAGTTGTGTTTGGATTATATATTTCGGGTTCATGTTGAATACTAGTCAACCTTATTTAATTTATTTTATTAATTATGTAATATGTCTTGACACTAGATGGTTAATTTAATAATTTTTATTTAAACATACTTATACTTCAACTAAAGTAAATATTTAATCACCTACTTACATTTAGAGTGGAAATTTTTTATACAATATGATAAAATAGCTAAAACTAGATATGAAATTCACAGGTTAATGCTCAAACTAGATATGACACGAATTAAAAATATATGAATTGCCAACACGAAAAATGTAAAATTAACATGATTAACATATTGAACTTTTATTGTATAAATGAGATACCATATTTTGGTTATTTCTTTATTGGGTATTAACACGAATCCTTGTAAAAGATGATTGTTTACATATTTTTTATTATTTGGTGAATTTAGCAAATTTTTAATCAATGAAAAATTATGAGATAGTATTCAACATGAACCCGAAATATACAATCCAAACACAACTGAGCATGTAAATTTTTTCGGTATCATATTCAAAAAAAATTCAGTACCATATCTTAAAAAGATTTTTTATTTGTAAATTTTAATTTCAATTTTATTTGATCTTTGAAATTTAAAAAGTTAAGTAAAATAATAAATAAATTTTTCACGTGTTATTTTGTAATCAGACTAAAAAATACAATATTTAAAAAAATGCGCAGTTAGTATTTTGGTGGAAGAGTACAAGTAGAGGCTTTGTATTTTGGGAATTGTTTGTCAACTTGTGCAGAAATTGTCTACTTGTGCAGAAAGTGGGACCACATTTAACAAAACGGTAACGTTTTGTTTAACAGCACACCCTGCTGTTTTTCATCAACAGCAGAGGAGCTGCGCCCGAGAGAGAGAGGGAATGGTGGCACACGTGGGAATCACCTCCTTATCATCCTCCATTCCTTGTATGTCTCGTCCTCGTCGATTCTCCTTCACCAAACCCAAACCATTGGCTAGTAAGGACAAACTCTCCACACTTTCTTAAGTAGATTGTGAGCTATAAGTACTAAAATTTTGTTCCTGCTTGAGAAAACATTTTATGAGCTGAATATTTTTCGACCCACCAACTGTTTCATGTTCTTTTGAGACCAATTTTGCTGTTTTCGTTAATGAAATTGGTGAATATAAGGAAACAACCTTTATGCATGAAATAGATGTACGCTTCTTCTTTCTTGCAAGTATTCTTTGTTTGTTATTTGGAATTTGGTGCAATTTTCCTTTTCCAGTGAATGCTGTTTGATAATTTGAACAGTGATGGAGTCGAATTAACTGTTAGTCACTGTTTTGATGTTCTTGACAGCTTCTTTCGCGGTCTACTTGTATCATAAAGTTTCTCTTATTGGTCACTCTCCCCTGTCTCTCCTTGTGTAGATTATTCTCCATTCAAATTGGCTGATGGGTATATCTATATTGTACATCAATTAAAAAACTTTCAATTCATGAACGCTGGGGATGAACCATCCCTGGACTACATGCTCATTATTTTATTTGCTGATTTCGATAACCAAATTTCAGTAGTTTTTCACAAATAATAATAATTGTAGAAGGGCTATACGTGTGATTGTTTTAAAAGTATCTCTTGTGATAATCTTCTCGATAAAGTGTTTTGATAATTTACATTTTGATGAAGGTCTAGACTGAAAGGGGGTTGGGGATGGGAATGTGAATGATGTGTATATCTTTATTTAGCAGATTATAACACTTTAGTATGTTGATTTTGGAGTTGCACGGCTACACACAGGAAGTTTACATTATATGGGTTTTTATTGAATAGTTTTTATTTTTTTCATGATGTTATGGTTTCATAACAGGGGCTACGATGCATGATGATCCAATCCGTGAATGGGTTCTATCAGAAGGAAAGGCAACACAGATTACAAGGATTAGTTCCATTGGTGGTGGTTGCATCAATCTTGCCAATCGTTATGACACTGATGCTGGCTCCTTTTTTGTTAAAACAAATAGGTGTGGTGTTCTTCGATGGTTGGATGATTTAATTTGGTGCTTGGGTATACAAACAATTGCTGAGTTACTTCTGAATATAGTCTGATTTGTTGTTTTATTTGCTTTTCACCCCTAGTATTACATATAGTATAATGTCCAAGTTGTGAACGATCTTTCTTATAGGATGACGTGTTGATGGGGAATAATAGAATGTCATGTAAAATAATTACTGTTATGTTGCTTGCTCGATCTGATGCTATTGAAACTGGAACAGGAGTATTGGACCATCAATGTTTGAGGGAGAGGCTTTGGGTTTAGATGCAATGTACGAAACTGGATCGATCCGTGTGCCTAAACCATTTAAGGTGAGGAAGCTTTTGGGCAGAGAAATTCATATCACCTTGTAAGTCTACCTATGCAGGTGCTTAACTGTAAAACCTTACAATTTCTTCTATTCACAATAGGTTGGAGCCCTGCCAACAGGTGGTTCATATATCATTATGGAATGTATTGAATTTGGCTCTTCTAGAGGCAACCAGGTGGGAGATGATTTTTTTTGTAGCCTGATGACGGAGTTAACAATTATCTATCAGTTCCTTGACCATTCACCAGTCCTCAGTCTGCATTAGGAAGGAAGCTTGCTGAAATGCATAAAGCGGGGAAATCTGAAAAAGGTTTTGGTTTTTATGTTGACAATACCATTGGCAGGTACATGTCTCACTCCTAGATCATTATCATTTCTCTCACACATGCACACGCACACACACACATGCATGCATTTGCACCTACTCGACTACAACACACCAACATATGTTGAATGCAAGAATCATTTGAATCACTTTCATACTTGTCATTTTAATGGTTGAGCATCGATACCCATGTTTCTCATCTTGAATCCAAACACATACACATGCATATGCACCTACCAACTATGGCACACTAACAGATCTTGAATGCAAGAAACATATTGAATAACTTTTGAACTCGTCCTCTTAATGGCTGATCATTATCCCCCATGTTTGTCATCCATTTGCCAACTTCACTAAGAAGAAATTATCAGTAAGTTACTAACTCTGCTTATAATAATAAGTGGAAATGCTTCCTTGAATTTGAATGAATCCATATGTATTTGTGTAGTACTCCACAGATAAACACTTGGACATCAAATTGGATTCAATTTTATGGGGAGCATAGATTGGGTTATCAACTGAAGTTGGCACGCGAACAGTATGGTGATTCAACCATATATGAAAGAGGTCATCTTCTACTTCTTGTAACTTGTAACATTATGGTGGGCAAATAGATTTTATCCTGTATCATACTTGCAGTACTCAAATTCTTGATGACCAAACCAATTAAATTAACTGCCCTGTGCATTAATATTTGATATAGAATTAGATGTACTTATCTGTTATTAGTGATTTCTGCTGGTGTCCTGGTTGCGTATTTCATTTATCGCAGCATTGAAAATCTTATGGTTACATTCTCCCTAGCTTGATTTCTAAGCTATCAACTATCAGTGACCAAAATCTTGCTTTTGAATTATATTAGCCTAATGACTGTTGCCATGGGATTTTAAAACTTGACATGCCCATTTACACAGACTAGTGATGTGCAAGTGTAGGACATTTTTGTTTCTAAGATATATCCACCTACTATTATTCTTGCAAAATGACATGGTTCATTATTTATCTGGTTTGTGATTACTAACAGGACAAAGATTGGTGAAGAATATGGGACCGCTTTTTGAAGATGTTTTGATAGAGCCATGCCTGTTACATGGAGACTTATGGAGTGGGAATATTAGCGCTGACAAGAACGGAGACCCTGTTATACTTGATCCAGCGTGTTACTGTAAGTACAAGTTGATTTAGGTTGCAATACCATTTTGCTCCTGGATGGTTAGTATGCATTTTCCTTTTTAGTTAGTGGCTACTACATGTTAGCCACTGAACAGCCAAGGAATTTAGCAGAACACAATTAGATATGGTTGGTGGCTTTTCTGTCACCTCCAAAGCCCAGTTCCAGGTGGTATTTTTTGATCAAACATATGAAAATTCCAAAATCAAAATTTTCCAAAGGTATGTACTATTTACAAAGAAGCAATTGGTGACATGGGGAGCCAACCATTTCATGCCTGTTGAATCATAGGATACACTTACCAAGTTAGGAATTACAAACTTTTCATTCAGGGTTTGGAAAAAGTTCCGAAACACGCTATAAATCCTGTACTTTTGTGGTTTTTTTTTTCTTTCATAAAAAATGAGAATGGGTGGGAACTGTACCAATTTCCAGCAGAGAAATACGTATAATTGCGCATAGTCAAGTGGTATCTACAATAATGAACTGGAAGTTAAGGGGCATCTGGATGAATGAAATGAAGGTCATCTGTTTTTTTATATAAGTGAAACTTTGAAAAGCAATTACCATGGATGAGATGTTTGTGTAGATGAGTTGGTGTGCATGGCTGTGTTTGACTACAATTTTCTTGTTTGTAACGCGGTAGTGTAGGTATATCCTATCCATTGGATATTTACACGGAGTTGATAAAGGGTTGCTGGTATGGAGAGGTGCCACAAATAGGACTATGTCATGGACCGAGGATTGGGAGAGGATGAGGGAAGGGAAGGCAACCTAAGAAGAAGCTGGAGGTGCCAGCAATATTCAATGAGGGTTAAGGAATGAGTGGTAGATTGGCCCCTTAATGGGGCTTTAATGTCCCAATACCGTTAGGCTTGACCAACATTAAATGCAAGCTCAGCATATAAACCTGCACGGACTTGAAGACCGCAATACATATCCGGTGTTTGGTAAGTGTCTTGGTTCTTTTTGGGAAGCCCATGACAAGGGTGCAGTAAACCAAGTCCATGGTACTACCATTTGAGACAGTGAAATCCTTGCTTAAGTGGCCAGGTTATTACCCTTAAAGCTTATTGCAGCAAAAAGGCGCTATGCTGCTGTGTCGTTCTGTCCCAGTCCAATGATGTCAAGGCAACTGAAAATGCTTGCGAGCTATACGGCACTGAGGCAGAGAATGACATGTCAGATGCAACACGTGAAAGCCATTGGCTGGGTACATGTCATGTCGGATTGAAGGATAGGCATGACTAGTCAACATACGGGCTATGTCAGGATTCAAGGATGAGATGCATGGCAAACAGTTGGGACCATAAGCAGTCGATTACTCTAATAATATAATGTCAGATAGAAGTTCTGATTATCATAAAATATGCAGAAAACTGGTTGAATATGTTTCTTTTTAAGAGCTTCTACTGCTATTTAGAGGACTACGTGTTGATGTTGCAAGTCCTTCCATTTTATGTAGATGGACATAATGAGGCAGAATTTGGAATGTCATGGTGTGCTGGATTTGGAGGATCTTTCTACAATGCCTATTTTGAGGTATCTTCCTCTCCGTTTTCACTTTCAGGCAGATCCAAGTAGTATATACCTAGAAGACCATGTGAATATTCACCATATTTCTTTATCTTGGTGTTCCTCATTTTCCCCCTTTCACCTTAGTGTGGCAAAGAAAAACAGATGAAAAAGATGATATGATATGAAATATGGGTTCGACGATATGATCATTATGTGAACTATGAATGAAAACATTTGATGCTTCCAAACTCATTTGTTCAGTTTCATTCTTGGTTGATTTCCAATCCAAATTTTAAGGGAATTTGTTCATCAGGAACTGTTTTTAATGCCCTAGTTCCGCCGTTGTTGCTCTTTTTTCAGGTCATGCCCAAGCAACCTGGCTTTCAGAAGAGGAGAGATCTTTATATGCTATACCATTACTTGAATCACTACAATCTATTTGGTTCTGGCTACCGGTCATCTGCCATGTCCATAATCGACGATTATCTGCGGATGTTGAAGGCTTAGGCAAGAGAAAATATATGTACATTTATTGTATATTTGCTACTATGAGATTTTAAAGTGTCTCTTCATGTTGTATATTTGCTACTTTCATTTCATGTTCTTTGTTTTTGTGTTTTTTGGGTGGATTTCTTATCCACCATTTTCTGTAATTCTTTTTACATCTTATGTTCTATGAAATGAAAGTTTTTTTGACCAGAGAACACTACAACATTTCTACTTAAAAGTAGAAATGTCATAGGCCCTTATATCACACACACACACTCAAAGGTTAATGGGTTCCACATTACAAACAAAAGGCATGGAAATTAAATGGCTACAAGTATGGAAAAGTATTTCAAATTCAATACCGACTCCTAGGCTATCCTACAGCATCTGGATAATCTAGTATGCACCGTGGTATACCCAAAAAAAACCCTGAAACAAATCAGATGTTCGCGCTATTTTTTTTTGGGGGGGCAAATAAAAGTCTATTACAAGAGTCGAGGATTATGAGGGTCAAATCCATAATTTAAGATCTAATAGCAAGACTGGTAAACATTAGGCCAATTGCTCGTTAATCTCATGTGTGTGCTAATTAAAGAGCCAAACTTTGAGAGAAAGTCGTCACGTAGGTGTTGGGTTTTGTTGAAATTAACCAAAAAAAGAGGTCTTTTGGAGATTGGTACATCAAAACATATTTATTTGTCAAAAAGTCTTACGTGGAAAAAATTTTATTTTTAAGTCCATCTTAGATGGAAAAAGTTTATTTTGTCCTTGTGTAAAAAAAAAGAGTAAAGAAATCACAAAAAATGGAAAGAGTTTAAATAACTCAACTATTACCATATCTCCATTAAATACGGAAAGGAATCGCAAGATTCAAAGATACAATGGGCTACAACACAATGATCGATGATTAAATGTAAACCTCGATCAACCTTGACAAAGTTTGGTACCAATTCCAACTATAGTTGGTACGTACCTTAGCTTATTTGAATACAACAAACATGGTTGGGAAAAGTAAAGATTTTTTTTTTTTTTTTATCTTCTTTATTTTGCAATTTTGCTTGATTGACTTCTTCTCTTGCCTTTATTGACCAAGACGTGGCTTGTTTGGGGATTTTGTTTGTGTACCCTTTCCGAGAAAGTTCGCGAACCATATGGCTGATTCTTTTGGGTATCTTGCCAAATTATTATTGTAATCGACATAAATGATGCCAAAACGAACAGTATAACCGTCAATCCATTCGAAGTTGTCCATTAATGACCACGCAAAGTATCCTTTCACGATGACACCATCACTACAAAAAATGCAAGATATATATATATTAGTTATATATACCATAGTTAAAACACAATAGCAAAGTTGGACAAGTATGTGTATCTGTGTCTTTTGTAAACTTACTTCATTGCTTGCTGAAGATGAAAAAGATGGTCATTGTGGTAGTCTATCCTCATTTGATCAACACGAGCTTCCGAGAGAGTTAAGCTAGAGTTATCTTTTTCATCAAAACCTGTGAAACAAGGGGGAGGTTTGTTTCTCAAATTGAACATATAATAATCAAACTTGAATTTTTTATTTTGCTTTTAAATGAAAAAATTAGCATGAATTGATGCTAAAAAGTTCGTAATTACCATTCTCGGTGATGTAAATAGGTGGAAGAGTATTGGGCTTATTGTACGTCTTCTTTATATAGAGAAGAAGTTTAGAAATTCCTTCGGGATAAACATTGAGCCAATCTGAACCACCCTGTAATGTTAAAGGATGAAAAACTATGAGAACCAAAACATATAACAAATGTAATACAAGAATATATCACCTTCTTTTTTTAAAAATTTACAACAGCGAGAATTATGTTCATTGAATTCGATGCTCTTTATGTATTAGAAAAAAAGTCAAAGTGTTAAGGCCTTACCTTTGGACCAATGGGTATACCATTCCGCTCCGCTAGAAAAAAAGAGAAATTCATAATCACTTCAATTCAGTATGCTAATTACAAAAAGAAATTTATAATTGATGAGAAGCAAAATAAACTTTCAACTTACCTGTAAATTTAATGTGAGGATCTGTGGAGTAACTATAAGTTTTCTTATCAGGATTGGGTGCAACATTGAATGCATAACTAGCAGTATAGTAGTTCAATCCTAGAAAATCATATGATCCCTTTACCAACTTGGACTGTTCAGGTGAAAACCTGGGAAGACGATAATCAACTAGGTTCTTCATAGTTTCTGGATAATCACCAGTTGTTAGTGGCTCCATAAACCTAAAATACAAATGAAAGAACAAAAACTAAGTGTTACATATCTCTCAAAACGATCTATTCATAGTCGGGAAGTCTTGTGTACTACATATATACGACTTTTCTTTCTTTGATGGAATAAGATAGACACAACGTATATAACCACGAGGAATTGAGGCCACCCATGTCCCAGATCGATGGATTATAATTAATTAAAACACGTACGTACTCACCATCCAAACATAAAATCTTGGGCTCGGAATGCAGCTGCAACATCCTTATCATTGTCCTTATCAAGAGGCTCCCACCATTGTGACACAAGTGTAATCCCAATCTTGCCTGCTTGAGTTGTCTGCAAAAGTTTAACATCTTGATAAATCATGCATGGGGGTTTTTAGAAAACTAATTGTACTCAGAATGATTTTACCTATACTCCCCCTAGATTAAATGATCTAGGGCTAAGATTTTCTTATATGATATTTAGTTTAGGATCGTCATAAAGATTAATCGAAAAAGTTTAAGGTATGATGCTTAAATAAGAACCTGAAATTTGGTCTTATATAAATGGACAACTGCTGCGTGAGCAAGGAGTTGGTAGTGTGTCACCCAATATGGCTCAGTGCCTGGATCGCCATCGTTGCAAGTTTGCTCATGATCATGCCTTGGAGAACATCGAGAGGGGGGAAAATGAGGAGCTTTAATATGCTCAGGTTCAGTAGCGCCCCGCCCGGGTGGAAATATGCCAGTTACATACCCGCCAACACTGTAATTATATGGCTCGTTCAACGTTATCCAAT
Source organism: Ilex aquifolium (assembly GCA_951799425.1). Lineage (NCBI taxonomy): Eukaryota > Viridiplantae > Streptophyta > Magnoliopsida > Aquifoliales > Aquifoliaceae > Ilex > Ilex aquifolium. The sequence goes on along the minus strand of OX637396.1, from coordinate 40,531,739 downwards.
TTTTGACGCGATCACCAAATTCCCAAAAGCAAAGTTGCGCGTACTCGCAAAAATCAGGCCTGTTTAAGTAAATTAGTGTAATTTCAATTAAATCGTAGTTATAAATCTTGTTTTTCTAAGTAAAATGAATGACATAAATTAGAATGGAACATCATCCCTACGATCAATCGATACTATTTGCAGCCATTGATTATAATAGAATGGTGTTGGCATAGGCGGAGCTACATAGGGGTCTAAAAATTATACATATATTTTAGGGAGAATTACACCCACACCCCCTGAGGTTTGTCACTTAATCACTCACACCCCCTGACATTTGAAATATTACACACAGACCCCCTGAAGTTTGTACGCGCGTAACACTTAGACCCCTACTGTAAATATATCAGTTAATAAATTACACACAAACCCCCTAAAGTTTGTAAATATAAATTACTTAGACCCCTTAAGTTTAAAATGTTATCCTTAAACTAAAAATATTTCAATCAAAGACAAAATATCAAATATTTCAAAGTTTACAATTAAAATTCATGTTTAATTGTATCTTTTATTGAAATAAAATCAAAAATAAAAATTTAATTTTTCCTTAAAAAATCGTAATTAGTATACAATTATATTGTCTATTGAAATTTAATTTGGTCGTTTAAACGACCAAATTAAAATACTAAACTACCGCAATTGAAGCTAAAAAATATTGTGTCCATTACAGTTTGACCCCTTATTTAATTTTTAGTTTTATTCTAATAGATAGTATAATTATATACTAACTATGATTTTTTTTTTTAAATTAAATTTTTATTTTTGATTTTATTTCAATAAATGACATAATAGAACATAAATTTTGGATGTAAAATTTATATTCTATTATGAATGACTTAGACCCCTTGTTTGATTTTTTAGTTTTATTCCAATAGATAGTATAATTGTATATTAATTACGATTTTTTAAGAAAAAAATAAATTTTTAATTTTAATTTTATTTCAATAAATGATACAATAGAACATGAATTTTGGTTGTAAAATTTAAAATATTTGATATTTTATCTTTGATTAGAGTATTTTTGGTATAAGTATAATATTTTAAACTCAATGGGTCTAGGTATTATATAAGGGAATCTAAGTATAATTTATTAATGGATATATTTACAGTAGGGGTCTAAGTGTTACACGCGTACAAACCTCAAGGGGTCTATGTGTAATATTTTAAATGGCAGGGGGTCTGAGTGATTAAGTGACAAACCTCAAGGGGTCTGAATGTAATTCTCCCTATATTTTATACTTGTGCTCACCCTATAATTTTTTTACTTCAATTGTTTAGTTTTTTTTATTGTATTAAGGCTTTTTCCAAATGACTTTAATTTTATTATTTATGAATTTTTGCAAGTGAAAGTTCTTGCAAAAAACCTTCATTTGATTTTTATTTTTTCTACGAGAAATAGTCTATATTTCTATTTGAGCATTGATTATAGTCTTTATTATGTGACAATCGATTTTCAATTTTTTTACTATGTTTAGCTCTTAAATTTTAGTTTAGTAATTTTATTATGCTAATATCTTAATGATAATTTTTGAAACATCATTTTTTTAATGAATTGTTAGTGAATAACTGATATTTTTTAATTACAAAAATAATAATTAGTTCTACTTTTTTACAATTGTGATAATTAGTTATTTTTTTATATTCTTTTTTAACTTTTTCTACGTTAAATGGACTTCATGTATCAAATATGATATAATAAATATAAATATATTATATAGTGTGATCGGTTAGGAGAAAAAAAATTAAAGTGTGTAATTAAAGTGTCCATTCTAAACAAAATTAAAGTGTGGATATTGTTATTATTAGATAAATTAAGATTAATATTTATTACAATGATAAATAGATGGATCATGAAGTGCAAATTGATTGACTTACACAATGTTAGGGCTTAAAAAGCCACCGTACTCATCTTCCAAGGCTTGGGGAAGATCAAAGTGGAAGAGAGTTACAAAGGGCTCTATGCCTGCACATAAAATGATAAAGATTAATTAATTAAAGATTGAAATGAGAGAAGTTTACAAATTAAAATAGTCAATCCATGATGAGAAAGTCGAGATCGAATCCTGACCCTTGGCTAGGAGCTCGTCAATAAGGTCGTTATAGTATTTGATTCCTTCTTTGTTCACGCCTCCACTTAGTTTTCCACCTAACATTTGAAATATTTTAGAACAAATTACTCTCAGAACAACAATTTTTTTTTTATTGTATGCTTAAGTTGACTTTTTTTTATTGTATGCTTAAGTTGACTTGATCAAATGGTGCTTGAAGTTTATGTGAGAGATGATTATTGAAAAGAGATGATGCTCACCTGGCAATATTCTAGGCCAAGAAATAGAGAACCTATAGGCATTGAAACCCATTTTCTTCATAATCCCCACATCTTCCTGTAATGTTTATATTGTTAAATATGAGATAATAGTGACACTTCAAGGGTTAGTCTCAACCCAATCATGCATTATTATCATCTTTGTATGTTGTGTCAAAAATTTGTTAATTCATAGCAGATCTAATCAATGCGTGATCAAGCATGGCCGGATTAGGTGTTAGTTCTCATCAACCCCTTCATTTGACGAGATAAAACTCAAACTCGAGTAAACTATACTCAAAGAGTAATACTATTTAGACATAATTTACTCATCTAATGATGTATTTTAATTAAAATTATTAGATCAATATTAAGTTTCAATGTTTGATGAATTCCACATTTAATCTAAAAGTCATAGTAAATTAGGTCATCAAATTAGATTCCAATAGCATTGCTCAAACTCAAAATATTTAATTTTGTCAACATGTAATTGATCAAATGGTCCAAGAATATGCATAATACCAATCTAATGTATATGGAATCAGCAACTACGAGGAAACCCTCTCTCTCTCTCTCTCTCTCTCTCTCTCACACACACACACACACACACACCTACACGGGCCACACCCCAGTTTTTATAATGTGATTGATAGATCATAAGATCCAAGAACATGCCTGCATAATACGTTTTTTGAAGGCAATAGCTTAAGTGTTAACATTACCTTGAAACGATGATAAGAATCGATAGCGACGTTCCCATTGCTACCATTCTTCACCTTACCTGCCATGGATATAAACTCTTATCAAAATGAGTGTGTATGTGTTTGTGTGTGTGTGTGTGAGAAAATGGAGTAGGCCAATATCCAGTATGCAGGACCATGCACTTTCATTAATTTTACAGGTTTTACCACTCAAAACAGTTAAAAAACTAAATCAAACCCTTTACTTCCCTCTTTGTAGGGTACACCGGCCATCTAATTGTCAAAGACAACCTTCATTACATTTTGTGTTTGTGTTTGTACATGTATGTGTGTGTGAGTGAGAGAGAGAGAGAGACCAGGTGTTCTCTGGGTGAAATGATCCCATGTGCTTGGCCCTCTACCACCTTCATGTGCAGCACCTTCATACTACAAGAGATCAAAAGAGAAAAAAAAACCACACAAACAAATCATCAAATACATCATCAGTTCAGACCATTACATATCACTAACCTTCAAATCAAACCCACTAAGATTAAAACAAAAATAAGCTTACCCACCTGATAAGCTGAAGAAGCAGTCCCAAAGACAAAATCCTCAGGAAAATCCCAACGGCTAACCTTACTAGCACCATTACTACTCACTCCCTTATCACCATGAACCTCCATAACTGATCTTAGAAAAACCTTAAACGTCTCAGCAGAGACTTTTTGAACAACTTTGCTTTGTGGTAGCTTTGTGTTTGTGATTGTGAAATAGAAGGGTGAGGCTCTTCTGGTTTATATAGGATTTAAGGGAGGGTTTTCGTGCAGATAAGATTGTTGGTTTTTTTTTAGGAAGTAAAGTCCAAATAAAGCAAAATTTTATTAATAATAAAAAATTATAGGATAAATTTCACTGACACACCCTGGAAAATAGCATAATTACAGGAACACTCCTCTAGTTTTTGAAATAATCATTGCTACCCCTGTCAGATTTTTGTGGAAATTATGTTTTTATCAAAATACCCCTTACAGGAAATCATTTTCAGTCTTTTATACCCCATCTTTATAGATTATATACGATTATATACTTATATATAGAAATAAATACTCTTGACTAATTTTTAATTCAATTTCATTATTTATGAATTCAATTTAATAAATTTAAATTTTAATTTTATAAAAATAATTTAAATTTTCCTTCAATTGTATCAAATTAATATCCAATTTCATTAATTCAATACCAAATTAACATTCAATTTTATTAAATTAAAACTAAATAAATATTTAATCTTAACAAATTTGCATTCAATTGATGAAATATGAATTGTGGCAGGTGGTGGGTGGTGGGTGTCAAATTAACATTAAATTTTATTAATTTAAAATTTATTTTTATCAAAACTGCATTCAATTTAAATCAAATGAACATTCAATTTTAGCGATTATCACTAAATTAACAGTAAATTTATCAATTTAAAATTTCATTTTAATCAAACTGACACCAAATTTACCTTCAATTTCATCAAAGTTAATATTTATTTTAGAAAATTAACACTAAATTTTCAAACTTTAAAATTTACTTTCAATTTCATCAAAATTAATTTTCAATTCTATTAATGAACATTCAATTTCATCAATGAAACCAACCTACTGGACCTCATTTCACATTAAAATCCTACCCCATTCCCACGTTAACGCCATTAATTCGTTCCCATTGGTGGATTAAAAAAGTCTCCAACGACCAAAGGCATGGGCCCCCTACACTTTGGAAATTACTTCCACTTGTCCATATGACAAAAACCAATGAAAAAGCCACCACCCATCTAAACATGTGGGTCCAGATAATTAAATTGAAAAACTCCAAAACTTTGTCGTTACGCCAAAAGTCTCCAAAATAATCTTGTAATCTTCCCAAAAAGAATATAAAAAACACCCAAAAGTCTACCTTCCCTACAAAAGCTAATTCTTTTTTCCAAAGCTGGAAGAGAACCTCTTTTGGGTATGTTAGCATACCTCTAACATAAGGTATGAACATAAGGTATGAACTTTCCTTAATTGGTTAGTTGTTTTCCAAGTAGTTGACCAGACAAAGGAACATGAATCCAAAAAAAATCATTTTCTCCGAGGGTCATTTGATTTGATTAGAAAGAAAATAACGATAAAAAGTAAAAATTCACAGCTGCTTGATTAAAATAAATTATAGCGTCTCTGTTAATTGTTGTCTATTTCGCCGTCGGAAAAGTCATCAGCGTTTGTCCAAGCGAAAAAAGAAACGTCAGTTTGGTAGTCCATGTCGGCAACAGACGATAATTTTCTCGGCGTATGCAAATATGTTTTCGAAACTCGTTAAACTTACATTCAAAAGAAAAATTATAGCTAAGTTGAAAAATAACAAAACTAGGCATATATAACCGAACAAGAAACCATTCCAACCAAATAAAAAAAATCACAGAGACAATTAATATTACATATCCAATTTATTTAAGAGACTGATCTCACCTAAAGATGAACATTAACCACAACAAATCAACTAATGCTTTTCAACTTCCCTTTTTTCAATCGATGAGCCTGTATTTAATAAAAATATATGAGAAAAAAAAAATCTTATTTCTAATTCTAATTGTGAAGAAGAAAACATTCCTACAGCTTCAAATACAAAGAATGATAAATTACGTGCAGTAAGCAAGTGTTGAAGTATAAATACTTAAGTTATACTCTCTCCAACAGTTTAAACTTTTAGAGTATATGGTTATTTCGAATCTCACTGTCACCCTAATTATTAAAAGATTTTCACGTGTTAAACCCAAAATTTAGCCTGCACGTGATAGAACGTGTTGAAGTATATATACTTAAATTTTATCTCTCGAACAACTTAAATTTTTGGATCAGATAGTTGTTTAACAGCAAGAATGCATTCCGCCCATATAACCTATTAGTAAAATGTATCCATTTCTCTCTGACTTGTCAAGAACATGAAAAAAATCATGGAGAATGGAAGGAGGTATTTCTAACCATGTTTTTTTTATTTTTTTTATTAGACAATTAGTAGGATAGTTCATATCATGGAAAGGTCACCATCAATGCAAAGTCTACATTGACAAATGAGAATGCTGTAATCTATTTTCTGAGGGTGTAGTCGTTTTCCGATATATGTAAGCTTCAAAACATTATTATAATTTACGATAATATAATTGTATATTAATTATAATATTTTTAAAAAAAATTAGATTTTTAGTTCAATAAATGATACAATATAATATGAATTTTGGTTGTAAAATTTAAAATATTTGATATTTTATCTTTTATTAGAGTATTTTTAGTCTAAGTATAACATGTTAAACTTGAGAGGTCTAAATATTATACGTCTAAAAACTTTAAAGGGTCTAGGTGTAATTTACTAACGAACATTGACGGTAGGGATCTAAGTGTTACACACGTAAAAACTTTAGACAATTTATGTGTAATATTTCAAATGTTAGGGGTCTGAGTGATTAAGTGACAAATTTCAAGAGCCTAGATGTAATTTTTCCTTACCAATAAATCTACTCAAAATTATAAAAATTTACATTAAAGAAGCACTTAATGTATTTGGTATTGGAATAAACGAAACATAAATAAAAGTATTCGTGATGATTTAACAATTCAACAACCAAATCATGTAATAAAAAATTTTAATCACGTTTTTAACGTGCCCAGAAAGTCTACATTGGTCCCCCCACACAAAAGTTAATGCTTATTTCCAAGTAGTTGACCAAGGAAGATCACGTTGTAATATGTCATTATGTTCACGTAGTATAATCGTCCAATGATAGAATAACAAGTGGATAAAAATAAAATATTTTAGTGTTGAACAGTGAATTTCAACTCTCGGAATACGTATAAATCATTTTATTATGGACAAAAATGAAAAATTATGTGATTAATGGTTTATGAATGGGCTTGAAGTTACCTATCAGCTAACGATGATCTGTCACCTAAATAGAGAGATCAGGGTCAAGCACGGAATTAACGAGAAGATATACATGATCCTTCGCTAGCGTGGCAGTGGCAGCTTGGGCTTATCAGCCTCACGTCCGTTGACTTGGACCTAAGAGGAGGACTTTTTTACCCCTATAATCTACCTATTGGTTGTTGGGGATGTTGATTGAGCAAAACTTGTCGAACTTGAATATGATCAAATGTGGCTCGCTTGTGACCGGTTAATTTAGATTAGGGAAATTTGGAGGCCAGTCCCCTTATATGGACTTGTTTGGACTTAAGTCCGTCAAGGAAACTTATTTGTTATGAAGTCTGTTTTTTGTCAATTTTACCATACTATCCATTCTCTTTAGAAGTGAAATAAAATTAAAAATTAAAAACTCTTAAATCTTAGGAGTTTGACTAACATTAAAATTGTTTCTCTCTCATATCTATCTATATCTATATATAGGTTAAGAGTTTGACTAACATTAAAAATTTTCCTCTCTTTTATCTATCTATATCCATATATAGGTTAGGTGTGTATATATATATAGTAACATTAAAAATAAAAAATAGTAACATTCAAATACAAAAAAAAATTGTCATTTGGACATAAAAAATAATACATTTAAACACAAAAAAAAAATAATAACATTTAAACATAAAAAAAATTAAAACATTCAATATTAATATTTTTAAAAAATAACAACAGTAACATGTTCAACAAAAATAGTAACATACTTAACAAAAAATGTAATATACTTAACAATAATTATTTCTCTCAAATTCAAACGCAAAAAATTGTACCATTCAAACACAAAAAATAGTAATATTCAAAAACAAAACAAATAGTAACATTGAATATTAATATTTAGTAAAATAATAGTAGTAACATGTTCAAAATAATAGTAACATGAACAGTAACATACTCAACAAAAGCAGTAACATGAACAGTAACATAATAAAAAAAATAGTAACATGAATTTGATATATATATATACATCAACCATCACGTTGTCATCACCTCCACAACAACGCTCACCACCATCACCACCACACAAAAGTCCATTCAAGTTCCACTTCGATAGCTCCTTTTTACTCCACACCACTGCCACCACTATACTTGTATCATCTCCAAAACAACCCAGCGTATATATATATATATATAGAGAGAGAGAGAGAGAGAGAGAGAACTTTAAATTTGAATTTTAAATTTATGATGGAGATTTTATTGGCATATTTTAATTGACCTTGAATTAAGGGATAACAATTTCCAAAATAGGAAATTAATTTAATTTCCTTTCAAGGAAGGGTGTTTTTGAGATAAAAAAAAAAAAAAAAGTGGACTTAAGTCATTACATATAATTTTAAACATGGACTTCGCCCCTTATAAGTTTTCTTGCAGAACTTATCTCCAAACAAGTAGATCTAAGGGGACTCACTTCTAATTTTCACTTTAGATTATAACTCGGGCCCAATTTGATAAAAGCATATAAGCATTCAAGTTAGAACGAAGCCCAATAAAAATTTCTTAAAAAATAAAATATAAAGCGTAATTATCAAGCCACGAATAGTCAGCTTCTCCAGGATGAAGATTTCACAAAATTTAAAAAACCATTCACATAATAAATCCCTATAACAAGTAATTTCTAAAAAATCTAATATACAAGTAGGGCGAAGTTTATAAGTATTTCAAGATAAATTTGAAATTGTTTACCTACCAAAAAGAAGTTCTTTGACCACAACTATTTATGTAAATATAACTACTCAAATCGAGCCATGGTTTGGCCCACTAGGCCTAACAAAATCACTTGAGCGGTAGGTCTATGGGCCATGGTTTGCCCACTAGGCCTAACAAAATAGCTCTATGAAGCCCACGGAGGCTATTTGTTAAGTAGGCTACTCCGGGCCTGGCCCATTGACCAGGTGATTGATTGCCGTGGCCCATATTTTTTTACAATGCTTTCGAATTCCGATCGTGGGGGCGGAGGCGACACAAGTGACAAGTGGCACGGGTGAGCAATGAATAGGTTCGACTACGGTACCGACACCCACTTTTCGGTATGGTACCGAAAAAATAAAATGAACGGTTCACAACTCACGAAGAACTTCCACCGCTGATCAAGTCTATAACTTTTTACCGACTAACCACTGAGCCTTAGAAATTTATAAAAAAAAAAAAAACTCAGACGAAGAAGAAGAAGATGGAGTTGCAGAAATATTTTTATCCCTATGAACACTTCAAGAGATTATGAAAATCATCATCATTTATTAAAACTAAGATTGAGTGGTAGTCTTTTCATTTTAAAAAAAAAAAAACTCAGACAGGGAAAAAGAAGGAGAAAGATTAATGCATGGAGTTGCAGAATTGTTTTTATCCTTATAAACCCTTCAAGAGCTTATAAAATCATCATCATTTATTAAAACTAAGATTGAGATTATAGTAAATTCATAAAAAAAAAAAAAAAAGACACTCAGACGACAAAGAAGAAGGAGAAAGAAGAAGATGGAGTTGCAGAATTATTTTTATCCCTATGAACCCTTCAAGAGATCATAAAATCATCATCATTTATTAAAACTAAGGTTGAAATTATAGTAAGCTTATATTTAAAAAAAAATAAATACATTTTTTTTAGTTAACATTACACTTTTTTTGGTTAAGAGTACCATTTTTTTTGTTAATATTATCATTCTTTTGATTAAGATTAACACTTTTTTGATTAAGAGTACATTGTTGGGTAAGAGTACCACTTTTCTGGTTAACAGTACCATTTTTTTGGTTAAGATTATCACCTTTTTTTTGTTAACAATACAACTTTTTTGGTTAAGAGTACCATTTTTTTTGTAAGAGTATCATTTTTTTTTGTTAAAATTACCACTTTTGTGATTAAGAGTATCACTTTTTTGGTTAACATTACAACTTTTTTTTGTTTAGATTACCATTAATTAGGTTAACATTACCACTCATTTGGTTAAAATTACACTTTTTTTTGTTAACATTACCATTGATTAAGTTTACATTACCACTCTTTTGATTAAGATTACACTTTTTTTGGTTAAGAGTACCACTTTTTTTGTTAACATTACAATTCTTTTGATTAAGATTACCACTTTGTTGGTTAAGATTATACTGTTGGGTAAGAGTACTACTTTTATAGTTAAAAGTACTATTTTTTTGGTAAAAATTACCATTTTTTTTGTTAGAGTACCACTTTTTTTTGTTAACATTACAACTTTTTTAATTAACATTACCATTGATTAGGTTAACATTAACACTCTTTTGGTTAAGATTACACTTTTTTTGGTAAAGAGTACTACTTTTTTTGTTAATATTACTATTCTTTTGATTAAGATTACCACTTTGTTGGTTAAGATTACAATGTTGGGGTAAAAGTAACACTTTTCTGGTTAACAGTACAATTTTTTTAGTTAAAATTATCATTTTTTTTGTTAATAGTATCACTTTTATGGTTAAAATTATCACTTTTTGGGGTTAAGAGTATCACTTTTTTTGTTAACCTTACAACTTTTTGGTTAATATTACTATTGATTAGGTTAACATTACCACTTTTTTGGTTAAGATTACATTTTTTTAGTTAAGAATATCATTTTTTTGGTTAATATTACCATTCTTTTGATTAAGATTACCACTTTTTTGGTTAAGAGTACCACTTTTTTGGTTAAGAGTACCATTTTTTTTGTTAACAATACTATTAATTGTGGGTTAAAAACAAGAAGTTGATCGCTATATGAGTGATCTAACCATAATCGCTTATGTAGCGATCGGGCATTCACTTAGCGATCAAGTTTCCAAACTAATCTCGATCGCTCAACCAGCAATCAAGATTTTAACTTGTCCAATAAATTTCACTTATACCCCTAAATTATTACATTTTTTCAATTTTTTCCTCATATTTTTCATATTACACCCTTAACTATGTAATTAGTTTCATATTACTCCAAATTTTTTTACCTATTTTAATTTAACACCAAATGTGTACCCAAATAATGATAACTTTGTTATAATTCATTTGGTGCTGAAAAACTTTGTTGTAATAATTGTAACTTAACCCAAAAGTATTTAATTAATATGTAATTAACAAATTAATATTACATTAACACATTCAATTCATCAAATTAACATCAAAATTCAACTTGTAATTAATTAACACTAAATTAATATTATTTTTTCATCTAAATATTTAATTAACATGTAATTAACAAATTAATATTACATTAACATTCTAAATCAAACAATAAAGATTCAATTTATCAAATTAACACCAAAGTAACATACAATTCCATCTAATTAATATTCAATTCATCAATTTAACACCAAATTAACATTCAATTTTATCTAATAAACATTTAGTTCATTAAATTAACAATTAAATTTAACAATTTAACAATAAATTACTCAAATTAACATCAAATTAATATTGCATTCATCTAATTTGCATTCAAATTCATCCAATTAACACTAAATTAATCAAATTAACATCCAAAATTATTTAAAAAATATTCAATTTATCAAATTAACAAGTAATTTCATCCAATTAAAATTTAATTTATTAGATCAAAAAAGTGATACTCTTAACAAAAAAAGTGGTACTCTTAATCAAAAAAGTGGTACTATTAGCCAAAAAAATGGTAATATTAACAAAAAAAATGATACTCTTAACAAAAAAGTAGTACTGTTAACAAAAAAAATGGTAATGTTAACAAAAAAAGTGGTAATGTTAACCAAAAAAATGATATTCTTAACCAAAAAAGTGGTAATGTTAACTAAAAAAGTGATATTCTTAATCAAAAAAGTGGTACTCTTAACCAAAAAAGTGGTACTCTTAACAAAAAAAAGTGGTACTCTTAACCAAAAAATTGTTCTTTTAATCAAAAAAGTGGTAATCTTAACCAAAAAAATGATAATGTTAACCAAAAAAGTGATATTCTTACCTCAGCAATGTAATCTTAACCAATTGAATATTAAATATGATAAATAATTATCATTTTTTAAAACTAATTTTAATTTCTATTATCACTTAAAATAGTGGTGAACTTAGATAACCTAATCTAACATCTTAATATTTTTAACTTAATCTAAAATGTTAAATTTAATGTCACTCAATAATCACAAATATTGTAAATTTTTTTTTATATTTTTATTTAGGTTTAAATAAGATAAATAATTATCATTTTTTAAAACTAATTTTAATTTCTATTATCACTTATTTTTAAAATATATAGTAATTTTATTTATTTTTAAAATATATACCAATTTCACTAGTTATTGATTTTTTGAGATTTGAGAGTATACAAGTAACGACCTTATATTTTTGATATTGTACCCATTTTTATTTTTCCGGTATTGAAGCAAACTCCTGAATACAAAACATAGGATGCTTTCTACATGCAAGTAGGTGCACAAACATTCGAGATGGAAGCCATGTGCACGTGTCATGACCTTCCAAGCAATGAAATCCCCACGTAATATCTGTTCCCATCTACCTTGTCGGAGACATGGGGGACAATACAATCAATTGATCATGCATGCACCCCCACCACAGAAATTCACATTTTTTTTTTGATTTTTTATTGAACGATAAAGAGTATTTGAACTAATTTACGTATATTTCGATTAATTTTTTTTTAGTCCGATCAAAGACATGTTATTCATATTGAAATTAGAGAATTCATGAGAGATAAATTCTTTATGATTGACCCCAAGAGATTCTCCCGACTTAAATTCACATGAAATTCAAAAACTTTATATCTTTGTCTTTTGATTTGAGATATTATGTTAATGGAGATATGGCGTAGATTCATGCTAGATTCAATTCGTAATCCTTTAAAGTTGTATTGAATATATTAGGGATAATTCGTATTTGAAGGTACTGTACAATATGAATGATTTGAGAATGATGTTAATGGTCGTTTGATGAGTTTATTTGAGACTATCGGATGAACTTATTGAAGTCTATTTTATTTTATATTATAGATATTTGGTCATTTATAATTGAATAAATTTGATTAGGTGTTGACTTCATATCAACTTATTTACGACATGAGTCTAATTGTTTTTTTTTTTTTTTTGGCTCGTCAAAAAAGGGTGGGGGTAAAAGAGAGTGTCTAGAAGCCACTCAAATAGGTCATCATTGGTGGGATCACGAGACCTCTTACCGTGCCTGTTACTTCTCTCGGGAACGAACTTAGCTAGGCTAGTATAGTGATCAATCTCTGAGCTCTAATATAAACTCTAAAACTCGAACCTCTAACCTCAATGTGAAAAATTCAGAAAGTACTCCACTGAACCACTCCACTGAACCACTCCACTTAGTGGTAACACGAGTCTAATTGGTCATCTTGATTATGAATCATTTAACATTAAAACCAGGGAATACATGCATAAATCCAACACCGACAAGGCAACAAGGAAATTAAAGATTAAAAGACAAAGACAAAGACAAAACCAGTGAAGCATGTACATACATAAATAGACAAAACCATGTTTAATTACTGTAGGAATCTAAGTCACTTTCCTTGCGACATCCTTTGAAACCAGACAAAGATTTCAAATTAAAAACATCAGAAACAGGAAACATCCATGCTTCCACCATCACTGCCATACTTCTTTAAACAACCCTCAACCCATGGGCTGCACCTGCCTCCGAACCTACCTCTGCCCTTCCTTCTCTTTCGATCGGATAAGTTTTGGAGTCAGGGATTAATCGAAGTGTGGTGGTTTGATAGCTAAAGTTATATTTTTTAACATCCATCTTTGATCGTTAATTGTTCCAAAGATAACAAATTTCGGTACTTACCTGGTTCCAAACCAAGTCAAACGCCACCTTTCATCTATTTATAAATACACTCTTCTCTTCATCACTCCATTCTCATCTGCATCCTTCCCTTTCTTCAGAGCTAGCTCTCTCATCATTTCATTCTCAGTAGACTCTCTCTCTCTCTCTCGCTTCAGACACTCTTTCTGGACTGAATCTCTGTTCCAAATTCGAACTATGGCGTCTTTGAGTTTCCCATTTTGGGTCACAGATTCAAAACATGTAAACCCACTTTCAATGGAGCGAAGACAACCTCCACAAAGGCTGAAAGATTTCTTGACAGAAGACTCGATTCCAACCTCGACCTTTCGTCGAACACCTTGCGGACCAACCATAAAAACCCTCCTCAATGTTGATCTCAACACCAATTATGTTGATCAAGCACCGTCCAAATTACTGAGAAGCCGATCAAAAGCAGCCGCGACGACAATCTCTGCTATCCACAAAGCTTCAGGAATCGTCATTAAAGCCGTTAAATTTCTCCCTTTCACATCTCCGTCAATTTTACCCAGAAGCATTTCACGCAGACTCACGAAACGGAACCCACAGGACAACAACAATGTTCCTGAGATCGGAGTCGCCGTTACGGTGAAGGATATTCTACGGTGGAGATCGTTCCGGGACTTGGTCGAGGAGGGACCTCCACCGTTGGACTTCTCATCCTCACCCCTTCACTGCACCACCGCCACCACAACGACAGGGTCATCTAGTACTACTGCTACTACCAGTAAGAGCTCAAGCTGGTGCGATAGTGATTTTGCGGAAGATTTACAGTCATGGCGTGGTGTCTGCGATGAGTTCTCCGGTAAAAACAATGGTGAAGTGGGTAAGGAATTTTTACCCGACGGTGGTGCCGGCGATAGTTGTGGAGTGGCGACAAGAGGAACAGCCGTGGATTACAAGGTGAGTAATTAGATGAGATTAGGATTGAATTTTGTGATTTGGAAATGATTTTAGCAACCCCTGATGCTTCTTTTAGCATTTTCCTTGTTAACTATTAGTGTCAAATACTGATTAAAATCACATATTACAGATAGACCAGCCATTGGATAAGAAAGAACAACACAGCCCAGTCTCAGTCCTTGATTCTCCATTTCAAGAAGATGAAGAATTGTGCTCGTCTTTCCATCAAAGCCTTGCAAATATGGACAGTATGTCCCTTCCTACCCTTTTGAAAGTTGTTACTCCATTACTCTCTCTCTCTCTCTCTCTCTCTCTCACACACACACACACACACAAACACACATTTCAAAAATGGGAGTGTAATTAAAATGCTTCAAATTTTGTTTTGAACAGGGAGAACATGTATGCTCATGCAAATGATCGAAGACTTCGAAAGTGCTGCCAAACTAGAGCCAGTAGACATAGAGAAACAGTTCTCCAACGAATCAAACAGCGGATTTGAAGACAACGAAGAAGAAGAAGAAGAAGAAGAAGAAGAAGAACAACAACAACGCAATGAAGTGGCCACTGTGATGTGTAAGGAATATGAGGGATATTTTGAATGGGAAGTGGAGAGCAAGAGAGAAGCATATATCAAAGATATGGAGAGGGGAGTGAGGTGGAACAAGTTTGAAGAGGAGCAAGAAGAGTTGGTCTTAAAGATGGAGAGTGAGGTATTGAGCAATTTGGTAGATGACCTATTGGTTGATTTGTTCTATGGTTGATTACAGAACAGGGGTGATGATGAAAGGATGTTCAACAGTACAAAATTAACAAGCTCTAGTTGGGAAATTGATGATCAAAACCCGAAAGATGTGACAAATACAAAGGATTATTGGCATCAAGCGTACATCTAAATGTGCCTCGACAAAGAGGTTTGATTGCATCTTGCAGTCATGAACATGGTGACAAATTGGTCATCCCTGTGTAAGATAGGAAGAAGTTAGGAACTAGCTTGATGCATAGGCCAAGGAGGCTACATATGACCTGCATTGACATGTATTGAGTTTCATTTCGGAAGTTTGTATGAAATTTTGGACATGTATATAAAGAATAACCTCAAATGAAGTATACTTGGCTAGCCTCTTTAGGTGATTTCTCGTGATCATTACACTATGAATTGGTATGAAAATAATAATCAGAAGAGTAAATTGAATCAACTATGGTCCTAGTTCTTGAAAGCTTGTCTGCGAGTGAAATGCCCCTTTAATATTTCCTAAACTTTCTCAATATTTAATCTCATGCTACGAATTTTAGTACACTTCATTATTTCTAATTATTGTATTCAAGTAGATATTTATAGATGATTTATTATTAATGGGAAAAAAATTTAGTATTAATGAAAACTGTTCAAACAAGGACATGCGATAATTAGGCAATAATTGAGAATCTTTTTTTTTTTTTTTTCGGTTCTACGATCAGGAGTGTCCAGACCAACTTATTTGTACCTCGACTAATCCCCTCTTCCGTCTAGTCAAATATAAATCATCTACACCGAGGTTAGGGTATTCATAAAGGATAAATTCTTATGGTCTGGTCTCAAAGAAATGTCAATATTTAAATTCAAAATGTTTGAATTTATAACTATGTTACCACTTAAGTTATTCTTTGGGATTAATAATTGATAACATGTATGCCTCATGGTAATTATATTGTGTCCCATTCAAAAGAATTTCTTAACATGGGACAAAGTGTAAGAGGTTCACAAATTGGGAAGAATGTGCTCTATTAAGAAAGATAATTCGATTTTTAATTTGTACTCTAAAATATTAAAAAATTTAATTTGTATTCTCAATGTTATGAATTAGAAGTAAAGTGGACCTCGTTCAGCTTGTCGTTTAGTTTTTTGTTATAAATTGAAGCACATGAGTTGCAAGTGCTTCAAGTATGAGAAGGTGTGTCTATCGCTGCAGATCTTCGTCTGCGATCAATTTGACATTGTTTTATGTATTGAAAATAAGATTTCGTTAATCAAATAATGGCTAAGTCTATTATTTGCAACTCACATGAGACGCCAATAATATGTGAATTTATAAATAAGCCCATGATCGAATCACTTGTAACTCGTGTACTTCAATTTATAACGAAAAACTGAACAGTAGTTTGGACAAGGTCCACATTGCTATCAATTCGTAACATTCAGTGTATAAATTAAAATTTTTAATGTTTGAGTGTATAAATTAAGATTCAAAATATCTTTTAGGGTGTAAAGTGACATTAGCCCAAACTATAAATACCCACAACACAGCTTTAGAGTCTCTCGTCGAGACGATTCAATCTGAGTCCACAGACTCCAAACCCTAACCACCGCCACAGCCACCGTCAAGACACTCTCTCCCCCAAATTATTCTCTTCTCTCTTTACTGCATAACCCTTAGCTGTGATCATATTGATCCATCAAGAATCAGAGTACTCGGTGTTTGCGTTTGAGAAGAGTTCGCTCGAAGTTCTGATATCTCAGGTTTGCTACTTCTATATGTATATATACTTCCAGTCTCTGCAATCGATACACATAAGTTAAGTGTTACCAAAATACACACATATACTAACACAAACTAAAACACATTTAGTAAAAAAAAAATATACACGTAATGGGTCGGGTCAATTGTAGGCTATGGGTTGGTCTGTGGGTCGTGGGTCGACCCATGAGTTATGTGGCAACCCATGGGTGTGGGTTAACCCGTGGGTCATGGGTTCGTGGGTCATGAGTGGTGTATTAGTGTGTGTATATTTTAGTGTATTAGTGTATATGTGTGTATTTTTTAATGTAATAGTGTGTGCATTTTTTGGTATATTAGTATATTTATTTAATTTCATTACTTGTATTATTTAATAAAAAGATAAATACTCAACTCAATAGATACCCATTTATAATCCATATTAACCCGTTTAATTAAAATGAATCATATTACTCAATCTATTTAGAACTCATATTAATTAATATAAGTATCCAATCTATTTATTTATGGACAGATTGAGCAAATTAATGAGTAATGAGTTAAGATTGTCACCTCTAATGAGGATTGAACAGGGGAAAAGATTTACATGTTAATATTACTTGTGTGAAAATAATTGTCTTTGAACTCGATTCACAACATCATAGTTGTTCTTTATCATTGCATCAAGCTATGGTCTGTATAGCGTCCTATCTTTCAAAAATAGACATATCACCTTTCGTTTATCTTTTGAGTGATTAGGATTTCTTTAAGTACCTAAGAGATCAGAAGTTCGAGTCTTCTAGCCTTGTTAGAGACACAACTTCAGTAGTTGAAACAGGATATGACTCACAAGCGATTGGTTTAGTGGGTAAGAATGTTTAAATTTAAGTCTTCATAGCTATGCCAGCTGGGTGAGATTAAACTTATTTTTTAGTTCATAAAGTATGTAGTGAGATTTTAACTTCGACTCTGATGCAAGTACAATTGAATTTTTCACAAATGGTTGTGTAGTGCTAAAAAACAATGCTCCAAGTAACTTTAAACGAATTTTTGTTGCTTTGTGAGACATTAAAATGAAATTTCTTTCAAAACCCATCTTTTAAACGCTCAAGACGATAAAAACTCCCCTCTGTGGCTTCTCAAAATGGAGCAAATTACCCTTTTAAAATTACAAAATTAACCAATGTATTCGAATATATTGAATTAAACCACCTCTAATACATTTCTTTTTTAATTTTTTTTGGTACATCATTTATCACTAATAAGCACATGACTCTCTTTATATACAAGGAGTTTCACTTGAATTCATAAATAGATGATCCGTCAAGAATAAAATTAAAAAAAAAATTTTGGAGAGAATCTCACTCCCGAGTATAGAGATAATCTCATAATATCAAAAAGTAACTCTTTTAATATTGAATAACTAGTCATTTCCCGTGCCTGAAGGCACGAAATAATAAAAAAAAATAGTTAACATATTTGCATGCACATTCAAAATCAAATCACAAACATATAGGAGAGATAAAAAAATTTAAGCACCGATTGTAATGGGAGTGAGCCGTGGTAGTGGTGGTAGGCGACAGTAGTGATGGTGGGAGACGGTGATGGTTGTGGTGGGTAAGGCGACGATCGTGGTGGTGGTAGTAGCCGTGGGTGACAATGGTGATGATAGTGGTGGGTTTTGAGTGACGATGATGGTGATGGCAGCCATGGTGACAACGGTGGTGGTGGTGGGTGTGGGTGGTGGTGGACGATGGTGGTGGTGGTTGTCAGTGGTGGTGGTGGTGGGCGGTGATGATGGTGGTGGTGGATGACGATGGGTGCTTCTAGACGACAGTGTGATAGGTGGTGACGAATGACAGCAGTGGTAAGTGTGGTAGGGGTAGGTGACAGTGGGTCGCTGCAGTGATGAACGATGACAGGTGGTGGTAGGTGTGGTAGGGGAAGGTGATAGTGGCTGGTAGTGATGGTGGACGACGATGGGTGGTTGTTGGTGCTGACGGTGGGCGACGGTGGTAATGGGATGATGGTGGTAATGGTAATAAATATAAGAATAAAATGACGATAGTGGTGGGTGGTAGCCATGGACGACGATGGTAGCAATCGGTGGTGGGTGGCGATGGTGGTGGTGGTGGCGGTGAGGCAATAAGGGTGGGGTGGGGGCATTGACAATGGTGGGTTGACGATGGTGGTGGTAGTTGTGATGGTCATGGAGGTGATGGTGGGGCGGTGGAGGTGGTAGGGGTGATGGTGGGACAGTAGTGGTGGTGGTAAGGTGTGACAACGGTGGTGATTAGGGATGGTGATGGTGGGACGGTGGTGGTAATGGTAGTGATGATGGTGGGGTAGTGGTGGTAGTGGTTATGGTGGTGGTGGGGCAATGGAAGTGGCGATGGTGGTAGAGGTAGTGGTAAGACAGTTTTAAACACTATTTTTTTTTTTTTAAAGTATTTATGAGAAATAATTCATATAAGTATTTTTAAAAAGTCACTTCAAACACACCCTTATGGACCTATTTTTCCTATTAAATGTAGAGTGTTAATATTAGCCGTTAGATTAAGTTTAAAGTAAAATTTAAAGCGATCTCAATCGCGAATAACAAAATTCATTTTGTTTATCTTTTGAAATTTGAATTATATTGTATTTTATTATATAGATGCTATTTAAACCTAAAAATTTAACCTAATTTATTAACATAATAATATAATTTTATTGGAACCATTAAATCAAAAACAAACAACAATGTTTAATTGGGGCAAAAAAGAGGGAAAAAAGAAAATTCACATCTCCGCCGATGGCCCACCTGTCACAAACTCACACGTGAAGGCAAAGCAGCACAACTTCGTAACCCTTTTCCAGCCATCTTTATTCTTTCCACCTCCACTTTTCTCGCTGTACAAACTCATCCCCCACATACTCTCTCTCTCTCTCTCTTCATCCCTTCTGGGTTTTATGTAATTCTTCATAGATAGATATATATCATATTCTGGGTTTTATGTAATTCTTCATAGATAGATATATATCATATTATATATATATATATATATATATATATATATATATATATATATATATAGAGAGAGAGAGAGAGAGAGAGAGAGAGAGGGAGAGGTGTTTGTGTTCATTGATGGCTTCGAATCAGGACTTACCGGAGGGAACAGTGCAGAACATACTGGACCAAGAAAGTTTGAAGTGGGTCTTCGTTGGAGGTAAAGGGGGTGTGGGCAAGACAACATGTAGCTCAATATTATCCATCCTTCTCTCTAGGGTTCGATCCTCTGTACTCATCATCTCCACCGACCCCGCTCACAATCTCAGCGATGCCTTTCAGCAGCGTTTCACCAAAACACCTACTTTGGTCAATGGCTTCACCAATTTGTACGCCATGGTATTGCAATTGCTCTACTTGTTTGTCGATTTCTGAGCTTCGGATTGGGTTTTTTGGGTTGATGGGTGTAGCATTTTCATGAATTTTAGCCGAAGTTTTTCACATTTTGAACTGTGATGTCTTTTATTATTGATTGAATTCGGGTTTTCGATGTACTGGAGAGATTTTTAATCGGAACGCTTGTTTCTTTCTAGTCAAACTGTATTGAATAAATCTAGAACACACCACTGCATAATGTTTGTGCATTCATGTGGGATTTTAGTTGTATGTAATTATGGAGTGAACTTACTTTCATCTATAGTTTCATGTTCGTAGTATGTTGTTATATTGTCTAACATAAGGATCGAGCTCCAGTACCCTGTTGATATTTTTGCTTTTGATTCGATTCTAAAATTTGTTTGTGATATTTTACATGTAGCAAATTTATACATTTGGCATAGTCTATGGATTGATATACCCTGCAATTTTGGCATCTAGATTACCACATTCATTTGAAAGAATGTCGAAGTTCTACCCAATGTTTCCTGGAACCTGTATCGTCCCATACGTAGAACCAAAATGGGAGCCCGCGGAATGGGAGCACGGTGTGCCACTTACTCTAGAACGTCGTGTGCTATGGTTAGGCTCATATAGATCACATAAATATGGTGAGGTGTAAATGTGTAATGTTTTTTTCCCCAAAAGGAAAAGAAAGATGACTACTGCAATCTATGTTGAGCCATAGATGTGTGTCCTATGGCTTCTTTATCCAGCTTCCTTTTAAATTTTAGTTCAGTTTCTGCCCACAAAGAAGTAAAAATTTGTCTGCTCGCCATACTTAGTGTTCTAGACTGAAAGTGTGGCAGATCTCGGAATGTTGGTACCATATTGCAATTTGCTGAGGTATTTGTGATTTCCGGTAACTATACTTCCCCATCGAAGTATGACTATGCTTGTATGATTCATATTTGTGTAAGAAAAAAACTTGTGGTGCTTGTTTCATTTCATTACAACTTGATTATTTAATTGTCTGTACCCTGTCCAATCATTTAGTGTGATGCTATGGTTGAAGTTTTTGGTTCTATAGGAGGTGGATCCCACAGTGGAGAATGAAGAAACACTTGGTTCAGATGGTTCGGATGGTTTTTTGTCTGAGCTAGCAAATGCGATTCCTGGTATTGATGAGGCTATGAGCTTTGCCGAGATGCTAAAGTAAGCATCATGTTTCAGATCTTTACCGTGTTATAGATTGTGATAATATGTAGTTATTTTTGGGGAATTGTTAAGGTAAGAAGAATTTCCAGTTTACTTTATGATGATATTGGATGTGAAAATATGTATTCACCAAATTTTGCTTGAGATTTTAGTTGAAATTTTGAAGTTATCTAATTGGTCAATTTGTAGTGAAATTTTGTGAAGAATTGGTTTTTATGTCCATTTATACGAGGTCGGATAAGGTTTCGGTTGCCAGTTAGATAACTCAGTACTACTACTTTTAAGCTTGTGACATATTAAGTTGATAATTATTTTGTGCATTAAAATACCAAATATAGTTTTTCTTAAATTTGGACTAATGATTTTTGTCTGGACTCTTGGTATGATTTTCGTGGTTTTGCTATGTTAAGACAAGTGGATATGCCAGCATAGTTTTTAGTTTGCTTTTGGTAGGATAGTAATTGCAATTTCCAAGTATCAATGAAAATTGTCTTCCCTCTCTCTATTTCAAGATCTTCCATATTGAGATCTTTGTTTTCCCGAGTATATTGACATTAGAACTTGAATGCAATTAATCTTTGTGAGGTAATGTTGTTATGGTGTGTATAATATCTTCTTACAAAGTCACGGTAAATCCGTTGCCTAAATCTATCTTATGTCTGTATGTCATTTATCAATCTGATTTTCTTTTTCTTTGCCCAATGTTCTTCCTGCAGATTGGTGCAAACAATGGATTATTCTGTAATAGTGTTTGATACAGCTCCCACTGGTCATACGCTCCGGCTATTACAATTTCCATCAACATTAGAGAAGGGTCTCAACAAAATGATGTCAATGAAGAATAAATTTGGTGGCTTGTTGGGTCAGGTATATACAAACATATATCTAAAGTCGAAGAAGAGTATGAACATCATTAGACTTTCATGCTCAAAAACCAAGTTATTCATTGGAGAACTGAATTGCAGGCTTGTAGCTCATTTTTCTGAATATAGTTGGTCTATGACACTATTTTTTTTTTGCTGATTTGTGGGTATATTTCATTCCATAACCATGTGTCGTGTACACAAATAATGTTCATTTATAGATTGAGGGGAGATGATTATTGATTCTGTATTTGAATTAGCCGTCTCTCCTGAAATTTGTTAAGATTTTGGGACGAACCAACATGACACGTTAGACATAGGGGTGCAACTTGGGACGAGATGAGGGCTAAATCCGGGCTCAATTTGAGATACCAAACCGTTAACCCGAGCTCAGCTCAACCCAACCTGAACATATCAACCCAAGTCCAATTTGTGATTAGATTTTTGAACTCAATTTACGGAATTCAGACAAGAAGTTGGATTTATACAAGGCGAGAGTACCTCAGAAGCTTCAGATCAGAAGAAGGCTGTGAGACTGGATTCTTCAAAACCCCACCACACTAACTTGCTGCTTATTTCACTGAATTAACAGTGACAAATAACCATAACCTAAACGATGTATACACTAACCAAAACAACCATACTAACATGTTCCATCACCACATCTCAAGCATATCAATAATCCAAAGCACATTTAATAACAAACTAGAGTACAGAATACGAGAACGAAGGGAAAAAATTGCATATGGGGCCCATGATCTGGAAACTAAGATTTTAGGGCCATTGGAAGATAGACTTAAGTCCTAAAACTCAAGCGAATGGTGATTATGGTGTTGGTGTTTCAAAGGTTTTACAGAGTGGATGAGAAACGATAGTGTGACACGAGAGAGGGGGTGGAAACTTACTAGCTTAGGTCTAGACGCCAAGGTTTTGATTAAGACAAAGGAAATGAAGCGAGGGCAATGCCTAATGGGATAAGAAAATGCTAATGTATGTTACATATAATTGGGTTCAACTCAATGGGTTAGGTACACTTGAGTATTGTTTGAATTTAAGTCGGATCGAGAGTTTGTTTTTGCCCAAGCCTAATCCCAGTATTGTGCATCTCTGTCCAAGCATTGGTCTTTTCAGGTTGACCTGCCCAAATTCCATCCCTTGTGTCACTTTGACTATGTCCTCTGTTCTGGCCATAATATTATAGCTGGAAGGGCATAGTCCCTCGTTCTAAACTCACTTTTGTATATTATACATGAAATAATGCACTTTGATGGACACAAACTATAAAAGATATCACCCGCACTGTGGGAAGGAGGGTGGGGAGGTGTTTGTGGAGTGCACGTGTACCTCTCAGATTATCCTTAAGATCAACACCTCTTTTTGGTTCTGTCAGCTAAATTTGGGGATACTCGCTTTAATGTATTGTTCACGGAAGATTCTATAACAAATTCTCAATGCTCCCCTAGTCCATTGGGTATTGATGGTCATTTTCATATTGAAATCAAAGAGCTGACGTGGTGCCACTAACAGTCTAACAGTGTTTTGGCTTAATCTCTCTTGCTTTTGCTAGATGGACCATCTAAAATATATGAGGCCAATTATATACAGATATGTGCATTTTGCTTGTATGCTTGTAGATTTCTCATATGTCTGTAGTATCTCTTTGTTGGTTACCCATAATGTGGCTAATAGTGATGGTAAATTTTCCTGGCAGATGACTAGTCTCTTGGGTGTTTCTGATGAATTTAATGAGGATGCAATCTTCGGAAAGGTTGAGGGCTTGAAAGATGTGATTGAACAGGTGAACAAGCAGTTTAAAGACCCGGTAAGATCTTATATTCAAGAAGTGCATTTTTAAAGAAGAGAACCATTTGTTAATCCCCGTTTGCTGGATGGCAAATGGCTGTGGAGTACACTTAACAATAATTGAAAAGGTGGGAACTGAATGCAAGATCGCCATAATTTAGATAATTTTGGGAGAAGACCGGAATCTGCTTAGCAATCTCCAGGGTATGTAGACTAGAAAGCTCTGAAATATCCTCAAAGGTGTCCGAACTGTTGTCATCGGAACAGTAATGAGTGCAAAAAGCTAAAAGGAGCAAGTGAAAATGGGATATTGAGGATCCAATAATGTTGCAGTAGCAGAGAAGCAGAGTAGGGAGCAGAAGAGAAGTAGGGCCAGGTAGATGCAATATGTGAATATTTCAAAAGCTGTTGCTAGCACTTGTGTAGAAACTAGAAATTTGGAAGCACCTAGGAGACTACCACTTAGTATGTAAAGGCTTAGCAGTAAGTCGTATATATGTAAAGCCATGCCCCAATCCCCTCTCTCCAACTCTCCTAAAACACAAAAGAAACCAAGCTACAAGATTGGAGTTGGACTTGGTGAAATGAGGTTTTTTAGTTATACTAAGCCCATCATATTCCATTACCTGAATCTTGATGTTGTAACCTTGGACCATTCAATTGACGACAAGTGATTGTGGGTCTATTTATACAAAGTGCTAATGCAACTACAATAAGTAGGCTCTTGATTGCTTTCTTTTCCTTCCTTTCAGTCCTCATATGGACATTCTTATCACACAAAAAGAGTCCTCATATGGACATGAAAATTATAGAATAGTAATTTGACTGCTAAAAGAGGAGCATCATTATAAACCGTGTATTAAAATCATGAGATAACATGAAAGACGAAGGAAATCAGACTTAACTCCCCCTCTCCCTACCCCCCAAAAAATGAAAAAACAGCAAATTGAGCTTCTATATGATACCAACCACGGTTCATGGCAGGTCCTGTATGTTTTATAGGAATTGTCCTTCTGAGCCACTCGATATTTTGTGCATCTTAATTGGATGACCTGCCAAATTCTTATTCTTATGCACCCATATTTCTTTTGACAGGACTTGACAACCTTCGTTTGTGTATGCATCCCAGAGTTCCTCTCTCTATACGAAACGGAGAGACTGGTGCAAGAACTCACTAAATTTGAGATAGATACACATAATATTATTATCAATCAAGTACTTTTTGATGACGAAGGTAACTTCCCTGTTCATTGCATTGGAACTTTTTCTACATAAAATCATTGCTTAAATCAAACCTCATGATATCCGGTTCCTTTCATAATTCTAGCTGTTGAATCCAAGTTGCTGAAAGCTAGAATGAGGATGCAACAAAAATACCTTGATCAGTTCTACATGTTATACGATGACTTCAATATTACTA
Organism: Ilex aquifolium; assembly: GCA_951799425.1. Lineage (NCBI taxonomy): Eukaryota > Viridiplantae > Streptophyta > Magnoliopsida > Aquifoliales > Aquifoliaceae > Ilex > Ilex aquifolium. The sequence goes on along the minus strand of OX637396.1, from coordinate 40,505,872 downwards.
AATTGCCATTGCTGCCACAAGAGGTAAACTGCATTGTCAAGATTCTCCAATTACGTTCAGTATTTCCAGCCCAATGGAATCATGTCTTAACATCTGAAGTACATTGTCTCTGAATTTTCATGAACGCAGATTACGTGAACAATTGTATGTTGTTGCAAACTAAAAACATATTGAAATGTCTTTTTCCTGATTGTCATTGCTTCTACTCCACCCATTTAAATAGGTTGTATCTTGTTCAGAATACTTTCAGAAATTATTGCCTAAAGTCTTGTTTTTTCATTTCCAATCCAAACTATTATTGTTACCAGCTTGATCCCATAATCCATTTTGGTTGCTTTACATATGGTTTCTTAGAATTATTCCTCGTTATCAGCCTTATTGATGGGTGATTTTTCATAGGTTACTGGGGTTGAAGCTCTGAAATCATTCTCACATAATTTCCTATCACCATATAAGGCTGCCATCGTCCGAGGCACACTGGAAGAGCTGGAGCAAAGAATATCAACACTCAGGGAACAGTTAAAGGATGGTGAAGCAGAACTAGGAAGGCTTAGCAAAGGAAAGCGACTGGTTCAAATGTAATATGCTCCCTGGTGTTGTCTTCTGCATCCTCTTTACTTATTGCTATTTTTGTTAAAGAGTTCACAAACAAATAGCATTTTTTCCCCTTTCCTCGACTCAATTCTTCCATTCATGTCTGGGGAACCAAATTTAATCCCAAATTTTTTTTTTTTTGTATTTTAGATGACCATAAATGAGCTTATTTACAACTATTATTTGTTATATAATCAATGATATCAACCATCAGATTGATGTAAACTAATAATCTAGCAAGAACGGTCCATTCATTTGAAGTGGTTTGACTTTTTGAGATGTTTGTGATTCATTGACTGAATTCAGTAATCTTTTTTTTCCTCTACTCCCTGTAATATAGTTACTGAAAACACTTCATTGAACTAGAAACCACTTTCATTATACAGTTGGTTGATCTATCAAACAGATCATTTTGTGCATTCCGAACATTCCGTAGATGACATTGAACGAGTTCATTGTGCTTCTGATAAGCATAAAATTTGTAAAAGACTCTTTTTGCTTGAAGGAAAACGCATCATTGTTGTTTGGGTTAATACCAGTATTCGTGAACATTATATAATACTTGTATTGTATTGAGTATTCAAATGGTAAATTTGATTTCGAATTTTAGAGTACGATGGACCCACAAAATAAAAAGTAGTATGGAAATTATAGTTATTTATTAGGATGACATCATATTTTTTAACAGTTACATTAACGGATATTAACGATAAGGAGTTATGTGTTACACGCGCACAAACGTCAAGAAAGTAGTATATAATGTAATGAAGAGCATGTAAATAGTTAAACATCATCTTTTCCCTATATTTGTTTGCAAATTACATTGTATTTATCACAGGTTGTATGTATGTCAGGGTGTTCTTGCACTTTGTGGGATAACCGATGCTGGTGTCTACAACATTATTCAGAACTTAATTCAATACAATCATTGAATTAATTGAAAGTTTCGATGTCAAATAGAACTTATTTTCAATCTAATAATTACATCGAATTAAGTCCAAATAGTATTTTTCTTGCTCATGTAATGACATCACTTGCCAACACATGAGTGTGGCGCTTTACCATCTTGTTTCATAAACATACATTCGTAGTATGATTAGCCAAGTGATTTGTAGATGCAGAATAATCTAGTAAATATCAATAGTGTTATATAGTGTTACCCTCGCAAGTGACTCTCACAATATTCAATAACCACTCATTCATGCAATATATAACCACATCTATATATAAAGAAGTGTGAATGTATAATCCACTTTATTCATCTTTTAACTTTTCTATTGAACAGTTATACCATATAGTATTGCTAACGTGATCTAATTGTTATATTCAATGGTTTCTTCCCGAAGTCGTGGTGTAACGTGAGCATTGAACAGGGTAAAAAGTGTACATGCTAACATTACCTGTGTAAAATAGTAGTGTTTGAACTCATTTCCACAACATCATAGTTGATCTTTCATCATGGTATCAACAATGGTCTCTATACTTATCGAAAAAGGAAAAAAAAAAAAACCCAATAATCTCTATAGCTTCCTATGTTTCTTAGTTGAAGTATTTATGAACCATATTTTAGGATGAACCTTAACACTTTTGAAGTAAAACTTACTAATTTTTGGCATTTTTTTATAATTTTTGTAGGTCATTTTACAATTAAAAAATTTAACAATTTTACAGATGATTTATCACTTTTGTGAGTGTTATTATCACAGTTGTGAATGTTTTTAATATTGTTATAGTAATTATTTTTATTATTTTTTTTATGTGACAACGATAGTAAAAATATTCACAATAATCTATACTACTAATAAAAGTACCTTAAGTGAAAAACTTTTGATTCTCTATTTTACCCTTATAAAGAATTTTAATTACCACATTATCTTTCCATAGTTAAATATCTAAATTACAATTACATCCTTATGTATTTAAATCTCTAATTTATCCTCTAACATTTCTTTTACTTCTCTATTATCTTTGTATAAATATCAATATCTATAAAAAAAAATTAATTAACTATGTTATTCTTAAAAAAAATATATGCATCATTATAGTTTTCAATAAAGTGTTCAAAAACTTCATCAATAAATCATACTTTTTTCAAATATATAGATAACATTATGACTATATATATATTTTTTTTTTCCATCTATACTACTAATAAAGAATGAAACTTTTGTCTTAGCATAAAGTTTTTTTGATTCACTATTTTACTCTTATAAAAAATTTTAAATACCACACTATCCTTCAATATTTGAATATCTAAATTGTCATCATATACTTATATGTTTAAATCTCCAAATTACCTCTAACATGTCTTTTAATTCTTTATTTATTATGTATAAATATTATTATCTGTGAAACTTTTTAATTGACTATGTTACTTTTAAAACATATATGCATCACTATAATTTTTAATAAAATGTTCAATTTTTTTTTTTAAATTATCAATTTAATATTACTCATTTTAAATATAAAGATCACATTATCCTTACACATGTGTATTTCTTTCATCCAAAATTTCAACCTTTTTAATTTTTAAGATAAAAAATAATATTTTAGGTAGTTTTTTTTTAAATAATTTTTATTAAATCAACATAATTCTTCAATCATAGTAAACTTTTCATATTTTATTAAGAGTTTATATAAAAAAAAATTATATTGTATTTTTAAGTAAAACTTAAATTTTAGAATTTTAATATTCTTTTAAAATATATATTATAGAATAGTATATTATATTTTAAGTTGAATAACACTTTTAGTCCCTAAAATATGCATATTTTGTCAGTTTGGTCTTCATTGTATCAATTTTATCAATTTGGTCCTTAAAATATTTAGTTAATGTTTAAATGATCCATATACAGACAATCTGTTAAGTTTTTTTATAGAAGTGATCACGTGATATTATTTGACAGAATAACATGTGATTATTTTCGTCAAAAAACTTAATGGACCATCTGGTTAGGGATCATTTAAACAAGAATTGAATATTTTAGGGACCAAATTAACAAAATTTATATACTGAGGACTAAACTGACAAAAAATACAAACTTTAAAGAACCAAAGTGTTGTTAATCCTATATTTTATTTCTATTAACCTAACTAATTATAGTAAGCATTGATTAGAATATTAAAAATTATTTTTATTTTATTCAACGAATCATAACTTGAAACATAATCAAATAAATTTCAAATATTTTTTTTTTTTTTTATACTTAAAATAATGAATTGTTGGGAACAAACAATATTTTCAAATTCTATAATATAATACGAGCAATAAAAATATAATTTTGATAAATTTAAAATGATATTTAATGTAGGTACACATATACCTAATACTTTTTATTAATATTTTGTATATGAAAATTATTCACGTGCACCGCACATGATGTATTACTAGTACTAATAAAAGTGGCTTATGTGAAAAATTTTTGATTTCCTTATTTATCTTTAAATAATTTTATAGTGTCTACTTTATCTTTTTTGAAGTGATTTTAGAGAAAAACTATTGATTTTTTTTATTTATCCTTAAAAAATTCTATAATGTCTACTTTATCCCTTATTGAGGATTTTTTTTATTAGTTGCATTAATTCAACTAATAAATTCATTGTTTGATTTTTGATTATCTTATTTCCAAATAATATAAATTCAATCCAAATCTGATATGAACAATGTGATCCGAATCCAATTCAATTGTCCAACGAATTTTATTTTTCATAGTGCATATATGAGTCCATTAAAATAAAATATTCGTTCTAATTCGAATAAGTTGATTAGAAACGATTTTAAAATTTAACACATGAATTTCTACTCAATTTTATTAAATAATCACCAAATTACATCATATATTTATAGGTACGTAGTGCATATCTAAATTCACTAAAAAAATATATTTAAATAGATCTAATAATCTATATACTATTTTTGAATGTCAATACTTGTCAAAAAAAAACTTAATTGAATATTTTCCTTAAAAAGATAATAAAATAATAATAACCTATTGTAGTAACTTCTTATTAATCTAAGAAATCAATAGTTATCCATCTATTAATCACTTATTGAAGTTAAACATTACAGTTTTTAAATGCAATACAGTGCAATTCATTTTTTTTTTAACCTTATGGAATTCAATTCATATAACCCAAAATATGACAAAAATCTTGAACGTACCAGTTATCCCATGTCTACAACGCCATTTTGTGTAACCGTTTATTAATAAGGGAAAAAGTGAGTTCCATAAAATTCAATAACCATCATGTAATATATAACCATCTTCGTATAAAGAAAATTGATTCAATTTATTTATTTAAAAAGTCAAAATAGTTAGCGTGCAAAGCATGTATGCACCAACAAGTAATAAAATATCTACAAATGTGATAAATAGAAAAACAATATTGAAATTTTTTATTTCGGCAACATCATTTAACTCTAGAATGCATTCCCACTGAAATTTTTGAGTACAGATGTAGTTGAAAATTTATGGCGGTTGTTGGCTTGTAATGGCGGTTGTTGGCTTGTATTAATACTCACAGTTTAAAAGGTAGAGAATGGAAGCCGGCAACTCCCTCTCTGTCTCTCTCTCTCCCTGCGATTCTCCCTCTCTCCCTCCAAACTCCCTGCGATTCTCCCTCTCTCCAGACTCCGTTGCCTTGGCTCACCGGCCACGACCACATACCCCAGGTTAGCTACTCTCTCTCCATCTCTCTCTCACCTCTCTTTCTTCACACACACACACACACACACAAACACAAACAAACCCACAACAGAACACAACACACACAAACCCGCAACACAACACACACAAACCCACAACACACGCACACAGTGCCGGCCCATGCACTAGGCCATTAAGGCCATTGCCTAGGGCCCCCAAATGGGACAAAAATTTTGGGGCCCCAAATTAAATTTTTGTACAATTTTACTAGACTTAATTTTTAGGTTTAATTTGAGAATTAAATGTATTTTGACCTTTAAATTAGTAAGAAAAAGCACCATTGAATACGTTTAGAATTAGGTCCTTAGATTAAATACAACTAATAGTATTGTAAAATTTTTAGAATTTCTTACAAAAATATTTAGGGCCCTAAAGTTTGAGATGATGTGTTTTATCTTTGTCCAATGTTTATGGTATATGAAAAATATGTGTTATCGTCTAATAAAATATTTTTCTATCTTATTATCAAAAAAAAAAACTGTGTAATTCATTGTCTATCAACTAATAGTTGTAAATTATAACTTTATATTTTTTTAGATTAAATTTGAGGTTACTTCAAATTTAGGATAGATTTTTACTTAATTATTTTTTTAAAGCATATAAAAATGACTATAAAATAGAGTGAGTAGAAGTATCTCACTATCTAAAACTAATTATAACCATAGTTGTCTTGCTAAAATTTCTCAATTAAAACATTTCTTTGGTTCTCTGCAATATTAAAACATGTTTCACATATTCCAATACCATTTAACTTACACAAATTTTAACTTTTACATTCGTTCTGAAAAAATTTATTTTATTAGTTAGTTTAAATTTTCATTCTCTTTCTCATGATCTTTAATAGAAAATTAACTTAATTACATTTGGTCGAGGATTCGACGTTTGTTAATTGAATTTTAATGTATAAAACTTGAGACTAAAAATTCAATTAATATTTTTGAAATCTCAAAAAAGAAAAACAAAAAAAAATTAAATAATTTAATTGTTGACAATTATTTATATTATTATAAAATATATTAATAGGGCCTAATTTAGAATTTTTGCCTAGGGCCGCCAAATATGTTGGGCCGCCCCGCACACAGATAACGCACACAAACAGACCAAACACATCCCACAGCAACACACACACGCAAATTAATTTGGGCTTTTGAATGTTAGGGTTTTCAAATTGGGTGTTTAATAGAGTTTGTGAAATTTCAAATTAGCTTTTTTTTTTTTTTAATTATGAAATAGGTTTATAGTGTCTTGATTGGATGAATGTTAGGGTTATTTAGATTAAGATTGTGTGTTAATTTATTTTACTTCTTAAATTAACTTCCATAATTTAAGAGATTGTTTATCAATTAGTATGAAATAGGTTTATAGAGTCTTGATTTGATGTATGTTAGGATTATTTAGATTAAGATTGTATGTTAATTGAATGTTGTGTGTTAATTTCACTCAATAAGATTTGTATAGTTTTTGGATATTACGGTTTTTGTTAATCACATGGAATGGATGTTGAGTTGATGATTATTGAGTGTTCATTTTGGGAATTTTTTAGGCTAATTTGTTTTTAAATGGAGTTTTTAATTTAGGTGTTAAATAAGGTTTGGAAATTTCAAATTGTTTTTTTTTTAAATTATGAAATAGGTTTATAGGGTCTTGATTTGATGAATGTTAGGGTTATTGAGATTAAGATTGTGTGTTAATTGATTTTACTTTCATAATTTCAAAGATTGTGTATTAATTGATATGAAAAAGATTTATAGGGACTAGATTTGATGTATGTTATGGTTATTTAGATTAAGATTGTGTGTCAATTGAAGGTTGTGTTTTAATTTCATTCAATAAAATTTTTAATGTTTTTAGATGTTAAGGTTTTTGTTAATTGCATGAAATGAATGTTGAATATTCATTTTATGAAATTTGTAGGCTAGTTTTAGTTGTTGAACTTTTTGAAAGTAATTGAAAATTATTTAGTGAGAAATTGAATGTTAGGGTTTTTAAATTGGTTTTCTTGTCATGAAATAGAGTTTCTGAAATATGAAATTGGGTTTTTTAAAAGAGGTTCTTATGGTTTTGCTTGAATGTATTTTAAATGCTATTGTGATCGAGAATATGTGTTGATGAAGATTGTGTGTTAGGGTTATTAGCATTTTGATTGAATCTATGTTAAATTTTTTTATGAAAGAGGTTTTTGTTGTGTTTGGACTCGGTTTTTAGTCTCATCTCTTTCTCTCTACATTGTAGTTCCTTTTTTTTGCTTCTTAAAAAATCTCCTCTCCAAACTCAGCTTCTTCACTGGTACCAGAATCAATTGCTTTGAAATCCTGAGACATCAAATGGTCGTGGTTGTGAGATAGGGTTCTGTTTCTAATTCAAAGACTACAACACAACACGGTCAAAGTTATGCCCCCTCAGTCACCAGGTTATGAAATAAATCATCTCTTGAAGTTTATATATTAGTTGATTAGCAACTATTTTTTTATGGCTGATCTAATTTGTGTTTCAACATGAGATTAAATGTTTATTTCTCTTCAAATGTAGGCTTGCTTCTTGAAAATGAAGTTTTATTGGTACGGGAGGAATAGGAAAATATGTAAGATATTTTACCTTTCTTTTACTTCATTCTTTATTGTCAGTCTTAATTTCCACAATTTATTCGATTTTATTTCATTAATTTAATTGAAGATAATGTCATCGGTGTGAAACATTGTCAATATAATTTGTAATTTACACACATTAACATGTGTATTATACCAACAAAAACTTTCTCCCACAGTAAGACTCTACTTCTAAAATATACAACAACCTTAATCAAGCAAGTGGTTCAGGTTCGACTCCTGACTCCTCCTTATTGATAGTCATCAACCAGTGTTTAGTTATCTTCAAGAGGTAGTGGGGATTATGGTACAAAAGCCCAACTCTCTCTCTCTCTCTCTCTCTCTCTCTCTCTCTATATATATATATATAGAGAGAGAGAGATATATATAATATTTAAAAATTTAATATATTAATTAAAAAGCAAAAATTTAATATATAAAATATTTATTATTCTTATGTAGATATAGAGTAGTATTATGGTACCAAAAATTATTTATTTGGTATTGAATTTTTGCTTTTTAATTAATAAAAATGTGTTTTGTGTATAATTCTTATAAATTATCCAATTTAAATTTAATAATTAAGATTAATGGAGATACGATACAAAAATCTCTTAACATAGCTTTACCGATAAATATAGTATAGAAAAAATAGTAGTTTGTACTTTCTATTTTCACCGATCAAAAGTATAATATTTTTATATTTTCAAAATCAATCATCAAAAAAAAAAAAAAAAATTCTAAGTTTGATGTCAAAAGCCAAGCCATATCTCAGGTTTCTAATCCTTTTTGTTTTTTTTTTTTCCTTTAAAATTGTAGCTCTTGACTTCTTTGTTCTATTTTTTTTTTCTTTGTTCAAACTTGAACTCTACTGGTTTTATTGGGTGCTGGTATCTACCACCATTCAAGTAGTCCACGCACAAACACAGATGCATAAGAATAGTTAGTCTTAGGTTTATTTTTTTCCCCTTTAGACAACATTAATGTTTTTTTGCTATTCTAATGTAAGCCAACAACTATCATGTACCAGCCCTCTATTTTTCCAGTGCTAATGAGTGTTATCTATTTATTTTTCTTTTATAAAACATTAATGTTTTTTTGCTATTCTAATGTAAGCCAACAGGAATCACCATTACCTGCAAAGCAGTACAACTTCTAGTTTGCACTATAAAAATATCAACAACAACTATTTCCCACATTTCAAAATTCATTAGCTCTATCATTCACCATCTTTTGTTTCTTGTCCTCTCAACCCTTCTAGCTCTTGTTAAAAAAATATAGGTATCATCCATAGCTGAACGTAGGAAGCATGAGTTATACGATAAAGAGCACAAAATTGTGTACAGAAATGTTCATGGTATGCACGAAAGCTCGGGAATAACATCTCACCTGGCAAAAGAGGTCCTATCTAATGAAAATTATATGCAAGTGTGAATAAAACTTGTCAGAAATAACAGTATGATATCCTCTGCAGGGAAGTTCGTTGAAGCATCTGCTTCTAATGACCACATCCTATATGTTAGGAACACTTTCTACAGCCAAGGTATTTTTCATGTGGTCATCCCACGTGAAGTGGAAGCTATCTCCACCATGATGGAAATAGGTTGCGGATGCATAGACCGTCTTCCAGAAAAGTTCATTTCTGTGATATTAAAACAAACTATTTCTGGGCTGTCAATCATAAACAATACTCAAGTTATTGCATATCGAAATTTGACTCTGAGTAACATCGTTTTTTGTGATCCTTATATCAAAATAGCTTTTGGTGCTACTTTGTATGAGGAATGCATAGTCCCTTGCGGGTCATCATCAAGTTGTCCTATTACAGAATGGACAAATGCTCTTGAAGTTCTTGATATTATTAGACAGAATCTACAAGGAGATAAAATTGATATATGACGTATTGGTGTAATAGCTCTGCAACTAGCTTATGATATTTTTGACTTCCTACGAAACAGGCATGTACAATATGTTTTTATACGAAAGATTTTGAAGAAACAGAGATTCTTGAACAAAAAAACTACCAATATCTTTCACAAATATGGTTCCTCGTTTTAGAACTTTTGTGGTTCCTCGTTTTAGAACTTTTTCAAAATCTTTCACAAATATGGTCATCAAGTGTCTGGCGAAGGATCTGACTATCCTCAAAGGCGGAAGATCCAACTCAAAGGCCAACCGCAAATGAATTGTTGAATGATGGCTTTGTTCTGAGTAGCCGCGATGATGATAAGTACGAGTTCGAGAGGATGCTTTTATCATGTTTAGGAGGTTAGAATTCTTGTTCTTATTTTGGCTTTTATATAGTTCACCATTGAAGTAACATGCACGGGGAGTAGGGATGTTAGGTGTCAGCATGCATGATTAGCTTGTTTTGACAACTCACTGATTTTGGTTTCTTTATTGCTGTTGAACTCTTCTCATAGGAGAGCGTGGGAAATCGTCAACTCGATGACCATATAAAGGAAGGGGAGATGAAAGAAGTTATCGTAGTAGCAAATATGTGCACTGTGGAGGAAGTTATTGTAACGATTAAGGGAATTAAGATTTAAGAGAGTTCTCTCAGTATTTCATGGCATGTCTTGCTTTGTCTTATTATTATTATTATTAAGAATGGGTTGTTTTCCTTTATCTAGGATTGGTGAGATGGGCCAAACTTGTGTAAACTGTTTTTGTTTCTTTAATTTGTTTAGTATGATGAGAAGATGGAAAGTTGGAAGGATAAATAAAATATTATGTTTTATAAGTAAGAAGTAAGAAGGATGAAAAAGTGGATGAATTAGTTTTTTTTTTAACTTACCAAAATTCATCTCTTCAAAATTGGGAGGAAAATAAATGAAAAACTAATTATGTGTGTTAAAATATTTGTTGATTGTCTATATATCATTTGATATGTACATAAATTATATTTATTAATTACATATTATGTATATATTAATTTTATATATAGATATAATAATAAAATATATATTTATATTTTTTTCAAAAATAAAAATAAAAAAATATTTTTTTTATCATACCAGACACAAAAAAAAATCAATTTATTTTTTTTAATTTTTTTCATCATTCTTATTAGACTCAAATGAGGGAAAAAAATGATTTTTCCTTTAAAGGATGAAAAATGTATCACTCTCATTTTTTCATTGACCCTAGCAAATAGACCACAAGTATTGATGGCTTGTAGGTCTCACCCTTGGTTCCTGTTGCAGTCTTGAAATCACTAATGGAGCTAGCTAAAAACTTTGTTGCATTTTTTGGTTCTCCTTATTAAAACTAATTTTCATGTCTATGGAGCCACTAAATTCTAAAATTTTAATAATTAAGCCCCTGAACTAATTTTGGTGTCAATTGAACCCTTAAATTCTAAAATTTTAGCAATTAAACTTTTATGTCACTAATCGTTAGGTTTATTTCTCACATGCTCATCACATGGACAAAAAATATGAATATTCTAGACTGTTTGTTCAAAATCTATTATACGAAAAATCTCATTCTTTATAGCCATCAATTGAAGCCTAAACCTAAACTTCTTTCATACCTATCAAACGAAGTAGATTAACAAGCTCTTCGATTTAGTGTATAAAACAAATTCCATAAATGTAGACTCTTCGAAGAGTTTGCTGATTTGTTTCATTCAATGGGTATGAAAGATGTGAAGGTTTAAGATTTCGATTGATGGGTATAAGGAATGAGGTTCTTTATTGATAGGTTTCGAATGAACAATCTAAAATACTCATAATTTGTTGTCCATGTGGTAAGCACGTGAGACATTCCATCCAAAAACCTAATGATTGTTGACAGAAAGGCTTAATTGCTAAAATTTAGAGACTTAATTGACATAAAAATTAATTTAAGGACTTAATTACTAAAATTTTAGAATTTAAGACCTCAATTAACACAAAAATTAGTTTAAGGGCTTAATTAACACACATAAGATCATAAGTTTTTAGGTTCAATTCTAAATTGTTAGGTTCGATCCCCCTTTTTTTTTTGCTATAACTTGAAATTTGTAATTATAATTTAATCCATAAAAGTTATAATTTTTTATGTAGTACATCGTTGAGTACAATAGTTTAACCCTAATTTGAAAGGCCCCCAATTAGGACTTTATGAAATATTTTTTTCGATACCGTATTGTCTTGTTTTCACCAATCAAAACATAAGATATAAGATTTTTATATTTTATTATGTTATTTTATTTTAATATTTTTAAAATCAATCATCACAAAAAATAAAATAATAAAATAAGTGTGATATCAAAAGCCAAAGCCATGTATCAGGTTTCTAATCCTTTTTGTTTTTTTCCTTCAAAATTGTAGCTCTTGACTTCTTTGTTCCATTTTTTTTCTTTGTTCAAACTTGAACTCTATTGGTTTTATAGGACACTGGTATCTACCACCATTCAAGTAGCCGGACCCATGCACACATACACACAGAGATACACAAGAATAGTTAGAGTCTTAGGTTTATTTTTTTTTCCCTTTATACAACATTAATGTTTTTTGGCTATTCTAATGTAAAGCCAACAACTATCAGGTACAAGTTTTCTGTTTTCTCTGTGCTAATGAGTGTTATCTATTTATTTTTCCTTTATACAACATTAATGGTTTTTTTGCTATTGTAATGTAAGCCAACGAGAATCACTATCATTAGTACCTGCAAAGCCGTACAACTTCTAATTTCACTCTATAAAAACATCAATAGTAACGCTCTATTTCTATCTTTTGTTTTCTTGCCAAAAAAAACATCTTCAACCCTTACTAGTTCTTGTTCAAAAATACAGCTATTATCTATATGCATGACTACAAGGAAAATAGGTTTTGCCTACAAAAGTTTCACTTAGGAAATGTATGGGTAATGCTATGCCAGGGCCGGCTCAACAGCTTAAGAAAAAAAGCATGGGCTTTAGGCCCCAATTTTTTAGAAGGCCCCAAATTTTTAGGTACACTATTAACCCATAAAAAAATTAAATCTTTTAAATTTTAAACCCTAAAAAAAAGGCCCCAAAATATTAAGTACAATCAATATTTTTTATTGTAATAATTTGGGTTTATGATTCAATTCATAACATTAGAAATCTAAAAATCATAAGTTGAAAAAATAAAAAGTACTCAAAAATCAACTTATATTTATCCCTACTTTCTCTCTCTGTGTAAAAATTAGTACAAAACATTAAAAAAAAAATTAAAATTAAACTCTCTTTCTAATAAAAAACAAAAACAAAAGTTAAAACATTTTCTTCGATCTCTCTCATATAATAAATTAAAAATTAATTAATTTATTTTAAAAATTAATATTAAAAATAAAAAAGACCTCATTTAGTATTTTGCTTTAGGCCTCCAATTGCCTTAAGCCACCCCTGTGCTATGCTTACCAAATTTCTATTTCAAAATGATGTGACACAATTTTTTACTATCAGATAAGTGAGTTTTATTAATATTCAATGACGGAGATTATACCATATCATTTAGTATGGAAGATTTGGTAAATTTTTTTGATAAGCATAGCATTTTCCGAAATGTATTTTGGAAGTGAAAAGGCTTTTTACTGAGGAAAAGTTATTTTTGTTGGCTAATGTTACATAAATTCGGGTAAGAGCATGCAGTGGGATCTTAAATAGATGATGTAATTTACCTTCATTAGATGCTCGTAAAGTCCTTGGTTTATGGGATTTCCGTGAAGAATTTAACCTCTTAGTATTCATTTTTTGTGTTTACTCTCACTTGAGTTTGATAGTGAAACTATTCAATAAGTTTGGTGAGTTCGAACCGAGTCTCGAAAAATTTAATACCCCCCATTTGGGTACTGTTCAAATTCTTGACCAAAAAAAAAAAAAAAAAAGGTACTGTTCAAATTTAAATGTGGTTGGATTTATTTATTTTTATGTTTTTTGCTCAAGTCTAGTTCAAGGATTAAACATCTCGGCCCAATGACTCAACTTAGTGAGAAATCACAACTTAGTGAATCATATAGAAAGCAGTTTTTTCACATTACTATTCCATACTTTGTTTTTCATGAGAAAGATTTTTAATTTTTTGAATGAATCCATAAAATTATTAAAGAGAAAAACATCAAAAATAAAAATAAAATAAACAATAGCTTAATTGGATCATACTAAAAAACTACTCATACCAAAAATATCTCTCAAGAGTTGCATGTGGCATGCACATGGTATTTTTCGTTTCTTTTTTTAATGGCAGTTGGTACTAAGGATTACAGTAAGGGTGTGTTTGTTAACCCAAATTCAACACTTATTAATTAAGTTCGTTTAATAACTAAAATTTTAATAACTTAATATATTAAGTACTCTTTAAAAATATGTTACAATATTAAGTAAGAGACCCCTTACTTAATTCTGAAAACTGAAAGCGCTCAACAAAACTATTTCTAATAATATTTACGGTATGACAATTCTATCCCTCTCCACCCCTCTCCTTCAAATCATACCCACCTTCTCTCTCAAAAAACTCCTCTCTCTCTTTCTCTCTCGAACACTTCAGATCAAACTCTATTGGGTTCGATTTGATCTTGAGTCTCTTTGTCGAACCCTTTTGATCAAACATTGTTCTTGGGTTTAATTGCAGACCTTCACTCAGTCATTACACTGATACCAACACCAGCCACCTCCGTGACGGTCATCACCTACCAACTGTTTCTCCTTTGAAGAGGTTCTCTCTCTCAAGTCTCATAACCTCTCTCTCTCTTAAAATCTCACCGCAGCCACCCACCGAAATCACACTGTCTCTTACATACACAAATAATAATAATTTGTGGGTTTTCGGTAGATTTTGGTTCACTGTGGATTCATGGGTTCCCTGTAAATTGGCCATTAATTAATGGGTTTTGGTTAAAATAGTTGAAGACCAAAGCTGTTATCATAATACAAATAACAAATTTTTATCGTTAGTACTCCTAATTTGTATCCTAGTTTTAATTTTTAAAATTTATGACAATTGATAGTTTTAAGTGATCAATTTAACTTAAATTAATTTTATTATCATGTTTGTTAAATATAGACTACAATATGATAATAGTGATTATAATTTATGTTATGAATTAAACTGATTTAATATATCGTAGTTTTTTATTAGATAAAAATATATTTTATAAATATTTTCAAAATAAATAGTGGAAAGAATAAAATTGAAATTTAATTTATTTTCAGACGTTAACTCTACGTAGTTATCAAACAATTTAGTTCAATTCAGTACCTAAATTTTAGTAGATACCAAACAGTCTACAAATTCAGCATTCAGTTTTCAAACTTCAACTTTCAGTTTTATCAAATACCACTTAACTCAATGTCTCAACTTTGGGAATGAAAATGACGAAATTAAAATTTTAAGGACCAAAGTGTAATGAACGATAAACCTTAGGGCCATTGGTACAATTTATCTATTAAAAAAGCAGAACTTATTGGGTCCTACTGAAAATTCATAAACGCCCCTCCATCCTCTTTCACTCTCTTTGTCTCTCTGTGCGCAAGTGAAGGCCGCAAAGTTACCCCTCTACGCTCTCCTCATCTCTGTTCTTTGCTAGGTCTCCCTCCATCCATTTAGTTCTCTCTCTCTCTCTCTCTCTCTAAATATATATTAGCAGGTGTGTATAGAGTTAGTTGCTAATCAATTTGGTTATAGGATTGTTTGCTTTGACACGTGAATGACAGGTGTTCGACAGAATTACTCAATGATAGCATATTGCTTATGTATGTTTAGATTGGAGCTTTAGTGCTTTTAGGTGTAATTAAAGGATTTTATCCAACCCTTCTTATCGAAATTTGTACCTATAGATGCATTTTTGGTGTTTTTCTTTCTATGTTGATGTGTTTCTGCTCGAATTCTGAAAATCCATGGTTTTTGTGTTTAAGGAAAGACTTTAATCTAGCCTCAGTTTAATGCTGCAATTTATTCTGCTACTTGAATTAAAAGTGATGCTTTTCAGTTGGGTGTAATGGAGAAGAATAGTTTAAGTTGACTTTTGAGCTTTTCCTCTTGACTTGTTTGAACAAAAGGGTTGAAATTTCTGATGAAAATTTGATGCTTATGTTGATTGAATTGATGTTAAATTTTGGACACTCATAAAGTACACACCGTGCACTTCCAGACTGTTTTTACTCAAATGTCTGCAAGTAACTCATTGTGTATCTAAATATAGAGGGATACTGTCACAAAGTGTTCTTCTGTTCAATTGTTTAGGATTGTGCATTAAAATTGTGGAGAACACGTACAAAGTCTTTGTTTTAATGGCATTATGAAAAACTGCCATGGCGAAAAACTGCCAAAAATGTCCATCATTATGCCGTTTCACTTCTTGATGTTTGAGTTTCTGTTAGGAGATACCAGTAATGCATAAAACTTTTACAGAAATAGATTGTGAATTGTAGTTTCCTAATGATTCCCAGCTCATCCTCCCACACACGCGAAAAGAAAAGGCCACCACCAATGGAAGAATCTATTATTTGTTCTTTCCTCAATCAATCAGTTGTAAGACGAACAGTTTTTGGTGCTATGATGACTGATTATATGAGAAGTCCTTGTACATGATCAATCATAAACTTGTTTGACTTTTGGTGAAGTCCTCAATACAAGGAGCCATTGGAATTTGATCTTCAACGTTTTTCTGGTTAAAAATGGATGATGAGAAGGAGTTTTATGTGCCAGAAGCTATTCTTCAGCCACTGTTTACTGTGTCAAGCTCATCTACCATCGAAAAAGCCCTAACACATCTCATACAAGTTGCCAGAGGTGCTGGTGGACGCTCAGACCTTGCTTCCAAGAATATCCTAACTACAGTCCTTCAACTCTGCCGAACTCTCTCCTACCCTTCTAATCATCACCTTCTTCTTTTGTCTCTAAAACTCCTCAGAAACTTATGTGCCGGAGAAATAAATAATCAGAACTCATTTATTCAACAAAATGGAGTTCAGATTGTTTCAGGTATTTTGAATTCAGTTGGGCTTGTTTCTGAGTCAGATTATGAGATCGTTAAAACGGGTCTGCAAGTTCTGGGAAATGTGTCGTTGGCTGGAGAAGAGCATCAGCATACTGTTTGGCATCAGTTCTTTCCACTTGAGTTTGCCAAGATCGCAAGAGTGCGGAGCAAGGAGACCTGTGATCCTTTGTGTATGGTTATTTATACATGTTGTGAAGGAAGTCATGGATTATCTACAGAGTTAGGTACTGATCAAGGGTTGCATATTGTGGCAGAGATTACAGAGACTGCCTCAGCAGGTATTCACTGTTACTTTTACTCGTGTATTTGTTTTCATTATATACTCCATGCTCTTTTTCAATTACATAATGATAAATTGACATATCTCTGAAATGCTATGAGTTACATTCCACTTTGTGTTTTGCCAGTTGGTTTCCGAGGAGATTGGTTAAAATTGCTTATTTCAAGAATTTGCCTTGAAAAATATCACTTCTCACAACTCTTCTCTAAACTATGTACGATTGGTAATTCTGGAACTAGTGATGATATCATGTCTGGAGTTGATCATTTTGTACCTGAACTAGCATTTTTGTTGAGTATCCTATCAGAGATCTTGAATGAGCGAATCGGAGATATAACTGTTTCCAATGCATTTGCTCTGTATCTTCTTGGAATATTTAGAAGCATCATTGGGGCTGTTGATTTTTCCTCAAGAGGGAAGTCAGGTCTTCCAACAGGGTCTGCTGCTATTGATGCTCTTGGATACTCCCTCATCATTTTAAGAGATATCTGTGCAAGTGATGGTCTACGAGGTTTCGAGGGGGAGGATACTGTAGATGTTGTTGATGTGCTGCTATCCTCAGGACTACTGGAACTTCTTTTAAGCTGCCTCCGGGAACTTGAGCCTCCAGCAATTATTAGGAAAACAATAAAACAAAGTGAGAACCAAGAGGGATCAACTCATTTCTCGTCAGAGGAGAGCCACGAAGGAACATCATATTTGCCCAAGTTTTGTCCATACAAAGGATTTCGGCGGGACGTTGTTGCAGTCATTGGCAATTGTGTGTACCAAAGGAAGCATGTTCAAGATGAAATTAGACAGAAGAAGGCAATTCTTCTGTTATTACAACAGTGTGTCACCGATGAAGATAATCCATTTTTAAGGGAGTGGGGCATCTGGTCAGTCCGGAATCTTCTGGAAGGCAATGTAGAAAACCAACGAGTAGTAAGTGACTTGGAGCTTCAAGGATCTGTCGATGTGCCTGAAATTGCTGGACTTGGTCTTCGAGTTGAGGTGGATCAAAAAACTGGCCGTGCAAAGCTTGTAAATGCCTGATGGTGGTGTCCAAAACGAGAATCTAAATTCGCCCCAAATGGAGTTGTTTACCCTTTTTTTGGCTTTCACTATCTCCAGTATAATCTCCATTAAACTAAGGCCAGACGCGAGGGTATATAGGAAACCTGGAAACCTTCGGCAGAGGCTGTAAGTTTTATCTGCCAGGCTGATTTTTCACTGTTGGATACATTGCCAGTGCCTTGCCAAACTGCATTATCGTAAAAAAATAAGGGAAAGTGTGACAACTGACAATTAATTGGTTATAGCGTCGTGAATACTGCAAGACCTCAAGCTATTTCTTTAAGATTTGTATTGAATGAAATAAATTATCAGATGCACACTCTTACCCTTTATGTGGCATGTGTGATGTACTAATTATCAATTACTTGTTTCAAATACTGACTGTTTCTTTAGCATACTAGTGCTCACGTATTGTACCTGGTTGAAGACCAACTCTGATACATTAACATGTTTAGTTTCTGCATCAATGGAGTACATACCTTTTTTTTCCCTTTTTTTAAAAAGGGTGCAACACAAGGACTTCCCACAGGGTCATCCATCCTAGTATTACTCTCGCCTAACCATGCTTAACTAAGGAGTTCCAATAGGATTTGATGTATTAATGCTTGTATGATCGCACCCAATATATACCTAAGGACCTTCCATCTAGGAAAAATTATTTTTTCCTCCTGTTTGGTGCTCAAATGCGCCTTTTCTTGATTAATTTGTAATGCACTTCTCTGCACTAAGCATATCTTTGTTGAGAAACACAATCTATAAGCAACAAAATCAAAGCAGATAATTCTTTCTTTCCAGCACAGTCTGATAACCGTTGTTATCAACTAAAACCCATGCCTGCTATGCCTAAATTTGTACTGTCGTCTGGTTGTGCTCAAGTTCATATTCGAGTGTACACATGATGTAGTACTTCTGCAATCTACTGAGTCTAAATAATATAAATTGAAGTTAAATGATCGATTTTAGGCTTAATAAATAGAGTAAAATGTCAGACCCGAGAGAGCGAGAGCAACGGAGGGGGAGGAAAATAAAACTGTAGATTGACTGCTAAAATAGCACATCAGCAACTTCTTTCAAAACTACTTGAGCCAACAGCTTCTTTCATTCCAAATAATCTCTGTATAGCTTTATTTAGGTCAATATACAAGAATGCATGGTACATCTTTCACATTGAATACAAACATATCACGGACCTGAGACTCTGAACATTCCTTGCTATTGTCAACCCTCCCGCCATTCCAAAGGGATGGAGTAAGGGATGACTGATCTTACTCAAAGCGGGGAGCAGAGCAGGACCTATTACTTGTTATACCATTAGGGCCAAGAGGCTGGGACTGTACAGTAAATTAGTATCTACTATCAAAACCTTGACTCAAAATTGCACTTACTAACTCCTAATTTAATACTACATTTTTCAACTCGGAAACTTTGTGCGACATCCCAATTGAGGATTTCAGATTGTTAGATTCTCCTGAATGGCAATAAAGGATCCAACTATGTTTCCTCCAACATCCGGGAAAGTTTCACATCCAGGAAGGGGTCTTACTTTACCTGTCCTATCAACTTCAACTGGGTACTTCATCAGGTGTCCCCTCATTTCTGTTACTTCTTCAGCTGCAAATTGCTTCCAGTTCATCTCACCCATCGATCTTATTCGTCGAACGCATTCTAGAGACTCAGGTCGTGTAAAGCAGTCCTCAATCACTCCAACATGTTCTGCCCACAGAGACATTCTATATCCATAGATCTGCAAAACACACATTCCAATAATAACCAGTCAAATACTGACATTGGAGATATATTCATGACTCCATGGATATGTATCATTTACTTCAATACAGACTAATTCAAATGAGTTCACCTGCCCTGTATAAGAGTTTCCTACATTTCGAGAAGTGGAACCCATTTCTACCACCACGACCCCACCCCCCCCCCCCCCCTTCCCCGGCGGCAAAAAAATGGCAATGAAAAACAAAATGGAACTACTACTTTTCCGTCATACATCCAAACAGCCGGTTGGTAAAGCAGATCAGGAAAAATCATTATCATTCATTTCAGTTTCTCATTGCACTTGAAGATGGTTTAAAAAAATTGGAATGACATGTAACTGCACTGAATGTATCCATTCCAAATGCATAACTGGTAATTAAGTATTTCATGGCTGATGGTACGCTGCATTCCAATTGAGAGGTTTAAAGCAGAATATTTTTCATGAAACCTAAATAAACCTTAAAAGTATCTTGTTTCACATTATTCTATAACATTAATACAGGTGCAACCACATTTTCCCTCCTTGTGATTTGCCCCAATATTATGTTGCCTCCTTGGTGTTTATAAATATACACATAATCCCCTTGTATTTTAAACTGAAAGGAAACTGTTACATCTCCCATCTAAATTGACGGAAAGTGTAAGACACGTAAAGGAAGTGTGTTGGAGTGGATGATAATTCTTTTCCTTCAAAAGATAAATGACTAGAAGTTGCATACCCATATAAACCTCGTTTCTCCAATGTCTCTCTCTCCCTCTCAGCATTACCAGGGTTTATTTAAGACTCAAAAACTGTTCAGAAGAGTTCTAGAAACTTGTTGGCATGGTTACTACTAGTGTTGGAGTTGACTTGTGGGCTTTCCACAAAACACACAGCGACATCATCCTTTGAGTGGACACTACTGCCATCCTGTACAGATCAACTTGCTAATCCGGGAGGCTATCAACAGACCCTGCTTTCATTTCCCACATACAAACAGTTTGTCAATGATGATTACTTTTTTAATGTGTCTGTTGACTTATATCTTTCTCAGCCTTTTCGCTGACCTCAAGCATGTATATTGACTATGCTCATCTCTCTCCTTCTATTAGTCTTAGCCTGTCACCCTTAGATTTTCCACCCACCGCAAAGATGTTCTTCCACTTGTACAACCATGATTGAAAAATCACCACAATTACCTATCTATGCCTAAGGGATGGACTCAAAACTGTTTCTGTGTCTTGTGTAAAGACACATTGTGTGAGCCTGTGAGTATGAATTATGTGTTGCGTGAGTATATACGTATGTGTGTGTGTGTGTGTGTAGCGAGACAGAGTGTGTGTCAGGGTCTCTTTGCGTGAAGTGTGAGAGGAGGAGGAAGGGCTTGTTTGGTTGTAGGTATATCTTTTTTAAATTAAGGAATAAGGATTACTTTGTCCAAGTAGGGAATACAGTGTGGTTTGATACAGGAGAAGTGAATCATTTTTTATATACTTTCCATCAACTGGGATAGGAAACAAATCCACAAACACTATTATTCATATTTTAAACGTAGGAACTAGGAAGTAATATTTTACTCGGGGAAACCCCAGGGAGGCAAACGGTGTTTGCCTCTATTATATATCTATCAAACAATACAGAAGATCAATTTTATGTCTTCCGTAGCATTGGGATGGGTAGTTTCTGTCTTTTTCTTCATTTTCCCACTAAGAACTGCAAGAAACATCTGCTGCATCCCCCTTAGAGCTACTTAAGTGAATCATTATAATCAGCACGTGTGTGATATCTGTTCAAGGGTTACCTGCCCATATGGATTTGATAGTTGTCTTGCCCACGTATGATGAGGTTGGTAGGCTCCCATTGCAATCTCCGTGTCTCTAGAGCCCTCCATGGAGCGCTGATTGATGTTTGCGGAGCCCAAAATCACATACTCATCATCCACAATCATGCCTTTCGAATGGACGTAGATCATGAATCTGCGGTTTTTCCGACAGAGAGCCTGCAACAGCAAATACATCGCAATAATGTGTCAAAGAGAGCATATAACAAAGAATATAGGACACAGGGTTAGGTTACTATAAAGGTCACAACACAATTTAGGTATTAATATATACTTGGGAATGAAAATAGAACCCCCAACGTGGTCAACCATATATGTATGACAAACAAGAGATCTCTAATTTGAAGGAAACAGCTGTTTCTGGTCATGCATGCTTGCATAACAGATCAAGTGATGAAAATCAACAGCTAAACTAAATTTCAATTCCAGGAACAACAGAAATAAACCTGAGGAGTGTTTGCCATAGGAGGACTTTCATTTCTTGAAGTGTCACTCATGCTGATAGCCTCGCGGTTGCCAAGACAGAAGAAGTTCAAGTAATCTTGTGGTGAGAATGCATCCTCAAGCCCAACCTCCACTAAAGCCTTGTAAATTGTTTCATACATCATTTGCATAGTTTTGTTCTGTGAAACAATGAGAATGAGTACACCGCAGTCCACACAAACAAAATTGTACCACTAAGCTGGTTTGTTACACTAGCTTAATCAGAAGATCAAAATAATGTCTTTCATCCAACTGGAAATGGATCCATCAGCAGAAGAAACTAAAATTAGCAGTCATTTAGCAGCCACTAAAAATCATGCATGGGACTGAGTTATGAGTATGCCATGATTGGCGCCTACCTGCCAAAATAAAATCCTTTGTGTAGCAGCACCAGTTGGATTACCCTCAGGCCACATTGGGATAACAATATACACTGAGAACCTCTCATGTGCTCTGATTTTATCAGCAATTTTAAGTGCAATTTCCATAGGAATCAAATTGTTCGCACCTGCAGAAAAAAACAACATGCCCACAGTTTTGCATCAACAGAGAAATCTCAACATAAAGCCGCAAAAAAGGCAAGCAGATACAGATATCACACATTCCTGGTAAGGGGAGTAGAACCCTGTTTCATCATTTTATCCCTACCAACTCTGTTTCTATCCGATTTCAAAATTAAATAGATTAGCAGCTCCCACCAGGCACCCGGTCCTCATCAGGTGCATCCATAAGTGATAAAACACAATATACAGGCATATAAAGCTGGTCTAAGGGGTGGAGATCTACAAACTGACTAAGCATTACAAAATCCCAAATAATTTGGGCTTGTCCCTTCTCTGTCACAAGCAATTGCAAGAGAGTACAAACCGGATGATGTTTTACAGATCATAAGGCGACACAGCTTTTTCCATGCTGGCAGATAAGAAAAAATCTAGTGGAGCTAAGGTATTGGCGTTTTTTTGTCTAAGAGGGGCTTCTTCCGCAGTTCTTAATAACTGCATGGCGAAAGGTGATCCTTCTTTAGTAAATGGGTGAGAAAAGTATTTGAATTTTCCGGAAACATGATCACTCAATAGGCAAAAATGAGTTCTCTCATTCTTTGCAGGTGAGTTTCCAATATACCTTGACCAGCCAAGGTGAAGGCGATTCTTTGGCAACAATGGTCAGGATCATTAGCCAGAAGTCAAGAGGCCAGTATCTCCTTGTTGGATTTTTGATCTAGCTGGTAGATTTACTTCGTATCTCTCAGAAGATTGAGATACATTTGTTAAAGTGTTACAAATTCTTCTTCTATATAGCTGATGCTGAACATACCAACTACAGAAACGCCATTTTGAAATTTTATATGTGGGATACTTTGGCTTCTGTGGCATAGTTTAAACTCAGATCTGTTACTTTTAGACTAATAAACTGCTGGAAATATGTTATCTGTATTTAATCTTTTTAATAATTTTTAGACATGACAGTCTGTATAGTCCATGGGTCATAACTTGAGTAGGGCTATTTAGTGATCTGAGCAACTTGAGATCAGCTTGGGCTCAGCTCAGTTTTGTCTTGTTCAGGCTCATCCAAAGAGTAACCGAATTTGATCAAATTTCTAAACTCTTTTGTAAGCGAGCCGAATCCAAACAATGTGTGGCTTGGCTTGGGTCGAACAGATTCCTTTCTATTAATAATTATAATTTTACTGCAAACAACCCCTCTAAAATGTTAACAAACCCAAACTTTTGGGTGCATACAGGTCCAGCTCTTTTTCTCTTGAGCCATTAATCAGGCATTATTATTGGGGAGGGGAACGACAAGGTTCGAATCCACAACCTTAAGGTCCAACCGCTAACCTCACTCTTGAGCCATTGGATTTGCAACACTATCACCTTAAGGACACTGACAAAATTGCCAATACTTAGCTCTACATTGGCACACCGTAAACCAATGTCTGTCTACAAGTGTGCGTCCTCAATAATCATAAAATAAAGTGTGTCAGCCATTTTGCTCTTCACTCGTGAAAATTCCATTATGCTATGTAGCCATTAAAGGAACGTATATTAAAATTTTAATGTAATTATCCTTTTCACAGGTGATGGCCACATATCCCACCAATACCCATTTCGTGTCAAACCTGGGTGTATTTTAGAAATTTGAATTTTGTAGAGAAATTTTATCATTGAGGGGACCATATAAATATCGGTATCATACTATCTTCAGACGAGCAAATTTAGACAGGGAGTTAAAAAACAAATTTCTTAACATGTAATAAAATAATGGTGTCTTACCTAAGTCCTTATGCAAATTCCAGTTGAATGATGACCCGATGAAGTACTGATTCTCAATATAAATGAAATGCTGGGCAGAACGAATGGCCTTTACATATGCCGAATGTATGCTCATATCAATAAGCACATTCTTTCCACATACCAGGTTCTGTTAAAACAAAATTGCCAATCAAGTTTCACCAAAAAAAAAACCTGTAAAACAGAAATTTCAAAACAGAGAGGGTACTTATTCTCACCCACCTTTCGAGTAGCTTCTTTTGGATCTTTTGGAAAGCCTTTTACGGAATTTGAATCAATTGAACGAAAGATCTGCATTTGCAGCATGCCACAACGACAATAGCAGAATGTCATGCACTAACATTCATGAGATCAATTCAATTCTATCAAATGGTTGAGACCAATTTACCTGAACATGCCAACTCTGAGGATCATTCTCACTGAGGCAAGGAGTGTCAGATATCCCCAATATCTCAGGCATCCTCTCTATTCTGAGCAAAGCATCATCATATGACATCTTCAGTTTTTTAATTCCATGAGGTTTTGAAGCCTTTAACCAGCGCTCCTCAAAATTTGTAAGAACATCATAAGCTGCTGGGCCATCAATTTTACAGTGCAAATCATGCCATGGTTCTCTTGGACAACCTTCAACGTTTCCCTGCATAACCAGATAAATGAATACATAAACAACAGTTCTTAGGTATTCCATACTAATACTTGGACATGCAACTGAGGTTTCCACCATAATTGACCTATAGAAACCCCCCCCCAAAAAAAAAAAAAAATAGAAAAAAAAGGCCATAACAACTCATTTCAAAAAGTCCAGCAATATTTTTAAATTCACCTGCCCTTTATTGTTCAACAACGCACATATGGCAGGACGCTTTAAATTTAGAGAGTGCTCAATTGTTTCTTTCTTTATTTGGGGGCTGTTAAACAACTCTTCACTGGAATAGAAGTGCCCATAAAAAAATCTGCTAATAGTTCACTGCAATAGAGGTTGTCGTTGATGACACACTCCAGAAAGAGGAGCAACCTCCCCCCCAAAAAAAAAAAAAAAACCACCAACCCCAACCAAAAAATGAATAAATAAGGGAAGAAAAGAGTGACAGTAGGTTGCTCTTAAGTGTTTAATTACACACGAGAATAAAGGCTGACAAGAGGATATGGTTCAGGTTCAAGATCTTCTGCTCAAAATGGTGTATATAATCCAATCAATAATTATTCCACAATTTTCAATAACTCTGAACAATGAATGAAATGGAAAAGATACATAAGACATTACTGCAAAAGTAGGGTTGTGATAGTCATCTGAGTGCACTGTTTTTAGTGTCCTAAATATAGGATGATGTGGAGTGTCATATCGCCCGTCACATAAGTCCAGTCCCCCAAGAAAGGCTATGATTCGTCTTCTATTATTGCCAGCATCAGCATCCACAATCACAGTTTTCTGATGGTGCGTATAAATTGTTTCAACTTCCTGTCATTGAACAGTACGAAAATTAGATTGATGCAATATCTCCATACTACATATCAAAAGCTAAACTAGCTAAACAACGTTAAGCAGACATGCAAACTAATTATACGGCAGAAAAGGAGCAACCGGTCGAGTAATTGATTAGAGAATCAAATTTCGCACATGTCAACATAACAAAAGAACTTAATTGAGACAGAAAGAAGATTGGGGAAAGTTTAATGGAGACACATTTGTTAAGTGTCCTTGTATGTAAAAAAGAAGAAAATGCCAAATGCAATGCCCAAGTAGTTGTGAAAAAAGTTTGAACTAGTCAACTCATTTTGTGTTTTATAATTACATCGATCGGACATTTCAAATCCATGGCATACAATGAAGTTTAAACTAGATCTGGAACTTCACAGCATTTGACATTTAGGTTCATAATAAATGCCAGAAAAAGAATAAGAATCAAGACAGATAATTATGATTGACATACCCTCTGCTTAACCCAGCTGTGCCGCTTTCCAGCCATGCGAGGACAAAGCAGCACTTGCACGGAAGAGTGCTTGAAAAAACGACGAGTTTCCTCGTCATGGGTTTGCATGATTCCATCCTGCATGTACCAATTTTCAGTAATAACTAATGAAACCCATATAAGAAAGCTTTAAACAAACATTATATTTCAGAAGTACCCTGGAAGAAAATCTTGTTCAAGAAACAAACTTTTAGGATGATAAAAACAGAAAGCTTAGGATCAATGGACACATTTGGGAGACAATATGCCGGTCAATCTTCTGTAGATGACTAAATCTAAAGAACATAATGCAGAAAGCTTGCAGACGAAAACAAATACAAAAAAAAATCCGCAATGCATAGTATCTCATCAAGACGACCGAACATAACAATTTGGTCACAACCCAGGGCTTATGCAGGCGAAAAAACTAAATTATAGAAGTCAGAGACATCAATCCAATTATGTTCAAGTGCTACTAATATCTCTAGTTCTACAAACTGATCTGATGTGAGTGTATCATATAAAAGCATTACAAAAGCTTAAATCGTAAAAGGGAGCCCAATAAACAAGACTTCTGTCGTTGAAGGGTCTGAGCATGTCATATGTACATAGCCTTAACCACACATGCAGAATATTGTTTTGGTGACTCAAACCCACGATGCTCTGGTCAAATCTAACTGCAGGTTTTGCTCTAAATTGGCCATGCGCATATCAACAACAGGGCTTGTGTCTAAGATTACGTATAAAGCCATGTCTCTGTGGACTGTGGAGATTGACCAAGGCTCACAAGCACACATGTTACAACATGAAACTGTGATTGATCAAAGGTTCAAATGAGCAACAAGTTTTCTTTTAGATTGGTGCATAAAGCCAAAAATTCATATTGTTGAGACAACCTTATACATATGGAAAGAATCTTTCAATTTATTAATAGATAAAGACTGTAAACACAATCATTGATTTTCTGGTATAAGGTAAACAACTTACTGTTTTGTAGCCCAAGATGTTCCTAGAAGTAGGGTCATCCCATACAAGAAGCAGCACTCTCACTCCTTCCTGTGATTTGGACTTCAGAAGATCCCCCAGGCTGCAATCTGATCCTGAACCAGTATCCCGGACCAGTCTAACTTTGTGCCACACGGCCCAACCAACAATATAAATCAAACGCCTTGCCTGGCGTATGGCATCAAAGATGTCATGCCAGCATGTCCCATGCACATATTCCAACCCACCATCAAGCATCAGATTTGGAAGGCATCCATCAGGTATATGAGCATCTTGATAAAGTCTAACTGTTCCACCTCTCCTGAGAGGAAAATATGTGCCAGGAACCCCAAAATAATCCGGGCCAGCTCCTACTCCATGATGAAAAATGCTCAATTTCTCTATAGGGGTGTACTGAATTGAAAGACTCAGAACAGCTCCGGGCTTGCAAGGCTTCCCATTACCAAGAAGAATTGGAAAGAACCCTTCAACTTTCCCTCCTGAGTGTATATGTTCAACTGGAATCGCCACCACTCCCATAAGCTGGGACCCCACGACATCACTGTCCTTAACATAAAAATGGATTTCAGGAGCATTATGTGCAACAGGAACATTAAAGTGTTGCATCCACACAGGATTTTCGTCATTACTAATCACATAAGTCCTTCCAATTACAGCACTTGTTACAGAAATCGAGACATAGGGATCACTAGTAATCTTCCGACTCATTGTCCCTTCAACCTTGCTGCCCATGTTTCCTGGTAATTTGTTAAACACGTCCCCCAAGGTTTTATGGAACATGTCCATATTTGGAAGGTTTTTTGCCTCATAGACCCAAATATCAAGATTTCCATGTAAAAGTAAAACCTTCAAAGATCCTTTGGTACCTGAAAAGGGCACAACCTGCCAACTGGGACTCTGTGGTGAATCAGCAAACGACGTTGAATGGGTTAGAGCAGGTTGCGTAGGGGACTCAATCTCACCTGAATAAGATCCCTCCCAACTGCTTGAAAATGAGGTATCAGAATAACCATATGCACTCCCATGAGGGTCATACTTTTCACTCAAAGTATGATATTTTGAAGGCGAATTAGGCACCGATGTAGCTGCAGGCGCTGGGGGAGATGCAGGGGCAGAGGGATCGTTATTGGACAAATGCATATTAGTTAAAAGATCATCTATAGGTGGGTAAACCGGTGTATAAGTGGGATTGTGATCATTGACATTATAATGATTTGTTGTGGAGCCAACATCCAAAGAAGAAGAACTATCTTGCCGGTGATGGACGGGGAAGCTATTAACCCGGGATGGAACATTGTAGTGGCTATCTGACGCTGGTAACGACCCGGGGTGTTGATACTGATAATGGGATGAACCATATTGAAAACTACTATGATGCTGAAGGCTATGCTGAGGAGAGGAAGGGGTTACTGGGGGAGGTGGGTATCCATGGTATGGATAGGGAAGCGATCCAGAATGTGATGGTGGAGGATATCTATACTCTAAGTCGCCTGAATGGGAGGTTGGCTGAGGAGGAGGAGGTGGTGGTGCTGATGGGTATTGGTGGTAGGTATGAGGACCAGAAAGAGAAGGGTTGTATGGAGGTGGTGGATATTGAGGGTATGAAGGAGGTGGATATGGACCAGAACTGGGAGGTAGATATGGACCAGAACAGGGAGGTGGGTATTGATTATTTGGAGGTGGAACATCAGGATACCCATATGAATTGTAATACGGATATGAAGGTGAAGAATTGTAATTGTCCATTATACTATTTATTGGCTTTCCCTGAATGTATTTATACGGATCTTTTGCGGATGAATTCCATATGTTTTATCTAAAAGTACACTGAAATAAAAAGATAAAGAATGTATCAGAAGGGTTTATTACCTTTGATGGAAATTCTTGTTGGATTCGATGCTACAATGAGGAAAGAGAACTTGGAGAGAGAGAGAGAGAGACGGAGCTATGATTTGAAGCTTATGGTCGAAAAGGACGGCAAGTTTTACAATGAAAGATCGATCAGACACAGAACAACAAAAGATTTTGAAGAGATATGGGTTTTTCGTTAATTAACAAAAAACAAGATCACAATAAACAATTAAACTTTAATCCAAGAACAACTAATTTAACAAATAGGAATAGAGAGGGACAAAGAGTACCTTTACAGGGTTTGATCACCGAACAATATGAGGAATTCTGATGACCAGAAGAAGAAGAAGAAGAAGAAGGAGGAGGAGGAGGAAGAGGAAGAGGAGAGGAGGAGAGACAGAGAGGGAGAGAGACGACGGCTTACGAATGATCTACAACATGGACCCAGGCAAACTTATTGGTGTCAATAACGTGTGTAATAACATAAGGAAACTAGGTGGGTTACTTGGTACAGGGCTGTTCCGAGTTAATATTCTATGTTATTCGTTTCTTTTTCTTATTCTTTTTTCTTTTTCTTTTTCTTTTTCTTTTTTTCAATTGTCTGGATATTTGGATTAATTTATACATATTTCGACTAATTTTATTTTCGATTCAATCAAAAATAAGTCATTAACGTCGTAACTAACGTATTCATGAGAGATAAATTTTTTATTATTTGACCCTAAAAAATTGTCAAAATTCAAACTCAAAATATTTTTATAATAACACTCGAGCTATTCTTGGGTTTACGTTATTCGTTTTAGAGATGTTCAAGGAAGAAAAATTCAGGTGAATAATGTTATATGAACTTTATTTAATAACTAGTTATTACCTGTGCCTGAAGGCACAAAATAATAAAAAATGGTAAATAATAAACATATTTGTATTCATATTCAAAATCAAATCACAAACATAGAAAATAGATAAATAAATTTAAGTATCGATTGTAAAAGGGGTGAGAGGTGGTGGTGATAGGAGACGGTGATGGTTATGGTGGGTGGCAATGACCGTGATGGCAGTAGCGGTGGTGGTGATGATGGTGGCGGTGGTGGTGGTGGTAGAGGTAGTGGTGGGGCGGCGATGGTGGTGGTGGTGGTGGTGGGGGTAGGGGTAGTGGTGGGGCGGTTTCAAACACTATTATTTTTTTTAAAGTATTTATGAGAAATAATTTCTAGAAGTACTTTTAAAAAATCACTCCAAACACACCCTTAGGACCATATTTTTCCTATTAAATTTAGGGTGTTAATATTAGCCGTTAAATTAACTTTAAAGTAAAATTTAAAGCGATCTCAACCGCGAATAGTAAAAGTCATTTTGTTTATCTTTTGAGATTTGAATTGTAAGCTACTTTATTATATAGACTAGTTATTTCCCGTGCTTGAAGGCACGGAGTAATAAAAAAATGTCAACATATTTGTATTCACACCAAAAATCAAATCGCAAACATAGAGGAGAGATAAAAAAAAATTAAGCATCGATTGTAGTGAGGGTGAGCGGTGGTGGGCGACAATGGTGATGGTGGGAGACGATGGTTGTGGTGAGTAAGGTGATGATTGTGGTGGTGGTAGCAGTCGTGGATGGGAATGGTGATGGTGGTGGTGGGTTTTGAGTGACGATGATGGTAGTGACGGTGGCGGCGGCGGGTGGTGGTGGTGGCGGCAGCGGCGGCAGCGATGGTGGTGGTGGTGACGGCGGCGGCTGTGGTGGAGACGATGATGGTGGGGGGTGGCGGTGGTGGTGACAGTGGCGGCGGTGGGGGTGGCGGCGGTAGTGCGGTGGTGGTGGTGGTGGCGGCAGTGGTGGTGACAGTGGTGGTGGTGGCGGCGATGGTGGTGGTGGTGGTGGCGGCGACGGCGGTGGTGGAGGTGGTGGGGGTGACGACTATGGTGGTGATGGCGGCGGTGGTGGTGGTGGCGGCGGTAATGACGGTGGTGGTAGAGGTAGTGGTGGAACGGTTTCAAACATTATTTTTTTTTTAAAAGTATTTATGAAAAATAATTTCTAGAAATACTTTTAAAAAGTCACTCCAAACACACCCTTAGTGGCCTATTTTTCTTATTAAATTTAGGGTGTTAATATTAGCCGTTAGATTAATTTTAAAATAAAATTTAATGTGATCTCAACCGCGAATAGCAAAAGTCATTTTGTTTATCTTTTGAGATTTAAATTGTAAGCTACTTTATTATATACTAGTTATTACCTGTGCCTGAAGGCACAGCGTAATAAAAAATGGTAAATAATAAACATATTTATATTTATATGCAAAATCAAATCACAAATATAGAAAAGAGATAAATAAATTTAAGCATCTGTTTGTAATGGAGGTAAGAGGTGGTGGGCGGCAGTGGTGGTGGTAAAAGACGGTGATGGTTGTGATGGGTGGTAATGACTGTGGTGGCGGTGGAGGCGACAGTGATGATGGTGGTGGTGACGGCGGCGGTGGTGGTGGCGGCGACGACGGTGGTGGTGGTGATGGTGGCGGCGGCGGGAGTAGAGGTAATGGTGGGACGGTTTCAAACACTATTATTTTTTTTAAAATATTTATGAGAAATAATTTCTAGAAGTATTTTTACAAAATCACTCCAAACACACCCTTAGGGCCCTATTTTTCCTATTAAATTTATGGTGTTAATATTAACCATTAGATTAATTTTAAAGTAAAATTTAAAGTGATCTCAACCGCGAATAGCAAAAGTCATTTTGTTTATCTTTTGAGATTTGAATTGTAAGCTACTTTATTATATAGATATTTTATTATTTTTTATTATTAAATTGACTGTGAATTTTAGTATTAATTAGGACACAATTCAATGACTATAATTGATATCCTTAAATTCCATTTAAATAATATTTTTTTCAATTCAGGCGGTTACCGTTTCTCCTACCACACAATTGGGTGAAAATAACAAAATTCAGTTGTTTTTTTTTTTTTCCTTTGGGTTTTGGGTGTGAACTTCAACCCAGATTAGCCATTGTCTTTACTGTCAATTTTTCAACTCCCATTCGAGCACGAAAGAGTTTTTAATACTTCACCCTTTTTTAAGTCACATCATTAGAAAACAACACCGACAAGTACAAATTTTGAGGCTCGAGTGCCGCACGCTCGAGCCCCTTCAATACATCGCATAAGAAATAATTATTTTTGTTTCAAACTATTTTTTTTTATTAAAACAAAAATTCGATATTCGATAGCTCTGTCTTTTCTTTCTATTAGTAATTGTATACGTGCGTTACACGTGAACCATTTTAAAATTTAAATTATAGATTTTATCTTATTTTTAAATTTTAGATAAATAATCTTTTATACCTTCTTATTGAGTGAGACTCGGAGAATGTTAATCATGTACCAGGGAGCTTACAAAAACTCATTCGTGAGACCAATAGTGAACTAAAAAATAAATATTGATTGTATTTCTAAGGAGTGAAGTTGGTAAAAAAGGAATTTGGGTGGGTGGGTGGGGGGAGGTAGATCCTTCTCCATTAATTTAATTTTCAAGTCTTTAGAGGACTTTTGTTGTAATTGCTGATGAGTCGTGCCTAATGACTCACCTCACGTTGTGAGCCCAGTTTAAATTACGAGCTCAATTTAAAGAAATCCAGTAGGTCCTGCCCAAAGGATTCACGTCTGGTCAAGTTCATCAAGGTTCGAGGAACTACATCATCAAGGGAGTAAGCAGGGTCATCCAAGAGTCTCGTCCACGCCGCCTTAAAAGAAGTCAACCGCACGTCATCCTTTTGACCGGATCCTATGGGGAGCGTCGTAACTGCTTCATCCATTGAAAAGATGGCGTCAGCTCCACCAAATTAGCATTTTTGTTACTGACAAGCCGCTTCAATCTGTTAGGAGGCGACTATAAATTATAAGTCTTGCTAACACTTGGGGGACATCACACACAATCGAGCACATTTGTTATCACTCTTCACTCTCTCTCATAGTTTGTATCTCTCTGCTCTCCCTATACTTCTCGAAGTAATAAAATACTAGGTCATCCGAACCCTCATAGTGGACGTATGTCACGTTGACCAAACCACTCTACATTTTTGCTTCACTTGAGTTACTTTCTCTCTACTTAATTACTGCATTTATTATTAATCACTTGACAGCTAGTGCACAAAATCAATTTGTACATCATCAATTGTTATCCTAACATTTTTGTTAATTTAAATTTTGGCAAATAAATAAAAAATTCTAGCAAAAGAATAGAAGCATGAAAAAGTGCGGGACTTCCGATGCTTAGCATATTAGAGAGAGACACATCAATTGTAAAATCACAAATATGTGGGGAAAAATTTTCTTTCCACACAGAGCACATATGTGGTGGTTAGTGGTTACAAAAGAGTTAGAAACCATTGCAATTGTCTAGTAATTAATCATTGACAAAATGTTATTTCCACCTGCAAAAATAAAAGTTTGAAGCTCACAATCCTATGGCAGTTTCTTTTAGTTTGACTTTTCCTTGTCAATGAAATGTCAAATGCTTGCCTATATGGCCTACAATGCATTCGAAGAAAAATCAATATGTTTAGCTGTCCAACCTCATAGAATAACACTGAATTAAAGTAAAAAATAATTCATGTAAACTCTTTCGACCTTTTTTCTTAGAAAATATTATGTATCTCAAATTTATAACTCAAATTTGTATCCTAAATAAAGAGAGATCATTGGATGAGTAGGTCCCATCAACTTTTTTAAATGGGACCCACTGATCCAATAGTCCCCTTCATTTAGGATGCAAATTTCAGTTGCAATTTTCTTTTTTCTTTCACCCTTTGTTTGGTGGAAAACCAATGTCATTTAAGAATCGAAGTGCCCATCCCCAATCAGTTGATTGGACTATCCACCTTCAACTTATTTGTTGAATTTTCATGGTCTATTAGACTGATATCATTACTATTATCCATGATTTACAATATATTTCGAGCTTTTCAGAAAATTTTAACGATTCTTATTTCATTGTCTTACAACAAATTTACACTAAAATATCTCCTAAAAAAACAAAAAGAGCCTTAAAATATCATAAAAATTCAATTGTAAACATAGAATTCCAAGAATGATCCCAATACCAAAGCAAATCATTAAATCTAGAAATAGGAAACTAATTAATTAATTTTCCACATCACACATGACATATATAATATAAGAGTAATGCTATATATCCCAAATTTGTATCCCAAATGTGCATCCCAAATCAATAAGGATGGTTGAATCAGTAGGTCCCAATTAAAAAAGTTGATGAGACCCACTCATCCAATTGTTCCCATTCATTTGGGATACAAATTTGAGATATAAAATATTACTCATAATATAAATAGAACGAATTTGATAATAGCAACTCTACTCCCATCTTTGATAGCAACCGTTCTATTTTACCATTTTCCTTGCTTGTGGAATTGTGTGTCTTTCTCAGTATTCCGTACCTATGTGCATGTTAATAATCATGCTGATATGTTTAAGTATTATATAATTTTTTTTGAAAATCTTGTTGTATATTCTTTTAATAAACATGCATTATGTGTTTTCTGATATTTTTTATTATAAAGGGGATTGTCTAATATTTTGGGACATAATTCTATAAAATTTTAAGGTTTTATGGCGTCTAAGATTCTAACTCTTCATTGCCTCATGGATTACTAACTCAAGCTAGGACTTTTCAGTTCCAAATATCTGTGTGATTACAATTATAAGTATTATAATTACAGTACAAATTTGCAAAAGTGAGTTGATGACTCTAGAGATGCCAGGAGTTGAAAAGGCTAAACTCTCACTCTTACAAAAAGTCTCTTTTAATGCACCTATTATAATTACAATTACAATTCAAAATCCTTAAATTGTTGTAGTTATTAAGTAAATGATAAAATACATATTGTAGTAATATAGATATAGATTGTGGCATTAAATATGGAGAATAAACATGTCATAGTTGTAGTGTTGAAGGGTAAAAGTGACAAAAAAAATATTTTTCATGTATGTTGATATTTTAAAGTAGTATAGATAAGATACCCAGACACCGTCTTTTCCGATCAAAGTCCTCTCTAAGTAAAACTACGTCTGTGATTTGTCCAACCCCGAGAGAGTTTACTCGACCTATTTCCCAATTTCCCACAAAAAAAATCAATAAGAAATAGAGTTGTGCACTAAATTACCTCTTGGTATAATTCAAATTAATAAAAAAAATTCAATAAGAATTTAATTATTACATAGAATTTGATTGAGAATGATGATGTTAGGATCTGACTACATCATCTATATTGGATTTTGTACAACGTTTAATTCTAGAATTTACGTACAATTCATACAATTTACTATGAAACATATGATTCTTATGGTAAGTCGGTATTAAATTGGATTTCACTTTTTAAAGTCAATTCTAGAGGATGGGGACGTGTGATTACATGACTAGTATTTTTGTAAGTATTTTTATCACTTTTGTAGGTGTTTTAACCACTGTTATGGTAACTATTTTTATCATTATTTTTAGATACCACAACAATAATATAACATACTCACAATAAAGATAAAAATATTCACAAAAATGATAAATGTCAATACAACATCGATTTTTTTCTTTCGGTACTGTAGACAACTCCAAAAAAAATAGTTCAGTTGATTGATTTTTAGCTTCCACAGTAGAGGTAATGAAACCATACTTTTAATTTCAAGGATAGTTCAAGTGGTAATAAGAACAAGTTATAAATTTAGACGTTCATAATGAATTTATTTTTCATGAATACCCTAATCTCAGTATAGATAATTTGTCTTTGATTGGATCGATGAGGAAATTAATCGAGTTATACATAAACTGACATGAACACCATAACTGTTGAGGAAAAAAAAAAAAAAAGAAGAAGAAAGAAACCATGCTTTTAATTTGGTTTTATGGTATGTAACTAAAGGACATGAAATGAGAAAGGGCCAACAACTTTCGTCAAGAATGAAATCAGAAGGTTCCAATTTCGGACTTATGTCACCACATGTGGAATATTCGTCCCATCAGCAAATTTATTTATTTTAGAGGTGATTTAAATTAATGGGTCCAACTACTATAAAATTATTTTTTGGTAGCACATTTTTTATTTTTCACCAATCATAACAAGACACGTGTAAAGTTTGCGTAATTTGTTATTTTATTTTACTACATTATATTCCCGACTAAAGATCACAAATAAATCAAAACAAAATTAGTGGTCGGGAGCAAACTTGGGTATGGTATTGCCGGCAATACCAGAATGTTGTCTGTATGGGAATAAATCCACACAGATAATAACCACCTCGTATAGACGGATAAAGTGGTGGAGAAGCCTTGGTGAACCTGCAAGACAAGAGAACGCCTAGGTGAACCGATGGCCGGAGGCGGCCAAAGGGACTCCGATGCTTAAGTCAGTAAGCTAGTCAAATAAAAAGTATATGGTAAATAAGCTAAGATTCCCTCAATACCTGGTATCCGTAACCTTTATTTATAGTGACATAGGAAGCCGTGTTCCAAGTAGAATCGAACTCTAGATTGTGATAGGATAGACCTCATCACCAATCTCCTAGATATTCGAGGTAGAACCATACTAGGACGTTGAGTCCTGACTTGTAGGAAGAGATATGCTCACGGAGAGGCTTTGTTTATCAATATTCACTTAATACTCGGAGTCGAGTTTTACTAGGACTCTAGGTCCCGAATCAAGATGGGTGTCATGGCGAGGCTAGGCAGGCTCCTTGGGCGACACCTAGAAGCTGGTTAACGCCTTGGGCGTTGCTTATGGTGGTTGGGCGACGCCTCAAGGAGCTGGTAGCGCCTTGGGCGCTGCTTGTGGTAGTTGGGCGACGCCTCAAGGCTTGCTGGGAGTTAGCTGCTTGGTGGGCGCCTCATTGCTCCTTTAGTGGGCGTCATGCTGTGTGGTCAAGGCTGGAGTGCATGTTGTCAAGTGTGCTGTGTGAAGGTCCCACTAACACCTGCCTCATTCTTTAATGTAGTTAAATAAAGATAGAACTTTCCTTGGGCTTAACTATGGGTGGCGCCCTTACTATTGCTTTAGTGGAGGTGAGTAGCTCTGGCCATGGGTGTGGGTGTTATTGTCCCACATATATTTATATGCGTACTGTAGTCTTGGTGGAGAAAAGGTAAAATTTATATTATAATAATCCAAGTCAGTAAAAGCAAAGGCATGCAATTTATATTATAATATTGATAGAAAGTTAAGGCAAAGCCATTCAAATATTATATTATAATAATGAAAGTAAGTAAAACAAAGCCAAACAAATAGCCACATCCATGAGGGCGACGCCATGGGCTCCCAGGTCAGTAACATTGTGAGTATATGCTTGTTTGTTGTGTGTGTGTGGTGGGCGGCGCCAAGGGCTAGTGGGCGACACCCCTCTACTGCTATGTCCCACATTGTCGTAATCAAGGGCCTATAAATGTCTGTCCAAAAAAATCTTTGCACGTCTCTGTTATCTTTTAAAATTCCTACCCCTCATAGAAATTGTCTACCTAATACTGTCCCTTAACCCATAAGTCCTGACAGGAGAAACTATTCTACAACAGAATAGTACCTCATCTCTGGCTCATTGTCCTCCTCCTCCACCTTGTTGGTAGAAGGTGCTTACTGTCCCTGAATTTTGACTTGGTTGATTCAATTGCTCATTGCATAAAAACTTCTAACTTGTCAATTTATATGCTAATTGAAATATCGATATAAAAAGCAAAATTACTGTATGCGATAATTTTTGCACAATAAAAGAATGGACAAATCTCTCATTTGGTGAACTCGAAATTACCTGGAAAGTCGACGATCCCATGACAAACGGAGGTGAGAAATAGTGTAAGAAATGGTGATGAATTACTTTTTCAACTATCCGTGCGATTCTGGCGTGTCGAGATGAATTCTGCCACTCAAAAAGAAACGTGCCCGAGTGTTTTTCGACGTGACCCCCCAACGATCAAGTCAGTATGTGAGAGAGAAGAAGGAAAAGCCCTGTTCTATTGCTTGTATACGATTTGCGTACCTTTTCATTGAGTTTTTTTAGAGCTACTTATACCTCCATTGAGGTAATCATTGTAGACAGGTGATCCCCTTGAAGAGGAAGTCCCTCAGTGGCCCATTTGGAAGACAACAGGCGGTGTTCAGTCATTGGGTAGAGTGTTTTCCATTTTGCGTGGAAGAAGCTTGGGCATTAAATGCTCGGACACCCGAGCACTTAATGCTCTTCTGTCGAGACTCTCCGAGCAATAAATACGTCACATCTTTCTAATGGATCATTTAATGCCTCTTTGTGATGGGTGCGCGCTAGTGGGGGTATCTTTGTCTATTGGCCTCCAATTTTGTGTTATGTGCCTCGTGTCTCATTATCTTTGGTTACTGGTCTATCCTTTTTTGCTATTCTGACTGCTTTGGAAAGGCAAGCCAATGATTATTGACCAATTCTAACTTTGAGTAATGATAACCGTCAATCGAGCTGATGATTGCTTCATACCATCTTTTGTTAATGCCAAGAGAATTGTCTAAAGCCATGATCTTGGTCTTGTCCATGTGGATTACAAATGTTTGTTTTTCAGTTGAAGCTAATGAACTTGAAGCCATGAAAGCCAGCAACAAGAACGATACTTTTAACATAATTGTGGCTGCAAAAACAAAAACCACATATTAATACAAACATACTTGATGATTATTTTCACCATGGATTGGAAAAAATCTTAGATTTCTAACAACAAAGTGCTACTTAACTTTAAAGCAATTTTTCTCACAGAAAAGGCAGAACAAAGAAGGGAAGTTTTGGTTCATCTTTCATCTTTCTTTTTTTTTTTTGTGTGTGTAGGTGTGGGTTTGGGGGGGATGAAAGTAAGTGGCATATATCTTTACACAAACATCCCATCTGAACCCCAATATTCTACTTATCTTTGAACTGCTTTTTTTTTTTCTTTCACAAATCTACTTTCAGTAATGAATTGGTGACCCTACTGGAATGCAAAATTCTTAGTCTTTGTTGTATTAAACTGGGTGTTTTTGTCACTACAATGGAACTACAAGGAAAAAAAAAAAAGAATACTCTTTGGCATTTAAACTCAAGCATACAGGAGGAATGCATCAAAATATGCATAAATGAGAGCACTTGATTTGTCCTACCATATTGGCAAAGGAATCAGATGACCGAAGTCCTACCCGGATGGTTGGAGCCCTCTATAATAGACGCAAGTTGGAATTGATTCTCACAAGAGTGACCCAAACAGCCATTAGAAGTTGACAGAAGTCTATTTTAGACTGTGGCGGAGTCAAAAATTTTGTTCACAGTGACACCTTTTATAAACTCAGAAATTTTGTTTAGAACGGCACCTTAACTATAAACTTAAATGTTTTTCTTTCACTTGGTAAAAATAACATAGCACATTTAAATTTCTTATATTATATTTGATACCCAAACATTTCTTAGATACAAAATGGTTCAACATCGATATGATAAAATATACAAAAAAAAATGAAAAGAGGCTAATTATAATTATTTACAATTGATTTCGATTAGTTTTCATACTTTAAATATATTGTATGATAACTTCATTATCCATACTATGAAGAATATCTTTCTCTATATAAATAATTAACTCGCTCTTTTGATTATATAACTTAATCCTCACAATTTTCTTAACTTAAAAAAATAAATTCGATATATCAAAAACTTGTCTAGACGTGTCAGTAACGTGTAAAGTGTGTCCAAAAATTCATAGTTAATTAAGTATTTGTCTATACTATCTTGATAGAACAAAAAATTGACAGATTGGACATAAAATATATAGGATAAGCACTATAAAATATATTAGAAGTTTTTAAAAATATATATAGATAATAATTTTAAAAAAAAAAATTAGGGTGGCCCCGTCCCCAAAAGATTGATAATTTGAAGTCTAGTTGATCATACTTTCTCCCAAAATTCTTCTACTTAACAAGTTAAGAGGCCAACCTGTTTATTATAACCAATCTTTCGGGTTACTTTTCACGTCTCTCCGGTTCTTTTCTTATGTGTAATCACTGGTCAAGAATGTTTTTTGTAAGTAAGAGGTTTTTGATACTTCTCACATTTCTTAAAGGTCAGTCACCTTTATTCTTCTGGGATATGTTCTTACACAAACTCGAGTTACGGTGGCCGGTCTTAAAAGCTCGAAAGAGTAGTCTGTAGCAAAAAAAAAAAAATAACAATGCATCAATGTGTACATAGATAAATTTATTTGGGCTGAGCTTCCTCGTAACTATACGTTATTGCAATCAATGAGTAACACCCATAACCGGCCAAATGAGTAGAACACAACTAGAAGACTACAGATATGTAGGATGATGAAAAACACACATCAAACCTTTGTGACACAGAAAGTTGTATGTGCTCTAAAACATACACATAAGAAAAACTCTTAACTAAACAAAACAATCACACAGAGAGAGAGAGAGAGAGAGAGCTGCATGCTACACAAACTCTTGAGAAATGGACTTTTGGTTGTCACCCATTGACCCAATCCCTGGCTTTTGGAAGCTGAAATCCAACATGAAGGGTTGAGGATGAATATCCTGCAAAAATTGTACGAGTAGTTTCAAAAGATGCCAAGTGCCAAGATAGTTTAATGGAGGATGTTCACATGGTGTGCTCATCCATATGATTATGGTTATGGGACTAGGGTAGTGGGTGGAAAAGTCCTAGTTTATTTTCATAAGTGTATTTATACACACACGTGTGTGTATATATATATTTTTCACAATTTTTTACAACAGTGTTATAATTTCAAACTTATTTACCTAATTATCTTTTTTTTTATAAAGTCATATTTCATAAACACACTTTTTACCTAAAGTCATATTTCAAAAACATATGTGACAAAAAAGTTGTAAAAAAACGAAAGGTAAACCGATAAAAAACTCTAGAAAATTGAATGGCCCCTTGGCTTTTGACATGACAATTCTTAGGTGAAAGTAACTCTAAAGGATAGGCACCAAACTTACAAAAATGGGTGGGTCCAAGTATTGCAAGATTTAAGAAGAGTTAGTTATACACACATTAAATACTCCATTGAGCACATTGAAATCAAGTATTGTGTTCAGCATAGTACCTTCATGCTCTGGCTCATTGTCCTCCTTCATCTTTATCATCATCGTCGTCTTCTTCTTCATCGTCTTCTTATTCTTCTTCTTCTAAAAGGCCTTTACAGTTCCCGATTTTGAAGAATATAATCAATTGGTTTATAGTAGTCATAATTCTTTATACGGCATTTAGCTAGGTTAATTATAAGGGCTCATTGCATAGAAACTTAAATAAGTCATACCCTTTCCATTTACAACTTAACTGAAATCCAAAATTCTTCCAATAACTTTCTAAGGCACTTTATTCTTAAATTTCTTTAAACTGGCACAACAGTACTTTCAGACACAAGGGTTGAACAATTGACCTTGGGCATCAGAGTCCCCTCCTAGATCATACCCTACTACACTTTCAGCAACTAAGCAACTATAGTTCTTTTGATTTATTACAACCATTGCTTATCCTTAGCAATTACTGCCAAGTGACTGCAATGGGACTTTTAACTTTGTATTTCCCAGAAACCCAAACTAGATATCCAAATGAGGAAGTGGCTGAAGAAGTGCCTTCTCCCAGTGGAATAAAACTCACTTTGTATCTCAGTTTCTGGCCTAATGTCTTGAAATGTAGAACTCCGGGCACCACATTGATCAGAACACCTTCGGGTTCGGTCACTTGCACAGTGTATGTACTTGTGGGGCTACCAACATTTGTCACAGTTCTCTGATATGTCACTGTAGCATTTTGACCCTTAGCATGGAAAAGAACTGCAAAAGAAGGGTAGTTCAAGTCACCTGGCTGAAGAACTGCATCACTAGGGCAAGTAAAATCTCTCCTTGATAAAAGGGTTATTTGATAAGACGTATAGTTCAGACTACACAAATAATTCAGGTAGTCCTCAGTGGTTATGTCATAAATTAGCCCTGGATCAGAAGCCCTCTTGGGATCAACATGACCCGAACCAAATGCAAAGGGGGTAGCAAATTTTGAACTACCAGAAACGGCATCAGCAATTGGAGTCTTTTTGTTGTCAAGAGT
This sequence comes from Ilex aquifolium, assembly GCA_951799425.1. Classification (NCBI taxonomy): domain Eukaryota; kingdom Viridiplantae; phylum Streptophyta; class Magnoliopsida; order Aquifoliales; family Aquifoliaceae; genus Ilex; species Ilex aquifolium. Next base: position 40,463,416 of record OX637396.1, on the reverse strand, counting down.
ATAAGCACTTGTCATTAAGGCTGACTTGATAGCTGCCGGTGACCAATCCTTATGGACAGACCTCAGAAGTGCAGCTAAGCCGCTAACATGAGGGCAGGACATTGATGTGCCAGAGATTATGTTGAATAGAACGCTTCTATTATCGCTCTTAAGCAGTGTTGGATTGACATTTGGAGGCCAGGCAGCTAAAATATTCACTCCAGGTGCAGTCACATCAGGTTTGATCACATCCGGTCCAATTACACTAGGCCCCCTCGATGAAAATGCTGCCATTATTGGTGCACGATCTCCATACACTGTTCCTTCAAAAACTATAGAAGCTGTTGGTTTCTTCACTGAGCTTATATAATTTTTTATTGTAACACCAGCTGAAGCACCTAAAGAAGTTGCTGGCAAAATGTGTGGATCAGCAAAAAGCTCTTCACCTTGATCTTCTTGGTTCACTATTATCATTCCAGCCCCACCAGCCATTTTCACTTGCTCTCCCTTCTCCACTCTGCTATTTATTCCTCTTTCACACACAACAATCTTCCCTTTGACAAGCTTTGAAGAGAGTGAGCCATCAGTGCAATACTCAGCAGAGTCAGCACCTTGGCCACCTGCAGTTTCACCATAAACAAGTGGCAGTTGCTTTGTAGGTTTGCCCGAATATAGAGATGCCCCTTTAAATATCCGTGAGTCACCAAGTTTAACCAAGGTTGGGAAGCTACGATCAAGGTAGCTCGCAGCCACGGTCATGATCCATGGGGCACCATTAGTAACAGTTGAACTAGATGGCCCTAAATTTCCTGCTGAAAATGAAACAAAAACCCCATTTTGGACTGCACCAAATGAGGCGATAGCCATGCTATCGGTATAATAAGGCTTCGGAGCACCTCCTAAAGAGAGGGACAAAACATCAACCCCATCACTGACAGCTTGGTCTATGGCAGCTAATATATCAGAGCTTGAACAACCCAACGCGTAGCAAACTTTATAGGCTGCAATTCTTGCTGTATACTTCATGCCACCAGCTGAGCCTTTGGCAAGACCTTGAAAGCTAGCTCCAGTGACCAGATTACCTGCTGCAGTTGAAGCAGTGTGTGTTCCATGCCCTTTTGAGTCTCGAGGTGATCGATAGTCCACTGTTTCATCAATCCTTCCAGCACTGGCCTCATACCCTTTGTAAAAGGCTCTTGCACCAATGAGCTTCTTGTTACAGTTTGAAATTGTGAACTTTGTGCCAGCCTCACAAGTGCCCTTCCAACGGGAAGGCACTGGGGAAATGGCAGAGTCCTGGAAACTCGTGTGCTCTGGCCATATTCCACTATCAACAATGCCAATAATCACATCAGAGGCCATGTTTACAGCATTCCAGAGTCCTTTGCCATTCTTAAGGCCTAGAAACTGAGGTGAGTGAGTAGTGTGGAGGCTCAGCATTTCGTCAGGGGTAGCTGAGAGGAACCCCTCAACTTTTTTCAATGATTCGAGCTGTTTCAAGGAGAGTTTTGCTGCAAAACCAGAAATGGCGGTTTCATAGACATAAAGAAGATCAGGGGAAGATGTTTCCTCTTCTTCTTGAGCTGAGAATTCAGTGATTGAGCTGATGATTGCTTCGTACCATCTTTTGTTAGTGCCAAGAGAATTGTCTAAAGCCATGATCTTGGTCTTGTCCATGTGGACTACATATGTTTGTCTTTCAGGCGAAGCAAATGAAGTTGAAGCCATGAAAGTCAGCAACAAAAAGGACATTCTGAAAATCATTTTGGCTACAAAAACAAAAACCCCATATTAATACAAACATTTATGGTTATTCTAATTCACCATGAATTGAAAAAAAGCTTAAGTTTCTAACACCAAGTGTTTCTTACTAAGTAATTTTTTCTCAAAGTAAAGGCCGAACAATGGAAGGGTAGTTTTGGTTCATCTTTCTATACAATTTTGAGGAAGAGTGATCTCAAACATGTCTTGCTTCTTCTAGGAGTGATGGTAAGGATTGATTGCGTATGTGTCCCGCCTCTTTGGGAATCCTATTATGCACATTTTTTGGATTTCTCTTCACTCTGTCTCATGGTTTTCCATATGCTATATATGCATTGTTCCATTGTCACAATTGATTGTTCTGTTGTCACAATTGATTGTTCGTTGTAATAATAACATACCGGGCGTGTCATTTATATATTTAATATTTGCTTTGGGCTGAGCTTCCCCATAACTATTAAACCATTGCAAACAATGACTAAATCCCATAACTGGCCAAATGAGTACAACACAACTAGAAAGATTACAGATATGTAGGATGATGACAAACACACATCTAACCTTGTAACACATTGAGTTGTATGTGCTCCAAAACACATGCACACACACAAACACAAGCACATAACTACACAAAACAGTCACAGAGAGAGAGAGAGAGATGAATGTACCTCTCTGTTTATTCAACCCAATAGAAAAATATGGAGAATGATGAAATACTAAGTTGAAGGGGAACTTATATAGGCAAAGAAGTGTGTGTGTGACAAAGAGAGTTGACAACAATATTTGTGCCTATAACTATACATGATAAAGGTCTCCCACTTTTCTCTTTTTCTTCCAAAGTTCACGCCTTAGACTTGATAGAGAAATGCACTGTTGAGGATAAGTATCGTGCTAAAATTGTACAAGTGCCAAGTTAGCTGAATGGTGGAAGTTCACATGGTGTGCTCATCTATGACTATATGATTATGGTTATGCAACTGGTTTTTTTTTTTTTTTGGGGGGGGGGGGGGGGGGGGGGCGCAGGGGGGGGTGTCCTAACTGAAGTTTTGATTTTAGTGGTGTGAAAAAGTCCAAGTCTTACGTAAGTGTGTGTGTAAATACATATACCTTATGATCCATTTTTTTATATTGCAAGTCATGACATGTTATGTTTTATAGGTGACCAGTTTTTGACAGTAATATATATGCTCAATCGTTTTTCTGTCCATAACTCTCTTGGAAGCATAGCTCTGATACAGTCACCATTCACCAACATAAGCACAAGATCATGGTGCATAAGGCCATGTTTATTGAATCAAATGCAAGAGTCTGTCCTTCTAAATGTAAAGTGTAGGCATCTTACTAGTTACCAAAATGGCAAACTTTTGAAAGATTGATATAGAGTACAGCATCTATAAGTAATCCCATGTGGTGAAGCTTCTTGTTTGCCCTAATTGTTCCATTCTAGAAACGAGGAATTATAGCTTCAAATTCTGTGTCACACAAAAAGAAAACACACATGGAAAGTTTCATCTTATTGTTACTAGCTTGTATAGTGGTCACAAGCTAATTAGTTAGTGGGGAAAAAGGGGCCTGGGATTCAAAAAAAATTAGGCGAAGGGTTTGTTCCTAAACGACGGAAGTGAATCCCTTAGGGGGGGAGGGAGGGGAATAACTCCGTTTTTGTTGTAGTCGATCTTTCGGATTCAGTAAGATGGTCATTTTGTACCAAGTCGATGCACTGGCCGAATTCTACTTCAAAAACATATCTTTTTTCCAAGAATATTGAGGGTTTATTCTTGATTAGTTTAATTAGTTACACTATTTGATATATGGTACATTGAAGTTTTCGGTTCAAATCTCACTATCAATCTTGATGCACTATTTAACGTTTTCGTAGTGTGTTTGTGCATATTCATACACCAAGTTCATGTTATATGTGTTCATATGGATGCACCTGATTTTATGCCTCTACGCACGTGAACGAAAGTCTCACATGAGAGAATGTGTCTAGAGCTTGGTGTATATAATGCATCAATTTCTTTAATAACTTAAACTTTTAAATTAATTAATAGTCTAACACTTAAATGTGAATGAATGCAAAGAGAATGGGAAACAAGATCCAAATATTTCAACTGATGGCCCAAATCCTAAACTAGAGAGAGAGAGAGAGAGAATCAAACTGGGATCAAGGAGAATCTGAATAGCATTGTTGTGGGTGGGTGGTGGGGATGGTATGAGTGGGTTTGGCACAGAATGAAAGAAAAAAGAGGCTTTTGAGCAATGAGTTTTTGTTTGTACTTTTGAGATCGACTTATCCTATCTGTGCTTTCAGGCCATTTTCTTAGGCTTTCTCTAGGAGGATGGTGGTGGTGCAAGTTGCTGAAAACCTCTTTATATGGGACCATTGATCAATTCGTATGCTGTACAAAAGATGCATTACTCGATAGCATTAGCACCTAGGTAAATGAACGAGTGGCTGGAGCTAGGTTCGATTTTGATTCGTTCACTCTCAAATATATCAATAGATGAACCTAATATGATCAATATTTTAAACTCGTCAAGTATTTAAGATGAGCTGAGCCTGAGCATAACGACAAACTTCTGCTTAAATTAATAATTTCAATTGTCGATTTTTTTTTCCAGTTTGTTTAAGTTTAAACTCAAATTCGAGCTCGTAATACAAAAATGAATCGAGCCATCCTAAAATTGATCACCCTATCTAAAAATCAAACGAACACAAATAACAATCCAATCTCAACAACCGAGTTCAACCGAGCTAAAACTTGTGATTGTCAATTCAAGATGAGCCTGAGTATAACCACACTCAAAAGGTACGAATCGATGACCACCCTAAGGAAACCTACTGGTTGGCCTTTCAGAGGTGTGCATGCGTTAATCAAAGTCTTCCTTTGGGTCCACGTTAAGGAATGTAACGGCTATGATTCCCAAAAGGAGCCACCGGAGAGAGAGGGAGTGATGGGAACACATACTTATGCCACAAACATAGAGATGCAAACTTAGACGTATTGAGTTTGAATTTTAGTAATCCTTAGGGTTAGGTCATGAGAAATTATCTCTTATATATACTCTAATCCTGGCGTGGATGGCTTGCCTTTGATCGAACTGGGGAGAAAATTAATCGAAATGCTCGTAAATTGATTCGAACACCCCTAACCGCTAAATCAAACAAAAAGAACAAGGGATGCAGAGGAAGTGGGAGGGGGATAAAATTATTTCCCACCTTTTCTTGATGGTGCGAGCTGGACCATCGGATTAGTTAACTTTGATCTGCACTTGAACGATCTCCTTCATTTTGTGAGATTCATCAAAAAATCTTGACCATCCAATGACTAGATATTTTCAAGAAAATAGACTTGGTGGAAATGGATCCCTATATATATTCTCTTTTCAATTTTTTTCTTCGCGGGTTATCTATCATTAATGAGTGATGATTTCTATTAATGTTTATATGTTTATCCCACATCAGTTAAACTAAGAAATATCACTACTCTCTTGTACTATAAATCAACATTTTCATGTATATGATAAAGTACACCAAAGTAATACACATCAAGATCGTTGTAAACATATAAACATAATTGGACCAACTTTTTAGAAACGAGTTATCCAATAATTTGTCAATTAAAACTCGATGGATTTCAAGTTGCATTAGGCATTGAAAAAAGTTATAATCGAATGATGTCTAATTACAATTCACTAAGGAATGCGTTACGGGCCAATGATGTCCAAAAATTTGAGATTAATCCTAAAAGATTTGGGATGGATCTAGAAAATTTTTCAAATCGATCATAAGTTTTTAGATCAATGTTACATGGACCCTATTGAGCTACAATTTAATTTGTTTGAATCGTAATTTAACTTAATTAGATAATACATAGTTGGCTAGACATTGTTTTGGTTTTTGGAGAACTGTTGAGTGCAATGTTTGGGTTTATTTTCAGTATAAAACATTTGGTAGATCGTCCATCCATGATGGTTTACTTGGAATCAATTATTATATTACTAGGGTTTTTTATTTTATTATATTTTTTTCATACTTCTTATTGTTTTTTTTTTTAATTTATCGTTGTTTACATGAAAACGTGATTTAAGCTTATGATTATATGCACACTTTCAATATTCTAAGTTGAAAAGTGTGTATATAACTATAATATCATTTCAATGTGAACCCGAACGAAGCACTGTATAAATGGTTGATTTAGAATAATGTTATTTAGACTTAATTTATTGAATTAATTATTCATGACCCATTGGATTGACAGTGTAATGGGTCATAATATTTGTTGAGATTCATTGTCAATCCAATGGTTGTGATGAATTAGATTAACAAATTAGGTCTAAATAGTATTATTGGACTCATTTATTTATCCGGTGCCAGGAGTAAAGTCTTGTAAATTATTTAATAAACGAGTTGTGCTCATTTTTCACAATTTTCATTCATTTAATAATCAAATGGTGTATGATTTAACATCCAATTTATTTTTTAACACAATGCAATATAGGAGGAAAATACGATTCAACTAAATTAATAAGGAGAATCGCACCTTGTACCCTAAAAAATTTAAGGATTTTTATTTTATATCATCAAAGATGAAATTTTTCACATTGTATCAAAAGTGTTACAATGTGACCCTTCTATTAAATTCTGTTATTTTTTTTATTAGTGTCAACTGGGTAATTTTTTATAGTAAACTAACAGAAGATCCATATTGTAATATTTTTGATATATTGAGGGTGTAATATGATAAATTTTATTTTTGAGAGTATAAAGTAAAAAAAATTTAAATCTTTCAGGGTATAAAATATAAATTACAAAATAAAACTACAAATTAAATGGTGGTGGTTTAACCTTTGTTGGTTAGAACTCAAACGGTAACCCTGGCCAAAAATTTAAAAATAAAGAAAAGAAAAGAAGACAAAAAACACCTTCCCATTCAAAGGGACATATTGACTACGGTTCCTCCCATTCAAATGAGCGGAGTGCTTTGTGGGTCTTGCAATGATCGAAATGCGTGCCTCCCTTATGGTTCTTCGTTAATGGAATCTATTATTTGAGACAAAATTAATCACTGAATGTTTGTGTTAATTCATATATTATATAGTTTGTTTCAAAATTAGACTGTTATAGGGTGGTGTCATAGCTAAAATATTCAATGTTACAAGGTGGTGCCCAGGGACGACTCAAGGTAATTTGAATCCTAAAGCGAAATCACTAATTCGGGCCGAGAAAGATGTTTTAACTTTTATTTTTATTTTTACCAACGAGAGAGAGTTTAAGTTCAAAATCCCACACGTGAATGTTCCCCCAAATCTCACCCCCACCCTCTCTCCCCCACAAATCTCCCAAATTTCCTAATCTAAAGTCTTTGCCCCCACAAATATCTCAAATTTTCTAATCTAACACCTGTCTCTATTCCCACAAATCTCCAAAAATTTCATAATTTCACACCTCTCTCTCCCAACAAGTTTCCAAATTCAGGCCCTCCATAATTCAAGCAATGTCTTCCTCAAATCTCATCTCTCCCAAATCTTTTTAATTGAAACCAGTGATGGAAGAAGTTAAAAACAGCAGCAATGGCATCATGGATCATTCTTCTGCTTTTGAGGTTAGAACCACCATCTCCTTTCACTCACAACCACCGTCGCCTTTTCCCACACTGCCTTTTTCCCCCACCTTTCTCTCTTTGTACTGCTCTCACTGTCTCCCCTTCCCACTCTCTCCCCTCTCTCATTTGCCCCCACATCCACGCATAGCCACATAGCCTTACCCCAGCCACCACCGTCAGGGGCGGAGCCAGGAATTCTGGTCAGGGTGGGCACTTTAATTAAGTACTCTAATTTTTTTCCTTCTAATCAATCACACTATATAATATATTTATATTTATTATATTATATTTGATACATGAAGTCCATTTAACATAAAAAATACCAAATATATATATATATATATATATATATATATATATATATTGTCAGGGGTGAAGCCATGAATGTCTATGAAAGGACAAAATATAACTGATATAAAAAAATATTTAGCCGAAATTGATACAAAAAAATTCAGTTCAAGAATAACAAAAAAGTATGAATCAAAACAAAATTATTGTGAAATAGTAAATTCAATTTTTATTTAGTCGAAGCAAAATCCTAACAAAAAGACACAAAAAAAAAATTTAGTACATTTTTAACCTAATTATATATTTCAATAAAATATAAATTTTTTAAAAATCACTAAAATTTTGTATATGAATTAAATGTAAATTAATTTTTCACTAATTTTCTATCAATGCGCACAATCACAAGTCTGTAGTAAAATTATTCTTTATTTAGTTACAATTAGGGATTTTATACCCTTTCTCCCCTTAGTCAAGTGGGCCAAAAGTTTTGTTTTTAATGTTGGGCTAAAAGTTTTGTTTTTTAAATAGGTTTGGGTGGATTGTGATAGGTCAAATATTTGATTTTTTAATAAGTTTGGGTAGATAATAGTGGGCTCAAATTTTTTTGCTTTAAATGGACTTAATTTTTTTGGGTAAATAATGTGGGCCTAATATTTTTATCTTGGATTTTGGGTGGGCACAAATAATATATTATACAAATTTATAATATATATACTTAACTAAAAAATATATATATATCCGCCCTTGACCACCATTGCCTGTTGCCTTTTGGGTCGATTCAGAATTTTCATTTTTCAAATCAATTGGAAACTGAGAGGCAACTCTCTCAGGTGATAAAAATTAATCAGTCGATTGGGGGAGTGAGATATTCTTGATTTTACTGATTGTTTTAGTTCCAATTTATTACTGGTTTTGAAATTAGAAGGGATCACAAGATATCTCTCTCTACTCATTCCACCCACAACTCCAATGTAACCCACCCCAGCCCACAGTCCACCAACTCTCCACAATCCCACCCCACCCATCGTAATCACCCCACCGGGACATCGTCCCACCACCGAAAACTTCAATCTTTCAGTTTTGGCTAGGGTAAATCTTTTTGTTCAATGTAGCTATTTTTTTATGGAGTGTTGTGTGATATGTTTGTTCAATGTTTTGATTTTTTGATTTGGGTTTGTTAATGTCTTGGCTAGCAGGTTCTTATATAGCAGTAGAATGTGGCCTGGAAGCATTTTTTTGAGAATTTTTTAGCTTGCATCTTTCATGATGTGGTATGAACTTGATTTTCTTTCTCTTTCTCTTCATTGGAAAGTTTCTATCTAATTTCTTTACCTCTTCAATGTGTATTTGTGTGTCTGTTCTATGCATCTACAAATACTCTGTGTGCAATTGATCTTTCTATGTTTGCACGTGTGATTTTCCTTGGTGTCCATCTTTGTTGTGATTAGGGCTTTTGAGAATTAGATTTCAACAATTGAGAAAGACGATTCGAGAGGAGATTCTGATGGAGAAAAAAAAGTAAACTGATTTGTTAACGAAACCATCTATTAGGAATTTCATGAATGTGATTCTATTAAATTTGAGTAATGGGATACGTGCATTGGTTGTGAATTCACTGAAATGGAGTTTGTGTGTGCGTGCATGTGTAATATGGTTTCTCTAGATTGGATCACACCAGTTAAAGTGAGCAATGGGGATAACATTTACACAGAAATTGATGCACTGTGAAGTTAATGCCAAGGTTAGTTGAATTAGTGTTTGCTTTTGTAATGCATAATTTGTTAGTGTTCTTTGGCATGCAAGTTGTTCTTGGGTCATTGGTTAGTATTGATAATTGGAACTACTTTTGAATCGTAGAATCCACATCACTTTGAATGGTTCCTGTTGCTTTGATGGCAACGAATCGATTTAGAAGAAACTAAAATTGTTGTTGACATGTTGTTGTCACCAATTTATCTTACTTGGTTAAGATGGTTTTCAATTCGAGTGTGATCTCGAAGAGTTGAATATATCACCGTTTCAAATTTATGGAATTTATACTTAGTTTGAATTTTTGAATTGGGTTGTGAAGGAGTAGATCAAAATTTTGAATCGGGCTTGTGCAGGAGTATAGATCAATTGAAATTTAAATTTTTTTGGCTTAAATGTTGGCCCCATGATTGTTCTCTTACAGTATGTGTGTGTGTAGTGATTTATGTGTCTCTAATGAGATCTGGGTATTGGCTTCAAGATGTTTTAGGCACTTCATCTGTCGAAATGTTTAAGAGGCATCGAAATTTGAAAGCATTTTCTGTGTTCTCATACTATCACTTCAAATTTCAAAATTAGGTGTCAGGTGATAATTGTAACTTATATTGATTGATAGGCTCTTCATTTTAGCTTAGATTCATCTAAAAAAAATACAAACACCTTTTTCCTCATTCACTCCCACAATGCATCACACAAATTTTTTTAAACCACAGGCAAAACATTTAGTGGAAAGCTCTAAAAATGATCATTTCATTTGTCGGTGATCATTTTTCAAAAAATTTTGCGTGATGGAAATGTTGTCATCAATAGATGCAAATACTAACATCAACTACCTTGATGTGGTTTTTTTTTTTAAAAAAAAAAATTTATGGGAGGGGAGGACCATTTTCTGCTTGGCCTTGATGACAACAGAATTTGCTCTTTCCTCGCTATTTAGCCTATGCTTTAGGCTACTGTTACAAGTTCTTTTCGTGAAGGAATACATTGAATGTATAAACACCAAATTCTTCCCTCACATTAGGATGTTGCCTTATGCTTGACTAGTTACTGTTTTCTTTTTTGCAATTTAATTATGAGTTTACTGGTGGAGAAAATTAGGCACCAACTCAATCATCGGTGTCTAAGTCTCCTCTTGAGTCTTTATGACAGCCATGTAATTGAAGATGAGGATTGCATGAGTATCAGAAAATTAATCTCAAAAAAGTTTAAATGAATGGCCCAGCTCTCGTTTTGAATTTCGAAGTGAGCCATGAAGGGCCCCCCTCCCCCCTCTGTCAAGACATTTTTGCTATTATTATTGTTGTTCCTGCTGTTTACCCTTCAATATGCTGTGCAGTTTTGTAAATTTAAAATATCTTCTGCTAGGTCAAGGTATTCTTGCTCTTTATCTTTTATTGGAGAAGATGCTTAATAATCATTCAAAAAGAGAGCTCATAAAGTCATTTTGACTTGATAGTAAGCAAAAACAACATTTTATTTATATTCAAAACATCTATAGCTCCATGGAATCTGAAACTACATGCTTCTATTGAAATAATTAATTTGGTGTGGCCGCGTGGGTAGGTCAGAACAATATAATGAGTGAATCATGCTTAATAAGGTTAAACTTTTGAAAAAGGTTAGCATACTATACGTGATTTAGATTTGTTTCTCACTATATTGTTTATTCAATACATACTAGTCAAATTAGAATATCTGGACACACGGAGTTAATTCTCTGCAAATTTTTAAACAACTGTCTTGCAAATAGAATAACAATTATGTTGGTGGACATCTTCTGCTGCCTCTCTTCGAACTTCATAGGAGGATATCTTGTTCTTTCGGTTCCTACGGGAATGGTAAATTTATAGAGCATTGGTAAAATCCGAAGAGCACGTCTCCTAGTGTCTCTTTTTCTAGCTATCAGTTTCAAGGTTCGAAAGAGTTTTTTCTCCTTCCTTCTCTTTCTCATTCTCCTTGTCCTTCTCCATCTGCTCATTCTCCTTCTTCTACTTCTTCTCCATCTGTGTCTCCCCCTCCTCCTTTTTCTGCTTCTTTTCTTCTTCTCCTTCTTCTTTTTCTTCTTCTCCCCTCCCCCTACTTCTTCTTCAACTTCTCCAACCCCTGCTCCTGCCCTTCTTCTTCTCCTCCTCCTCCTCCATTCCCAAGAGTTGGTCCTTGCACTTTCATTGGCATGTTTTCCTGTCTTACTTAGTTTAATTTTGGTTTTCATCTTTTGTTATAGTCTTCTCCATGATCTTGGGAACTACTTTTAGTTATGTCGGTTTAGTACTGCAGTCCATTTTGAAAAAATCAAAACCAATGGTACTTGGATCGTGGGTCGTTTTGATATATGGTACGGGTACGGGTAGATGGTACGACACTTTCTTAGGTACACAGTACGATGGGGATAAGTTTAGTTGGTACGATATTTTGGGTCGCAATTCATTTTGAAACTCTTATATAGATCGTTTTCACCGTTATATAACATTATATATTACAAAACATTCATAAATACTAAGTTAGTTGTCATTTATCTTATAGTTGTGCTTGACTTTCTATTATCTAAAACAACATATAATTATCAATCTATATACATGCACATTTTCACAACATTAAATTAGGCTGGATTGCATTTATCAAACTAATGGAATTTTGATACATTTTAGACTATGCACAATGAACTGCTCAGTGGTAACTCTAGTGTGCCTCGAAGCATGATTTGAACAAATGTGCAGCCATTGTGCATTTTTTGTGTACTCTATAGAGGAAGTTGCTGATCGGAAATATAGACGATTTTTTTGACTACCACTTGTTCAAAAGACTATTGCAACTTTTAGTTGAAAAGAAACAAAATTCCGCTGATAGTAATTTTTTATCTGTTTATTGGTTGCTGGATTACTTCGCTTTCCGGTGACAATGATGTGAGATTTTGTACTATGAAATAAATTATTTGTGACAGTTTTCTGAAATCTTTGCAGTTGTAAGGAAAGTTTGGAACATGCAATGAATGGAAATGCACCAATAATTGATGAGTAGCTTGGAGGTGCTGTAAAATGTGATGCTTATCAGACGACTAATCCAAGATCTGCTGTACTTGTCTTCATGCTTTTAGGGGGTGCCCTTGAAGGTGCTGGTATACCCCCAGAGGGAGGTACCTGCTTTGTTTTCCCGCTTTTTTGTTCCATAACCTCTCTTTTCCTAGAGTCATATCTTGGATGCAATTAATTATTAGAACTTAGCAAATAGGTTATATGCTTCTTATTTATTTCTAAATCCAGATAAATACTCTCTCGGATTCTTTGTTTTCTTCTTTGTAGTCTTCTTCTTTTTAGTCTGCAACTCATACCTGATTTCCCTTTGTCATATTTATTCATACTAATAAAGAAATTCTAGAATGGTTAGTCAACTTTTTTCCGTATTATGGGAAATAATCGTTGATGTAGATCAGTTAATGAAGCTAAAAGTTTTGTATCAATCAGAACAAGAAGGAAAAAAGAGTAACAGTTTGTGTATTTTGGAGTAGCATGGTTTTTGTAAGTGTCTAACGTCATATCTAACAGAAGAACTGTTGTTGGCTTGGGACTTTTCATTGGTGCTAGTTTAGTTTCTATACATGGAGCTTATATATGATTCATGATTGTCTAATTGAGTTTATGACTTGCAGTTCTCACTCGGACCAGCTTATGTCCCGCAGCAGCCACTATTCTGACAACTGACAAGCATGTGAAGTAGCATTTCTTGAATGTAGCTCTGATGTTAAGATTGTTTTTGGTCATCAATCTTTAAATTGTGTCAATTTGGTCCACAAGGTTCCTAATTTGTATCTTTGTGATTCAATCTCAAACGTCCGTAAAAAAATCGTTATCGGTTTTGGTCACGTGTCAATCACATGAGACAAAATAGACACAAAACTAGGAAACATGTGATTCGTGCGTGACCAGAACTGTCGCGATTATTTAACGGATGTTCAGGATTGGACTATGTAAATACAAATTAAGAATCTTAGGGACCAAATAGACACAATTAGAAGATTAGGGATTAAATAAACACTAAGCATACACTTCGTGGATTAAAAGTGTATTTTATCCTTTTTTGTTTTAGCATCTCTCATTGGAAACTTGGAATGACACTAACAGCTCCAGTATTTGTGGATAATTCTTCTCTCAAGAGGGAAACCTACTGTACCGTTATTTACTGGTCGTTATGGTGAAAAAAAAAGTCCAAAAAATTACACTTTTTCCCCCAAAAGGGATAAACTGCACCTAAAAAGTGTAGGTGAACTTCAAAAGCAAAGGCGAATGCACTTCGCCTACGTTCATAGATAGTTTAAAAAAAATTAGTAAGTGGTACAGTAATAATTTTTTTTTTTTCTTTTACAGGAAAGGTGGCGGTTAAGTTTGAACTCGCGATCTGAAAGTCCATCGACAAGTTGCGGTGACCATCAAACTAACCACTTATCCTCAATTATGGAACAATATGTTGCTGATCTTTAAATCATTTGCAGTAAAAGTCAAGTGGATATGGACCATTCAGGAATGAGTTGAACTGTCAAGTTTGGCCTTAACCTCCATAGAGTTATTTACCACTCTAATGTAATTTTAAAATAAAATTATCAAAATACGGTATTTTTTAATTTGTTTATGAAATTACGACATTTTTTAAAAAACGGAGTTAACAATCCCGGTTTTAAGATTGAATTCACCGGGTTTAATACCCTCTTTTTATAGGGGTTTAGGGAGGCCTGTACCTCCCTAAGAATTTAATAGGATAAAAGTACATTTTTTAAAATAATAGGGATAGAAGTACATCTACTAAAAAAAAGTCATAAAAGTTATTTTACCCCTACCATAAATAGTGTATACATAATTGACAGTTTTTATATTTTTAATATTTAAATATTAAAATGTGAGACATTCAAGATTTTTTTTGCTATTTGTGTATCATTTGAATTTTGAAATATATTTATATATAAAATAGTAACATGCTTAACAAAAAAATAGTAACATCAAACAGTAACATACTCAACAAAAAAATAATAATATTAAACAGTAACATACTCAATACAAAATTTAATTAAAAATTTAATCTTTGATGTTATTATTTGTTGTTACTATTTTTTATTGAGCGTATTACTGTTTGATGTTACTATATATATATATATGAAATTTTAAAATTCAAATGATACACAAATATCAAAATGAATCTTGAAAGTCTCACATTTTAATATTTAGATATTGAAAATATAAAAGCTGTCAATTAGGTATGCACTATTTATAGTATGAATAATTATTGAATACATTTTAAAAAGAATTTTAAAATATTTTAAAATGTGTACTTATTAACAACTATTTGATGAAAAAAAGGACTGAAAGGAGGATAAGTTTGGAGATAGTACTTAAAGTTAAATAAGTTCTGAAAAAAGTACCAACATTCTATTATCTCCTTTTTATATCTGATTGAACAATGAATAGTCTTTTCCAGCTAAATTCATTAGGCTTAACGCTCTCTCTTACATTTGATCGAAATAATAAATAGTCTTTTTCAACTAAAGTGGAATTAATAATTTTGTTTTTTAAATGTTATAGTTTGGTAAATAAGTTTAAAATTATTGTATTTTCAAAATTCTTATTTTAAAATTATTGGAGAATGATAAATAAAATAACTCCTCCATTATGCTCAACAATGAATACTTAGTGGTACGGTCCTGATTTTTTTTTTCCTTTTTTGGGTACAGTGGTTAAACCTCCTATCAATAGTATCTGACTAAGTGTTGGTGATCTTTAAATATTTTGCAGTAGAAGTCTAGTGGATGTGGACCATTCATGAAGGAGTTGAATTGTCAATTTTGGCCAGAACCTCGATAAAAGCCAAATGAAGAATAGTACTGTATGTACCATGCACCACTTAGTGAGCATTGCTGAAACGAATACTTGCCATACATTTAGGCCTAGCTAAGAAGGGAATGTATTTCACTAGTGGAAAGTTTTCTTTTCTTATGCCAACACTTGCGCAAAGATATTAGTATTACTTTGTGTTTGGTACAACATTATGCTTTTAAGTGTAAATAGAATAGAATGCGTATTATAATTTTTATATTTTACAATAAATTAGAATTGAGTGTTAGAAAATACAAAAATTCTTTGTGAAACGAAATGAAATTTGAGTTAGTGCTCACGATGATATTAATATAATAAGAATTAATTTTAATGCCCCAACCCTAAGATCTTAGGCCTCAGACTGGGACCTTACACTAGAGGTGTCAAATGTGTCGGGTTGGGTCGGTTTCGTGTCGTGTCACTTTCGATCGTGTTATTTTCGTGTCGTGTTATTTCGGTACGTGTCAATATTCGTGTTAATAAAAAATTATTTAATTTGACAATAACTAATATAATATTATTTAAACAATTATAAAAAATTATAAAAAAATTATAAAATTCTTATTTAAGAATATAATATTCGTTAAATAATTATTTTCTATCTACAGTACCCATTAATCGTGTTATTCGTGTCGAACCTTAATTTGACCCATTTATTATCGTGTCAACTAATCGTGTTTTTTTCGAGTTCGTGTCGGGTTCGGTTCGAGTCGGGTTCGTGTTTCGAGTAAAAAATTGACACCCCTACCTTACACCTAAAGTCGTTGGATTTGGAGGTCCTTTCTTTTTGTAAGGGACTAGATTTTTCCATTGGGGAGAGAGTAGGAGGTTCGTTCGTCTTGAGAAAAGCGGAAGCTTGCCGACATCGTTCAGGTTTACGTGTATTTCAACTAATTCTCTTGGTCAATTAAAAACAAGTCATCCACACTACAATTAGAGTATTTATGAAGAATAAATTCTTCATCGCCTAATCCTAAGGGATTGTCAAAATTTAAAGTCAAGATGTTTAAATTTATAACTCGTTTTTGTTATTACTTGAGTTATTCTTTAAAGTTTAAGTCCTTGATTGGGAGAGTCATGGTAACCAACCAGGCTAGTTGGTTTGGGATTGGAGAGTTTTTTGTCATGCATGGGAGGAATCTAATAATTATTTAATCATTTGGCGGGGGTGACCGTAATTTCTAGAAAGTGAGGGGGAACTCGCCAATTATTAGAAACAATGGGGAATATTTTCCACATTTTATCGATGTTCAAACCCACATGAGAAAACGAAGTTTTATTTTCTTTGAAAAGCTGACATCACCACAATTCAATGCAATGACGTTGGAGGTAGGTGCTTCTTAGGACCACCAATTTTAGGAGTAAATTTTGGTATTGTTTCATTCTTTATTATATTTATAGGTATTTTTATTATTGTCGTGGCACCAAAAAATGTTATAAAAATAATTATCACAATAGTGAAAAAATCTATGGTGACCAATTGTTGAGCTCGAGAGAGTAGTCAGTACAAATCTAGACACCCTATAATAAAAAAAAGTGATAAAAATATTCACAATATTGATAAAAAAAAAACCTCTACAAATGTAGTAAATCACCAAAAAAAATAGTAAATTTTTTATTATAAAATGACCTATAAAAATTATAAAAATATTCATTAAAGTAATAAATTTTGAAGGTATGAAACCTAACTTTTTTTATTGATATGGTAGTCAAATTCCCAATTTTAAGGATCCAACTCAGAGGAGCGAGATTCCTTATAATTTATTTTCTATTCAATTTTATTTTATAAATTATTTATTATATATATTAAAATAGGACCTATTACAGGTAGATGTACTCTCCACTCATTGACGATAGATATTTTATAAAAAAAATTAAAAAATATATATATATTTCTTATTCCCGACACCACAAATGTAGAAATTAAAAGCGAAAAGACAGCACGCCGTGTGGTCCTAACCGCACATAATTTCAGACCACGTACAAAACAAACACATGCGATGCACGTTCCTTAAAAAATCTCTTGAGCTCAGTGACAACGGTCCCCCACATCTGCTGACATGTGTCGGCACCACACAACGTTAAAAGACGATATTTTTTTCTGTGTAATAAATGAGTGGTTAGTATTTCTCTATTTTTTAACGTACCTTAAAGTCACAATTTAGAGTTAATTATACTGGAGGTCCCCAAAATATAAAATTTATCTTATTTTAGTCTATAATATTTCAATTAAATTATTTTAATTTTTAAAGTATTGAATATATTTTTATGTGGTCCCTTAAACAAACAACATTCAAATTATTAACGATTTTTTTATCATAAATTTGTCACGTGTTGCTTAAATATAAGCAAAAAATAATTTGGATAATTCTTAACCAAAAATATATAATATGGGTAGTTTTTGACCAAAATTTGGATAGTTCATGATCAAAAATATGTAATTTTGGTAGTTATTTAACCAAAATTTGGTCAAAAGTTATCCAAATTATTTTTTTACCCATATTTAGGTATTACGTGACAAGTTTATAATAAAAAATCGTTAGCAATCTAGATGTTGTCTGTTTGAGAAACCACATAAAAATATATTCAATATTTCAAGGACTAAAAATATGTAATTGATATATTAAGGGACTAAAATGAGACAAATATCATACTTTGGAGACCTCCATTACAATTATTCTATAATTTAATTAGGTGAACAGATGAGATCGCAAACAAACAATATTATTTGGGATCGATTTTGAAATATTAGATCGACTTTAACTTTTTTTGAGTAATAACTTGACCTATTTTAAGTTGTAATTGATATTTTTGAATTGCAATTTGACCTTAAATAAATTATAATTAATTCTTATTAGGTCGTAACTTTGGATACAATAAAAAACTCGGTGCTCTAAATCGTTCCCATAAAAAAAGAATGCATAAAATTAAGTAGGATATTGCTAAATTGACTAAAAAATAAAATATAAATATAAATGTTTGTTCAAAGATCCAAATATTTTTCTACATTTTTTTCTCTATGTTTTTTTTTCTTGTTAGACCATCCATTACGTTATGGTAAGAAAGCAAGTTATATGTACGTAGAATAGCAAGTTATATGTAATTTTTTTTGAGTTATTAGTCATTAACAAGTGAGCTAGTTTCCTACAAAGGCCAGCAATAAGGGTAATTTATTTTTACGATAATATTTTCAGTGGTCCAGGCTGATCATGTCGCCTGTGATCTGCGAAAACATCGGAACAATGGTAGTTAGTCATTGTAGTTCTTTTTTTGGATATATAAAATGGATATACAGATATGTCACTCTATATATTGTTACAGAGTATTGTCCCTTAGTACTACGCAGATATCTGTAAAGGATATATTGCACCTACGTCGGGGCCGAAGCTAAGGTCTCACCGTGTGTTCTGGGCGTTGAATAGTAGGTTTAGCCCAAACGAGCTGTCGTTGTTATGGAGACTCGAACTCAAGTATTGAGCGAGGAAATCCGAGTTCTTACCCACTTAACAGAAATGAACTGTAAAATCAAACATTATGAGTTCGAATTTTAGCAACGTCATAGGACCAAGTCATTAGTGTTTTATTCCTCGTGAATATTCTAGTACTAGTGTGAATGACTTGCCTTTGATCGAACCAGAAAAAGGATTAGTCGACCTGCGCGTAAATTGACTCAAATACCCTTGATTGTTCAACAAAAAAATAAAGAAGAGAATTTTCAAGAAGATGGACTATTTGAGGGAACAAAATAACGTGGTGTTCACACGACGGTGGTGCGATGGTACTGATTAAATAATGTTTTTATTTGACCGTTGATATTTGGATAAAAAAATTTTAAAATTAAATAAATTTTTTTTTTTAATTTCATTCTAAATTTCAATTCCGAGCTCGTTTTATGTTTATGCCTAAAGTATTTTCACATCATTTGTCCCTCAATTTGTTGAATGCAAATCTTGAAAATATAGGGCAAGGTTATTTCCATTTCACAATTTTTTGTTCTCACCCTCATTAAACTTTAAATTATAAAATTATTAAATTCATCTCTTCTATACTCACCCAATTAATAATTAACCATACCTCATTTTGTACTTGCCTCACTAATCACTAAACTCATTTCAATCTTTATCTTTACAGTTTCCTTCTATATCTGATCTCACAAAGTCTATACAAAAATATATTCAACGTGATTATCTAATATAGATCTCTCAAGTAATATATTGAAGTTGGTATTGATTGTAAATTTTTTATTTTATTTTGTTGTACAATTTTTTGTATCAATATCAATTATTTTTATTTAAAGTTTGTATGTATATATATACACACACACACTTAACTTACTTCTTTTTTTTAATAGAAATTCACATGAAATGATTAGAATATAAAAATTAGTTGGGTGAAGTTTATCCATTTTTTTTTTTTGTTTGGTTAACATTCAAACAAGTTCTTTTGTATATTTTATTTAGAATCTAGTTGTTTGTATCTTAACACATCAGAGATGTAATTAAGAAGAAGTTTAAATATTTCATAAAATGGGTTTAATTATTAATGAAGTGACTATAGAATGTGGTGAACTTAACCATTAGCAAGGTAGATATAAAAACGATGAATTTAGTTATTTTATAATTGAAAGTATAATGAGATGGAAAAAAGATATTTGTGGGGGAGAATAGTCCTATCCAAACCAAAAGACTTGGATCCAATCAAGACTCGGCCGAATTGGATTGACTCTTGATTATATCTTCTTGCCTAAGTCTTTGGAAATGAATGGTGTAACCTATTTCTTTTCACTAATGTCATACTCACTGTGGGGGACAACTTTATCACATGTTTCATCCATAGACATACGAAAAAATTATCAAGAATAAGTGTGGAATTACATGTTTGCTTTTGAATAATTGATGATGTTTGCTTTTGAATAAAGTTGTTTCATCCATTGACAACTTTACCATTAATTTTTTTTTTTTGTCATAACGACACGACACAATCCTAACTATTATGATATTTGGTGAGAAATATTGTTGGTTTTACACAGCGGATAATTAACACAAATAATACTTGTTAAAATATAGAAATTCAAATATAAGAAAACAATAAAAACATGACATAAAAATATAACGTGGTTCGATACAGTATACCCACATTGGTATACTGTACCTATATTCACAGACCAAGAATCTATATCGATGTATTATTTATTGAAATCTGATCATCTGATAATTGATTACATAATACCCAACTCTATTTATAGAGATAAAATACTGTAACCCAACTCTAATTCAAATACAACTTGATTTTTATATTTCTTATCACATGTTTAATATACCTATTTATGATATATTAAAACTCTTCTAATATAACCTGATTTCATATAGAATTCTCATATTGATTACCCAACAAACTTTCATTTATAACAATTATAAAGTTTGGGTCAAATTCAAGCAAATATTAATCTCAATCTACATGTAGAATTTGTGAAAGAAATTAATGATGAGTTCACCATCGTTACGGAATAACAATAAAAAGATGGAAATTGATGGTTCGCCAATGATATTGAAAATAATTTTTTAAATACTTTAGTGAAAAATTTTAGTTTAGCTATTGATTATAATTTTTGATAATGCATAGCCACGTGAAATCAGGGATGACAATCGTGTTGAGTCGATTCGTGTTCGTGTTGTATAATTTTTGGGATCATATCGAGCACTAGTTAACCATAACCCAATCCGTTTAACTCATTGTGTCATGTCGTGTGAACCTATTAATTTTCATGTCGTGATCATGTTGACCCATATAACTCGTGAATAAAAAATTTAACGCTTAATTTTATGTCTACAAATAATAAATGTAATAATAAAAATGAATACAAATATTTTTTTTGGTATAAGAATTTGGTCACTACTCGATAAAATATAATAAAAAAATTAATATTTTATTTTTATAATATTAGGTCAATTTCGTATTGTTCGTATTTGACATTAACCCAACCTATTTATTACTCGTTTTAACGGGTTGTATTATATACGAGTTCGTGTTAAAAAATGACCAACCCCTAATCCCACTAATTTCGTGTTAATTTTGAGTCAAGTTTTCATGTTGTGTTAAAAATTATCGTCGTGAAACCAATAATCGAAAGTATGATATGATAATAAAAAAAAATTTACTTGTCTTGTTATTATATGCAATATAGATTTTTTTTTTTTTGATGTGGTAATAACTAAAATTCATCACGTTTTAGTTCTGCAAGGATAGTAAAATGAGATCCCATAAGCAATCTCACGTGGGATCCACTCTCTTCTGTGCAAATTAAGCAAGAAAATACTGTAACTCATAGTCTCATACCATGTAAACATAAGAGAGACCATGAGAGAGAGAGAGAGAGAGAGAGAGAGAGCCCATGCCTCATGTGGTCCGTTTGATGAAGTAGGTAGACCCCATATCTGAGAAAAGTATAACGATACTCCCATCACAGACCTCTGCGTTGTTATTTTCTCATTGGCCCTCTATGTACCTCCTTGTACAATTGATGTTGACGTTTTCCTACCATTGTACGGACAGCCTCGTCTCAATATCCTCCACAACTCTGCTTTTGGTCTTTATTTTCTGTCCACTTAAATATTCTTCTCTTCGTTCTATCCTCTCCAAATCAAAACTAAAATATAAAAACGAAAATGGGTGCGATATAAAATTAGTATAGTAGTAGTGTTTGGACTTAAAATACAGATTTTGGAGCAACACATAGTTTGGTATTTTTTTTCCTAAGATAGCCCTAGTATAGTTTGATTTCACGTTGAAAATTTTTGTTCATCGTAAATTGTGTTACTTTATGTACAATCGATGAGTTTGAAAGTAAAAAAATAATAAGAAAATTGAAAGATTTTACACATATTTTACTTTAATTGATAAAAAAATAATAATTTTTCGATACTATAATTATACCCTTCTCTTTTTATAATTGACATTTCCCACTCAGTTTCTTACTCCTCCTCTACCTTTCTTTTCCATTTACATCACATTTTACTTGTTTGGGTTTGTTTTGTGGGTTTACCAAAATTAGCAAAATATGAGGTTTGTCACAATAATATAATATTATTTCTAGTGGTGGGGCTTGAGGAACTTAAGGAAAGTAGGAGGAGAGAGAAAACAGATGGTATATGAATTAGGAAAGGTTTGGGTGAGAGTGAGATAGTCTTTGCCCTTTCTTTTGACAATAAACCCATCAAAAGGACTAGGAATCAATCAATCACCACACCCACTTGTGTAGAAATCTTTTTCCTTTCTGGGTTTTCTGGGATTTTTCCTTCCTCTCTCTCTCTCTCTCTCTCACACACACACACATCAGATCTGTTTCTACCCTTTTTTAGGCCTATCTATATTCTTTCCTCCACTCCTGCACTTCATAAAAAAAAAAGCTTTTCTCTCAGTTTTTGCCTATTCTTGGAAGGTCAGTTTTTGCCTATTCTGTAAGCTCTCTTGTTTCACCATACATAATTGTACACTTCCTACTTATTAAAAATTCTTTACTGGTTGTTCTTGTTGGAAACTCAGAAAAACCAAATAATAATAATAATAATCTCCCACTGTCATGGGAAAACAAAATAGCGCAACCAAATCACTCTGAATTCTAACTCTACTTTTGGGTTCGATTCAAGTCCAACTAAACAGTTTTGTGGGTGAAACTTCTTTGGTGTGGTGTGTTGACTGTGTTCTATTTCTTCAGTAAATGTACACCAGTTGATGGTCATGGTGGGGTTGACTTGAGCTTCATTTTTGGTATGTGGGTTTGTGTGAATACAGGTGTAAAAATGGTGAGAGGAAAGACTCAGATGAGGCGTATAGAGAACGCAACAAGCAGGCAAGTGACCTTCTCCAAGAGGCGAAATGGGCTGCTGAAGAAAGCATTTGAGCTTTCAGTTCTTTGTGATGCTGAGGTTGCTCTGATTGTCTTCTCTCCTAGAGGAAAGCTCTATGAATTTGCCAGTTCAAGGTATGATTTATATCTCTATAGCTTGGTTTAGTGGTTGTGTATTTGCTTTATGTTCAGTTTCTTCATTTTCTATGTTAGGGTTTGGACTTTGTTTCATTGTTCTTGTGGTGGGTCTGATTATTACCATGCATATATATATGTGTGTGTGTGACTTTATTTACACCTATGTGTTGGATGCTATTTTACACCTTCTAGGGTTTTGAGTCAGATCTGACCCTTGCTTGTTAGAAAGAGATTGATGTTCACTGTAAGGGGAGATCTTAAGGACAGTTCTGCATTTTCTAAGAGGGTATTGTATGTACCTTTTGGATTCCAAGCTCCTGTGTATAGGCATATATGGAGACAGTAGGATAAAGTGTCTAGTTTAGGAAAGTTGTTCTTGAATACTATGCTTTAGTCTCGATTTTCATTTCACTAGTACTATGTTGAAGATTATTTAATGGGAAAAGGGTAGGGGTAATGTACTTCATGGGTTTTTTTCTCTCTTTCTCTTGTGCAGTATATATATCACCATCATCTATCATTCGTGGGGGTGCATGTTGAGAGATTTTAGAATTCAAAGTCACATAAAAGTTTTTAGTCCAAAGTAGTGTGTCTATTCACTGTATGGGAAGAAGACCCTTTCACTTAATTTTTTTCTTCTCATATCTTAAATTTCAACAATCTTCTCCTTGTTTGTGAACTACACAGGGCCAATGATTAAAATTTCGTTTCGGTGCATAGTTATGGTGCGCTTAAAAATGAAACATTTTGGAAACAAGATGGAAACAAAAAATAAGTTGAAATTTTATTTCTGAAACATTGGTCAAAATATTCCGAAATATAGATCGAAATTTGTTGAAACACCTCAAAACCTCGACCAAAATATTCCGAAACATAAGAATTTTGATATTCAATTAATAATCCGTTTTAGTTTCTAAGGAAACGAAAATGTTTCGAAACAAAATTTAATTTTTTGCACAGGACTTTAACTCCCTTTGAGTTTGGTCAAGCATCCTTTATAAACACTTTGTCCACTTCATTCTTTACAATAGTCCATTCTTCCAAGAACGTGATCTTCCGTGGTCGCTGTATTATCACTCTACCGAGAGACTTTGCACCTACATGCTCGCATCATGCTCTATTAGAGTTGTGTGGTCGTCACTTTAACACCAAGAGTCTTCAGTGTTTTTACGACCCATCATTAGTCCTAGTATGCTACACCTCTTGTAAAGAGTTCAAGCATGGTCGTCAATCATTGTTTTTGATATCATGGGTTGAGATCATCTCTGATACCATTTGTTTGAAGATAAAGGGATCCAAATTGGCCCAATTTACAAGTTTGAAACCATATCCACTTAAAAGTTTAAATTTGTAGGTAGTGAGCCCCTTATTTTGCCACTTAAAAGAAAATTAAGACCATTTCAATTTTGCCTTTGATGCGAGGTTTTCATATGTGATAGCTCAACAATGCAAATAAACCAAGCTGAATTGAGAAGTAGACTACTTGGACTTGGTTTGCAAATTGTGCAAGATTTGTTCGAGATCATAACATGTTTTAAACATCTTGTTCAAGTTGGATTTGTCAAATCTAATTAACCAAACCACTTTCGACATGTGTTTGAGTTTAAACTCGGAGTTCAGATCAAACTCGGCTTGGTAGTATTAAATGAGCTTTAATAATGAAGGATTTGAAGAAGTCTTTGATGCTTAAAATTAGTTTTAGTATTCTCATCATATCAAGACAACATCTTGGTTTAGGGTTGTGGTATTAGCTATTGCCTCGAAGGGAACTAAGATATCAGTTGTTACATGTAAAACCATTTTGTGAGATACCCATGAAATTCTACGTAGAAGAACTAGAGCAAAACGAGTAATTCAGGCTATTTTGTGGCATCATATAATCATATTGGTTGATTTGGTGATATTGACCTAGACAATTGAGGTTAACTTGGAATGCCTTAGCTTACTTGATTGAGTTGGATGATATTTGAGTTACATGGAGCATGAAATGATATCGGATCGGAAGGTCGTGAGTCACGGATGACTTACAGAAAACAATGTTCTAGTTCTTTGTATTAAAGATTAGTTTTGTATTGATTGATTCAATAACATATTGAATCCCTAAAACTTAGAAAACCTGCACAAAACCAGTTATGATTTAAGACTAAATTGAAATCTTTAAGAATTTCATGAAAATACAAATCAAAGGTCAGAAACCAATATTTTTACTAAAATAAATTTTATACTTTTTTATTTATTTTGTTTTTGTTTAAAATAAATCAATCTCCTTTAGTTCTTCCCTATTAATGCAGCGAGTACATTTTTAAATTTATACAAAATTTTAGGGAAAAAATAAAAACATTTAAAAAAAATGAGGGTATTAATGTTTTTCTATTCTAAATTGCTAATCCCGTTAGCTGTTGTGCTTTAGTCCAAAATTATGAATATTGTGTATAGATTTTTAAAACGTTGGGAGCTAATAAACATAATTACACCTTTTTTTTTTATGTCTAACAAGAAAACCACCATTCCCTTCCACTTCAAATGTTCAAGGCAATCACAAAATCCTAGTTTCCTTGTTATGATTTTTTATCATTGTCATGCCTAGGGGGGGGGGGGGAGAGAGAGACAGAGGTCTTGAAACGTATCGTGATTTGTTTACAGATGTTCATTCAGTAATTATTTAATTTTGTAATTTGTTATCACTTATGAGCCTGATTCCATCAATTGACTAGGAATACAATGTTTTCCCCTCCCAATCAGATTGGGAATACATCTTCTTCCAATTACTGTTAGCTCGAGTAGAGGTATTCTTACTTAAACGACATTCTTAGTTTTGGTTCTACGTACTTAATTTAATTTCATCGATGAATACTATATCATTGGCAGATAAGATGCACCATGTAGTGTAAAATCCTATATGTATTATCCAAATATGTAAAATCATGCGAAGGTGTGCGTTTCTTCTCCATCTGCATTTTTTCATTCATCTCATAAATGTACAGTTTCATTCCTTATTTTTTAGGCATAAACCATAGTCACTCTTTTCTGAAGTTTAATTTTGCAGTTCATTAAATTTTCTCCCAATGTTTTAGCTATGATGTAGAGATTCAAAACCTTAATGTCCGCTCTGTAAGATCCCCATATTGCCTCTAAGACCAAGGCACTTCTAATGACTCATTTTCCTAATTGTTATATACAGGTACCCAACTACTCTTTTTCCATTGATCATTAGATGCTTTCTTGCTTATAATTTTTGCTTAATAACTTTATCAACTAATACCTCGACATCCTGCTAACACTTTCAAGCATTGATTAGTAATATTCGATTTTAGTTGTTTATAGCACATCCTTTACCTTTGATACTCAAAAGTATGAAAAAAATTGATTTTTTTTTTTAAATTTAATCACTTTCCAGCATCTTGTAGTTGACTTTGAATGAGATTGACATATACCTTTTACTTAGCTTATATGAACAGTTTTTAAATTCATTTAGTTCGATATGCGTTTATCGACTTGTTTTTATGGAGGATAACTCTCATGTCATGTGAAATTGGATTGACACTTCTACCAACTTTTGTGTTAGGATACCATTAAGAAAGAGTTTATGGTTTTACAATACCAGCAAACTCAGTTTTCCACAATGTTGCATAGCACATTCATATAAGGTTTAGAGAAATGAAAGTGTATGGATGGAAAGATGGCGCGCCTAGTTCAAGGTTCGGCAGTGTAAATTGAGATTAAGGCCATTGATTCAGATTTTTCTGTTAAAGTTGCAAACCTCTCATGAAATCAAATTCTACATCCTAATACCAACAATCAGCACTTAGTCAGAAAAATATACATAACTTTTTGGGGTCAGATGTTATCTGCACGTTCAATTACCGAATATATGAATGAGGAAAAGGACAGATAAACAGGAAAACTATTGAATTAGGGAAATGATCAATGTGCCAAGTACCCCAAGATTGAAGAGACTCATCAAGTTAGATCCTACAAACCATTGAGACTAGAACAGATCACCATGCACCATGGCCACGGTTGTTAGCGGCTTGTAGGCTAAGTAGCAATCTCTAGAGACAGCTAGCTGGTTTTCCCCCAAAATGGCTATCACTCAAGATTTCCCTCTTCTCATTAGTCCATTTCTTGTGGATCTTGCTTTGTGTATTTTCACTTTGGAAATAGTTTGTCCTTTCTTTTCGAGGCAACTCTCACTTTACTAGGGGTTACCCTATCCTAGTTAGCCAATTTTGTGATTATCCTCGCGTCGAAGATCCTGCTCTAATAGCTATGCCGAAAGCCCAAAGATTAACGGAGTGCATGAAGAGGAATCCATAAGCATAGGGACGTAAAATTATCGCTAGTAGCCACCTAACATGCAACCTGTAGGTCAAAATTTTCTAAGATTCAATGTTGTATGTCACCCATCAGAATGACAATGCGACTACCAATGTCGCTTTATTCACCAATTGTCACAGTTGTTGGAAAATAAACTTGTGTATGTTTTATTATATTATTAAGGTGTGGTAATGGACAAGAAATATGTAAGTAGTGGAAGAGAAGAGTATTAGTGGGTGTTAATTTCCCAAGTAACGGTGTCTTAATGACCTATATAAATAGGATATATGTTCTAATGTTTCAAGTAAATAGAGTTGAATAGAAATTGAAGAGTCCAAATTGAGTGTGTGATTGTAATCAATTTGTATGAAAATTATTATTTCTTTGATTGTTCATATTCTCCTCTATGTCCTTCCATTTTTTTTGTAGTTCTCTTGACTCCAATAAAATGGTATCATAGCAATTTTCTTGTTGTAGGAATATTGGAGTAATTCCAACAACAGCTACTTCTAAAGAATAAATACCAAGTAAAAGTAGAAACAAGGGAAAGAGAGGAGTGACACCATCACATAAATCGCAAAAGGGCTACATCTTCTTGATTCTTTTATTAGTTTGTTTGTGATTGACTATATTTAACTGTTGAAGGAAATGCATTGTTCAACATTATTTGTGAATTCATGGTTAATGGAGGATATCATGGAATCCATCCAATGAATCATCTTCTATCAATAAAAACCAAGGCCAACCAATAATTTGAGTTGTCTGATGATCATAGTATTCTCTTGGTACATTCTAAAGCAGTTACTGTAGCCAGCACCCTCGACTTCCTTTCTTGCCACCATCAAATGCCTCCAACTTTTTAAGGTTGCTCTAGCTCATGCCATCTCCAACCAACACTAATGTTCGACTGCCTAAACCATAAAAACCCTCCAGTGGTATTACATCCACTCTAACAACCTGAGCATGAAAATGGAATAACCATTACTAAGTAATATCCATTCCAATGTTTGGTATATTCTCATTGCCATAAAATAATCTCACAATTGTAAGATTTTTCATCCCATCATATCAACGGTATTTCCCATTCTCAATTGCCACCACTTACCGTGGTCTAGGGTTTGGGGTCCAGAGCTTGAGTTTGGTTCCGGAGTCCATGGTCTAGGGTCAGGTTAGATTCCGAGATGGGCCTGACTCTAGGTTTGAGGTCGTTTCTGAGGATCGCGACTGGGTTCGAGCCTGAGTTTGGGGTCAGGTCACAATCCTGGTCCAAGGTTAGGTTTGAATTTGAGGTTGGTTCCAAGTCCAAGTGTTGAGTTTTCTTTTTGTGGAGTCTAGTTTTGTGTTGACCCGGATGATGACCCGACCCGAAATAATGTTGCGTGGATCTTAATGGGAAATTTAACGAGGCTTAGTTGCCCCCCGGGAAAAATTTTCTATTGGGCTTGGGCCTGTTTTGTAGCCCCGTGCGCAAGACATATAAATACTGCTCCTTGGTGATTAGGGTTTTACTTGTATTGTATAGCTGCCGCTCTCTGTTTTTTTCTTCCATCTCAATAGTGAAATCCCTGTAGCTTCGTGGACGTAGGCAAATTGCTGAACCACGTAAAAATCTGTGTGTCTTGTTCTTTCTTGTTTCTCATTATTTTCTGTTCTTGGTTTGTTCTTGGATTGTGTGTGTTTGTCTGTGGGTTTAAAGCAACTTAATCCCAACACCAAGTCTGGAGTTGGGGGGCAAGACCGGATCTACTTCGCATTCGGGTCATAATCTTGGGTCTCGGCGGGGTCTATGGCTTGGTCCCAGTTGGAGCATAAAAAATAGCTATATTATTTTAGAATAATGTTATTTAGACCTAAAAATCTGACCTAATTTGTTGATATAATGATGTAGCTTTATAAGAATCATTGGATCAATACCAACTTTTAATGTTTGATGGGGTCTACAGTCAATCTAAAGGTCACAGTGAATAAAGTCAGCAAATTATGTCAGTAAATTAGATCCCAATAGCATTGCTCATTATTTTAATGTCACCAAGAGTATTTTAATCAAATTTAATTTAATTTAGTAAAAATATTGATTTATCCAAACATTTGAATAAATTTTCAATTTTATTTAAGCATTTATTATTGGTTGTCAAAAAACATTGGAATAGGAGTACATACCATCCCATGTCTAAGTACATTTCATTTCCATATTTATTCCATTCCATATAAAAACATTATCGTGTATGAAACACAACTACAATTTATCCCAACATCGTCACATAAGATTCCTTTTAGGATATTTATGGTTTTCTAAAGTATGATAGGTTTGATCAAATTTTTAAGTTCCTTTGTGGAATTATGAGAATGCACATTTATAAGCCCTAAAGATGGCAAGATGCTTGAGTTATAAAAGCCCCCAATCAAGTCAATCAGGAAAAGGGGATAGACTCCCACAGGAATAAGAGAGTTTCTTAAAAGACCAAGTAATATTCTACTAAAGAGAAAAATAGCATGCCAAGTAAATGATGCAAATTAATAATGTGGCCATGCCAAATAGGGTTTCGTTTTTGGTAGATTGTTGATTAGTTGTCTTTTAATGCAAAATAAACTCAATAACCAATGTCGACCTAGTATGTCGAGGAATAGTCATAATACATTTATTTTGATTGTAAGACGATTAAAACAAGAAAAAATCATCTTCAGTTGTTGTTGTCGTTGTCAAAAGGGAATGCAAGGGCATCATGTTACGTAGATATGGTTTAAATTGATATTTCATTGTTGTTACGTCGCAATGTCTTCAAAATTGGCCTTGTCATATGTTGTGTTGGAGACCAAGTTTTGATTTCACAATCATCAGCTTTTGTTCAATATTTTTCTGCCTTTCTTCTGACTGTTCATCTAAAACTTCAAATCTATGTTTTCTATGAAGTGATTATGCAGCTTTAATTTTTCTAATATGATTTGGAACAGAAAATGAAAATGTATTCATTGCTTTTTATGTTGTATATTCAAACTACTTCAGCGTGCAAGAGACTATAGAGAGGTATCAGAGTGCAAAAGGTGCTCAAACTGACATCATTTTAATGGAACATGGCATGCAGGTTATTCCTCTCTCTCTCTCTCTCTCATGTTAATGATTTTTGTGTGGAAGTTATTTGTCATACAGATTTTAGGGTTAAAGTAGTAGACACAAATGGCCCAACTTTGGTGAGATTTGTTCAAAGTGGTTGCTTGAGTGCTATTGACAACCGAAGACAATTTCCTTGATTGAGTCAAGTTCGTTCAACACTTAATAAAATGGAATTTCTTATATGAGATGAAGAGGTCTTGGTGATAAATGTAATCTAGGATGTAGTATCACAAACTTCACTATCACTTAGGATCGATGTCCTACCCAAATGGTTGGAGCTCTCTAAAATGGAGTGACAGGTTGATGGTTCGAGCCCTCCCCTTCCTTTTTCCCTCCCCTTCCCTAGAGTGTAAAAAATATCATTGCCTATATAAAAAAAAAAAAAAAAAAATTCACTATCACACAACTGTCTCTACTGATGGACAATAAACTCAAATCTGTCTCTTGTTATGTGTCAATTTTCACTAGTATATCATTTCTCTCTCGGCCATTTTTCAAAGTATAATCCATGACTATGCCAAGTGCAAACCACGATTGTCACTTGATCGTTAGTTGTCTAGTATGAAAATCATTTGATATTGTTTTGCAATGCTATGACCGAAGTGCTTTAGTAGCTTTCGAGCAGATACCATGATCTTGAACCATGCAGTCAAAATTTAAATAAGAATAAATGAAATAAATGAACAAGAGATCAAGACACAAGAAATTAATGTGGTTCGGTCTATAAGACCTACGTCCATGATACACAAAACCCATGAGGGCTACATCTTTATTATTCTTGATGATTAATACACAAGAGATACACCCATATATATAGAATGACAAACACAATCATATCCCTTTAATCTTAGCGATTGACATAAATCAGAAATCAAATTACGCCGCCACTAAATCTGGCTAATTGATTGAATATCAATCACATAATATCCCATAAATATTAGGATATATTTCTATCTAAAACACATGCTTTGAGCATTCAAAGCAATTTTAGAAGCATTCAAGTCACATGCTTTTTCCTTTTTCTTCCATCTCATGGCAACCCCTTTGTAATTGACTCTATATGATTTTGCTCATTATATATACTTTATTTAAAATGTCAGCATTTGAAGAATGACTCGGCAGACATGGCAAAGAAGATCGAGTGTCTTGAAGTTTCAAAGAGGTTTGAAGGCGTATTCTGAAATTTTTTTGCCCCTAAAGCTTCTAATATCTTAATAATTCCATGTTCTATTATGTGAAGTTCACATCATTTCTCAACAAATGAATTTTGAATGCTTCTAGAAAATTCTTGGGAGAAGGTTTGGGGTCGTGCAGCATAGGAGAACTACAACAGATAGAACAACAATTGGAGCGCAGTGTAAGCAGCATTCGAGCAAGAAAGGTTACCTCTTGAACAACTACCAGTTGCTAAGAATGTTTGATGAATTGAATATTAATTGGATTGAATTGAATGTTAATTTGATGAATTTAATGTACTTCAGATGCAGCTTTTCAAAGAACAGATTGAGCAACTAAAACAAAAGGTAAACTGTGACAAACATTCATTCATTTTATGTCTCGGTAATACTTTGGACTATTCGAGTGTTGAGAAATTGGAAAGAAAAAAAGGGATGAAACTTATAACTGGTTCGATTTGGGTGATGATTGTAAATGGGTGTACATTCTGTACAAGATCCTTCTCTGTTAACAGAAATCATCTTAACTATTGAAAAAAAAAAGACGGGTTGGGTTAGAGTTGAATTTTTGGCGGTTAGAACCCGATTTCTTGTTTAAGGTGGAACTTGTGTGAACTTTATTATATGTCATTGACTGTCAAAGGTTATATATGCCTCAATGTCATCTTATTTTTCTGATATATTCAGGGGAAAGTTTTAGCAGCTGAAAATGCAGTGCTGAGTGAGAAGGTGATACTTTCTATTCCTTTTTAACTTATACTTGCAACAATAGATTTTGGATAACATGATTCATTTAATATATGTTTTCTCAGTGTGGACTCCAACCCCTGAGAAGATCAAATGCAGAGAGAGAAAATTTTCTCCCTGCAGAAAGTGGTGAGAAGTCGGATGTTGAGACTGAATTATTCATTGGACCACCGGAAAGCAGAATCAAGCGAGCTCTGTAGAAGCGATAATAATCTACCCGATTTAATGCATATTTATGATAAATTTCAATGTCAAATATTGAAATAGTTGCATCATAATTATTGTGCACTGTCACAAGCAATAATCCTCCCAGTAGTGGTATGGTGAGTGCATTGTTTTCATAGAAACTTGTAGTGTATGGCTGCAAACACTGTTTAAATAATTAGTCCTAATGTAAATTCTATATCACTAAAATGTTTCAATGCATTATAAATTTTCTATTTATTATATTGGTGGAGTCGAAAGGTGTTATAAATGCAATGTACACAATCTTATTGTTACACTCAATACCATTTGAAATTTATAGTGATGGGTGTAGCCTACCCCTATGGGTTGGAAAACGAGGAAAGAAACTTTTTGCAGAGTGGTGAGATTCAACCCTAGGTTGTGTTTGAGGGTGTGTGCAGCTCCTAAATGAGGCAGGTTATTCATTTTTTTTTTTCCTCTTTGAGAATATGTTGTAGGGCATGAGTTTTCAGCCCAAAAGACGTACTTAGTAGATGAAGTGACCTGTTCCCTTATATGGTCTAGGATTTCCTCATCACCAATTGATGTGTGATTTCGTTCGATACCTTAACAATTTCTCTCTCGCATGAGGCTTATAATAGATGTTCATCACTGTTCTCTCATTCTGCACAAGGAGCC
This sequence comes from Ilex aquifolium, assembly GCA_951799425.1. NCBI lineage: Eukaryota > Viridiplantae > Streptophyta > Magnoliopsida > Aquifoliales > Aquifoliaceae > Ilex > Ilex aquifolium. The sequence goes on along the minus strand of OX637396.1, from coordinate 40,429,973 downwards.
AAGTCTATATGGTGGCTTAGGTCATAACTCTAATATTATTTGTTGGGCATGGGTTTTCAATTCAAAAGACACACCTAATAGGCGGAGTAACCTGTTCCTTTATATGGTCCAGGATCCCTTCATCACCAACTAATGTGGGACTCGTTTGACACCTCAATATATTTATATTAAATGAAAGAGTAATACTATTTGGACCTAAAAATCTGACTTAATTTGTTGACATAATGATGTGGCTTCAATAGAACCATTGGATCAACAACAAGTTCCAATGTTTGATGAGTCCCACAGTCAATCCAAATGTTATAGTGAATTAGGTCAGCAAATTAGGTTCTAATAACATTGCTCTAAATGAAAATTATAACCTTCCAATGGGAGGTTCTATGGTATAGTCATCTCTCTCTTTCTCTCTCTAACCCTGTGTTTGGTAGGGTGAAAAATAGGATGGAAAAAAGATTTCTTACCGTTTGGTTGGGAGAGAAAATAAAATGGAGAGGAAGGTTGAGAGGATTCTCTCCCATCTACGCACCAAAATTTTTTCTTTCAAATTTGAGAGGAAAGTGAAAGGAAAATAATGAAGATTGAGCAATGCATGATGATTTTACCTTTTTATACCCTCTTAATATCTCATTTACCAATTACACAGCCTTGGAACTTTCAAGAACGAACAAGAAAAGTCCTACTGCCATGTGTCTAATCTCTCTCTAATTGTCCAGCTTGTGTTATAGGATAGAGATGGCCGATGATAAGTGAATTTTAGAACTCTTGATCTAATGACTAGTAATCTGGAACGAAGCTGGTTCTGAAAAATTACTGAATATTATATACTTATTATTGCCTAAATTTAAGATATTTACTTTTGTCTAAAATGACTCTACATATTGAAAATCTTAGCCCAAATATTGAAAATATCAAATTCAGTTCTCTTTTTTAACAGAAAAAAGGAGAGAGGGACGATCAATAACGAGTAATCTCCCTTGGACATAATCATGAGGGTCTCCTACAGTAGATTGTTCGGTTTGAACCATAATTACTATCCCGAAAGGGTAGTCCATTACTATAACACCACCAAAGTTAAGCAATAAACTATGTTATTTTCATAGATCGAACTCTGCATAATAAACATATAAGAATCAGTGACTCTGAATATGTATAATTTACCATTAAACCACCAGCTCGAATGATGAATTCTTATTGATTTCCGACTTCTTATTCATTTGGGTAATGGGTTTGGGCCAATTACTAGGCCTCGAATGGGCAAAAGTTTTGCCACATCAGAATGGACCCCACTGCCAGCTGAGGGACCCAATAGAGGAAGCACTTGATTAGGCTTGGATCCAAAAACTAACAATTTCAAATTTTATTAATTACGATCAAACTAATGGAAGAACTTGATGGACCGTAACCGTAGGTTATATAGAAAAAAAATTAATTTTAATTATATTAATTACGATCAAATTAAATTATCAAGGGTTAATCTTATCAGTGGGTTTTTACAAGTTCCAAACGCACCCAATAGAATCTATTGATTATAATTATCAGTGCTTAAAATTAAAGGTAAAATACAAAAGATTCTCTTATATTTATGGTTATTTGTATGTAATTTCCTCTTAATATGAACTATTGTATTGTACCCCACTTAACTTAAAAATAAAGTTCAAATGGAACGTGTGAATCACGAGATCAATATAGCACGTGAAGATAAAATATGTTAAAATTATAATTTCTAAAATACCCTCATCTCCCCCTCTTTCTTTTCTTTTCGCTCTAGTACATATCTCACTTTCTCTCCCTCAAGCCCTTGCCTCCCTAACCCAGCCATCTCTCTCTCCCCAAGCCCTCTCCCTTTCCCATCGAAACCCACCACCTACAACACCCCCCACCCTAGCTCGCAGGAACTCCCCCACGCCAGCCCACCCCTACCTAACCCATCTCTCTCTCAGTCTCTACAAACCCTCTTTCTTCCTCATCGAAACCCACCACTTACAACACCCCCCACCCTAGCTCGCAGGAACTCCCCCACGCCAGCCCACCCCTACCTAGCCATCTCTCTCTCAGTCTCTACAAACCCTCTTTCTTCCTCATCGAAACCCACCACCTACAACACTCTCACCCTGCCGAAACTTCCCCTCCCCAATCCATCCTTATCGAAACTCTCATACGATTTCAAGATTTTTTGAATTTCTTTCGTGAATTGTGACTCAATTTTTTGAAATTCCTCCCCCTTTTTTTTGGATGATCGAATTATATTTTCTTGATATTTTAGTGATTTGATGGAGGTGTGTGTGAAGATTAATGGTGGTGTTGGTGGGTTTCTGAAGATTGGACTAAGTTTGTGTGAATGTAATTTAGAAGTGAATTTGTGAGGATGATTCCAAATTCTATGGGGTTGTAAAGATGCATGGTTCATTCACAGATATCTAGAGTCCCGCCGTGACTGATCCTCTCAATTTCTTAAATTTTTTTCCACATTTTAATGACCCACTATTAATGGTGGAACCCACAAATAAAACCGGAATAAATGATTTGATGATGGATATGGGCCAGCCTTGTTATATAAGCCCATCCATCTGGTCTCGGTCCTATTATTTTTGGGGCTTCATGATCAAACGGAGACACAGCTTTCAATTTTCATGGAGTTCAATGCTCCACCCGTATCAGGCTTTCTATGCTTACGTTTACATACGTTGTTTCCATTAAAAAAGGATTGGCAGTGCATTTTTAATATGAACCCGTTACTTAATAGATACGAAATTAACGAATTTGGGTGAAAAATGGGTGGACCCGTCTGACTAGCATAATAAACGAGCCGTGTTTTGGTGGAGTATCTTAAGTCGTTTGTCATCTGATTGCCTGTTTAATAAATTGATATATCATTCGATTATTAATTTATCACCCGATTACTCGTTTAATAGATGACTCAATTTGTTGCAAAAATAGGACTTTTAATTAAGAAAACTGTATAGAAATTACACCATATTATAGACTACGCAATTTAAATTTCTAGTTTCTAGCCCATCCTGATCACACTTGTAATTTAGGGGTAATGATCGAATTGTATTGTTTGTGTTCGGGCCATGTTATTTCGAATTTATTTTAAATACTTGTCAACCATAATTCGGCTCATTTAATTATTCATATCAAATCTTCTAAGTTCTGACAATAACTCAAACTATTTATTATCGTGTTACGTTTGGATGAACACACATAATTTGTCTTCTCTTTTACAAACATAATGGATTTGATATGAATCATTAATTCACCTCGAGTTTGAGGGAACCATATAAATATTTCTATATTAATTTTGGGTTTTCTTTGGTTTTTTTGGAAGGTCTGAAAAATATTAGACATTGAAACATTTACATTGCAAAGCATATATACCATCCCCCATGAAATCAATGCCATAGAAGGATTCAAGCATTTAGCATAAGTCTCCAACAATGCAAAGCTTCTCAAAAAGCAAGCTAATTAGATGATTCTATAAGCCATACATACATATATATATGAATCAGTTCAAAGAACCCAACCCTGCATGCTGGCCATATTCCTTGGTACAGATGATCCTTCGGCTGGAAAATAGTGTTGATACCTGTTTTAAGAGCAATTAATTAGCCCTGTCAACTCTATCGAGTGGGGTGGGTTCGTGTTGAGTCTTAACGGATTCGTGTTACAAAACATTTCATCAATATCCAATTAGTTTATTAATTCGTGTTTAACGAATTGTGCCATATCGAGTCCGTGTCGTGTATGAACGGTGTATAACCGGTATATAAATGAGTCGTGTCGTATATTTCTTCTAATTGACTTCACCCATACCCGATTCGTTTATTAATCATGTCGTGTTTGGTCCACTCGTTTACTAAGCGAATAGTTTAAGAAATACTCAAACCCTCTAATTTCGTGTCGTGTTAAAAGAGTCGTGTCATATTTGGACACCTCTACAATTAATGCATCACAAGGTTTCTTTTAGGGCAAATAATCGTGTTAGGTCGTATCATATTTGGATCGTACTGTTTCTAATTAGAGTCGAGTAATATTTATTTGTAACCCTACTCTTTTAACTAATCCAATCAGATTTCTCAACAATTACCCACATGTTTATTAATTATGTTGTGTACGGATTAACATGTATAATCCATGAACCAAAAAACCAAGACTCGGATTCTTTTTCTCTCAATTAAACAGAAACGCTCAATATCTAACCTACCTAAATTAAGTTGAAAATCTCTAAGTCAATAAGAACTCATTCGATACTTAATCAAGAATTCAAATATCATATATTATATAACTTCACTTAAACAAGATCATAGTGTCAAAATCAAGTCATTCGTATTGGACATTACCCTACTCGTTTACTATTTGTTTAAGCATGTCATGTTATTTTCGGGTTTGTGTCAGTTAGAACTAATTAATCTTAGCCTACTAATTTTTTATCGGGTTAACCCCAGTAGAAAGTGAGAGAGAGAGAGAGAGAGAGAGAGAGAGAGAGAGAGAGAGAGAGAGAGAGAGAGAGAGAGAGAAAGAGTACCCCATTTGTAAGACAGGTTCGGGTTGGCAGTCCATGGGATTGGATTGCAAAGGGTGCATAGGAAAGTTGCTGTTTCCAGCTGATGAATTATTCCATGGGCGTGGAAGGGTTCTGAAACCTTGTCCTTCTGCCTCAAACTGCAACATAGAAACACAGACAGTGGAAAAACCTTGGTTTAGGAATTTATCACCAGGAGGCAACGATGACACTTATATTGTTTTGGATTTACCAGTGATGATTCCAATGAAACCTTAATCTTCAGTTGTTTGTTCATGTCTCCAAGCTGACGTTCCTGCCATTAAAACCAATAGGGCCACACACTGTCAATGTTATTGCAATGAAAGGCTTGCAAGAGGATGGTAATTAAAATGGCCTATACAGCATCAACTGTCCCTTAGAGGACATCCGATAAAATTGGAACGATACAGAGAAGATTAGTATGGCCCTTACGTAAGGATGATACGCACAAATCGAGAAATTGTTCTATACAACATCAACTGTTATTTGAGAACATTGTCCCAAACTAGATGGAAATACAAAATTCAATCCGTTTTTAAGTGTTATTCGAATAGTAAACAAATTCTATCGATCAAAGAACTCATCTGAATTCTGAGGGAAGTATAGGCCTTGAGCGATCACTTCCCCAAAAAATCCAGAATAACTAGAGCAAGGAAAGGGTATGCTTGATCTTGACACTTTTTCTTTTTGATCTTTTTGGAATATAAAATTACAATATATCCTTTCGCTATGGGGATGGAGGATCTTCTATTCTCTTGTTTCAGAAGATCAACCATCTCTTTGGAAACACTTGTCGAAAGAAACAATTCAATTTTTCAATCAAATGTTCTATGAAACCACAAGTTATCTTACCTTCTTTGTACCGTCTTATTCAACCTTAGATGATTATATTACCGTCAATAGGTACTTACGTTGCACTTTCATTTACTAGTGCAATAGTAAACATGTCCAAATTACTTAAATCGACCTTCTTAACTTATCACGTAAGTCGAGTCAACTCGACTTCATCAACCAAGTATGATAACTATATTTGTGTGAATAAGTTTTCGAAAATTGCTTGTGTCTACAATATAAGCAGAACTATAGGATTTCAGTTACCTTTCTGCGGAGCTCTTCCATTTGTTCTACCATTATCTGTGTCTGCATTGAAGCCATAAAGGAAAAAGGAACAAAATTACTGTCAATCTCTTGAAATGTTGCTCACAAATTACATGATACACATTGGAATCTAGTCATTTTACTTGAAGTTCATATAATCCAACTTGGACCGGTAAAATCTCATTCAAAATCTGAAATGAAATCCCTTCTTTCACGACGTTTTGTAGTTATAGGCTTATAGCTATATACAAGATCATAAACATACAACAAAATGAGACATAAAAACACCGAGGCCACAAGATTACAGGATTCAAATCGAACGCATACGTCCACAGTGAAGCAGATTGTTAAAAGTTCACTGTAAACTATGACTCTTACAAATTTCTCAAAATGAAAGTGAGAGAAAACTGCTCATCTTTGCCATTATAAACCCACACTAGTGGGTTTATGTCCGATTGAGTGCAAGTTAGAGCAAAATACGAGACATCCATAATGATCAACACAAAAAAATTAATGATGTGCAACAACACCCACATTACATTTAAACCTTATGTGCACGTAAACAAGTGTAAATTTTCTTTGGTTGTTGAAACAATAATTAGGTAGCACCTATATCCAAAAATTTTCTCATTCAAAACTATGAACAAACACAACTATTTTCAAGTACCTTCCTTTGCCTAGCTTGTGCCAGTGCCCCTTCCAGCTGTTTCTCAAGATTTTGCAGCTCCTTCACACTCAGTGGTCCAAGATCTTCTCCCAGCAAATGCCTTAAAAAAAAAAAATTAGGCAGTTAAAATGTAAGTATCATTGCACCACACAGATACACACACACACACTTACACTTAAAGGCATGGACTGAGTCATGATTTATATGAAGGAGGCCAAATTATGGTGTAGCCAAGAATTTTATTCAATAGATTCATTCAACGAGTTATTGCTTATTTCAAAATTTCAGTTACAATAGTATCACGATTAACTTTCACACGATTATATCATATTGAACTTATCAAGATTAAATTGGATCAACTTTCACAAAAAAATTATTCAGACTTGTCGAGTTACAGCAAAAAAAATTGGATCAACTAAATCAAATAACAAATAACTTTAGCTCAATATTATCACATAACTACTTGAATACAGTCACATGCAACTCAATTTCATGACATGATTAACATTTTCAGCACAAATTCATCAAATAATCCAAGAATTTCAACTCAATTTCATCAAGTAATCCACGATTTTTGACTAAGTTTCAAAACATAACTTGACGAAATGAGGGATTTTTTTCGAAAACTTGAGGGTGGCTTCATTGCTTGTAGGCTAGTATTACATGTAGCTAACAATTGTATACGTATCTGCAATAGCTGTTGCTTTGGTTGCATATGAAGATTTGATCATAGAAACAAAACGAATATGCAAGAAAGTAAATCAGGAATAAATATAACATAACAAAAATATAGTCAGAAACAATCAGTTGCATAACCTTTGAGTACGTTGAAGTGCTTCATACTTTGCCTTCAATTTTGAGACCTCTTGGTACCAGCTCTGCATTTGGGAATGAATTTTCAAGTTTCTATATTAGTAATAAATCGAACCAAGCTCAAACTCAATTATCAAACTCGTACCTGTGTTTCGTGTTCAATACTGCTGTCTTGAGGATTAAAGCAACAACGTTGGTACCGCTCCAGGGTTTTCGTGGTACTACAAAAAATAAGAACATTAATTGGAAATAGCAAGAAATATGTAACATAGCTGTGCTTGGTGATATTACGAAAAATCTAACCTTTACAATGACAAGAGGAAAGATAAAGAAGGATGCATTCTTGTGGAAATTAGAACAAAAATGATACACTAGAACTAATCTAACGAAAGAAAGTAATAAAATGTCTATTTTTCGCTATTACATCCCGTCTTACTATTAGTAAAATAACATCTAGTTTAGTCTCCATTAATGGGTATATGAGAGGGATAGATTAGTTATAGACTATTATACCTTGAAAATAAGTGATCTTAATTCTTCCCCAATTCAATACAAAAATGGAAAAACAATTATGCTACGGATGTATAGATATAGTGTTTTCAGAGCTCTTTTACCACAGAATTCCGAGCAAAGTATCGGCTCAACTCAAGGCATTTATTTCCTTCAGAATTCTGCACCCTTCGAGTTCTGGTTACAAATTTATAATAGGTGATACCGATTGTATTTTGCAAGGGTATCACCCCGACATAAGTATATATATGCCTTTTGATATTTAGAATTTTTTTACTTTCCGAAAAAAAGTGTTTCCAAAGGGATGGTTTATCTTCTCTCAATTTAGAACTAGCATACTTGGAGCTTTGGCAAACTAGGACTGTAACTGATTTTGTCCACAAACACCTTATAATTATGATGTGAAGAAACAAGGAGATAAAAATTTGATATGAAATGTCAATACTATAAGGGGTGATTATTTGTGGTGTTACAAACATATGTGTCCATACAAGAACACATACACTGGATGTGCATATATATCGACAAAAACAAAGAAAAAACAATATACACAACATAGTTCAATACCTGCTTTAAGGCTACACTGAGCATACTCTCAATAGAATTGATGGCAATACACATACTATTTTTCTTTCTGGAAGATTACAATACACACTACTCTTAACCTACAATATAGATTGCATTCTCAGAATTCGAGAAACTAGGTAGCATCCTCCTAAATCCGAACATGTTTAGCATAGATATTTGTCTATTCGAATAAAACAAAACACAATGCAAGGCAACAACACCAAATTCCCTTATAACAAGGTGGGGGATAAATATGATTACTAAGAAGGTTATGTCCTAAACTATATGGTATTCCAATTTTTTTTATCAATAAAAACATTTTCTCTGATAGAAAAAATAAATTCAAATGATTTTGGCCGTGTTTATTGAACATGATACAAGCATAAGCTAAGAGAAGAAGCCAAGAATCGATGGAAATATAAGGGCTTGACATCGCCCTTCAATTCAAGGACATTCAGTTGTTTTGAGACCTTGTTCATGATGATATATCACCACTTATACAAAAAGGAAATTGCTCTATCTTACAAAAAGCCGAGTACTTATATGTTTGATTCTCCCTAGAACCACGTGAAGAGAGAGAGAGAGAGCTAAAAGAAACACAAAAATCTTGATTGAGGGCTTGATATGGCCAAAGAAACCCTTATTGTACAGAGAAAAAGTATCACCATAATATGCTAGCTGTGTCTGAATAGAGAAGCCTGAGATCTTGCAATTATTGAGCTTATACAACTACCCCTCTTCATATATACAACCACTTTTTCTTATTAATAAGCCTTTCTATACAAATAGCACTGGATAATGTATATAGGGAAAGGTTATGATTGAAGGTGAGTTTGGAGAAAGAATGAGAACCCCAAGCCAGTGAAAAAACCACAAGATCTTAGGAGAAAAAGAGAAGGAGACAACGTTTAAAAAGCTTTTAAATGTTTGAGTCCTTTGGACTTTCAAGTGCTTCATTCTAGTACCCACCAACCAAAACTGTGAAGCTTTTTAAGGGTTTTTCTTGGACTGAGAGAGGAACAAAAAGGTGAAAACCCTAGATCTTGCACAGAGGTCCAAGAGGGGAAGTTTTTCCTGGGCACATCCTCAAACCTAGTCAGTCATTCTCTGATCTTTCAGACGAGACTTGCAAAACTTTGAAACGTGTCGATCTGTTATTGGAAAATCAATAGAGAAAAGATCAAGATTGAAGCCATAAATGCGGTTGAAAATTATCAGAATACCAGAACCCCAGAACAGGCACAAAGTAAAGAGAGTTAGAGTAAAGAGTAGAAAGTCTTATGCTCTGTGTGTGTGTGTGTGTGAGAGAGAGAGAGAGAAACTTCATTCGTCGAAGTTTTCGGATGATCTAAATGAGACAAACATCTCAAGAACCAAAACATTCAAAGATATGTGGAGTAAACACTTACAAATTTCTGATCAAAGAAAATATTTTTGTTTCGAGTTTTGGTTGATCTAAAAGACTCATAGCTTCACAAACCAAATTATGGTAAGAAATATTAGACCTAAACACAAAACAATTAAAAACCCGCATGAACCATGTTTATATGTGTGTGTGTGAGAGAGAGAGAGAGAGAGGAGCTACCCAGCACTACCGAACTCATAGAGCTTGCCGCGACTGGAGAAGATGATGAGAGCCACCTCAGCATCACAAAGCACAGAGAGCTCGTAAGCTTTCTTGAGCAAACCATTCCTTCGTTTAGAAAAAGTCACCTGACGATTAATCTTGTTCTCTATCCTCTTCAACTCCACTCTTCCTCTACCCATTCCTCTCTCTCTCTCTGTGCGTGTATACCTCTCTATCTACAACAAACAGATAATGAGTAGTAGGCAAACACACACTTGTATCTATAGTTCTATATAGGGAAAATGGAGGTGGAGAACAACAAGTGGGAACTCCAAATTCCTCCTCCTACTCATAAATAGGGGCGGAGAAAGACTTAGTTTTGGATCTTCTCTTACAACAAAATGGTAATCAGTAAGCTTCTTTTATTTATTCTCTTTTGTTCATTTTGTGGTTTGGGAATGTCTCTACTCTAAGGACAACAAAATGGTATTCCAATGAGCTTCTTTCTTTATTCTCTTTTCATTTTTCGTTTTGGGAATGTCTCTCTCTCTCTCTCTCTCTCTCTCTCTCTCTCTCTCTTGGAAATCTCTTTAAGAACTTTCACTCCCCCTGCTAACATCAGCAAGCTATTTAATTTTATGCATTATGAAAATTGAATTAGTAGTGGATTCAAGGCATTAATGAATTTAGTTTCACTATCGATTTAATTTTTAAAATTCATTAAGTCCACTAATTAACATAGTTTGCTTTTGTTTAAGGGTAAATTGAGAGAAAAGGAAAACATGCTCTTTCGTGGAGTAATACATTGATGCAGTTGGACTGAAAATTGGAACCCTTCTTGAATTCAGACAAAACCCTAGATCTCTTGTCAAAGTTTGCCCCGTCACATGATTTATTTGTTCAATCATATAACATTTCGCCATTTTATAACCTAACCATATTATTCGTTGGTTAAAACTAATCAAAATCAATTGAATGAAAGCGTAGAGATGAAGAGAGCGACGGGCTACGATTAGGCTCACATCGTTGTCCTATACCCCCATCCCAAATTCCATCCAAACCCTTTATCCCCAAGCCCTCAAGTCATGACCTCCCTCTCCCTAAACCTTCTAACCCAAAACCCACCCAATCACCCATTGTGGAACCTTATCCATAGCCACACACCTAGCCTTCCCTCATCCCATGCAACCCCCCACCTTCACCAAATCGCCCTTAATCCTAACCAGACCACCCTATGTTACAACTAAACCCTTTACCTCGCACGCATACACATATACCCCATTTTAATCAATTTGGTTGTTATCTTTATGAGGATAGTGAGGTGGTGGGAGTTCGTTTTGGTGGAGCTAGTTTGATTTGACAATGCGATGTGGTGGGTTTGAATGGTGGTGATCTTAGGCTTTGTGAGAGATAAGGGTCAAGTTAGACTTGTGGAATTGAGCTTTGGCTATGGGAGTTAAGATCGATTCGTAGCTATTAAAAGCCAGCATTGGCAGTACAAGGGCAGTTGAAGAAGATGTGTTCATGAGTCTCTATTTCATTCCTGCAGAAGCAACAACTTGTTCCCATGTGTGACATGAAATTATGTAACTTATCTTAGTACACAACTTCCCAAGCACAGCCATCCATAACACAAAACTCAGAGAGTACTAAGTTAAACTTAAACCTCATGGAATTTATAATTTCTAAAATCTCAAGGGATTATTCTAATTTTAGCATAGAAGTTTGAATATTCATTTGACAATAAACATTATGGGTGGCACGGAGGTGTTGTCAAGTTGAGTTTGTGTTTTGTAGAAGTTAATCTGGTCAAAATTGGGTTAATTTGAACACGACACAACTAAATAATTTTGTGAAAATCTTTAATCTTAACACAACTCGCTTGTTGCACAAGTGACACAACATGACACATGAAACCTTTTCAATGAAATAAGGCATGTTATAGGGTAGAGGAATTCTTGGTTAAAAGGAATGTATGGGTGACATAAATGTCAAAAACTATTAAAAAATAATAGGAAAAATTATCCTTCGATCTCCTCAATTACAATTGGAGGTGTACATGAGAAGGTTTTGTGTTAACTCCAAGAGAATAGAGACGAGTTGTAAACTTGCACGTTCTGAATTCGAATTTTCGCAATTTTTTGGAGTCAAACCATGAGAGATCTAGTCCCGGCGTGGATGGTCTGTCTTTGACCAGACCAAAAAGATGATTAGTCGAGATGTGTGTAAACTGGTCCGAACACCCTGAACCGTTAAACCAAAAAAAAAAAAGAACAAGATTTTGTATTAAGCATGAGATCATATGTGAAGACTCTCGAGGCCGAGAATTAAGATGGATGACGCGAGTTAACAAGTTCTGGTACCTAATCTTGCATCACCAAGAGATAAAATGTTGGTGGATTATCTAAATGTGATCGGATGACCTAAACAATCAAGCAAGATGAGTTTAAGACAAGAGTTTTCGACTAAAGTAAACAATATTATACTTTTCGGGAAAAAAAAAAAAGTAAACAATATCTTGATGATTGGTCGGGATGTTACATGTTTGGCATGAACGCCTGATTTCCCTTGTGTTCGAATAAGATGGTCCAAACAGTCCTTTACATGACTAGGTTGATATTTGCACAATTCATTTTGTATGGTAGCTATCATAGGCCCATGGAATTAAAGTGAGCTCGTCGTAGAGGGATTGTGTTTATGTCTACTGGGGCTTCACATGGAGCAATTGTCTTGTGTGAGTGTAAACCCACTAGGTCACATCACAATGAGAGCTTTTTCAGTGAAATGACACAATACCCTTTGGTTCTATGAGGCTTCACAATCGTGATGACTCTTTATCTGGGAATTTAAGGGTAACACTTTCAAATTTGTGGCAATTACACAAGATATTTTTTTAGATTTTATTAAATTCATCTTATCTAAACTTAATTTATTAATCTAATTAATATATTCAATAATGTTGTATTATTTTGGTATTTGCAGCGAGTCCTGGTGTTTGATGGAGGTGAACTCCAAGAAGTAACTGAAGTGGTAACAGGGGCGAACTATAAACTCAAGTATCTAGAGTTCGAATCTTGTCAACTCCTTTGACTCAAACTATGAGGGATTTATTCATTATGAATACCCTAATCCTAGCATGAACGACCTGTCTTTAATCGAATCAGGGAGAGGATTAGACGAGGTGCGTGTAAACTAATTTGGATACTCTCACCGTTGGGAAAAAAATAAAAAAAAATATTAGATGAAAATCATGGTCAATGTGGATACGTGGCTTTTCAATTGCTATTATAGTCATCGACTCTTATGCGAAAATTTTTTTTGGGCTTGTTTTGTAACCCGATGTACAGGACATATAAAAACTGTTATTTTTTGTGATTAGGGTTGATCGGTATTGTACAGCCGTCCTCTGTATTCCTTCTTCTCAATAGTGAAATCCCAGCAGCTTCATGGACGTAGACGTAAATACTGTCTTGTGTGTATGATTGTTTTTTTTTTGCGTGTGTTTTCTCTATTTTTTGTTCCTCACAGGTTTGAGAATTTTGTGCAAATTTCCTAACGGTGTATCCCTCAGTGCATGATTAATTTGGTAGAGTGGTGGCTTGGGGCAGTGACAACTAGCATGGTAATCCCCTTGAATCTCACATTAACTAGGTCGGGACCGTACTCAAATAAGAACATTTGTGTTTGGGGATTGAATTGTGATGACCCAAATCTTACATTGCTTGGTGATCGAGTGGGTGTCAGGTTGTGTGTAAGTGTGAAATTTGAGGTTTGAACTTTGATCGTATAACGCAGTTTAAAGTTGTGTATATCTGATCTAAAATAGACAATATTATAAAATACTTGTCCATGATATTACACAACTATTTGCTGATTTTTATGGTGCGAAGCCGTAAAATGTGCACCATTGTTCTAGAATTATTTAGTATGAGTAATGACTATTAAATTTCTGTCAAGTTTAAGTTGGTTTTGCCTTTAACTCTCCAGGACAGTACCCAGCTGCAGATTCACACAATCTCAGTTGCCCCCAATTTGAAAATATCAAACAAACCCATGTGTACAAGGCTCCAAGCTCATCTTTGTTTTATTTCAGCCCCACCATGGTCCCCAAATTCTTTCTGTTGTGACTCATCATTAAACTCACAATAATTCAATAGGCAGCAGTCACCACCAAGCACATAACATCTTTGCAGTACAGTCACATGCCCTTCCAAACTTGGTGACGATTTAGCAGAAATGGCATTACTATGTATACCCATATACCAATTTTCATTTCATGAAAACCTCCATAAACAACCACCTTCCCCGTTACAGAAAATTTACTACATATAGGGTGAAATATAGGGAAAAAAGAGAGAGGTTGAAATAGCAAAGGAATAGTTAGAGCATTAAAGGATCACATATTCAACCGACACTAGTTAGTTCAGTAGCCGAACAAAGGACGAGTGTAAGTCTTGAGTTCAAGTCTCCATGTTTAACCAATGCACATGGTTATCAGGTGATTACCCACATGTAAATTTTGCATGATATATAAGACTGGTCATTTGTCACTTGTGTGTAAAAGATTTGAGTCACGAAAATAGTCGGTCTACATAACGGGTAAGATTATGTACTTCTAATCCTCTTCAAATTTCATATTGGCGAAAGTTTCATGTATTAGACCATCTTTACGAGTCCAAAAGACACATAATTGGATTCATTCTCATTCCCTCCTCCCTAAAAAAGTAGCAGATAGTTTCCTAATGGATACCACCACATTGAACAGTGAATACCACACTTCTTCAACTGAACCAGCCATTGAGGGCTAATGCTAGGCTGTCATGATGGTTAGGGCTTCCCTTTTACAGAAGGTTTTTAATGGTGGAGGAGGGCTTTGTGGGTACATCTTTCCATTTTAGGCCAAACCCTCTCTATCAAGTGACCTTCTCCATCATCAACAGTTTGGTATGCATTTATGTGTTTCTTTCAAGAAAGGGGGACCAAAGAGTGCATAGTAAAATAGGGACTTCCTTGGAATTATCCATTGTCTCTTTTCCTCAAAGGTTATAGTCATTAAATTGAATCATCAGAGTTAGATAGTTGTTGAAGATCAAAAAAAAAAAAAATTAGAAATTATGAAAGAATATTAAGTCAAGTAATAATATGGAAATGGCACTATTTGACAGCATATAGTAGGTTGAATCTTTAAAAGCATTTATGCGACATGAGTTTTCATAGTACTGATGCTCATGTGGCTGGGACCATGAGAAAATTTTCGGTGTGTCCTATATGCCACGTGACAGTGTCATATGGTGTGCATACGCAATAAAAAATTATCACAAAAATAGTTTATAGGACACACACACACAAGTTGTGTTTTTTTTTTTAAAAAAAATTCTGATAAAATGATAGGTAACAGTTATTCATCGGGTATGTATAATTTTTTATTGTGATGTACACCACATGACACTGTTATGCGGTGCGTTAAATCTACTGAAAAAAATTTCGGAGACTATGGTCTCCAAATGGGTAAATATAAATAACATCTCTATAGATTGACATAATTGCAAGAATATCCCTAGAATTTTCTGAAATATTTGTGTACTTCCGATATTTGATGGAGCAATTGTGAATTCTAATATTTGATGAAACCCACTTATAATCCA
The DNA here is from genome assembly GCA_951799425.1 of Ilex aquifolium. Lineage (NCBI taxonomy): Eukaryota > Viridiplantae > Streptophyta > Magnoliopsida > Aquifoliales > Aquifoliaceae > Ilex > Ilex aquifolium. The sequence goes on along the minus strand of OX637396.1, from coordinate 40,414,563 downwards.
ATAACTGTCATTAATTAGGTCCTTGGATCAGATCCTCAAATTAGTTATAAATAACATTTTCTTAAATTTTATGCTGAAATAATTGGAGGGATAGAAATGTAAATGTTACACTTTTTTTTGGGGAAAGGGGGGGGGGGGGGGGGGGGGGGGTGAGGTGGGGGAAGTAAAATGTCACTCTTTTGATAGCGGACAAATTTGTAAATGACCTCCTCTACTTATCTTATCCACTGATTCTAATGTGAAAGTCTACGGTACTAAAAACAATTTTTTTGATGTTCTACTGTCAATTATCACTTTTTATGTTAAAATTACATTTTTAAAAGGAGAAATTATGATTGTTCAATGAAAGTTCATGATTGATCATTCATACCCACTCTTATGAGTTATAGATTCACCTTTAAAAGTTGTAATTTTGGTATCGATCTTAATCTTTCATAATCGATAATGATCTTTACAAATTGTAACTTTCATCTCAAAAAAATTATAACTTAATCTTAAAAAATTATAAATTTTGGTACTAGTACGGTGGCATTTTCCCATTCTAATAGGTGGTGTAAGTGTTAAAAAAGTAAAAGAGACGTTCTGTAATTTTATTAATGGACAGGTGAAGTCATTGATATTTACCCTTTTAATATTTAAGGAGCGGCCGATTAATCATGCATTACGGTAATAACTCAGCGCATAACAAGACCATTTAAAGTTAAAGCAATAAGACCTCTTCTTGCAATTGACGTCTTTTTAAGACCCACATGTCGCTAAATGCCAAGTTGATTGAAGAAGACTAAATGAGTGGACACTCCACTTGGGGAGTACGGTCGCAAGATTGAAACTCAAAGGAATTGACGGGGCCTGCACAAACGATGGAGCATGTGGTTTAATTCGATACAACGTGCTTTCATTGCGATGATGGAATAAAAATTGAGTGGAGGACTTTCTGGTGCGTGCCAATCATTCAAGTGGTGATTTGACATCGTGTAGAAGTATCGACGTAATTTCAGAGTCATTCGGTTTGAATGCTACACGAAGAACATAAGCCAGATGACGGAACGAAAAGACTTAGGATGTAGAAAATCATAACATGAGTGATTCGACATTTTTGCATAGCTTTACCAATCGGTGTGAGAATATACAAAAGGTGAAAGTAATTGATCACTTTTTTTTTTGGGTTGGAGTAACTCAGCTGTCCCAATGGATAACATCAGTATATTATTTCGCTCATCCAATAGATTAATGTTGGACCTTGTGCAAAGTCGTCTCTCCACATAAGAGGATAAATCTATGAGCGGTAACCCCAAAGGGTGAATGCTTTGTGGGATATTCGAATCTCTGACCTACGTTTGTGAAGACGTTTATCAGATGACCGAAGCTACCACTAGATTAATCCATTGGGATTAATTAATCACTTTCTTACAAAACAAGGCTGAAGAAAAAAGTTGGAAAATTGAGAGAGTAGTAGAGGTGGCATACAGTGTTCAAAAAAAAAAAGTAGAGATGGCATATGGTAGCTCAAATAAAGATATCAAAAAGTTTTTATCTCGAAATCTTAATTTTGAATTTTACATAAAAAATCTTACGTATTTTATGTATCTATTTACGTGTGACTGTGTGCATCTAAAATTTGTGCTAAAATCGCAAATCCATGACACTTGATCAAGTGCTTCTTCGTACTCAAACCCACCCAAAAAAACATTCTGAATTGGCAGGCACTGGTGCTCTTAATTAAGGTAGGCTTGGGTCAAGTGTCAAAAATCAAACCAACTTATAGCTACATCATTCTTGGTTGTTATCAAATAATAATCATTTTCAATGTGCAATATTCCGAAACACAAGCACATGAATACGAGCACATGAATAATAATCATTTTCAATGTGCAATAATCATTTTAAGGGAGTGTTTGTTTCAATGGATTTTTGGGGATTAGAGTGGGGGATTAGCTAAAATTGTCATTGGGACCCACATATCTTTTATTTTGGTCCAAAAAATGGGGTGGATTAAATGTTGAGTTTGAAAAAATTGGGTCATAGGAATTGGAATGGGTTAGGAGGCCTTCATTGTGTAAGGTCGAATAGTATGAATTTGGGTCGGATCCTATACTGGGATGAACCATCCTCTTTGTGTGATTGTATCAGCTGGTAGCTTTGGGCCGAAAGTTATGGATAGGTGGGCCTGAGCCCAAACTAACAAAAGCTATACTGGCTCTCTGGCGGGGCGGCCAGAGCGAAACCGAGACGATTTGTGTGTGTCACAGAGAGAGAGAGAGAGAGAGAGACATGGCGGAAGTAGAAGCGCAAAGAAGAGGAGGGAGACCACTCTATCCATCTGCCAGGGGTCCACGTGGCCCTCCTCCTGGTGCTAAGTTTCCCCCTCGCTTCGAACCTGTCGATCGTGAGAAGGTCCCCCATCTCCCTCTCTCTCTCTCTCTCTCTCTACATATATATGTTTGTATATGTGTGTATAGTAGTAGAAATACTGACAAATGCATTATTGTTTGTGTATTTATCTGGGTATCCATGTTTAGATATGGGTTTCTTTGTAGGGTTTAGGGCATGTTGTTTTTTTATTCTTTTGGGGTTTCCCAGGGGTTTTAGGTATGCTTTGGGGAAGTTTAACTCTGATTCTTGTGGTCTTTTGTGGATTCTGATGAACTAGTGGTTAAATTTCTATTTGATGGATTTGCACATTCATATTATATTTTCATTCGCTGTAATCTTGTTTTTCAAGAATGTAACAAAAATGTAAGTTTTATGACCCTAAAACACTCTCAGAAATACACTCAAAACATACCCACAAACACGCAGACTTACATAAACCATGAAAATGTCCTGTGAGGAAACTGAAGGACACAGGTGAACGCTATCATCATGTACATGAGGGTGCTAAAATAACATGTGCGCATGGTAATATTTCTCTTTTATTTTTTGGTGAATCATGGATTTAAGAAAAGAAAATCCTTTTTAATGTATACCAATGATCAAAATTTCATTTGAGTGCATAGTTTCGGTGAGCTTGGAAATAGAAATGTTTCGGTATTGTTTCGGAAACAAGATGGAAACAAAGAAAAAAATTGAAAATTTGTTTTCGAAACATTGGTTGAAACAACCAAAACATTCCAAAACATAGGTCGAAACATAGGAATTTGATATTTAATCAATGATTCGTTTCGATTTTTATGAAAACATAAACGTTTCAGATGTTTCGACCATTTTGAAACAAAATTTAATTCTTTGATGCATACGACTCTCAAAACTAAGGAGATGAGTTTCTATCAAACAATACCCTTGATGCCCCTTTATTGACACGATAAATTTTACGGAGGATGGAGGACTATGAGATTCACACAATCACGGTTGGGAGGAATGTGTAAGGTGGTAGGCACAATCACACAATCACGGCTGTAACCCAATCGTTTCTGGTTCTGGCCATTTATCAGAGAATTTTCTACGAGTTTCGGGCCTTGATCCGACTTCTTGTAGTTCTACCTTTGCATTGTAGCCTTTGGATCTGTAGCAGGTTGGGATTCCATATACAAAAAACCCCAGTTTCGAGTCTCGACTTATATTTCCCTTTCATTTTTGGTTTTCCTAGCAAGCAAACAATGGAAAAGGATTTTATTCACATACTCATTTCTTTCATCTTATGGATTCTTAGATCCAAACAGGCCAAAAACAGAAACTGAAAGACAACATGAAAAATTAGCTAGGCTGGAAAACGTAGTTTGCTTTGACATATGAAATGAAAGTGAAGCTACCAAAAAGACGTATGATTACAAATTGTATATGAATTGGGTAATAGTTTACAATTTAGTTTTGGATCTATCAAGTGAGATTGTATGTTTTTCGGTACTAATTTTGTAATGTTGTTCTCTGTCTAATAATAGTCTAATCTTGTTAGAGATAGCTTGGTGATAAGATTTTGGGTGTGTTTGGCGACACTCTCAGATATAAAAGTTCATTTTGAGAATTCTGGTCTGTTTGGTGAATCAACGCTCCTCACTTCTCTGTGAGAAGTGTCGTCTTGAAAAGTGCATCCCCATAAGCTAACTAAGCAAGCTTCTCAAAACTAGATTTTTGGACTTCTCGCGAAGGAAGCATCTGATTTAAGTAATTATAACTAAACTCCATTACTACTCATGTATGTTTGGCCATCTCTATTCTAACCCTCCTGCACAATTAATTTGCATACCCAGATGATATACAAACAAAACAAAAACGAAACAAATCACCCATCGTCTCTATAATCCCAACCCAATTTGTCTTATGAAAATTATGCATATGGTCTGTACAAAGCAGAAGGTTAGGAGATTCATCAGAGGGAACAAAACCGTGGGCTAATAGCATCTCTAAACCTTACCTTTTTATAAGCCCAAATTTAAATTTGAGTAAAACACTCTTAAAAAAAATTTTCAATCCTATATCAAAACCCATACAAAATGAAGGGAGCCTCAAAATTTTATCCAAATCAAGTAGATTCAAACCTTTACTTAAATCACCAATGGTCAGATTTTATTTTCTTTTAAAAATTCAATGGTTATATTTCACCCTCTTTTAAATTTTAGTTTGTCCATTGGAACTCTTTGTATCAAATCAAGCTTTTTTACTCAAATGTTGACTCAAATTTAAAAAAAAAATTGAGTCAAGGTTGAAGATATTCTAGCACATCGAAAAAAAAAAAGGGAGAGATAAGTAGTAGGTAGTGTGGTGGGTGAGGAAAGGAGATGAGAGAGAAAGGGGCTTGTCTTATGTGTGTGTGTGTGAGAGAGAGAGAGAGACAAAAAGAGTGTCTGTGTGTGTAGAAATTGGCAGACCTGAATTGCATAAGATGTTTGGAAAAGAATATCCTAGCACAGTGAATTGGAACATACAACTTTGAAATCCTTGTAATGCAGTCATGTTGGGATTTTTTTTGGGAGAGGAAGTATATTTGAAATTGGTTTTACATGAAATGGTGGTACTATTTTATAGGTTAGGGTTTTGAGCATATGTGGACAACAATAATTATTTTCAGTAAGCGACAACAACAAATTAATTTGTTGGTTTCATTGTTATGCTTTTGCTATATATATGTTTTATTCCAATTATTTACTAGAACACATTAAATGGATTATTAAAATTCATAAATTCATGTATGGTAAGGTTAGGGGTAGTATTATAGTTTTGAGATATTAACACCAAACATGGAAATACACTTTTTGATTCACAAGCACTTTCAAATAGCATCTGACCAAACGTCTTGTATGTTTTGTAAAGTCCATTTTGTTAAGTCCATCTCATAGATGGACTATTATCTTTAGAAGTTACACCAAACACAACCTTTATATTTTCTACTTATTACTTTTTCGTCAAGTTCTCTTTTGATGGGAGTGGGAGTTAGAATTTTTGAGAAAATATTTTTGAGAAATGCTTTGTTGTATATGTCCATTTATAAGATGTTCTTTATCTGCAATTGATATCCAAAATTGTCCACAATCTTTTCATTGCTTTATTGTTTAATGATACTGATAGAATCTTTCTACCCCATTGACGTGCAGACTTGTCCATTGTTGCTTCGAGTTTTTACCAAGGTAAGTGCACTATTCACAGAAGAGGGATATTTTTCTACTTTAAATCCTCCTTGCATGTTTTTTTTATCCTCTTCTACTACTTGAGAATTGAGACAGCCATGCACTGTGTTCACGGACAAGCTATTAGTGATTTTGCTTTGTCTGTGAAAAAACTCACTATTCATTGTTTAAACTGTGTTGGTTTATTAACTGTTACGTTGTTAAAGTTGTAATTTTTTTCTTATGCAGCACTCAGCAGCAATATTTTTCTTATTATTTCCCAATTTAGTGGGCTGGAATATAATTTGTAGACAGTGCATTTTAGAAGAAACCGAGCATTTCTTTTTCCTATTTATTCTATCTCAGTTAGGGGCCATTGCAGGAGTGATAAAGTAGGTTAAAGTCTAAGGACAACAGTTTGTGCTGAAAATGCTGAACATTGGTGCATGCCTAGTTCACTCCGACCACCCCTATTTGAATCCCATGGTAGTAGGAGTGCTGGTTATTGCCCATTTGAGTGGAGTTCTTTTGCCTATGGTGTAAAATTTGTTATGGCTTGTTTTATTTAATGAATGCTTCGTACACACTAGCAAAAAAAATAAAAAAATGAATGCTTTGTACTTCATTACTTTCTTTTGGGAACTGGCACTTCTAAATTATTATTTCTTACTGGAAAGGTAAAAGAATTGTATCACTTCCTTGTCTCTCTGATAGTTGGCTAGAATATGTGCTTCAACCTATTTGTGGTGAAATTCTACAAGTGGAAGGGATCCATTGTGGTTTGGGAGTCACAGGTTGTATTTAGGGAGAGAGCCTCTTCGCATGAGTGAGCGGGTAAGATTGTGTAACTTTGACCCTCCCCAGGCTCCACAATGGTGGGAGCCTGGGTTGCCCTATTCTATTTATCTGTTTTTGCAAGAAATCGTCTTTGATTGTTTGAGGGTTCAAAGCTGAATGGGGAAGGGAAATCATTGTTCTTATTTCTGATGTGTCCGGTTGCCCTAGAATATCGCGCGTCTTATCATTACCACTTTCTTGCATAAACGTATTCCCTCTAATCTTGTCCTGCAATTTTTACAGGATTTTGCATTATGGAAAAGTTTGGGGCTTACTTTCTTGAGAATAATAAGTGGCTTCCTTTATCTTTGGTCTCTCCTTTCCTTTAACTCGATTTCCCTTGAATTACACTTTCCTGCTCATAATTCATGACAAACAAATAAAGCCTAGGAGCTCTCCTTATCCCTGCAGCATTTATTTTTTTCTTTTCTTTTTTTTTTTTTGGGGGGGGAGGGGGGGGGTGGTCTCAAGGAATTTAAGGACTTTGGGGAGGACTGTTTGAAAGGAAGCTACATCTGTGTTATTATTGATTGCGAAGTGGATGAAGTCTTTCTTGCCTCCACACTTTTTATTTTGTACAGTTGTCAAATGTTTCTGCTCTCTCTCTCTTTCTCTCTCTTTGTATTGTTTTATTGTATAGAATGTGAAAGTAAAAGGCATAGTTGTTCAGGATGTATTGTAATGGAATGGATGCCTGTTGATTTACTGGATTGGTGGCTGTATGTACTGACCAGAGTTTATATAGATAGTTGTGATTCACTGTCATAGCTTACCATTTATAATCATAAGATAGATTACCAAGCTTTTGATTCTCGTGAATATCTTTCAGATTGGAGGTCATCATACCGATGTGGATTTTGCAGTGAGAGGCAAGGAGCCTAAAGATGAGGTCCAAATTTATACATGGAAGGATGCTACTCTCCGTGAACTAACTGATCTGGTATGTGTAGTATATACCCATTTTTTGCCGCCTACACCCCCTGCCTCACTCTTTTTTGTGTTTGTGTATTGCTTTACGAATATATGACAAGTTCTTTTCTGAAAGACCTTTACATGCACTTTATCAGTCAATATGATTGGGAATTCATTTTAGTTGGCATAAGACCCCTCTTTATGTTGAAATCATGGAGGAAAGGATGGGAACATGTAAACCTGATATAGTGTGGTGCTGTTCTGTCTTAATTCATATTGTAGTCTTGTTGGCTGCCCCGCGCCGGGGGGGGGGGGGGGGGGGGGGGGGGGGAGGACAGAACAATGTCAGAACATGTGCTATTCCTACATTACACCATATGAGTGGCTGTTTTTCTGGTTGAATGGTCCAGTAGGGTTTAATTTGAGGTAGCACACAGTTGCTTGGATGACAGCTTATTAGTTACCTTCCAAAGTTGCATAGCTCTCTTCGTCATATCGTAGTCTTGTTGGTGATAGGGTGCGGGAGCAGAAAAAGGAGGGTGCAGGGTGAAGGGAGTACAATGTCAAAACATATGCAATTCCTATATCATGTGAGTGGCTGTTTTTCTGGTCGAATAATGGACCAATGGGGTGTAATATGAGGATTTGTTGGTGAGTCCACTGGATGAGTCCCTTGGGTTGTGCTGTAGTCACCCCAGATTCTTTCATTTCCATGTATAGATCATTTCCTTCACGAGTACGTTCACCTACAGAGCACTGTTCTGGGTTTAGTTTGTCTGAGGCAAGAGGTCTTGCTTTGAGTCTCTTTGGGAGGTGTTTTTTGGGTTTAGATGGTGGGAATTGATGGAGTAAATGGCAAGTGGCGTGTTTGTATGTTCAGGCAGTAGTGGTAGTGTCAGTGAGTCATGTTGTCGCAGTGAATGGGAGGGGTGCTGTGATCTGGGGCTGTACAAAGCTCAGGGACAGAGCGAACTCATTTAGAATTGGATGGAGTCAATAATGTGCTCGTAGTATTAGTTTCGTATGGATGATAAAATCTGCTAAAGATATGCCCATTCTATATTACCATGTGCCCTGTATATTCTATCTACTGTTTATCCAGTTTCTTTTTATATTTTTCTTTTTCTAGACTATAATGTCTCTTCTGGTTGCTGGTCCCTTGTTGACTGCTCTCCTTTGTAGGTTAAAGAGGTGGCTCCAGAAGCCAGAAGAAGGGATGTGGTTCTGTCCTTCGCTTTCGTGTATCCTGCTAAAAGTGGGCGTTTTGTGGTTAGAGAGGTATCAACCTCTCTCTCTCTCTCTATATGCGCGCAGACACATTGACGCTGCTATTTTTGAGAGTCAGAGTTTCTCGACCCATGTTTGTTTTTCTTTGCTACAATCTCTCAAATCCGAAGGCATGAACATCTAACGACAAAAATCCAAGTTTGGAACTAGACTTGGTGGCCTTTTTCCAAATCAAGCATGTGTCTAATTGTATTTCATGAACAAGTCATGGGTGTTATTCTTGTTGGGGTTTATGATCAACCTCTCAGAATAATATTGAAGAGTGATTGCAATATGAAGTTTTTCTTTTTGGTCTTGCATCACTCGCACAGAAAATGATGGGAAAAATTTGACAAGAAGTCGATGTAAATTTGATCCTTTGCTATAAAACATTATTTAATGCAATTTATATCACTTTTATTTCTTGCAACAATATCGGAATTGTACTTAACCCTGTATCTGGTGCAAATTGTCAAATAATTCGCCAAATTCACTTGCTAGAAGAAACTATTTCACCAGGTATTCCTAGTGTCCTGAAGAGATGGAATTGTTGGTGTCTTTGTTGTTTATTTTAGATATTCTGGCATAGCAGTCTCCCATACGCCTTTCACGAACACAGATGTCTCTATTTGTCTGTTAGTTCTGCTCTTTTCTGCCTTTCTCTTTCTTATCAATCTAATTTCGATGGATTGTGTCTGATGTTTAAATTGTGTTGTTCACGACTGACACTTGGTTTTCTTCACAGTTTCTTAAGTCTCAGTTTGAGTCACTTTATAACTTCATATAAAGTTGGCAAAAGTGATTACCATAACTTCATATCTTTGTTCAGAAGCTAATAATTTGTGAGACCGAGAAAAAAGTGTAACAATTTGTATTCTTCTTATTATTTTTTTCGGTAAGTTTGTTTTATTATCATCATTATTGAATTGCAGCTTCTAAATATGTTCAGATTGACATAAGGGGTTCTATATGATTAGTATATGCTGACGTGTGTTCCCAGGAATTGAGTAATTTTTTGTGTGGTTTGATGGTTCTGTTTGAATTTTAGACTGCATATTCGACAATACTATTTTCATGCATATACATGATACATGAAGTTGTGACTCTGGAATTGTCCATTGTGTCATATGAAGGTGGGAAGAACCTTCTCTTATCCAAACGGAAGACAACCAGATAGTGGCAGCAAGGCATTGGGTGAACTTAACTTCCAGGTAAAACAACACCCTATCATCGCTTGCCTAATCTCCATTCTGCGAATTTCTCTCTAACTTGCATCTCAAATTTGCAGATTGGAGATTACTTGGACGTGGCAATTCTACTTGGTCGTGATAAGGCAGATACTTGAAGGTCTTGTAGCACCTGTTTCTTCTTTTTCCCTGGTCAATACGATGCATCATTGCATTTGTGCAACTATTGTGGCTAACTATGCAGTCTGACTGTAGCAGTTCATCGTTATATATTTGCTATAATGGAGGACATCTTCAGTTCAGAGAATCTTCCTTTAATGGTTAAACATCTTTTGTTTTGTGTTCCTATCATTTAGTTGCTTATTTATGTGAGTTGAAATGATCTGACTCGGTGGAAAAGGTTGTGTTTTAGTTTGCTCTTGGCCTTTTTTACTAAGAGTTCTTTGAGAAGGCAAGGACCAAGAAGTCTATTTTTACTTCCTAAATTTTACTTCATTGTGCATGGTAGTTATTGCTTTTTTTTTTTTTCTCTCTTCAATTCTTGTGTTACAAGATCATCTGTCATGATTTCAAGTGGATTTTATTAATCGATAAATGATGTAACATTGATGAAATTGAAAGGGGTTGTTTATCTTAAAAAACACAATTCATTTCATCATTGTCTTAACTACAAAATATTACAATAGCGAGTGGGAGAAGGCGTAGTGAAGACATTATAAATGTCTAATTGGAGAAAAGGAAAATTATAAGGATGGTTACTAGGGGTGTCAATCGTGTTGTGTCATTTTCATGTCGTGTCATTTTCGGTCGTGTTATTTTCGGTACGTGTCGGGTTCGTGTCAATAAAAAATTATTTAATTTGACAACAACTAATATAATATTATTTAAAAAATTATAAAATTCTTATTTTATATCTACAATACTTGTTAAATAATTATTTTTTATCTACAGTACTCATTAATCGTGTTATTTGTATCGAACCTTAATTTGACCTATTTATTAATCGTGTCAACTAATCGTGTTATTTTCGGGTTCTTGTCGGGTTCGTGTTAACGGAAAAAATTGACACCCCTAATATTGGTTACTATATTTATCCAAAGGCGAGGGGCACAGTTGCGAATTGTCATAAATCATAAGGAAGTTTTAGTATTTTACCGAATGTCGGTAAGGCGCCGGGCCAGCATTACCATACGACACCGTATTAAGGTATAACAGAAAAAAGCAATCGAGAAAGCGATTAAAAGAGGAGAGAGAAAAATTAGACGCCCAAACCCCAAGTATCTATAGCTGTTCTTAATCATCTCTCTCCTCTCTCCTCTCTCACTCCTAGGGCAATCACATCTCTCTCTCTCTCACACACACACACACACACACATTGCCTCTGTTCACTCGATTAACTCGGAATTATCCGTCATTCTTACCTCTATTTGTTTGTATGTAAATACACACACAATCGTCATTCTTCTGATGCTTTCGTGGGAACTCCGTTGAAATTCGGCCGGTAATTATGGTTCTATCTTTCTCTCTCTACCTTTACACGAACATTCGCACATTTATATGTGTGTATTTGTGTGGTTTCTCTCACAATGCTTTGTCTCTTTGGATTTTTCAGGTTCTGTGTGTTGGGGATAGGGAATGGCGACTAAGAGGGGATTATCAGGTGCGATAATTCACAGGAACAGAAACAGCGGCGGTGGATCTCGATTCCCGATTGCTATTCTCGTGTTCTTCTCAGTTCTCGCTTCGTTGGTTTTCTTCGTGGGTCGAGGATTCTATTTCACAACTTCAATTGGTTAGTATTTGTACACATACAAGTTATATTTATAGTGTTATTCACACACATGGCTGAAAATTTAAATGTCAGTGTAGATCTCTCTATTTGAAGGTCATAATCTTGTTGATTATATATATTACTAGGGCTTGAAATTCTGTTAAGTTTAGCTCATTGAGTTGAAAGTAAGAGCGTTTTATGTCATGATGGTACTCAATTCGTTGTACCCACTTGTTCGATTAAACGTGAATTATTTTTATTTCTTTCGCAGATGGGAATGATTTTTCAAGCAGTTCTAGTAATCAGGTAGTCTTCATTGCTACTTATATGGCTTAGAGTGTAATTCTTGCATGCGTACCTTGGTTGAGTAAATTTTTTTTACTGTTGTAGGATGTAGATTGGAGAGAAAGACTAGCGTTGCAGAATGTTAAATCACTGTTGTCAAAGGAGGCAAGTTTGAATTGCGGAAGATTTAATTAGGGATTTATTCGGCTATTATGCTTCACGTTACTCAGTTTTTCTAGTTTGTGGTAGTTTCTCATGTCAGCATGTTTCTATATTATAGGTGATTGATGTCATTAAGGCGAACACGGATGATTTAGGGCCTCTGAGTTTTGATTTTCTCAGGAAGCATAATTTGTCTGCTTCCTGGAAATTGGTTGGGCAAGAGATTTCGGTTGAGAATAATGGCACTCCTGCTGAGGTCAGAATGACTCTTTGGCTTTAGCTTAAAGTTTGTGCCCTTTGTTATCCTTAAATTTTAGGATGCAAAAACCATGTCAACTCAAAGTTTCTGATTGATTCTTGTTTTTCTGCTTGACCTTTTGCTTTAAGGCAAATCAAACATCCGCAACTATCAAACAACAAATCCCTAGAGGCATACAAGATGATTTTTTAGATGGTAATATTAATTCTTTTACCTTTTTGATTCTATAATGCTTAGTTTACTGGGAATTATTTATCAACATGATGATCTTTTGACCCATGCAGTTGATCATTCTCAGTTTGTTGATACACCTGCAAAACTAGCAAGAAGGGTAAGTATCATCATTAGATTCAACGTGTGCTGCGGCTATTGGACTGTCTTTGCATTTTTGGAAAGAAATTGCAGCTGTTAGTTGTGAACTGTGAGGAAGACGGAAATTAGTACCTTGGGTCATCTACTTCTGCATGGGTGGAAAAAAAAAAAGAAAGAGAAAGAAAAATGCTTTTCAACTCTGTGTTGACCTCTCCTTTTACTTACATTTTCTTTAAGTCATTAATTTATCTGTTTAAAATTTTTGGCAGCAATTGAGAGAGAAAAGACGTCAAAAGCGTGCAACTGATTTGGAAAAAAAAGATGATGAAGTTACTGTTAAGCTTGAAAACGCAGCAATTGAACGTTCCAAATCAGTTGATTCTGCAGTCTTGGGGAAATATAGCATATGGAGAAAGGAAAATGAAAATGAAAATTCTGATTCAACAGTACGCTTGATTCGAGATCAGATGATTATGGCAAGGGTATACTTAAGCCTAGCAACGATGAAGAACAAGCTTGACTTGGCCCATGAACTACAAATCCGCCTTAAAGAAAGTCAACGTGCTGTAGGAGAGGCAACTGCTGATTCTGATCTACATCAGAGGTAGTAAATGTTTATTGCCCTTGTGCATGTATAATCACTTTCATTTCTCCCCATTCTACCTATTGTTCTTATTTTTGTTTGATATGCATTAAATATGTCTATAGTGCACCTGAGAAAATCAAAGCTATGGGCCAAGTACTGTCAAAAGCTAGAGAGCAACTATATGATTGCAATCTGGTCACTGGAAAGCTAAGAGCGATGCTTCAGACCGCAGATGAACAAGTCCGGAGCTTGAAAAAGCAAAGCACATTCCTCAGCCAGTTAGCAGCCAAGACAATTCCAAATGGAATCCACTGCTTATCCATGCGCTTAACCATTGAGTATTACCTTCTTGCACCAGAGAAGAGACAGTTTCCCAGACAGGAAAATCTGGAAAATCCAAAACTTTACCATTATGCACTGTTCTCTGACAATGTCTTGGCGGCATCAGTTGTTGTAAATTCAGCCATTATGAATGCTAAGGTATAGGATTCTGTTCTTTATTATGTTGATTTTTGCCCAGTCGGTTTTCATGTTCTTGATTAAAAATGCAGTTAGGGACATCCTTTAGAAAACATATTTACCCTTTTGTTATTGTTTTTATGTAGGAAGAATTTTTCAATCAGTTCTTTCTTTTATAGTCCTTGTTCTGGTATACATAGTATACATGTGTAAATAGAGCACTCAGTAGTAAGTTTGTTCAATTTGACTTATCAAAATGTCCCACATCTGATGTATGCTATGCTGAAAGATTGGGACGGTAAGATGATTAGTGCCATTGAATTTTTTGAAAGATAATTCAGCAGTTTGCTGCTGAATTAGATGGCTCAGAACTGATTAATTGATTATTTTGTTGCCATTGACATTCTCTAAAGTGGGTTCCCTTTCGATGAACTTTGAGCACTCATAGTTCCAACCTGAGCCTCTCATGAAAGTAGTTGTTTTTTGTTTTCCTTGGACTTAATGATGCTACCTACTTGGCTGGATTGCAGGAGCCAGAAAAACATGTATTCCATCTTGTTACTGATAAATTAAACTTTGGAGCTATGAATATGTGGTTTATGTTGAACCCTCCTGGAAAAGCCACCATCAATGTAGAGAACGTTGATGAATTTAAGTGGCTTAACTCATCCTACTGTCCGGTGCTGCGGCAACTAGAGTCTGCTACCATGAAGGAGTACTATTTCAAAGCAGATCATGCCACCACTGCAGGCTCTTCTAATCTGAAGTACAGGAACCCAAAATATCTTTCTATGCTTAACCACCTCAGGTTTTATCTCCCACAGGTTTATCCAAAGTTGGATAAGATCCTGTTTCTTGATGATGACATAGTTGTGCAGAAAGACTTGACTGGATTATGGTCAGTGGATCTCCATGGAAAAGTGAATGGGGCAGTAGAAACCTGTGGCGAAAGTTTTCACCGGTTTGACAAGTATTTAAATTTCTCGAACCCTCACATTTCAAAGAACTTTGATCCGAATGCATGTGGGTGGGCATATGGGATGAACATGTTTGATCTTAAGGAGTGGAAAAAGAAGGATATAACTGGCATATACCACAAGTGGCAGAATATGGTAAGTGTTCAAAACCTTCCTATTATATTTTATGTTTTCTTGCTCTATGTGAACACTAATGCATGTGTATTAACACATTATTTTGCTTAAAATCCTGAGGTGACACTGGCAAGTTCACTTCATCTAAGATCAGTCGCACCATGCCTGGTGGCACTATCTGGAGCACATAGATTGGTTTTACACTTCCTGTCAATAGTATTTCTCTCTATAATGGTTGATTCCTTTAAAAATTTTCTTTGAAAGAAGTGTCTCACATCCTTGGCTGCATGTTAATTGGTCTGAAGCAAACTTCTTGGTGTGATTTTTTTCCAAAATAAGTTGCTAATATCCTGAGATCCTTGCTTTTCCATTTCCTTTTTCTCTGGTTCTGGCGATGGTATTAGAATGAAGACAGGGTGTTGTGGAAGCTTGGAACTCTGCCTCCGGGCCTGATGACATTTTATCAGCTTACACATCCACTTGAGAAGTCATGGCATGTGCTTGGTCTGGGTTATAACCCAAGCATCGATCGGACAGATATAGAGAATGCAGCGGTTATACATTATAACGGGAACATGAAACCATGGCTAGAGTTGGCAATGACAAAGTACCGCTCCTACTGGACCAAGTATATTAAGTTTGACCATCCCTACATTCGCAGCTGCAAACTGAGTGAATGAATGGATGATGCATGCTAAGGTACAGGCATGCTATCTCTTACTCTTCTCCAGTTCAACGAACTGATTGCTTCAGCTTGATTTAGTAAATGCGGAGGGTCGGTCTTACCTGTTCGATGTTGCGTTTCCATTCCTTTATTACCACATCATTTATTCTTCTGTGTGACTCAATTTCATTCATTTTTATCATCCCCCTTCTTCTGAAACTGGGCTATGAAGTAGTGATACCTTGTTGATATTTGGGTGGGAGGGAGCTATGTTCGGTTTGGACAAGAGACTGTGAACCGCATAAGTCTGATGATTTGACTGTTAACTCTCTCATGTATTCTTTGAACCACAGATCATTGTAGGGTTAAATTTGAATGGGCTTATTAGCATTCTCAACCAGATTCTGGATTTTGATTTTTTTTTCTTGCTTTTTTAAGAAAACCTTGATGGTTTCTGGGCAGCTAATTGATTGTATGTGTTGACAACTTTATATTTTCTGTCATATTCTACTTTTCTCAGCAGTGGCAATGAAAAATGGAAAGGACAAGTCCTGGAAATTCGACTAGGATTCGATGTTCTATTTTCTTGTACACAATTCTAGATATACACGATTTTCTTTTTTGAAAGCTTTAAATTACTATATGAATAGATGGATTTTTTAATTTTCACGTTTGTAATGTGATAATAAACTTCATTTTTTTTTTGAGTTAACTACCTATTTAACTTTTGAACTATACAATTTGTGTCAATTAAGCTCTTGAACTATGTTTTGTGTTAATCTAGTATTTGAATTATGCAGTTTGACTCAATGTAGCTCTTCCATTTAAATTCGTCGTTAGCTTTAAGGGAAATTCTCAAGTGCACATTACATGGTCCCTGAACTATAATTTAATTTTGAATTATAATCTAATTTTTAACTCAGGTGAGAATTTTTGTTAAAAGTTAATGGTGAATTTGGATGGAATGATTGCATTGAGTCAGATTATTTTGCATAGTTTGGGGGTTAAATTGACAAAATATAGTTTAGGAGTTTGATTGACACAAACAATATAATTTAATGTCTAAATAGGGAGTTAACTCATTTTTATTTTTTATTTTTTTTGAATTTTAGTAGGTTGATGAGCCAGGCTGCCTTTGGAGGTTGCAGGCTCTTGACCAAGGTGGGCTAGAAAAAGGTCTACATCCCTACCCATTGGTCAATCCCATGGCTCTTTGGGCTTTTTGGGTGAGCCATGAGTCATTTGTGGAGTCATAATTGAGGAAAACTCTACGGTAGTGGGGAAAAAAAAAATTAGTATTGATACCGCCAGTAAAATAAAGTTATAATTTTGAAAGAAAAAGTTACAATTGCTCAAGGAAGGTTATGATCGATTACAAACACCTATGATCAATCATGAAAAACACAATATCGATCCCAACATTTCATGATCGATCATACTCTTTAAAGTTATAACTTATATCTCAAAAAAATTATACCTTAACCTTAAAAGTTGTAATTTTCGATACCGATATCGCCGGTGGTACTATAGAAATTCCCCATAATTGTTTTCAGTGAGAAACTAGCGAAACATAACTTTTGCCAGCCATGATTTACTTGAAACGAACATAAAAGTTAATATGCTTCAAAGAAAAAGTTTATCACAAAACCTGCTGAAAGAAGATGCAACAATGCATTCATTCATCAAAAACTGGAGACAATAAGGGGCCATTAGAGAAGAAAGCTTCCAAATTCCCCGATATAAGTTCAAACATATCCCTAAACGATTCCTCCGTGCAAACAGAACAATGTGGAGACAATACAACATTGTCCAACACCAAGAGCTCGGTAGGAACATTTGGCTCATTTTCGAAAACATCCAATCCAGCACCTGCAATCTCACCTTGCTCCAGACACCGAACCAACTCCTTCTCATCGACGATTGCACCACGAGCAATGTTAACGACGATTCCTTCCCTTCCGAGTGCAGACAGTACTTCCTTATTGATCATATGTCGAGTTTCATCGGTTAATGCACAGCAAATGATCAAGATGTCACAATTAGCTGCAAGTTCACAGGCATTTGTGTAGAAAGGGAAGGAAATTTATGGATTCTTCTTCCTTGAGGTGTATGAGTTTCATCGGTAAGTGGTGTTCGAAATAATTTACACATAATTTGATTAATTTCTTCCAGATTCGATTAAAAGTAGATCAAAAACTAAAATATTTATGAAGGATAAATCTCTTTTAATCTGATTATAAGAGATTGATAAAATTCAAATTCAGAATGTCTAAATTTATAATTCGAATTTATTACCGGAGGACGATGAGAATTAAAATCGACCATTAGCAATTTAGCTTCACTGACTGTTTTTTAGTTCCAATTCTAGCGCTCAACTCACAAATGACAGAACCACAGCAAAACCAAGAAGAAGAACCAATCCAAGAACTACCACAAGTCCTAATCCTCTACCCACCACAAGTCTTCACAGTACACCAAGAAGAATTCTCAAACAAGTTCAAATTCCTCAAAGCCTACGAGTCTCCATTACCCAGAGACATCTTCCTCACAACCCACGCACAGTCCGTTAAAGCGGTCTTGTGCTCCGGTCAAAGTCCGATCACGGCCACCGTGCTCGACCACCTTCCGTCGCTCCGGTTTGTCGTCACCGATAGCGCCGGTGTGAATCATATTGACTAGCCGGAGTGTCGGCGGAGGGGAATCTCCGTAGCCAACGCCGGGAGTGTTTTCTCTGAGGACGTTGCTGATATTGCTGTCGGACTGTTGATTGGTGTACTGAGAAGGTTCAGTGCTGCGGATCGGTTTGTTCGGGGCGGACTTTGGCCCATCAACGGCGACTATCCTTTGGGTTCCAAGGTCATCCATGCCGGACTATAGTATTCACGAAAGATAAACTTTTCATGACTTGACCCCAAAAAGTTATCAAGATTTTGATGATAATATTTTATTAAATCAACAAATTAGATCAATAAATTAAATCTAAATGGTGTTTCTCGTAGTTACACTAGACAATTATTCATTTATTTTTATAACATGTTTTGAAAATATGTTTTTCAATGCAAAATTTTTTCTTACAAATTCACTTTCAATGAAAAACTACTTGTATTTTCAAATCACCCTTTTGCATCTAGTTAGGTAAATAATCGTCATTGAAAATGATGCACCTAATTCAAGTGTCACAAGAGCTAACACCTATTCACTGATTTCATTGCTCATCACCGTATTATTCAATCTTCTACATATGATACGTTTCGTAACGATCTAATCAAGCATACGTAATCACCAAAAGAAAAGTGAGGTTGAGTGAGTGAGGCCCACTTAGGTTAGGGGGCATTATACCTCAGTTCTTACCAACCCCAGGTGTGTAATTTGCTAGCTTCAATTCGGTCAAATAAGAATCATTGATTCCCTCTCCTGTCACTTTGATTGGTAAAGCGGGTTGTAAGATGTACAGATCTGGAATAGGATCATTCACCCTGTTAGAGTACCAAAGGTATGGTTCATTCAACAACTCTCCTATTGTTGGTGGGATTAGATTCTCTTTAAGAAATTCATTTATTATTCGAAGTGGAGGAACGCTATATTACATTGTAGATAGAGGGGGATATGCATTTGTGTCTTTGTCCGTGTGTGTGTGTGTGTGATCAACAGGGCTCTGGGATTGAGATGAGCTGGGGTGGTGTTAGGCTGCGTTTGGGTGGGGACGACATATTTGGACAAGATTGATGCAGGTATGCTATAAATTACATGCTTTTCAAGCACCTAGTACAGCAAAAACTTAGTGCTGCGACAGAAATGGGGGCACAAGGATTACCTCCACAGGGTGTTTCATGCTGTACTTAGAACTGCCAGTCCAATGTCTAGAACATAGTAGATTAGCATATAAATGCTTTAAATTTCCATGACAGTTGATTAAAGAATGACAGGGTGTGGTTCTACAATTGCTATTTGTATATTTCGGATTGCAGTCATTGTTTTCCTAATTAATATGATGTGGAGAGGGTGTTGGTTGATTTCAGTTGGGTGGCAGACAATTTGGGATTGTTGGGCTAGGTAGCATTGGCTCAGAAGTAGCAAAAAGACTCGAGGCCTTCGGCTGCGTTATATCATACAACTCGAGGACGAAGAAACCATCAGTTTCATATACATTCTATCCAAATGTCTTTGAACTTGCATCTCACTGCAATACCCTTATCATCTGCTGCGTGTTAACTGAAGAAACCTACTACATGATCAACAACGACATCATGAAGGCACTGGGAAAGGATGGAATTATCATTAATATTGGGCACGAGGCTATTATCGACGAGAAGGAATTGGTGAGGTGTTTGGTGGAAGGAGACATTGCTGGTGTTGGCTTGGATGTGTTTGAGAATGAACCTAATGTTCCCAAAGAGCTATTTGCATTGGATAATGTTGTGATGTTGCCTCATAGGGCTGCCTTTACAGGGGAATCCTTCTATGATGCTTTCCAACTTGTGGGGGGAAATTTGGAAGCTTTCTTTTCGAACAAACCCTTACTTTCTCTTGTCAGTGATGGATGAATGGAACAAGTTCTATTTCCAAGTTGTTACACGATCAGTCAAGTTAAGCTAAGCTAAGATAGAAAAGCGGCAGTCTTTCTAATCAAGCGAGCAACCAACCAATTCCAACAATTGCAGTGACAACCATCAAAGCAAGAAGTATGGGCTTGCAAGATCAAGTGGAAAGAGCGGAACTTGAATGTATATTTAATGTGTATTTTTGTGGGTTCTTAATAGAATAAAGATAGCTTGTACAGAAGGTAGTGAAAAGCCTCAAGGGGAATCCCACACTGGGGAGAAATAGAATGCATTTGATAGTTAATTTTAAAAGTCTATTAACAGACTTGTCTGATTCTCTTGAACAGTCTCCATACTTGTTCAATGGCTTCCTGTCACTAATTGGTCTATAAATAAATATGCTTTTATCTTCTTGTTTTGCCATTATGTATGGTGCACACACTTGATGCTATTGGATCATTCATTTTACCATAAGAAAGTTGTTCTTTCAAATTATTTTGAAGTTTTGTCGCAGTACTCGTACGCTTCTATTTTTTTTCCTTTCTTTTTTTTTTTGGGAGGGGGTGGGAAATGGGAGATGTAAAAGGGATTAAGAGTTCGAATCTTATTCCTAAATATTTTTTTCGTCCATTTTTATCACGTCATCTATTTTTAATCAGTTAAATCATTTAGCTTTTGATTAATTTTTGACCCAATCTAATTTTTAGGATAAATTTCATTGACATGCCCTAGATTTTTAGGGTAAATTTTACAGGAGCGTGCAATGATATTTCAAAAACCATAGAGGGTGTCAGTGAAATATAACTTAAATCTAAGGTGTGTCAGTGACATTTACTCTAATTTTTATTTCAGACACTTTTCATATAGTCTTATACATGTTGATATTTTATTGAGATCATGTATTTTGAGAAAATTTTGTTGTCGATTTTTTTTTAAAATAATGAACAGTAAAAAATAAACAATGTTATTTTATATATTGGGATCGAATTTTTAGACACTCGAATTTTATATTGCATCGTGCCTGAAAGCACGGGTTTGCTAGTTTACTATATGAATTCTATTCATCTCTAATATACCGTAAATTGCAAGAAAAGCAAGAGAGAATTTGTACGCTTGTTTCAATATTAATTCATTGTCCCAAAGGAGATGTTGTGATACTTACAAATCGCATGGAAATTGTGCTAATCGAATTTAGCTAATTTTTCCATATTTATCTTAAGCGATAAATAAAATAACATAACGAGCAATGCTATAAAATTCAAATAAAACCCAAAAAATTATAACTCAAATGCATAATTATTCCTTGAATGAGTGGGTCCAATTAATTTTTTAAGTGGGACCCACTCATCCCACACTCATCTAAGGAATTATTTACATTTTAATTTTAACTTTTAAATTTCATTTGAGTTATGTCAGTATTTTCTATAACAATATTATCCTTTCCAACATGGGAAAAACCTTTCTATCCTGAGAAAATTTTGTATGTGTTTAGCACACCATTTAGCAATGTCAGCCAATATGCACAATCAATAATTAAAAAACTACACACAAGTTAGTTTTTTTATTAAAAAAAATCAGACAGTGATGAATCACAGCTTTTCTTGAGAATGTACAACTTATTATTGGCTATGTACACCACCTACCACTGCCAGTAATGAGTTAAACCCACAAAAATTTATCCTCTATGTTAAAGCAAAAGTAAGTGTACAAGCCAATTAATAAAATGAGAATAAGTATTCAAAATTGTCCATCAATGTAAATTCCCAATGGACAAAGTTACAATTAATACTGGGTTTGCCTAGTGTACCAATGTCAGATGAAAAGAAAAGAGTGTTAGAGTACACTCTTATCCGATCAAGATTAGTTTGTGTATTTGGTTTTTACAATCTAACATAATCATAACCGCGTTAAATCTCTTCTACAATTTGATCAAATAATGTTGGATTCTATGACGTAGCTACATATGATTCGGCTGAAACTAGATATTAATATATTCAAATGAGAATAAATTATTTACAATGTAAATCAGATTGTTTGCGGACAGCCAATCAAAATTTGACCGCTACACAAACTTATCGAAAATCCTTAACATTAGTTTGTGTATTTGTGTAATTGTCAAATTTTGATTGATTGCTTGTAAATAATTTCACAGCTAACCGTAAAGAATTTAATCTCTATTCAAATTCGATCAATATAGAATTAATTCTAATTTAAATAATAGATAAAGTAAAAAACATCAATTCATCTCTATTAAATCGGATTCAAGCCAAATGATTAACAATCCCTCTAACAAGAATGATTAACAACCCTCATCAAATGAAAAAAAAATTCAAACGAAGTCTTTAATAAAAGCCATAATGGCAGCGGCTCTCCTAGTGTCAATCATATCGATCATATGAAACCCAACATCATCAAATCGAGCTTCAACCATCACTCCTTCAAGAACCAACATCTGAACAAAATCCTGTTGCCGATCAATCAGAGGATCGCCGCCGAACCCAATCACCAAACACCTCCCCAGATGTCTGATCTTCTCTTTGTTTGCACCATCCAACATCGGATTACAGAATCTATGGTCTCGATCAGTCCCCGGCGGCAATGCAAGCTCCCACAGAACATCAATGGCTGGCAATGGAAAATACTGATCTGTTGCAAGCTTTAACTCCGATTTTGTTCGTTGCTTGCCTCCGAAAAATGGTTGGTTTAGAATAAGCCCAGAAATTCTAACTGGGTCTAGTTTGAGATCTTGGATTTTTAATGCAGTGTTGAAGGCAATATTGGCTCCAGAACTGGTTCCATATAGGTAACATCTTGAGAAATCTGCATAATCTCTGAGCCATTGGTCACCATTTGGGTCCAAAGCTTGTTGTTTAACCCAGTTAATAGCATCAATGGCGTCATCGTACTGCGCCGGAAGGCGATTTTCCGGTGCAAGACGGTATTCGACGGCGATGACTATGGCTGGCACTTCGCAGGAGAGTTGGCTGTAGTTCTCATGGACCATGAAACCGGTGACACTGAAGTAAATCCATCCGCCGCCGTGGAAGGAGATTAAGATCGGAAGCCGAGCGACGGAGTTGTCATTTGAGGGCAGTTTGGTCGGACGGAAAATTCGGATGAAAGTTTTGTTGTTGGCGTTGAGTATGACATCTTTGCTGACGACGGTTTGTCCGGGAAGAGGGTCGACATCGCCGGTAGGTGGAACGGCTGGAATGTTGAGAAGGCGAGTGACCGACCCGTCGGGGTTGAGGGAGATGTTAAGGTGTTGGTAAGGGTCGAATTTTGACATTTTAGGATCCAACACACCTTGAAAATAACAATAATGTTGGAAGGAGATTAGGGTTTGTGAGTATTGTTGTTTTTTTTTGGTCATGCAGCCATGCAAGGAGTTATTTTGTGGGGGACGTAAAGGGATATCCTTAACTATCGGATAGGCAAAGTTTGGGAGACCGTAAGATTTGGGTAGTTTTGAGCACGTTTTGTTGAATTTGACTGATTCTCGGTGGTAGACACCTCCTGGTAATGTGTGAAAGGAGTTGAGGATTTTAGCCAAGGATTTTTTTTTTTTTTAATTTTTTGTTGGAAATTCATACGGAAAGGAAGATGACGAGGTTTGAACTCACAACTTGAAGATTTGAGTATAGTTTTTATTTTATTTTTATTTTTTTTAATGATGGATATGAAATATGCATATGTTAGTCCCACTTGAAATCATTTGATTTCATCTGTTGCTTTAATATGCTGTTATGATGTATGGGATAAGGGGAATGTCTTAATATTAAATGGAATGTAGTGATAATAAATATATTAGATCAGCAAAATAAGTGAGACGATTAGAATTATAAATATAGTATTATTGATGGCAATGATTGTTGATTACTAAAGGAAAATTTTCGACCAAATAATTCTTTTTTTCTTTCTTTTCTATAGAAAAAATATACTATAAAGGCTCGTTGGAATCTCACTCGTATCTTCTAATTTTTCAATCATGTCGAAACTTTAAATGAAAAACCCCAAAAAAAGATTGGTTTTCCATCACTAAAGGAAACAAATATTTATATATTCTCGTTTTTTCAGTTGATAAGTGATGAGCTAGGCCCAAATGGTCTAATCCATGTTGAAGGCCAAAACTTAACTAGGAGTCCAAACTTATAAAGACTCAGCAGATCCAATGTGGTCCAAGCCAGTTAAGCTCATAGGGAGCTACGTCACTAATGGAGCATCTAGGAGCCTCATCCTCGCTGCCTAGAGAGAGTCTATTTTTCCCTCATCATTTGACCGAGTCCTATGAAGAGCACCATAACTCCTGGCCCGTTGAGGAGAGGAGAGGTCGTCAAACTATTTAATTATTATTAAAGTCGAACCAATCCGTTACGACTATTAAATGGCCCCAACCCGTTATAACCGCTTGATTAACTATTTAATTAGTATCCATTATGAGGCGACTATAAAATGTAAGTCCCGCCAACACCTTGGGGGAAACACACTCAATATAACACAACTCTCTCCTAGCTTTCTAAGCTTGTAACTATCTACTCTCCCTACACACCCGAGTTAATAAAATATCCGGCGACCCTTGCCCTTCAAAGTGGACGTAGGTCACATTGACTGAACCACTATAATCCTTGTCTTGCTTTTGTCTCTATCTTTTACTTAGCAATTTTACTGTTCAATTGACAGGTGGTGTACAAATCTAATTTGTGCATCATCAATAAGAATGATGAAAAGTACAAGGGATACAATTTCCGATGACTTGAATTAGAGAAAAAAAAAAAGAGAAGAAGAAAAAACATGCAAATTTAATTTTTTGCATTAAGTAGTTGGTTCGATCCCCTTAATCTAATTCAAACATCAATAGTAAAAAAGTTGTTTCATCTAGGCCCGTAAATGGATCGAATTTTAGTCCAAATCTAATCTGATTCCGTTTAATTAGTTATGTACCGAGATTTTCATCCGATTATCTGAATCGATTCGAATCCATCTAGATATCTTAAATCGACTATTGATATGGATATATATAAATTCAATTCTATTAAAATTCAATCCCGTTAAAATATACATATAATAACGATCCGTTGATAGGCCTAGTGTCATCCCCTTAATCTACGTTCACTTATTTAATTTTAAGCTAAAGTCTCCACTAATCAAACCGGGTTTTGTGGGTTGATTACATGGGAATTACTCCAACTCGTAGACTTTCTTGTTATAATAACCTACCTGTCTCTGCCAAAAAAAACTAAAAAATTATGAAGGACAATTTCAACCCAAAGTTCCAAGTCAAATCCAACTTTTATATCAGATTTTCTAGGTTTACATAAAATCTCCTAGGATTTGTTTGTAATCTTAAAAGCTAGTTAATCCCCCTAGGAAATTCCGAATCCCACTTAAAGGACAATGACATTGAGGAAGACAATAAAAAGCAAAGCTTCAAATAAAGCCTATGACTTCGTAGAGCTAAAATAATGAGTAAAAAATTTTGATTTAATAGGAACTACTCTAATGGACAAATTCAATTTTAAAATATAACAAATTCAAATTTAAAAAAGAGTAAAATATGATCATTAGATTTTTAAAAGAAAATAAAATCTGATTATTAAAAAAATTGAGTAAAGATCCGAATCTCTCGACTTTAGTAAAAAACTTGAATCTCCCGTTATTTTGTATGAGTTTGAATAAATGATTAGAACTTGTTTTTACTCTATTTTTATTCAAAATTAGGTTTGACTTTGAGTTAAAATTTAAATAAGGGTTAAAGATGTTCTAATAGATTCATTTCTCTATAGATATCATCTCAATTCATGAAAGGGTACTTTGAATAAAGTAAGATTTCAGATAAAAGAATTTGTATGCTGATGATACCTACCTACAACTAATTAATGTTACTATTACCCATATAAGTGGAGGTCAATTCTTTGAAACCATCATTTTTTTTTTCATGATATAGCTAAGATATGTCACAACACAAGGAAAAAAGATGTTAAATCAAATCTATATGACAGAGATATTCTTCAAGTTCCTCCTTTCTCACATTATTACATTATTAAGAAGAATGAACCCCTAAATTAAATCGAGTAATCTTATTAGAATCTAAAAATTTGACTTAATGTACCAATCTCATGACGTGATTTCATTATAAGCGTTAGATAACACTAAACATCAATATTTGATGGGACCTACGATCAATCTAATAGCTATAGTAAATTAGATCAACAAATTAAGTATCTATAGTATTGCTCAATTAAATCAACAAGATCTAATTATGTTGGTCCATCCTTAATTTTTTTTTATAGAGGGCACATGTATAATTGCAAAATTAATAATTAGAAGATGACTCGTATAATGGAAATTGATTTTCCTTCCCAGTAATGTTACGCTGACCAAATTTTGGGATCAAATTAAGAGCTCAAATGACATGACAACATATTATTTGGAGTTTTTATTAGGGCTCAAATGACATAGCACCAAATAAAGAAGTCCAAGTCAACTGTCATGTCATTTAAACTCTTAATTTAGTCTCAAAATTTGATCAGCATAATATTACTGTTTCCTTTATGTTTGAAACAAACACAAACTGAGTGGTTAAGTTTAACATCATAAAGAAAGCAAACCAATCCAACAGCTTGCACTTAGATCTCCATTATCATCTTGTCAAGTTACAACAAATTCAACAAGTAATACCCACATAAAGCTGATAGTAGTGATATGGTGGCCGTTGACTCTTAAATTGAGTGAACAAACTGCTTGACATTATCATAAAAAGTTTGAACTCTTATGGGATCAAAGAGATCTACACCATGGTGGCCTCCATCCTCAAAACACGCCACCACGTCCACACCACGCGCCACCAACAAGTCCACAAACTCTCTCTGCCGGTCAATAAGTGGATCACCACCACTTCCCCTAACCAAACACCTGCATAATTCTCCGATCTTCTCCTTATGAAACTCACCAATATTCAATGGATTACAGTACTCATGATCACGATCAGCATCGTTCGGCAATGCCAAGGACCACATCAGATCGGTCAGAAACATATTCAATACCGGATCATCGGTCAATCTCGTCTCCGATTCAGTCCTCTTCACCCCACCAAAGAATGGCTGGTTCATGATCAGACCCATGATTTTCACCGGAGAAAGATCAATGTCCAGTGCACGTAGAGCAGCATGGTAAATTATGTTGCCACCTGAGCTACCACCCATCAAGAACACCCTAGAAAAGTCAGCAAAATCTTTCAACCAAGCATCACAAATGTTCATATCTAGTGCCTGGTCTCGGACCCATATGATTGCATCCATGGCATCGTCGTAAGCTGCC
The DNA here is from genome assembly GCA_951799425.1 of Ilex aquifolium. Classification (NCBI taxonomy): domain Eukaryota; kingdom Viridiplantae; phylum Streptophyta; class Magnoliopsida; order Aquifoliales; family Aquifoliaceae; genus Ilex; species Ilex aquifolium. The sequence continues at coordinate 40,387,374 of OX637396.1, read as the reverse complement.
GGAAGGCGGTGTTCCGGTGCAAGACGGTACTCGACAGAGAGAATCAGAGCTGGGACTTTAGCGGTCATGTCATTGCATGATTCATGAAAAGGTTGAGATGTTGCACTGAAAAGTACGAAACCACCTGCGTGAAAGAATATAATGATTGGGAGCTTAGTATTTGGAGGAAGATTGGAAGGTCGAAAGATGCGAATGAAGGTGTTGGTGGTAGGGTTTAGAGGTATGTCTTTGGAGAGGGCGAGTTGGGTTGAGTTAGAATCGTTGGTGGTGGTGTTTTCTGGTGTTGGAGGTACCTTGGGGAAGGCTTCGATTCGAGTAAACGAGCCGTCTGGATTTGGGAAGAGGAAATCCGGCCAGGAAACCGTGGAGGACTTCCCCGGGGACTGTGGCTCAGCCATGGTTGATTGGAGAGAAAGGGAGAGAGAGAGAGATAGAGGATTAAATGGGAGACTGCAGAGTGAAAGGCTGGTAGGTTGGACTTTATAGTGTGCAATTATATTGGTATTTAATTTGAAGATTTGACTATCGTACGGAAATTTATTATATTTGTGGTATTTTTATTATATTTATTAATATTTTTATTATTATTATAGTATTTAAAAAAATAATTAAAATAGTTATAACAATAATAAAAATACTTACGACAAACGGTAAAAAAATCTACAAATGTGAAAAAAATACATACAAATATAGTAATTTTTTTATAACTAACAAAAATGGTAAAAATAATTACAACAAATGTGATAAAAACCCCAATATTGTGATAAAAACACTCGTAAAGGTACTAAATCAACTACAAAAGTGATGAATTTTTTGGTTATAAATGACCCACAAAAATTATAAAAATACCATTTAAAGTAATAAATTTTAGAGGTATGCTACCGAATTTTTTTTAGCGGTACCATAGTCAAATCCCTAATTTGATCATATTATTTATTGAGTTAATTAATCCCTATTATTGAATTGAATTGACACTGAATTCTAGGTAGCTAAAATATGACACAGCTCGTTAACACAATACGAGATTAGAGAGTTTGGATCTTCCTTAAAACACCTATTTCATAAACAAGGGAATGCGATACGACACAATTAATAAACGAATCAGGTATAAATAAAGTCAATCAAAACAAATACACGACCCGAATTATGTATATACTGGTTATACACGACACAAACTCGATATGACACAATTCGTTACACTCGAATGAATAAACAAATTGAGTATGGGTTAAGTATTTTTTGACATGAACCCACTAATATCCGACACGTACTCCCTTCACCCGACACGATTGACAGGCCTAGTGAGTCTTAAACCGTACCCGCTCTAAATTTGATGATCTTATTTATTGATTTAATCGGTCTCTATTATTAAATGAGCAATGTTATAAGGACCAAATCAAAGACTTAATTCAATGTAATTATTAGATTAATTGAGAGTTCTAATATTAAATGGAATCCACTACCAATATAATTGTTGTATTGAATTAAATTCTTAAATAACATTTTTCTTAATGAATTGACAGCGAATCTTGATCATGACCCGTTATTAATTCAATGTCAACCATACATTAAATTAACTAATAAAATTAGCAAACTATATATATATAATGAGAAGTCAACTACTCGGATTTCGATCCCATTTGGGCAATTTGGCTTATTGTACTAAGAAACCCAAGACAGGAATTGCTTCAAGTAGGGTCATTCAAAACTTATATTCTACGATAAACATTATAAATAGTCTTTAAACTACCTGGGAAAGTGACGTGCTTACCAAAAAAAAAATTACCAAGTAAGCATAGTTAGATGCAGAATAGAAACATTCGTATTGTATTAGAATCTACCCAACTTAGACCTTTATTAAAATGGTATATAGTCAAGTTTGTATCGTATCAAAATTTTATTGTGGATGATGGTGCTAAAAAATCGAGAGGCATGAGGTGGAGAGCTGGATGTGCTCTTGATGGGTGTGTCGTGTTTGTGTGTAAAAATGAATGAGAATACACAAGAAAATAAGTGGTTCACCAGCTGAAAAGCTTGGCTAATCCACTGTAATGGAGGCTCTTGCTCCTTGATTGTATATTGCTTTCTTGAAGAAGAAGAGTACAATAGGGTTTTTTCCTTGCTTGACGGCCCCTTCTTACATAGTGATGATTGCCTTTTATAACAGCATATTAGGGTATTCAGGAAATGATGGTGAAAACCCTTTTCTGCCCTCTCAGGGAATATTCACAGAATATTCTATGTGGCTTATTGCCCAAGATATGGTTTGATGGTGAAAACCCTTTTCTGCCCCTTCTAGTAGTTTCTTTGTTTATTGCCTCAAGTATATATTTTTTTTCGGTATCATCAGTTGCCCCCCAGCCCCGAGCAAGGACTGATCTGAGCTGTCCATTGGTTGGGGCTGAGCATTTCAGATCGAATCGAAGATGCTCGGGAGTTTGAGGGGTTTCGTCGAAGAAGCTCCACGAGTTCCGAAAAGCTTGTTATGTTTTGGACTTAGGCTGGTTGAGCTAACTTCTTCTTTTAGGGTGAGGAGCCAAGTCAACTGAGGTGTCAGGTCGGGCTGAAGAGCCAAGCCGGCCCTTGGCTAAGGAGCCAGGTCGGTTGAAGAGTCGGATCATTCCTTGGCTGAAGAGCCATATCATTCTTTGGCTAAAGAGTCACATTGTTCCTTGGGTGAAAAGTCAGGTTGGCTGAAAGGCCTGGTTGTGCTGAGCTTACGAGCTCTTAGGCTGAAAATCCTTGTTGTACTGAGCTTACGAGCTCTTGGGCTGAAAATCCTGGTTATGCTGAGCTTACGAGCTCTTAGGCTGAAAAGCCTAGTTATGCCGAGCTTACGAGCTCTTAGGCTAAAAAACCTGGTTGTGCTGAGTTTACGGGCTCTTAGGCTGAAAAGCCTGGTCGGCTGAAGAGCCATTTCTGTCCTTGGCTGAAGAGCCAGGTCGCTCCTTGGCTGAAAAGCCAGGTTGGCTGAAGAGCCACGTCGTTCCTTGGCTGAAAAGCCAGGTCGTCCCTTGACTAAAAAGCCAGGTCGGTCATTGGCTGAAAAGCCAGGTCATTCCTTGGCTGAAAAGCCAGGTCGGCTGAAGAGCCATATCTTTCCTTGGCTGAAGAGCCAAGTCATTCCTTGACTGAAAAGTCAAGTCGACTGAAGAGCCACTTCTTTTCTTGGCTGAAAAGCCAGGTCATTCCTTGGCTGAAAAGCCAGGTCGGCTGAAGAGCCACTTCGTTCCTTGGCTGAAAAGTCAGGTCACTCCTTGGTTGAAAAGCCAGGTTGGCTGAAGAGCCACGTCGTTTCTTGGCTGAAGAGCCAGGTCGTCCCTTGACTGAAAAGCCAGGTCGGACCTTGGCTGAAAAGCCAGGTCATTCCTTGGTTGAAAAGCCAGGTCGGCTGAAGAGCCATATCTTTCCTTGGCTGAAAAGCCAAGTCATTCCTTGACTGAAAAGTCAGGTCGGCTGAAGAGCCACATCTTTCCTTGGCTGAAAAGCCAGGTCATTCCTTGACTGCAGAGTCAGGTCGTTCTTTGGCTGAAAAGCCAGGTCATTCCTTGGCTGAAAAGCCAGGTCGGCTGAAGAGCCACTTCGTTCCTTGGCTGAAGAGCCAAGTCATTCCTTGACTGAAAAGTCAGGGAAGCTGAAGAGCCACTTCGTTCCTTTGCTGAAAAGCCAGGTCGCTCCTTGGCTGAAAAGCCAGGTTGGCTGAAGAGCCACATCGTTCCTTAGCTGAAAAGCCAGGTCGTCCCTTGACTGAAAAGCCAGGTCGGTCCTTGGATGAAAAGCCAGGTCATTCCTTGGCTGAAAAGCCAGGTCGGCTGAAGAGCCATATCTTTCCTTGGCTGAAGAGCCAAGTCATTCCTTGACTGAAAAGTCAGGTCGGCTGAAAAGCCAGGTCATTCCTTGGCTGAAGAGCCAGGTCGTTCCTTGGCTGAAAAGCCAGGTCATTCCTTGGCTGAAAGCCAGGTCGGCTGAAGAGCCATATCTTTCCTTGGCTGAAGAGCCAAGTCATTCCTTGACTGAAAAGTCAGGTCGGCTGAAGAGCCACATCTTTCCTTGGCTGAAAACCAGGTCATTCCTTGACTGAAGAGTCAGGTCGTTCCTTGGCTGAAAAGCCAGGTCATTCCTTGGCTGAAAAGCCAGGTCGGCTGAAGAGCCACTTCGTTCCTTGGCTGAAGAGCCAAGTCATTCCTTAACTGAAAAGTCAGGTCGGCTGAAGAGCCATATCTTTCCTTAGCTGAAGAGCCAAGTCATTCCTTGACTGAAAAGTCAGGTCGGCTGAAGAGCCACATCTTTCCTTGGCTGAAAAGCCAGGTCATTCCTTGGCTGAAAAGCCAGGTCGGCTGAAGAGCCACTTCGTTCCTTGGCTGAAAAGCCAGGTCGCTCCTTGGCTGAAAAGCCAGGTTGGCTTAAGAGCCACATCGTTCCTTAGCTGAAAAGCCAGGTCGTCCCTTGACTGAAAAGCCAGGTCGGTCCTTGGCTGAAAAGCCAGGTCATTCCTTGGCTGAAAAGTCAGGTCGGCTGAAGAGCCATATCTTTCCTTTGCTGAAGAGCCAAGTCATTCCTTGACTGAAAAGTCAGGTCGGCTGAAAAGCCACATCTTTTCTTGGCTGAAAAGCCAGGTCATTCCTTGGCTGAAGAGCCAGGTCGTTCCTTGACTGAAAAGCCAGGTCATTCCTTGGCTGAAAAGTCAAGTCGGCTGAAGAGTCATATCTTTCCTTGGCTGAAGAGCCAAGTCATTCCTTGACTGAAAAGTCAGGTCGGCTGAAAAGCCACAGCTTTCCTTGGCTGAAAAGCCAGGTCATTCCTTGACTGAAAAGCCAGGTTGGCTGAAGAGCCACGTCGTTCCTTGGCTGAAAAGCCAGGTCATTCCTTCCAGATTATCTTTGGTTGAAGAACCAAGTTGTTCCTGGGCTAAAGAGCCAGGTCGACTGAAGAGCCCCGAATTATATAAGACTTCAAATCTGATGGGTGATTGTGTCAGCAACTACTAATGGTGCTACTCATTCCCGTAGAATTTTTTCTTGGGCATTGTAGAAGACAACCTAAAGTTGCTTGAAGTACACCAAAAGCGTGTGGCTGATTTTTCGGATTTCGACTCATGCTTTTGTCTCGAACCATCGGTCAATCGTTAGAGATTTGATTTAGAACGATGAAAATCGTTCCCACAGACGGCGCCAAACTGATGGTGCTAAAAAATCGAGAGGCATGAGGTGGAGAGCTGGATGTGCTCTTGATGGGTGTGTCATGTTTGTGTGTAAAAATGAATGAGAATACACAAGAAAATAAGTGGTTCACCAGCTGAAAAGCTTGGCTAATCCACTGTAATGGAGGCTCTTGCTCCTTGATTGTATATTGTTTTCTTGAAGAAGAAGAGTACAATAGGGTTTTTTCCTTGCTTAACGGCCCCTTCTTACATAGTGATGATTGCCTTTTATAACAGCATATTAGGGTATTCAGGAAATGATGGTGAAAACCCTTTTCTGCCCTCTCAGGGAATATTCACAGAATATTCTATGTGGCTTATTGCCCAAGATATGGTTTGATAGTGAAAACCCTTTTCTGCCCCTTCTAGTAGTTTTTTTGTTTATTGCCTCAGGTATATATTTTTTTTCGGTATCATCAGTGGATAAGTCCTGCTAAATGGTTCGTGTCATATTTATCCGAGTTCATAACGATGAATTTATTTAATAAGACTAATGAATCCACCCATTTATTATTTGATCCCACTAAGTGTTAACTCGATCTCAATAATTCCGTGTTGATTTCGTGCTAAATGGGCTTTCTTTAAAACTAACAGATATGACATACAACAACCAAACTTAACGACCTACTAATAATAGCATGATATGGACTTGCAAGCAAACTCATCAAAGTGTAAGAAAAAGGCAGAACAAACTCCACCTAATTTTTATGATAGAAAAATTCTGAAATAAGCAACTAACACGATGATAATTAGCATCAGGTAAACTCAACTCAACAAAGTCTTTATCTCAGTTAGTGTCGGCTGCATGAATCCTATTTCTCCACTGTGCACTGTTAAGGGTCATAATTTTTGTTAAACAGTAAACTATGTATCCTTTTTACTATAATTTGCACCAGTTCAAAGGGAACTAATCTCTCTGCCATAATGACTTCCACCTAACTTGGGTATGGTAAACTGTTTGTTAAACCTTACCAATCCTTTCAAAGGATTAGGTGTTTGTGCAAACATCAATACCAACTGCAGGATACACACAGCAATTTCTCTTATCAAGATTCTGATGTTCATGTTGAGTAATAATTACCTCAAGAATGCAGCTAGTATCTTCCAAAAAACCATAACATCATATTTTTTCCTGCTGTGCTCCATGATATCAGCATTCATATTGCCCTTCCCTGTTACAATGGAAGTATACACGACAAGTCGAAAACAAACAATCTAGCAGGTTAAACAAGGAATTATCTTGCTCTTTCCATAATTAAGCATCGTAATTTTCATGTGATCAATTTCCTGTCAATGGTTGAAAAATTCACGAAGTCAGAACTGCAATATGACGATGTTTCTTGAGATAAGCAGAGATGCCGATGCTTTAGTGCATTACCACTCCCAGGAGGACAGTTATGAGAGGACAATATTTAGAACAAAACATCCAAGTTAACCCCCTCCCCCCCAAAAAAAAAAAAAAAGTTCCTATGCTGGTACTAAATCTGGGTCTTGCCTAGTCCAAGGAAACCTAAAGCACTCAAATTCTGGCAGCAGTTAAGTGCTAAACAAATCATAGTGGTGTTTGAAATATGAGAAAAGCCAAATCTAAATCCCAAACCATAATTCAAATGCAGCCCTTCATCCTACTTTCTTAATAGAATATTTGCTTCACTATTTTCTTCAAAAAAAAGGACCTAAGTTGACTACCCTAATTTCCTATGATATCATGTGTGACTGTATGCCTAAGAATTGTGCTATTGGACATGAAGCCCCCAGTGAATGTTTCCTGGAGCCCCGACCTTCACAACTGTGTGAGGATTGCTTGGATGGCCAGAGGTTTGGATTGGCATCATCAAGCTGGGTTGGATAATGCATTGCTCAAGGGCAGATGGCACCTTCTGTGAGTCGCTGTTCTATTCGCGAGTTTAAAGAGCTTTTATGCCAGCTTATCAGGTTTCCGTGCCCTCAAATAATGGCAACTCATGTGACTACATCCAGTCTTAGAGCGCAGATATATTTTGATACTATACGATGAAGGCTATAACCCTGTCTCGTATGTATTGCCATGAGTATATCATACAATGCCTTCAAACTCTGCTATTCGGTTAACTTGAAGGGGAATAGCAGATTTTGGAGGCATTGCCAGAGATCAGAACCACGAATATGAATAATAAACCGCATTAAACTACAAGTCACAGATAATGCTACTGATAAATGACTAGTAGCATGAACAAATTCACTTCCATCTAGATTTGGGGATTGTCGTTTTTGCAAGCTGCTACATGACGCCATATTCAGCTGTAATACCATGGCTGACCATGCCTCAATCCTATATTCTACCATGGCAAACTCAGATGATCAAATGTTAGAGAGAAATAATTAACATAACCTCCAAGATTTTATAGCATCAAGAAGTGAATAAAAGGATTAAGGTCACATTAGACTCCTGTGCTTCCTTTTCAATGTTTTCGAATATTTGAGACAAGACTATTTAGGACAAGAAGTGAACACAAAATTATGCTTTTCTATGTACAAAAGTTATCGAAGACATTTTAAATCCTAAATAAAGGTGACAAGAAGCACCCAACAGAACTTAGTTCAACCTCTTTATGCAACTTTACAACCTCAGAGATCATTTGATTACTAAAAAAGGAAAAGAAATTGAGACTTTAATTACAATATGAGCATCTAGAATGCTCCGAAATAGCTAGGACAAGGCTTTGTCAAAATAATTATGTATTTTTTTTGGTACATTGGAAAGTTTAAATAGGGTAAGTTATACGCTCAAACAAAAAAATATTAGCTAAATCATTCTCCAGCAGATCCCCAATTGAGCGCGGGTGTGTCTCTAACACAATTGATTACATATAGCCATGTAGAATATGAGTTGCAAAAATAGCCCAGAGTGCTTCCCTTTTTTTTAGCTCAGTATTTCTTTCATTTGCATTTGTGTATGTGCAGGTGTATGTGTTTGTGCATGAAGGCATACACAACCTTACCAAACCATGTCTACACACATACACAACCATGCCTAAACATGCCTCGACACTTCCACATGTCTATATAATCCTTTTGCCATAGATGGGGCAAGGAAAAGATTGATTCCCACATATTGATATCAAAGTAAATTTAGAACAAAACTCAGATACTTACTTAGGCAGCAGACAACCAAAAATGCAAATAGGGGCCCAATCCGTTGGAAACCCATAAAAGTAAGCTCATCAAAGTCCAAGGGCACTGAATTTGTTGATTAAGGTCGACTCAACACTCAAAAAGTGAGAGCAACTGTCAAAGATATAACCTTTATGCCTGGGATTCCCAGAATTCAACAATCTGTGGGAGCACAAGCTAAAGGGAGTCTGTGCCTTAATTATTACTGTTCAAAAAGATCATACTGAGATGAAGTTTTGTGGACCAAACCAAATATGCAATAATCAAGTGAAAAGCCAAGCTGAAATCAGGAAGCATACAACTTTTTCTTTTTGATTTTTTCACAATTTCTAAAAAAAAAAAAAGATACATAAAACGGTTTACAACAGTGAACTCTACTGTTAGTGACATCGGAATCAAACATCTGACCAACTCACCGAGCCTTTTTCCGGGACTTGAAAGGAAAGTTAGATGGCGGTGATGGCGAAAATTCAAACGGCAAGTGGGGTGGCTCAGCCTCACCAGAAAGCATCCCAACAATTTCTTTCATGGTCGGACGCTTGCTAGGTGACCTTTGCAAACAGAGGAGTGCAATTGTGATACAGAGCAATGCCTGTTCTCGATCCAACAACTGAATATTGGGATCAACAAGATCCAAGAGCCTCCCATTGTGGGCAAGTTGTCGAGCCCACGAAGTCAGATTTGCCCTTTCAAATTCTGCCATAGGTGAGGCTGTTACTTGGAGTGGCCTTCGCCCAGAAACCAAAACCAATATCAGAACACCAAAACTATAAACATCACACCTCTCAGAGAGCTGCCCACCACCACCATACTCAGGGGCAATATAGCAGACAGTTCCTCTCATACTAGGAGTACTACTAACACCACCGCTCTTGGGGATATCCCCACTAGCCCAATCTTGGCTATTCCTCCTGCCATTTCGAAACTCCCCACTGAAACCATCCAACCACCAATCAATGCTACCCTTACTACCCCTGCTCTTCCTTTTCTTTCTCTCAGGCACCACATCTTCATCTCTCTGCCACCATAATTCTCCACCATTATCAGATTTAGTCCCCCTTTTCTTCTTCTTCTTCGTCAATTCCTCGCAAAATTCCTCTTTCCACCACTCCCTTGGCTTCCTATTCTTCTTCTCCTTCTGAACTCGCTCCTCATCTAATGAAGCCCACCATTCCAATTTCTTCCTATGCTTCTTTGGCTCCATTTTGGTAGTCTCCTCCATTGCCCTCGATGTTTCAATCCAATCCTTTTTGGGCCTTTCCTTCTTTATCTCACTCCCAATCCACTCCATCACATAATCTTTCACTCTCCCTGACTCTGATCCTCCATTACCATTGTCTTGTTTCCACCACCAATCCCTCCCAGAAAGACTTTTCTTCCTCCCAACCACCCTCCTATTCCCACTATCAATACTGGCCCTATCAAAACATCCCTCAGACACACTCGTCTTGTCCAAACCCTCAGACGGAGATGCCTCCACCGCACCTATCTCTGGCGACACTGCCACCTCCCCTTCCAAAACCCTCACACAACAACTCTCCGGTGACTGATCTACATTCACCACCACTTCCTCTGTCATCACACTCTCTGTTTCCTCAATTATCGACCCATTATCTTCCCCATTTCCACAACACATCTCGGAACCCTTTTTCCCCTTGTCAATTTGATTCTCCCCCATGTTAATGGACGTTTCAACAATGTCATCTCTTGTTAAAACTTGTGCTAACCCAAAATCTCCGATTTTGGCATTGAAATTACAATCCAAAAGTATATTGGATGGCTTGACATCGCCATGAACTATTGGGGGATCACAAGAATGAAGATATTCAAGAGCTTTTGCAATAGCTATAGCGATTCCAAATCTTTTTTTCCAGTCCATTAGCTCTGGACACTTGCGATCTAACAATGCATCTTGGAGACTCCCATTATGCATGTACTCATATACAAGTAATAGTCTCCGGCGACGGCGGTGACGATTACTACTACATATTGTGCCATCGGAGGAGAAGCCGATGATTGACACCACGTGTGGGCAGCAAGTGGTGTCAATCCTCGAGGCAAGCGAGAGTTCATTGTGGAACTCTCGCTCTCCTTGGAGAGAGCCGGAAGCATCCATGAGCTTCACAGCTATCTCCAGCCCGGACGGGAGGATTCCTTTGTAGACGGAGCCGAACCCTCCCTGTCCGAGGCGGTTGGCTGCGGCAAACAACGACGTGGCACGGCGGAGTACGGAGTAGGAAAATCTTTGTGGAGTCTTCAGATCCGCCGGAGCTGTTCTTTTCCGGGACAGTTTACGGTAAATAATCGCAAACAAAACGAAGAATGCAAGGGCTATTGTGGCTGCAAGGATTGGAGGGATGAGGGGAAAGCGGTTGTGGAGGTGGCTGTGTGGGTGGTGGTTGGGTGGCGATGTGGTGGGGAAATCAGGGAGTGGTGGTGGTGGGCTGCTAGAGGACATTGTTGTGAATAAGTGGGTAATGAGGGGTGGATGTTAGAGATGCATTTACAGAGATTTTGTTCGTAGAAAATGGATCTTGACGCAGACCAATCGGAGAAGAATCACAGTGTGTTTGTGTGTGTGTTTACAATCTCTCTGCTTATCCTCTCGTCGCTCTCTCTTTCTCTCTCTTCTTCCATTCTCTGAGCCGAAAAGAGAGCCGTTTTGTTAAGTAGTGAGTCAAAGCTATTTTCACAGGGCTGTCACGTAATTAGGTTGAACAGTATATATTAGTGGGGCCATATTTGAAGGTCAAATAAAATTCGATTAAAATATTATCAACAGATTTATTTAATAAATAAATAAATTGTATGTAGTTTTTTTTATATGAAAAGTAAAATAGCTGGAAATTAAGTGTTTGGAATTGTTTCAGATTTCCTATAATATATTTTTTTTATTTTTTAATAATAAATTATTCACCATTAATAAATAAGGGACCCGTTTACATATAATGGTCCCACTTTATTTCGTTGAAGGTAATTTATCAAGAAAATAAATAAAAATAATATACTATAGAGTTCTAATAAATAATATGTTATAGATGTAAGTTTGATTCTCTAACTATATATTATGATTGATCTAATATGCATGATTTTAGGTGATTGAATAAATTTTAAGTTCATATCATAATTATAAACTTAAATCATTATAACAATTTGTAATTATTAAAAAAAATGATAATAAACTACAAGGAATAGTGCAAGTGATAATAGAGATAAGTAGTAAATTAAAACGTCATGAATTCGAATTTTAGCAACTACTTGAGATCAAATCATGAAAAATTTCTCCATTATAAATACCTTAATTACAACGTAAATAGTCAATAATTATTGTAGAGTGTGAAGCATGAAAACAGACAAATGGCACACTGCACATTAGCGGAAAAGCGATGGTATTGTCCTTCTTGATATTGGGTGTGGTTTGACCAATTGTTATTATTTTGTTATTATTATTTGCTGTTGTTATGGTACTGTTTCTGTGACGAAACACCTTTTTTAAACGGCTTTTTCAACGTCCAAAGGACTTACCTATCTTTATTGTACTTTTTACCCAAATTTGCAAATAGTCTCTAATTAAAGTCTATTTGGACAGAGCTTATCTCGTTCCAAATTTGGTTCGGAGAAGATTATCGTACCTATAAAAAATTTTGATATATTATGATCAATATTTTAGAATATTTTAAAAATAAAATTTTAATTTTTTATAATTTATTTTCATTTTATTGTTCAAAGCATTTATAAAAACACTTTTTTTAAAAATGATCAAAACAATAAAATCGAAACGAAATTTTAATTTTTGTTGATAAATGATACTCTTGCCTAGTGTGGTGGTTGTGGTGTTAATGTATTTTGGATTGAACAACGTTATTGAGACATAATTTGAAAACATAATTGACGATGATGGACCATCTAGATAGCATTCAATGAGCTCGAGCTTGACCTTGACTGTAATCCAGTTCTATAAAAATTCGAAACAAACCAATTCAAAATAAGTGACAGCTCAACAAGCCCAACAAATGTACCAAGTCGAGGGAATGAAAGCATGGCATCGAGCCAGTTGGAAGAAAATGCAACACGACACACGTGGATAGGAGACAACACTTGACAATCCTGGTAGAGGAAAACCCATCGGTAATGGAGATGGCTCACATATTCTAGTCGGTGCGTGGCGAGTGCAGAAAAATGTCAAGAAAAACAATCCCCGTAACAAGACAAACACATAGGAGACAATAGAATCAGCCAAAAATGGATCGTCATAAAACCCTAACAACCGAATGTATAAATACCTAATGATGCCAGAGAGAGAGAGAGAGAGATACTACCCAGCAATAACCCAGGCAATATTTTAAAAAAAGACTCACGGTCAAATACCTTGTAACAATAATCTTCTTTCCCAAGTAATATAGTTCCCAAGAAGTAAGAGTCTCTCTTAGAGTAGATATAACCTTAGTCCTTTGGTTATGGTGAACCACTCATATTGTTGTATTCGTCTTACATTTAACACTTTTTATCACGTACACACGTTCACACATTCTCTGAGTCATATCTCAGATTGTTATGTAGTTAGGTCCAGTCAATTTTGAGCACTGATTATAATTATTAGATTATCAACAAGTCCTAGCATTAAATACACTCTACTATAAATTTAATGATCACAATAAACTATGTCTTCAACTCAAATGCAATCCAAAAAATTGTAAGTCAAATTCATATCATTCCTTAAATGGGTGGATCTCATCAACTTTTTAGTAAAACCCGCTCATACAACACTTATTATAGGAATGAAATGTATTTGACTTATAATTTTTGAGTTTCATTTGGGTTGTATAACATTTTTTATCCCAAAATTATATTCCAATAACATTATGGTTTTGAATTATATTGTATAAAACCGTTACACCATATTTGACATGGTGTAACCATGCAATAAGAAAAGAAGATAAAAAAAAGAGCATAAAATAGAATTCATTTTCTATCATGGAAGTAGTTATGTATGACATAGTTGGGTGGTTATAAATTTTAGTAAGTTCATTTACTAATTTGTGTTATCTATTAGTGCACTATTATACCACATGGCAATGCTGCGTAACGGTTACACCCAATATTTTGTCATCCCTAAGACCCTAGAGCAGGCATCCTCTTGTGATAGATGGGCTTGAACACGGTATCGAAAAAAAAAATTCAGTACTATACTTCTATTTATCATATTTATAATTATTTTTATTATATTTATAGATTTTTTTATCACTGATTTGGTATTCACAAAAAATAATCAAGTCCGTGATAGATATATACTGGCTTTTTATGTTGTCCTGTCTTAGGGTTTGACTTTTGTAGATTAGCGAGGATCAAATCATATAAAGTATAGTACAGCCTTTACAGCATACGAGGGATAGGCCAAGCAGTAAAAAAGCGTAGACTGAGATCGTGGGAGTCCCACTTTCCTTTCAACTGTCCCTTTAGTTTACTTTATAAGCGCCAACCCACGCCTGTCGGGGATGCTGGCAACTTGGTATTTCCGAGGCAGGTAACACATAAAAGCAAAGGGAAAATCACAACCAAGCTGAGGCCTTGGTCACTTAGGGCTAAGAGTATCTTTAGTTTACATCTTAAAAAATAATATTTAAAAATTATTTTAATATTTTTTAAGACAAAAAAGTTATTTAATTAGATAATTTTAAAAACAATTTCACAAAATAAAAAATAAAAAACCTATTTAGATTAACGGTTTTATATAAAATATTTTAATATATTAAATTTGATAAAAAAAAATTCAATCTCCGTTAAAACAACACAATGGTGATCTCTTATCTCTCTCAAAAATCCCCAACTAGTTAGATTACATAAGAAACGATGTCCACGACAAATTGATATATATATCAAGCAATTAGAACCCTCAATCGTTCAATCAACAAAGAACTCAAGTCACCTAGAAAATCAATTAACATACTCTGTGTGTGTTCCGAAAATCAAATACACAAATTCATAACTCATAAATCAATCAACATACTTCGTAACCCAGAAAATCAAATCCACAAATTCGTATCTCATAAAACCCACTGGGTGTGTTCGTTCCTTATGTGCAAAAAAAATCGGAGAAGATGATCTGAAGCCAAATGCAAGATTTGATCTGATCTGTGTTCGTTCCATCCAATATCTCCTTCAAGATCTAAATCCAGATTCATAAAAAAAATGCTGGAGAGGACGAATAAGATGCTAGAGATCGTCGGAGTTCTTGAACCTAGATTGTGTGTGTGTGTTTCGTCTAGTTTCGCCGAAGTAGAGAAAGAAATTCCGACGACAGAAATACACACAGGAAGCTCTGGTCTTCGTTGCTCTAACAAAGGTAATCATTGAAGAAAGAGAAGAGAGAAAAAGACAGGAGATTGGGAAAACATTAAGTGGAGAGATTTTATACTTCAACGAAAAAAAATGTGTTTTGCTGTTAAGGAAGTTCAATAGGTGAACCTCATTAAAGAGGAAGGGGTTGTTTCCCTTATTTTCTATTTTGGCTTGAAAACTCAGAGAACATCATTTAGGTGTTTTCTGATTTTTTGTCTCAATTCCCACTATTTTTAAAAAACTGTTTTTAGAAATTGCCAACCAAACAATATCTCAAGAGTTTTTATTGGTTTGAGAACAAAAAAAGCTGTTTTTGAAACAAAAGTCAAACATCCCCAACCTCCTGAGATTTGTATGCACGTAATATTTAGATTTTTGTCGTCAACGTCTATTAGTATATTCATTAGTACATTACACTTAAATCTATTAAAGTTTATAGACATATAACATTTAGAGGTCTTAAATTTAAAAATATTACACTTAAATCCCTTATCAGTTACAGAACTAACATAATTTATTAAACAGTTAAATTACCCAAATTAAAAATAAAAGATATTGTGTCTATTACAGTTTGACTCCTTATTTAATTTTTTAGTTTTATTCTAATAGACAATATAATTGTGTGCAAATGAGTGTTGAATTGAGTTCTTTAATATATTTATATTGATTGTCATTTTTTTCTTAAAAAATTGGGATTTTGTTTGATTTTTATATTAATGGATGACATAACATAATATGCAAATGTGTTGATTAAATTTATTTCAAATCGAGATCGATTGTCATTTTGAGTGTCATCACCTACAAGAGGGCACTCTTCATATTTTTTCGATTACTTCGACAGATTAACTAACTAATATTTTCACGAAAGCTCATCCATCTGGTTGCCACCGTGATTTGATTTACAAACTCTAATTGGCATCTTCGATCCTACCTTGAGTTTGAGGGAACATTTTAATGTTTGTCTCACATTGATTAGACTAGAAAACTTTACTACTCTCTTATACTATAAATCAACCTCTTTATGTATAATATTCGCTTGCTTTTCTCTTCTTTAACACAAGTCATGTTGAAAATCATATACCAAATTTCTCGAGTTCGAATTTTGGTAATCTCTTGGGATCAGATCATTCCCTCATTAATATTCTAATCCTGACATGGATGATTTGCTTTTGATCGGGCTGAAAAGAAGATTAATCGAGGTACACGTAAACTGACTTGAACACTCTTACTAGTTAAAACCAAAAAAAAAAAAAATCACACAGTTTAAATTAGATCGTGTTACTCATATATGTACTCCGAGACCTCATTAGTCACATTAAACAAATTTTCAGCACATAATAATTCTTATATTGTAGTGGATCCAATTTCGTGATTTGAAATTTGACCCAAGCTTTTACCCATCGGAAAAAAAGATATTCGACCCAAATTTAGTGGTTGTCCATAAAGTAATACACACAACCATCCGTCCAAAATATTATAATCGATCATAAAAATAATAATTTTTAAAGATTAAATTATAATTCTTAAACGAGAAGTTATAGTTAATTGAAATAATTCATGATCGACCACAATATTTTATGATTGATAATAAATTATTTAAAATAATTATAACTCCATTTAAAAAAAAAATATAACTTGTCATTAAAAATAAATAATTTTTAGTACAATAGCAAAATATTTTTGTAGATATGCACGTTTATCTAATGGTGGATTTAAGCCTGTTAACAGATCAGATTTTGATTGAATTTTGACTGATTTGAACTCGAATTCGATTTTTAAAGTCTAATCCAATTATTCGATAAATTATATTTTTTATGGTTTATATCCAAATCCATTAATAATCTCGAAAATCTATCCGATTTGAATAATTTAATTTAACTAATTTTTAACAAATGACATTTAAATTTGAACTAAATTTCCTCAAATATATTTTTTAAAATTTATACAAAAATATATAAAATATTTCGTATCAGATATATGTATATTTGAATTCATGAAATAAAAAATATCAAATTTGAATTCGACTTTAAATAATCGATAAAAAAATATCTATTTATATTCAATTAATTAAATTTCTGTTCAGATTAAATTGAGATTAAAATCTGATCCATTGATATTGCCTAAGTGGACTGACGGACACGTTGCTACTTCATGGACTTGGTGGAGTCTTCACGGGTGCAGATCCTTTTCGCTTGTTCATGACGACAATCACGAGATCACGAGAAAGTTGGAGAACATGGTGGTACTAGTATTGATCTTGTCAGCACCGAAATGTAATTTTTCCCTATCAATACCATCAAATCATTTCCGAATGATTAATGCTATATATCTCAAATTTGTATCACAAATGTGTATCCCACATCAATAAGAATGGTTGAATCAGTGGGTCCCAATTAAAAAAGTTGATAGGACTCACTCATCCAATGATCCTCATTCATTTGAAATGCACATTTGAGATACAAATTTGGGTTACATGGTATTTCTTTTTTCGAGTAAAGATTGCGATTTGGAGTCTTTTAGAATTATTAATTGTAAAAATATTTAATAAATGCAATACTGAAAAAAATATTTTTTTTAATATTATAATGCAATCAAATTAGTCATATCCCAAATAGGGGGTGATGATTTTTGGCATGATAAAAAAACACGACTTAGAATTGGACACAAGACGAGAGGGTTAAAGTTACTTATTTTTCAACATTAACTCAAAAAATAACATGACACACTAGTAAGAATTGAGTTAAAATTGACTAGTACTCGACACGAATCTGAATTATCATAACACGACACACAATTGTCACCCCTAATCACAAACAAATTATTTTGAAAAGCTTACTTACAAATTTGCTTGAATTAATGTATATTATTTTGGAACTTTTCGGATTTGCTCGAACTATTCTAACTTAGAGACGGCTTAGATGACTGGGTTGAATCATGCCAACCTGACCCGCTCCCAATATCTCCTGCTTCTTCAGCTTCCTTCTCTCTTCTAGGATCCTCTTCTCTTCTTCAAGGGCAAGTTGGTGTTCTTCCTGGTTCAACTGATGCTACAAAGTCTGAAAATTCAAGATTTGTTTTATTTTTACTGAAAAGTGGAAGTCAAAGTTCGAAATATCAAGCTCATAAGAGCAACTCTAAAGGGAGTTGTCATTTTGGGATATCATATCACTCATTTGCAATCTTGAACAATTTTTGGACACCCCTGAATTATAAATCTGCTCCAATGGTAGGTGTCAAAATGAGATGTCATTTTCATATTTTTATTTATCAATCTATATGAATTGTTGGATCTATATTTATTAACCCATTTGCAACCTCTCTCTTTCTCTCTCTAGAGTTGCCAAAAATGTCACCCCAAGACCCTTGATGCCATTTTCTAACCCCATATGCCACCCCCCTTTTGAGTGAATTTTTTTGAATTTGGGGTGGCATATGAGGCATGCCACCCCAACCCTATATGTCACTCCCCTTGGAGTTGCTCTAACTATCATACCAAATCTCATCAATTGAATCACATTTTAAAAAAATACAAGATATCTAAGTCATGTAAATAAAGAGATCTATAAAAAATAACCCTCTGAAATTTTGACTCATGTCGATCTAAATAGGATATGATTAATAAAAAATTATTAATGCTATTAAAATATAATTTGATAACTTCATACATTATAATTATTGAATTAATAGTGAAGTTTCATAAAAAAAAATATGATAATGAAACGTTCCACTAATAATTTAATGCCCACAAAAGATTAAGCCCCGAATTATATTCCAGTAATATTAATACTCACAAAAATTTGAATCAGTAAGAAGGTATTCAATATGATTAATTAAATAATTTAATTTAAAATTGTTTAAATTTTAACACCCAAACACTCTAATACTAAACAGACTATGTTAGCGGTTAACAACTTCGAGATAATTTAAGTGGTAATAAAAACGAGTTGTAAATTCAGACGTCTTGAGTTTGAATGTTGATAACTCATTAGGACTAGACCATGTAGGGTTTATTCCTTATAAATACCCTAACATTGACGTGAATGACCTATATATTTGACCAGACCGAAAAAGAGATTAATCAAAGTGCGCATAAACTAGTTCAGACACACAAATTATTGAACCAAAAAAAAAAAAAGTTAATCGCAAATTACATCCTGAAAGATCTCTCGAATCTCAATTTGTACCCTAAAATATATAAATTTATATCAATGCGCACCTGAAAACTAATAGCCGTCAGTTTGCGGTCTAAAACTAGTTGGATAAGTTATACTTAGACCTCCTCAAGTTTGTCAGTTAATCATTTGGACCCTCTTATATTTAGAATATTATTCCTATACTTCATGATATTTGTGCACGTGTAACACATTGCTCCTTGTCGTTGATATCTGTTAATATAACCGTTAAAAAATATGATTTCATCTTAATAAAAAATTATATTTTTTATCATACATTTTATTTTGTGGTTCTGTTATACTCTAAAGTTCAAAATCAAGTTTATCATTTAAATACCCAATATAATGCAGATATTTATATAATATTCTTTATATCCAATGCAATACATCACTTGAATAGAATTATTTGGATACCCAATTGGGGGAACATTTTTAGTTATATTTGGATTTTGAGGGATGTAAGTGTAATATTTCAAATGTGAGAGGTTTAGATGATTAAATGACAAGCATGAGGGGGTCTAGGTATAATTTATTCATTTAGTTTTAGAGGGTAAATTGATGACTGTTAGTTTCAGGTGCGTATTGATATATATTTTTTTATCTTTGAGAGTACAAAATAAATTTTTTTATTTTTAGGGTGTAAATTAAAATCTAAACGATCTTTCAGAGTGCAAACTAAAATTAACCCAAAAAAAAATGAGCAATGCTATTGGGACCTAATTTATTGACTTAATTTGTTAACTTATGGTACGTTTGGTAACGTTTTTGTTTTTATGTTTTTTTTTTTTAAATAAAACTAATTTTTGTTTTTTTGTGATAAAAACTTAAAATATAAAACATGTTTGATAGTCGTTTTATATTTAAAAAATTATGAAAACAAAAATAAAAATTATGTTTGATATTATAATAGTGTTTTTGTTATTTTCATTAATTTTTTAACCCCAAATACAAATCCACCCAAATTACCGAAAGCCCACCCCACCCAGTCACCGAAAACCACTGAAAACACACCACCCCCCCCTGTTTAGCCACCGAAAACCACTGAAAACCCGCTACCACCCCCCTATTCAGCCACCACCAACCACCAAAAACTCATCACCCAACCCACCACCGAAAACCCACCACCACCACCCCAGTTTAGCCACCAACCACCGAAAATTCACCATTTAACTCACCACCAACACTACTGAAAACCCACCACCCAACCCATCCAAAAACCACCACCAACACCAGTCGTCCACCACTGCTACACACAGACACACATACGCATACACAAACACATGTTAAAATCAACAACCAAACAAAATAGAGATGAAGAAAAATCTCTAGATCTACAAAAATAAAGCTTAGATTTGAAAAAAATTGGAAGGGCTTGTCGCTAGAGAGAGCTTCGCTGGAGAGAAGCGAAGCCGAAGCTTCGTCGATGCAGAGAGATCCCACAGACACGAGAGAGACAGAGATCGCTGGAGCTGGAGCCTGCTTTGGGTGAAATGCTTCTTGGCTTTTTATAGGGTGAGGAAAAAAAAGGTTATTTTGCTGGGAAGAGGGTTCGATGTCCAGACCTCATTAAAATAAGGTTGGACCGTCCGCATGTTTTGCATTTTTGATGTTTTCAAAAGCATCCTTTTGGATGTTTCTATATTTTGGTCTTGTTTTTAAAATGGTATAGTTAAAAATAAAAATAAAAACATTCACTAAATATTTTTTTGTTTTTTTTTCCCATAAAATGAAAACAAAAACAAAAACAAAAAAAAACAAAAACTTGAAGTTACCAAACAGCACCTTACCTTAATTCACTATGACTTTTGGATTGACTGTGGACTCCATCAAACATTGGAACTTGATATTAACCAATGGTTCCAATGAAACCACATTAGGTCAGCAAATTATATCAGATTTTTAAGTTCAAATAACATTTTTCAAAAAAAATATGTTAACGGTTGACCAAATGTTGACGTCTTTGCTATTAGACCTTAATAACGGGTTCGGGAGTCGCTGCTAAAAAAAACACTAACCGGAGACGAAGGATGGTACCGCACGCATTGGCTCTGAGTCTTTCTATATCATGCTATCTCCGTCTCTCTTCTATCCCCTTCTTCATCTCTCTTAATACTCGATAATCCAACAGTTTGCATTTCAATTAATGGGTTTCTTCTCTCTTATCGGTGAAAATCAATCGACAAGGTGCCGGAATTCATCGGCAATCAAAGTCCTAATATTTTGTGTTTCAATACAACCTAGAAAAACTAAGGGTTTCGAATGGGTTGAAAGAACACAGGATTCAATTTGAGGCTCCTCAGGTATGATCTGATTCGTTATCTTTTTGCCAGTTTTGGTTGCCGAATTAGTGGGATTGTTGATAAAATTGGGAAATCGAACAGATATTGTTGAAATTGAGTGATTAATTAGTCAAATTAGGTTAAAATTTAGCTGTAATTTAGGTTGGATGTCACTTAATATTCAACTGTCGTTTTGTTTGTAACGTTCACCTGTAATCGGATTGGATTGAATTATCGCATCAGATGTCTGATTATTAACTAATTCGAATATGGGCCAAGATTTTGATATTGGTTGGTTTTTCTATTTGTATTTGGAACCAGATTTTCTATTTAGATTTCGATTTGAATTGACCAAGACCAGGTCCAAAGCCAAGCCGCACCCACACCCACATTTACACAAAAACACACATGTATTATGTTGTTCGAGAAAATTAATGGCTAATGTTATCACAATAAGAGGACTTCATATGTATCTGGAATAATAAGAAATGCATGTGGGAAATTATCATCATATGATTTTGTTGGAACATGCTCTGTGTAATTTGGATTGGTGTTTTTCTTAGGTACTCACAGGAGTATACTTAGCAACTACCTTTCGTCATTCATAACATATAAACATATTTAATGACCATTACATGAGCTTCTCTTTATAGGTTCTTGTTTATGTGATTGATCTAGTTTGTGAGAAACTGAAATATGTAAAAAATTCATACCGAATGCACAAGGTTCTTTTCCGTAGCTCCTATGGAAATGATAAATGATAGACAGTCTTACCATATCTTCAAGAGTTTAATTCCCAAACTCAAACTATATATCATGTCCGACCTATTAATCATCACACTTTAATCGGAAATGCCTTCAAAGGCACGACTTTGTGTAATGCAAGCCCAAACTTCTCAGTCATGTCCAAATCTTCTGGTTTCACCCCATCTTCAAGCTTCCAATCAAAGCAACGAAGCAGAGAGGCCAAGATAAGGTGAACCATCCGATGACCCAATGTCAATCCTGGACAGATCCTCCTTCCCGCTCCAAAGGGAATGAGCTCAAAGTCTTTGCCTCTGAAGTCAATTTCCACCTCCAAGAACCTCTCAGGCACAAATGAATCTGGGTTTGCCCATGTGCTTGAATCTCTCCCAATAGTCCATACATTCACCAGTATCTGTGCATTCTTGGGCACTATGTAACCATTTATTTCTACATCAGCTGCAGCTTTGCGCGGAGCTAGAAGTGGGCCTGGTGTGGTGGGTGCAACCGAAAGGTTTCTTTCACTATTGCTTGTAAGTAAGGGAGCTTTGAGATGTCTGATTCTTCAACATGTCCTCCTTCCTTGCCAATGACTTCCTTGAGCTCAGTTTGGGCTTTTGCCATTTTCTTAGGGTTATGCAGTAACTCTACCATTGCCCATTCCACCGTGTGCTTAAAGATGTATCAGTCCCTGCAGCTAATAGGTCCTGTTAAAAAGTAACCAATATGAAGTTAGATGTTTGTCAATAAACAGCTAAGAGAAACAGGAATTTGGATGATACAAGTATACATATGAATATAAATATATAATTTTAACAAAGATTAATTTCTTCAATAAGCAAAAACATGTTTTGTTATCATGTAGCAAAAGTAACATATATGCATCTTAGTATATAGATATTACATTTTATATTGTGTGTATGTATTACGATTTATGCGATTACACTTGACGAAAAGACTAAACCCAGATAAGCCATAAGTATCAAAAAAATACTGAAGTACATCACAAATGGTAAAAAAGCATTAAAAAATATTATATTATACATACATCACTTCAGAAAAATATTAAGCTTACTGGATGAGACATATCACTTGAAGTACTTCTAACAATTTTGTTACTGACGTCGGTGTCTTGCAAAAAAGATATTAAAATATTAAAGCGATGCTGTTATTATGATATTATATGTTGTGGTGGTATTTATCACTGATCTTTATGCATTGTATGATACTAAAAGTTACTGCCGATCGCATTACATCTTATACATGCAAAATTTTGACTTAGAGATTGTTTTGGGATTGATCCAAAAAACTCAAGATCAATTCTAACTTATACCCTTTTTTTAGGATCAATAGCACTAAATCTTATGTATTGGGTCGTACCTTTAATCTCATGGAATTGTAATTTGATCTTAGTGGGTCATAATTTTTTGAGTATGACACCGAAAGGTTGATATCATATATTTGTTAAGTTAGGGTCATGATCTGTAACACCCCGCATTTTCGTTTATATATGTATATAGATATATATTAAATAATAGTTGTAAAAATGTGGATATGTGTAGTGATGGTAGGAATAAAAAAACTAGAGATGCAAATTAATTTGGAAGTTGAAGTTTTGAAGGTGTGTAAGCTTGAGAAGAGGGATTAAGTAAGTTTCTAAATGGATTTAGGTTAAAATAAGGTTTCCATTGAGTCCGGAAGGTCGAAAAACTTTGGGAGAGGTAATATGAGGTGTATTAGAAGTTAGGAAGTATTTTGGAGTTAAAACACATTTTAGAGAAAATTTGGGAATTTAGGATTTTGGACACTGCTTAGTATTTTGGCCATAACTTTTTATCCTTAAGTCCAATTGATCTGAAATTTTTACAGTAGATAGTAGACATCTAGGGCTACAAAAGTGTGTCTCATGAAAATTTTCCAATTCGACCTCTAAATAGGTGAAAACTGCTCTGGAAGTTGGGACAGAAAGCTGGGACAGAGAGTTGCCAGCGTCCGGACGTCCAAGGCACCGTTCGGACGGTACCATTAATATATACCCAGATCAGTTCGCAATTTTCCCCACTTTTTGCTTTCTAAATACACCAAAACCGCCTCCTTCACCCCATTTTCCCCATTTCTAACCCTAGAGAGCTTTGGGGGAGGAAGAAGGAAGGGGATTCTCACCTCAAAGTAGATCAATCCTCAAGGTCTTCACACCAAACTAAGGAAGAGGTAGGGGTTTTCTCTCACTCTCTCACATTGAGGCTAGGGCTATATATATATATATATATGTATATACATATGTCTCTTTCTCTAAATCTTGGATATGTGTTAGGGAAATTTTTGATTCTTTTTATTTTTGCAATCAATGCCATGTTTTGAACCATGTGATGGTTTGGTAACCATTTTATATTTCTTTTTCATCTTCAATCATTGATTTGTAAGGAAAATGGACTTTTCTCTTGGTAATTCCTTGATTTTCACTTTCAAAACTTATAGTTTTATATTGTGCAACAAATGATGTTTATAATGATCTCTTGCATTTTTCTTAGTTGGTTATTGAAAATGTCGCATGCTATATTTGGGGATTTTTGAGATATGCTTATAAATTGGGTAAATTGGTTTGATGTTGTATCTCTAATGGGTGTGGGATGACCATGGGTGTCCTTTGACGAGATGTCGTAGAATGGGTTAGTGCTTTGGTAAGACTAATCCATTCGTAGTGGGATTAGTGCTTTGGTAAGACTAAACCACTATCGCTCACGTGGTGCCGTGTAAGAGGGTTAGTATACTAATGCCTGGGTTGGATTTCGTCACTGCCATTGGTATGGTACACGCCCTTCCTAAAGGTTGGATATCTTTGATAAGATGTGTGTGTGGGTGTGGGCAAGACGTTACTCAATGTGTTGATTCATGTGGATGCCTTACATCATTGTTGAGATACATGTACATATATTGCCGGAAATGTTCAAGTGTGAGTTATCGTTCATTGTACCAAATACGATTTCTGCAAGAGTTTTGGGGTAGTATGGGATGCCACAAGAACTTGTGGAAATGGTGTATGGTGGGATGGATTATGTTTTGGGAATTGATTCTTATTGGTATCTTGTGTTCATTTATTCTTTTAATTACCGTGGTTCCTTAAACTGGAGATCTATTTAAATGCCCTGTTTTCCTTCAAAAGTTCTATACTATATTTGTGAAAATGAGACCGACCGAATTTTAAATGTTTTCTAAACCTTGTTTGAGTTTGGGAGAAATTTTCTACAGAGCTTCGTGCTCACCCCTTACCGCTAACATTTTCAGATTATATACTTGAGGAGGAGTTGGGAGTCGAGGAGCCCGCATATTGGGAGACTCCGATCGACGGGAGTGTAGATTCCGAGGTGGACATGTAGAGACATAGCTTCTTTTGTACTAGACTAGAGAGTTTATTTGGAGATCATGTAAAGTTTAATATTTTGTTATTCCGCTGCAAGTGTACTTTAATTCTCTTGGAATGTAAATGTCATTGCTTGGCCTATTCTTTTGGGATGATAGTGTGGATATGATATATTGTGAATGAAAGTTTATTTTATGATGGATAAATGGACCCGGTGTGGTCAATAGTTATGCATATGTGGACCCGGTGTGGTCAATTGTAATATAATTGTACAGGTTGTGTTTTGGGTAGAGCTCCCCGTGCAAATGAGACTCTGCCCGAATTTTGTTAAAATATTAATGGTTAATGAATGAAACTTTCGTCGTGATGGATTTACTTAGTGCTCTCATGCGGTGAATGGTTTTTAGAATGTAATGTCACCCAAGGGGGTATTTGGGGCGTTACATGATCACATACGTAAGATCCACATAGCAATCATAATAGATCTTAGTAAGAACTTCAATCTCTCTCCAGAAGGCCATGTTGAAGAAATAAATAAGCCATTTCTTCACATAAAAATGGCAGTAAAGGTGTTGTGAAGTTGATCTGTTACCAACAATACCATGGAAATTGAACCTAGTTGAATGACAATCATATTTGAACATTTGGTACTGACCACAAACATATGTTTCATGACATTGTAGCTCAACTCAGTATCTTTCATTTGGCTTAGATCCAGGAGGGCCTCCAGCACATCATTTCTCATCGAAGAAGTCGGGGATGAATCTCTTTCCTGTAATCGTTGATTGATGATACCATGAAATATGGCAAATAATTTTTCACCATAGATCTGGGTCCTGCGCCGTAGACATTGTAGGTCAATCAGTTGAAGTACTGGGAAGTAATCAGCAAGATTAGGCGTTCCAGCGTACTCCATCAAAGAGCATATAATATCCTTGTATTCGTGGGCTGAATCAGAACCATGGTGAGCCAAATCAACTGAGAAAACAGTGTTCGATATCAAGTTAAGGGATGTTGTGAAGACAGCTCGGCCAATATCAACAGGTTGGCCACTGATGCATCTTTCATGTATATAATCAAGTAGTTCCTGCACCTTTTTCTGGCGTTGAGCCGTTGCAATGTAAACAAGTGCTCTTTGCAGATCTTTCGGAGATTCCGCCACTGTTTTTCCACCGGCAACCACAACATGGAAACCTTGTGATGGTCAAGAGCTCTGGCAGCATCTGGGATAGTTCGGCCCGAGGTGGTCTGATCATGTTTTTGTAGCACTTCTTTGGCCATTTTTGGTGATGATACGACCACGGTGGCTATGCTCCCCAGCTGGAGATACATCAAAGGGCCATAAGTTTTGGAGAGGATGGTTAGTGAGTGGTGGGGTTTGTTGCCGAGTTGGAAGATGTTGCCGATGATCGGAAAAGGGTAGGGGCCAGGAGGCAGTCTGGCTGTGCTTGGCCGTCCCCCGTGGTTTGAATAGTATATGAGGACGTAAATGCATACCAACCCAAAGGTTAGTGCAAGCAAAGATGCTGTGAAATCCATTAGCTTATCTTCCTTTGATTCTTTCTCTTCTCTTTGACTTATTGTTGGCAAGATGTGGTAAGAGAACATTATGAGGATGACACCCAGCTGTCTATAAGTGGAAAAATATTTGCTATCACAATACAATAAGAGCATAATAGGTAAGTGAATCTCTAATATTATAATAAATAAATACCCATCTATGTCATTTGTTAAGCACCCAATGTCCGAAAATAACAATGAAGTAGGGCTTACGGTGTCCACTTATAGGTTCATTATTAGATGGTGACACTACGTTATCGTGATGACGTGGTGTCACCATTTCACCCAATATTTACTCCTAAAAGTGGCCAAAAACAAGAGTAAATATTGAATGTAATACCATAACACCATTGATGACGTGGTATCACCAATCAATAATAAAACTTTAAGTTGGTTAGGTAAACCCCACTTAGATTTACATGGAAGAAGAGTGATGAGTTATTTGCTTATATGCAGATTGATTATTAATTTTTGTGGGGTTTATTTACTTATTTGTTTTAATATTGTTGGTTGGTGATATCACATCATATTGCCATATGGTATCAGCGTTGTAATGAATATTTTCTCTAAAAACAACATAAAGTGATGATGTCTAGTGGTTGAGTCTGACCTTTGATAACCTAGATGTCTCATGTTCAATCGTTTCTCACATCACTTAAGAGCTAGCCATCCTTATTCTTTTAAGGAGATGTTCTAACCCAGTTTAACTCACGGTGGTCAGTTGTTGAGTTAGAAGGAGTAGTCGGCACAAGTCTAAATATTCTGTAGAAAAAAAAAATTACTGAAATAGAAAGAATATTTTTGAATTTTAACCTATTTTTGGTTTTATTCTTCTGTTGGTGTAGTATTACCCAAATTAAATACGGCTTACCCATAAACCAGGGCACTTGCGCAGTGTGGGACTTTAGAGTAATTCTCCCAAATTTAAATCTCCCTCCGGGGTAAATATAAACTATAAAAGTGATACACACGTAATTTTATCAACTAATTATGAAAGAATAATAAGTCTAAAACTTGCATTATTCCAATAAAAATTAATAATCATAACATCTAGTAAGTACCAAATTGGATATAGTATCACCATGTGGTATCGTCGTTGTATTGAATGTATTATATTCGTCACCTCCTCTTCTATTTTCTGTCTTAATCTTTCTTATTCTCTCGCCCTTACAGATTGAGAGATTAGAAGAATTATGGAAAATTATATGATAATAAAAGTAAATTTTTGAAAAATAGTTTGAATAAATAGTGATTAGTTAATATTTCACATGTGAGGGGTCTAGGTGTAATTTATTCATTGAGTTTTAGACGGTAAACTGATGGCTGTTAACTTGATGTGCGTATTGATATAAATTTCTATCTTTGAAGGTACAAATTAAAATTCAAACGATCTTTCAGAATGCAATTTAAGAGTAACCCTAGTATTTACAATTTAATCTCTGTGTGGGACTCAAACTTATAACATCCACTAACAGAATACAATAATTTTTAGTCCAATATCTGACGGACATGCGAAAGGAGTTACGGACAAAATGCAAATGGTTGTAAATTTCGGTATGATACCTCCTTCGATACAATAACCTTTCCCATAAATGAAAAAGTATGTGTGTGCTTACAAATTAGGAAACTCGATTTAAAAGCTACAATTTAAAATTTTAATAAATTTTACTTTTAAATCCATAATTCAATTCGCTAAAATTTAAAAATTTGACTTAATTTAAGTATCTCAATTGAATTAAATTTAGCAAATTAAATAACAATGTTAATTGTGGATAACGCTGATATAACTATTTACTTACCACAAAAAAAAGGTATATCAAAAAAATTTCAAGTATCGTACAAAAAGTTATTACTTTAAAAATTAAGTTATATTTGATTATTGCATCTCTTATCAGCCCAAAATTATATACAAATTAGTGAAATTACTGAATTGAGCGTCCAAAACACACAAGTACTCTTTTTTTTTTTTGTGTGCTGAAAATGAATATGTAGATATGTCACTCTATATATTCGTCAGAGAGCATTGTACCTTAGCACCATACATCTATCTACAGGGAATTATACCGCACCTATGTTGGGGCCGAAGCTAAAGTTCCACCGCGTGCTCTGAGCGCTGAAAAATGTTTAACCTCAATGAGTTGCCGTAGTTAAGAACACTCGAACCCAAACATTAAACAAGAAAATTTGAGTTGTTACCCCCATCGCGTGCTCTTGACAAGTACTCGACTCCCCAAAGGCATCGATGGGAAGCATCCAGAGGAGAGGATTATCCACTTCTAGGACCACAGTGAAAATTGATGATTCACTCTTATTTGCAAAGATTTTTTTTACATAATCTAACTAGAATAAAAAAAGTGTGTGTGTGTGTGTGTCTGGGTGAGGCGTATATGTCAAATTGGTTTGAGGGTATTCGTAGTATAAGTGTGCGTTTATATATGCATTTGCTAATTGCTTATTTTACTGTCTGTGTGTATACATTTTTCATTATGATATAGCTTTATACCGGTGTATGATATAATGGGTCTGTTGAGATTCTTTATCTGATTTTTCTTTTTGACTCGGTGTAATCCTATGTCTTTAGGATCTTCAAAGGTTAAGCACAGAAATATGGATATGGTGGTGGCAATGGTGATGACAAGGTAAGGAATATTCATCTTGTTGCAATTTAGTTTTGATCATTTGTGAAAGAAAATTCTACGTATTTGGGATGAGGAAGGCTTTTAGATTTAGTATTCTGTCTGATAAAGGATTGTTAAGCAGTCAGTCAATTGTATGCTAGGTGGGTTATGGTTATCTCCATTTCTTGTCTACTTGAGGGAGTAAAATATTCAGTTCAACTCTTCAATATTAAATAAACAAGTAGGCAAGGTGATCCACTTTTTTATATAGGGTGATTTAGGGGTGTAACTTGGACCGGCCAACTAGAATTTAACCTGAACCTAACTCGAGAAAAATAGAGTTTGGGTTGAAGTTTTTAATATTTGGATTGAGCTTGGACAGAAAATCACTAATCCAAATTAAATTCCGGCAGTACTTGGATTGAGACATCGGATTACCAGATTCAACCCGAATTTTGAATCGGGTTCAACCAGAATACCCGAATATATTTAAAAATAAATATATAAATCAATATAGCAATATAACTTACAAGTTAAAATATTAGGAATTAGTATTCTGGTTCAGTCTTATGTTAAACATTCTATAAAAGTGAAAGGTTTAAAGAATAGTACTTCATTACCTAATACGATTTTAATCTTTATATTTATTAAAATTTGGCCCCAACTACAATTTAAAACCACTTATTATTGTCTGAGTTGGGATGTTACAGTAGTGGTGGTGGCAACAAGAGTGCTCAAACTTTGATTGGATAAGCCTTCAGAGGCACGGCTTTACTTAGTGTAAGCCCAAACTTCTCACTCATGTCCACTTCTTTCGGTATCACCCCATCTTCAAGCTTCCAATCAAAGCAGTGAAGCAGAGTGGCTAACATAAGGTGAACCATCCGATGAGCAAGTGGCAGTCCTGGACAGATCCTTCTTCCTGCTCCAAAGGGAATCAGCTCAAAGTCTTGGCCTCTGAAGTTAATTTCCCTCTCCAAGAACCTCTCAGGCACAAATGAATCCGGGTTTGACCAAATGCTTGAATCTCTGCCAATTGCCCATAAATTTACCAGTATCTGTGCATTCTTTGGCACTATGTATCCGTTGATTTTTGTGTCAGACTCAGCTTTGTGAGGAAGTAGAAATGGGGCAGGTGGGTGCAATCGAAAGGTTTCTTTCAGTACTGCTTGCAAGTAAGGCAGCATTGCGATGTCTGATTCTTGAACAGCTCCTCCTTCCTTGCCAATGACTTGTTCCAGCTCTGTTCGAGCTCTTGCCATTATAGTGGGGTTCTGCAGTAACTCTGCCATTGCCCATTCCACCGTGCTTGTAGCCGTATCAGTCCCTGCCAGAAATAAGTCCTGAAAAAAAAGTAGCTAATGTGAGATTAGGAGCTCATGAACATGTTGGGAATAGGGTACAGGTCAAAATTAGTAATTAATGGTGGTGTCTAAAAACTTGGGATCTGCCATAAAAAATTACAATTGATTCGTGGTTCGTTCCTGTTTGAATCAAGACGTAGCTCTATTTGGACCTAGCTTTTTGCAGGATATCGAAAAGTCCCTAAGTAAAATCCATCTTGTAAAAGCTAAATAAAGATCACTTGGGAACAAAAAATAAGCTTAATGCACCAGAAATTACCCCTTAAAATACTTCTAACAATTTGGTCTGTGAAGTCCAGTGTTATCAGAATCGGACCAGACATCGAATCGACAGAGGGACCGGGTCAATGGTTAACTCGTTCAACCGTTGGGTCAACTGGTCGGACTTGTTGTATTATAAAATATAAAAAAAATAAAAAAATATAATAATTTAGCTAAAAATATAAAAAACATGCTTACAATAGATACAATTTATCTTAGAGACAAGAGATAATGCCCAACACAATTAACAATAATGGAAGATGTAATTGAAATAATATAACATAATCAGCCACTCGAATTAAGAGAAAATTATTGGAAAAAAAAAATTAAACACAACTCAACAATATTAAACATAATAAAGTAATGCCTTCTAAAAATTAATATACTCAAATTTGGGTAACCCAAAAGTAATATACTCAAATTTGGGGAACCCAAAAGTAATATACCCAAAGTAAGAGTCTTCTTCTTCTAAGCTGCCTTCAGATTTGGAGAACCAAAACCGAAAAAGACACAGACAGAGAGAGAAAAGAAGAGAAGACAAAACAAAAGACTCAGTGCGTGTGTGTGTGAGAGGGTGAGAGAGAGAGAAGAAGAAAGACTCGACTAGAGAAGACTCGAAATGGAAGATCAAGAGCCGACTGGTTCGACTGTTCGAGCTCCACAGAGAGAAAGTTTCCAACGGTTTGAGATCCACAAAGCTAGAAGCCTAGAAGGCTTAAACTTTTCGAGAGAGAGAGAGAGGAGGGTGGAGAACTGCACAGTGGAGATTGGAGATGATTGAATTTTTTATTTTTTTTGGTAGGTGAAAGTCGAACTGGCAGGTTTTGTAAAACCGTTCGGTTCACAAGTTTTGAATAAAACCGGCCGGTTTAGTGGTTTAGAACCGGTTCAGTTCCTTAGACGGTCCAATTAATAAACCGGACCGATCTAGGCTCCGGTTCACGGTCCAACCGGTCTGACCGGCCGGTCCGGTCCTGTTCTGATAATGATGGTGAAGTCGGTGTCTGAAGGATTAAGAAATTTATTGCAAAAAGGGATCCTTCCATTTAGCTACTTTGACATATACTAGTTCACATACAGTAGAAGAGAATTGCAAAAAAAAAAAAAGGGAAATTAAAATCTTACTAGTATGCAGTTCTCTATGATATGTACTTGTTCTTGAGGTGTTTGTGATTGAAGGTTATGCATTAGTATGTATATATAATACTTAAATTAGAGAAATAATCCTTAAAATGCTAAGGTTACTCAATTTTGACATGAGGTACAAGTCACGAAAACAAGCTCTCCACTCTGAGGTTAGGTATAATGGTGTACATTTGACCCTGCCCTTACTAAATTCTATATAGATTTTGTTCTTCACATAAAGATTGTTGTAAAGAGGTTATGAAGATTATCTGTCACAAAGCATACCATGAAAAGTGAACGAATCAAAATTCAATTTGAAAAATGGTACTGACCACAAACATATGTTTCATGTCTTTGTAGCTAAACTCAGAATCAGTCTTTTGGCTTAGATCCAGGAGGGTTTCCAGCAGATCATTGCTTCTTGAAGAAGATGAAGATCTTGATTCTACCCGTTGATTGATGATACCATCAAATATCACTGACAATTTTTCAACATAAATCTGTGTCTGTTGTCGTATGCGCTGTGGATCAATCAGTCTAAGTACTGGGAAGTAGTCTGCAAGGTTAGGCTTTCCACCATATTCCATCAAACCCCATATAATGTCCTTGGATACTTGAGAACCATTGGAATCGTGCAGGTCAGCCAAATCTACCGAGAAAATGGTGTTTGATATCAAATTAAAGGTGGTTGTAAAGGCAACTCGACCAATATCCATGGCTTGGCCACTGATGCAACATTCATGGATATAATCAAGCAGTTCCTGTACCTTTTCACGGCGAAGGACTTGACTGGCATCGAGTCGTTGCGATGAAAACAAGTGCTCTTTGCATATTTTGCGAAGGTTCCGCCACTGTTTTTCTGCCGGCAACCACACCATGGAGAACATGTTGTGGTCAAGTGCCGTGGTAGCATGTGGAACTGGTCGGCCAGAGAAGACCTGATCATGTTTTTGCAACATTTCTTTTGCGATTTTGGGTGACGATATGACCATGATGGTTATGGTTCCCAGCTGAAGAGACATCAATGGACCATAAGTTTTGGAGAGAGTGGCTAGTGAGAGGTAAGGTTTGGCGCCGAGTTGGAAGATGTTGCCGATGATCGGAAAAGGGTAGGGGCCAGGAGGCAGCCCAGCTGGGCCGGGTTGCCGCCGGTATGAACTGTGTTTGAGGACATGAATGCATGCCAACACAAAGGTTAGTGCAAGCAAATATGTTATGAAATCCATTAAAAGGTTCCCTATTTTTCTTTTTCTCATTCTTTCAGCTTTTAAAGGAGCTGTGGGACCAGACCAATTCCTACAAGGCTTTCTGGGCAGCCACTCAGATGCCGACACATCCTTTTTTGTGTGGACCCACACCGTTTTACACACCTCCAAATGTTTAATGTAACTGTTGGCATTATTAATTTATGAAATGACCGTTTTTCACCCACTTATTTACATTAACACCTAAGCTTAGGAAACATCACTATCTAGATGACTTGTAATTATCACTTCTAATAACTACCATATTGGATAGTGCGGTTAACAGTTGCCCCTACTCAATTCTTTTTCTTTTTCTTTTTTTGTAAACAAATTTCTATACATGTTTTGATGTATTTCTAAATTTTTCCTCTCAAAAAAAATAAAATAATAATTGTCATGTATTTTGATCTACTTAATCACCTCTCACACTTGGATTAAATTTCTACTCTAAATTTTGTAAACTGTTATAGTTAGTTTGTTGAATCCCCTCGATGTTACTGAAAAACCATTCTAAAGTTTTGTGTTCTCTCTCAGTGTGGATAATTTATCTTTGATTGCATCGATCATAATATTAGTTAAAATGCACATAAGCTAACTCAAACATCCTTAACCATTAAAACGAGAAAAAGAAAAACTTATAACATATTCTTTTTAATAGTAGGGGGACGTGAGGGGTCCACAACCATTGGCATTTGGCCATAAAACAATAGGGTGCCCCGTCCAAATTGGAAAGCTTTGTGAAAGGAGGAGAGACATGTACAAAGCAAAAGATGAGTTGAAATTTCTACCCGATTTGTGTTAAACGTGTTTTGTTATATTGGGTTTGTGTTAAAAAGTAATTCACTCATACTTTATTTGTTTATTATTTTGTGTCTAACAAGTTCTGTCATATTAAGTTCGTGTCGTGTATTTCTTTTGATTGTCTTAATTCATATCCGATTCATTTATTAATTGTGTTTTTTCGGGTCCATTTGTTTGCGAAACGAGTGACTTAAAAGAAGATTCAAACCTTCTTATTTCGTGTCGTATTAACGAGACGTATCATATTTTATCATCTCTACCATAAACAATACGGTGCCCCAGTCCAAATTGGAAAGGTTTGTAAAAGGTTGAGAGACTTGGAGAAAGCAAAGATGAGCTGAAATTCCTATAGGCATGGATCACATTTGGGGTAATTTTGATTGATTGAAATTTGAATTTAATTTGATAACTATGTTTCAAATATTAAATGTATATTTTTTTTGGAGTTTATATTTGAAACCACTAAAAATTGAAGATCCCATCTAATTCAAACTAAATATTAGTAAATTATATCTTAAATTTAATTTGATTTTATGTGCCTACATCCAAATTGGCTGCAGAATTATGGTCCTTAAATACAAGGATTCAAAAGAGTTCCTAAGACTCAAGAGGGCAAGGGTAATCCGGAGCTGAAAATAAATGTCGGAAGTGATTATTAAGTTTATTAATAATCTCGAAATAAAGTATTGTGTGCATAGTCCGGTGACCACTTATTGCATCTAGTTAATGAATCAGATATGTACAAGTCAAGCACGAGACGATTGAGACAACATTTGGCTTAAAATAAAGCTTATTAAACTTTTAATTGTCACGAATTAATTATTAAATTAATAACTTTTATTTTAGTCGGTTCCTTTTGTCTATTTCAAATGTAAAAATAGATTGTTTTTCGCATGTGAGAATCGTGTGTTGTAGTTAAGGACAAATAGGGATAGGATAGAATGTCTCAACAACCTAATAATTGCTCGTTCTCATGTCTAAAGCCCCAATTTTATTTGATGGATTTGACTACGGTCTATTCCTCAAAAATTTATTATTTCAAAAGGTGTTTTCATAATTTATGTGGGTAATTTTACAATCAAAAAAATTATTATTTTTGTGGATGATTTACTATTTTTGTGGGTATTTTTACTACAGTTGTGGTAATTATTTTTACCCATTTTCTTAAATACAAAAAAATTCATCACTTTTGTGAGTGATTAAACACATTTGTGGGTTTTTTTTTTTACCACATTTGTGAATGTTTTTACAACTGTTGTGGTAGCAATTTTTACCATTTTTTTGTGTACCACAATAGTGATAAAAGTACCCACAAATATGATAAAAGTTACCACAAATATGATAAATTTTGGTATAGTACTGAGAAACTCCGTGGCTGTACCGTAACCAGCTCCTTATTTGATAGGAGT
Source organism: Ilex aquifolium (assembly GCA_951799425.1). Lineage (NCBI taxonomy): Eukaryota > Viridiplantae > Streptophyta > Magnoliopsida > Aquifoliales > Aquifoliaceae > Ilex > Ilex aquifolium. The sequence continues at coordinate 40,351,744 of OX637396.1, read as the reverse complement.
AGGGTTTTATGTACTAGAATTTGTGATTCCTGGGGGGTTGAAATTATATATCTTTATTTTTCTCTCATACATAATGATTTAATTGACATAATTAGAGAGTTCAGGGACTCAATTGACACAAAAAAATTTCAAATGTTTAATTGACACAACAATCATAATTTAAAGATCATATGTATAGTTTACTCTTTGTTATTTGATTACTTGTTAAAACGTTACTCATTTGAACCAAACTATAGAGGGTTATGAGTATAATATGAAATGTTAGGAAGGTAAAGAATAAATCTTACAAACTACATGGAGGTAAAAAATAATTATCCCAACCCAAATAATTACCACTCGAGGATCAAATTGAGATCAATTTCGTCTAATTTTTTTCAAAATCGATCCCAATTGTTTAAATTTTTTTTTTTAATCTCAACTATCTCGTTTACGTACTGGACTAATATTAGATCTTGTGCAAACTCACTTCTCCACATAAGGGATAAATCTATGGGCAGTGGCCCCCAGGGATTACACTTCGTAAGATATTCGAATTCCTAACCTATCTCTTACGAGAGAGATTTATCAAGTGACTGAGCTACTACTAGACTAATGTGAACGAATTGTATCTTTGATCCCACTAATTAGTAATTTGATCTCAATTGACCCGAGATGATATTTTATGGACCTAATTATTGATATAATCTATCACAATCAGTATACTGATAGTGAATTTCAATTAATACTGAATTGTCTGTCTCCTCCAAGCTTCGCAAAATCATGGCTTTCACAGGTTCTCTCTCTCTCTCTCTGTATATATCTGTGTGGGGCGAATATTTCATATGGATTTCTGGATTTTGGCAGTATTGATATGTGATTATATATGTAGTTGATGATTGCTTACTTTATTGTCGTTGTTTGTATCCACACTTCAATTTGTATGACAAAATGGGTCGGTTGAGCACACTAAACAATGGGATTTCGAATCGATTCTGTTGAGATTGTTTCTCTGAATTTTGCTGTTCGACTGAGTGTTTCGTATGTCTTTAGGATCTTCAAAGGGATCAGTGGATGTTAAAAGGAATACGAGAGGTGATGGTGTTGCCAATGGTAATGGCGACAAGGTAAGGGCTACTTCATCTTGATGTCAACATCAGAGTTTGATAATTTGGTGAAACTTAGGATGAGTATGTTAAGGAAGAATGAAAAACAGTTTTTTGTTCTCAAAATTTCAAAACAGTTTATTTTGTTCTCAAAATTTTAAAAACACCCAAATCCTGTTTGTTTAGCATTTTTGTTCTCAAAATTTTCGGAAAAAATGAGATTTGAGTTAAAGAAACAGAAAACAAGTCTAGCTTGTTTTCAGAGTTTTTTTTGAAAATTTTGAAAACAAGGAGAACAATTTTGGACTTTAATGAGGTCTGCCCTTCGAGTCTCCTTAGCAGCAAATTTCTTCATTCTTTTTTTTTTTTTTACTTCTTCCTCTCTCTCATAATATATAATATATATTATATAATATATAATATATATATAATAGATATTATAATATAATATTCTATTATAATATATATTCTATTATATTTATATAATAGAATATTATAATATATAATATAATATATAAATATAATAGAATATATATTATAATAGAATATTATATAATATATATATATATTATAATATATATTATATTATATTTTAAAGTTTGGTTTATTGAATTTTTTTTTATGAAATTATCAATCTAAAAATAATTTTCTTATATTTTTTTATTAATGTTTGAATTACTGTTCAAACATATATTTAGGCTGTCCAAACAGGTTTTACTATTTTTTGTTCTGTAAAATTGTTTTTGAAATCATCTAACCAAACAAGTTTTTTATCTCAAAAAATATCAAAATCATTTTCTTAAAACTCTTATCAAAAACTGTTTTCGGATACCTGTTTTTGAAACGCAAACCAAACAGGCCTTCCCTATGGATAAATTAGATGTTGTCGAGGAACATTAGTCATGCCACCTCCAGAATGGTCCTAAGGAAAATGAAAGACTAATAAAAAACACTTGGTGCACCAGTTTTTGGAGATTTAAATGAACTAGTTTGAAATTTGTGCAGGCGTTTGGAAGTAATGAAAAAGAATCACAAAAAAGTCAAGATTGATCATAGTCATGTAGTTGACAACTTTCTGATCATCACCCAATTTGAACACAAAAAAATGCAACAAAACTGCTGAGAAGATCTTCATCTGCCTATATGCAAATTCCTTCCCCAGACATATTCGCGAGCCTGCCTGTTGTTCATCATCAAAAATTTATAGTTCGTTCAAAACTTTTACTCGAGGTTGAGCTTAAATTGAAGGTGAGAAATAAAAATGTTGCGTATTGAATTGGTTTTCAGTGATTCATCGATTTGAAAATGGACAAGTGCCAAAAGGTTGAACCTAAGTTTTCCATGGTGAAGGTGAGATTGCAGAGTGAAATTTATGAAATGGTAGATGTAACAGCAATTCACCACCCGAGCTGTGGTTTAGTGGTAAGCCGTTTAAGGTCCTCATTGACTCTCATATAGTTATCAAGCGGGGTTCAATTCACAGAAGCAACATAATTTGCTACTTGGTTTTGATGGTACTGTGATGACGGACTATCTTTCCAAATTAATAGATATGGCTCAAATTGGACATTCCACATTGTGGGAACTCTCATGGTCACGCTCAGGGGTTACTACCTACTGGTTGCCCCTCCCCTCTTTTTAATGAGCAAAAAAAAAAAAAGATGTAACAACAATTCTGCTTACCTGGAAGGCTGTAAATTTGAAGGGGCTCTCTTGCTTGAAGCTACCATTCTCATCAAGCCATCTCTCTGGTCTGTAGTTTTCTGCATCATCACCCCATATGAGTCTCATCCTTCCCATTGCATATGGTTGGTATGCCACCATGTCCCCTTTCCTCACGTTAAAACCATTCGGAAGAGTGTCATCCGAAAAGCACATCTTTGCGTCCTAAAACCATGGAAAATCCATATGCATAGATTAGTGAAACAATTCAACAATTTGGTAAATATACATAATACATAATAAAAAACCAAAAGGAAAAAGAAAATGTTTAGACCCATTTTTAATTTAGTCTCCTAGATTAAAGGTTTGACTTGTGGCCCATGAAGAGGAATTAGCGGTGCTTATGTTGTTGGTAATGGAGTTGAAGAACCACCTAGTGGAGCCGCCGACTGTGTGGTTCGTGAAACTGGTTGCTGGTGGTGTGGTATGGGGTGGGGGAGGCGGGGTCTGATATTGGCGCCAGGGATTAGGAACACTGTTATCACCGTTGGATATATGTAGTAGTCAATTTTATTCTCATTTTGAGGATTGATTTCCAGATGGAACATTACGCCAAAATTAATACAACGAATGTGTTGGTTACCCAGGGCCAGAAATACACCACAAACAAGATATAAACAAAGAGGATATATTTATTTCTCTCTGAAAATAGAACACAAGAATTATTACAAAAATTCTCTCATAGAGATCTCTCTTGAATCTCTCTCTCTGTTTCTTCCTCACTAAACTTGAGCACATTTTTTGCCTTCATTAAGCTTCCTATTTATAGGGAGTTTCTGGCCAAATAAGTCAAGAAAGAAGGGAACCCATTTAATGTTTTGGTAAGCTTTGTCAAAGCTTCAGCTGTCCACCGTCTGTCTGTGAGTAGGGTGGCTGCTAGAGTGGGCTGCAGATGGAGCTGGCAGGTGGCTGCTAGAGTGGACTACTGGGTAGCCTCTGATGGAGCTGGAACCTTCAAATCTCCCCCTCCAGAACCATCAGAAGAGAATGTAATCAGACATTCATCCCGACTATGTCTCTGCACAGCTCAAGCTTATCCCGAGTAACGACCTTTGTCAACATGTCTGCCGGATTCTCCTTTGTGTGGATCTTCACTAGTTTCAATAACTGTTGCTCCATCACTTCGCGTATCCAATGATAGCGAATATCAATATGCTTTGTCCGGGAATGGTACATTGAGTTCTTGCTCAAGTCCAGAGCACTTTGACTATCACAATGCACCCTGTATTCCTTCTGCTTAATACCTAGTTCTTGGAGAAACCGCTTTAACCACAACATTTCCTTACCAGCTTCCGCTGCAGCAATATACTTTGCCTCCGTCGTGGATAAAGCTATGCACTTCTGCAACCTTGACTGCCATGACACAGCTCCCCCTGCAAAAGTGTAAAGAAATCCTGATGTAGATTTTCTACCATCAAGATCTCCTGCCATATCTGAATCTGTATAGTCTTCCAAAACTGGTTCAACTCCCCCGTAACATAAGCATATCTTCGATGTACCCTTAAGATATCTGAGAATCCACTTGACCGCCTCCCAGTGTTTTTTTCCTGGATTGGAAAGAAATCTGCTCACCATGCCCACTGCATGGGCAATATCTGACCTTGTACACACCATTGCATACATTAGACTCCCAACTGCTGAAGAGTAAGGAATCATTGCCATATCTTCTATCTCATTCTTTGATGAGGGACAGGAATTCTTGCTCAGCTTGAAATGATTAGCCAGTGGGATGCTGATTGGCTTGGCAGTATCCATGTTGAACCTTTGGATTACCCGTTCAACGCATTTCTCCTGTGATAGCCACAATTTCTTGGTTTTCCTATCACGAACAATCTGCATGCCTAGTATCTGCTGAGCTGGGCCTAAGTCCTTCATATCAAAGGACTTGGACAGTTCCTTCTTCAATTGACTAATCTTTATTGCATCCTTTCTGACGATCAACATGTCGTCAACATGAAGTAGGAGTGCAATGAAATTGCCATCCGAGAATCTCTGAATGTAAACACACTGATCTGCAGCAGTCCTCTTGTAACCTTGACCCACCATGAATGAGTCAAATTTCTTATACCACTGTCTGGGCGCTTGCTTAAGGCCGTACAGACTTTTCTTCAACTTGCAGACCAGATTTTCCTTTCTTGGAACCTCGAAACCTTCCGGCTGTTCCATATAAATTTCTTCATTCAGATCTCCATGAAGAAATGCAGTTTTCACGTCCATTTGTTCAAGCTCCAAGTTTAAACTTGCTACTAATCCGAGAATGACTCGAATTGAGGTCATCTTAACGACTGGTGAGAAGATCTCGTCAAAGTCAATTCCTTTCTTCTGTTGGAATCCTTTAACGACCAATCAAGCCTTATACTTCACCAATTTTCCACTGTCGTCTTTCTTTAGCTTGAACACCCATTTATTCCTCAGTGTTTTCTTGCCTTTTGGAAGTTTCACAAGCTCATAGGTTTGATTTTTCTGCAGGGAATCCATCTCATCCTGCATGGCTTGCATCCACTTGTCTTTATCTGCATGAGCTTGTGCCTCCTGGAAGCTCTCCGGCTCCCCCTCATTAGTAAGTAGAATATAGTCTGACTCCAGATATCTACTCGACGGAATGCGTCCTCTTTCAGATCTTCGTGATTGAGGCTTGTCAGCTATATGAGGTACACCATCCTCTGGTTGCTGTGATGGTCCTGCAACATCTAGTGGAAGGGGTTGTTGCTCCCCCTGCTCAACACCTTCATCATCATCTTGCTCTACTTCTGTAGCTTCATCCTGCACTTCATCATTACCTGTGGCGAACTGTAATGGTGCAGGGTTTGGAACAATGTCCTGTGTACTGGAACTAGAACTGCTGGACTTTGTGGGATTTTCAAAGTCCTCATATGCCTGGTTTTCATGGAACACCATATCCCTGCTCCTGATGATCTTTTTGGCTTTTGGGTCCCATAATCTGTATCAAAATTCTTCATCTTCGTAGCCTATAAAGATGCACGAAGTGGTCTTGACATCAAGTTTCTGCCGTTGCTCCTTGGATACATGTGCAAATGCTTTGCACCCAAATATTCTTAAGTGAGAATAGGAGGAATTCCTACCAGACCACACCTTCTCCGGAATATCAAAATTCAATGGTACTGACGGTGATCTGTTTATCAGATAATAGGCGGCACGAACAGCTTCACCCCAGAATGGCTTTGGCAGCTTTGTCATACTGAGCGTGCATCGGGCTCTTTCCACAATGGTTCGATTCATCCTCTCCGCTACTCCATTGTGCTGTGGGGTACGTGGAACAGTCTTCTCATGTCTGATACCATAATTTCCACAGTATGCTTCAAACTCTCTGGAAGTATATTCGCCTCCATTGTCTGTTCGGAGACACTTTAGCTTCGTTCCTGTTTCTCGCTCTACTATGACATGGAATCTTTTGAAGCATTCGAGCACTTGGTCATTCGTCTTTAGGAAGTACACCCATACCTTCCGTGAAGCATCATCAATAAAGGTCAGAAAATATCTGTTGCCGCCTAATGATTCCACCTCTAGGGGACCACAAACATCAGAGTGTACCAGACTTAACAACTCTGATCTCCTCTTCATAGAGGAACTAAACGAGACTCGATGTTGTTTACCAAACAAGCAATGATCACAAGGATTTAGTGCAACATCCTTGGCAACTGTGATGAGATTCTTCTTTGCCAAGGTAAACAATCATTTTTCCCCCCATGTGACCGAGTCTTTGGTGCCACAGATTTGGTGAAGCCTCATTTTCAACTGCATTGAGGCTGTCTGAGCAAACTTTCACATGGGTCTTGTAAAGCGTGCCACAAATATGTCCTCGGGCGACAACCATAACACCTTTCGTGAGCTTCCAAGTGCCATTGCTGAAGTGGTTATCATAGCCCTGTTTGTCGAGGGCTATCCCGGAAAGTAGATTTAGCCGAAGGTCGGGCACGTGTCAGACATCCTTCAATACCAGTGTACAGCCAACATTTGTTTTAATCTGAATATCACCAATTCCCACGATCTTGGAAGAACTAGTGTTTCCCATCCTCACCGTACCAAAGTCTCCAGCCTTGTACGTCGAGAAGAACTCGCTGTGAGGAGTGGCGTGGTATGAAGCTGCAGTATCTACCACCCACTCAGCGTCTTGGTTTGAAAAATGAAGGCATGTCTCCTCATTGACAGAAAGAATGGCCACGTCCTCTGAGAGAGTGACTAGCGTCTCTCCGTCCTGTTTCTTTGGTTGATTACTGCCTTGACCTTGCTCTTGTAGCAACTTGCGGCAGTTTTTCTTCATGTGACCTTGCATGCCACAATGGTAACACTTGTATGTAGGTCTTCCTCCGTCATTTGATCTCCGTGGATCTTGTGACCTTCTTCTACTATTACTCATTCCTCTTCCCCTGCCTCTGCTACCTCCTTGTTGTCTACCTCTGCTCTCAGTGACAAGGGCATTTGACTGGTCAATGCCAACATCCTTTCTCCTGGCCTCCTCATTGAACAGGGCATCCTTAACCATTGACATGGTAAGTTTGCCTCCTGGAGCCAAATTGCTGAGAGAGACTACCAGTGTCTCCCAAGTGTCTGGTAGAGAACTGAGAAGCAAGAGAGCTTGTACTTCATCCCCCATATTCAACTCTATCGATGATAATTGATTTACCAGACTCTGGAACTCACTAGTGTGCTTGGCAATTGAAGTTCCACGTTTTAACTTCAGATTCATAAACCGCCTCATCAAAAGTGCTTTATTCCGAGCAGTCTTGGCCTGGTACATGTCTTCCAGCTTCTTCCATAGGACATGTGCATCAGTCTCTTGTGCAACATGATGGAATACACTGTGGTCAATCCATTGTCTGATTTGACCAATGGTTTTTCTGTTCAGTTTCTTCCACTCCGTTTCTTTTGTCGGATTTGGATTTACACCTTCTGCCTCCAAGGGATCGTACAAGTCTTTACAGCTTAGGAGATCTTCCATCCGAGGTCTCCAAAGTGTATAATTAGAGGCAGTGAGTTTGATAATGGCTCCCGACGTTGATTCCTCCGTGGACATATTGAGTTTTTAGGCTCTAAATGTCTCGATCAAAAATTTTGGGCCTGAATTTTGCAAAACGGAGTACACCGTTGCGTCCGGAACAGTTGAAATAGCTAGAAAAGAGTCTTGGTTCACCAAAAACGGAGCTAAAATGAGGTCAGAACTGGCTCGGAAAGTTTTTGATAACTTAACGGAATATTCCTTGACGGAATGAAATATTCCGTCGTCTTCAACCTTCCTCCGGTCACCGGCCGGCAAAATTTTCCGGCGAACTTCCGGCAGAATGTCCAGCTAGCTCCGGTGATCTCTGACAGCAACTCCGGCGGCCGGTGAACTTTCCGGCAAACTTCCAGCGAGGACCGTGAGAGAGCGTCCGACGTTGGATTGATGCGAGGCCAATGGGGTTCGACGAGAGGAATCCAATGGTGTGCTCAGAATTTTTCGAGTTCGTTTAGAACCCGTACGAACCAAAAACAGTGAGTTGAAAATTTTTCCGGCGACCCCAACTAAAGCTCTGATACCACTTGTTGGTTACCCAGGGCCAGAAATACACCACAAACAAGATATAAACAAAGAGGATATCTTTATTTCTCTCTGAAAATAGAACACAAGAATTATTACAAAAATTCTCACACAGAGATCTCTCTTGAATCTCTCTCTCTCTGTTTCTTCCTCACTAAACTTGAGCACATTTTTGGCCTTCATTAAGCTTCCTATTTATAGGGAGTTTCTGGCCAAATAAGTCAAGAAAGAAGGAACCCATTTAATGTTTTGGTAAGCTTTGTCAAAGCTTCAGCTGTCCATCGTCTGTCTGTGAGTAGGGTGGCTGCTAGAGTGGGCTGCAGATGGAGCTAAAAGGTGGCTGCTAGAGTGGGCTACTGGGTAGCCTCTGATGGAGCTGGAACCTTCAGAATGAACTCTTGGTGTCGCTCCAACTCAAAGATAAGTATCCTGGCCATTTATGGAGGTTTTTGTGATATCCTGACTAAATTACATATAATTCATCAACTATTCAAATAGACTTTCATAAAGGAAATACACCTTACAAATCTAAACTCTGTACTACATTTTGAGTAGAGTTTGTAAATATCACAATTTTAATCTTTATATTTATTAAAATTTGGCCCCAACTGCAATTTAAAACCACTTATTATTGTTTGAGTTGGGATGTTACAGTAGTGGGGGTGGTAACAAGAGTGGTCAAACTTTGATCGGATAAGCCTTCAAAGGCACGGCTTTACTTAGTGTAAGCCCAAACTTCTCACTCATGTCCACTTCTTTCGGTATCACCCCATCTTCAAGCTTCCAATCAAAGCAGTGAAGCAGAGTGGCTAACATAAGGTGAACCATCCGATGAGCAAGTGGCAGTCCTGGACAGATCCTTCTTCCTGCTCCAAAGGGAATCTGCTCAAAGTCTTGCCCTCTGAAGTCAATTTCCCTCTCCAAGAACCTCTCAGGCACAAATGAATCCGGGTTTGACCAAATGCTTGAATCTCTGCCAATTGCCCATAAATTTACCAGTATCTGTGCATTCTTTGGCACTATGTATCCGTTGATTTTTGTGTCAGATTCAGCTTTGTGAGGAACTAGAAATGGGGCTGGTGTGTGCAATCGAAAGGTTTCTTTCACTACTGCTTGCAAGTAAGGCAGCCTTGCGATGTCTGATTCTTGAACAGCTCCTCCTTCCTTGCCAATAACTTGCTCCAGTTCTGTTCGAGCTCTTGCCATTATGGTGGGATTCTGCAGTAACTCTGCCATTGCCCATTCCACCGTGGTTGCAGTCGTATCAGACCCTGCCACAAATAAGTCCTGAAAAAAGTAGCTAATGTGCGATTAGGAGCTCATGAACATATTGGGAAAAGGGTACATGTCAAAATTAGTAATTAATGATGGTGTCTAAAAACTTGGGATTCGCCATAAAAAATTACAATTGATCTCTTGGATCAATCCATCTCATTGATTCGTAGTTCGTCCTGTTTTGAGTCAAGACATAGCTTGATAAGGACCTAGCTTTTTGCAGGATATCGAAAAGTCCCTTAGTAAAATCCATCTTGCAAAAGCTAGACATAGATCACTTGGGAACAAAAATCAAGCTTAATGGGCCAAAAATTACACCTTAAAATACTTCTAACAATTTGGTATGTGAAGTCAGTGTCTGAGGGATTAAGAAATTTATTGCAAAAAGGCATCCTTCCATTTAGCTACTTTGACATACACTAGTTCAAATACAGTAGAAGAGAATTGCAAAAAAAAAAAATGGGAAATTAAAATCTTACTAGTATGTTGTTCTCTATGATACGGACTTGTTCTGGAGGTGTTTGTGATTGAAGGTTATGCATTAGTATGCATAAATAATACCTAAAGTAGAGTAATAATCCTTAAAATGCTAAGGTTACTCAATTTTGATATGAGCAACACAGGTACAAGTCACGGAAACAAACTCTCTACTCGGGGGTTGGATATAATAGTATACATTTGACGGTTACTAAATTCTATAGTGACGAGAGCTCTGTACTCTATACTACCTATTCTGTTCTTCACATAAAGATTGTTGTATAGGGGTTATGAAGAAGATCTGTCTCAAAGCATACCATGAAAATTGAACCTAACGAATCAAAATTAGATTTGAAAAATGGTACTGACCACAAACATATGTTTCATGTCTTTGTAGCTCAACTCAGAATCATTCTTTTGGCTTAGATCCAGGAGGGTTTCCAGCAGATCATTGCTTCTTGAAGAAGATGAAGATCTTGATTCTACCCGTTGATTGATGATACCATCAAATATCACTAACAATTTTTCAAAATAAATCTGTACCTGTTGCCGTATGCCCTGTGGATCAATCAGTCTAAGTATTGGGAAGTAGTCTGCAAGGTTAGGCTTCCCAACATATTCCATCACACCCCATACAATGTCCTTGGATACTTGAGAACCATTGGAATCGTGCAGGTGAGCCAAATCTACCGAGAAAATGGTGTTTGATATCAAATTAAGGGTGGTCGTGAAGGCAACTCGACCAATATCCACGGCTTGCTCACTGATGCAACATTCATGGATATAATCAAGCAATTTTTGTACCTTTTCACGGCGAAGGTCTTGACTGACATCGAGTCGTTGCCATGAAAACAAGTGCTCTTTGCATATTTTGCGAAGGTTCCGCCACTGTTTTTCTGCCGGCAACCACACCATGGAGAACATGTTGTGGTCATGTACCGTGATAGCATGTGGAACTGATCGGCCAGAGAAGACCTGATCATGTTTTTGCAATATTTCTTTGGCGATTTTGGGTGATGATACGACCATGGTGCTTATGGTCCCCAGCTGAAGAGACATCAATGGACCATAAGTTTTGGAGAGGGTGGCTAGTGAGAGGTGGGGTTTGTGGCCGAGTTGGAAGATGTTGCCGATGATCGGAAAAGGGTAGGGGCCAGGAGGGCCGGGCTGCCGCCGGTATGAAGTGTGTTTGAGGACATGAATGCACGCCAACACAAAGGTTAGTGCAAGCAAATATGCTATGAAATCCATTAAAAGGTTCTCTATTTTTCTGTTTCTCCTTTCTTTCAGCTTTGATGGGAGCTGTGGGACCAGACTAATTACTACAAGGCTTTCTGGGCAGCCACTCAGATGCCGACACATCCTTTTTTTTTTTTTTTGTGGACCCACACCGTTTTTTACACCTCCAAATGTTTAATGCAACTGTCGGCATTATTAATTTATGAAATTATCACCCACTTATATACATTAACACCTAAGCTTAGGAAACATCACTATTTAGATGACCTGTAATTATCACTTCTAATAACTACCATATTGGATAGTGCGGTTAACAGTCGCCCCCACTCAATTCTTTTTTTTTTTTAAACAATTTTTATACATGTTTTTTATGTATTTCTAATTAATCAAAATGCGCATAAACTAACTTCTGACCATTAAAACAAGAAAACAAAAAACTTATAACAATATCTTCTTTTTGATAGTGTTTTGATAGTGAGGGGGATGTGGGGGGTCCACAACCATTGGCATTTGGCCATAAAACATTAGGGTGCCCCAATCCAAATTGAAAAGTTTTGTGAAAGAAGGAGAGACTTGGGCAAAGATGAGCTGAAATTCCTATAGGCATGATTGAAATTTGAATTTGGTTTGATAACTATGTTTCAAATATTCAATGGAAATTATTTTTGGAGTTTACATCTTAAATTTAATTTGATTTTATGTGCCTACATCCAAATTGACTGTAGAATTATGGTCCTTAAACACAAGGATTAAAACGAGTTCAGAAGATTCAAGCAGGCAAGGGTAATCAAGAGCTGAAAAAAATTGTCGTAAGTGGTTATTAAGGGTGCGTTTGGTAACGTTTTCGTTTTTATGTTTTTTTTTATAAAAAAAATAGAACTAAGTTTTGTTTTTTTTATGATAAAAATTAAAAATCTAAAACATGTTTGGTAGTCATTTATATTTAAAAAATTGTGAAAACAAAAATAAAAAACATATTTGGTATTATCTCAAAAAATCACCACCCAAACCCCACCACCTTACCTCAATAACCACCCAAAACCACCACCCAACCCCACTGACCACCCAAGCCCCACCACCGAAACCCACCCCCTACCCCACTGACCACCCCACTGACCACCCAACCCCACCACCGAAACCCACCCCCAACCCTGAAAACCGAAACCCACAACCCACCCACAACCACCCCACTGACCACCCCCAACAACAGAAACCCACACCCACCACCACTGAAATCACAACCACCACCCCACTGACCACCCCCAACCACCGAAACCCACCCCCACCACCACTGAAATCACAACCACGATGTAGATCTATGTCTATATATGTATATATATATATATACATAGATCTATATATATATATGGTATAAAATTAAGGAAAAACACTGACCACGAGCGAGAGAGACGAAGTGGGTTTCGTCTTCGTCTTCGTCTTTGATTTCTTCTTCCATTTCTGACGTCTTTGGCTTCGGTTTCTTCGGCTTCGGCTTCTTTGGCTTCTTCGGTTTCACAAGAGAGAACCCAGAGAGAGAGAGAGAGAGAGAGATGAGAGAAAGAGAGAAAAAAAAAAAAAAAAAAAAAAGGTAAAGGGGTTTTATACTTCCAACAAAAAATGCTAAATTTTGGTGTTAACAAGATTCGAAGGCAAGATCTCATTAACTGAGGGCGCGTGTTTTTTTTTTTTTTATGTTTTCAAAAGCATCATTTTTGATGTTTTCATATTTTGGCATTGTTTTCAAAACAAGAGAGTAAAAAAAAAACGAAAACACATCCCAAACATGTTATTATTTTTTTTTTTAACAAAAAATGAAAACAAAAACAAAAAAAAAACACAAACACCCTGTTACCAAACACTACCTAAGTTTATTAATAATCGTAAAATAAAGTATTGTGTGCATAATCCGCTGACCACTTATTGCATCTGGTTAATGAATTAGATAAGTACAAGTCAAACACGAGACGATTGTGGCAATCCTTTGGCGAAAAAAAAGCTTATTAAATTTTTAATTGTCACGATTTAGTTATTAAATTAATAAATTTTATTTTAGTCAGTTCATTTTGTCTATTTCAAATGTCAAAATAGATTATTTTTTGCTTGTGAGAATGATGTGTTGTAGTTGAGCACAAATAAGGATTGGATATAATGTCTCAACAACCTAATAATTGCTCTTCTCATGTATAATTGGATATTATATATATTTATTTTTCTCCGAACGATAGTACACACAAAAAAGCTCAATTGACACATATAGAGAATTAAGGGGCTCAATTGACACTAATAAAAAAATCAAAGGTTTAATTGACACAACAATCATAATTTAGGGGTCATATGTATACTTTAATCTTTGTTATTTGATTACTTGTTAAAACGTTACTCATTTGTACCAAACTATAGAGGTTATGAGTATAGTATGAAATGTTAGGGAGGTAAAGAACAAATCTTGCAAACTACTAATGTAAAAAATAAGTATCCCAACCCAAATAATTATAACTCAAGTTGATCAAATTGAGATCAATTTCTTCTAATTTTTTTTTCAAAATCGATCCCAATTTTTTATTTTTGATGTCTCAGTTGTCCCGCTCACGCACTGAATTAATATTGGACTTTATGCAAAATCACATTTCCACATAAAAGATAAATCTACGGACGGTGGCTCTAAGAGACTGAGCTACCACTAGACTTACGTGAACGAATTGTATCATTGATCCCACTAATTAGTAATTTGATCTCAATTGACTTGGGATAATATTTTATAGATCTAATTATTGATATAATTTATCACAAACAGTATATTGATAGTAAATCTCAATTGATACTGAATTGTTGTACAGTCAATTGATTAATTAGGTTAATAAATTAGGTCCAGATAATATTACGGATTGACCCGTGATGAGCCCAAATTCAAATTGGGTGGGCATGTTCCAAATACTACCGACCGCCTCACATCTTCATAGAGAGCACGGGGTTAGGGTTTAGGAAATTTACTGTGTGTGTGTGTGTGTGTGTGTGTGAGAGAGAGAGAGAGAGAGCGAGAGAGATGGTAGGGAAAGGACAGAGGAGAAGAGAGAAGAACTACAGAACAGCACATGGAGCGAACAGTCGTCTACCACCTCCACCTGATCGCTCCTCCCTCGACGCTGTCCCCTCCAAGCTTCGCCAAATCATGGCTTTCACAGGTCCTCTCTCTTTCTCTATGTGTATATATCTGTGTGGGGCGAATATTTCATATGGATTTCTGGATTTTGGCAGTATTGATATGTGATTATATATGTAGTTGATGATTGCTTACTTTACTGTCACTGTTTCTAATTTGCATCCGCACTTCAATTTGTATGACAAAATGGGTTGGTTTTGCACACTAAACAATGGGATTTCTAATCAATTCTGTTGAGATTGTTTCTCTGAATTTTTCTGTTTGACTGAGTGGTTCGTATGTCTTTAGGATCTTCAAAGGGATCAGTGGATGTTAAAAGGAATAAAAGAGGTGATGGTGGTGCCAATGGTAATGGTGACAAGGTAAGGGCTACTTCATCTTGATGCAATTTAGTTTGGAACAATGGGGAAGGGCCTTTAGATTGAGTATTTTATTTCCTCTCTTTGTAAATTTCTTAGTAGAACTGTAACTTATCTCCTCAAAGTTATCTTTTACTATTTGATACTGAGTGCCATGCCTATGTATGATTTAATTACAGAAACTTCGATCAGAGGATGAATATGTCTCGAGAAGCAATGGAATCAAAAGGGAAGTCACTAATGGAAATTTGATGCCACAACACATGGATCATGGTGATAAAATTGTGGGAAATAATATGCTTGAAAAGAAAAAGAAAAAGAGAAAAAGGAAGCAAGCTGAAGATCTTCGGTTTGAAACGGTGGAGGGATTACATGGTTCAAAAAGAAGGGAGCATAAGAAACAGTGAGCCTTTCTTTACATTTGTAAAATGAACATTTTGTTAAAAAAAATTTGTCATCATCTTTATAGAAGAGTTTTTCTCTTCTTATCAAAAAGAAGATACTAGAAAAGGATGGAAAAAGTGTCTAAGATGAAGATATTTTACGGAAACGTCATCTGAATTGAACTTATCTAGTTAATGTCATAGTCAATACATGTTTTGTTGTTGATACTTAAAAGTGATAGGCATTGTGAGATCCTTTCTCAACATTATGAAGGTTTCTTTAAGAAGCTTCATTGAATTGGAACCGTGTTCTTATGAATGTCAACATCAGAATTTGATAATTTGGTGAAACTTAGGATGAGCATGTTAAGGAAAAGTGAAAAATTAGATTGCGGGTTTCCCTAGGGATAAAATAGATGTTGTCAAGGGGTGCTACACCATTTTAGAACATTAGCCATGCCACCTCCAGAATGGTCCTAAGGAAAATCCTGTACTTCAGCTTTGTAACAGCCCATTAGAGTATAGAACTGCAGCCTTGCTAGAATCTATTAACATTCGAGTTTGATATAGCAAACATTGTTGTCCTTATTCGCTTTTCCCCAAATCTTTCTGCTGGACTTTTGGTTTAAGTAGTGCTTCTGTCCAAATGCAACTGCTGCTGTTGGTTGGGAAATAGGATCAAAGAGCATTCATATGTTAGTAATAACAATCTCGTCTAGTGTTCACTATGTTCAATATGATTTTCTCTATCTAGTTTGGGAACTATGAAGCAAACTTTGAGGATAGTTAAACTAATCAACTAGATAGAGTTTGCTTTAGAGTTTGGGATCAAAGAGCATTCATATGCT
Organism: Ilex aquifolium; assembly: GCA_951799425.1. Lineage (NCBI taxonomy): Eukaryota > Viridiplantae > Streptophyta > Magnoliopsida > Aquifoliales > Aquifoliaceae > Ilex > Ilex aquifolium. The sequence goes on along the minus strand of OX637396.1, from coordinate 40,335,660 downwards.
AGTAATAACAATCTCGTCTAGTGTTCACTATGTTCAATATGATCTTCTCTATCTAGTTTGGGAACTATGAAGCAAACTCTATCTAGTTGGCAAACTTTGAGGATAGTTAAACTAATCATTTCCATGGGTTGAATTCGGGGCCTACAAGAACTATGAAGCAAACTCTATCTAGTTGGCAAACTTTGAGGATAGTTAAACTAATTATTTCCATGGTTTGAATTCGGTGCCTACGATATTATGCGAGGTAAACTCCTTGCTATTCACAAAGACAACATAAATATACTTGGACAGTTTCGGTTTACAGTGATAATATTTTTCTGTTTGAAAATTTGCTGTTTCATAGACAGGGAGTCAACTAGAAAAAATTTACAAACTAGAAAAGGAAATGGATAATAATCCTGTAACATAATGGAAAGTTAGAGCAAGTCCGAATCAATTTTCATTTTTGTACGCAATAGAATCGTAAATTGGGTTTGATTTTCTCTTTTCTATGATAAAGTTTTCATTCTTCAATGCTTTTCTGTTGACCTCGTTATCTAGATGCAAATGTTTTGTTTTGAATTTTTTTCCTCCCTTTTTTTGGTTTGCGTGGCCTGGGTTTTGTGGGGTGGGGTGAGAGAGCATTATGTATCTTCTCAGCTTACCGTCATCAGTTGAGCTTGAGCTCTAAATGTTGGCATTGCCTGATAAAATAAAAGACTAAAAAAAAACTAAGTGCACCAGTTTTTGGAGATTTAAATGAACTAGTTTGGAATTTGTGCAGGCGTTTGGAAGCAATGAAAAAGAAACACAAAAAAGTCAAGGCAGGAGAGGATTTGGACTTTCCTGGACGTGATCTGATCAAATTTGGAGAGGTAGTCAAAGCCCCACCCAAGTTGCTCTCATTTCCAAAGGTAGTGTCTCACCTATCTATGGTTACTTTGATTAGATTACGAACAAATACAAATTCCCGACCGGGATTTGAACTCTCCTACTTTTGTGGTGTTTGTGAGTGGGGTTTAGCTAACAGAGTACAGTCTTCATTAGCTTAAAAACTTTCTTCTGTTATGAAGGCATCCAAAGCTACCCATGATGCATCACAAGAGAGGCTCCGTTTACAGGCAGTCGAGGACTACAGGAAGCGGAAAGGATGGACATCAAGGCCAGGGATCCACCTTCCTCAACCCGTGATTACATCACCATCACTATAGTTTCCGTCATTGTAATAATGCAGAGATGTTAGACGGACAGAGAATAGGGTGGCACATGAATTTGCGCAAAATGCTAAATTTGTTGATCATCTAGATGTATGGCTATGGGATGCACCAGACTTTATGATAACCTCTTACCATTCCAAATTAATACAATTGCTTCCGATGATCGTGGTCAACAGAAGGGCTCTCTCATCAGGCAGTGTTGCACAAGAAATATATAGCGGGCGCAAAATTCACATTTATATAAAGACTATTTATTAGGAGATGACAATTTCAGAGCCTTTCGGCTAGTATTTACTTGCATGATTGAGTACACAATAAACAAGTAGTACGATCCCTTATACAGGTTGAGTTCTAGTGGCCTTCTCTGTGGAAGGCACGAACATGGAGTCCACCATCGATGTGAAGATTGATCATAGTCCTGTAGTTGACAACTTTCTGATCATCACCCAATTTGAACACAAAGAAATGCAACAAAACTGCTGAGAAGATCTTCATCTGCCTATATGCAAATTCCTTCCCCAGACAAATTCGCGGACCTGCCTGTTGTTCATCATCAAAAATTTATAGTTCGTTCAAAACTTTTACTCGAGGTTGAGCTTAAATTGAAGGTGAGAAATAGAAATGTTGCGTATTGAATTGGTTTTCAGTGATTCATCGATTTGAAAATGGACAAGTGCCAACCGGTTGAACCTAAGTTTTCCATGGTGAAGGTGAGATTGCAGAGTGAAATTTATGAAATGGTAGATGTAACAACAATTCACCATCCGAGCCGGTGGTTTAGTGGTAAGTCGTATGTGTTTAGGGTCCTCTTTGACTCCCATATGGTTATCAAGTGGTGTTCAATTCACGGAAGCAACATGATTTGCTACTTGGCTTTGGTGGTACTGTGATGATGGACTGTCCTTCCAAATTAGTAGCTATGGCTCAAACTGGACATTCTACAGTGTGGGGACCCTCATGGTCACGCTTAGAGGTTACTACCTACTGGTTGCCCCTCCCCACTTTTTAATGAGCCAAAAAAAAAAAAAGATGTAACAGCAATTCTGCCAACCTGGAAGGCTGTAAATTTGAAGGGGCTCTCTTGCTTGAAGCTACCATTCTCATCAAGCCATCTCTCTGGTCTGTAGTTTTCTGCATCATCACCCCATATGAATCTCATCCTTCCCATTGCATATGGTTGGTATGCCACCATGTCCCCTTTCCTCACGTTAAAACCATCCGGAAGAGTGTCATCCAAAAAGCACATCTTTGCGTCCTGAAACCATGGAAAATCCATATGCATAGATTAGTGAAACAATTCAACAATTTGGTAAATATACATAATACATAATAATAAACCAAAAGGAAAAAGAATTTTTTTTCGTAATTTCAAGTTTCTGGGTTTTCATTCGGATTAAGTTCTTGTTTCAAAACTTGTTACAATTGCAGCCTTAGAAAGCCTTAGAATTAGGCATTATATGATGGAAATATAATTTAAGGGTATATGTACATCACAGTGGGAAAATTATCATCTTAAAGACAGCATCCTAGACAGGACTTGCCTAATCTTTAAAGTCAACCAAACAAAGGGTTGAACACCAACATGCTATGTGACATTCTGAAGCTTCTTTATTATTGATTCATCCTGAGTACAACTCCATCTGGGGATACAATCTACCCCAGCAGTTCTGAAGTAAGTTGAAGAACGTAACGGATAGGGCAATAAATATTCTGTCTTTGCAATATTGGGGAACCATCCCAACATAACAAAGTCAATGCAACAAATTGGGTTAAAATATGGAACTTACTCCGAGTAATACAAGATATTATCAAACCTACTAAGAATTTCGAGAATTTGGTTATCAACCCTGTGAGGTTTTGAAGCAGAATAACACAAAATAAGAACTCAAAGCATATACTTAAGTATTCAGGTATCTATAGAAAATGGCATACCACTGGAACTGCAGGATAGAGTCTGAGAGTCTCAGTCAGAGCTGCATGAAGATACTGCATCTTTTCTAGAGCTTCCTCACTCAGACGGGCAGCAAAATCACCAATGTTCATAATTTCTTTCATGTTAGTTGCTTCTTCTATTTCTTGTGCCACCCTTTCTTGTATGGCAGGATGCTTGCAAAGCATGTAGATGAACCATGAAAGAGTTGTAGCTGTGGTGTCTTTGCCAGCAATTATGAAGTTCAATATAATGTCTCGTAAGTACCTTGGATCTACTTCACTCAATTGCAAAAACCTTGACAAAATATCTTCTTTCTTTAACTGAATTTGAAATAGAGTGATTAAGTTTAATCAAATGTCTATACTTTGATCAGAAACAAAAGCCTTGAAGTGATTCACTTACCAAAGAATCATCTTGTGACTTTTGCATTTGCTCAGTCTTGCTACAGATCAGCTTAAACACAAAATCATCAACCACTTTGATATTCCTCTTTAACTCAGCTTCCGATCCTATATTGAGAGCTTTCTTAATCTTCCACAGGATATCAACATATCGCCGAAGAGTCACTGCACTTGCATCATCAAAAGCATTGCTAAATTTCCTGCCTTCTTCACTTGAACCACACATGCTGTCCAGTTCTACTCCAAATGCAACTTTGAATATAGAATCTAAGGTTGATTTCATAAACAGATCCTACATTGATAGTCTAGGTTAGTGTTATAAGAAAAATATAATACATGGTTGAATTGGGATACTTGAATAGCGAGAACTCACCTGAATATCCATTATTTGGTTGGAAGTTGCAGCTTCGGAAACTATGTTAGCGACTTTCGCTACATTTTTCCTGAACACTATGCTGCTAAAGTCCCTTAATATCCTTGTGGAGAATTCATGGCTTGATACTTTTCTCTGTTCACGCCACTTGTCACCATCCACTGTGAAAATTCCATCGCCTAATAGATCCTTTAAACGGATGTAATTAAGCTCTCCCTGCATAACATTTCAAAATTTTAAAATTGTAAGCATCAAGCTATTGTATTTTTTCCATTACTTCATTGTGTTCAAGCAATAATGAATGAAATGAACATTAGGCTTTATCAGTTCCTATGAAAACAAAATGTTAAAAATAAACGCGTTCATATTTATACTAAGTATAGATATCATTGCAATCCTAAGGTAATGGATCTGATTAGCCTACACCACTTCCAAAACTATAGCTTGCCAAAAATTCAGAAACTTATCTTGCATTAATTTCACGCGAGCATTTATACCGACCATGGTTACCACAATTCACTAAATCTTTAACGACCCATGATCTGGGTACATCGATCCCAAACAAGGTGTTGTATAGTAATGAAAACGATCTCAAATTATAATACTAACCCTAAATCAATTCGCATTAGAACGTGTAGCACATATATAAAATACATATTAATTGACTACATGTGTATAGATTTATAATTATATATTGTTTTAGATAATAGAAAATCAAGCACAACTATAAAATAAATGGTAATATATAATGTTGTATAGTAATAAAAACAATCTACACAAGAGTTCCAAAACGAATTGCGACCCAAAATACTGTACCAGCTAAATCTACCCCATTGTACCGCATAACTAAGAAAGTGTCGTACCATATACTCGTACTCATATCACGTACCAAAGTGACTCACGAACCACGTAACATTGATACCAACACTGATAAATTAGAAGTATCATTGTGCTGAGACAACGCCACCAAATGGGTACATACATAGAAATCATTTTCAAAGCCTATCTGTACCTCAAAATAGCCCATTGTCTTTGATATCTCAATGCTTAGTAGATGGATTGAAATGGGTCGAATTTTGAATTGATTACAAGTCTGGAATATTATGAGAAATAATATCATATATCTTATGTTCATTTAGAAACTTGCAGGACTAATTAGATATTGAATTCCCTCTAGTATTTTTTTTTCAAACTTTTTTGGAGTTGGGGTGGGGTGGGGTGGGGTGGGATGGGGGAGGGGGACCTGTGATTGGTGAGAGGAAACCCACGGGCCATTCCCCCACCTCAATCGGGTGAGAGTGACCCTTACTATTGGGCCACTCCCCCACCTCAAAATTGAAATTCCCTTAGTAACAGAAACTAAGCATGAGGCATCTCTACTATTTTTCAGCTATATTGTACCAATTCAGATTAAGAATTGAAAGCCAGTATGAACCCATATTGATCCCTAGATATTGTTTTAGGATTGAGCAATAAGACAAATGAAAAACACTTTACTTCTTTTCACTAGGCTTCAATTTATTTGCTATTGCCTAGTAGTGCTTATACTGAGTCATTATCACAAACGGGAAGTGCACACAATAGATAAGCATACATTTGACTGTCTTCATTGAATTTTCACAGTGAAAATCGCCCAAAATATTGCGTACTAAATCTGAAATTAGGCCATACCTTGCCATAATTTTCGAAGTTTGTTTTGAGAATATACTCAACATTTTCTGGGTCGGCAGTATAAATCTCATTCCTGAAAGGGCTAATCAATCTGTAAGTCTTGTACTTCCCAGCAAGATCAGTCATGTAATGGTGCAACCTATTGAAGTTGATCAGCTGATTAAATATGGTACCACCAATTGGATGGTACTTCTTCTTCCCCTGTTGATTCTGTAATTTACTGCTGAGGATTTGGAGGATGAAGATGGCAAGGATGAGAGAGAAAACAGAGATAGCTATGGAGGTTGGGCTGGAGGCGAAGTCAATGAAAGCCATGTTGTGTAATGAGCAGAGATGCGGTGGTCATTTGGCTATCTTTTTGTTACGTAGCCTGGCCTGGAAGGAATTAAATGGTCAGTTGGAGCGGTGAGTTATGACTGATGGGAAAGGCAGTTGGAGCCTTGGAGGGGTGAGTTATGACTGATGGGAAAGGCCGATAATCGACTCAAGTTACGCGGGATCGATTGATTTTGGGTTCGGCTAGCTTAGATTTTTTTTTTTTTTTTTTCAAAAGAACCGAATTTGAATAATTTTTTAAAATTTATTTTAAGAAATAAGTTTAAAAAGTTTGATTCGAACTCATAAAATTTAACTTATTTATATAAAAAATAATTGTATTACTCAAATCCGACTTAGGTTCAACTTGTTTAAAAAAATTTTAAACTCGTGTAAAAAAGGAACTTAACAAATTTGACTCGATTATTTGTCATACACAGGTGTGGCATGAGGACGATATGACTATTCGATACAACAAAATTATTAAATTAAAATATAATTTTAATATATTTGAATGATAAATAAATGAACATGTTAGATTTACCTAATAAACAAGTCTGGATGAACTACCTTAATTGGTTAATCATCCGCCAACTTGTGTATGAGTAAAGTAATTTTTAAAATAAACTCACTAAGTTCCGACACAAACTCAATTCATCTAAGAGCAACTACAAGGGGAGTTGCCAAAAATAGGGTGCTAAATGCCATTTTATAACCTTGAACAGTGTTTTGGCACCCCTAAACAGTGTTTCTGCTTCAATAGTAGGTGTCAAAATGGGATGTCATTTTAATATTTCAATGTTTTTTATTAAAAAAATATAATTAAACTTAACGGTTATATTTTAACGAGTATAATTTTCATAACGATCACAATTTAACGGATATATTTTTATAGTAAAAATTTTAAATTTCAAATTTTGTCCGTCAAATTGCGTATCCATCTACAAAAAAAAAAAATATTATAATCAATTTAAAGAATGAGTATAAAATAATCAATTAAAAAATAAATAAAATTACCCTTAATTAAAACAAATAAATCTGCCATAAATTATAAACAATTTATAAATTATAAATTATATGACAAATTATAAATTAAAACAAGAATAGGGGGCAGATGAAATTATAAATTACAATTCCTTCCCCTGTGTCTCTCTGCAACTTTACAACGGCAACGGAGCTATGCGAGCAGTACACCAATGGCAAGGGTTCAGGAAGTTAGGGTTTTCGATATCAAATGCAAGGATTCAGGGAAGCTATTTTCTGGGAGCAGTACAAAAATCGATTTTCAGGCAAGTCTTCTTCACCTTTCCTCTCTCTGTATTTTTATAGAAATTTTGGGTGGAATATAGTCGTTGAGAGGAACAGTAGCCACCAACGGCTATTTTGCAACCTCTCAATTCTCTCTATAAAGTTACCAAATATGTCATCCCAAAACCCTAGATGCCATTTTCCCATCTCTAATGCCACCTCTGTTGGAGTTCGAATTTTTGCAGTGGGGTGCCATTTTAGCGATTATGGGGATGGCACTCCTGATGACAACTCCCGTTGGAGTTGCTCTAACATGATTGTCAGGTTGTGATACCCATAACCGAGTGAAAACACAAATTGGAGTCTAGATTTGGATCCAAATCTCAATTTGAAAATACAACTCAACAAAACTTTTATCCCAACTAATTTACATGAGTTGTCTCTATTAAGGATTCTACTCACAAATAAGTCTGTCAATTGACCGAATTTGAATCGGATTCTGGCTTATCCGAATTCAAATTCAATTGCAAAAGTCCAATCCAATGAGTCAACGGATTTTTTTGTGTGGTTCATACCCGAATCAGTTAATAATCCGAAATTTGATCCAATCCGAATAATTTAATTAAATAAATTTTTACAAATTATACCTAAATTTTAACTAAATTTCTTTAAATAATCACTTAATTTTTAAAAATATTTATATAAAAATATATAAATAATTCGAAACGGATCATAATCGGATCGGATATAAGTATATCCAAATTTAAATTATGAAATAAAAGATATCGAATTCGGATTATCGATAAAAAAATATTAATCCATATCCGACTAATCGGATTCGAATCAGAATACGATCCATTGACAAGCCTACTAGCAAATTCAAATTTAACGGATGCATATAATTCATGGATAACTATGTACATTCAAGGTTTGCTTGCAGCCATAAATAAAAGCGAACGTGATTGAACCGATGCTCCGTTATAAATTACAAAAAACCTGATCATACTTATTTTCAACCATGACTACAAGCCATGCTAGCCAGCAACATTTACAGTGAGAAGAAGGATAGGAATGAGTTTTTTATTTTTACATTTGTGGATTTCGCAAACCTGCCCTTGGAAATGCATGAAGACGAAGGCCACCATTGATATGAAGAGTGAACATGGTTCTATAAGTTACAGTCTCTGTGTCATCGGCCAATTTGAAACTGAAGAATCGAAGAAGAGCCATTGATACAATCTTCATCTGCCGATAAGCAAATTCCTTCCCTAAACAAATTCGAGGACCCGCCTGCAGATCAATATGCAATCAGAAGGATTGCATTATTTTGGGCTTGTTTCAAGTATTAGTTGATCCTAATTTGATTTATATCGATCCGATACTAACTCGGTCTATTTATTAATCGTGTTGTGAATGATCCGACTTGTATAATTGTGAACCAATTCACGATTTAGGACCTCCCTAGGCCTAAAACAACCTATCAGGGGCTTTTTAGGAACTAAAAATTCACTTGGTCCATACGTTTACAAAATCAAGTACGAAAATCTTATAATTCTACAAGTAGGGTTGATAATCAAGTCGAACTACTTGGGCTCAGCTCGGCTCGGGTTCAACTCGTTTTTTAAACAAGCTTGAATAATTGTTTAGATTAGTTTAGAAAAACGAGTCTAAAAAGGCGCGACTCAAACTAGCAAAACTTAGCTCATTTATATATAAAATAGTCAAACTACTTAGGTTCGGTTCGTTTTGTACTCCATTTAGGCTTGACTCGTTTAGAAAATGAGCCGAACTTGAACGATTTTAGGCTCATTTTAAAAAACAAGCTCGACAGACTCAACTCGATTATCAACCCAATCTACAAGAACAAAACTAAAATACAACAATATTTTAGAAATTTTTTCATATTATAGGAGTTGGATAGGTTTACCATTTCAAAATTAGGTCACTCGTATTTGAACAATAATCCAATTCATTTACTATTCATGTTAGTGAGTTGGGTCCTTTTTTGGACTCATGTTAAGAACTAGTTAACCTAACCCCTAATTTCTTGTTGAGTTCATGACATGTAGAAAATTATGACATCTAATTAGGACTGATAATTAAGTCAAACTACTCGGCCTAAACTCGGATTGGACTCGTATAAGGCTCGAGTCAGCAAAGTTTGACACATTTATATGTAAAATAGTCAAACTATTCAAGTTCGGCTCGATTATCAGCCCTACACCTAACTACAAGATGAATTAGTAAATGATATCACATACATGGAATGCTATAAATTTGAATGGTGACTCGGGTCGGAAAAATCCGTTGCTGAGCCATCTCTCGGGTCGGAAATCGTGGGCATCATCTCCCCAAATGTCAGTCATTCTGCCCATTGCATAGGACATATAGTAGACACCATCCCCTTTCTTCAGTCTAAAACCATCAGGAAGAATGTCATCTTTTTCTGCAATCCTCCCATCCTGAATATACCCCAAAAGGCAACAAAATCAATTACAATCCTGTAAAAAGTTTGTAAACGATCGGATTTTAATCAACTCGTAGCTCAACACAAGTGAACTCGACTCAGCTCGAACTGTTAATAATTCTAACTTTATTGTAAACGATCCTATTCAAAACATTAAAAATTCCAAATATATCCCTCAATAGTTTTTACTTTACATACATTTCCCTTCCATTTAGGTGTTAATCGATACGAGTTATTTAGACTCGGTTCAAATAAAACTCAGTTTGATCTCGTATTCTAAATAAACTGAACTTGAACAATTTTTTAAGCTCGTTTATATGAAAAATAGTCGAGTTATTCGGGCTTGGGCTCGGGCTCTCCTAACTCGCCGAACTTGAATAATTTTTTAGGCTCGTTTAGAAAACAAGTCTGCCAAGCTCGGGCTCGGGCTCAATCTCGCAAAGTTTGACTCGATTAACAACCTTACTTCCATTCCCTTCCCTTCCCTTCCCTAACGGTTTTTTTGGGGGAAAATTTTTAATTATTTGGCTGGTTTATGGATTTTGGGAGAATCTTGTTGAGAAGTTCATCTTTTTAGGATAACTTCATAAGTTCTAAGGTAGAATTTTTAAAAATTCTAGCTAAAAAATTGAGTTCGGTTTTGACTCAATCTCAACTAGTCACAACCAAGTCGACCTTGAACATACTTAAGCGATTGACACCCTAACATAAATTGAAAAGTTTGAAAAGAAAAAAGAAAATTCTCTTTAGGTTCCTGAGATAATTTTACCACTGGGACTGCAGGGTATAGCCTCAAGGTCTCTGTCAATGCTGCATGAAGGTAATGCATCTTCTCAAGAATTTCATCATTCAACTTTGTCACAATGTCCTCAATGCTGCTAGTACCACCTTCATTGCCTGCCTGATTACTGAAAACCTCGATTATTTCTCGCGCGATTCGTTCCTGTATAATCGGGTTCTTGCAAAGCATATAGAAAAACCATGAAAGTGTGCTTGCTGTAGTATCTTTGCCAGCAATCATAAAGTTCAGAATTATATCCCTTAGGTATTGATCATCCATCTTCTCAGGGTCTTTCTTGCTTTCCATCAGAAACCTTGAAAGTATGTCTTCCTTGTCATTCTGTTAAAAAAATGAAAAACCAGTGAACATTTCAACACATGTTATGTAACCCAATTTTAACCCGAACTTTATAATCTGAGTACAAAAAACTTAAACTTTTGCAATAATCGGATTCAAAGGTACAGGTTCGGGCTGAAACTAGAAAAAAAAGGTTGTTTTGTAAATTTGGATGGAGCCTAGGTTGACTTTTCAACCCGCCCAAGTTACGCCCCTATGTTGCATAAAAAACAATCAACCAAATGATTGCTCTGATGATAGTTTTCTGCCTTCATCTTCCATGAAAAAAGGTTGATATGTTCCAATGCTTGCAACAGTTAATGGCTAATCATTAAGCGAAAAATACTCACGCAATTTTGTTGCATTTCGAGCTGTTCCCTCTTGGTTCGGATTAATTCATCGACAAAATCCAAGATGATTTTGATGTTCTTCTTGAGGGAAGCTTCAGAGCCAATGTTTAAGAACCTCTTTAGCTTCCAAAATGGATCAACATATCGCCAATAGACTAATGCATTTGAATCATCAAAGGCCTTAATGAATAAGCTTCCCTCTTTGCTTGATCCTTCCAAACAATTCAAATCTACTCCAAACCCGACTCTGAAAATTGAGTCCAAAGTGCATCTCATTAGCAAATCCTGCAAGATTTAGAGCATATCAGTCTTTGTTAACAGAAGAGTCATATTACAATATTTTTGATATATTAAGGTTACAATGTAAGAAATTTAGTTTTTGAGGATGCAAAATGAAAAACTTGAAGTCTTTCGGCGTATAAAGTGCTTTAATCAAGTTTAAATTTAATTTACGGAAAGTACTGAGTCGAACACGATTTGATCAAGTTTGATCAATACACATATCAAATAGAGAAAAATCTTGAGAGTTTGACATAACCTACCTGTATATCAAAATCCCTCTTAGACATTGACAAATCAGAGACAGTTCTAACCAAGTTGGAAGCTTTTCTTCTGAAAACAGAACAACTGAAATCTCTCAACACCCTTGTCGAAAACTCCAAGCTTGCAAGCTTCCTCTGCTGCCTCCATTTCTCACCATCAACAGCAAAGATCCCTTCTCCAAACAAGTCCCTTATTATATCTTGATTGTACTTACCTTTGGAGTACATATCAAAGTTGGTTTTGAGTATGTGTTCGATGTTTCGTGTATCAGTCGTGTATATGTCGCTTTGATCTGGGGCAAGAAGCCGGAAAGTATGGTATTTTCCGGCGAGTTGTGTTTGGTAGTCATAGAGCTTGTTGAAGTACAAAACCTGATAAAAAACAGTTCCGGCCACCGGTGGGTATTTCGGGTTTTTGATTGATTTTCCGATGAAAATTTGGAGTATTAAAGCTACAAAGGCTAGGAAGACAAACAGAAGTGCAGTTGCTATAAAGAAGTAGATGGCATAGAGTATATCCATCTTTGTGGAAGGTTATGAAGTGGGGGAGGAATGGTTAATGGTTATCTATAAAATAGGTGTCAATTTCGGAGATCACAACATGACAGGATCGAATTTGAGGATAAATTACAGTCAGACCCCCTGATATTTGATTTTATTACATAGACACCCCTCAAATTTTAGAAATGACACTGAGACCTCATTAAATGGACGACATTAACGGCTTTAACAAAAAGAACATTTTACCCTTAATTTAACTGACTAAGAAATTAGCATAATTCATATCGACATCCATTACCATGTCCATGCCCAAACCCATCACCCAAAGTCCATGACCCAAATACTTTCTCCCCCATACGCTAACTCGTGTCCCCTCACCTAGCCCCACTCCCTCTCTCTCTCTGGCGATATAACAAACACCCAATACCTAGTAGTGCAACCACAACACCCCGCTTACCCTACTCTCCCACTTATTGTCACCAGTACCCATCACCAACACTAATGTCGAAGACCCAATCGCAACAGTGGACTCCACATCAACACATCCATCGGCCGAAATCCCACTAGAGACAAAGAGATACATCAACACCACCACCTCAACCATCCAAAACCACCCCTAACACCAGCCCCTTGCCACCCATAGGATTTGATCTTCAATTGGCACACGAAGGGATCTTCACCTAGGGTTTGCGATCTATACCTCAGATCTCCTTTCTCTCTCTTTCTTTCTCGATGATGGGTGGTTCTGTACAAGGTCATTCTTAACAAAACTGTGTGTGTATGGGTGAGATTTTAAGGGAATAGGTTTAGCATTATGATCTTATGTAGGATGACTTTGACCAAACGAGGGTATTGTGGTAATTGCAAGAAAATTTCTCATTGAGATCAACATTTTTCATAACTTTTTTTAACGTCTCTCCAGTGGAGGGGGTCTATTTGTTAAACGTTTCAAATGTTAAGAGATCTCAATATAATTTTTGACATGTGAGGTGGTGTCCGTATAATAAAATTAAATATCCAGCGATGCGATTGTAATTTATCCAATTTAATATAAAATAATAGAGTTATGGTTAGAAATTTCTAAACATGAATCCAAAGGGGACACCAACCAATAATAAATAAGACTGGTTAGCGTAGCGCATGAGTAATTTCATGTGACAGAAAAAAGTCAAAAAAAAATTATTCTCTTTTTCAAGTTTTTGTTGTTTGATTGATATTTTATAAATTGTGTAGAATTGGATCATTTTTTTCACTTGGTTTTACCTATGGATTGAGTGAAATTTTAGTTCATAGGAGCGGTAGTGGATTTCGTTTCAAGAGAAGAGAGTGTAGTCTAAGATATGTGATTCATGTGCATCAACCCCAATACTACATGAACAAGAACCATGTCGGGTTAATAACAAATTACGATTAATTGATTTTCGACACATGAACTAAAAATAATATGTTCCAAACACGACACGTTACAATTTTAATAACATCCCTAGACTTGTGAATATTTCTTTTCAAAATTGTTGGCATGTATGTATGTTTATCTTCACACACGCTACACACATAGAGAGACAAAGAGAAGGAAAGAGCCAAGTCTTAGGTTGCATCATGAAAGTGATGTGAAAGGGATTAAGAGATGCAACCAAATAAACCTCTCCATTATCCTTTCTTGAGAATAGACTCGACAAGGTATTGGGTCTCCTCTCATCAGTGGTAAATTTTGGTATATATAATTTCTTCAAATTTTATAATAATAAAAATCTCATAAATTAGAGTAATTTATCAGGAATCATAATAAACTAGTTTCTATTGTTTATCATATATAATGCTTACTGATGATGTAAAAATTGGTTTGCACCACAGTCAAGTGATCGTTATAAAATGCAGTAAATAAGGACAAGAGGAATGACAAGAACAACACAAGGATTATAGTGGTTCGGTCAACAAAACCTACGTCCACTTTCAATGGCTAAGTTCGTCGGAAAGTTTATTAACTCCGGTGTGTAAGGAGATCAAGGAATTACAAGAGAGAGAGAGAGAGAGAGATGAGCTTGAGTTTTTGTGAGATGCCCCCCAAGTGATGGGGAAGCTTACAATTTATAGTCGTCTGTGTAGTAATTGAATGGGTAGTTTGACGGTCATAACGGATTGTAGCAACTTAATAACTTTAAACAGCTTGGCGACCCCTCCTCTCCTTGGCGACCTCTCCTCTCCTCAATCTGCTGGGGAGTGCTCTCCAAAGGTCTTGGCCAAGTGATGAGGGAATGTTGACTTCCCCCAAGCGGCCCGGATGCTCCCTTAGTGGAGTAGCTCCCTAATGAGGTTGACCAGTCTGGACCACTTTGGGCCTGCTTGGTCTTCTAGAGCTTGGGCTCTTAAATAGTTTTGGGCTTTCCACCCGAATTGGATTATTTGGGCCTGGCCATCACTTACTATGCTATAGAATAACTCAACCACTTTTGCCATAAAAAATAAAAAACTTTGAACAATGTCAAAGCATCTTTCTTTATGAGAGATACAAGCAAGGCATCAACCATGTTGCGGTGCATTTGAATCTTTTCAGATCTTGTAGCGACGAAAATCTCACCCAGTGAGTTGTCAAATACTAAAAATAAATCCTAAAATCAAATTGGAATTCGTGGTCTTGACTTATTAGCATAAAACTTGTTGGAATGTAGCAAATAGCAACTGCAGATGTACTGCAGATGTGCATTCTTACCAGCTACGGTTTGGGAAGTCTTTCTCAATGTATATCAATATGTTTGCTTCATCCATCAAAGAGTCATCAAACTTTGAAAATTCTAAATGTCTCTATCATTTGGTTCAATGACGTGCCCTCAATTTTTATTTTTATTTTCAACGGTCAATGGTGTCATATATAATTCATACTCGATAATGACTAAAAAATCCCCAATTGAGTTAGAAAAGAAACGATTAGATGTTAAAATAAGGTTTTGGAGATATTATGGTAACGCATACCCATCTTATATCGTTTGGTAAAGTGTATATAAATTGTTAACAAAAAAAATAAAGACGTGTATATGAATTTTTCAATAAACTTGAGTTTTCGACCTTTATAGTACAATATGATTTGAAACTATGCAGACAACCAGGGAGTTACCATTGGTATTAAATATGTGGGCGTATTGTATTTTGTACCCTAAAAAATTTTAAAAAAATTACGTTGTACTCTCAAAGATTAAATTTCACACATTACATCCATGTATTAAAAATGTTATAATGTGATTCTTTCGTTAATTTTCATTACTCATTTCATCAACGTTAATGAGGTGGACAAGACGGAGTTGGTGGTGGGGTTGGGTGGTGGTCGATTTCGGGATTGGGTGGTGGTGGGTTTTTACAGGGGTGTTGGGTGGTGGGTTTTGGGGATGGTGGTGGTGGTGGTCAATTTCGGGGTTGGGTGGTGGGTTTCGAGGGTGGTGGATTTCGGGGTTGGGTGCTGGGTTTTACAGGGGGGTCGTGGCCTTGTGGAGGTGGGTTTCGGTGGTAGTGGTGGGGTTGGGTGGTGGTGGATTTTGGGGGTGAACGATGGGTTTCGCATGGGGGTTGTGGGGGTGGGTTTTGGTGGTGGTGGGGGGTTGGGGGTGGTAGATTTCAGGGGTGGGTGATGGGTTTTGCAGGGGGGTTGTGGGGGTGGGTTTCGATGGTGATGTTGGGTGTTTGGTGGTGGTAGGTGGTTGGATGTTTGGTGGTGTTAGGTAATCTGTGGTGGTGAATTTTTGGTATAATACTAAACATATTTTTTATTTTTGTTTTTATAATTTTTTAAATATAAATGACTATCAAACATGTTTTATATTTTCAACCATGTTTTATATTTTTTTTATAAAAAAACATAAAAATGATTAGTGACAAAACACACCTTTAATATTTGAGGGTGCAAAGTGAAAAACTTGAAATTTTTTAATGTGCAAAGTGCGAAAAACCCAAAAATTTAAGGGGGCTAAAGATTTATAGAGGTGTTCAGGACCTGGAGATTTGTGGGTTCTCTATTTTGGGGTGTTCAATACTTTTGAAACTCTACTCGACTTCCTAGGCGCTCTGCTCTATGCCCACAAGTTTCAACTCGATCACTAGCACAGAGGGATTTGGCCTATCAAGTGTCTCAAGTGAAGCAACAAAATCATGATGATAGACACGAAATACTAAGGTGAATATAACAAAAGATTTAGCCTATACCACTTGCAGTGAAATCGGGCAATATGGTATAAGTCAAATGACTGATAACTTGGTTGATTGAACAAGACGGAATCAACACAAGTCAAGTGATATTCGTGGTTACACAAAACATGTAATGTTTTGGAAACTGAATCGAACACTACTATCAAATAGAGAAAAATCCTGAGAGTTTGACATAACTTTACCTGTATATCAAAATCCCTCTTAGTCATTGACAAATCATAGACAGTTCTAACCAATTTGGAAGCATTTGTTCTGAAAACAGAACAACTGAAATCTCTCAACACCCTCGTCGAAAACTCCAAGCTTGCAAGCTTCCTCTGCTGCCTCCATTTCTCACCATCAACAGCAAAGATCCCTTCTCCAAACAAGTCCCTCACTATATCTTTATTGTACTTACCTTTGGAGTACATATCAAAGTTGGTTTTGAGTATGTGTTCGATGTTTCGTGTATCAGTCGTGCATATTTCACTTTGACCTGGGGCAAGAAGACGGAAAGTATGGTATTTTCCGGCGAGTTGTGTTTGGTAGTCATAGAGCCTGTTGAAGTAGAGAACCTGATCAAACACAGTTCCGGCCACCGGCGGGTATTTCGGGTTTTTGATTGATTTTCCGATGAAAATTTGGAGTATTAACGCTAAAAAGGCTAGGAAGACAAACAGAAGTGCAGTTGTTATAAAGAAGTAGATGGCATAGAGTATATCCATCTTTGTGGAAGGTTGTGAAGTGGGGGGAATCGTTAATGGTTGTCTATAAAAGAGGTGCCAATTTCGGAGATCACAACATAATAGGGTACAGAGGACAGAGGTTGTTTTATTGTGACTTGGAGGTCATGGGTTTGAGTCGTAAAATGTTGCATACATCTATTCCTCCTTCTCCAAACCTCGCAATAGTGAGATTCTCGTGCACTGAATACACTATTTTTTACTACATAACAAGATACAAATTTAATATGAAATTATAAGATTATGGCTAATAATTTCTAAACGTCAATCCAATGGCAACACAGCTATGGTTAAAACCAATAATAAATGAGACTGGCCAAAAAATGTTAACCCTTGTCGAAAATCTCATCTTATATCGTTTGGTAAAGTGTATTTAAATTGTTAACCAAAAAACAAAGAAATATATGCAAATTTTTCAATAAACTTGAGTTTTCGACATTCATTGTACAATATGATTTGAAACTATGCAGACCTAGCTCAAAATTAAGTGGGGAGTTACAATTGGTATTAAAGACGTGGATGAATTGCACTTTACACTCTGAAAATTTAAGAATTTTTACCTTATATTTTTAAAGATTTAAATTTTCATATTGTACTCTCAATTTATTATAAGTGTTATAATATAGTCTTCCATTAATTTTCATTATTCATTCCGCCAACATTAGTGAGTTAGATGTTGATCAAATAAGTAACAGAAGGTGATGGAATGACTACTTTACAATACTTTTAATATATTGAGAATGCAGTGTGAATTTTTTTTATCTTTAAAGGTATAAAATAAAAAACTTAAATTTTTTCGGGGTGTAAAATGAGATTCTCCCTAAAAAACGTTGACCCTCGTGATGGTTGTTGACCCTCGTGATGCCGAAGCAGTGTAGTAGTCTAAGAATTAAGCATGAACTCACCCAACTTGCCGGTTAACACCCCCTTAGGGCTGTTTGGATGGCTTTTTAGGAGGGGTTTGAATTTGGTATGCCTACGGATATAAATGATTATTTTACCTCTTCATCAATTTAATTCAAACTCATGTTTGTATACATATATTTTCTTGTGTTATTCTGGTTTTCATATTTGATTATTTTTTCTTCGTAACTTATGAAAAAAAAACATTAATGTTGATAAAATATAACTATTATTCAAAACCATAATAAAGTGCAATAAAGCAAAAATCATACTAGACATTGTAACATTTGGATAGGGTTTTGGGGGTATAATTATTTTTTTGTAGTCAAAACTCATTAACCCTCATCTGAAACCCCCCTCTAGGTTTGATGAAACTCATGATCTAGGGTTTAGGTCCGGGCCTTGTAGCGGGTTGGGCTTGGTAACCCAGCCTTTAAATGTTTACCCAAACATGGGTTTTGTGTATAGTTTAAAATAGTGAAAATTGGAAGTGAGTCCCCCTAGATGTACTTGTTTGGAGATGAGTCCGGCAAGAAAACTTATAACGGGCTAAGTCCATGTTTAAAATTATATATATGACTTAAGTCCACTTTTTTTTTTTATCTCAAAAATACCCTTCCTTGAAAGGAAGTTAAATTAATTTCCTATTTTGGAAATTGTTATCCCTTAATTCAAGGTCAGTTAAAATATGCCAATAAAATCTTCATCATAAATTTAAAATTCAAATTCAAAAATCTCTCTCTATATATATATATATACTAGTTATTGATTGTGCCTGAAGGCACAGTGTAATAAAAAATGGTAAACAATAAACATATTTGTATTTATATTCAAAATCAAATCACAAACATAGAAAAGAGATAAATGAATTTAAGTATCAGTTTGTAGTGGGGGTGAGAGGTGGTGGACGGCAGTGGTGGTGGTAAGAGACGATGATGGTTGTGGTGGGTGACAATGACTGTGGCGGCGGTGATGGCGGCGATGAGGGCGGCGATAATGGTGGTGGTGGCGGTGGCGGCGACGGAGGTGGTAGCGGTGGTGGTGGAGGGTGGCAGTGGTGGTGGCGGCCGTGGTGGTGGTGGCCGTGGTGGCGGCGGCGGTGATGGTGGTGGCGGCGACAACGGTGGTGGTGGTGTGGCGACGACGACGGTGGTGGCGGCGGGGGTGGGGGTGGTGGTGGAGTGGTTCAAACACTATTATTTTTTTTAATGTACTTATGAGAAATAATTTCTATAAGTACTTTTAAAAAATATTTCCAAACACACCCTTAAGAGCCTATTTTTTCTATTAAATTTAGGGTGTTAATATTAATCGTTAGATTAACTTTAAAGTAAAATTTAAAGCGATCTCAACCGCGAATAGCAAAAGTCATTTTGTTTATCTTTTGAGATTTGAATTGTAAGCTACTTTATTTTATATATATATATCAAATTCAAAGCTCTCTCTCTCTCTCTATATATATATAAAATCTTCATCATAAATTTAAAATTCAAATTCAAAGCTCTCTCTCTCTCTCTATATATATATCAAATTCAAAACTCTCTCTCTCCCTCTCTCTCTCTCTCTCTCTATATATATATATATATATATATATATGTATATATATACGCTGGGTTGTTATGAGATGATGCAAGTATATATATATATACGCTGTGTTGTTATGAGATGATGCAAGTATAGTGGTGGCGGTGGTGTGAAGTAAAAATGAACCATCGAAGTGGAACTTGAATGAGCTTTTGTGTGGTGGTGAGCGTTGTTGTGGAGGTGATGACAACGTGATGGTTGACGTTGCTCGGGAGGTGACGATGGTGTGATGGTGGTAGTGCTATGGTGAGGAAAGTGGTATATATATATATATATCAAATTCATGTTACTATTTTTTTTATTATGTTACTGTTCATGTTACTATTTGTGTTAAGTATGTTACTGTTCATGTTCCTATTATTTTGAGCATGTTACTGTTTTTGTTGAGCATGTTACTGCTATTATTTTACTAAATATTAATATTCAATGTTACTATTTGTTTTGTTTTTGAATATTACTATTTTTTGTGTTTGAATGCTACTATTTTTTGCGTTTGAATTTGAGAGAAATAATTATTGTTAAGTATGTTACAATTTTTGTTGAACATGTTACTGTTGTTATTTTTTAAAAATATATATAAAATCTCCATCATAAATTTAAAATTCAAATTCAAAGCTCTCTCTCTCTCTATATATATATCAAATTCAAAACTCTCTCTCTCTCCCTCTCTCTCTCTCTCTCTCTCTGTATATATATACGCTGGGTTGCTATGAGATGATGCAAGTATATATATATATATACGCTGTGTTGTTATGAGATGATGCAAGTATAGTGGTGGCGGTGGTGTGAAGTAAAAATGAACCATCGAAGTGGAACTTGAATGAGCTTTTGTGTGGTGGTGAGCGTTGTTGTGGAGGTGATGACAACGTGATGGTTGACGTTGCTCGGGAGGTGACGATGGTGTGATGGTGGTAGTGCTATGGTGAGAAAAGTGGTATATATATATATATATATCAAATTCATGTTACTATTTTTTTTATTATGTTACTATTCATGTTACTATTTGTGTTAAGTATGTTACTGTTCATGTTCCTATTATTTTGAGCATGTTACTGTTTTTGTTGAGTATGTTACTGCTATTATTTTACTAAATATTAATATTCAATGTTACTATTTGTTTTGTTTTTGAATATTACTATTTTTTGTGTTTGAATGCTACTATTTTTTGCGTTTGAATTTGAGAGAAATAATTATTGTTAAGTATGTTACAATTTTTGTTGAACATGTTACTGTTGTTATTTTTTAAAAATATTAATATTGAATGTTTCAATTTTTTTTTATGTTTAAACGTTACTATTTTTTTGTGTTTAAATGTATTATTTTTTTATCATATTTATATATATATATATGCACCTAACCTATATATGGATATAGATAGATAAGAGAGAGGCAAAATTTTAATGTTAGTCAAACTCTTAACCTATATATGGATATAGATAGATATGAGAGAGAAAAAACTTTAATGTTAGTCAAACTCCTAAGATTTAGGAGTTTTTAATTTTTAGTTTTATTTCACTTCTAAAGGGAAGGGATAGTATAGTAAAATTGACAAAAAACGAACTTCATAACAAATAAGTTTCATTGACGGACTTAAGTCCAAACAAGTCCATATAGGGGGACCGGCCTCCAAATTTCCCTTTAAAATATTTATCCCCAACTTATCTTCCAAAATCCCCCAAACCCACAAAACAAAGAGCCCCCTTGGGCAGGCCGCATCCAGCGGTCATCGGGCTAGATCTAATGGGCCTGTTTTTTTTCAAACACGCCATACCTTTTGTACTTCTATAGTGAAATTTAAAGAGTGTTTTTTGGAGATTGATACCTAAGTTTAATAGAATAAAAAAAAAAAAAACTCACTC